>CM035115.1:165924336-167366091 GCA_020205555.1 Panax stipuleanatus
TGACTGAACCGCATGCACCCAGTCGGGAGGTGCATCAAACAGATGGCGTGTAGGGTGTGCTTAGCTACCGAATCTAGTATACTACATAAAAAATTATATTTTGCAATAATATGTGTTATGTGAATTGTGTTTTGCAATAACTGACAGAAATATTAACAATATATTAACACTTACTGTCCAGAAGTAACATCCACCGGTACAATATATGGAACTGCTGGCGGACGACCTAAGAGCCCGAGGTTCGTCCCTCGGTGTCGTCTACGAGGTACGTCTGTAATAATTATATTTAACTGAGTCAATAAACATAAACTAATGCAGTTTGAGATATATTTAAATCCTAGTTAAGATAACTTACTAGCTCCTGAAGACGAGCCGTCAGCATGGCTACCGTCTCCTGTACCGGATCGCCCACCACCTCGGCGACCTCCACCGCTATGCCTAGCCATGAATATCTTACTACAATATCCAAAGTGGCAAATTATGAATATGTAAGGTTTATTAATGTGATATTTACTAATATGAATGCTAATTTTCAATTACTTACGCCATCAAACCCATCAGAATCAACATATATATCAGTCACGAATTCAGTATCTTCCTCATCCTCAGTTTCGAGATCAGTTTCGTCATCATTATCATCATCGACGACTACATAATCACTCATGACGACGTTTTCCTCGACATCCTCATCGTCAGGTACGTCAATGACATCAGTATCCATCACATCTTCAACATTGAACACTACGGCCAAAGGGTTGCTAACATCTTCTTGCAACGCCTCATCTATACCAAATATGTTCTCAGTATCAAATGAACGTGTTTTAGTTGTGACTACTGTGTACCAGGGGCTTCGAGTATTTACGACATTAGGAACGTAATACACTTGAGTCGCTTGACTTGCTAACACGAACACATCATCAGACTTTAACACCAACTTGATATCTATAGTTGTGATTCTATTACGATCAACTTTAACCCCCTTTTCAGTATCAAACTAACTACACTTAAATGTAACTACCTTTTTACCCCTGTGATAATTGAGCACAACCACATCCTGTAAACGTCCATAGTAATTTGACTCAGAATCTTGGTAGCAACTTCCCAATACTACAACCCCAGAATTGACTTATGTGAGTTCATTCAAGTCATCGACCCTAAATCTGAACCCATTCACGATGCATCCGGGAAAGAACTAACAACTTTGTACGGTCCTCGGATGACATCTATAAAACGCTTAGAATTGTTCTCTTCTTCAACCCGTTGCTTAAACCACTGTTGGAAATTAACATTAGTGAATGTTTCCAACTCTGCTGCAGTAAAAGCTGGGTTAGAAGCATACGCTTCCCCTTCGAATAAACTGCGTAAATAGTAAAATGTCTTTAACATATAGATGACTACACTTATAAATTGCACTAAATATCGCAAATAATTATTCATACCTGACTGTATCTAGATACTTCGGGCATATTTAGAAGCACGTATGTAGATACAATCTTCAACTCTTTGTCGCATAAGAAAGTCTGCGTCTCATGGCCAAAAGGCTTAGCCGGATATGTGACTACAGCTAACTCATCATCAGTATGAGACAATGGGCCAACGACCTCATTTCTACTTAAACGATTGTGCTTTGTTGAGACAACATCGTCAAAATACAATGAACAGAAGTTGACAAGTTCTTCCTCCGTATAACGTTCAGCAATAGAACCCTCTACACGAGCTTTGTTCTTCACCTTTTATTTTAATCGGCGCATATACCTAAGACAAATACGTATGAGTATTATTAATATGATGAGCAACATAAAGCAATTTGTAATTTATATTACCTCTCAAAAGGATACATCCACCGATTTGCACCGGTCCTCCAAGTTTGAGTTCATACGGTAGATGAATAGGCAGATGTTCCATCGAGTCAAAGAATCTTAGAAGAAAGATCATTTCGAGCTTGCAAATGGTACTAACAATATTTTTCTCCATCTTCTCCACATCAGTGTACTTAATTACAGTGGAGCAAAGATCTCGAAAGAAATTTGAAAGTTCGGTCAATGCATCCAAAACTTTTCTGGGTAACATCTCACGAAATGCAATTGGGATCAACTTCTGCATGAATACATGACAATCGTGACTCTTGAATCCAGAAATTTTCAATTGCTCGACCTTACAACAACGTGTTATGTTCGACGTGTATCCATCTGGAAGCTTCAACCCACTAACCCACTTACACACGTCTTCAACTTGTTGCTTAGTAAGACAATATGGAGCTTTAGGTTTCGTATTGTTAGGGCGAAGCCACAATTCTGGCCTAATGTTCAATGCCTCCAAATCTTTTTGAGCGTTGTCATTGTCTTTGGTTTTACCACTCGCATCTAGCACAGTGTAAAACAAGTTCTCGAAAATATTCTTTTCGGTATGTATGACATTTATACAATGACGAACTGAAAGTGTGCCCCAATACGGCAACTCAAACCATATGGGCGAATGTGTCCAATTATGAGTTTTCCCGTACCCGGCTGCTCTCAATTTACTGTGCTCTTTCCACGGCAAAGGAAAATCAAGCTGGTTCAACCATCCCAAGACCTCACTGCCCGACAGTCGACCAACAACCCCCTTCTTCTATGTCTTTCTGTGAACTGTGCAGACATCTTTCTATAATTATGATCAAGAGGCAAGAATCTACGAGCAGTTCTAAAGAAAGTACATTTCCGCCCATGCTGCAACTGATTACCTTGCACATCCCCCATACACACTGGACATGACAGCTTCCCGTGGGTTGACCAACCACTAACCATCCCTAGAGCCAGAAAGTCAGTGATAGTCTATAACAGGGCTGCCTTCATCACAAAATTCTCGCTTTTCGATTTATCATAAGTCTGGACTCCCGTCTCCCATAACATCTTTAGTTCATCTACTAACGGTCGAAGGTACACGTTAATGTCTTTTGTAGGACTTTTATCCCCTGGTATGAGTAAAGTCAAGAACAAGTACGGATCCCTCATGCACATCGACGGTGGAAGATTATAAGCGACCATAATCACTGGCCAAACTGAGTACGGTTGACTAAAATTATTGAAAAGGCAAAAGCCATCAGTAGCCATGCCAAGCCTAACATTTCTGACTTCTTCTGCAAACTCAAGATAATTTGCATCAAATCTCTTCCATTCATCTCCATCCGCTGGGTGAGTCAGCTGACCAGGCACGACATCTCTTGTTCAATGCCAACTCATATGTTGAGCCGTATGAGACGACATGAACAGCCGCTGAAGCCTCGGCGTAAGAGGAAAGTACTGTAAGATCTTCCTGGGAACATGTTTCTCCTTCCCCCCACGTTTTGTCACCTTATAGCGCGGAAAGCTGCATATATCACACTGTCCCTTATCTCTGTCATCCCCATAGTATAACATGCAATCCTGCTCATAAGCATCAATTTTCTGATACCCCATATTTAACCCTTGACCATCTTCTCCACTTCGTAATAATTTACAGGAAGAGTATGATCCTTGGGTAAGAACTTTCCAACAATGGCAAGCAAATCGTTGAAACCTCTCTCACTACAGTCGTGCTCATTCTTGTAGTGTAAAAACATCGTCACTGCAGAAAGCTTGGTGTCCGTATCATTTCTCGGATACAACGAGACCCCAAATTCAGATAGCAACTTGTAAAAGGCAGCAGCTGTATCATTTGGCACTTGCTTAGCACTGCTTGAAGAAGGCTCATTTTCAGCCCAGTCAATATTAGTAAGGCCATAAGCATCGACCAACATCTCCACCGGATCATAGTTTTCGGCGTATGAATCCCGTAGGATATCTATCCGCTCAGCTGATTCCCCGTGATGAGTCCATACAAAGTACCCATCCACAAATCCACAGGAAAATAAGTCGAATTTAATCTCGTCAACTTTCTTCCAGATCAGGTTTTTACACTTGACACACGGGCAGCGCATCTTTTCGTTCGAATTATCAACATGATCTATTGCTTTATTCAAGAAATCTGACACCCCATCACGATAAGCTGATACTAATCCCCTCCCATCACTGCGTATCCTACGGTACATCCAACTCCGGTCGGCTGACATTTTTAACTGCACAGACCACAGATTCAGTACAGAGATGTTCATGCATGTGGTCCATTCATGAATGAATGTCAAGCGGGTTTCATTACAGGGATGTTCATGCATGTGGTCCATGTATGAATTAGAGTATTTTCCTATTACGACAGCTTTATAGGAAAGGGGTAATTCAGGCTTCTATCCCATTCCTGGATGCGTCTCTTCACTAGTGCCAACACGTTATGCACGTGTCTTTTGTTTTAAGAAAATTTCGACAGCACCTCCCCATGGTCTCCAAGTACACGAAATAGATTAATCTAAGTATGTACTCGAAGAACATGTAGAGATAACAACCGAAAAGTCTTCAAAACAACAAAAACGTGTCATTTCGTATTGGCACCGGCCTAAGTGGAAGACATAACATCCAGTAACAGTCCCAAACTAGGGACTATTCGACATTCACTCCTACTGAGTGAATGTCAAACGGGTTTCTAAGTTGACACCTCCAAAAGCATGTATGTCTTCATCAAGATACAGATACATAGGTTATCAATGAATTTTACAGCCAAAGAAGTATGATTTTTCTGTAAAATTCATTGATAGCCTACGCAAAGGGAAATGGATGAAGACATGCTTTGGATTCAAAGCTCCATATAGATGCTTTCTTTGTGATGGAACTGAAATGTCTACATTTCAACCTTAACATTGAAAGTCAATGTGAATAATTCATATTGAATTTATTGAATATTGCGGCAAACTAAGCAAGTGCTACATAGTTTATTTTGCCAATGAAAAACTAAGTAAATGCTACTTAGTTTATTGAATATTGAATCCCAACTAAGCAAATGCTACTTAGTTATTAATTGTATTTAGTTTTATTGTATTTTATTGAATATTGAGACAAACTAAGCAAGTGCTACTTAGTTTATTTTGTCAATGAAAAACTAAGTAAATGTTACTTAGTTTATTAAATATTGCATCACAACTAAGCAAATGCTACTTAGTTATTAATTGTATTTAATTGTATTTAGTTTTATTAGTTATTATCTATTATTTATTATTTATTTATTATTTATTATTTAGTATTTATTATTAATTAGTTATAAATAATAATTATTTATTATTTAGTATTTAGTATTTATTATTATTTGTTATTTGTTATTATTTATTATTAATTAGTTATTATCTATTATTTATTTATTATTATTTATTATTTAGTATTTAGTATTTATCTTTTATTATTTATTTATTATTTGTTATTTGTTATTTATTATTAGTTAGTTATTTATCTATTATTTATTTATTATTTAGTATTTATTAATTATTATTAATTATTAATTACTATTTATTATTTAGTATTTATTATTATTTGTTATTTATTATTTATTATTAATTAGTTATTATCTATTATTTATTTATTATTAATTATTATTTATTATCAAATATTATTTATTACTTATTACTTAGTACGTATTACTTATTATTATTTATTATTTATTACTAATTAGTTATTATCTATTAGTTATTAATTATTAATTATTATTATTATTTATTATTTATTATTTATTATTTATTATCAATTATTATTTATTATTTATTACTTAGTACTTATTACTTATTATTATTTATTATTTATTATTAATTATTAATTATTAATTAGTTATTATCTATTATTTATTAATTATTAATTATTAATTATTATTATTATTATTATTATTATTATTATTAATTATTAATTACTAATTATTATTTATTATTTATTATTATTTATTATTAATTAATTATTATCTATTATTTATTATTTATTATTTATTGTTTATTATTTATTATTTATTATTTATTAATTATTAATTATCAATTATTATTTATTACTTATTACTTAATACTTATTATTTATTATTATTTATTATTTATTATTAATTAGTTATTATCTATTATTTATTAATTATTATTTATTATCTATTATCTATTAATTATTAATTATTATTAATTAATAATTATTATTTTTTATTAATTAGTTATTATCTATAATTTATTAATTATTAATTATTAATTACTAATTATTATTTATTATTAATTAGTTATTATCTATTATCTATTATTTATTATTATTAATTATTCATTATTATTATTTATTAATTATTACTTATTATTATTATTATTAATTATTAATTATACTGGCAGGGCCCGTAAATTTTGCAAATGAAAATTCTGACAGAAATTCCGTCGGGAATTCCGTCGGAAATATCATATATCACTTTCTTATAAAGCCCAAATTGCAGTATCAAACCCAAATTACGAAAAACTAATTAGAACAAACCCAAATTGCAGTAAATGAACATGTTGAATCTTTCTTAAACATAAACCAATTAGGACAAACCCAAATTGCAGTAATTATCAATCCCAAATTGCAGCAAATCAATATCCAATAATAGCAGTAAATGAACTTCAACCCAAATTGCAGCATATCAAATCCAATTTCAAATCAAGATACAATTATTAAACAAAGTTCAGGAAATTTTAGAGATTCTACAAAATATACATACATTCTCAATATCAGATTGTCCCAACAGATTGTTCCCAATTTCAATTTCAATCTCAATTTCAGATTGTTCCTAATTAAGTAATGAAGCAACAGAAATTAACCCTAACAAAACCCTAACTAATGAATGAAAAATACTTACAACTCTGTTAGTGAGTAATGAGAGATACGACCGGTAGGCAGGAAAAGGGAGGAGGCGGCAGCAGCTCGGAGAAGGGAGGAAGCGACGGCAGCTCGGAGAAGGGAAGATGAGGAGGCAGCTCAGGAGAAGGGGCGGCACAGGGAGGATGCAGGGGGTGTGGGGGCTAGGTCGGGGGGAGTTGGAGGGGGGACCGGAGGAAGTGGAAGGGGGTGGTGGCCGGCTGGTGGTGGAGGAGGCAGGTGCGGCTGGTGGTGGTGGCCGGGAAGAGAAGGAAGAAAGAGAAAGAGAGAGTAGAGAGAGAGAGTGAATAGGAAATGAGTGAGGCACTAGAGAAGAAGACGGCTATTTAGGTTTTAATCCTTATTTCCGACGGAATGCCAGTCGAAATTAATTCCCTCGGAAATAACGTATTTACGACGGACGATTCCGTCGATATTGTCTATATTCCGTCGAGTTTATATTTGGCGCGGGCGGGAAATTTAGCGCCAGCAAAGTATCTTCTGTTCCGACGAAATTCCGTCATAAATATATTATCTTCGAGGGAATTATCTAACTTCGACTAAATATATTTCGTCGAGGATATTTCCGTCGAAAATAGTTAGTTTTCTTGTAGTGACAAGAATAAACTGGGAGTGTAACGACCATGAATTTTAAACTCCTTATTTATTAAATATGTGATTTAATTTTAACGAGTTAGTTTTGTGAGTTTATTTAAACTTTATGTGGTTATGTGAATTTGTGAAATGATTAAAGGAAGTCACTAATGAGTTATTTAAATTAGTGAACTAACCTTAAGGATTTAATATCAGAGAATGTATGAGATTATTAATAATTAAATATTCAAATTATTTGGATATAGTGGCAAGAGTTGATCATATTGATTAATTGTAATTATGAGTAAATATTTGATAATGTGTTGATTTAACAATTATTATGAATAAATAATAATTAATGAATGAGAGATTAATAAATATAATAATATTATATTTACTTGATTAATTATTTCATACAAGCATACGATATTAAACCTTTAAGATATGGTAGTTAACTATATATTATATATAGTACAAGGTGACACATGACTATATATATTATATATAGACTATATAGTAACCTTAATTGTATTATGTAAGATTGATAAAAATACGTACATAAGAGCATGTGACAATGTATGGATAGACATTAATATGTATACCCATTACCTTATATCAATAAACATTATTAATTGATAATGATTTCATTAAGTTATTATTACAATAATAATAGTTATGGTAATGAATAAATACACAATTGTATTATATTTGGTGTTAATAGAAAATGTACATGGATTATATGATTGGGGTATAAGTACCTATTTGATACATTGTATTGTTAATGACTAATTTGAAATAACATTGTAACACTCATTTAAATATATATATGAAAGTAATACATATAGCCCAAGTATATACTATATGTATACATATATAACATTAGTATGTTGAAATGCAAGTTGCTGAGTATTTGTTTGTCCAACATTGAGTGGCCATTTCACACGTGAACTCCCACATGGCTACACCACTCTACTTCTCCTCAATTTCTTCACAAAACTAGCCAATGATTTCAAGGGGTGTGGAATCTATGATGAGAATCACCAACTCTCAACCACCATCTCTTATCCATTGTACAATCTTGCATTCCTTTGATTTAATTTGGAAGGTAATTGAGTTGTCTAGATATCCAATTGCCTATATATATGACATTCCTCCTTCATTGTTAACATTGCTGAGATTTTCATAAGTATAAGTTTTGAGAGAGATTATCAATAAGGGAGAATTGTTTAGCAGCAAAAGGTATAATCAATTATGTTATGTTCTTATATTCTATAAAATTTCTAAGTTCTTGATTCTTGATTTCCTTTGAATTGGATGTTAATTGGTTAATGAGATACTTGTTAAGTGTTATACAAACTTCTTAAAATGTTAGAATTGAAATATGTCATGATAGAAACAAATTTCATAATTGTTTTCTAAGTTGGGTTTGCAGAACTGCCAAAGCAGTTTAGCTTCTGGTCTGGCCGACAGCCTGCGCAGCTGCGCCAGTATTATACTGGCCAGCGGCGTAGCTGCGCCACAGCCTGCTCTTGGATTGGCCGGACACCGGCACAGCTGCGCTGGGTTTATACCTGGTGCCTGCGCAGCTGCGCAGGTTCCTGTGGCCAGTTTTGCTTTCTGCTTCTGTTAAGCTGCTGTGTTATACTAACATGTGATATACCATTGAAACAAGTATGTGAACATGATTAAACTATAAATATCAGTACAATGACATGGTATAAGTAGGTATTCCTTGATGCTACATATATATGTCATTGCCATGTTTTACGTAAGAAAAACATATGTTTTAAAAAGGGAACTTGTAGTTTTAAAAAGTGAACCTTGTCACGAACATAACATGTGTGTTTTTTGATTTTGTAAACACAATAGTGTGGTTTATATTGTCATGAAAAACGAGTTTAAAGTGTGTTCACACACTAGCATACGTGATTGCAAGATTCTAGTGATTTCAAAAGAGAAACTTAAGGACTTTGAAAGCGAACTTGACCAAGGTTGAGTCTCTTAGATTCTGACCATATGAGAACATTTATGTGGCTTTGATATGTGTTTCAAATATATATGAGTTATATGTCAAAGTGTCTTGCATGTACTTAGTGGACTTAGTATACTTTTCAAAGAAAACTTGGAATAAGAAAACTAAATAGCATCGATCACCATGTGGATTACGTATTGATCATGCAAGCATATTAGAGTTCATTATGCCTATAGACCTCATTTGTTTATGCATGGATTTAGCATGTGCACGCATATTCATAGAAAATAAATTTATAAGGCATAACCTATGTGATTTAAGTATATATGAGTAATATACGCACAAGCATGCTTACTAAGTAGGGTTAGACCGTGATGTGATAATATGACCATGTAGCTAACCCTCGTAACATGAAATTGATTAACTTAAGGTATGCGAATTACCGGCATGAAGGCATGATTTTGAATTGAATAGGTGAGCATGCTAGGAATCAAACTTGAAAGTATATTCTTGAAGCATGATTACTTGAAATGCTAAATGTTCAAACCTATGTTGATGTATAGAAACTAGATATTCTAGCATTACTAAATCAAGGTCAGAGTTAATTATTTATAGCCCTAGTCAAAGTGATTGACTTACGTGAATTACATGATAAATTTATATGATGATTAGATTCTTGCTAGTGTAGAATCATATTAGTTTATAATGCTAATTGAAAGGCCGACTTATTAATGTTAGGTCATTTCGACGCAAGTTAATTAAAGCTAGAATTTAATCGTAGCTGAGCAATCAGGCAAGTCTCCGAACTTCACTCTTTGGTTGTGCAAGTTCTTTAATTCTTATTGTGCAAGTTCCTATCCTTCTCATATTGTATTGAGCAGGTTATTATCGTATTGACGGTTAATTATTTAAAGCTTGAACTTTATTTTCAAGCATGCTATTAGGTGATTTAATTACTTTACAATTATTCCACATCAATATTATTGATATTCGCACTTAGTGCATTTGAGTTCGTACAGTCTTGAACTTGTACATTTTGTAAAGTTCAATAATTCTTGAGCTATGTTAGATAGAATCTGAACCTTTGTTCGGTCAGACAAGTATATGAAATTCTATAAAAGCTATCCAAACCAATTGATGGTAAGGATTCTTAGACTGAAAGAACACCCTTTATATATATAGGAGAGTACCCCAGGTATCTA
The DNA here is from genome assembly GCA_020205555.1 of Panax stipuleanatus. NCBI lineage: Eukaryota > Viridiplantae > Streptophyta > Magnoliopsida > Apiales > Araliaceae > Panax > Panax stipuleanatus. Next base: position 165,934,830 of record CM035115.1, read on the forward strand.
GTATAAAGATACAAACAGCAGAGTTGAATGTTATGCATATACATGGCGTACGCGAGGCTAATCCCCTCAAGTACTTATTCTGTAGCCAGTAACCAAACGGTCAATCAGCTATTGATTCCGTTGGAGTTTTATAGTTCAAAAGTCTACTTGACTATCAGTTATTCTAAAAACAATCATTATCATTGCTTTCGATATTCATATTGTTGAATTCATTGTAAGATATTTTTTATTCATCATGATATATCCTTTATTGTTGTATTTCAACTTGCTTAGCAAACTTGTTGCTCATTCTTGCTATATCATGACTTATATTGCAGTTAAGCCCGAGACTTCAGGGAAGGACAATGGTAAAGGGAAGATGTAGAATTAGTTTGCAAGGAGCAGACTTTATCTTTATGTTTAATTAATTTACTGTTATGTAATATGAACCCTATTGATTATTGTAGGGTATGTTTGTATGTTGTATTAAGGTTATCGAATCTTGAGACTAGTAACACCTTTTGAATGAACGACATACGTTTATTATATTCCGCATTTAGTCATTGTATGTTGTTTAGAGGTGGATGTTTATGTTAGATCGTGACGACCGGACCAGGGTCAGAGGACCCGGATTCGGGGATGTCATAGGAGAATATAAAGATATCTTAATTTGAGTACAAACTCAAATTACTTCACCACAATAATTATGTGATGGAACTCAAATAAAACACTTTTTTATTTGAACTATCTTTCTCTCTCTATTTTTCTTAAGCTTTAAAAAAGCTTTCTTCCACCCTTTCTCTTTTTCTCTCTAGGATGAATTTTCTCCCGATTGGTGTTTATTTACTTTTCATTAGCCTTCCTTTTATAGCCGAATGGATTGCCCACACCTTTTTATAACCTTCATGCTCATTAATTCTCAAGTAGCCCGGAAGGAAAAATGAAGGGCGGCATTCTTCATCTCCAAAAAACTCCCTACTTTGTCTCATTTAATAAATGGGTGAGGACCCACAAGTAAACCAATACATGTATAACTTGCTCAACTTTTAGTTTGTCTTTAGATGAATTTGCTATGTTCTGAGAGATATCCCTTGTCATTGTAATTTGGTTCCTTTTATACAAAAACACATTTAGCAAAAAAGAAGATGAAGATGAAGATGAAGAAACAATTCAATTCCGTTTGAATGAACACAATGACTCAGATTAATTTGAGAATCAACGAAATTACCTCAATTAAATTTAACTCTATTTAAAATACTAGTATTTGGCAAAGCTACGATATAAAAAGTTGAGAAAAACAGTAGTTGACAAAACCCGTTAAAATATAAAAAAAAATAGCACAATTAATTAACTCATTAGCAAATCGCTTCATGGCTTGTTATGGAGTATTAGTATCGATTAATTAGTGTGACATATTTGGTTACATATAGTATTGGACACAGACAATAAATCTTGTACTCCAACAAGACTTGGTTTTTGCTTGCGTGCGTGCCTTGAATATATATGCTTGTTCAGTACCCAGCTACTCCTTTTAATTAATGGTTTGCATATTATATATGAACCTTATGCTAGGTTTGGATTGAAGGAATGGAATGAAGAGTGGAATGATTCATTCTATTCTAGTTGGAATAAATTATTCCATATGTTCTCTCTCTCCCAAGGAACTAAACACAATTTTTTTTATTCCAATCGCAACCAAACACAATTTTTTTCATTCCATATGAATGAATTATTCCATTCCCACTTTCATTCCTCCAATCCAAACGCAACGTTAATGTGTTTGGATTGAAGGAATGGAATGGAGATTGGAATGATTCATTCTATTCTAGTTGGAATGAGTTATTTCATACTCTCCCTCTCCCAAGACTCTCATGACTCACTGATAAAAAAAATACTCATAAGGCTTTGGACATGAAATCTTGGGCAAGAATGTTAAATTTCAATTGAAAATTGCAAAAAAAAAAAATGGTTCAATTCATTCCAATCGCAACCAAACATAATTTTTTTTATTCTATAGGAATGAGCCATTCCATTCTACCTTTATTCCTTCAATCCAAACGCAGCATAATTTTCAGGTGTATATATTGGACGTTGCTATATATTAGTACTTTTATTATATATAATCATATAAATTTTTTTCCCTTATTATTTTTGATTGATTCTATATATGCGATTACTTTTTTAAAAAATAATTATCTGTGAACATGATTTTAAATCGAGGAAAGCTTGGTACGTAATTGAATATGTTGAATGACTAATTTGACCATCTTCCAAGCAAGTTTTAGGCTGTGTATTTGCCCTTCCTCCAGGTGAGCTTTGAAAAAAAGACTCCCCAGTTTTGAAAATTTAATAAATAAAACATAAATTACACAATGCAGGCTAGATAGTGTATGTAAATTAAGGAAATTAAAGAGGGGGGGGGGGGGGGGGGGGGGGGGATCATGTGCATGTCAATATAGCATTTATTCATGCCGGGCCATTTGATTTTAATAGGTTATAAAGTGGTGTGTTTATTAGTTTTATTGTTATTTTTTTTCTCAAGATCATCAATTATTAAAGAGAGAAATGATTCCATGCAAATAATTGTGGCCATGCTTTATTCATTAAAAGAGAGACAAGGGGCCGGGGAAGAACGGCAGGGAAACGAATCAATCGGTTCGCATTGAAGAGCAAATATATATATATATGGTCGGTCCCTTGGCTTAAACATTCATGGCCATTGTTGCCGGTTGCTATGCATGTTGGCATTTGCAAGTTGCAACTAATTAAGATATACACCATGGCAATTCAAAAATATAAGAATAATTCTAATTTTTCGAAATTCAAAATAGAGGTAATTAGTCATTTAAATTTTAAACATTCCAGTAATTTTTAGATAATATTCATTGAATAAAATTAAATGAATTTATTATTTAAATCAATTTAAAAATAGCTTTAAAAGGTCAAAATAACACGGGCTAAGAGTTGCTCTCTCTTTTCTCAATGCACATGCACACTACATAGAGATCAGAGATGAGAGCAGCAGCACGTCCATAAATGGAAACATTTCTGTTTTTAGTGTCAGTGCATGAGTTAAATAATACATTTCCTCATAAATGGAAACCAAAATAATACACTTCCTCATATACACCCAAGCCTCTGTTCCCGAGTTAGCCGATTGATCTGGCAAAAGATGAATAACATTAACAAGTAAATACTAGTCTGTGTCTTCTATTTACTGATCTGATGGTGTTTTATTCTCAGTTAGAAGTCAATCGACTTGATTATCAAATCTGCGTTTTTCTTTGTCTTGCTTACAAGTTCCGCATTAGGCCGGTCATTGTACTCTACCTGAGGAATAATTAGTGAAAGAAGCCCACAGATTAACAAAATAAATAAACAGAATACCATTTCCTTTGAAATCATTTAAAATTTATTTCATTTTCCAGAGGGAGGAGGATCAATCAAATACTAATTACCCAAAGTTAATTATGGTATTTTTGTACAGGTGGGTGTAATTGAAACAAATTTTACACTCTACTCTAATTTGTCAACCTTAATTTGTGTGCCCTATAATATTCTAACACATCCTTTTGGGGATGGAGATGGTAGTAAAGAACAACGAAATCAAGCATGGAACTTACCCGGAACTTGGCAATTTTTTCAGCTTTTCCTACAATAATAATACATGGAGTAAAACATAAGTACAGATTTCTATGTGCACCTACCCTTTAATTTCCCTTACAAAGTGTAATTGGATAAAATTATAGGATGGGCATGTACCAGTTGATATATGTCTCTTAAGAACTCTTTGCATTGCTGTGTCAATGTCGACCTCAATGAACCTAACAAAATTTAAATTTTTTCACATCATTCTCCACAATTGCGAATCCAATTTTAATGCGAAAGAAAAAGGTAAAAGAATAAGTAAAAACATTGTCGCACCTAGTAACAATAAGACAATTATTGATAATAATGGCATTCTTCTTTTAGTGCAGAGGGAGTACTGTAAGGAACAAATAATTGCAAGAATTGTTATGTATATTTTCCTATTGTGCAAGAGCTTCATTTTTATCATCAAACGCAAAGACCTTGTTAGGCTCAACAAGGATAGTAATCCCACCCCCTTCCCCCTTCTTTTGAGTAGCATGCATGCCCACATGGCTTAGAGACTCCATATTATTAACTCAATTAACATATCTGTTATCCAGAAATTACAAATTCAAAAAAAAAAAGTGAAACTAGTTAGGATGAGTATTTGGTTTACCACTTCTCATCGAACATAGTTGATATCTCCTTCCAAGCCCCATCTTCCAAGAGCAAATAGTTACCTTCAACAATCACCACTTTGTGCCTGCAAAGAGGAAAAAAGACAAATGAAGCATGATGAATAGGGTACTTAATTCTCTCAGCTTTCTCCTGGGCCAGACAAAACACAGCGTTTTCTCATACTAGTAAACACGGCATATTAATCTTCCTATAATAATATATCTGTATAGTGCTTAGAAATTACTATATTTATGCAATTCATATAATTGTTCTTGAGAATAACATATGATTCTGATAGTATAGCCTGTATAGGAAATACCAATACCTTCAACTAGCAAAATCACTGTAGATCCAGTCTAGTCATGGAGGATAAAACTTGAGGAAATAACAAAGTTACACATTGCAATGTCCAGGATAAAAACTAAACAAACAAATAATGATAGGATAATAAAACAAAACAAACTATAAAAGGAAATCAAGGAAAAGAACCCAAAAAAATGTAGCAAACAGGCTCCTATATCTGCACTTTATCAAGTAGTAGAACAACTCCCGACGACCTGCCATGCAGCCATGCCCCAAAGCCATCAAATTCTAGAAACCAAGAAGCTATTGACAGGATTATCAATGCCGACATAAAATATAATACTTACTGAAGGTTCACATAGATATCGTCTTTGATAGGATCTCCAACGCCATGATCAAACGATGGTGCATAAACTGATCCCTGAGTTAACATAAATCCAAAGAGTGCTTTATAAGAAACAAGTATATCTAATATAGATATAGTACTTGGAGTTGGCCAATATTTGCATCAAACATGTCTCTTCTTTGCTAGGACACAATATTTTTACAGTTATAGAATTAATTAAATTCATAAACCAAAAACATATAAGAAAGAATATATACATGTGTAACTTCAGTAAGAAAAGCTACTTACATGATCCCTCAGAGTCTTGAGACATTTTAGAAATAGTTCTGGGTCAAAAGTCCATGGAGCTGATTCGACAAGAGAAAATCAAATGCTTTTTTTTAGTGCTATGGACATGCAAAATTACTGATTACATGAGAAAGGAATCTCACCTCCTCGCCTTGCATGAGCTTCCTCTGGGTCCTAACACAGTAAACACTACCAAGATTCAATAATAGTCTTACACAGTTCAGATCTAAAGCCAGCTAATTTTGGGCGCTAAAATGTACAATTTTATATATCAACCATTTTTCACTATTTTACAAAGTAAAATCAGTGTCTCGTCAATTTTGTTTCTAGTACTATATTACATGGTCTTACAAGTAGCCTTTTGTGGGTTATCAGAGCATCAAATTCTCTATTCCTCATATAGTAGTATACAAAGACTTGAAATGGGCCTGGTAAAAAATTATTGTATCAATGTTTTTTTGAGAAAATTGATTAATTATGTAGCACAACACTCAACATGGAAACCCTGCTTAATTTTAAGTGTGCATGTGATTTCAAAGGATGAGAATGTTCACCCACCCCCCCTCCAACAAAAACACACACACACAAATGGGTAACAAACAGGATGGGAAAGGTTTATTGTATATCCTGTTCCACCAGACATGTCAAAAACTCCTGATACCCAGACATATAATAGACAGATATATACTGCATCTAATCAACTCCATGTACCAAGCAATTGAATAAAGAATATTTCATTTATCTAATTGCAAGGCAGAAAACCAGATAGATAACAAAAATAGCATTTTACTACAAAACAATGATGTATACAATTTTATGACACACTGACATCAACTAAGAAAGAGAAACACTTCAGATAATACGCATTCTTGGCTAGGAATTCTAAATGTGGGCAATGACCATTTATCCATGTACTAGAAATCTCATATATCATATGAACTTTAATATTAATTTTTAAACTGAAAACCAAAACTCGTTATTTGTGCTCTGTGCCTAATGTATAATGTGCATCTCCCATAACTTTGTGCTCAAGTTAAATAAAGTTTCTTGTTATATTTTTCAAACTTGCTTTCTCCAACATCATCATGTTTTGCCTTTAGTCTAGACTGTTAAACATCAATTTCAAATACTAGTATACTACTATACACAAAAGCCATCAGCACCAGCAACTAAAGAAATGGAACTATAGAATGTAGGGGGAAAATATAAACAATTAGGTGCACATGAGTATAAATAGGATTACCTCCATTGCATCAAGCTGATGACGATAAAGATGGAATCCGTCCATTGGAATGACTGCAGTAACAACTGGTGGTTCAACTTGGGAATCAAAGGAGCAAGATTTTTGGGGCCATAACTTATTTACAAGTCGAGCAACCTCAGATGCAATAGTGCTCTTTCCAGAACCAGGAGGGCCAGCTATACCCACGATATGCCTGCATATTTTAAAAATAATTCACAAGATCAGCTGATATGAACAAGTCCGTGTCTGAAAGCAAAGGTTCTGGACAGGACCACATTACAATAAACTTTAGCATATGTAAATATCCCACAGCCCCACCAAAAAAAGAAGAAAAAGAGGTGATTTAACAGTAAATTTGATATTTTGTATGAAAACTATCAAATACCAACAAGACCAGAGAGGAAACGGGAAGAAGTGCAGGATGAGAAGCATCTGAAAAACAACACTGACAAGGTAATGAGTTACTCAGAATTAAGAAAGCAAGAAAATTAACTGAAACACGGCCCTATATAGAGCAACACTCAAGTAACTTATAGATGGTCAAACCCCACAACTGAAATAAGAATTTATGAATTCATATATACTTAGTGTCAAATCCAGTTATATAAACCCACCAGAAATTCTAGAATCGAAAGCTTGAACTTACTTAAAACTGGAATTTGTTGCAGCTGCTGCAGTCGGAACAAGGCGCTTGGCCAAGGTATCATATATCTCATCCATGCACCTTAAAAGAAATCAAAACAAAAAATTTCTGTTAAACTAATACCACATTGCTAATCACTTCTCATGCAAGGGAATGGAAATATATCCACTACCTTCATATCTCAAGAAAAGCAAGATTATTAACAATGTAAGATGGCACTATGTTGTCTTAAAATATTTTCCTATTCCAATTCTTGAAAGGAAAAACCTAACCTATGAACGAAACGGATTTGTTTTTAGGAGGGGCCAAAAAAATTTTAACAACATAATATATATTCAAGGTTACTCGGAAAGAAAGCATTGATATGGACTGTAATTGGATATAAGCTCGTCGAACTTCATCACACCACGACATTTTCATATTTCAATATGTTTTCCATACGCTCCAAATAATTAATATCTCATTCTTTACCTTCAATTTTTGGTGATTTTAGAGAACATTGTTCTTATTCAGAGGTAGGCAAGATATTTGAACATTAGACTCAGGGGTAAGCAGAGATGTGTCAACATGATTTGATTGTTTTCACTTGAAAAATAAATCAATAGTATGTGATTTTCCCATGATTCTAAAATAAAAAATAAAAATTCAATTAACTACACTACAAGAATGAGTTAATCAATATTATTGGACCATTTATTGAACTTTTTAATAATAAAATTTTCATAAATTTGCAATCAAATAAGTAAGGTTTTAGTTGGTTACTGGAAAACAAATTGAATATGCAATTGGAATTAACATATACAATATTATGATCACTCATTAAACTTTTAAAAATTAAAATATCAATTTTCATAAAATAAACAAAGAATAAAAAAAATTAAATAATGGTTTAAGTTGGTTACTTGGATATAAATGTATCATTCAATTGGAATAACGCATACAATATTATGCTCCAATTATACAAACTTACAATTATAATAAATTTAATAATGATACATTTTCAAACCTTGGGGTGAATCTTATAAATTTTTCAAACCTTGGGAGGGCCCAGTCCTATGCTAGTTTCGTCCCTGCAATTCTCAAGCAGTGGCTTGCTGCAAGATTTTAATTAATCTAGCATCTCTCTTCCATGTAAGAGAATATTTAGCAAATAACAAGATTTGTTGTGAAGCTACAACAACTGATCAAATAACAAAGAACAAATCATCGCAGATATGATCTTAACCAAATCCCATTCCAGAAAATAAATAAAACACTAACACATAAGGAGATTATGTGGTAATACAATTCATCAGCAGTTTTTATTTGACATTGAAAAGATACATACCGGGCCTCTATCACAGAAATTTCACTGTTTTGGCTACATGATACCTGAAAAAGAATTTTGCTATCAACAGAATATGGATTTTGTTTAATAACATACTTATACTAATGAAAACAAAAAAGAAAGGGAAGGAAAGATTAATACTTTAATAGTGTGTTTATCATACTGGAAAGGAAAATAGATGGAATAGAAATCATTTCAGTCGTTTTGTTTTGCACTGATAGGAATCATACTCTCATTCATTTCTTTAGTTTAAATCCTTAGAAAATTTTAAAAACGTTGAATGTTGCATATGACGGAGATGTAGATTTGGCTCAAGACAAAAATATATTTCGGTGGTTACTCTTTATTTTTTATACCAAATCTATCCAATTTGCAACAAGATTTCTTCTTAAATTCCTTTCCTTAACTTGTCCGTCCAAATCTGACCCAACCAAAAACACACTAAAGAAAAATAACCGATTTTCATCCAAATAAACACTTCACCTGCATGCAGTTTGTCATCCGAATTAGGAAAGCATTATGACTTGATAACGGCCTGGATGAGCATTTAACTGGCAAAATCGAGACAGAACCATGACACCATTCAGCAAGCCCGATCTTTTTGAGCAACAAACTCCCTGCAGATTTAAGAGCATGCATAATCAAGATAGAACCTGATCCATGATATATAACACATGAAGACATGATTGTGTGCATATTTTTTCATCATACCAAAGGGTAGGACTACTCAAAATAATGAATTGAGGGATACAATTTGATGTAAAATTAGAAGCAACCACCGAAGCATAAACAGATAAATCAAAAACAAGACAAAACGGAAAAAATGCATTGCTCCATTATCCCAAACAATTTATTGCCTTGAATAGACACTTCAAGGCAGTTCAATTTATCAAAAATTAGGGTTTAAAATCGCAGTTTTATCCTAGGGAATGAAAGCATAATAACAAAATTGAAGTAGTAACATTAAGAGGGAACAGGAATATGACAGAATAAACAACAATCAATGCTGTTAAATAAAAACATCATTTGATTGAACCATAGTAGTAATGATTTATGGAACTTAGATACTAATCTCACATATTTACCATAACTACACAAAACCCCCCAAAGAATAAGGTCAAATCAAAAAATTTACCTCGATTCGACTGATACTTGTATATACATATGGAGTACATAATTAGTAAGACACAGAAAGAAAGAGAGACCTGACGGAGGAGTTAAACATCCTCTTGAGCTTGCGGAGAAGGAAGACACATCCATTGTTGTCGAAGACAAGGAGAAAACGGCAGAGCAACTTTTAAAGGAAAAGGGATGATGATGATGATGATGATGATGAAAGATGATGTTTTTTATTTTAGTTTTTTTTTCGAAAAGAAGGAGAATTCGAAGATGGAGGAGTATCACTATGTAACGATGTACTGTACTGGCGGGAAGATACGGGGTACGTGTCATGAATTTGTGGGGTACAACGCAAAATAGTCATTTCTAGTTTCTAGACTTGGATAATATTAAGTTATCCCCTTCCGAGTAAAATTTGCTAATTATATGTAGTATCTTTTTTTTTCTGTTTTTCTGATAAAATATATGTAGAAGTAGAACATCAAAAAAATATAAATATCAACAAAAACCAAAACTAAAATATAAATATGTAAGGTCTTTTATTTTTGGTAATTACAATATCTAAATACAAGTTTTTTGTAATTATAAAATTAAAATCAAAAATTAATATGAAGAAGATCAACAAAAATTATATTCAAATTTGTCATTGAAAAGACTTTGATTTGTATTTGAAATATCAAACAAGACCCTAGTTTAAGTATTCTTAGTAATGTTATGTCATAGTCATACATGGGTAAACTTTGTCCAAGCAGACTAGTCATACCCTACTCCCCTACACAACAACAAAAAGAAAAAAAAATCAAACTGAAAACTGCATGACTCAGACTAGTAAACTGCATGACCATTTCTACCATTGTAGCAGTAATGAAAACTGAAAACCAAGAAGCTGAATGCAATTCAGAAAACTGTAACATCTTTATTGCTACATGGGGAATTAAGAAACAAGAACATTGTTCATAACTTAATGTATCTTCCCCAAATTGACATTGAAATAGTAATAATGTAGGAGATTATAAAGAATTTGTCCATTAGGCAATCTGCCATCACTGAATCCTTCAGGCCACGCCTTTCAGATTTACAATGGCAATCAACACAAAGTTGTGCGATGGTTAGATTAACAACACTGTCCATACACGGAAATGTTTGTTTTATTGGTCCACAAGCAAATTACACCTCCTTTTCCGAGGACGACCGCCCTTTTCATCATCATATGCCTCCTGCATGAGTAACAATTTTGTTTTCTAAGGTGCGATAGAAACAGAAAAGGCAAAGCCAGAACGATTCTCTACAAACAGAATAGCCACAAAATATAACATTTCTCTATCTTGGCATGGGCTCTATAAGAAAAGGCATATAAAGAAAAAACAATTCCCATTCCGAGATTATCTTTGTGTTAATTGACCAATAAAGAATTGTATTGCTTTTTAATAATAAGAATACATGTCCTTGTATTACTTTACCAGTGTTACATTTTTCAATTGCTTTTTGACAATTTGACCCATCAGTTTTCAGTTACAATAGTCACCAGAAAATATATCAGTTCTTCTGAGTAGGTAGGTTATCTTATTTCTTTCAAATTGTTATAGCAGTGTACAATTTGTATCCATGGCGTCCCTTCCATTATGCGAAATGCCCCACTTTAACATTGTGCTTTAAAAAAGTTTTGGCAGGGTAAGTTGTGCTATTAATGTTTATAGCTTTATAATTTCTGCAACTTCTGTAAATTTATAAATGTTATCATGGATTTGTATGAAAAGATGTATAGCAATATAGATCTCCAGAATCTTATGAAGTTGATATTTCCTTTCCCTAGAGATAAATTCTTCATTACATGAATAACAATACTTTTGTACTGCTAGCATATGGTAAATCAACTTGAAGATTAAAGGGCTCTCCAAAATTTACCTTTTGATTGAGATAATGTGGGACCCGTACTCTCTTGGAGCCATCAGCTAAGCGCTTGAAAGGAAAACGGTTTTCTGAAGCACACAAGTCGTCCCAGACCTGCAAGAAAACACAGAAAATGCAACATTTCAAAACTGGAACTGTACTATATAGAATCCACTTCAAATATCTTTAAGCAAAGGAATCACCAAATTATGGCTTCGCATCATACTGAAATTTTGAGCTATGGTATCAAACATTGAACAAAATAATGTTTTGTTTTGTCCTTTATCCAATGTGCAGGGTATGCAGGTAATTGCAACAAAGTGAAGTGAGTTACTGGAACCTATATGGCTTTCCCAAAGCCTAACAGCATAACCCAGCTTATTTATTTTTAGCAAATCAGATTTGCAGGAATTGGAAAAGAAGCCATCATTTGAATGAACAGGTGAACCGTAAGATTAATAGAAGGTTTAGACATTACCTGATTTTGAATGGTATCAATTAACATATCTTGGCACCCTGACGCATGCACACTTTCCAGATTCGGACACTGAATTAGCAAGCTCTCTGAGGGTAAAAGCAACACAAAAAATTGATTTAGAATAAAAACAAACTAGTCCAGTTAGTATTTGGAAAGGTAATCATCTAAAAGGGGTGTCAACTACATACCAGGATGCAAATTTTTACACGAGTTTAGATTGAGATCTTTGAGTCCAGGGCAGTTTAAATATAAAGCCTGCAACAAATTTTACATATTTTAGAATCCAGCAAATAATTTCACATCAACAACATACTACATATTACAGACTTTAGAATCTCACATCTAAGCCAGAGCAACCCCACAAGCTTAATTTCTTCAGCCGACCATGTTTGATTATCAGCTTCTGGTACATAAGATGTAGCTTACTATTTGGTGTTTTTTGAAATTCGCAATCACTATTGTCTTCAGAAGACAGGTCTTGTGCATTGGAATCACATACAGTCATTCCACAGTCCATGAGTTCTAGAAGAGGTAACTGAGCTGTGGCAAATTGGATGCCACCTGCAACAAAACAGAATGCAATCATAAGTTTATGAAACCAAGAAGGAAGATAGAGAAACTTACATTAGATGTTGCTTGAGATTACTTGAAGTGATATTTGGACAAAGGGCAAGGAGGAGTCTGGATAATGTGTCAGGGAATACATTGCAGATCATTCCAATTCCACTGTCACTGATACTAGACCTGAAATCAGAGGATACATTTTCAATGTGATATTACAATCCTGAAGGTTTACTAAATCAAGCAGCGGTAGTATATCAAAAGTTCAAGACATACTTTGAACCAATTCCTATACAAACTTTAACCCTCAATGAAGGTGCATGTATCTTGCAAATCTGAAAAGTAATTTTTGTAAACTACCACTTCATTATCTTGAAGAGGAAGCCAATTAGTCCTAGTTTCTTTAATATGTAACCAATATAAACCTTGATTGCTGATTTGTGCTAAACAAAAATATATTAACAACTTCGTACCCAAAAAAAAAATATATATATATATATATATATATATTAAGAACTAGGAAGTTGGACCACAACGTACCCACTCAGATCAAGCAATTCTAGATTTGAATAACTTGAAGCAATTGCTGCAACAGATGCATCAGTTATTTCAGTTCCAAGGACAAGAGATAGCATTCGCAAACCCCTGAAAATTGAAGAGATAACAATGTTCTGTGAGATTTCTAATCATCAATTATCTGCTGGCTGAGAATAAAAGGTAAACCACAAGAAACCTTGTATGACATGAGCTAGGAAAATAGAGGTCTATAGAGGTTTTCCTTATCATTTTAAAAGAACATCGAGAATCGCAGCGAACTAATCAATTAAACAGTACATGAGTCACTAACTAAGCCACAAAACAAAAGAACTTAACAAACCTCAAATTTGCAGCTGTGAGCGAAAGCACAACAGCATGAGAAAGTCGAGCAGAAGCAATGTGTATATTCTGTAATCTTGGGCAGTTCCTTCCCAGGCCATCCATCATGGTAGTAAGATCAGTATTTTCATTTTCTTGGCGAGAAAAGTCAAGGGAGATTTCCTTTAAATTGGGGCAGTTGAAAACCTACGAAGACAACACAACCAAGTTTAAAGAAAAAAATAAAATCACAACAAAAAATCACACCTTGAACGACCAATTGGTGCAAAGTAAATACCATCTTAGTGAGGGAGTGAAGATTGGAAAGCCAAAGTGTAGATAGACTAGATGAACAAAGATTAAAACCCCCAAGGTTGGAACACCCTTCCATCTTGAGACTTGATAGACAACGTCTATCAGCAACAAAGCGACCCAATTCATCCCTGCGTTAAAATAAACATTCAACCCATTTACTTCTGCAGCTTAAAAAACACAAACTACCTATCATACAATAACAATTCGCATCATTTTTCCCCTCCCAAATAACAGACTCTAGGAATCCAATTTACTTGAAAGACTGCAAGAAGTCAATATTACAATGAAAAGGCAACATCAAAGTGTGTACTGTTTAACAGAATAATTTAATTTAATTTTGCATGTATGAGCTGTTAACTAAACTTCAAACTCAACCAGAACATACTAGTTCAAGAAGCAAAAGAAAGATATAGATTCATCAAGTTACACAAAAACCCAACTGACTGACAAAGAAAAGTGAAAGAAGTGTCACACATCTTCAGAAGTCAGTCAATAGGAGATTCCTAGACCATATAACTAGGTTTAATATTTTAAGTATCAAACCACTATTGGCTATTCAGATGCCACGTCCACATCCAAGTACTATATTTTGCTCATTTCACACCAGCCATATTTAACCATTGTTTTCACTAGAGCTGCAAATAAGGCTAGTTGAATTGAGTTTTGGCTGCTGAACTCAAACTCGACTAAAATTTAAATGAGTCATATGCAGTTGTTAGCGAGCCTGGACTTGGTCATACAAACTCAAGTCCTTTAATAAATATTCGCAAGCTCAAACTGGGCTTAAGTGAGCTGAGTCAAGCTCGGTCCATCACGAGTTTTAACTGAACTTAGCCAGTCGATCCAAGCTCATGATGACTCGAGCTTTAGCAGAGTTAAGCGAGTCGGAATGATATATTAGATGTGCACTATCTTATAATATAAATTAAAATTTATTATTAAATGCATCATATATTCGGGCTAAAAGGAGTGTCTTGAGCTGGTCCCAAACCAGGCTTAAACCAGTCAGTCCTCAGACCAACATTGTACAACCCAAACTTGGCCCGATTATTAAACAGATTCGAGCTTAATTTGCCAAGTGAACTCAAATCAAGCCAACTTAAGAGAACAAAGTCAAATTCGGCTTATGAACAGTTCAATTTGTTTACATTCCTACTCGCAACTGCAATGTCAGTCTCACATTAATAAATCAACCATAAAAAATCTATTGAGAAATCCTTAACTCTAATAACCCACTGACAATCCAAAATAGAATTTAGGGGTGGGTTGCCCATAAGAAAATAATAGAAATTGGGAATTGAACAAATAATATCAAGATTTGGAGGGGAAAGGGTAAGTTATAATGGTACCCAGTAATCCGATTGACAGAGTTATCAGATGTAAAGATCTCCAGAGATTGTAAATTAGGGCACGAGAATGCAATGCAAGCCAGCATTGTTGCATCCACATCACTGCAAAGCCAAAAACACAAGGAGAAATGAACATATCAGCACAAAATATCCAATCTTTAAACTTGTCTTCTAAATAGCATAAAACATCCAAGATCCATACATTAAAATTCAATCAAAAATTGAAGATGTAGATTTACATAAAACACAGATCTGCAAGAAAATAATTTTTTGAATTTCAATTATGCAGCCTCAATGTATTCATTTGATAAGCTGCTTGTATGTGCTAACTATAGCATTGTTTTGGTTCATTCCGTATTTGCTAAGTGTCTATTTGATGTAGGTAAAGGAAATGTGGAATTCAGACCAAGTTCAATTTCGTCAATCAAGTAATTTTTAGTCTTATTAAGATACAATCCAGTCTTCCAATCGATGAAAACCTGGATCAGGAAAATCCTAACCTTTCCATCCTAAGGGAGAGTCTAAGGAGCCCAGGACATTTCTGCACAACCGATCCGGCAAATCCAATCTGAGCCCTAGCCGGAACCCTAAGCCTTAGCTCTTCAGTCGCCCGCCAAAGCCTTCTCGACGTGTCCCGCCACCCTTTACACACCTTTGCAGCCGATAACAACGCCGGCGGCGGCAATCTCCTCAGCACCTCCCACAAACAACTCGACGGTAACTTACCGGATCCAAAATCAGTATCCATTTCCGGCATAGCATCATCATCTTCCTCTTCATCGTCCGACTCCGGTGAGTCAGGGATGTCAATATCGTCGAACGACAGGGCTCGCCGGAGTTGGGTATAGGGCTGACGTGGAGGCGGCGGGGGACGTACGGCGGAGAGAGGGGAGGCTGCGGAGGCGGATGAGGTGGAGTCTGTGGGCGTGGCGGCGGAAGGAGGGAGGTGACAGGAGTGACCCTTTTTTGGGAGGCCACAGCGGCCGCAGTTGTAGCTCCCGCGCCTTTTGCCTCGATTGGGGCGGAAGGCCGTTGAGAATTCGGTGGCTCCGCCTGGAGTGGCGGGGTGGGGTTGGTGGCCGTGCATTTAGCGATTTCTTTTCAGCTTTTTTTACAGACAGTAAAGAGAGAGATCAAGTAGGAGTATCTGTGTGTATATATATATAGATAGATATAAATGCATAAACTAGAGAGAGAAAGAGAGATGAAATGAGTATGAGAGAGAAAAGCGAAGAAATATAGGGAGAGAGAATGGCTGGTCGGAAAAACGCGGGAGAATAGAGATTTTTTCGCGCCTTGATTTTGAACTATATAAATGAGGAGCGTATGTTTTACAGCCTTTTTTACCTTTTCTGGTTGGAAAAATAAAATAAAACACGTGACTCCCTTCTTTGCTTTTGTCTGATTTACCCTTGGATTAAATGCTCTTCTATTCTTTCTCCCCGAGGAGAATTATGAAAAATAGAAATACATAAATACGGGACTATTAAATTTAGTATTTCTATGTAGACCACCATTCTCGGACATGAACGGCAATATCTATTCCAAATTATGCTATAATTTCTTTTGATTTATTTGAGGAAACTTTAGTTCGACGAAAAAATTTTGAACAACGTTATATGTCAAAATATTTTTGTCATTTTTTTGTTGCAGAACTAGTTGTTTACATGGGATAGGTACGTACAAGGTGACTTATCTTATTTATAACACTTCAGTCAGCACGTTGTAACATTGAGATTTTTGAATGTTTGTATAAGAATTTAAGTTGTTAACGTTAATACTTTTAATCGTGATTTTTTTTTGGTGGGATTAATGATTATCCTAATAAAATATTGAGACACACGCATTGTATCTTATTAAGCTATGATTTGATTTGAACTTTAAGTTTGACTCGAATTATTATTGAATAAGGAGAACAATTATAACTAATCACATAAGTGACAATGCAATTGTCGACATACATATATCATTTTCAAAAACTTTATATTTCTTGATTTCTCTTTTATTACATTTCTATTTTCTTATTAAAAAAATCACATTTGGCTTTAGGTCAATGTTTGAAATTATAAAAAATGTGAATTCATTTAAGTTTAACAACAATAAATTTTGTACTGTTAATACTTTTATATATAGTCACACGTTTAGTTATCATATTAACTAAAATTAAAAGAGCTCATATCAATTTTTAATTGAAATATACTACTTCCGTTTCTTAAAGAGTGCAGTTTTAGCTAAAAAAAAAATTTTCTTAAAGAATGCAATTTTAGAAACCCAAAGCCTTCTTTTTCCAAATATGCTCTTGTTTTAATTAATGCACTAAATGGGGAAGTTAATGCATTAAAGGAAGAGAAAGGCTAGCTTTGTCATTTTATTCCACTTATTGGTTTGTGTATTTTTGTTAAAACTGCACTCTTTAAAGAATTGAGGTAGTATTAAATATCACACATTAACTCCAAAAAATTTAGTTTTTGTGAAATGCTAGAGTATTTTATTTTCATTTTCTTTGTGTTTAATTATTGATGTGAATATAGTCAACTCATTCTCATATCATTTCACCGTGAGTAAATATAGTATCTACACATAAAAGGCGGAAGGTTTCCCCTTATTGATGCTTTGTGATTTTTATTTTGGTTTATAATTTTGTTTAGATTTTGACTTTTGATCCACTAATTTTTTTCTAGTAATGGGTCTTGCATTTTTCTACGTGAAGCATATGTTAAATACTTCATTCATCCGTCCCTTAATATAAATTATTTAGAAAAATATTTAAGATATTTATCGTTTGAGAATTTCAAACTTGCTTAGTTTCTAATATTATCCTAAGCATTAAACATATTTTGATTCTCTCACTATTTTCTGTCCAATAAATAACAATACTCTCTTTTTTCAATACAAGGACAATACTATAAGCAATTGATATTATATTTAATGTTATACAATCATTTTCTCAATACTTGTGTACAACTCTAAAACAACTTATATTAACGGACAGGGTGAGTAATTAGTTGGGAGCTAAGAATAATACTTTTATCACCATTACTTTGTTTATAAATCAATTATAGATATTAAAATTTTAGAGTAATTAGTACTCTCTCCTTTCCAACATATATGATATTCAAGACATAATAATATATCACACATATTAAAAAGTGTCATTAATATTAATGTAAAGTAATTAATGTTGATATTCTAAAAATGGAATGGAGGAGGGAGTATTTAGTAAGAGAGAAGAGCAGAAACGCAAGATAAACAAAAGGTACTAATGCTATTAGTACAATGGGAGTATTATGTTTTCATTTTAATCACGCGTAATTAAATAGCATTTCATTCATGTCGACGAAAAGAAAATTGCAATTTCTCAAAAAGTAAAATAAAAAAAGATCGACCTCCTTCCTTCTCCACTCCAAATTCCGTGGCATAATAATTTTGCTATGTTATGAACTATCTGAATGAATTTTTTCTTAACAAAAGATAAATTAAAAGTTTTTTTAAGTGAAATTAATTAGTTATGTTGTGTTGTTCCACTACTCTATAATGCATGGGCGTTGCATACAATGTTGATGGTATCAACAACTAACTGAGCATTCATTTTAAAAGAGCAATGTTATACAAAAAAAAGAAGAGAGAAAATATAAGACTGCATTATATATATACATACATTATTTTCTATCGTTCTTTATATCAGGATTATCCTAGAGAATGACTTGATTAACATTAAAGATATTAACCTATGAATAGATAACGCCTAGTTACTCGAAAGAATAACACGGAGAGAGAACAAACCGTCTGTGATAGACCATCAACTTCCCTATGCCTCCCGACTAAGGTCTCTCAAACACACACTTCTCCTTGTGCATCCAACCGCCTCACTAATGTGAATAGGTTATAGAGAAGGGTGGGTCGGTTATATACTCTCGTGCGCATTCCTTCTTTGAATATTTTAGTAAGGCAAAGACAACACAATCTTTAATTTAGTAAGCGACTTGCTTGTGAGAAGGAGGCTTGTTTGTGGGAGTGGTAGGATAGCTAGCTTGTCTCTTTACTGATTTGGTATGGAGTTGGGACCAATTAATTCCTTAATCTTAATAGAACTTTTCTTCCGATGCAAACAAATCACATGTATGAAAATCTACGTACTTTGGTTGAGAGCTCACTCTCTTGATCATTTTCTTTTAATCGAAATGACTTTCATCTTAAACGAGTACCATGCCCAAAAGGTAACGGATGCATTTCAGTCCATAAACGTGAAAATATATCCTTCTTATATGTATATTATATCACTAGTAAGTCGTCATGTAACACGTCTATAAGACGTTTTGAACCCGTTTTTCATCATGTACTTGTTGGTATCATAGACGTGCTGTTATAATAACTGAACAATATCCCTTGTTTTTATTAGTATACAATACATGAATTATATTCTTAGAACACAATTTTTTGTATGCGAATGAAATTATTTATCGACAGAGGCTTCTCACACTTGGGCACATAAAGGATTTGTCACTTGCACAATTAACCTTTAAACAATATTTTCTGTTTGATCGGATCAAAGACAATCTCGCGTGAATATCGCTTTCTCGAGAACACAAGAAACAGTCAAATATTTAGCCAAAAAAAAAAAAAAAGCAGCAGCAGCAGCAGAGTCTAATCAAAGAAACACTAATACTGTACGTATAAATGTAGGGCAAGTAACATTTTCCTCGGATAAACCTAGCTAAATACTCTCTCCATGATCCTTCTTACAAAAATAATCACATTTTTTTAATAAATTCATTTAATTTTAAATTTTAAAATTAATGTAACTTTATCTTAGTTGTAATATTATAAACTACTTAAAAATATCACTAAATAAAAATAATTATTTTGGAAATCAAAATTATTTACATTTTTTTTTTTTTTGTGAAATTAAGGGAGTAATAATCTTACGACCAAACATAAATAAACATAACAAACCCATGAGCCGGTTAACGTGATAATAACACAAAAGAGATAAAAAGTTTTCAAATTGTTTCCCAAGAAAAAGATAAAGAATTCCATTAATTTAGAAATAAAAAATAATATACATATCAACAAATATTTAACGAATTTGGATTGCTGACAGAAATAGAGGATCTATAAAGCAAGTCTCAAAAGGCAAGAAGAGTTGGACATTTTTTATATTAGAAACCCAATTAAAATGATAACTTATCTGTCGGTCCTATTCACTAACACCTACACAGTCCCACGGTTGCTCGAGCTATTAACCGCCGTGAAGACGTTTTGTGTAGAACCGGGCAAATAGAGGCTCACAATTGGAGACTTCCCGGAGAGAGATGTAATACTCAGAGAATAAATAAATAAATGATTTTTAAAAAAAAAATTTGTTTAAATATTTTAATTGGAATTTTTCTTGTGTTTGAGTCAAATTATATTTAATTATGTGGACTATATTAATTAGGCCTTAAAACTGATTAGGTCTCATTTATATTTGTATAATATTAAAATCCTATTATAATTAGAAGAATTAATAAGGATCCATTAATAATAAATAAAACATAAATCATATATTGTGTACCCTACATTGTTCGTCTGATAAAGAAAAAAGGGGGAGGCCGCCGCTGCTATAGAAGAAAAAGTACTTTTACACTGCAATTTGGAGAAGAGGAATATATACCTTTGTGATTTTTTTCGTTATTCGGTAAGTTTTAACAGCTTATGATGTAAAAGTTATATAACTGTATACTATATATGGGTTTCATTAGTTTATTTAATACATAAATAGAGTGAAAGTGGCCGTAATCATTGCCTGCAAACTAACTTGATAAACTTAGCAGCAAGCCTGCAACTTGCTATATATATATATAAATAACTACTTGGCAATGAAAATGCTAGTGTGTATTAATAGTATATATATATATATATATATATATATATATATATACACTTTTTGTTACAGCACTTGTTTGGAACGGATGGTACTATGTAGTATATATATATTCATAATGCAGTGCATCATGAAGGAGAAAAACGAACGAAAGCTGTGATAATAATAATAATAATAATAATTAATGAGTTTAATTAAAGGTTTAAAGATGAAAAAAAATTATAATTTTTTTTATAAACATACTTATATTTATTTATTCTTTTTGTTTAGTTCGGACGGAAGAAGTTTAACGAATAAATTTTGAAATATAATTTTGGGTATTACATTGCTTAATCTAGGTATGGATTCCGTACTCTTTCAGCAATTCTCTTATTAAATTTAAATTGTTCGTTTTGTTTCTCGTTTCAAAATTATTATTGTTTCGCATGATTGTTCGTTCTCAAATTCATGTAATAGTTTCGTTTTGATATTGATCCTTGAACTCGTGTGTTGTACTCTTTGATCTAGTATATCATCTTTAGTATTTATTTTGATATTTGTAGAAAAGTACATGTTAATATTTTTGGAGACTCGTATTGATTCGTTTGATTTAACATGTACGTACTAGAACCCCTTTGTGTTGATATTATGTCGCATGTGTTGTGGCATGATATTTTTATTAGAATATACCGTAGGGTATACCTGAGCTATAACCTCCTGTGGAGGTACCACAGGCATGCCGTCTTGGCACGAGAGGCATGACATCTTCCGTGGCGGTGTGATCAGTCCACGGCGTCTCCGTTTTGTGTTCCGGTGGGAGTTGGCCATTTGGTGTTTTGTTGTGGGAGGCGTATGGGATCGACCCTTAGTTTTCTGTTCTGTTCTGCGGAGTGGCGATGTTTGTGCCAAACACGCCTTTCGATTTTTGCATGCATTGGATTCGCGGTCCAATGTGTGTGACTTACCTTTGTGGCATTATTTGACTTGCATGTCTGACAAGGTATATTTTTGTTTATTTTGAGCTTGGTATGAAATAACACCCAACCAGTTGATTCGCGCATATTATTTCATTGTGTTAGTTTTGATCGTTTCAGTTCAGTTCAGTTCTTCTTATTGAGTTAATTATCTCGTTTCATTATTTCTGTATTCTATATCCGTACTGGGCATTTGACTCATGCTGTGTTTTTCTTCCGACAGGATAATCAGGGGGATCAAGGGCAAGTGTGATAAGAGCTCCATTTATTCCAATGGTTTAGAAATATTCTGTTTAAGCTTGATGGATTGATTTATTTCGAGTTGTAATAATTATTTCAGTTTTTGGTTTGGGTCAGCTTGACATTTGTTCGGGTTTGACCTTTTGATATTTATTGGTTATAAATACTATTTTTTTGTGGCATAGAACTTTCGTTCAATTTTGTTGTGTTTTGAAATCTCTCTTTTTATTTCGGAAAGGGGGTGTTACAAGATAAGTCATCATCGGTGAAAAATTCTTATTTTAGATATAGGCTATATAGAACACCCCAACAAACATTTGACTCCAAAAATCACTTTTTAGCACCAAAATCTCATATAAACATGCCAAGAAACAGGTCCCCTAGCCCGAGTTTTGTCCAAAGCAAGCAATTCTCAGCTATCATCTGTAATTACTGAGCTTGAAAAAGAGCAAGAAGAATTACTAGATGAAGTAAAAGCCATCATAACAAAAAAGCATCCCGGAAATGAGAGGAGACTATCTAATTCTTGGAGAAAGATACAGGGTGAAGATGATTGGGTCGGGTTGCTTGATCCAATGGATCCGACCTTACGTAGGGAGATTATTCGATACGGTGAGATGGCACAAGCTTGTTACGATGGCTTCAACTTTGATCCCTTCTCCAAGTATTGCGGAAGTTTCAAGGTCTTGGCATGGTAGACGACGGCTATGAGGTGTCACGTTACTTATACGCCACGTCGAATATTAATTTGCCAAACTTTTTCAAAAAATCAAGGTGGCCTAAAGTATGGAGCAAATCGGCTAATTGGATCGGATATATATATGGAGCAAATCATTGAAAGCGCGCCGTCGTTGTTGATGAAGTTGGCCAAGGGTTTAGCGTGGAGTTACTCGCACGTCGGAGTTGAACCGGCGTTGGATCACGAGAATTCCCCGTTCGATCTTGAGACAAACCGGTGACCTAGCTTGTAAGTATTAATTAACTAATGGTGCAGGTACGTACCATGGTCAAGCACAAAGATTTAATTCCACCTTTTTGGAGGCATGCAAGATGAGAACAAACGACGGCCGGTGGGTGCAACCAGAAATTCCCAAACTCGATGATCACCTTGAGGCATGAGATCCATGGATGTATAACAATTAAATGTTGAAGAATGAAGAATATATTAATATGTATATATATCAGTGTGTGTGTATATATATATATATATATATATATGTATGTTGCTTATCTAAAAAAAGAAAGAAAGAAAAAGTATATATACACACATTTGATTCATTACATAATTACATTATATCAATAGCTAGGGTTAGACCATACTAATATGGCCTTTACCGGAGTAATACAGATTGTTCAAATAAATAAAACTCAAAAATATGTACAACTTCGCGAAAAAAAATGAAGTAGAAGTAAATATATAGAAACGAAGATTTAGGTTCTTATATCACAAGCTGTTCTGTATTAATTCCATTTATTAATCTTTCATTTTCTGATAAGGTCATCATCTATCGGTCCATTAATTAGCTAGTCTTGTGTAAAGATATCTATAAAAAATTATTTATTGTTTCATTCAACTTGATCTCAAGGTATACTAACCATAAATTTGCTAACATATTAATTACAAGTGAGTTGATGTCTCGTATAAGAGAAATAATGAAGGATTAATATACATGAATGAATCCAAGATTTATTGGTTTCAGCTTTTGAATTAAATTAATTGAATTTCAAACATGTGTATTAGTGTTTTGTGTACACTTGCTCCCAGATTCTCCTCAACAAAATATGTTACTATAGTGACAAAAGATGACTATCAAAAAATAGATACAAAATAATGTGTATACACCTACTCCCCGGTTCTCCCCAACAAAATATGTTACTATAGTGACAAAAGATGGCTAACAAAAAATAGATACAAAATAATGTGTATATATATAACCAATAACAATACTTATTGACGTCATTTTGTACCCAATTTTTTTGGCAATATATATATATATATATATATATATATATATATATATATAAATGAAAAGCAGATTCATTTTCAGACGGATAAAATATAAATTAAAATTTACGTCATACCATAAATACTCATCGTTAAATATAGTGTCGTAGAAGATAACATATCAGTTAAAAAAGACGTTGACTTCATTGTTTTCACCACTACAACAGTACAACCAAAATGAAAAAATAATGCTACTATCACATAATGTTCATATACACACATATGTATACTGTGAGTCTTGCGTGACATGCAGGACCCGCAAATATATATATATGTGTGTATGTGAGTTTTATGTAATTCAAATTATCTACAATTCAGTTGTTCAGATCAAATCAAAGATTTGTAAAAAGTACCCATGTTCAAGAACATGAATGAATTTCCACTTCAACATAAACCGAAATTACACAAATAAATAAAAGAGTTTACCGATTCGAAGTAAAGATATGGGCAAAGACTTCGATTGTAGGGCTTCGTCTTGCTTGATTCCGATTTAGAGAAATTTTGTGAAGGTTCCGATTTCAAGAGAAATAGGGCATGGCCTCAGTTTTTGGTTTCGTCTGAGGAGAGTGTAAAAAAAAATACGAAAGAGCTTATATAAGTAATGTCATTTAAGGGAGTAATGCCATTTAAAAGTATTCCTTGCCCATATATATAATATTTCAACTTTTAACCTGTTTTATTTCTAAACATATTCAATCACATGCATATATGATATAACTATATATATATATATATATAATGACAGGCTAGCTAGCTGCAACAACCGTATAATAATAATATGTTTACAATGAGCAGGATGACCGTGCCACACATGCCCTTGGTCCCTTATGGTGAGGATCGAAAGTACTTCAAAAGAGCTTTCTTGAATGTTTAATTAATTTATTATATATATATTTAGTCTTATTTTGTTAATTAAATAGACTAAACCAGCCCATGTGATTCATGCACATTAAAGTAATACACCCTTTCTCTACATACAGGACAGCCTTTAGCTCTTGGAGTCCTACTACTTTAATCTCTCTCTCTCCATTATAATTTCTTGGACTAACCAACCAACATTCAACAAGCTGTACAAGTACAATACAAACCAACCCCTAATTCCATGGCCATGATCTCTACATGTAATATGGGAATTCTTTCCTTTCCCAAAACACCCCAACAAAATTATTTTGAGCCAAAAAACCACTTGGTTTCATCACCATTTTTTGGCAAAAAAACCCACCAAAGCATAGCAACAAGGCGATCCCTACTCAAAGTCCTGTCCAAACCCAGCGACTCCTTCACTTCTCTTGCCAAAGTAGTTGTTGATGATGAAGAACAAGAAGCTATTATAAAGAAAAAACAAGCGGCAGATAATATTGATATGAAACTGTCTGATTGCTGGAGAGAAATTCATGGTCAAGATGACTGGGTCGGGTTACTTGATCCAATGGATCCGATTCTACGCGCGGAGCTCATCCGATATGGCGAGATGTCACAAGCTTGTTACGATGGTTTCGATTTCGATCCCTTCTCCAAGTACTGTGGAAGTTGTAGATTCAATCGGCACAAATTTTTCCAAGGTCTAGGCATGGTGGACCACGGCTACGATGTGTCACGGTACCTATACGCGACGTCTAATATTAATTTACCAAACTTCTTCAAAAAATCAAGGTGGCCTAAAGTTTGGAGCAAAAATGCTAATTGGATCGGTTATGTATCGGTCTCAAACGATGAATATTCAAAGCGGTTAGGACGCCGTGACATAACTATTGCTTGGAGGGGCACGGTGACTCGGCTAGAGTGGATAGCCGATCTAATGGACTACCTTAGGCCGATTTCGTCCGAGAATATTCCTTGCCCGGATCCCGAGGTGAAGGCCGAATCGGGGTTCCTCGATCTTTACACCGATAAGGATGGGAGTTGTAAGTTTTGCAAGTACTCAGCTCGAGAACAGATCTTAGCCGAGGTGAAGAGATTAACAGAAATGTATCCTAATGAGGAATTGAGCATAACGGTTACGGGGCATAGCCTAGGGAGTGCATTGGCATTATTGAGTGCGTATGATATCGTGGAAACGGGTCTAAATGTGATGGGTGATAGTCGAGCCGTGCCCGTTTCGGTGTTTTCGTTCGCAGGTCCACGGGTGGGTAATGTTAGGTTCAAGCAAAGGCTGGAGGGGTTGGGGGTGAAGGTGATAAGGGTGGTAAATGTTCATGACATGGTGCCGAAATCTCCGGGGATTATTTTCAATGAAGCTTCACCGGCGAGTTTGATGAAGATGGTGATGGGGTTGCCGTGGAGTTACTCGCACGTTGGAGTTGAACTAGCTTTGGATCACAAGAACTCGCCCTTCTTGAAACAAAACGGCGATTTAGCTTGTGCACATAACTTGGAGGCTCACCTGCATTTGCTTGACGGGTTAGTTAAATTTACAACTAGATCTCCAGCTCCGCATATGCATATAATATAGGGAATTTCTTAAAATGTGCTCTAAGCCACATGTTAAGCACATAATAGTTTTTTTGAATTGTGTGCATATTCTTTTGAATTTGGTACAAATGCAGAAATCAAAAGAATATACACACAGTTAAAAAGACCTATAATATATTATGATATTCACAATGATATTATACAGGTCGGGTGGGTATATAACATAACATAAATCGTTCATAGGTAAACCCAAGGAGATAAGTGATGGAATTGTATTAATCAGTTTTTAACGGGTATGTTTGTTTCATACATTTAATTAATAATCCACCTTTAAAATATCGTACATTTTTTATTTACTCATCCGACATAATATAAAATATGAACGGAGATATAATTAATATGATAGTAGCTACAAATTAAGTGCGACTATGGTTCATTTTTTTTATGAAAAAAATATTGCAAATGAGAGAGAATATGAGATAAGTATAGTAATAAATGAGAATTTAAGAGTATTATAGACAATTAATACTAGATTTAATATTTTTTAATCATTTCTTTAATGGTTGTATTCAACTCTAAAACGGCATATATTTTGGGACGGAGAGAGTATATATTATATCGGTAAGATAGTTAGGAAGGAAGTGAAGAATTATTGGCAGCTACTAGCCAGCTAGTTAATGGGCTTTTCAATGATCTCAATTATAATAATATTTGGCTGTATAACACTTCTGTCCCTTTAAGTTATCATTTACTTTTAAAATTATTCTTAAAATTTATTTTTTTCGACAATTAAACTCTTAAAGTGACTTTTTTTTAGCATTTCCGTTGTTGATTCTAACCCGACCTATTTAACCAAATTTTGATCCAAATTTTAAAATAATAATTATTTTTAATATTTTAAATTAAAATATTAATGATATGAGGGCAGACGCAAGTGGCTGGAAACGGACAAATCATATTTTGATGACTCAACTTAAAGACGTTTATTGATGAATTTGTCCCGACCAATAGCTTTCCAGTCTGCTGAACCCCATGAAGCCTAATTATCTTTTCACTAGTGGGCTGACGTTCTAAAATATACTCCATGATTGTTTTGCTTATTTATGTCACAACTAGTCTGTACATCCAGGTCACTAGTTGATATATATAAAAAAATAAAAAATAACCCCAGTATATTCTAATATGGGAGTTGGGACCATCAAAACAAGATTTGATTTTTACTATTATTATTATTATTATTATTATTATTATTATTATATTAGTGTATAGATCCATGCATATTGGTGCATACAAATATATAAGAATATATAAACAATTAGTTTGTAATTGATTAATGAGATTATGTGATATGCATGTAGGTACCATGGAAAAGGGCATAGATTTGTGCTAGCAAGCGGAAGAGATATTGCATTGGTAAACAAGGCTTGCGATTTTCTGAAAGATCACTACTTGGTCCCACCTAATTGGAGGCAAGATGAGAATAAAGGGATGGTCAGAACAAAGGATGGGCGTTGGATTCAACCGGAAAGGCCCAAGCTCCTCGATGATCATCCTCATGATATCATGCACCATCACCTCAGACAATTAGGCCTGCCTAATCAGTAGATACTGTATCAACAATGCTGTTATCACATAAAAAATAATCACATACACATATGCATATTTTTTAATTCCGCTGGCACGCGAAATGCACGATATGTATGTGTGTGTAAATTTTATGTGAATATTTTTTATATAACAGTAGCATTATTTATACTATATCCAACCTACTACTAATAATTACTCTAATCCCATCTCGCCAGCTCAGATGACAGGGACGGAAAGTTGGCTCTTTCGCTTAAAATGTACCTACTGTAAATAATACTCCACCGTTCTATATTAAATATCTTAATTTTTTTTTGGGTGTTTTAAAATAAATATCTTATTTGTATATTAATAATTATATTTATTTTATTCTTTCTCTTATATTCTTATAATTTATTTAATATATTTATTGAGAATGTGAGAGTTATAAAAAATATACCTAGATAATTAAATGACATAGAAAAGAGTAATTATTAAGCTCATAAAAAAGTAAAAAATTAATTATTAGGGTCATAGAAAAGTGAAAAAGTAATTATTGAGATCATAAAAAAGTAAAAAAAATATTTTAATTTATAAGTAATCAAAAAGAGTAATTTAAATAAAAAAAATATTAATTCAACGTGCCGAAACTAATTAGTACGGTTATTTTAAAACGAAAAGAGTAATAATAATAATAATAATAATAATAATTTTCCACTTTTGTAAAGGCAGATAATTGAGCACTAAAACGACCTACGGGCATATATTATTCCAAACTCGATCCATCAACATATTTAAGAGGCCGCCCCGCCCCGCCCCGCCCCAATAACTTTGGTACATAAAGCTGTAGTTGAGTCACTTGTCCATATCACTTGGAGTACGTGTAATTGTGTTTCTTGGGTTTTTAATTATACGAATGAAACAGAAAAGCGAGTTAATGGATCAGTCTGGAATTGCAATGAACTCGCTAAAATAAAATAAATGACCATCACAACACAATTAATAAATTAAATGAATAATTATAATTTGTACTAATATGTTAACGGTATACTCCATTTGATATACTCAATCTTATATATCGATATACGTCACAATTATAGTTCGTCAAAAAACTCTCACAATACATAACAAAATTCTATAAAAAAAATATTGTCATTAATCAAATGTTACAACTTTCATAGTAATATAACAACATTTTCTAAGACTCGAACATATCCCACAAACCCTCATATATATATATAATTAAAAATATAAATACATATTATATTTTGAATAGTTGGTTGAAGATTTTACCTTTATAAATAGTAAAAGAAATATTTTTTCATTAATGTATTCTCATATATATTATTGTAGTCGAATTTTTCATATATTTTGTTATAATCGAAATTCTAATATATTGTATTATAGTCGAACTATTATGTTTTAAATTTCAAAAATACACTTTTTTAGATACATCTTGTACTTTTTTTTTAAAAAAATATTTCGGAAAAAAATTGGGTTACCATATATGGTACTCATTATATAAACTGGTCACCATTCACCATCCAGTTAAAAACTTTCTAACTGCAAGAAAGTAGAAACTACCGAACCAATCACTTCTCATGAGTCCTCACACTTGGGTAAATTAAATAAAAGAATTAAGCAAATCTCCATGTTAAAAGAATTCCAGTATCATGCATGTTGTCCAATTTTAATATTGTTGGCACATTCGAAGTATAATTATCTAAATATTACATATTTTTTCATATATATATATATAGTAAAAATAAATTACATGATTTAGTTTGTTATAACAACTTTATTTTACCTGAATTTATCAAAATCTTAAACCATTAAGAATAGTTATGTACAATACTTGTATGTCAATATGTTATCTCAATTACTAATATTGTTATAATTGTATAAGTAGGATTTTAAAATTTTAGTAAGCTAAATACATTAAAATTTGTGCTCTTAACTACAATCATACCTTTATTTTATACTGGCTTTTAATACTAATTAATTTTCAGTCACCAACTTAATATTATTGCCTTGAATTCAGTTAGGAGGCTAAATTAAGTAATTAATAACTATCTATAGCAAGGCATTTAGAGATCTTATCATAATAATTTTATAATTTTATCAAGTCATTTTAACTAATCACGATTCAATCATTTAAAACTCTCTATTTTTTAGATAGTATAAACTCTTAATAATATACAATAATTGAATATATATATACATTCAAGTATGACATAATTTGAAAATTATTTGGAGAAACAAATGAACTTATTAAATGTTATATATTATTTTTAAGTTTATCTTATATAAGTATTTTCATATAATATATAAATTTTATAAAAGAATTTGTATCTTGTATGGTTACCAATCTATTGTTGAAAATCACCGAAAGATTCGTTACCATTACATTATTTTGGGCCTAACTCTTAGTAACTAAAATTAAATTTAGCCCATCATATGCCTTATATATTTGGCCCGATCCACTAACAAATTTCACTACAATCTTACAGATATTTTAGCCCATCATATAACCTTATTACAGTCTGAAATCATATAGGAGCGGCAAAACCCTAGTTGCTCCGCTGCTTCTACCTGCTAATTATCACGTTCGCCGGCGAAACTTCTCTTCTCCGGTAAGATTATTATATATATATGTATGCATATATATGGTGAGATAAAATGCGATATGATGTTTCAATTTTTTTTTGTAAATTACATTACACAATTTATTCGTTTGTATAGTTTTCTCCAACATCTCAACTTGATCCATCCTACAAATTTCCATTCATATTTTCTTAAATACAAATGGTGTTTGAACTTTTATGGGATCAAAACACAAAAAACAAATGAGCTACTATATATATGACACCGTAGTTGCTCCCACACAGTATTCATGTAACGATAGATAGTACTCCTTCTAGCGGCAGGGATGAGAGTAAGTGAGGTCGTTTGGGTAATTTCTCCTGCCGGAATTGAGCCTAATCTTAGCCACTTGATATCATGATCAACGGCTGGGGAGTTGGTTGCTGTAATCCGTGGCAACAGGTTGCCGGAGGACCCTATATATATGGGATATATGTACTTATAACTCTGCTAGAATCATGAGCATGTATTTGAATTATTAAGTTAATTCTTACTTTTTGATGCTAACACTTCATATAAAGACAATAATTCGTCTGAGCTAGGTGATTGTGTTCTTATACCCAGGATATAAGTAATAAAGAATGCTATTTTCCTTTACCATCTTCATTTCTAGTGGAATTACATTATCAGATTTTAATATAATTTCAAGTGCAGCCATGAAACTGTGTTAATTTCATGTTCTAAGCTGATATACTTTGTTTGATTTTACAGTGGTACCTTAGCAACAATGAGTTTGATTTCCCAAAATGTTAACCCCAAAGACCGAGATAAGAAAATTAAAAGGAAGGATAAGGGTGAGGCTTCGGGTCTAGAAGAGAAACCAGACATTGAAGATAGACAAGGATCCGATTTGGAGAATTTTGGAAGTAAGAAAAGAAAGAAAGGACGCAAGGGTGAGAATGAGCAGTTGGCAATGGAGGAGGAAAAGGAAATGAAGAAGATTGAGAACTTTTTGTTTGGCTCTTTGCACTCCCCAGTTGAGTTTGGGAAAGATGACGCAGAAGACGTGAGAGGGAAAGTTGATGATTCTGCATTGTTCTTCATGGACCGGTCTGCAAATAGTCAACTATCTGTGTATGAAGAGAATGCAGATTTCCCAGATGAAAGTAAAGATGTGGGACGAAACCATGCAAAGAAAATCTGTTTGGGTGGACGAAGAGGAGGAGAAAATCAATATAAATATTGCTAAAGTTAACAGATTAAGGAAGCTGAGGAAAGATGAGGGTGAGAGTGTTATTACTGGTGCTGCTTATGTGTCAAGATTGAGGGCTCAGCATGAGAAGCTGAACCGAGGCACTGAGTGGGCTCAACTTGATTCACGGGACAAAAATTATGCCTCTGATGATGAAGATTCAGACGAAGAAACTGGGGCAGTGCTAGCACGTGGTTACAAGGATGATGGAGATGTCAATGATATCCTTCGAACTAACAAAGATCTTGTGGTGAAAAACAGTGGAAAGCTGTTGCCTGGACTTCTTGAGTACTCAAGACTAGTTGATGCAAATGCAGAGGATCCTTCCAGTGGTGCAATTACTTCAGTTCAGTTCCATAGAAATGCTCAGTTGCTCCTCACTGGTGGATTGGATAAAAAACTCAGATTTTTTCAGATTGATGGCAAAAGGAACACCAAAATCCAAAGCATATTTGTTGATGATTGTCCTATTCGAAAGGCATCTTTTTTACCTGATGGGTCTCAGGTTATTGTATCAGGAAGAAGAAAGTTCTTCTATAGTTTCGACTTGGTCAAGGCAAAGATAGATAAAATAGGTCCTTTGACAGGAAGGGAGGAGAAGAGCTTGGAAGCTTTTGAGGTTTCACCAGATTCGAATACAATTGCCTTTATTGGCAATGAAGGGTATATTTTGTTAGTTTCAGCCAAAACGAAGGAACTGATTGGAACACTAAAGATGAACGGGACTGCTCGCTCTTTGGCATTCTCGAAAGGTGGGCAACAATTGCTGAGTTCGGGTGGTGATGGACAGATTTACCACTGGGATTTGAGGACGAGGGCATGCTTCCATAAGGGTGTCGATGAAGGTTGCATAAACAGTTCATTTCTTTGTACTTCCCCAAGTGAAAATTTGTTTGCTGCTGGATCAGATAGTGGGATAGTGAACATTTACAACCAAGAGGATTTCTTAGGAGGAAAGAGAAAACCTATTAAGACCATCGAGAATTTGACAACCAAAGTTGATTTTATGAAGTTCAATAACGATGCTCAAATTTTGGCTATCAGCTCAAGCATGAAGAATAAAAGTTTGAAGCTGATTCACATTCCTTCATTCACTGTTTTCTCCAACTGGCCAACTCCGAATCGGACTCTACATTATCCCCGCTGTTTGGATTTCAGTCCAGGTGGAGGTTTCATGGCTGTAGGTAATGCTGCAGGAAATGTGCTATTGTACAAGTTGCATCACTACAACCATGCATAAAATGAATGTGTGGGTCCGGTTACTTTGCCTGGAATTTTTTCACACAAACAGGAAGAAGTCCCTTGAAGGTTGTCAATTTTTTGTTGTGCTTTGCTTGTTTGTCTAGTTTCATTGCGAGTTCCATGACATATATTTGCAGAGGGACAGTGTTTACTAAAATTTTGCTCTCATTTCTATCTACCAGTTTTTGTAAAACTACAGTTTGAAACTGTGCTAAGTTCTATTCATATCTAATGTTTTACCATTATATACTTTGTTCAAGTATGCAACAATTTCTTTCGGTAGCTTCAGTCAGCTTTGGGATGACAGGGTGCTTATTTGGAGGTAGGCTTTAATGTATATGAGTTACTAAAAGGTTCTAAACAAGTTACTGGTGAAGTGGGATGAAGAATAAGCTCAAGTCTTTGGCATTGGAGAATTTTTTGTGTTTTTTGTTTCTCCGGAAAATAGCAACTGTAAACTTTTGTTTTTCAGGTTCCGTACACTTTTTTGTATAGATTCGATAGCAGTTAGGACTACGTGTCTTTTAAGTTTTTGTACATTGAGATTATAAATTATAATGAAATGTAGTTCTTATTGGTGAAGGTCGATAGAGACAGAAAGTTAAGGGTTTTAGACGGAGAGAGAAGGGTTTAAACAGAGCAGCTGAGCTTGGGAGTAGAAACTTATTGTTAAATCATAAATGTACGAGTACATAGAGGGTAAATTATAAGACACTAAAGGTAAATATAGGTTCAGTCATTTTTCTATCACGTGTAGGAAGAAATATTTGAAGATAACATGTAAAACTTCACAAATAGATACAATTTGTCTAAAATAAATCATAAAAAAAGAAGCAAACTTTATATGTATTTTTATTTTACTATTTAATGATTTTTTCTTATATTGTATTTTTGCTTATAGAATGGAGTGAATTTTGATTTTATCTTTTATGTAAAGCATTAATTAATCATAATATATTTTTAGGGGTCGTGGGAGGTATTATTAGGCATATACTGAAATTATGTGCACATAGATGCTAATGACACATCATGCGAGAAACTTTTTAATACCAAAGTTTAATATTTTATTGTATTTATGGATATATTCTAAACAAGTATGATAAATCTATAAGAAATAAACTGTTACCATAATAATATCCACAAATGAAATATTCATCATGTTACTTTAATATTCTATTATATTAGAAAATAAATCAAATGAGTAATCCATATAAGCCTTGTAAGGCTCCAAACAAAACATGCAAATGGTATTGCATGAAAGTATCAAAATATTGTGCATGCAACCGTTAAAAGTAAGATAGCATTGGCCAATAGTTGGATTAAGTAAAATTTCACCCCATTTCCAACATACAAGATTCTATTTAAATCCAAATATTCAAAAAAGAGGGTGGGGTGGGGTGGGGAGGTAAAACTAACTTTTAGAATCAAACTTGAGCGGT
Source organism: Panax stipuleanatus (assembly GCA_020205555.1). Lineage (NCBI taxonomy): Eukaryota > Viridiplantae > Streptophyta > Magnoliopsida > Apiales > Araliaceae > Panax > Panax stipuleanatus. The sequence continues at coordinate 165,969,326 of CM035115.1, forward strand.
ATAGCACTAATCTTAAACATCTACAAAAACAAATAAAATAAGATTGGTGGATATACTGTTGCTCATTACGAAGTTGCTCCAATTCTTGAACATGTAAAGCTGCCCCTGTGAACTACAATGCTATACCCACCATGAGATGGGACCCAACCCATCAGCATCGAGTGAGGCCTGCCAAAACATACAAGGATACATAAATCCTTTGATGAACAGAAACTGTCATTTGCAAATAATAAGAATATCCTATTATGGTGCATTGTAAAACATATTTTGCTTCATATACAAAGGGGTGTACATGTAGATAACTGATCATCTCTCCCTACTCTTGGGTCATTTGGCAAACAGTAAATATATTATACATGGAAGGCATCGACAAAGTTCCTTAAAGCTTAGACGAGGAAGAAAGAGAGTGCAGTTCAGAGAACCAATATCAATCCAACTGCAAAGCTTGTGGAATGGAGGTACGATTTTACAGTTCATTCAAACTTAATTGATGAAAATGCTTTACACTTGAAATTTATACAATCATTCTTTTAGATTTCTGTATGTGCCTTCTCTACCTACTAGAAAGAAGGCTAGAAGAACTTCACATTTCCCATTTAATAAAATAATAAATGCTAAACTTATTACACAAATAACATCTTGGACCACAAAAGTTATTCATAAGTAGTTTTTCATTTTCGTATCATATGTATTATAAAAAATTTCAAAATGGAAGCAACATCTTGTAGATTGTTGAACTTTTTAAAGCCAAAGAAAAGAAGGTAAGGGTAGGGCTTAAAGTAGAGGAAACTATCAGCTAAATAGCAAAAGGGCACTTACCGTGATCACCATGGGGGCAAATCGCTTTGACTCCTCTTTTTCTGGCTCAACTGGTATAGAAGGATAGCTTACACTGTGAACTCTGAACCTAATCTGCAGTCAAACACCTGAATTAACATTCCTTTCAACATCAAAAATGTTAATTAATTTCCGAGTCCAAAAGCATAACTTTAACCTCATCTGTTCCATCTATGGGATAGTTTTCATCATTAAACTCCCATATCCAGCTGACTTGATTCCTGAGAGAAATCCGAACACAAAGGTCATGATACGAAAATAATTCTCCTGTAAAAATAATTCTATTTGCAGAAATTTTAGATGATGTGAATAAAAAACTCACTTGTTTCCTGGGTCTGGCTCAGAACGGGAAGGGTTTGGCATTAAATGGACAGGAACATAAATGTCATCAAAAAATCCAAGCGATACTGCAAATTACAATTTCAAACATCAGATAAGTAGACGCTATGCAAAATGCTATTTTAAGTATTTTTGGTAGCTACAAACAACTGATTCATCTGTATATGGTGCAGTTAGTAACCAGATAGAACTGGTCTTAAAATCAACTCTTTGACAGACAGGGTGCAAAAGCCACTCATCACAGAAATATTAGGCTAGTTTTACGTGTTGCAAAAACAATAAATTTATTTAACTGAAATATCCATTCAAAGCAAGGAAAATCGGCGGTAACAAGAAAACAGCTCATAATATGCAGAAATTTATAAGAATTCCCTGGCATTGACTTATTCGTTCTTACACATGTTATGTAACTTTCACTATAACCATCCGCTAAAAAGGAAAACTGAGCAACTGCTTATAATATATGTCATAATGGTCACATCCCGATATGAAATTAATTCCGGAAAACAATTTATAATACCATAAGCAAAGAAATAAGTAGTAATACAGCGTAAACCGGTAGCATTGGACTCCTTTAGTTTTGCAGCAATAACCTCTCCCGCAAATGGTCGAAACACTATGAGCCTAAACTTCACCTGTCAGGAAATACACACAAATATCGTTCTTTAAAAACTCCTGTACTAAATAAGGGCACATTTGGGCACCCAACATTGAGAAAGCATTGTAAGACATATGGAATACCGTGTAGGTGGAAGCACCATCACTGGGGAAGATAAAGCCTCCATCAATGGACTTGATATCGTAAACGGATATACAGAGACCCAAATTAGCAATAACCTGTTATTATATATCAGTGAGACATTTTATCAGTTACCTAAGCTACACCATGAAATAACTCAAATTTGGGAATTGAAACAGAAGAAAGGCTGATACTTTATCTAAGAAGAGACCCTCAAGCTCTCCTTTAATGGCTTCATTGAGTGGAAGATTCAGGAGATGAGGTGGCAATCGCAATGTATGCTCGATTTCGCTTAAGTAGAACATTGAAACTGTTTCGTCCTTCAAAAACTAGTAAGATTTTTTATTGGATCTTGTAATTTAAAGTTAAAAATTCAGCGAAAAAATAAATCTACTAAAGAACTAGTATGGAGATATGTTCGACTTTCAAGAGGTTTTACGGTTGTCGTCGCCGGCGAGAAATTGCACGTCGTGAAAGAAATCAAGACGGCACCTTTCGTTTGGTACTTTGGTATTTGATGAATTCCACGCAGCTACTCTTATACGGCACCGTATGGAGAAGTCCAAATTCGGAGGGTTTTATAACTTCAATTGTTGGACTTTACTCTTTAGATTAGAGGGGCTATTTTTTTTTTTTCGCCTTTTTTTTTGGATGTATTTATGTTCAGTTCAACCCATCTTTTTCTCTTTTAAAAATAAATTTATTTTAATTTTCAGTTATTTTTCAAAAAAAAGTGATACAATATGTCAATATGAAATCTTTGCCATTACTATTTTTTATTTGACAAACTTCAATAAGATGTGAGAAGCTTATTACTAGAGTGAATTCTCCACGTGAAAAGAAAATATTAGAAATAAAAAATAAAACACTCTAATATTATTAATTATCATAATAAAAATAAAATATGATGTTTGATTTGAAACAAGAAAAACCAAATAATTTTTTTAAAAAAAAATCATGTGCCGGAGAAAAAAATCGCCGCATATTTAAGGAAATTAAATAGAGTATTATGTTTCTCAAACCCATAAAGGGGATATTAATTATCACAACCCACTCTATCCACAAGGAACCAAACATTTCTTTTACTTTGAGAAATTATATTTATAACTTTGATACAAGTCGATATAACTCCATCAGTCGTATGCAACGAAAAAAATAAAAGAAATAATATATATTACGAAAAAAATGAAAAAAATAATATATATTACGAATGTTTACGTCGATTTATTACTTGCCGACGTAAATTTATCATAAGAAATTAAACTAGAAGTGAGGAAGTAGCAACAGAAGTCCGTAGGAAACAAGTGGAGCAACATACTCCTACATTGGTCATAATGTGATGAGCTTATTTAATCAAATTATTCATTCTCTCAATTAATTAAAAGTCAATCATCCACTTAATTTGGGACATTCTGAATATTTCAATAGTTATTTTGAATTCATTAATATTCAGAAATAATACAATTAAGCAAGAGCACACAATTATTACACAAGTTGATGATAATGTACTAGTTTTACGATACGTAGCCGCAGAAGAGGAGTGAGTACAAGGAAGTTTTTAGAGGGACAACCCTGATTCCTCATCCTCTTCAAGGCCAGAGGTGTAAACAAAGTAGAGAGCCCAAATCAAACCAAATATACCAAAAAGGATCCAACCAAGAAGATTGTTACTTAAACCAAAGGGAAGTCCTGTTCCTTCTGTGCTCAATCTTTCGTCCACTAAAGCCATGGCTGCCGGCCCTGACATGGCTGCAGCAGCGCTGGCTGCAGCCATCAACGATGCACCCATGCTTACTTTTGACCCACTCTCCTGCACCCCAGCTGCAGCCTTCCCTTCCGTTGAACATCTCACTTTTCCCACTTTTGCCATCACAGGCAACCCTGCAACAACAATTAATAAACCAAATAAATGATACCTCACATCACATACCCTAGCTCTCTGTTCGTGAGAAAAAAGAGAGATCTAGTTTTATTTGCCAAATGAAATAAAAAAACCAATGGAAGTGGAATAAAGATTCTTACCGAGGACGGGGGAGGAAGCGGAAACAATGGGTGCCTTGTGCACGAGGCTAGCGCGGGTGACGGATGAGGCCGAAGTGCAAGCGGTGATGGTGGCCGCCATTATGATGAAATTTGATCAAATGAAGTTTAGGCCCGGGGGGGTTTCAGTTTATTTTCATATACATTAGGAGGAAGACGAAGATTAATATGGTTGGTTCAAAGTCTGTCCAAATGACACCCACACAACTTGATTGCACCTCATCTACAAAAACCCAATCGATTTCGTCCACGTGGCATGATGCCATCCCAAAAAAAACACAGCCAAATACTTCCAACTCCTACCTCATAAACTTTAATGTACATTATCTGACTTTTTAATTTAGCATGGCCATTTTTTTTGCAGCAAATCATTGGACCTACAATAATTTCAGTTGCTTACAAATAATATAACAAGAAGGGTGGTTGGGTGGTTGGGTGGGGGGAGGGGGAATTGTACTACTTATATGGCGATATTAAGAACAAAAAAATTTATCAACTTGAATAATTCTGAGCGCAAAACACCAATCTTACATACACGATCCGTATAGTTCTAAAGAGAGTTATATACAAAGATTTTCATCATTACAATCACCACCCTAGGGAACAACTCTTATTTTGTTCCCATTATTGCTAAACATGGCTCAGTTCCTAAAAGAATATGACCAGAAAAATGTGAGTTAAAATTTTTAATGAAGAATTGAAAAAGAATTTTACGTCAGTTGATGCAGTTTATAAATAAATTGTGGGGTTGATTTCAAGATTCTTACGCTGCTGCGATCTAACTACTCGTGAATGTTGCACTGTTGAAAAAAAGGGTGACTATAGTTGATATGTGCCTTCCAATATGGCTTATACTTGTCAAGTCCAATATCTAACCATGGCTTCATAACCCCGTCATAGTGTATCACGGCTGCCTGATCAATATCGTCCAGTCTGACGCCAGATTGATAACCCAAGCCAAGAACATGCCATCTCCTGTCCAAGGCCACAGTTTGGTTGTAGAATGTGATCCAACCTAAAGGCAAGCTACCAGCTTCCCATAATGGTCTTTTCTTTCCCTGCATCACCATAGTAAAACTAGCATCAGAACCTTAATCAGAACATTAAATATGTGTTTTAATTCACGCATCAATGAAACAATCAAACAACACATAATCTATGGAGCCACATATATAATAACTGTGGAAAACAAACCGATCAGAAAGATCTCCACAGATTAAGAAAATGCGACAATGTTTAGCAAATTAAAGAAACTGAAACAGATATTCAGTTTAAACTGATAAGGAATGATTTGGGAGGTGAGTAGAACTATTGCAATCAAAAAACACGCAGACAAGCAACATAAACAGGGGGGGATTACCAACTGCAGGTATTTCTTGTAGTCTCTGGTTAAGTTTCGTCTTCTCCATTCTCTCAAATCAAATATATTCATACCAAATGCCCATGTGCATGCCTTGACATCAAACCTAGTTGCCACCATTGGGTCCGAAAAGTTAATAAACATATCCATCCTACGGAATGAAGGATAACCTACTTGACAAGTCTCCACTGCTCCATTTACTTTGCCCTTCATGTCTATGCTCCAAAGCCCTGTTAAATCCCTTTGCACAACCACATCATGGTCAAGTAGCACAATCTTATTCAGCTTAGAATAGATATCTGGTAGATAGAACCGAAGATGGTTAAGTGCAGAGGTGTATCTCGGGTCAGAAGAATTTTCCGTCTGCATTGTTGTATCATAGATATTGGACAACCAGTTGAAATTGTCTATGCTTTGGATTTCAACTGAGGCTTTACCGGGAGGATATAATAAGAACCACACTGAGATTGCTGGGAGGTTGAGAGAGTCTGTTACTATATGGAAGACGATCCTCTCTGGTTCCTGCATGAGTCCAATAAAAGATATTCAAAATCACATTCAGTGTATCAGCAGTATGCAACAACATTTTAACATTTTATCACAGCTCTCAACTGGTTCATCTAGTGAGGTTCATCAAGTGAAGTATTGAATCTTTAGAGTTGAATTATATTGTCCTAGAATTTATGAAACCAATGAACATCAAAATTCTTTTGGAAGCAGTAAAATCTGGACATATTATGGAATACTGAAGAGTTGAGCACTCATTGTAACATTTATTTGTTCACAAACTGAAACAAATGAAACTTAAACCTTCTCAGATAAATACTGATTGCCAAAGTTCACCTATTTTTTCCTAAGCAACTGCTAATAACTCATCACAGGTCCTTGAAACTAAGAAGCAATGATTTGGCTTTGAGGATTCTAGTTAGCCATACAGGGGGATTCTACAGTTTGGCGAACCTCAGAAAGTGGGATTCGAGAATTTGCCACATATTTATATCAAATAAATTTATTTATATACATAAGAAAATAAATATATCTTTATACACTCAAATATTAAAATTTAAATACCAATAAATGATAATTCATTATAAAATGTATAAACATTCAAGAGTTTTTAATTTTTATATGCTAAACTATCTAGGAATCTAGGAAATTTATATTATTTGTTTATAAAAATTATATTACTTAGTATAGGATATAGTATTAGCAATATATTCCATTCTTATCCTTAAAAAGTATAAAAGAATCCCCTAGAAGAATCCAAGAATATACAAGAATCCAAGAATCTCCAAATCGGGATTTGGGGATTTGCCAACCTACATAAGAATCCTTGCTTCTTAGCCATGAAATAGCAGAAGGCAAGTTGACTAGCCATAGAAATTAATTAAATTTTCCATTTGAACGCCAAATCCAGGACTCATTTAATGATCACAAATGTCATCGCACTTTGACATTATACACAGTTTAAACAACCAAACTCCAGTTAAAATATGGTAATAAGTATTACCCAAAGAACCTCAGAATGAATGTGGATGTCGTACAGTGTCCAAACTCCATACTGGAGCCCGGCCTAGGGGATGCATTCAAGCTGACTACTCTTAAGAACAGTAGTCACTCGTAAGTGTAAGAGTTACATATATCAAATGTCCTTTTTGGGATGTATTCATTCTATCTTTAGGACCTCAGCATACATGACTACCATGGATGGGAAAATAATGTCAGCAGCTTACCCTAGCAGTAAAAATGGTTGACTGCACAACCACTGCACAAGCCAAAACATTATCAGAGAAGACAGCAAAATGATATAAATCTGGATCATGCAAGTCTTGAGGGCTATCAAGCTTCCGCTCCTCAGGTGGCAGCGCAAAGTATTCAGCAGTGAGCCGCATAGAGAGGCAATGAAGGCCTTTCGGGGTAGTCCTTCCAGCAAGCTGAACAAGAAAGGATGTTTCATTCTTCAGTGCCCGGACCTGTTCTTCCGCATTGTAAGTCATAGCACGAAACTTTTTGGACATGGCAGGGCAATCAGGGTACAACCGACTGGCTTCTGACAATGTCGTCTCCATGGCTTTCGACTTCTGCAAAGCCCTGAAGAGTTTACCCCTTTCTAGGTCATATATAAGATTATTTGACTCTTCAAAGAAAGGAGACTTCAATAATTCTGGATTAATCTATACACATTTAACTTGAAACCAAGAAACAGTCTGCTATATTCTCCTAACATCATAGAACTAGAAAATAAAGCGTTGATTGATAAAAGTTACAGTGGGGCAGAGAAAGAACTCCACCCAAATAACAGAAGCTTTCTTTGACACTCCTCTTTCAACTAAGCTTAATTATCTCCAAACAGTGAAACATAAAATGCTAGAAACTGAAAAAACCAAATTAAATTTACCTTCTAGACAAGTCAGTATCCTTGGAGGATTCACCTATTGCATATTCCAATTCTTTAATCCGTAGCTTCAACTCTTTTACCAAGTGGGAGTTGCTATTTGACAGCGCAAAATTCAAGTATGCTTTGGCCCTAATGGCCTGATCCTTCACCTCTTTTAACTTCTCATCCATTACCCTCTCCGACCACACATATCCATCATGTTGAACCATTTTTTCTCTATGTTCTTCCTGCCACAAATTAAAATAAAAAAGATAAGCTTATAGCAACGTCCAGAGAGTGAGGAGGGGTGTAGAGAGGTCTAAACTAAATATGAAGATTACCTGAACTACAAATCAAGCCTTACACAAGGATATCAATTAGTCCAGCACAAACCAAAATTTATGGATATCTATTTTTCCGGAACACAAACAATAAAAGATTGCAAATAAGAGTAAGGCTACCTATCAAATTATACTATAGAAGGATTATACCAAAATTGCAATCAAATATGCCTTACAAATTAATACATTAATCAAACTAGAGGCTAGGCAGGGCAATGTCTTCGGCCTGATTTGCAGATAGTCCAGATTCCAGAAGTGACCCATCACAAAGCAAATTTGCAACACATTTCGATACCTTATAGAAGATTTTGTTTTAGTAAGCACCCCAGCCAGTGCTCTTAGGTAACAATTTAAGAGGAAAAAAGTGGATTGGTTATCAATTGAGATAATTTCATTTATTAAAAAAACATATCGAGTGAGATGGATCATGTAATGACAGTTAGAACTCATGTAAAAGCTACTACACTAGTCCTGGCTAAACAAGCGCATGAAATAATAGTATGTTATTATCTTCAGATATACAAGCATATCTTGAGAATACGAAATGCTAACAGCTTAGGTTATTTAATGCAATCAATAACTGGATAGCAGAGTAAGCCACATATAACTGTATGCAATCTTCTGACATTTGAGAAAAAAATCTTTACATAAACTGATAGCAACAGCCTTTTCCTTTCATTTGACATGAAGTTATAAAGAAGACTTAGTTTGCATGTTCAACATTAAGGGTGTGAATAATAATATTACTATTATACTTCTATGAAATTTCTAACACTACAAATAAATGTATAATCATGGTAATATATTTATACATGTGTCCTAACCATTCCTCTGGATGTAGATGATGATTTCTCTGGTCTTCTATATTGATTGTCTTCTATTGCATCAAGAGTGGTCTCTACACATAATGATTACAGCAAAGAATTAAGGTCAGAACCAACAAAAGCATTAAAATTGGAGAATATAAATAAACACAAGCACATTCAAGGGCACCAACCATTCCTTTCTGATAAGTTAACAATGCCTCCATCATTTCTAGGTTGCTCAGGCTTCATTTTATCATCAGAAGAACTGACACTAACATAAGAAGTATTTCCATCTTTGTACACCAGTGAGGGCGGTTCATTTACACCATTACCTTCCTCCTGAAGAACAGAAACACAAAATTCCAATTCCACACTCATTAGCAACATAACAAATCGAAGGTACATTTCCAAACAAAGCCATACTGGGCCAGAAAAATTTAAGTACCTGCACCGTTGCTCTGCGCTTGAGGACATCTTTCCTGTGTTTCTAAACAAAATTCAAAAGCACGTCATTAATTTCCAGTTATGAAATACTGACTAAACTTGTTTGAAGTAACTGAGCAAATGTGTAGTCCTTCAGTCTGTTCGAATAAAAAAAAATCAGTTTCATGATTTTATTAGCAAAACCAGAAAAATGCAGAATGAGACAAAATTCCCCTCAACTCAGCCTAATAAAAACTATACGACTTGCTTTAAGGCAATCTCTTCTCATTTCCAGACTCTCTTTTCCCAGAATGGTTCATTTTCCCTTTATTAGCTTGCAAAGTTCCATCTTATGGAAGTCATACAAATGTCGTAGCCAACCATGAACAAAAGAGATAAAAGAATGTAGAAATTTAAAATTTTAAGAGGAGGGATCATACAAGTGTTGATAAATCTTCAATATTTGCTCTTGACACTGCCAACAAAATCCAGAAACGACCAATTATGCGAAGGAACTAAACATAAAATAAAATATGCAAAAAAATAAAATTATGAAAAATTATGCAGATTTACCGTCAGATAGATGTAAATGCCTGCCGGAGAGTAGAAAAATTGGGACAAAGACAGAAACAGCGAGGAGAGAGAGAATGAATCTCCTCCTACATCGACGGAATCGTTTCATCGACGATAACTACCGAGGAAACTAAAGCTGAGAGAAGAACTAGGGATTTTGATTTTAATTTTATACATTTTGGGTGGATTCCAATTAAGATTCGATCGATGGACATATAAAAAGAGAACTAGGTAGCATGTTCGTGATTTCGAATGATTTAAATCCTAGGAATATAGTAAATTTTATGGTTTGGGGTTTGCGTCGAGATTTGAAAAGGACAAGTACAACAATGATGGGTCTGGTCTGGTGGCTTTGACATGCAAATCATGCATCGTGAATAATGGATAATCATATATTCTTACGACGATGATTATGACATCAAATATGAGACTGCTCAACATAACATGAAGTTCAAAAATTGATAAGTTGATCAATTAATTAATAGGATGCTGGCACACCGGTGAAAATATATTCTCTCTCTTACGTGTCAGCATCCTATTCGCTAATTGACTAACTTATCAATTTTTAAACTTCATACTAACCTGCTCCATTTTATATGACATGTTTGTATCCTTCAGGTAATTTATTTAGTAATATTTGAAAATTAATTTAAAATATTTATAATGATATATTTTAAAAATTTTAATAATATATTGTTGAATATTATAAAATATCTAAAAATTATTATTATTTATGATATTTATTGTTACGTAATCTTAAATAAATTGTATGAATATTGATTTTTGAAAATTAATATCGATCTGATTATTTTTATTTTTTTGAATGGTATTACTATACATTTTTATTTTAGAGGCAAGTAAGGGAATTGAAGGGGTTGGAAGATGAATTTATGTCAATGTGGATTGCGCTTTTAAGATTATTTGGGGATGAATTTAGGGGTTGTTTGATTAGTATTGAATGGCTAACCGATTGAGTCATTCAGTGCTGGGCTGAATGGTTTAGCGTTATTTTTTTGGCTGAATGGACTGCTGAATGAAGTTTTTTTTTTACAGTATTAACTATTATATTAAATAAATTTATAACAATTTTGAATTTTTTCAGAGAGGTAAAATAATAAAAATATGTTATTTAGATATTTCAGACATATCAATTATCAAATAATTTTTTTCATTCAGATTCAAATTCACCTCATTCAGTTTTTATCAAATACCCCCTTAGTCCCAATTGACATAAAAGTTGGCTCAACTTATCCTATAACCAAAAAAAAAGGGAAGAAGAATTGGTAGAATTTCAAAAAAATATATAATCTTTACTTGAATGTACCCAAACACGTACTTACAGATAGACCATACATACTTTATGCTGATAAAATCAAATTTTGCACATAAAATATCACAATTGGTTTTGAATATAATAACTTGTCATTTGAATAATAAATTTAGAGAGGATAATATCGATATTTTTATAAGGGGAATAACCATTTTTATTGAATCTTTAAAATTTAAATAAATAGAATTAAAAATACAAAATTAGATTAGTCTTCTAACTTATAGTAAGCAGCTACTTTAAAAGTGGGTGGCGATTAGTCACCAAACCACTCTAAATTGGAAAGACTTTGTGAGTGCAGTAATATTTGAAGTGGGTTCATAAAATACTCTTTATTAGTAGTTAATTCTTAGTAGTTAAAAATAAAAATAAAAAAGGAAACAGGGAGTGTATAAGTGGGAGAGAGTAAAAGACACGCGCTCCTGAAAGAGAGTGGAGCTACCACCGAATGTCCTTTTGGCATTATGAGACTTACGTTTCCCTCTCTATCTCTACAACTACAATTGTAAGTTGGCGAGTAAAAACAAGTAGTACAACACTCCACTGCCTGCCACTCATCAGGCTCCATGCAAAAAACTCCAGCTAAGTTATGTAAAAACCATCTATATATCTACATCACCATTATTGTCCCCTTTCTAAACCCCCTATTCCTCCTCTTTCTCAGTCCCCTTTCTTTATATTAATAATTTATGCAAATTAAGTTGAATTTTAATTTCATGGTGAGAGATGCGAGCTTGAGTTTTATATAAGAAGGATCAAATGAAGAGAGAAAGGTTCATTGTGGCTGTGGATACTCAAGCTTCTCTGAAGAAGAAAACATCTGTTTCAAGAAGTTGGATTTTGATAGACCCAAATGGGCAGAGCAGGATTTTGGATTTGGATAAGTATTCTATTATGCAGAGAGTACCAATTAATGCCAGAGATCTTCGAATTCTTGAACCCATGTTGTCTTATCCTTCTACAATTCTAGGCAGAGAAAAAGCAATTGTTCTCAATTTGGAGGTAAAGATCTATTTCAAACTTTATTACTTCACTTCACTTCTTGTTTTTTTGTAATTTGATTTTCTTAAGAAAAAAAAAAGTGGGTTGATTTTCTTTTTCTTTTTTCTTTGAATATTGGGCTTTTCAGCACATCAAAGCAATCATTACAACAGAAGAGGTATGTAATTTCACTGTTTGTTTAATAGTAATTCATTTTGGGATAATTCTTTTGGCCATTTTGATGATTGAGGCAAAGATTACACTGCTTTTAATTAATGTTTTGGTTAGGTAATGCTTCAAGACCCACTTGATGATAATGTTGTTCCCATTGTGGAAGAACTTCAAAGAAGATTGCCTCTTGTCAAGCCCATTTGCCAAGCCCAAGGAGAAGATGAAGAGAATTTGGGGCCACAAAATGATTTAGAATATAGTGAAGAAAATGGTATAACACCACATATGATATTTTTTACTTTTCTGCTAGCTAGCTGGTTTCTTGGTTCAAAAATTGAAAATTTACTCATGGACATTAATTAATTCCATGGAATTGGTTTGATGGTTTCATTGATATTCAAGTCTTAGAATTCCAGTTTAGCTAATGTTCTTTGCCCCGTCACATTAGTTGTACGAGCATTCATGTTATAATTTATAATGTAGAAGTCCCATTTGAATTCCGGGCTCTAGAAGTGGCACTTGAAGGTATCTGTAGTTTTCTGGATGCACGTACAAGAGAATTGGAGAATGCTGCTTATCCGGCTTTAGATGAACTCACCTCGAAGGTAAGGGCGTATATGAATACAACATATTTTTTCCCCTTAGTTCTTGTGGCTGAAATGATTTGGTACTATCTAACACACAAGTATATATGTTACTACTATCATTTCCCCATGACAAAGAGTTGTTTCTTGTCAAGCCAAGATATTAATTCTTTCTTTTATAGTTTTGCCAATAACTTTTCAATCTCGGTTCTTAATTTCTGAGAGCCTGCCTTGTCTATACCTTTATTTGTTTTTCCTTACAAGTGGTGCTCTTGTACATGTAAAGGCCACTGTTCAGTTGAGATTTTCTATCTACTTTTAACAATTAACACTATAATTTTTGCCAAGTATTCATGTTCAATTACAATTAGATATGCCCAACTCAATATTCATACCTACCTGGAAACTTTTTGTTGATCAAAATCCATACACAGATTATAAGTGCTTCAGAATTACTTTACCTTAACAATTGACAGATCAATGAAAGGTAAAAAAATTCCACTACAATTGATCTATTTTCTTGCCTATTGGTTGACTATCGTTTGGTTCAGAACGGGAAGATTTCTACTAGTGGCATATCATAGTTGCTCCTATTTTTCACATACTTCATTTTATTCTCAGATTTTACTTTTAATTCATGACAAGGCTTGGTAATCGTCCACATTTTACAAATGCATGGTTTAATTTGTTAACTGATGTTCCACATAACTGGAATATTACTTTCTCTGCTAGTAATTAATGTCAGTATATATATGTCACATGTTTAGAAATATTACTCATAATTTCTTTACACTTTTCCATTTTCGTCATTATATATGTTTTTTAAGGAGCTTATATGAATATTAATTTGCAGATTAGCAGCCGCAATCTGGATCGGGTGCGTAAACTTAAGAGCGCAATGACAAGGCTGAGCAGTAGGGTTCAAAAAGTATGCTGGTCTCTTCTCCTCCCACACACACACACACACACACATATATATATATGGATTTTATGATAGTCTTAGTCGAGTACTTTGCCCCGTCACGTTTCTTGGTATATACATTAAAATGTCAAGTATATATATAAAGTGACTATTGTTTACCTTGTAGTAAAAGTTTGGTGGTTTCCAGCAGGTAAGGGATGAACTCGAACAACTTTTGGATGATGACGATGACATGGCAGAACTCTACTTATCTAGGAAATCAGATGCCGCTTTTTCGCCAATTAGTGGTAATGGCAGTACTCATAATTGGTTACCCACCTCTCCTACTACTATAGGCTCAAAGATAAGTAGAGCAACAACGCATGGGGAAAATGATGTTGAGGAACTTGAAATGTTGCTGGAGGTTAATTATAAATATGATTATCTAGTAGTAATTAATTTGTCTTTTGGACATAGCTAGCTAGCTAGTATTATAACCGGAAACACTAATTAAACACTAGTAAAATTTGCAGGCTTACTTTACTCAAATAGAAGGCACATTAAACAAACTGACAACGGTAAGATCGATCTTGCTTCATCATGGCATTGCCCTACGTATTTAATCAGATCCATCGATGTACATTGTATTGACAATTAATAACAAATCAGCTCAGGCATTGACATGGTAATTAATTTCTTCTTTTCAGCTGCGAGAATACATTGATGACACAGAAGATTACATTAATATCCAGGTAACAATTAATAAAACTATTCAGAAATAGAACACAAGAAGGAATTTGAATATGTGGGTCTTTTTTTGCAGCTGGACAGTATTCGCAATCAACTCATTCAGGTACGTACTGCAGTTATATATTTGACCATGCATGCATGTTCCTGTGATACGTACTTTTACGCCTTTCCTTCTTCTTTTGTTGCAGTTGGAACTCTTCCTGAGTTCTGGGACTGTCTGTTTATCCGTCTACTCTCTGGTGGCTGCGATATTTGGCATGAACATTCCATATCCATGGAGGGAAAACCACGGATACATATTTAAGTGGGTGCGTAGTAACTACATTATACCTCAGGTCGATCAGATGGTGTCTACTTAATTTACTCTGTCTACATAATTATGCAATCTTTTTTTCCTTTTTTAGGTAATCATTTCAACGGGAATGGTTTCTGCGTCCATTTTCTTATCAATAATTACCTATGCTCGCTACAAAGGTCTTGTTGGCTCTTAATTAATTATGTTAAAAATCACCTCTGGGCTCTGTGTCTAGCTAGGTGGTTTAATTTACGTACGAGATTATCATCAAGAAGTTGAGATTCTTCCAATTATTCATCTGTCTATCAATATCTCATAGACATATTGTAAGGTTTTGAATTCAAGAGGAAGCAACAACAATTTAAGCAACACTGTATGATATGTACAATATATTTTATTTACTGAAAAAATGAGCTTATTTCGGACTCTTTCTACTACCTTAACTTTTAGCTATGTTTTTATAACTTAATTACCATAACCTAAATATATATATATATATATATATATATATATATATATATATATAGTGTGTGTGTGTGTTGTGTGTGTGTGTTACTAGCTATAAGCTAAATAATGAATATAAACATATATATATATATATATGTGTGTGTGTGTGTGTGTGTGTGGATGCGTCAATATGGTATATATTCACACATATACATCAGTACTGAAGTCGAGCTACTTCAAATTAAATTATGATAACATTCTTAGTTAAGTATTATGGTGTAGTTCCAGGTGTGGCATTTTCCTCACTTGCATGCATAAAGTTGGAAATGAATATGTCTTACAGGTGTGGGCTTTCTGGCCCAGTGTGCATGGACCTATAGTTCAGTATGTTACTCTACTAGCAAAAGCTATAATTAATTATGTAGTACTTTAATGAACTCAACCTATAACACAATTATATACTTGTTCGTTCCATTAATATAAGTCGGTTTAGAATTACGTACAAGTATTAAAAAAATAATTATATAATATTAAATATATTATTAATTGTATATATTGTCCTTATATTAAAAAAAGATAATGTTATTTATTGGACAAAAAATAGTTAAAGAATCAAAATTATACTATTTTATACTTGAGGTAATATTGAAAACTATAAGCAATTAATACTTACTTGAAATTTTCAAACGACTTATATTGAGCGACAAAAATACTTCTCTAAAACGACTTATATTAAGGGACGGAGGGAGTACATTCTATTGCTATTACAAGCTATATAAACTTGAATGAACTCAACCTTATGGCACACAGATTCGTATAATTCCCCCGCATATTGTTGAAAATTTGAAGTTTCACATTATTCCTTTGATTACAGGTGTAAGGACTATATGAGAATATAAAATTCCTCGTCAAACAAGTAAAATTTTAAATTGTCATTTATTTTTTATTTGAAAGCTTCAACTTAAGAGGAAAAAACAAAGTAGGAACCTACTTTAAATTAAGGGGCTTTGAGTTATTATTACAAGTACAACACCTTCAAGAAGTATGAATTAAGGAAAGCATGAGAGAGTGTTTCCACCACCAGCAGCCGGCAAAGTGATAGGGAGCCATTTATAAGTACAATGTAAGGGTACTACTCTACTATATGACATTTCTAATGATAAGAGATATAATCGGCTAATGTAACAACATTATACTAGTAGTATTTTAAAAAAAATCAGATAAATTTTATTTGAAACTCTTACCATTTGCAAATAATATAATAATATTAAATTTTTTGATATTTAACATGTATTCATTATTTTAATATAAGTCAACATTTACAAAACTTTAAATTTTTCGAAAGGGAAAAAAACTCAACTAAGAAAGGCCTAAAAAATGTGTTAGGGAAAATGTAATTAATTTTTCAATTCCAATTCCTGACCCAAACCGGACAAAAAAGAAACAGCAAATATTATTGAAATTATTTGTATCTACTTTAAAATAAATTAAAGATTAGAGGGCAATATAATACTAGCAAGAAGTGTTTGGGTTCATTCATTCGTAATCATGCTATAAATTGGTAAATAGTAGGAGTAAAAGAGCGACTCTCTCTTTCTCTCTCTAGCTCTAAAATTCGAGTCCCAAACAGATCATCATAATCATAATCACAATCATAATCATAATCATCCACGACTCCCTTTGTCCGAACACAAATTTACATCACCAACCCAAACCCCACGTCGCTCCTTCTCAAAATCACACTTCCACAAAAGCCCATCTCCCCAATTCTTCATTAATTCAAAGGTATTTTCTCTCTCATCTCTCATCTCTCATCTCTCATCTCTCAATCTCTATCTTTGTATACATACATATATATCTTGGTTTTATAACATACATATCCTTGTATGTATATATGTGATTGTTCTGTATTTTGTATGATGTTTTAATGCAGATGAATTAATATTTGGGAATGTACGTGAATTTATGTTGAGTTACATTTTATTGCTAACATGCACCTTTCTGGCCGGGTACGTGGGTGTTAATGTTATTAGCTTTGAAAAATGGCAGAGACCGATAGAGAGAGAAGATAAAGAGAAGAGAGATGTCAAATCAGGTGGTGAGAGTGAAGAGGGGAACAATTGCGGCATGCATGACTTGCCCCCTTTGCGACAAGCTCCTCAAAGATGCAACTACTATTTCTGAATGTCTTCATACTTGTCAGTACTTTCTCTTTCTTTATTCTTTGCTTTTCTTCTTCAAATGTTGTTAATGTGTTTTCTGCGCATTTTGTGATCTGGATTTTTTTCTTTCTATTTTGCATTTTGATATCTGGGTTTAGCTTAATTTATTTTATTTTATATTAAGATTTTTGAAAACTTATCTGGATCAGTTGGAGGATTAGATCGATCATGTTTCAAGTGAAATCTCATAAGCTTCCTGTTCCATTGATTTGATTTGTGTTATAATTTTTTGTTACTACATACAGCTGGGCAATAGATGAATTTGGTAACAAAAAAAATATTTCTCTAGGTGAAGTTTAAATATTATAACTGGATGCACTTACCACCGAAACCAGTCTTCTTCTTATTGTTGAAAGTTTTGAAAATTGTTAGAAAATAGGTAAGAATTTAATTTTATCATCCCAACCCCCCCTAATTTCTTCAAAGATTGCAGCTTTATGCTAGAATAGTATTCAAAGATGTTTATCTTTTAAGCACTGATGGTAATTGTTTGTTTCAGTAAAAAAATAAAAAATGGAGAAGCTTTTTAAATTAATTTGTTAACTAAGGTATTTTCCTATTTATGGGTGATAAATTTTGAACTTTTTTGTCTTTTGAAATTTTTTTCAGTTTGCAGGAAATGCATATATAATAAGCTGTCAGACGAGGAATTAGACTGCTGTCCAATATGCAATATTGATTTAGGTTGTGTGCCTTTGGAGAAGCTGAGGTCTGATCATTCTTCTAATCTCTCTCCTCTCTTATTACTTTGTAATGGATAAGTATGGTTTATCAAAGTTTGAATTTTATTGTATTGTAGCACACAAGTTGTGTATATTGCATGATTGAATACGTCACAAACTTCTGTCGATATATTTCATGTCTTCATTTGTTGTATCAGTAGTATCCATTATGCAATTGAATTGCAACAAATGACTGAACAGTTCTTTATATTTATTTGGTGTAGTAATGTGTCCAGTGAAAAGGGTTACTGTTCTAATTGTAATTTTACGTAATGTGGCCAAGCATTAGCACATGATGACTGCTTAGATTGGGTTTCCATCCAGGCACACATGGCCACTGGTAATTTCACATAAATTCATTGAGTCTCCGTGATTTCACTCATTTGGGCCAAGATTACGTAAATCGTGCTAGAGGGTTGCATATCTGGCCAATCCTTGCTAGAGGGTCCATACCCGGTGCCTGGTGTGCCAATGTTCCCACTGCAGGTTTTTAACGACCCTTTGCACTTTAACCATGCCAGCTTCAGTTAGGCACCTACAAAGCCTTTTCAGGGGTTAGTATCACGATTGTCAGCACTAGCAAGATAGTGTTGCAGACTTTTTGGGAGCCTTGAGCCATATCAGGAGCTCAAGGAAGAGACATGCGTAATTGGTAAGAGAATGCCTTCACTTCTGAAATGGTGAGATGTCAGTTCCTTTCACGCAAGTACGAAGTCTGAGTTGGCACACCACCTCATTTTTTCTATAAATAGGGGTTTTGTTGTTTTAGCTGTCATGATGAATAGTTATTTATTATCCCATTTATTACAACACGATTTATATTCAAAGCAAACAGATATTCTCTCCAATACTTGAAAATAGATTGCAAACTTAGCCAAAGAATTTGTCTCCTCCACCTTTTGGGGAACAACATCCAGACCTATGTAGCCCTAGCCTCAACACCACGCACTACACAAAACTTACCCTTCTCCAGTCTGTCCCTCTCTTTCCTCTAATTGTCTTTATTTCTCCCTTTCCCTCATACTCTCCAAGGGGGGTTCTTTTCCATTGTGTGTCACTCCTTCCAGCTCTACGTTTTTTGACACCCACACGGCCACACCCCCATGGTACAATACGTTCTACATATGTTATGCTTCTAAACTTGCGACACTCTTTCTTTAAATCTGCTTTTTTGGTTTTCCAGACTCTATTGCTGTGATTCATCTCTATTGCACCATGAGCCTCCCAAAGAAATAAGTTTCATCAGTGCTCAATTTTAACTAAATTTTTCCCCTGATGCACATGCAGATTATTTACTTGCATTAATTTGTGCTACATTCACCAAACTTCCAATTCCATCTCTTCACTTACATACAGTTTATTCATCGGTTCTTTGTTCAGTTCATATATGCACAATGCAACCATGAATACCGGTTTTGCAGGCATGCTCATGCATCTATTGATATACAGTGCAGTTAAAATGTAATGTAGCTTAAGAGTTGATATTTTTTTGGTTCTCAGGCCAGATCACAGTTTACAAGATGTAAGAGAGAAGATCTTTCCTTCCAAAAGAAGAAAGATAAATCCACCTGAAGTTGTCTCTTCTGTTGCATTACCTGCAAGAATAAAGGAAAGGTCACTCTCTTCATTGGTGGTCAGCACTCCCAGAGTTTCAACACAGACTGCACTGACTGGGAGAAGATCAAAAGTTTCTGCAAGAAAAACATTACGAGGTTCTAGTTTTTCCATCGAGAAACAAATAAAGAAAGAGGAAGATTCTGAGGAAGATCCAGAGAGCTCTAGGTCACGTGAAACTCTGACCAAGTGCACACAGAGGCAGGTATGGAAGACAGACATGTTTTCTTGGTGCTTACACCACTATTACTCGGGCTTCAACATATGATTTGTTTACTCCTAACTTGAAATAGTTTTCTTGCTGCTTTAATTAGTTAGTACCTTGTACGTGCAGAATTCTTCCATTGTTGAACAATCTAGCCATGCTAAACATGTTAAACCAGATATAGAAACAGAGAATGGTTCTGACCCATGGGAGGGGAAAGTTGATCTTTGGAAACCTTTGGATTGTTTGGCAGAAGTTGCAAATAGGAGTAAATCCTCAAAGTTTACTTCACAAGGATCTGCATCCAAATCAGAACCTATCAATGCTCCCAAAGTTGAAGGGCTTTCCCGCAAAACCAAACAGAAGCCTAAAGTTAAAGATGAAAAGGATAGCACTGATCTGGGCCGTCCTGAATCCGTGAATCCGAAGAAATTGCGAATGTTGCGTCAGAAAAAGGCAGCTGCTTTCAGAGAATCAGGTGTTTCTCCCCAAGCTGTGCTGGATGCTACCAGAGTTAGGTGTGAAAGAAAATTAAATCAAATTTGGTGCTCGTTAGTGGCTTCTGAAGACCAGTGAGGACCTTGTTTACTTCAATATCAAGACTTGAATTGTCCATCAAAACAAATTTCCTTATCGTTCTGACGATCTTCATTTTCTGATTTCCTGTAATTGTCATGGTTTCAGGGAAGGATATGGTCCCTTGCCACAGATATCTGCAAGTTTCTTGAGAATAAAGTGAGTTCCTATTTACCCCATTCTTCCATGTAGTTACTTTGGAAGTGTATTCATTGTAAATTTGGTGTCTTGTGTGTTTATACTTGGAAGCCATTTGTATAATTTGTTTTTATCATAAACTGCATAAGACTCTGCATGGATATATTAATTGTTTTCTGTGTCTATTATCTATTATGAGGTGTGCTAAGTGGATAATTTCTTTGCTTAAATAGAACATTTGATATGTGTCCTAAACTACCGAAAAAACGAGTGACTCCAATATTATTCTCTATGAGATATTAAAGGAAATACTGGTTAGGGTCCAGCAATAAAAATAAGTGTTTAGTGCCAATACTGAAATTCCAAGCATACAATAAAATAAATTTGAAATACCAGAATGTAAAGTAGTAAAGAAGTCATATGCTGCTCTTTTGGGTTTGTTTTCAAAGTAGGACCCAACTCTTGTAGTTTAGGTTAATATTGTATAATATCTAATCTGGGACAATTTGTGTGGGTCTTCCTTTCTTTCCTCAACAGTCGATGTGATAGACATATATATACCTTATTCGAGAATCGATCAAGATGTGGAAACTGCCGCGTTTGTGGTCGTATTATTGACATTTTCCTAGAAAGGAAGTCACCTTGTTATGGTCTATACTTTCATTTAGTTAGTTTTCCAATATTTATCTAGTGCTCAGGCATGGATATTGTCTATATATACAGTTGGTGTTATAAAGTAAAATGAATCTTGAAGATAGTTAAAGCAGTCTAAATACTGAGTGGTCCAACAGGGACAAATATAATGATGTCAATTGAGGATTTTTCTGAATTTTTTGAATAACTCAAACTATTTCAGGAAGTAAATCTTTACAAGCAATCCACTCCGAAATGAGGAGAAAAACATTTAGGTTTTGCCTGTAGGTTGTGGTAGAATCTACATTCAGTGGATCTATTTCTAGATGTACATGATTTTCTAATTTTTATTGTTTATATCTATGTGAGCGACACAAGAGACTACTTTTTTAGTAGGTTGCGAACATATTTATTCAAATCAAATGCTTTTCTGTCTCGGCATACAATATCTTTTACCATTTCATCTATCTATCTTCTGGTATTATTATGGCTTGGGTTTGGCTAGTACATAATTTCTGTAACAACTCGGGTCAAATACCGATTCCAAATCAAATCATAGCCTAATAAGGCCCAATGCACTTATCTCAATAAAATCTTCTTCGGTCCATCTTAGTTCATCACAGGCTCACCTAAAAAGTAATTACTAAAGGTATTAATGATACCAACTTGAGTCCTTATATACACATCCAAGTATCCCACATGTTATGATGTGGGACTAGGGTGTTGCAATTTCATACGGTGGAATTCTATTGGGCAACTCCTTTTCCTCATGTTTGTTCATGAATGCTAACTTCCAACTTACTCTAAATAACTAGTGAGAATATTATTAGCTTGAGCGTTTGTTGATAAATATTTATGGCACTTATTGTTGTCACGGCGCCAGGGCTAGACGCGACGGTACTTGACCTCCAGGACGCCTAGGCGATAAGGCGTCCGCCATAGCGTCCAGATGGTGACAAGTCGTTAACAATGTACAATTTATACATTATTTATTTTATTTCAAAAGTATATTGCACAGTAAAATTTATATGCATTAAAACCCAAAACATAATAACTAACACTATGAAAAAGTCTCCACCCTCTACTATGTTTCTAGTCATAGCTCAAGCAAAGTCATCAACTATGAAGTCATTTCTGTCTTCCTCATGAGCATTACTCTAATTTCTCATGGGTTAGGTTAAGATCATGGGTTGAGTTACTTGGGTAATTGGAAAAATCCATGGATTATGATGAGTCATGTAAAAATGACTTAATCACTTAACTTGGACCTGCTACCAATGCGTAAGCCTTGGCAACTCGGCGTCCAAGGCGTTGGTTGACCCTTCTCCAACGCCAGGACGCCTAGATGACGACATGGCGACGCCATGACAACTATGATGGCACTAGGTTTCTTGATCCGATTCGCAATTCTTTCTGGGGTCTATTTACTTTCTTAATGTGCATCATAACACCCACTTACAATGAAAGTTCATTCAAGATCCACAAGCACCATTTTTAAGTATGTCTGAAATTCTAAAAGGCTTAACAATAATTTCTTAATACGTAATAACATTTAGTAAAGTAGCATGAATTTAACACTTCATTTATATCCGAAAGAAAACCCAAATAACACATAGATTCAGTTTAACATATTAACTCAATTTAGCACAAGCTAGTTCCAGTCCTCTATTTCATTATTTTCCTCACTCCAACAGTAAATCATATAAAACTCAAATAATCCATAAAAATTTCATTTTATTAGATAATTTCTTAAAAATCCTACTTATAAGGACGTTCGATCTTTGCGATCATTTCATTATTCTCCCCTTATAAAGATTCCATCCCCGGCCGGAATCGTAAAACAAAATAAAACATTGAGGATAACTACTTTACATCTTTTCTTTAAACTTCTACGCTGTTTTCTTAGCACTGTAGTTATTTCATACTACCTTTAACAAAGGTATTTTATTACTCCTCAGAACTTGTTCATTCCTATCAATTATTTGAATCGGTTCATGTTCTCTTACATAGAGTTGTAATACCGACATATGGAACACGTTATATAAGTGTTCTAACTCAGGAGGCAGGGTTATTTTCTAACCATTTCTCCTACATTTTTCAACTTCAAAGGCCCTACAATTCGTGGACTCAACTTCCTGTCTCTTACTAAAACATATCTTTTTTCTTCTGGCGATGCTGATTCCGCACGTGTCTTTTGCCGATCTCGAATCGTTATTGGTCATGCACATTAACTTAACGTCTGCAGTCTTCCGAATCAGCCTATGACCCATGTCCATAAACAAACAGCACATTACACTGGTGCCTTTTAACTTGCTCGTCTGCGTGAAGTTACATGCCTAGTTCTTATTATTAGTTTATAAGTTTACCCAAGAGTTGCTCAATGAATCCATTGATAGAATTAATTGGTCAAATGAGATGACCCGCCTGTTCGTAAAAAGCAAATTCTTAGTTATTAACTAAGATTTTTATGAAGGTACCGAAAATGAAAATTTCAATTATTATTACACGAATTTATATTCATAGAGAAAGGATAAAGAAATTCGACGCGAACCGCAGATTCTGATCCGACACGCTTGAAACTGGTACCCCATGTTTGGAAATAATTCCCTTGACAAATAACTACTTGGTTTATATTAAACTTCATCTTAATTTGTACAAACTATATCGACTTCATTAAGCGATCACTATACTTCATATAGCATCATACTTTCTTCACATAACTGGAAATCCTATCACCAAATTGCTCGTGATATATTCCCATTTCTATTCTGGAATTTCTAAGATTTTACACAAATAATCTAATCTTCATCACTCGGCCTTGACTCTCTGTCAAGTTGAGCACTTATAGACACTTTTTGTGACCCTTCTTATTTCAGCTCCGATATTACTGGAACTCAAATTCCTCATTCAAATCTTAACTCTTCTTCATTATCAAATATAAACTTATTTCTCTTTACCATTGGCAACTCTTTGCCATATCTTCTTGCACTCCTCGTCTTTGAGATTATGCCTTCTTCATTCTTTCTATTTTAGCTAGACAATTCTTCTTTATATAACTTCTCATCTGGCTTTTTCGGATATCTTACTTCTAATTTCATACTTCTCAATCATATGTTCAAAACCTTTGAACTTCCTAATTCCGTCTCTGATTCACATTCTGTGAATTTTGCATACTGACTCTCTTACCTTAATTCTTCCAACATTATTCTTAAATGTTCACTAATCTGACCCAAAAGTTTAAATTGTGAGACCTTGGGCCCACTCATCTAAGTTGGTATATAGGATGTAATCTCACGTGTTCCCTAGGCCCCAACATATATTAGTATTATCTTGTTTGAATAAATATTTTAACTTCTATGTTCTTATTTACATGTGATTCCGTAGAAATCATGAGAGATAAGCCTGGGTTTAGTTTTCCTTCTTTCAGTTTTTCCAGAAATACGATGAGAATTATTCTTACGAACGAGGGTATATTCCCGATATATGTTCAGCTGCCACCAAGCTTGAATTAGTGGTTGTGGATTACTTACAGCATTATAAGATGATACTAAGATCATGTTTCAAGAATGTGCAGTTCTCTGACTGGTTAGTGCATTGCCCTATGAAGAAAGGAAGTCTTTTGTGATGGAATCCCCTTTTCTTCTTTCTTCCTCTTCTTTCCCCAGGTGGTGATTTCTACGAGTGTTATATCAAGATACATCTTTTTATTATGGATGGATTTTGTCTTCAGAATTTGAATATTTTGTTTGAGCCTCTATCTATCTACCAGGCTGATTGTCTGTGGGGAGATCTCACATTCTAAATTAGCTCTTTATGTATATTACTGTCAACCAAAGGCCGCCCTACTTTCACACCTTGACTATGATTATTGAATTTGACTACAAACCACATAGTAGCTTGAACAAGTTTGGACTAAGGAGTAATGTACGACCTTGATTTTTTACTTCTCAAATAAGTATAAAGGAAAAAGGAAAAAAAAAACAGTAATGATTAATTGTGCTTTCTCTAAGTTGCAAAATATCAATGATGCACTTTTTCCGTTCTAGCTGGTGTGAAATTAAAAACCAGCATCGGAGTATCTTTTGGCTCCCAATGATGCACCTTTGTAGATGTCAACTTGATGCAGTAAGCTGTTGAGGCTTTTGCTTATGCATCTTAAATATTTGCCTTAGTCAAGAGTTTGGAAGATTATTGTTGATTTCAGGAGCTGACATATCCTTTGGCACCCAGGTTGCTATATTAAAATTTTATCTGATTTTTCGTGTTATATTAAATTTGTCTGTTTTTTCACAGGGATGGGAGTGCATCCGTTTCTTCTGTCCAGAAGTACCTGATGAAGAAACTAGACCTTCCAAGTGAAGACGAGGTAGGCAACTATTATAAATTTAGCAGTATTAATATGATAGATAAAAAAGTGCTTCATATAGGTGTGGACTTGTGGTATGCATAAGCACGTCTTGACAATTTTTTTTAATAATCATTTTAACTAAAATCATTCATATTTGCTGTAGCGTGTAGCGAGGTGCAACTTGCATCATTTACTGAATGAATTTGGGCTCTTTAATTCCAAACTAGGGATGAAACTTCAATTTTTGTTTTTGGGTTGCCTGAAAGGCGGCCTCGATCTCTTAAAAATCAATGTGTGATCTTCTTAATTCTGTGGCTTCCTTGAGCTTTCTGCAGTAACCACGATTGACCGACCGACCGACCTACAAAATTGACAATGGAATAGTTGTGTGTGCCTGATTTTGATGGTGAATATATATATATATATATATATATATTTGAGTGTAGGTTGAGATCAGATGCATGGGTCAGCCGGTGATGCCCACATTGCAACTGCGTAGTCTGGTTGAATTGTGGCTACAGACAGTATCTGCAACATCAGAAAGAATATCTGCAACAATTGGCTCCTCAGCTACGGAATTTGTGATGGTATTGGGATATGCTCGCAGGGTTCCATCCCCATCCCCATGACCATATATATACATATTTCATCCAATCTTTCATCACTGCCAGGCCACAGCCAAAACATGCATCCATTGCAATTTCTGTGTTCCATAGTGACATGCCTAAAAGGTGTAGTATATATATATAAGCAGTACTGGGCGGTGGTGATGATTGAAATGCTGACGTCATCCTCTATACATATGGGTATTTTTTTTCATTTAAATTGCAAGTCTGTAAACTACCATATTCAGTTATTTTTAATGTATCCTTTCTTATAAAGCACAACAAATTTCCTTCTAATACTCTCTGTCTGAGACTTTGTTTTGAGCGTCGAGCCTTGCGTAAATCAATCAATAAAACATAAAGAGATTTATTATTTTTATATAATATGGTATATTTTCAAATAAATAAAATTTACAACATAATATAACAGTAACGCTCCTAAGAAATTTGAAAAACATGGTTAGACAAGTATAATATTCGTGTCTTAAATATTATTGTCAAAGTACAAATATCTAATATTAGATGTTCATTCAAAAAAAATTATTCATCACATTTCATACAAGCTTTATATAAATTGTGTCATATTTGTAAATATGGATGCTGGAATATTTACATTCACATACGATATACTCCTGTGTATTAAATATTCTCGTTAGATTTTTTTTATGATCAATTTGTAATATTTTAAATTCAAAATTAATATTTTTTTTGGAAATTTCCTGGTATTTATTGGAATTAGGCTGGTGTTTACTTGATGAACCAAAAAAAGGTGGCTCTCCTAATTAAAATCAATAATATACTCCTTCAGTCCCCAAAATGATGGACAAAGTACAATTTTCACACATATTATTTTTTATACTAATGGATCTCATTAAGTGTCATTTTTACCATTCACTCTATGTATTTTATTCATCCTTTTGAAGAGAAAAAAATAGTACCTTTAGTCATCTGTTTGAGGACATGATATTATTATAAATAATATTAATAAGTATTAAATTATTTTTTCATAAACTGAAATAAATTCACATAATTTTAGAATTTCGTCAATAACTTTTTGTGTGTAACATATCTATTTGCTAGACAGTACTCTCATGGACCTGGATTCTAGCCCGACAAACTGTAAAAACCCGATCGATACCTAATGCTAATACTAATATTTAACTAAGGAATTTCTTAACATATACCCTTAAGGCATATGCTAAGTACACAGCTCAACAGAATATTCTCTTGAATTGTGTGTATATTCTCTTAATTTGGTACAAATGCAGAAATAAAAGGAATATGCACACAGTTCAAGGGAATATTTTCTTGAACTGTCTGCTTAGCATGTATCCTAAGGACACATGTTAAGAGCACCCTTAACTCAAATATATAGATATAGATCACTAATTCCCATTAACTAGAACTTACTGTTCGGGAGCGGTGTTCGGAAATGACTTATTTTTTTATTTTTAAATCAAAAAAAAAAAAATTTGTAACTTATAAAAAAATAATTTATAAATTATTTTTAATAAATTATTTTGACTAAATATAATAATTATTTTAGCCCCTCTTTTGTCTCGGTAAATTACAAGTCTAGCCCTGCTAAACTAAAAAGCCTCCTCTGTTTCTCTTCTAACGTAAACATTCATAGCGGCGAAACTCGATCTTCTCTGATCTGCGCTTTCCTGCGCTCTGTCAGTCAATTTGTGGGCTTATCCTTCCTTCGCTCCGTGGCTGTTTCTCCTGCTACTCATTCTACTCCTTCAATTGCTGTTACTCGTTCGATTGTTGTTAGGTACCAAACCCTGGACCAAATATTTGATATGTATATATACGTTTGACTGTAGTTTCAGAGAAGGTGGATTTCGATTAAATTTCGTTTGTGGTTAATTTATGTGGTTCAAATGTTTGATTGAATGAATTGTTGTATACTGGGTTGTGCTTAATTAGGAATATGTGAGCAGCTTAATTTTTAATAATTTTCAGTAACTCTTCGAACAAGATCTGTGTGTTGAACCGATACAGAATGGTTTACATTAATATACTCTCCCTACCCCAGAGATCGACGTCGGCCTCTGGGAGTTAATATACTCTCTCTTTCTATATCTATATAACATATAAACCGATACAGAATGGTTTACATTACATCGTGGGACGATTTCGTTGAAAGATCGGTTCAGTTGTTTCGTGCCCATCCCGATAAAGTATAATTTTCTCTCTTCATTCATACTTAATTTAATTTTATTTGTTATTCCCTGACGAATCGTTGAATTGATCTTTTTTCTGTAATTTTTCTTGGCATGTTTTTGGGGAAATAGACACGTTATGTAATGAAATACAGAAACTGCGACGGTAAATTGGTTCTTAAGGTCACCGATGACAAAGAGGTACCAATTACTTGCCCATGTTCAAAATCTGCTGCTTGCTTGGTATTTATAATTAAGCTTAAACCTGCTTGCTTGCAGTTGTTAATTTATTTGCTAGTTGATACTTTCCATCATTTGGATTTTGTGTTAGCTTAACAATTGCGGTATTATAATTTACCTAAAACAATTCAAAATCCAATTGTTGTATTTTACAATGGTTTCTGACACATCAAGTTTTTCAGATTAATTGGTATACTTGTAACAACTACTAGCCTTTTAAATATTAGGCATTTAGAAGCATTAACAATCTGTGACGGACATATTGTATTTTAGAGAGTGAAAGAGCTCAATAGCGCTTACCTCTGCCTTATGTTTATTCCATATATATAGAGAGGGAAAGAAGAGAACCACTAGGGTTTGATGGGGAGGATCAGTGTTAGTTGAAATATGGTACGTTTCAATACGCGGTACGAATACGAATATGCGGTACGCTACATAATTAAAATGTGATACATTAGGGTATATTTATATAAGTTTTGGAATTCTATTAGAATATAAATGTTATAAAACTAAGTCTTATCGAATATTTTTAGTTGAATCAATAAGTTGATTTTTTTATATATATTTGAGTACAAATGTAATATTTGAGCAACCAATACTAAGTTATAATATTGATATTTGTACAATTATAGTTAAAACAATAAATAAATTTTTCGGATATGCTAAATTTAGAATATTGGTGTGTCCGATGTAAGAGTACTCTATTTGAGTACGCAATTATCAATATGTGGTTCGCTAAGTAGAATGAGAGTATCTGGTAACTTTGGGGAGGATTTCCCGTGGGTCTTTAGGCCTTGTAAATATAAGATAGTTGGGCCTTATGTATTAGGCCCAGTATTCTATATACTAAAATAGCCCCCTTCCCAAACGCTACTGAAGGTATTCCAGTATTACTGCTAAAGAACCGTTGCCCAAATTCAAGTGAAGACCACTTTTCTTCCAAAACCCACGTAAGTGGGTGTCCTTTTTGTTCTTTTACCTTACATATTCACGCAAATGTGTTAGTTGACAATCACATGAGTGATTTTTTTTATTTATTTTGGAGAGTCTGACATAGACATATGGTTAATGGCCCTTTGATTTGACCGAGTATTGAAGAGTAATTAACAATACATATTTTTTCTTTTAAAACCTTTGGTCATGACTAAATAATTATTTGGCCACTAGCATTTGTGAAGCCTCCTTCTCCTTTGTTGTTATCTTTTGGATCTTGTACTAGTGTTTAAACCATTTAGGATCAAAGATGGTAAAAAGAACTTGGAGAAAGAAAAACATAGCTAAAGTTTGACTTGATAAAATGGTAGAACGGTCATAAAATTTAATGAATTTGAGTCTCATTCCTCCTTTTTCCCCTCTCCTCTCATCTATCAGAGACGATAGAAGATATGTTAAGGCGATGGAGCTCAAATATTCTGACGGAAAATGGTGATGTCAACAATATTCTGACCAAAGTTCAGGCTACAAACAACTCTCTAGAAGCCCTCCTTCTAGCGCCAATGTTAACGCCATAATTCTGATATATGTGGCTTGCACATGCTAACAAACCAGTGATATGACGACTGTGACCGCCGGTATAACCTTTCGGCAGTAGAAATTAGCACAAGCATTTAAATGCATTAACAGTATACGAGGGACTTTGTATTCTAGAGAATGAGAGAGCTTTACAAATGTTAGTGGCCGAAGAATTATTTAGTCATGGCCAAAAGTTTTGGGAGAGAAAATATGTATTGTTCATTACTCTACAACACTAGTCAAATCAAAGGGTCATTAGTCATAATATCTATGTCAAACTCTCCAAAGGAAAAAAAGGACGATCACCGATGTGATTGTCAACCAACGCATTCACTTGAATATGTAAAGTAAAAGAATAAAAAGGACATCCAAAGAGAAATGACCTTCACTTGAATTTGGGCTACGAGTCTTCAGCAGTAACACTGGAATACGGTCAGCAACATTTGTAAAGGGGCTATGTTAGGATATGAAATATTATCAATTGGGTCCAATACATAAGGACCAAATGTTTTATATTTACAAGGCCCATGGGAAATCCTCCCCTTCTATCCCAAGTGGATCTCTCTATATATATACATGTAATAAACATAAGGCAAAAGTTAGCTCTTTTCAGCTCTCTCGCTATCTAGAATACAATGTTCCTCACATATTGTTAATGCATGTACTAATTCCTACACCGGGTTCTCCCGACAACTACGGGCGTCAGGTTATCGATTTGTTTCACCATGTGGAGGCCACATTTATTTAGCAAAACAACATCGTGAAGTATTATGATGTTAACACCAATTATACTAGACGAGTAATGGAAAAGGGACAAAAAAAATTGGGTCTTTTTATATTAGGGGTTTAGATTCTTTTGGAGTTGCAAAGAATATATATCCTCTCTTTCTCATCTCTAAGAATAGATACTTTAGAAGGCCTTGCTTTTATCTGGGTGGCTGGGTGGCTGGGTGGCTGGGTGGCTGGGTGGGGGGGTGGGGGGGGAAGAAATATGTTAGAAATCCTCTTTCTGTAATAAACTGCAGTAATTAAGCAAAGATATATGTAATAGTGACTACATAAGGTTTCTCGTCTATGTTATGCTATACTTTCTCCAACTTATCTTTAGTTGTAGTTTGTGTTACTCGGACTCGCCTATTTCAGATGGAGTACCCGCGTTGACACGATCCGACACTGGTGTAGGGGTGGGATTTGTGTCGGGTGCGGCACTTTTAATCCGAATACGGCTGAAGGATCGACTGAAGAAGAAGAAGAAGAGATTGGCCGAAGAAGAAGAAGAGATCGACAGAAGAAGATGAAGAGATCGACATGAAGAATGGAAATAGAGCTTAGTCGACGTGAAGAAAGAATAAGATCAGATCTGGGTTTTAAAATATCTCCTGTAAAATTATAGTTAGGTCCCTAAAGTTTTATAGTTTTTTAATTTAGTCCCCTAGGTTTTCTGAAAGTTCAAAATAGCCCTTGAAAAAATTATATATCAGTCCTTGTAGTTTTGTTTTCTTCCATTTAAGCCCCTAAAGTTTTAGTTATGCCCTTGTTTTTTTATATTTTTGCACTTCAGTCCCTAGAGCCAAAAAAACTTAGTAATACAATTAGAAACATTATTGCTAAAAAATTATAACATACCGTATCCCCGCACCCGTGTCCAAATTCAGATCCATATCCGCGTATCCTCTATTTTTTGACTTCACGTGTCCGACACCTAGATTCGTACCCGCACCCGAGTACGAGTAACACAGGTTGTAGTATAAAGTAGGAACAGACACACTACTTATAATTCTCTATTTGACCGTCATAAAATCTCCTTGGCTGTTTGAAGGTTGAAAACTCATGGGGTTGAACGTGTTCGTTATTAGAAACTGTTATGATATGAACTTCACTTGATAAAATTAACATCATACGATGTGTCATCTTAATTAGATGTCATTTGATAATTTTCTGATTGAAGCTGAGGTTATTACAGTTTTTCGTTGCCATTTTAGGCTTTGCTTCAGAGTGGTCGTAATTTTCTGTTGTGCTCCAAACTTTTTCCCTCGGCATTTTTATGAATGTATGAAACTACGTTTGTAAATTTAGCATGCTTGTTGACAAAGGATGTAGATTTTATGTTGGATAGGCGCATATATTTCATTCTTGAACATCAACTACCTGCTTGAAGGACTTATCCCAAACCCCACCCTCCCCCAAAAAAAAAAAAAAAAAAGGTACCTGCTTGGATGCTGATTTTCAAATTTATGCCAGGTCTTTCTTGTGGAATGATTATGTATACAAGATGTAGGTTTTTAGCTCTTCAGAGAAACTCATTGCATACAATTAATCACTCTCGGTTGTGTCAAGATTACATATCTGAAATTAGAGCAGAACCAAAGCTTTCCACCTGATGATTCTTATTATTTGTTTATTTCTTGTTAATTTTTTTAGTGTCTCAAGTTTAAGACAGACCAGGCCCAAGATGCCAAGAAGATGGAGAAGCTCAATAACATATTTTTCACTTTGATGGCT
This sequence comes from Panax stipuleanatus, assembly GCA_020205555.1. NCBI lineage: Eukaryota > Viridiplantae > Streptophyta > Magnoliopsida > Apiales > Araliaceae > Panax > Panax stipuleanatus. The sequence continues at coordinate 166,002,102 of CM035115.1, forward strand.
CGTGGTCCTGAAGGTATGGTTTGAGCTTTATTGAACTGCAGAAGTTATTTTATCCACATTAGCGCAGTGAGATGGAGACAATTATAACTTGTTGTTTATAGTATTTTAGTTCATTAATTCTGCCTTCTAGGATAGAGTCATTAAGTAGAAAGAAAAAAATAAACCATCCACGTAGTGGTAGAAAGTCAACCGCATTTATATTTGTGAAATTGAAAAGCACTACAAAAAGCATGTTGACTTGTTTCAAATCCAGGTGATCCTCAAGAGATAAATTTTGGTCTCACCAAGTGTGTAGTATTCTATACCTTTGTCAAGTTATCATGATCTGAATTTTTATAAAAACTACGTAGATTCATAAGATTTACCTTCCAGCTGAACTTGCAAATTGGGTGCTCCTTAAGCATCTTGATAACTTTGTCTAATTTCGAAGTTGTGGTATGTGAAGTATAACGTTCTTGCGGGTCATATTAACAAGTAATCATCTTTTCTTTTCTTTTCTTTCTTTCTTTTTTTCTTTTTGGCAGCGGATGTTACCGAAGTTGCTGGAAAAGAACAAACAGAAGCACAGCCTGCAAAGAAAGGGCGAGGAAGGAAACAATGACACTATTGAACACCACAGTTTCTGGTTTCGCACAAATGTTCTATATAGGACTTCTGGGGGATGGTTCAAAAGATTTTTCGTTTTCGAAGCCAATTTATTCCGACTGCATGAGACTTGACTCTTTTTGTGTCAACTTCATTATTGTGTTGGTGAACATTTGCAGTTAGTAGCGAATTGTTGGATAGTAGTAGTTCATCCATGCTCTTCTGTTTTATCCCCTTTTTCAGTTGCTATCCTACTCATGGTAATGCAGGTGATATTTGACAATTTCTTTGGCCTCCTTATGTAGTTTGCTACAATCTCAGTTTATTCTTTGTTCTTGATTTTGTTTTTTCTTCTTTAGTGTGGCTAAACTAAGAGCTTAGGTTGCAATAGTTTTCACAATCGATGGGTGAGTTTGCTCTGAGTTCAAACTTTGTGGATATGAAACAATCTACCTAGCTGGCAAATTATAGGTCGATAATAGGGTAGTCATTATTATTTTTTTTTTATTTTTGGTTGAACGATATCTTTGGGTTAGTTTACACGTCAATCGAAACTAAATCTGTTTTCAAGTATTTTGATAAAGAGTTTCTTAACATGTGTCATTAGGGCACATGATAAGCACGAAAATTAATTGTTGGACACTGAATTCAAGAGATTGGGTCTACTAAAATATAATTTTTAAATACATATTGCCTCACTAAAATATTATTTTAATTATATTTTAGTGGATTCAGTGTTCAACACTTGATTTTCGTGCTTAGCATGTGTCCTAAAAACACAGGTTAAGAAATTATATTTTGGTGGATCACTAAAATATAATTAAAATAATATTTTAATGGACCCCATTTCAGTGCCCTAAAAAGTTGTCACGTTTAATGTAAGGTTGGTTTGTATATAAATTTTTAGTATTTGATTATTGTTTTCAAAAGTTTTTATTTATCATGCTAACTTTTACTTTTATGGTGTTACCAACATTCTTAACCGTAAGATCTGAAATATTAAAAATATTTTTATCCAACTGGGCAAATTCAGTACTTTCCAATTTCCATTTCTTGATGATTTTAGGAGTATGGAGTAGTAGTATGTTATGTTACTCCTATTGTGTTACAATTGTCTTGTCGAATCCCAATGCAGACATGCTCAGACACCACTTTGCTTTTCTTGCAACACAAAAAGATTATTAGTACTTATTTCCATGTGCCTCAAAAGCATGTAAAGTTTTTTCTCCCCTTTTGCAGCTCTCCACAAATAATTTATTAATTACTTTATTACGATTCAATAATGATTAAAGGTTCCTCACACTCTTAAATTCTTCATTGAAAAATACTACATATTCTTCCATTAAAGGGGAATATTTCTCATTAAAAATTAGCCACCCACATAATTCTTATACAAATTGTTCATTAAATAAAATTAGGTCGAAGAGAGTATGGTTCGCGGACTCTTTCTCGTACCCGCCGCATTGCAAATTAGTAATTGTTGACTCATTGTTTTATAATGTGAAATAAAGCTTTCATTAATTAGAAAATTAAATAAAATACAGGGATATCTATAAATTTATAGGGAACTCGTAAAACCGATTACTCAATTATCGATCGGTTCATTGGGTCGATCGGTTCAACCGACGTTCACCGAATTTTTATCTAAATTGATTAATTGGTCTAAATCGGATCAAAGTGTGGATCGATTCCGATTTATATTGATTCGGCTGACGGTCCGGTCTGAATATAAAGCTTTCATTAATTAAAAAATTATAAATAAATAAATAAAGCTCGGCAGTTTCTTTGGTAGCCGTTGGGATAAAGCTATCCCTTTCATTTGTAGTAAAAGGGTTTTAAGAACATGTCTTCTATGCATGGATCATCATGATTACTGGCGGAACTAGAGGGACTCGAGGGGGGTCAACCTTGAATGAAACATGTTAATATTAATTAAATTTGATCTTTGTTATATAATGGTATTAATTCAATTGCTCCGTCATATCTTTCTACTTATAATAAAGTAACAATATTATTATAAGATAAAATAAAAGTAGTATTAAATAAGTTTGATGATTAATTAATTAATATTGCACTCATTTGTCTTACTGACTTAATCATACCTTGATATCAATTTTTTGTAAATGAGAATAACTTAATTCATTTTATTATTTTGAGTGGCTCGTCTCAGTTGTCTCTAAGAAAGATGACTAGAACCACAATATAAGGTTTTGAATATATAATATTATAATTTATAATTTATCTATAAAAATAGATATTTAGTTGACTAAAAATTTTAAAATCTGATTAATTATCTCATAGTTCGAAAGGAAATTAATATATATATATATATATGTATTTAAAGTCATTAGACTTACAACTCAAAGGTTGACAAGGGTTAGAATAAGATGTTATGAAATATTATAATTGGACAAAATAAATTTAAAAAAAGCACGTCAAACATCAATAAATAATATTTTTTAATAATATATTTTGACCCCCTTTAAAAATATTCTGATTTCGCCATTGATCATGATATCATATTATGCCCATATAATTTGGCACGACTTTTAATGCATGCAGTACTATTACAATAGGAGTATAATAACTTTAAAGAATTTGTTTGGTAAGAAATCAACTTCTTTACTTTGTTAAGTGCATTACATGCAGAACAAGTTTGTCGAGGTAGGATTTTGTTATTATGAAGTTAATTTTATAATATATTAGTCAATTAATTAATACAGTGCTGATATACAGAAAAATATTACTCTTAGACTGCGTGTTGAAAAATTAAGTTTATTCTAACAACTCCCGTGAAGGTACTTCAATTCAGTATCCTTTCAGGATGGTATTCCCTATGTATAATAATAAGGTTATGATTTTGAGATCCTTGCTCTTTATTTTCGTTTGATTGGGCAAACAGTTTCACCATGATAAAATTGTTATACTATATATTAATACAACTTAATTTTTTTTAAAAATTAGTTACGTGGTATATTTCTATTAGATGGATAGTCTTTATATAATTTATTTTAAATAATTAAGCATATATGTTAAAATGAGAGTGATTCCTACCTTACATTAATTATGACAACACTAATGATAACCATTTGCATCTTTTATCATTAATAGGACATCTAAATGCTTAAAATTTAATTTAAAAAATATATAGTTTTGATTTTTGAAGATTAGAGTTAATCCGAAAGACTTAAATTTATCATTTTCTCTATTTTTTTTCCACCAATTTTCAACGACAAGTCTATTTGATGAACAGTATTTAATCGGATACAAAAATACAGGGGATATCTATGTATTTGATGATGGCGGACATAAATTTTACACCAATTGAGTTTTGCGCCCCTAATTTTTTATGGCTGCAAAGAATTTTTAATCTTAGCTGTTGATTTTTTTTCTTCTAATGATATAAAATGTATTAGATGAAATAATGTCTATAATTAATGATAATCACAAATCATTAAATCATAAAAAAAATGTATTAGATGGAATAGTGTCTAATTAATTAATTAATGATGGTTACGAATCAATTCTCATTAGAAGGATACACGCGTTTAATAAAGTAAAGTCAACTGTTTTTCCCAAATAAATGGGGCCCACTTGTCCGTTGGTCACCACCTAAACGTGTTCCCCCGGCTCAAATTATCAACTCCGAGTAGTAGTTGAGTCAAACAATACCTCGGCGTACGTGTCGTATTCTTTGGGAGTACACTCTGAACGTGGCGTCCTATGATTCGTTAATCCTTGCAACGGCTATATATAAAATGTTATCGGGTACTGTTTTCTGACGGACATTTAGAGAAGCTGCGCCATTTAGTGGGAAAATTCTTCAAACCAGAAGTCCTTTTTTAACTCCGTAAGTTAGTGCCTCTCACGTGAGAGTATCTGTTTCTCAAAATTAGCTTTATAAGCTATGTTTATTATGAATAATGTTAGAGACACAATTTATTTTATAATTTGTTGATATAATATACTTTATCTCAATTTTTATGTGGAGTCCAAAATTATATTGAAGTAATTTATTCATCAATATGCTAAGGTGGAGTATGCTACATCATCAAATTATAAAATAATTATAAAATAAATTATGTCTCTAGCATTACTATTTTATTATTTTTGTAAATATTAAAAATATATTTTTGTATCTAAAATATGAAGACTTCTGTCGCTTCATAATCGTGTGTAATTTATATTATCACGTTAATTTTAATAATTTAAAATTTTTAAGATTAAAGTTGAAGCCAGCTATAAGTACAAAATAAAAATTAACATAAAATTTAAAGGGCATCTTAGGAAGCTAACAAGATAAAATAGAAAGAATCATAAAAGTTGAAGGGTATTTTAAGAAACTAAAAATGTTTTAAATTTTTTGCTATTCCTAAGTCGATATCTTTCGACTTTATATATTAAATAAATGAAGCAAAATAAATTTTGAAATAAAATAGTTTAATTTTTTATTGAAAATAATGCTCCTTTTTTTCATTTTTGATCTTAAACTGATATTAATGATAATTTAATTTGTCCATACACCTCAATAAACTAGTCCTTTTTGTGAGATTTTTTGACTGTGATGTACGTAATTTGATTACGAATATTATTTACTAATGACATTATTTAATTAATAAATAATTAATCAAAACGTAAACAAAATAAAAATTAATATCTATATGACAAACATTTTGAAGACGTAATAATTATTTTTTGAACAAATATGCCCTTGTCAATTAAATATTGTAAATCATTACAATAAAATTAATTGTTTATGAAAAAATTGTCCTTATCTTCACAAATATTTTTGTCCTCGTGTCACCTTCCAAATCTTATTATTGGAATAAAATCTATAATTGCGGCAAACTAGTATTTTTTCTTTCTTTCTTATATGATTAATTGTCAAAAGCAGTGTAATCTAATTGTAGGAATCTCTAATTTTGATAAATTTACACTAATATGATTATGACCATTTTTCATAATAGTGACATGTAAACTATTTTTTTTTAAAATCAATACTGAAATTTTGTATTGCTTTATCACTCATAGCGGGTGGTAGTGACAAATAAACTTAAGACGTGATTTTCAAAATAAATTTATATTTTTGTATATGATGTAATAAAATATTACCATTTCTGTTAAATAATGATAAATTAATAAAAATCACATATTTTTCTACAAAACATATTATCGCATTTAGTGATGAAGCCCTTTTTGAAAAAATAAAAATAAAATGGCCAATTTCAGAAAGAGTAAAATTAGATGGATTAAAGGGGAAATAGTAAAATTAGATGGATTAAAGGAGTAAATAAAGAGTTCTTCTACAAAGACAAAAATATGGGACAAAAGTATTGGATATAAAATGTATTGAACTTTAATCTATTTGTATTTTTATTCCATTGGAGTCAAAACATAAATAATTAAAAATTTAATATATTTCTTTTTAATATTTATGTCATATATTCTTGTCTGTTTAAATTTTTTTGGTAAATAAAACAACAACAGAAATTGGAAAAAGAATAATAAGGTCTCGCGTGGGTCCCACTTTCATCTTGACAGAGACGACAGTTCGCTTCTCTCTGATGATGAGCAGGTTTATTTGAAAATCAATGCTCTCTCTCTCTCTCTTAGTATTTTACTCTTTTCTCTGTCTCTTTTTCTTGAAGTCTACTTGTTAATTAGTACAATCTATTTCTCTCTCCAAAATAAAATTTACTATTATTAAGTAAGATTGTAATTTTGTAATCTCTTGGGTGTGTGAATTCTCTGAAGGAACCAAAGTCTTCTCTTGCACACCTTTCAGTCTCTCGCTTCTCTTTCCTTTCTCAACCATGGAGATTGACGAATCTAGGGTTTGACACCACTCAAAGCTCACCAAAAGGTATTTTCTTTACTGTTTTTGCCCTTTACTTGAGCCTCTGTCTTTTTCTTTGGTTGATTTGCTATTGTCATTTTGGTCTCTATCTGTTTTTTTTTTATTGATTTTTTAGAACCCCAGTTTAATCTGGTCTTCTGTGTAGACTTCTGAGTTTTGATTGACCTTTTTGTTGAGTTGAACATTTGTTTTTTGTTTTTTGTTTTTTGTTTTAAATTTTTATCAGTGGGTATCCTTGCTGTTTGAGTAATCAAGATGGGTTTTTTACTATTTGGGTTTATGTTTTATTTGTTTTTGTGTGATTGAAGATCTGTTAAAGTAGTTGAGTCCTAGGTGGTTTTGATGTTTATGGCCTCATGGGTTTGTAAAATTAGGTTTTTGTTTGCTCATTTTTGGTTTAAGGGTGGTGAAATGGAGGTTGAAGAAGCTAACAAAGCAGCAGTTGAGAGTTGCCACAGAGTTCTAAGTCTGATATCTCAGCCCCAAGATCAGATTCAGTATAGGAATTTAGTGGTTGAAACTGGGGAAGCTGTACTTAAGTTTGAGAAAGTTGTTTCTCTTCTTAATGCTGGTTTGGGGCATGCAAGAGTGAGAAAGGTGAAGAAAATTCAAACCCTTTTTCCCCAAAACATACTCTTAGACAATCCAATTGGTAGACCTGATTATCAACCCAAAGCGATTCAGCTTCTTCCAGCTAATTCCCTTGAGACCCCAATTCATGATAAGGGTTCAAATGTTCGAAGTACTCTTACTTTGGGAAATTCATCATTGGAACTGAGTTCAAATGGGAAAAACTCTCTTCAAATACCCCAACAAACACCACCATCAAACTATCACTTCCTGCAGCAAAAGTTTCAGCTTCAGCAGCAACAGTTAAAACAGCAAGCTGAAATGATGTTCCGTCGGAGCAATAGTGGCATCAACCTGAATTTTGATAGCTCTACCTGCACGCCCACCATGTCATCCACGAGGTCATTTATCTCCTCGTTGAGTGTCGATGGGAGTGTGGCTAATATGGAGGGCAATGCTTTCCATTTAATCGGTGCGACTCGCTCTTTGGATCAGAGCTCATACCAGCACAAACGAAGGTGCTCTGCAAAGGGAGATGATGGCAGTGTGAAATGCGGAAGCAGTGGTAGATGTCACTGCTCAAAGAAGAGGTAACTTATCTGTACCAATTTTCACCGAATTGTTTATCACTTCTTTTATTTACAGCTTCTAGTTGCTGCTTTCTCCTTTATTTATCTCAACAGGAAACATAGGGTAAAGAGATCAATCAAAGTACCTGCTATAAGCAACAAGCTCGCAGACATCCCTCCTGATGAGTATTCATGGAGGAAGTATGGTCAGAAACCAATCAAGGGTTCTCCTCACCCCAGGTAAATTCCTTATCTGCTCTATTTTGAGATGCAACTAGATTACGTGTAGTGCTGGCAATTTCTATTCATAGTATTATCATTATTTGCAATGGATTTTAGTTTGTTAGTGCAATGTGCTACTTAAATATTGTAGAGTAATACAACGAAAACATTATATTTTATTGGTTTAGATCAGAGTCTTTCCCTTTTTATGTTCATTTATTCCTCTGTTCTTGTTGTTCTCAAAGATTGTCTCTTGATTGCACTCATGATACTTGGACAATACAAAAACATTGCATCACAGGAATGTTCTTTTGGTTGGGAGGTATTCTTTCTTCTTACATTACGCTGGGATGACCACATTAATGAATTTGAGCTGGTCAACAGAAAAAACATTGTAGTGTTGGATAATTGAAATTTAAATTCATTTGTTCCTTGTTGCTAGGAGGACAGGGCAAGAAGAATATTACTTGTACTCGCGCAATTATTCGCTCTCAATTACCGTGTTGATCAACTGTTATGAATATCTGGATCCAATATAACTATATTTAATGAAGTAGGTGAATTTTGAGCGTCAGCACTGATTAACTTAGTTCCACTGAGATGTCTCTTTATTGGTGCTTGTGCAGAGGCTACTATAAATGTAGCAGCATGAGAGGCTGCCCTGCAAGGAAACATGTGGAGAGGTGCTTGGAAGATCCTTCTATGCTTATTGTCACTTATGAAGGCGAGCATAACCACCCAAGGATACCGGTCCAATCAACAACCACATGAAACATCAACCAAAACTTGTACATATTTGGTGCAGTTTAAGCGTGGGGGCAGATGGTGCAAATTAATGGTTTCAGAGAATTACCGTACAAATGCCAAAGCATTCAAATGTTGGGCAGGCAGACGGGATACCAAGGGGGGCAGGTCAAAGAATTCTGTAGAATTGGTGGTTCCTGGATTGTAAGAACAATTTCTGATCTTCTCAAATGACCAGTCAATTTGGGTTTTAACTTTTCCAGTAGTTTAAAGTTTTTTGTTGAAAACCATTTTCTTATTATGGCAGGTTTAGATTTGATTGGGTAGAAATTATCTAGGCTTCTGGCGTTGTTTGCTAAATCTCTTTCCTTTCCTTATATTATTGGAGCGCAGTAGCTCTAGTTATGAGAATCTCTCCGGTGGTTGCTTAGATTCTAGATTTTTGTTAAAAGATGTTATTAATATAGTTTACTCTTCTTCTTTTTGCTGTACTTGTTTAGGTTACTAATGCTATTATGCTGAAATGTTAGAATTTGGGATTTACGTAGAATGTAATTCAGACGTAATGATTCTTCTTTCGAGCAAAATGGGCTATTTTACTACTTGCTATTGTTGTTTTATACAAGTCCTTTACTGGGTTGGGCGTAATCTGATAGGAATTTTTGGGATACCATATTCAGTTGCCTTTTCTTTGACATAACAGTGATTTATTTAGTATCCTGAATTAATTTTCCTGATTAGGTTTCTAGTATTTTTCTTCCTTTTGTCTCTTATATAGATAGATAGTGGAACAAAATTCAATAACGAGGAAGTGATGGATAAATAATTTGAAATATGAAATATGCTTATATATATATATATATATATATATATACACCGTCAAGAATTGGTCCTTGATGACATTTTTGTTCTGGACCATAGAGAGAATCATCATTTCTTGCTTCACTGTATTTGGATGTGTATACAAGTGTAAATTTCGAATTTCGGGGGAAGGTATGTATGAATCAGGAATGGCTCAACAAACACAATAAAATAATCCCTCACTTCAGTCTCTATTATTCATGTTTTTTTGACATTTCCTTTTACCTGTATACGTGTTTTATTTATAAATTTGGTTTAGTACTATTATTGGATAAAGATATTTCAGCTCAAAATGGGATTTTCTAGGCCAGGTGAAATGTAAAAGCACTTGGATATCCGTATATATGATGCTCTACATAAATTGTGGCGGCTGTTGCAAATAATACTAGTACTAACTTCTATCTAACATTAGTACTAGTAGTGATTATCTATAATTTGCTGTAAATTATTAATGTAAATTGCTGACTAGGCCAATTAGTGATTATCTATAATTTGAAATGATTTTTTCCCATCATTTATTTACCAAAATTTCAAATATTATATCAATTTTACATTTTGATGTTTAATAAATGTAAAAAAAATCATTTAAATAATATTTTTCAATTGCACCTAAGCATTGATTAAATCTAGTCACAAGGGAATTATTATTACATAATAATACTAATAAGGAAGGGACTCCAATGGCTCAAAGCTCATTTAATTAGACTCACAATAATGACTACTATTTATACACATAACCCATAATAATAACGACTAACCAACGGGACGGGGTAAAACTGGAAGACGGAACAAAAAGCTCTATTTCTCCTCCCACAATCCTGCTCACCGCCGATCAGAAGAGCGGCGCCGGAAGATTCAGATCAAACAGCAATGGCTTCTTCTCTGCCCTTGTCTTCTGCTCTTGCGTGTTCACAATCATTCCAACTGATTCCAGATCATAACCACTATATTCGCTACTCGCCTGTAAATTACCCGCCGGAAACTGTCCTGAGACCTCAAAAGTCCGATCTCCGGCCTCGGAGAGGTAATGCGCCGAGTTTTTTGAACTCATAGCCGGTGTCGGCGAGTTCTGCGGCGGAGGTGACGGCGAGGCTGATGTTTCTCCGTTGTAGAAGTTAGTCTTGGCCCTCGCCCCGCGGATGCTCCTGGCGGCGGCGTCGTAGGCCCGCGCAGCCTCCTCCGCCGTCTCGAAGGTTCCGAGCCACCGCCGAGTCCTCTTCCAGGGATCACGAATCTCCGCCGCGTAGCGCCCCCACGGCCGCTTTCGGACGCCGCGAAAGTGAGTTTCCATTGGCTCTGCAGTCTTATTTGTGGGCTTAGGAACCGGCGGAGAATCATTGCGGCGGAAGGCGGCGGTCTTGCGAATGTGAAGCGTGTCGACGGCCATTTAGAGCGTAAAACGATAAAAAGAGAGAGGGGGGGGGGGGGGGGTTGTCTGGCTTTATACTTATAGCTAGGATACAACTGCCTTCTTAACGCCGACAGGTTTCATCTTCTGAATTTTATCAATTTTCAAAAACTAATTAATTTTGAAATGGTGAATAAAATTAAACATTTAAAAAAATACTAAATAAATAGGAAGTATTAAAAAAAAAGGTCCTCTTAACCTGTATTCTTTGACACATGCAAATTAGAGAGAATATGTACACAATTTAAGAAAATATTCTCTTGAAGTGCTTAGCATGTGCCAATAAATTCCTTAAAAAAATGGTAGCCTGCCTAATGAATTTGCATTTAATATTTAAATGAGAAATGAATTTATGAAGTGAAGCATGGAATGAATGAGTGGTGCAGGGGGCGTTAAGGTGTGAACGGGAGCGAAGACTGAACGGCGTCTTTCGTTAGCCAAAAGTCAGTGTGTGTGTGTGTACAGACCACTATCACCATCACTATGAGAGTGAGAGAGAGTTGCAGTGGTTTAATTAATTGTGTAGCACTAAAACCAAGGTTATCGGAATTATATGTAGGATAGTTTTAGTTGAGCAACATGGGATCGTAAAAGAGTCCTTCTAGGGCGACATTGTTCATGTATAGTCTGTATATATATTCTTTTAATATAATAATACGTGACATTTATCATAATAATATTTTATACTTAAATTTTGTATCATCTCATATTTAAGTTGTCTCACATTAATTATTACATTCCAAGTAAAATTTGACCATAATCTTCACATAAAATATTTTTTTATTATTAAATTTATAAACATATAGTTAATAAATTTAATATTTATAAAAAGCGATTACTAATTTCACATCTATTTAGTGATAAGTGTCAACCGATTAATTTGAGCATCAATTATGTAGTATAATGTATAAACTAATTCAACTAATGAAGGGATTACCTAAATACACATTAAATTAAAGTTTAGAATTCTTTTTAGAATTTAGAGGTTAAGAAATTAGAAGATTATTTAGTTGGTTGAGCAACTTGTACAAGTCAAAAAGAGTCAAATATTGTTAGTAATGGACTTTGATATGATTGTAAGATCTTACATCGATGCTATGATTCTATACGATTTTATACGTATTTGCGATCTTATTACGATCTGGATCGTTTTCCTTTTATAAGATCACAATCCTATGCGATCCTACAATTTGGATATGGATTTTAACGACCCTGATTAAAACCATAATACTGACTTCTAGGTTCAAATCCAAAGCCCTTGTAATTCAATTTTCATTTTGATCAATTTTTTGTTTTTATTTGCAAAATCACAAATACAAGTATACCGCTTAACTTCAAAGATTTTAAACGCTTTTCATATAAAAAAAAAGTAAATTTATTTTAAGTTATTCCTCTTTTCTTTCTCCATGTTTATCTCCTAAACCTTTTTTTTAGAAATAGTATAATGACTACGATATTTCTAATTGCAACAAGCAGAATATAATAAAACTATGAATATCTTCCTATCAATAAATTAGACATACCACTTAAAAATATTGAGTTAAGAATATATTTTGAAAAATAATATTTTCACATAAATTTATCTCACATGAAGACGAGAGCATGTAAAAATATTATTTCCCAAAACATATTCTTATAATCCAATTCCCACTACTTTGAAGTGTAGACACAGACAAACGGGCCTCCAAATGGACTATTTTTTTCCTTCCCAATGGTCCCCATACATACATACATACATACAGTCCTCAGATCGCTGCACCACTAACATTATTTTGACAGGTTAATTATGCATTCTGCAAAAATTGACCAAACCGGCTGCCACGGGCCCACCATTACTCGTGGACAAGGAACAGTGTAAGTCTGTGGAAATTATAATATTAATCAATTTAGCACACGTGTGGATGCATGGACCGATCTTTGACAATGTCATACAACCTCTTGTACAATGTTACGCTTCATATGTAGACAGTAGATATATACATAATAATAAGGTGTTAAAACTTTATGCGGAAATTTTGATATTTGTTAGAAAAATTGCTTCTTTTTTTTCCGTCGAAAAAGAAATATAATATTTGTAAATAGGGTTCAACTTATAATAGTTAGATTTGATCTTGTTATATTGGAAATTAGCAAAACCGTCCAATCCAATAATTGAATCACGTATAATAACATATATATATATATATATATATATATATATATATATATATATATATATATATATATATATATATATATCAAGAGCATAGAAATCTTTAGTTGTGGACATGAGCTTAATAATAATAATAATGCTTGGCCGGGAGATATTTTCGAAATTGATGAGCCACGCACTAAAAGTGATCTAGAAAAAATATTGAAAGTTTAAGAGAAAAAAAATCATGATGAATTTCTGAAACCTGAAGCATCTATGCTATATATAACTTCGAATTTCGGCCGGACTTGCATAGTCATGTGATCTATATATATATATGAATTGAGTAAGAAATTCATGGATGGTTTTCTGTCAAACTTCTATATATATACTCTAGTATTTTGTGATGTGAGCTCTAGCCAGAATTTCAAAACAAGAGAAATCTCCCTTGTTAATTAACCCAACTAACTATATATAATAACTCATGTGCTCAACATACAAGCATATAACAAATTAAAGGTTTATTGAATTATTGGTGTGTAATCATTTTCAAAATTTATATGTAATTATGAGTCGTGTCCATGTGGCACACGCGTTGCGTGTGTACATTATGTGATATATAAAATTTAGATAACTAAATAGAAAGATTAAAAAAAATTAAAAATAACAAAACAATAGTAATATATCTAAAGTTATAGGACGTGTCATATAAAATCACCAAGTTTGCTTCCTCGGAAAGTCTGACGGAGACTTTATAATATAGATAAATGAGTGACACAATGCTAGCTTTGTTAATCCAATTACGTACTTCATCTTTTCTAAAATTAGATATGCAATTTCTTTTGCTAACATAGAGTTATTACTGTTGTTTGCCATTGAACACAAGTTGGTTCAAATGGAATTAAAGACCAAGCAAATCCTCAAAATCCATGGAAGTCAAGCTGAGATCTTTTATATTTGCCCTTACAATGTTCGGAAGTGCTAGAAGAATTTAGTTTTGGTGATCTTACTTTTAACAGCCGATGATTCTAACACCAATTAATCAATAAAATCCCAAAAGCAAATGGCATGAACAGTCTACATGAATTTAAAGATTTATGCCACAAAAAGTCTATAAAAATCGATATGACTTTTTAAATTATATTAGTATTCTGATTTCACATTTCAAGCATGAATTGCTAATAAAGTAAATTCGTACTTAATGGATAAGTAAATAATATTTCTCTCGAACAAGCAAGAAGATGTATCAGTTGTTTATTAATTAAGTTCAAGTTCTTGTCAATGATTTTGATGTATTTAACTTTATAGGTTGCAAGATTTGGTGGGTACATTTGTATGTAGTGGTTCGCTTTGAAGCAAACGAGATCTTAGTCTGGCGTTTAAGATTGAAATATGTGACTTTTAAATCTCAAATTGGATTTTATCTTTAGAAGTTAATTTATTAAATTTTGTTAGGCTTTGATTAATTGTTATAATTTTACATAAAAGCGATGACATTGAATGCGCTGTCGATTTTGTGACGCTAGAATGCTAAAAGACTTGATTAGTTATTATACTTCCTCCGTCCCTTAATATAAGTTATTTTAGACCTTGTTTGTTTCGGTCTGAATAAGATTGAATGGATCTGAGCGATTCAGTCATTCAGACTGTTTGATTATCATTTTTTAAGATCTGAATGAGACAATTTCTTCTCACCCAATAAGCCACAATTTTCCGATTGAATAAACAAGCTAACTATCTGAATGAATTTTTATGGATGTTGCCCCCGAACCCAATACTCAGAAAACCAACAAGATCAAAGATCAACCCCCTATAATTAGCATAATCATCCTCTGGATCGGCTATTGGATAATTACTCTTTATAGTTTCATCGTCTCCTCAATCGGTTTTGTTTGTCAAGTAGTTGCATGACCCACCCTATATATGTACGGATTATTTTATAAAAAGTTTTAATAATTTTTTTTAAAATATTTATTTTAATGCATTGCGTCACACCATGTAAACACTAATATAAAGTCCCACAACGGGATATATGGAGAAAGATTAAATACATATATGGTCAAGGCATACAATATATAAACAATTTACGTGACCAAATTGCTCATTGAAATTAATGTAATTTTATTATTATGTTGACATGTTTGTTTAACTAGTTTCATTTCTTATTTTCTATGAAAATTGGGTTAAAATTGTTTGAATTATTCAATACTTTGTTTGAATTATTTATTTTTATTTGTTGTACAATGAATATTGTATTTAATTTTTTTTAAATACGTCTAGACAAAATTATATACTTGTTCAGTATAGTTTAGAAGGGTAAAATAGTAAAAGACTGTTATTCAGATATTTCAGACGTATCAATTATCAAACAACTTTTTTCATTCAGATTCAGATTTAGCTCATTCAGATTCAGACTCATTCAGTTTGAGAATTTCAAGTAAACATTAATTTCTTAGTTTCTAATATTACTTCAAGTATTAAATATAACCTTGGTTCTCTCACTATTTTTTGTCCAATAAATAACATTTTTTTTTCAATACAAGAATGATATAGACAATTAATATTATATTTAATGTTATGCAATTATTTTTTTTAATATTTGTGCACAACTGTAAAATGACTTATATTAAGTGATAGTTGTACCGAATAATTATAAATATTGCATGGACAATTGTGTCAAAAATTATTCACAGGGCTCAGAAAACTTAAGAATGAAAAGCTAGGGGTGCTATTAACGGGACTTATAAGCAATTATCCAAACATGATCTCAGACTCTTTATAAACTCCACCGATTTCTCTACGCACATTCACGCAGCCTCCATTTTCTCCCGCTCAGTAGCTAGGTCTTTGTTTTCGGATATTATTCAGACTAAGCTTTGTAAGTATCTTTAGATATCCAATCATTGCCTATCGATTGAATTCTTACCCATTAGATTTAGACATTAAATCTGATTAATTTTCTCGTTTAATATTTGCTTTCATACGAACATTTGTTAGGGTTTAAGCCTTCATACATATTTCTATGGATTATTTAATCCTAAAATTTTCCCGGTAGCTCAGTCTACATATTATTACTATTTTTGAGCGGTTTAGTGCTCTTCATGTTATAAGGATTCAGTATTTTAAGGTTCAGGTAATATTTTACTAGGGATTTGGGGCGTTGACACGTTTAAAGTTTTGGTTGGAGCTTTTTAAACATTTGTTTGTAATCTGTTTTCTTGGGTGTATTATATGAGAAAGGAAGAGTGTCATCAGCAGCATGATTTATAGAAAATAAAATACGGGCCTTGATTTTTTTTTAATATCTTTTTTTGGATATTTCACTGGAAATTGTTGTACTATCATTTATGTTCTTGCTTGGAAATGGTGGAAAGTTGTCATTAGAGTTATTTTAAATTTCGTCCACTGCTTCTCCTCTTGCTTCTTATATTTTAAAAACAAGGGTTTCCTAAAAATTAAGGTTTTTGTGTGGTTGCTTAACGCTAATGACATGTGGCTAAAACATAGCTCAATAATTGTGTGTAATGCAAATGGTGGAAAGTGAGTGTCATTCTCATTAGTTTATTTGCTGTCCAATGGCTTATTGGTTGTCGATTGTTTGTATTTTGTATTTTTTGGCAAGTTGGGTGTATGTTGGATTTTCCTCACGTAGGTGGATGATTTTTTTGCAAATTTTGGTGTTTGCCCAATAAGAAGGAAATGAGAGTTCTTTGGAGATGTGTTTGTTTCGCCGTCTAGTGTGAGTTTAAATTGGGAGGAATGTTAGGATTTTTGTGGTTGACAATGAATATCGACTTACTTTGAAATAGAGTGTTTTGTGTAATTTCTTTGTCAGATGTTCATAGTGGCATGAACCATGCGCTCGGGGCTCTCGTGTAATTTCTTTGTCTTTCACATCTTGTAATTTCTTCTCTTTTCATGAATACAATCTTACAAAAACTTTTTTCATTCTTTGGTTTAAATATGTTGGAACACTCTAGTCCTACATCGAAAGATATGATAAAAAATTGTTTGTATATAAGGAATTAAGTTACTAACAATAGCGCATTCAGTTATGACCTTTTAGGTGAACTTGTAGCGAGTTAAGATGACCCAAGAATATACTATTGGGCTAGTGATTTACGACATTGTTTGGATGAATTTGATTCAATTTGGGCTTTAGATTTGATTTAAGATTTGTTCAGGACTTGGGATTTGACTCGGGTTGTTTCATACGGTATCAAAGCCAACTTATGAAAGCTCAGGTCGGGTCATTCAACTAGGTTGCCGGAGGTGGGGACACGAAGGTTGATGGTATTTTTTCATAATAGAGAGAAGTCCGTAGGTGGGGACACAAAGCTAGTCGATATTATCCCATAATGGTTAGAGAGACAAAGATATGTGAACTGTGTGTGATTGATTTTGATGAGAATGTCAAAAATTTAAGTGGGGGAGTTTGTAACACCTTAGTTCCACATAAAAAATATAAGAAAAATTTGTCTTTATATAAGGAATTAAATTAATAATAATAGTACCTTCAATCATGATGTTTTGGGTGAGCTTATGGTGGGTTAAGATGACACAAGAAGATACTATTGGATTAGTAGTTTAAGCCTTGTTTGAATGGATTTAATTCGATTTGGACTTGAAATTTGATCTAAGATTTGTTATAGACTCGGGATTTGACCAGAGTTGTTTCATATGGTATCAACTCTGTAAGATCCCTTTCCAAAAAATAGAAAGAAAGGTTATACAAAAATATAACATAAATGATGAAATTATCACAAGGCTCTAAGCCACAAAAGAATAATCTTTAAACCAATAAACGTCACAAGACAAACCATAATAAATGTCAAACTGACTCAAACTATAATCTAAGATATTTATTACAACTCCAAATAAACTAATGCATCACAACTTAAACAAAATATCTAAACCATTGGATAGAAGACAACTCTCATCACACTTGCCCTTATCCCTTTGATTATTTGTCGGAAGGAAACACAACATGAACTAAATGTCCAGTACGGATATAGAGTGCAAAAATAATGAACTGAAACAAATAACTCAATTAATTGAACTAAAACAAACAAAACTAACACAACAAAATAGTAGTCTGAATAAAAGGGTTGGTTGTTATTTCAAACCGAGCTCAAAACAAAAATATATATTGCCATACAGGCAAGTCAAATAATGCCACACAGACAAGTTACACACATTGGATGACGAATCCAAATACATGTAAAATTGTAAGGTGTGTTTGTCACAAATATCACCAATCTGCAGAACAGAATAGAAAACTAGGGCTGACCCATACGCCTTCCACAACAAAATCATCATACGACCAACTCACACTAAAGTACAAAACGGAGACGCCATCGACTAATAACACCGCCACAGAAGGTGTCATGCTTATGGTACCCCCACAGGTGGTTATAGTTTAGGTATACCTTACGGTATATTCAAACTGAAACGAAGATAACAAAGATTCCATGTCACAACACATGCGGCACAATATCAACACAAGAGGTTCTAATATTTACATGTCAAACCGAAACGAATCATCATCACAAAGTCTCCGAAATATATTGACATGTACATTTCTACAAACATCAAAATAAATACTAGACATCTAATTCAAAGAGTACAAGTTATGAAACTTCGAATATCAAAATAAACAATCATATGAATTTAACTATGATTCGAGACAATATCCAAATACTAAATGGGAAGCAAAACGAACAAACTAAAATTGAGAAGAGTATCGCTGAAATATTATAGAATTCGTACCTGAAATAAGTAATGTAATACCAAAAAATTTATATTCCAAATATAATTCCTTAAATTCCCTTCGTCCGATCTAATTTAAGAAAATAATAATGCAGTTATAAGCTACTTAATAACTATAATTTATAATAACATGAAATTATTTCCCCAATTACATCAATTACCCAAACTAGATTACAATTGCTCTTTTAATCACTTTCCTTTTTATTTTGACAATTCAGTATCAGTTACCCAAACTAGATTATATGTATATATATACATCCACATAATATACATCATTTAGTGCTAATACGTTAACTATTGTTTATGCTAACAAATTCTTTATTTTATTATTAACAAATCAGCTCATGGCCTTTATTATACTTTTACAATCTGCAACAGTGAGACATATATATACATTGAGATCAATTAAATTGCTTACCACTAGAATTCTTACGTTTGTAAAACTATATATATAAATATGTATTCCGGACTCTAAATTATAAAATTAGAATAATAAGACCCAATAGCCAATGATATACAGAAAAATAAAAAGAAAAGAAAGGCACTTGCTTTTGTTTTGTCAGTAAGCTAATTCAATTTCACAAACACAGCTCTCTCTTTCTCTCGATTAAGCGACAGCCTCTTCTTTCTTTTTATTCGACGAACAAAGGTAGGGTACACTATATGATTTATGTTTTATTTATTAATTAATATATTTTACTAACTCTTCTAATTTTAATAGGATTTAAAATTAAACAAATATAAATTAGACCCAATTAGTTTTAAGGCGCAACATGACTAAATTAATGTAATCTCTTGCTTACATTAGCCCACATAAACTTAGTAACTAGTTTGACCCAAATTAAAGACAAAATCCAATCAATATGTTTTAAAAATATATAATTTTATTTATTATTTTTACCTGGTATTATATCACCTCCCTCTTAAAAAGGATTTCGTCCCCGGAATTAAATGAAGGAGCGTATCTAATTATCAAAAAGATGGATATTCCGCTCAATATGCTCCATCTCCCATGTAGCTTCTCGTTCCGAATGGTTCCTTCACAAAACCTTAACAAACAAAATTGTCTTCCTTCTCATAATCCGCTTTTGACGATCTAAAATTGCCTTGGCTTCTTCTCAAAAGGAAATTGCACTACATGCAACGAATGATAATGGTAACTTCTCAATACCGACACATAGAAAACATTATGCACATGAGCTAGCTATGGAGGCCAAGTTAACCGATATGTAATCTCACCAACTTTCTCCAAAATCTCAAATGGGCCAATATAGCGCAAACTAAGTTTTTCTTTCAATCCAAATCGCCGAATGACCCTTCCACGGAGAAACTTTTAAAAACATATGCTCACCAGGTTCAAACTCTAAGGTTTTCCTATACTTATCAGCATAACTCTTCTGCCGTGATTGAGTCGACCTCAATTTTTCTTTAGCTACCGCTACCTTCTACGTAGTGATTTGAACTAACTCAGATCCTTCTATGGCTTTCTCACCAATCTCATCCCAACAAGTTAGTGCCCGACACTTATTACCATACAACACCTCAAACGGAACCATCCCAATACTTGCATGCCAGTTGTTATAAGCAAACTCAACTAGGCTTAAGTAATCATCCCAATTACCCGACCACTTAAGTACACAAAACCTCAACATGTCTTTCAATATCTGAATAGTCTGTTTGCCCATGGGTTTGCGGATAGAAAAAAGTACTAAAATTGAGACGTGTGCTCCAAACTCGTTGAAATCCTTTCCAGAACTGTGAAGTGAACCGTGGGTCCCGATATGAAACGATAGACATCGGCGGAGTACCAGGTAGTCTAACAATCTCGTACTGAAAGATTTGTGCCAACTTATCCACCGAGTAACCCTAATGGATAGCCAAGAAGTGTGTCGATTTGGTCAACCGGTTCACCATAACCCAAATGACATCATTCTTCCCAAAAGTCTTCGGTAAATCAGTCACAAAATCCATCATGATATCCTCCTACTTCCAAACTGGAATGTCTAACTGTTGCAGCAAACCACTAACTCGTTGATGTTCTATCTTCACTTGTTGACAAGTGAGACACTTTCCTATATATTTAGCCGCATCTCGCTTCATCCCATTCCACAAAAAATTCTCCTTTAAATCCCTGTACAACTTTGTGGAACCTAGATGAATAGAAAATGGCGAACTATGAGCCTCAGCCAACACAATCTCTCGAATGGTTGGATTCGACGGTTCACACAACCGCTTACCTAACCAAATCACATCATGGTCATCAATACGAAACTCGGGCTGCTTACCCTCCTTTAAATTTTGTGCCATACCCTACAACTTCCCATCTTTCTTTTGAGCTTCTTTAACCTGCAAGATAAGAGAGGGCTCCTCTCTCATACCTGCTAAATGCCCATCTGAACCTTGCACATACAACTCTAACTCTAGCCACTCCATATTCAAAATAATCTGAGGTTGTTTAATAAGGACTGCTGCACTCCCTGGAGTCTTTCGGCTAAGAGCATCTGAAACCATTCGCCTTCCCCGAGTGATACTGAATTCTTGCATCATAATCTTTAGAAGCTCCAACCAACGCCTCTGCCTCATGTTAAGCTTCTTTTGAGTGAATGCATTTAAAACTTTATGATCCGTGAAGATATCACAAATCTCTTCATACAAATAGTGCCTCCAAATTTTTAGGGTAAAGATTACTACTGCCAACTCCAAATTATGGATGGGAGTAATTCACCTTATAAGGTTTAAGCTGCCTAGAAGCATAAGTAATCACTTTACCGCGTTGCATCAAAACACACCCCAAGCCCTTCTTAGAAGCATCACTATAAATCTGGTAACCTCTTGCCCCCGACGACAATGTAAGTATTGGAATTGTCATAAGTCATTTTTTCAACTCCTCAAAACTCTTTTCGTGCTCATTTCACACAAACTTTGTGCCCTTTCTCATCAACTGAGTCAATGACAAGGTAGGCAAAGAAAATCCTTCTACAAATCGCCTATAATATCATGCTAAACCCAAGAAACTCCTAACTTCTGTCACTATAGTAGGTCTCGGCCATTTAGTGATAGTCTCAACCTTCGCAGGATCCACCTTAATGATTTCAGCACACACAATGTGGCTAAAAAATGCAACCTCCTCCAACCAAAACTCGCTTTAGATAATTTAGCATTCAATTTCTTATTCTGCAAAATCCTCAACACTGTGCGAAGAAGCTCCTCATGCTCTTTCGTAGACTTGGAGTAAACCAAAATGTTATTAATAAAAAATAATAACATATTGGTCCAAGTACTCCCTGAACACCCGATTATTCAAATTCATAAACACTGTTGGAGTGTTAGTCAACTATGCCACCAGAAACTCGTAATGCCCTATAACGAGTATGAAAAGCTGTCTTAGAGATATCCTCATCCTTCACCCTCAACTGATGATAGTCCGACCTCAAGTCTATCTTCGAAAAATACTTCGTCCCCTGAAGTTGGTAAAACAAGTCGTCAATCATTGGCAAGGGATATCAATTTTTGATGGTAATCTTATTCAACTCCCTATAGTTTATGTACAGTCTCATAGACCCATCTTTCTTCACAAATAAAACCAGAGCACCCTACGGTGAATTGAAGTTTAGCACGGCGAATCATCCACAAACAAATGGTCAGATTGAAAGGTTGAACCAGTTGCTTGAAGATTGCGGCATTATGCGACTACAAGTCAGAAAAACTTGTTGGAATTGTTAGATCCAGCGTAGCTTTGCTGCAATTTGCACTAGTCCTCTACAGCAGGCATGAGTCCTTTTGAGTTGAGCATGGGTTTTTAGCCAAGGACTCCAAATGATGTTGTTGTGCAGTGTACAGGTGTAAATTGTCCTGTCGCCTATCGTTATGCGAGGTCCAAAACAGAGTTGCTTGAAGAAGCACAAGACAATTAAGTAAGACAGCGAGGTGAATAATAAAGTATGCTGATGCACATTGAAAGCCGCTTGAATTCAGTGTGGGAGATATGGTGTTGCTGAAATTGACACCACAAATTTGGAAGAAGAGAAGCAATAAAGCTGTGCATAGAGGGTTGATACCTAAGTATGACGGTCCCTTTGAAGTTATGAAGAAAGTGGGGGTTGTGACTTACAGGTTAAAGCTTCCAGATCGTTTGAAAGTTCATCCAACATTTCATGTAAGCTATTTGAAACCATTCCAGCAAGAGTTACTTGATGCAGGATGGAAGCAAGCTAAGAGAGCTCCGTCGGTTATAAGGAAACATTTTAATAAAGATGTCGAGAAGATTCTGGTTTATCGGACTAAAGGTCAGAGTAAAAAGAATCGAATGACAGATTATCTGGTTCATTGGAATGGTGATGCTGAAGTCGATGCGAGTTGGGAACATGATGTTACTCTGTGGCATTTTGAGAAACAAATTGTTGAGTATTGGGAACACCCTTTGACGAGAATGTTGGGCTCTTCTAGTGGGGGTGGTTTGTTACTCCTTAGGATGACCAGGTAGCGTGCCAACAATTGGCCTTGTGGCACAACTCGGTAAGGCAACTTTGACACTCAACTTGTAGGCAAAGTTGGGCGCTAACTAAACTAGTATATCCAGGGGGTATACAGTATGATTCCTCGAGCATACCTGATGCCTGTTGCTGACAGTTTTGGAATCTTCGGGGAGGGGTGGTTTGTGAAATCCACCCAGGCCTTGGGCAGGCTGCCATGGCCTATGCGTGTGGGGCGTTGGGGCATTGTTGGGCTCCTTTAACAACAATGCTAACATGTGCGGTCCGTGAACATTGCATGCTAGGCGTGTTCTTCATGGGCAGAACTTTGGGCAAATGGCTTGTTTGGAATTTTGTGTGGGCTAGTTAGGCATAGCTTTGAGGCATATGTTGGACAGATTCGTGGGTTGAGACAACAATGATGTGGGCCGACTTCGTGGGTTAGTTTGGATGTTGGGTTGGATGGACTGACAACAAGGTTGGCAGCAATTGCGAGCAGTTGCAAGCAGTTGTGGGATAGTTACTTCATCAGGCAAACATTAAACACATGTGGGCTTGTTCGAATTCGAATTTGTTACATGGTGGCTGATCAAACATATTCGAGTTGTTACATTCAAATGCTTGTTGGCCATTTGCTAAAATTCTTAGGCAGTTGGGATTGTTAACTGCATGCCTAATTTGTATTATTTATATGCATTGTTGGGGCTGAATATTGCAGACAATTAGAGTGAGCCTTGCAAGCCTTTAGCCAGTGTATCCTTTGTATTGAGAGTGCAATAAAAGGTTGGGATATTGTCTTGTAAAGTGTGGCTTTGTATGTGCATGGTTTGTATGTTTCTGTGCATTATATTGTGAATTGTGTGTACATGTGTGTGAATGTGTGTGAAACGTTGCTGATTGGTTTGGGTGTGCAAATCAGTGCATCACTAGGTTGGTTAGGTGTAGAAAATTTAGAGTCAAACATAGACCTTGTGATATGGTCAATACATGGTGGAATCAGTAAAGTTCATAGAATATAATAATAATAATAATTCACTAATTGTACTTATTTATTATTTTGTTTAATTAGTTCGAACAGAGGGAGTCTAAATGAGTTATATTTGGAATAACTTTTGGGTATTACAATACTTAATCCAGGTACGGATTTCGTACTTCTTAATACTCTTTAATTTTAGTTTGTTCGTTTTGTTTCTCGTTTAGAATTTGGATATTGTCTTAATACTTTGATCATAGTTGAATTCATATGATAGTATATTTTGATATTAGAATTTCATAACTTGGTACTCTTTGAACTTGTTAATCATGTTTAATATTATTTTGATATTTGTAGAAATGTACATGTCAATATATTTTGGAGACTTTGTGTTGATGATTCGTTTCGGCTTGACATGTACATATTAGAACCCCTTTGTGTTGGTATTGTGTTGCATGTGTTGTGACATTATATCTTAGTTAGAATATACCGTAAAACATACCTGAGCTATAACCACTTGTGGAGGTAGCACAGTCATGTACTCACCGAGGTATGACACCTTTCGTGGCGGTGTGATTAGTCCACGACGTCTCCATTTTGTGTTCCAGTGAGAGTTGGCCATATGGTGATTTTGTTGTGGGAGGCGTATGGGTTGACCCTAGTTTCTGTTATGTTATGTTCTACGGATTGGTGATGTTTGAGCCAAACACGCATTTCGATTTTACATGCATTTGGATTCGCTGTCCAATGTGTGTGACTTGCATGTGTGACATTATTTGACTTGCATGTGTGGTAAGATATATTTTTGTTTTGAGATCGGTATGAAATAACACTTAACCATTTGATTCAGCCTACTATTTTGTTGTGTTAGTTTTGTTCGTTTCAGTTTAGTTAATTGAGTTATTTATTTCAATTCATTATTTCTGCACTCTATATTCGTAAAGGGCATTTGGCTCATACCGTGTTTTTCCTTCCGTCAAGTAGTCAGGGGTATCAAGGGCAAGCGTGATGATAGCTCACTTCTATCCAATGGTTTAGATATTTTGTGTAGGCTGTGATACATTGGTTTATCTGGAGTTGAATTAAATATCTTAGATTGTGATTTGAGCCGGTTGACATTTATTATGACTTGTCTTGTGAGAACTATTGGTTATGAAGACTATTCTTTTATGGCTTATTAGAGTTATAATTTTGTTAGTTATGTTGTGTTTTTGTGCAACTTTTCTTTCTATTTTGAAAAGGGAATGTTACAGAGTTGATATCAGAGTCGACTCTCGAAAGCTCGGTTAAGGTCATTCAATTGGGTTGCTGGAAGTGGGGCACGAAGGTTGGTATTATTATTCACAATGGAGAAAGATTTGAATGTGGGGACACGAAGTCAACCAGTATTATCCCACAATAGCTAGAGAGGCAAAGATCTGTGGATCGCGTGTGTGATTAGTTTTGGCGAGGACGTCAGAAATTTAAGTTGGGACCCCAGGCTCGCATCGAAAGATATGAGAAAAATTTGCTTATATATAAATAATTAATCATAACATTTTGGGTGAGCTTGTGGTGGGTTAAGATGACTCAAGAAGATACTATTGGGTTAGTGCCTAGTGGTTTAAGACCTTGTTTGGATGAATTTGATTTGATTTGGAAGTTGGATTTGACCCTAAATTTGTTCCGAACTCGAGATTTGACCCCGGGTTGTTTCATATGTAGTCTATGGATCAGTTATGCACACGTATAGAGTTTCTCATTAGAACTCATAATTGTTCATATCTTGTTTCTTCACAGGTGCTTGTGATATTATTCTGTATGGAAACTTGCAACTATTTTGTAGATTATTATTAATAACATATATTTGTTGTCTTTTCCAGAAAATGGCTGAAGAAAATTTTGAAGAGCTTTCTGTTTCTTCACAGGTCCGTGTGATATTATTCTGTATGGAAACTTGCAATTATTTTGAAGATTATTATTAGTAACATATATTTGTTGTCTTTTCCAGAAAATGGCTGAAGAAAATATTGAAGAGCTAGAAATGAGCGTTATTCCTGAGAATTCACATCCTCCTGAAATCCAAGGGTCTGAAAATGATTCTAAGGATGACGGTTTTGTCAACGATGAAGAAAAGAAATGGCCGGGATGGCCTGGAGAGAACGTTTTCAGGATGTTAGTTCCTGTACACAAGGTTGGTAGTATTATTGGGCGAAAGGGAGAGTACATTAAGAAAACTTGTGAGGAAACAAAAGCCCGCATCAAGATTCTTGATGGTCCTCCTGGGACTACTGAAAGAACCGTAAGTTTATTGTGAATTTAATTTGTTGCACATATCTTAAATACATTTGTTTTGAAAAACCTTTTCTTGTTGGGTTGAATGGTACGCTTTTTTTAGGAGTTGGTTTGTTACTTATAAATCTGTGTATTTGTTTATCAACTTTTTTTTATCTTGTTTTTAAAAATTATATTACAGTGTCATGCATAAAGATCCTTACGAATCTTTTTAGTTAAATCTATTTAATTTATGCAAATCTGTATAGCTGATTCAAGCTTATTCCTTAAAGTTTACTTGTCAAAAAAAAAGAACAGAAAAAAGAAAAGGTTACTCCGTGTTTCTAATATATGTTCCAAGAGCATAAGTATATGATGAAGGTGCTTATTGTTTTTTAGACAATTGTCATGCGAGTATGATTGTGGTTCTCTATAATTGTAAGATGATATCCTTTTCTTTTTTTTCCTAATTTTTTTTCCTGTTGTGTTCGTTCTGTTATATGTTATATTATTTTCTATTTCTGATTAGAATTAAAGAGATGTGGCTGGTGGAACTTCTGAACGGCATTCCTTCTGTCTTTCAGTTTGCCGCTATGCTGTTTAGGAACTGAAGAGACTTGCACTTGTTAGAAGAGTGCTGAGTATAATAATACCAACTTAATATTGTTAAAAAAATGTATCATAGGAAATGGTAAATATTTTCAAATATAACAAGAAATGAACCTATAAGATAAAATAATTATAAATTAATAAACTACTGGAGCAGAAGAATATGGTAATCTCAGAAAAATCAACATTAACCAAGGTTAAATATAAATAAAGTCTATTTATCACAATAACCAAAATGAATGTGTGCAGGTTCTTGCAAATATAGGCAACATTTCAATCACCAAAGTGGCATCAAATTAGAAGAACCAAAGATGCAGATTGCAGTGATCAGCATTGAGCATTACAAGTTCTGAAAAGTTCTCTGACAAAACTGTCAGTAGTACCTTTGGCGAACAACCAAGAAGCGTTGCTCTATATCTGGTAACTTCAGAACTTGGTCGATTGGCGTCTTGCCACACATTATCAAAGTTGCCAGAAGAAAAAGATCACAAATTCTATAATCAGATGCTGTAGCTCAAATAGTCTATCAGATTTGTTCCACAGTACATAATAAGCTCAAATATTAAAATTTAAGGAATTTATAGCAACTTAGAAAAGCTTGTCTAAAATTGTAGGTAAACTAAAATATCCTTTGATACTCTCTACTTTGTGAAAACATAAATTCTCATAAAATATTAACTTTTGTTTGGGATTTATTTTTTTAATTTTCCTTGCACATGGGATCAAGTCTTTATAGTTTGCCAATCCTAAGTAACTATAGCTTAACCAAATCCTTTTAGATGTATTTAATATGAATATAAAATTAATATATTAAAGCTCAAACTGAGTGTATGTGCATACATTTATAAATGGAATACTTATGCAAGAATAATTAGCATAATACCGGGGAAGGTGAAATAAGATGATGTTATTGTTCTTGATATAGTGGATTGATTACAAAGATTCTGTGAGCTGCAAGATTTAGGTTGAAGCACAAATGCGATTGCGAATATAAGGTCTATAGACTTGGTTTAACCATCATTATATTAGCTTTCTAGAAAGTTTGTGTTAGAAGTCTTTGTATCAAGCTTTTTCCCTTCATATTCCCCTGCCCTCAAAAGACACTTAAAAAAGAAAGTGAACCCATATAGAATTTGTTTGATACTCTTTCTCGATTCCTGTAATGTGACCAATGCATACTTTAAAAATTCATCTAGTATTCACTTATCGGGAAAAAGGAATTCATCTAGTATTAAAGCTATTCCACATAGAATCCATTGTGTTAAAGTCTGTTTAGTCTCCACTCTCCATTAGTCAGTTACCTTACAGCATCCAGGAAAATATTGGGGAGACATGCAACAGATATTGGTAGTATGTTCCTATAGTATTACACATCGCTGCTCTCTAACTTAAACCTGAATAATCACGATACTAGTTTGTGCATCAAAGACCACCTCCTAACATCTTGTGCACCAACTTTTAACTTTATTTACACAAACTTTTAGTAGCTACTGACCTTTGCATATTGCCATCCCCACCCCTCATAAGGTTCTAAACGCTTTATAAGAACGTGCCCGTGCATGCGTGATGACATAACAGAAAAATGGGTGAGGTGTGAGGTTTTTATGCCTGTGTCTGTATGGGATTTGAAAATGAATTGCCATGTTTTGGTGGAGGTAAGACTGTAGCTATAGTTCCCTTTGGCGTTATGTTGTTGCATTTATGTGTGTTTGTGTGTGATTGTTGTCATGCTTTAGCAGTGGAGTGTTATAATCCAAGTTCTTTGACTTTTACTTCGTATACTGTGTAAGTTTAAATAACTTCAACTGATCTTTTCTTTGAATTTTATAAGCATTATAAGAACTTTTGTTTTTGTCTTTTGGAGCTCATTATGCCTGCTTAAGTTTTCAACTCAACTCAACTTCACCTTTTATCCCAAACTAGTTTGCACATGAATGATAAAAATATGTTGGATTTTCTATTTTAAAAATAAAATATGTAGATTTTTCTATCTGAAAAATATGTAGGTATTTCTGCTGACACAAACTTCTTGGTTTTGCTCTTTTATTAGGTGATGGTTTCTGCCAAAGAAGAGCCAGGCATCCCTATTCCTCCTGCTATGGATGGTTTGCTGAAGGTTCATAAACGCATTGTTGATGTCAACACTGATCCAGCTCATGCTCCACCTGGTGCAGGTGGAACTGTTACCACAAGGATGCTTGTTGCAGCAACACAAGGTGGAAGCTTGATTGGGAAGCAGGGTGCCACTATAAAAACTATTCAAGATGCTTCAAATTGTACAATTAGAGTTCTTGGTGGAGGTACTTTTGCAGATGGCACTTTGTCATTTACTTCTTGCTTGGTGGAGAATGTTCGTCTTACCTACATTTTTTGCTGTTTGTTTCTACAGCTGTTAGTCAGTTATAGTTGACGTTCTTACATTATATTAAACCCCTGTTATAACATACATTATTTAATTTATAGGTTCTATCCCTTTGCTATGTCCAAAAAATAATGGATATCATGTTCTCAGCTTTTGCTACATGTGTTACAATGTGAAGTATCTTTATGAATCATTGAATTGCAATCAAGTGCTAATAATGTGACATGATCTTGTTTTCTGTATTTCTGAATTGTTACTTTCTATGACTGAATTTTTAATTGCTATTTACTGTTATTGGACAAATTTCTGCAGAAAACCTGCCAATTTTTGCTCTACCAGATGATAGTGTTGTTGAGGTACAAGGGGAGCCAGTAGGAGTGCACAAGGCGGTTGAACTGATTGCAACTCATCTCAGGAAATTTTTAGTTGATCGCAGTGTAATTGGAATATTTGAATCACAAGTGAGTTTCCTCTTCGATTGATACCTAAGATATCTTGTTGTAGTGTATGTGTGTGTATGTATATATACGTGCCATTTCTTATTATGTCTTCGACACGTCTTAAAGTTCGTGTCACAAACTCTAAAAAAATTGCATATGAAACTTGGGCTTTTGGGGCCATTCGTCAAATAGGTCCACCTTAAACTTTGTCTTTTTTTAAAATTTGAACTTGAAGTTTACGTGTGAGTTGCATACCCTTAGCCTCTCCGCCCATGGGGGAAGAAGGTTCCAAATTAATATATGAATCCCTAATCTAGATTTCTTTTGATAATAATTGAGCAAAAGTGCAGGCATCGTTACCTCTCTGGTTGAGTTGACCAAATTGTTATATCCAAATTTGTAGTTTTTAGTAGCTTTTATGATTTAAAACTTATCTTGTTGCATTTGTTATGTAATTTTTGTTCGTGGTGGACAGATGCAAATGCCAAATGCTCGAGGAAACCAGGATATGCCTCCGCCTCAATCCTGGGGGCCTCCGCCTCAAGGTTTTCCTATGAATGTTGGTGGTGGACCTGGATTTGTTCCAAATCCTCAATATATGCCACCCCCACGCCAATTTGACAACTACTATTCACCAGCAGACATGCCTCCTATGGACAAGCAACCACGTCAAGGTCCTCCACCTGCATATGGCAGAGATGCGTCCATGGGAACTCACACAACTAGTATGCAGCCTCAGCAATCAATGGTCACAAAGGTGTACTTTCTTAAACTAAATATGAGCTATTAGATTCTACTAATTTGCCGATGTTATGCTTGAAACTATTTGCACTACACATCAGAGTTGACAAGTGTATTAAGGCTCTAGTATGTACATTTTTCCAAAATTAAAATTTCATTTCAAGATAATTATTTTTAGTTGAATATAGTGTGGGAAGATTTTTTGGGCTTCAAGTTAAGAAGCATATGTAGCTCTGGCAATATTAGAGAGTAATTTCTTTGAACACTTTTTTGGTAATTATAATTTTGTTTCCTGTTTGAAATTGGGAGCGATGACACGATTATTACTTGGCCCCTCCCCACAGCAAAAAATAAAATAAAAAATAAAAAATCTGACATGAATATTATTTCTGCTAGCTACATGTACCACTCTGACATGCTTGTTAGCATTTAGCATAATTTTATTTGATGAGAATCTTTCATGTCCATGTTTTCAATAGTTTTAGAGGTCTGCTATTCACGCGTTTTTTTTAAACTTCCACCAGTTTCCCGTTTGGTGAGAGTGGTATGGGTCTCATCTTCATGTGAGATGATTTAGACTTGTGGAACTAGCAAAAGATCACGTGGAATTGGTGCCCCCTTTTGTTTCATACTTTTTATAAAAAAAATATTTTTTATTCTCACCGTTGCTGATAATTAGAGTCTTGCTTTTGTTTTCAGGTCTCGCAAAACATGCAAATTCCACTTACATATGCAGATGCTGTTATTGGAACCTCCGGGTCAAATATTAGTTATATTAGACGTGCCAGTGGTGCAACTATTGCAATTCAGGAAACAAGGGGTATTCCTGGGGAGATGACTGTCGAGATAAATGGATCTGCGTCACAAGTTCAAACAGCTCAGCAGTTGATACAGGTACTCCTCAATATATGCCACCTACACGCCAATTTGACAACTACTAATTACAAGATTTATTGTTTTCAAACATATAATAAATCACCTCGATTTTGAATTTTAAAATATCTCATATTGACTTTTTAAAGTATATTTTCATCTTATATTTTTGAACGGAGGGAGTATTACAAGCAGTAATGCTCAAAACTTTAATCATCACTTACCAAAAAGATGATTTAAAAAAATGTTCAAAACCAAATGGAACAGCTCTAGCTCGACATAAACTAGTAATAACCTTTTACACCTTTATTTTGTAATTTTTAGTTTCTTTCGAGGATGTTTGATATCAACTTTGAATACTCGAGTAAATGTTAAAATATGATATTACCCATTTCATGAAGACTAGGTAAAAAAAAAGATTATTGAAGTTTTGGCTCCATTTTTCCTAGATTTACCAAATGTGTTCTTCTTCAAACCTGCAATGTTCTAAATTAATGTAATAAGCTGGTAAGTTGCTGTTTAATGGCATTATGGTGGGTTGTCATAAAACTTACAAAAGATGCCATCTCTAGGTACATTACTTTTCAGTAGAACTTCTAATTCATAATGCGGGTTTGAAATGTTACAGGTGAAATATAAATGCAGGTTTTAATTCTTCTAAATGCTAAAAATCTGTCTAATAACAATAACAGAACAGTCATGAGATGAGTATATAGATGTGTATATATTTTTTTAATACAAAATGTTACATGTAAGCACAGCTTATTGTGGCATTATGTAATTTCATCCTCTCTTTTCTATGTTTTTGTATGATGCAGAATTTTATTGCTGAAGCTGCAACTGCTGCACAGAACCCTCCAAGTGCGCCAGCTGGACAGGGATATAATCCTTATCCCAATCACGGCCCTGCTTATCCATCTCAACCACTAAATGCTACTGGTCATGCACCTGCCGGAGACTATGGTTCTGTCTATGGAAACAACTATGGTTATTGAAGTGCCTCTTAAGAAAAACTATGGTTATTGAAGAAGTTGATATCCTAGATGGACTTTGGGAAAGATGATCAACGCCTTGTAAGCTAATTTACAAGGAACACCGACTACTGGCAGAGTGTATGTAGACAATGTTGTACTGAGATATTCATGACTTGGAATAGTTGTGGTTAGTAGAAAGTTGTGGTTAGTATTTATTTCTACATGCATTAGGTAAAACAATATGGTTTGTCCCATGGCATTTTATTTGTATTTTTGATGCAATATACTATTCTTTGTTCTAGTTATTGTGACCATGTCTCTTTCATGTTCAATACTTTTGATTTGATTTGAATTTTTTTTTTAATTAATATACTTAATTCACCATGCATCATTTTGTTGTATATATGGGGAAGCTCATATACCCCCACCCAAGTGTTGTATGCTAAATTTATCATTGGTCCAAAAATAGTCTCCTTCAAATGGTTAGACTTTAGAGAAGGGTATTTAATGCTTTTTAGGTGGTGTTTGATAAAATTGAGTATTAAGACCTGAATAGTTTAGACGTCTGAATAATATAGAGCATCTGAATAGAATTGTGTCTGAATGAAAAAATGTTGTTTGATAATTAATTTTTTCACAATGTCTGAATAACAGTATTTTACCATTTTAACCCTCTGAACAGTTTAAACAAAACCTGTTTGATAATCAGAAAGATCTGAATAGTATTTTAAATACATATTTATAATATTTTAACCACAATATGATAAAATAAAAATGAAAACGTACAAATTAAATTAACTTCAAACATAGTATCATGTCCCAAAAATATCAACATAGCATAATAATTCAACCATACAAATTAAATTAACTTCAAACAATTGTTAAGAGTTGAAGTGCAATTTGTTCACGTAGATTAACCATAAATTCTACGCCTTGATCACCCCATTGTGGTTCATCTTGTCCCTCTTCTTCGTTTCCTTCATTTTGCTCCGCTTCATCGTCAAACATGTAGATAGAAACCATCACACTGAACCAGCCTACCACAAATAGCAGGGTATGGCCGAGTATATGAGGATAAATCAAATAATCCCAATAGCAACAGATGATAAAATTTGACCTTGAAAACTGAAATACAATTGAAAATACATGAATCTGATTCCTAAAATAACATGGTTTGGATCTACCCTCAAATGCTACAAAAGTTGTAAAAGATAATCCCAATTTTGAAGAACAAGAAATGCACCAGAGTTGCAATGTTTCTCCTAGCTATATAGCAACTCATCACACTCCACATACAAAGTAAACGTGAAAAATAAACTATAAAGAAACATACACACTCCTTAGGGAAGAAATACCCTAAGAAGACACAACCAAAATCAGGAACTAATGACCAAACCCAGGAACTAATTATGTCAAACATTACATCGGAAGTCATAACAATGAATATTGCGTTTCCCCTCAACTAGAATTTATATGATTGCTAGCATAACATAATTATTCCATACCTGAGACTGGTAGTTCCATATGCAAACAGTACCAGAATATAAACTTGCCAACATCCTGTTACAGAAACAGTAAAGACACAATGTAAATAATATATTAATCAGTATCGCTACATTAAACTATGACTAGCTTATAACATATTTTTTCGAAATCAATGCCTATCAACTTTAACATATTACTAGCAACAAAAAGAGGAAAACGTAATTAAATTTTGAACCAAAATACGATATTTGAAAGCATATATAATTATACATTTACATTAAAATTGCAGCAAAGGGGACATCAAATTTAATGGGAATGGTGGTAAATAATGTATTAATTCATGGTATGATCATATTTCACTATCGAAACGCATCAGACTTGAACCAGATCTAACTTGTATCGAAATGTGAACGCACACCATTTTAACAGATTAGAAACAATCTGTTTGATGAAATTGGAAATTAATTGCTGAACACCCTCCAGATCCGATGGAGATCAAAGTGGACGAATGGAACACTCGGGTAAAAAGATTATTTGATTTATCCTCATTTTCTAATGCTCAATTTGCATGTGCCAATTTGCAGCAAATGCACAAATCATAAAAATGATACAGAGAGTGAATAGAACTATTTATATCAAGATAAAAAAGGAATAAAATTCTATTTTGATGTGACAGAACAGGGGGGCTGGTGCTTCGGCGCCTCCTGCCCAGAATTCCAACAAATTCGATAATCTCTTAAGCTACTTTGATTTTGTAACTAGTTCTCTAGTTAAACTTAATTTGATTCAAAATTCACCAAGTTGCTTTTAAACTCACTTTGATTCACTCAATCAACTTGGTTTACATCATAATACATATATAAACGTTAGCTAATTCCAAACTTTGTTTAATTATCACTTTTTAAGCATTAAACCTCTTTGAGGTATTTTATCAAACATCATACATGCAAGGCTTAATTTCCAGAATTTCATAGACATTAAGGTATGGTTTTAACCAAAAATTTCATCCTTTATTCCTCCTAATAACCTGTATAACACTTCATCCATACCAATCCACAATCAATCATAACAATTATATTAACATTTACATATATTTTCACTTAATTTCGTATGAGCATATTGGAAATACATGGGTTACCTTTTTGATTGATGTAATAACTGAATCCTTATTTCAATTTTGTAATTGATTGAGTTTACTCCCTCTTTAAAACTGCACCTTGTTCCACTCTTCTCAAATTTTCAGTTGATGGCTTCAATGTTAGAGGAATTCGGTAGTTCAGTAGAATTTGGGAGTTTGGTAATTGAGAGAGAGAAGAAGAAATGGAACGAAAATGAAGAGGAAGGCCGAGAATGGTTCGTGGTGGGAATTGATAATAACGAACAATAGATGAAGAAGGGAGAGAAGATTACCGGCGAAAGAAGACGAAGGAGCAGCAGCGATTCAGCGAAGGAGAAGAACGATCTCGATTGGATTGGGAATAAAAGACGGAAGACGTTATTATTGTCCCAAAAAAAAATTTCTCACTCAGACAGCCTCTGAATGCTATAGATTTATTTTTTTGTCTAATTGATTAAGAGCCATTAAGAGGCAAAAAAAAATTTACCAAACAAGATTTGCCTCTGACCGAATCAGAGGCAAATTCATTAAGAGCCAATAAGAGGTAATCAAACAACACCTTAAGTTTGTTTTAAATTATAAGCTCCCATTTAAGTTGCTATTAAGCTAATGGGTTGACATATAACAAGTCAAGTGGTTGAAAAATAAATATTTTTCCCGATTAATTTTAGTCCATTTACCCTTCCTTCCGTGATAACAGTTTTTCCTAGGGTTGAAAGATTGTAGTGGAACAAAAGTCGAAGAAAACAGTAGCAAGATTTGCATGTTGTTCAACCAACAGTTGGCTCTAAGAGATGAAAGTTTCACTTGAATTGAGCCATCCTTAATCTAAAAGATTGAAAGGTACAATACTCTAGAACTAACTAACTAACTTTTAGCACAAAGTCTGCTCCTGCATTTATCCTAAACGGAGTTTATGCATCAAGTAAGAACATGCAATAGGTTAGTTGATTGTTTGTAGTTTTATTATTATTTTACTATATAAAAGCAAGCACGTCTAAATTTGAAGAACAAATATATATAAATCCAAAACCACCAGCCAGATGATTAAAGAGATTCCTAAATATTTTATATGGAGTACATAAGAAAATTGCAAAACTGTCTGTCTATATAGGTGCTGAACAAGTTGTTCTGAAGTGCCCAGTTTGATTGCAGCGGCTGCAATGCACAACCCGCTTCACACGACCTCGATCTTCTGCCCTAACTCGCCTTTTCCTTGGCCTACCTGGGGGGCGAAGCGACTTTGGAGGGTTTATGACAATAATACTAAGATGAGAAAATTCAGCATCTGAAGTCTCCTTCCAAAGGGTCTTGTCTGGAATGGGGTGGATAGTCTGAGAGTAGGCCTTGCGGTAATTTACTACAGTGAAACAACTCTCAGTGAAGCGATGCACATTTTGCCTGCAAGAGAGGAGGGCTGCCACCGCATGAGCACAGGGAAACCCCTGTAGCTGCCATCCTCGACATTGGCAACAACGATTTCGAATATCCACAATGTTTGTTCCTTCATGTGAGATGACCTCAAATTCTGCCTCATTTGCTCGGAGCACCTGGTAAGTACGTGCACGCTCAAGAGCCTCTGACACACACCTTTCAGCACAAGGAACAAGTATAGATGCCCATTGCATGCTAACTTCCCGTCTCTCGTTGAACCATGTCATCAATTGTCTGCGGATGCACTCCATCATTTGAATTATTGGAAGCCCCGAGGCCTCAAGTATCCAAGTATTCAGCGATTCCACTATGTTAGCAGTCAGATGCCCGAACCTTGTACCCTCAAAATATGCAGTGGCCCACAAGCGAGGCGGAACTCGTCGGATCCAAAATCCGGCTTCCTGTGATATCTGTTCAATCTCTAGAATTTTCCCTTCATACTCATGAATAGTAAGAGCACTAGCAGCTTCCCAAACAAGGTTGACAAGCACAGTGTTGTTGAACTCCTTCCGAAAACTCTCAGTGAGATGACGCATGCAGAATCCATGGAAAGCAGTTGGGAAGTTTGCTTCTACTCCGTCAACAATACTCTTTTGCCTGTCAGACAAGATTGTAAGCTTTGGCATGTTTTCGGTGTTCACTTCCAGCAGGTTATGCAGCTCGGAAAGAAACCACATCCAGTTGTCATCATTTTCCTCGTCCACAACACCAAATGCCAAAGGGAAGAGTGTTCCATCGCCATCAAAACTAGTAGCAAATAGCAAGGTTCCAAGGTACTTACTTTTCAGCACAGTTCGATCAAGCCCAAGTAGTGGCCTGCATGCATTCAAAAACCCATAGATTGATGCATGAAATGAAACAAATAGGCGCTGAAAACAGCTATCCACTGGATTCACATAAACTGATGCAATGCTTCCTGGATTGGTCCGTTTGATTTGGTCACAATATTGTGGAAGAAGGCGATAATCTTCTTCAAAGGAACCACGGAGAGAAGCCATGATCCGTTCCTTCCCTCTCCAGGCTTGCTTGTATGATAAGGTGATTCCATGAACACGGTGAATCTCTTCCAGTATCTCCTTTGGCTTACATTGCGGGTTTTCCTTGAGGCATTCTTCCACAGAATTTGCAACCCACTGGACCGAGGCTTGTTGATGACCAAGATGTGCAATTCCACCACAGCTATGTTCACCATGTATAGTCCTAATCGTGAAGGTAGGAACACCAGGAAGTTTTGCAGCATGAATTCTCCAAGGGCACCCCTCACTTGCACATTTAGCAGTGAAGCGAGTCTTATCCGATTTAACTGTCTGTATCTCAAAATGAAGAGCGATAGCAGTGTCCCTCAATGCCCTACGACAGCTCTTGACATCCGGAAACTCTTGCCCAACAGCCAATTCGTAGGTAGGAGCAGGAACAAGGGTTCGGCTTTGAATGATTGGAGTAGTGACCAGAAGCTGAGCCTGATGAACAGAACTAATGGGGATTGGTACAATACCCATATCGTGGTTTTGGTGCACAACAAGATCCAGGTTCTCATTAAGTTCATGGTTCTCTACAACAGTCAATTCATGATTTCCCGATAAACCTAGCTCATGATTTTCTGCAGAAACAACCAACTGAAGATCATGGTGGTCAATGCCAGTATCATCTGGATCCATATCGGGGCCATTTTCTTCGCCTGGCTCTATTCCATTCCCATTCTCGTTCTCATGGTCATATCCAGTATCATGTTCATCACCATGATTGTATCCATTCTCGTGTTCATTACCATAAACGTATCCATTCTCATGTTCATTACCATTACCGTATCCATTCTCATGTTCATTATCATGATTCTGAGGATGTGACAGAGCTACTTCATGGTCCAACAATAATTCATGATCACGAGCATGCTCGAAATCTAAACCATGATCACTGGTCTGTCCTAAATCCAAATCATGTTCATGGGTCTGCTCCAAATCTAAGTTATGACTCTGACCACCCACTAGATTGTGGCTACGGCTTACTCCCAAATGCTGGTTCTGAACCAATGGCGAATCTCGTCTTTGCCCGAGGGTCAGATCTTGGTTTGCCATGATCTCTGAAAATATCAATCACACACTCTATATATATAAACTGTTTCAAAGTCAGCTATTCGTGAGTCAAACTCCCCCACTTACTCTATCATACTAACTGAGCACTTATCTTTTTTGAAGCTTAAAAATCCTACATTATTTTTTTGAAGAACCCACAGAAATACTTAGGTATGTGAAAACATATGATTCAAGATTCATTTAATTCCTTTTACTTCAGTTTTAATAGCAATCAAACAGGGTGAAACAAACAGTAATTCCAAAAAAAAACCATAATTCATAGAAAGAAGCTCACCGAGTACTGAACTAAATTGGTAGTTCTAAACAGTCACAGCTACAATTGTCCCAGATTCATACAAACCTGCAAAACACAGATAAAACTGAAACAGATCAGTGGAACAGTAATCAAATTAATGGATAAGAAAGATTAGGGCTTATAGATAGAAATTAGAATATAAATAGAGAGGGAGAGACAGAGAAAAAACGAAAATATGATTTTGGCGGGTAAGAGAGAGATTGAGAGTGTAAAATTACCGGAAAGAGAGAGGGGCAAAAGGGAAGAAGAAGATTTGGATTTGGGGGTATCGGAGTTTTCCAAGGTCAATAGGGCATTTAGGTCACATCCCGTTCATTCCTCTTCTGCTTCCTATTTATGTAGTTGGAATATTCTCCACTAATAAATCTCCTCGCTCTCAATTTATTTTTTAAAAATAATTTTTTTGTAATAATAATAATAATAATAATTGTAATTGTAATTGTAATCGATAAGCATAATTCATTCACTTAAACAATATTTTGACTTGAGTGTTTATTTTGAGATTCACTCTGACAGCTATATCTAGTATTGGTTAGACTTTAACTATAATAATAATGTAATTTAATTATATATAGGAATAGGATAGGATTTTATACATGGAAAAGTTTTTTCAAAGTGAATGAATTATGCTTTGTCTATTAAGCGTGGAATTATATAATAATATCAAATAAAGTTTAGCATGTCAATTATGTTAAATAAGTTGTTTATAGTAGTAATAACTAATAAATCGGTCCGAGTGTATAATCTTTTTACTATAATAATAATAATATTTCTGTGTGTTTAATATGGGAATGGGATGGTCCTTATAGAGGGTATAATTGTCCAAGGCTCTTCTGTTAGTGGAGGATAAAAAGGGAAAATGGCACAGAGTCTAAGTATAACACTGTTGTTAAATGGAAAATGAGGGTACGAGTACAACAGCCAGCCGGCCAGTAGGGGCAAAAAGAAAGGGGTTACTTGTGTAACTGTACCAATGGCCTCTTTCATTTATTCAGTTCTGACCTTCCATGCCAGCAATCCAAAAGCTCCCCAAAAGCTCATCACTTCATTTTTTTTTTATATACACATACTTTTTTATTCTAGCATATATCTAGAGAATTGATATTTTCATAAAAAAAATTAATATTTTTATAAAATTTCATTCACATGAATGTGAGTCCTATTTATTATTCATGTGAGGAGAACCTTGTGAAAATATTAATTTTCCTTGTAAAAATATCAATTCCCTAAATCTATAGAAGCAACTGTTTTATTCTAACTTTTTCGATACATATTTTTTATATACACATATTCGCACGTCATTTTGATCAAATTAAAACTGCTTCTTTTTTTTTTTAATCTTTGCCAAAAAGAAATGAGCAACGAGATCTTTTGTGGAGCAAACCCCCCTACCCTAAATTGTTGCCGCATCGAAGACGAGGAGCAAAACCTTCTCTTCATTGATTTGAATCCTTTCCACTGCCATGATGATGAAACATTATTTGCTCCGCCACACCATAACAACCACGACTTCCTCCTTCATAACCGGGGCACATCAAATCAATATAAAACTTTAAATTCCAAAATTATAGTAAATTTATTTTTAGGAGAGCAATAAAAATAAAAAATAGAAAGTATATATCTCACCAAACAGATCTAAATTAACCATTTGAAAAGTACCCATATTTTTTACTTTTATTTAAGAAGAAAAAAATATTTCAATTTTGGGATAAAAAAAGTGTAAAGAAGTTCAATTCCTCAATATTATTGTTAGTTCTTGGTTCATGTAGATCTGAAAAGAAAAGTTTGATATGGCGGCTCCAGTCATGAAGGGGGAGGAAGTGGAGGTGGAGGTGACGGTGGCGGGGCGGAGGAGCGAAGAAGAAAGAGGCGGGGCGGTGTTGGGCTCGATGAGAGAGACAGAGAGATCGAGACAATTTGAAAGAGGGCGAGGGGGGGAGAGGGTTTGCCCCCTAACATTTGAAGTGATTATTGATCATACATCTATTTAGTATATATTTTTTTTAATCATAATGTGCCATAGCTCATACACGATCCACTGCTTCTGCTTTGAAGACTTAACTGTCAACAAATGGTACATTTCAGTTTATTATACGTTTATAATAAACTAAAGTGTGGGATAAACTTTAACGCACTGCAGAGGTCCCGACAGTTGCTATTTTTCAGTTGTAGATAGAATTTACTTTTATCTAACATATATTCAACTGACTACTATGTGAGCCATGTAATTTGTTAATGACTATTCTAGTATGTAAACAGAGATCTGTATCCTGTTAAGATCATGATTTGCTTGAGACTCTTGGATTCTGCTATGTTGCCGATGAGCCATTGCGTGAAGATTTTACTTTCCAGCCATCTGAATGCAGTAACTGCGACTGGAGCATTTGTTATTCCCGCCTCTCTTTTCTTTGCACTCAAGGTCGTCACATATATCAAACTAATCTTTGCTCCTTTTTTCTTCTTCTTCAAACTCTTATTCTTACATTCTGTTGAATCATTTAGCAATTGATCATTGTATTTTTTGTTATATACAAACTCACAAACATCACAAGAATGCTGATTAGATATATCCTCGTTAGTTCTTGCTTACTAAAAAATATATATATGTTCTCATTAATTCTTCTTAGGGTTTTATATGTAGTGCTGAATCAAAAATGGGTCCATTGCCAGAATACAGTGGTTTTGTGCAGTTCTGCCAATCTCTATTACCTTTTTGAATTCTTGTGTCAAAGTTCTGTCCCATGAACATCCAAACTGAAAATATTTCCCTCGTGCTACTTCATTGTCTCACCTGCATATCATGTTGAAAATTCCACCACTCTTCCACACTTCAGAATGCTTGTTTACTGTGATGAAACTAAATTTATTAAAGGAGCATAAGATGTGCAAGTTTTTTGGTTGGAAAAGGCCATAATTATACAAAATCTAGGTCCTTGTGTCTCTTGAAGAGATGGATCAAGGTTTACCACTTTCTTAGTATCACCCTCATTCTCACTTATAAGAAGCCAAAATAGCTAATATTTCTTTATTTCGAAAGCTCTCATATAATGAGTAATGAAGGATATCTGGTTATATTAACTATACAATGATATAGATCTTGAATGAGCCCTCTCCCCTCTTTAATTCCATACATTGTTTGGGTTTTGTCCTCCTAGATATCCATGTAAGTTGTACATTGCAATTAAAGATAAGTAAAAGAGTTTGTTTTCATCCCTTGGCTGAGATGTTTGAGCTATCTAATCTTGTAACACTTGTTAAAGCCCTGAAGTTGAAGGCTAGTAATACTCATTGATTGCTCCTACTAATTTCCTGTTGATTGCTTCTCTGAGATTTGTCAAACACAATACTATTAATTTGTATGTTTTGAACTAAAATAATTTGAGAATGAAGTGTAAAGATTACTAGCTTGATCAGTATCTTCAATTAGACAATTCTGATGCTCTTGTAATTTTGTGTATATTATGTATATTTGCAGACATTCATTTCAAACCTTATTACCTGAAACAAGAAAAGCAGAAGGCATTGGAGAAAATGGAAAAAACTCGAGCTGAGGTATATAATGTCTATATGAATGGCCCTTGTTTTATGCATGCCTAATTTATTAATCTTATCATTCTTATTTTATGTTTGTAGCGATTAATAATGCATTGAGTTACCAAAATACTTGTACTAATAATAATAATGCATCTTTACAAACTAACGAAATTTTAGCAATACATATAAGCTGAAATATTTACACCAATGTTTTAGAAACCCAAGATTTACATTTTCCTGTTAATTTTTATATTTTATTGAGAAGTCAATGAATATTCAAGCCATTTACTTATGATTGTTTTTTATTGATTTGATTCATTGTCTTGGCAACTT
The DNA here is from genome assembly GCA_020205555.1 of Panax stipuleanatus. Lineage (NCBI taxonomy): Eukaryota > Viridiplantae > Streptophyta > Magnoliopsida > Apiales > Araliaceae > Panax > Panax stipuleanatus. Next base: position 166,044,806 of record CM035115.1, read on the forward strand.
GGTCACTGAAAATTGTTATCAGATCATACTCCAAAGTAGTTTTAATCAACCAGCTATTTAGAATTTTTTTTGTATGGAGCTCTTAGAAACCAAAACATATCTCAAACTCTTTGGAGGCATAAAATCACAAAAAATAAAAATAACAATCCATCAAAATACTAATATAGGACAGACCAAATTTACAACATTTAGATTATGACATTTTGTTTTATTAGTTAAAGAAAATACATGCAGCTCGATTATTGGATTCTTAATGTCATCACTCATCAGCCTCAGCAATATTGGAACCAAACTACGAGTTAAATCTTTACCCACACCAATGTTTATCTGTTTATACCGACTACAGGTGATACACCTAAAATAAAACCAGTACCAATTTCTTTGATGCTTAGTTTATTCCTCGCCTTGAAATACATAGTTTCTATCCTGGTTATGAAATCTTATGTGTTATAGTATTAGTGGAGTGAGATTTTGTTTTGAACTGCTATTTTGAATTTGGTGATTTCAGTGATGAAAGATTGTCTGAAATTGTCTAACATTGTTGTGGTAAAGTTATTCTATTATTTTGATTTCATAATTCTGATTTTGTGGTGTGCTACGTCGATTCTATCATTTGCCCCTCCCCATGATACATAGGATACAGTATTTGGAACCTTTATGCGTTTATGTAGGTTCAGGAGGCAAGGGCAGTAGCTGAGAAAGCTCAACAATTGCTACAAAATGTTGCCAATAGGAAAAAGAGTAGGCAATTAGAAACAGGTGGACTGGTGATTACAGAAGCAATATATGGAAATCGTAAAGCTTTGAAGAATAGAGATGTATTGGAAGAAAACAAGGATGAATTAGCTTCTCAAGTCATGTCATGGATGTTACTTTACCTCTAAATTTTCTAGTTGATGATTCTGGTCAGCTTAAGGAATATTTTTTTCCTATTCTTTTCTAAATTGTTTTGGGGCTAAACAGTGTATGATTAACGTGACGAGTGGCTGCAACATAAAATTGAATCGGGCTAACAGTAATTACATATGTTGTATATCCTATTTGTGATTTCTGTTCCAGATTTCCAGTTAGATTTGGTACAAATAATTATATCTCGATTACAAACAACCGCAACTAGCAGTATCTGGAGAAGATTAGGCTTACACATCTGAGAAATTCGGGGGAGAAACCATGAAGTACCATATATATATATATATATATGCATCCTTTTAGTTTATATTCAGAGCTTATTGAAATAGTGCTATTAAGTACAGAGAAAACTTGCAACATCAGGAATGAGATGAGTATTATAAATAATGGTAGGGAATTTTCTTACTTGAATAGGTGTGGAAGTGAGAAAATATATATAATAGAGATTAGCTTTGGCTTGTCAGATAAAATATACTTCATGCGGCAGCCTGGTAGGTGTGATTTAGGCTTCATTCTTGGAAAGTTTTATGCTAGTGTCTTGGTCTCTGGCCTATCCTAAGTAGTCATACATAATTGGAGAAGAAACTAAATTTTGACGTGTAAGAACATATCTACCAATATGAACACCTGAATGTGCTTTATGACTAGGTACGTACGCTTCTGCTATGATATGTGTATATAAATCACCCGGATAAGTAGGAATGGAAAAACCGACTACTACACAAATAATGTATGATCTCCTCTTAATAACATGGGCTCCTCCTGCTGTCAAAGTTTCAATTAATCATCGGGGCTTATGGTAGTTTACGAGCATTTAATTTGCCTCAAAGGAAGGATCGGATGGGTCTCTTAGAATCCTAAGGTTGGGAAAGGAAACGATATAGTATAATCAGCTCTTAAAATATTACAAGTCAATTAAATTATAATCAACTTTACCCTTGAATGATTAATTAATCCCATTAAATGATCTGGTCTTTGAATTTCTCAGTTTATAAAGTATCCAAAACACTAGCTTCGTTGTATAGTTTAATTATATATATACCCCTAAAGATCCTGTATGATGGAGGTTAATTTATATATTTTAGTTTTATCTGTCCGAAAATTTTATGTGACATCTGGCTTGTAAAATGTGCAGCTTCATGAGGGTGTAAAGAAGTCGGGCATCATGGGATTTTGCGATTCTTGTCCGGGAGAAGCTAAGCTGTTGCAAGTGGAGTTGGAGTACGTACACTTATGGTGGCAACAGATATGAGGTACCAAGTTGCCTCCTTTTTCAGGGTATTAATGTGCGATCGATACTCAATTGACTGATACTAAACTTTGATGCCTAAATGTAAACAGGTGGAAGTTGATGATTATGAAGAATTGCTAATACCTCAGGAAGCACACAGAGAGTGAATGATGTACGTACAAGTATTCAAGATAGTGAAGAAGATTATTTCTAAATTTAGAAACAAAAGAAAGTAAGAAAGAAAGAAAGAAAGAAAGAGCTGAAGTGCTTCTGCAGTTTTGCATACATTGTCTTAGAAAGTTGCATCATGGTCAAAGGGGGCTGCTATTTATACTTCACTGCTTGATTTTTGGGCTTAAAAGCAGCTAGCTAGCTAGCTATTTGTCTAAAATTTACTTTTGTTATAGACCTACTATAACTGCAAAAGTTTGATGAATTCTGTACCAAGTCGGGTCGGTTCATATGTTTCATTCCTTGCTTGTACTGTTGTGTACAGGCTGAGTTGGGACAGGGTCATGCCCAATAATATATATATATCATGAGATTTAAGAAGTATAAGATGAATTCATTGCATAAACTCTATGGGAATTGATTTGGGTTATTAAGCCTGCATATAATATGATGATGTATGATATTTTTAAAATCTCCCCAATTAAGGTTGGGAGGGAGGGAGGGAGGGAGGGAGGGAGGACTCGCCACTCTTTTTATTTATTTATGGAAACTGGTTTTCTGTAGCTCAATGAAACTTGGAGCCCAACCCAACTATAAATACTTTACTCCCACCGCATTCTATAGTTAACCTTTCCTTATTTTATTTGGACTTTCAATCCAACACTTTCCTTTTCTTATTTTGATTTTTAAAATCAATAAAAAATTTATTATTTCATTAGTTTAAGATTCAAGAACTAATTATCTGACTTAGTTTAAATAATTCTTAAATTTAATAGTTTGAATAATTCTTATATAAATTTAAGTGAGTAGGCACTAATGCATGCATCGTTATTTAGAAAATCTGCCTGCAATTATTAACTTGGACATGCATGCACATAATTATATGATAAATTTGTTTATACAAGATAGTAAAAGTTTGGTATAATTGCAGATCCATATACAATCAAAATCATATAATAATAAATAAGAAATCTCATGTAAACATGAGTTAATATTAAAATGAAAGACTTCCATTAATCCAATAATTGGCAAAACCAACATCATTATTTATAATTACGTACTCTAAACAACGTACTGATTAATTAAAGAAGCTGGCCTAGCAAGCTAATATATAATGCTAGGTAATTCATGCACTAGAACTTAAGATACGTAACCTAGCGCTATTATCCACGTACCACAAAACAATACCGCATGCATATCCTATATACTATTGATCAATACTCAAGTACGTATGCTACTACTACTATAGCTACTAGCTAGCTAGCTATATGGAGTAATTATTTAAGGTCATTAGACAAACTTCAAATCATCTGCTGCTCATCAGCAAAATTATAACCCAGACCATCTTCAGGCTCATTAACCAAATAATTATAATCATCCACCGGAAAAACATCCTCATCCTGATCCTGATCCTGATCCTGATTATTATTACTAGGATTTTGACTCGGGTTGAAAGTCGAAGATTCCCTAATCGTCTCCAGTTCCTCTGCCCTAGTGATCAAATTATCCCTGAGTTTTTCCATTGCAGTTATATACTGCTCAAGTTCCTCCAACCCTAATCCCTCAATAGATTCTTCCCACCAATGATTCTCCTCTTTCTTCTCTTCCATGGCAGCCTTTTTATTCTTCTCAGCCTCCATCTCCTTGGATACCTCGGAATACTGCTGGTTATACTGCGCTTGCATGGCCCGGTCGAGTTCCGACCCGAGTTGCTGCGGATCCGGAGCCTCGGTAGAACTTCCGCCGAGGTAGCGGCCCATGACGGATTCCACACTTGGGCTGCCGAAACCATAGACACGGCCGCCTGGAGACTCCACCAGGATGGCGACCTCGGCTCCAGTCAAAACGCTGAGTTCGGTTGCCTTCTTGAAGAGTCCGCTCCGGCGCTTGGAGAAGGTGACTTGGCGACTGCTATCTTCATCTATTTTCTTCATAGATATCTTCTTGCGGCCCTGAGTTTTCTTCTGCATCATCTTGTTATTAGTTTAGAGAGATAGAAAGAAAAGGATGGATTGATTGGTTGATGTAGGGTGAAGAAAAGATGAATGGTATGAGCAGAATATATAGTGATTTTTTAGGGTTAGGGTTTTGAATAATTAATATGGAAAGGACGTAGCGGTCACTTGTCTTTATTTCATCACATTAATTAGTTTCTATGTTTATAGATATTTTAGTTGTAATAACATAATTTTCTCCTTTATTTTAGTTGTAATAACATAATTTTCTCCTTTATTTATTACAGATGATTCTTTAAAATACAACGCTATAAATGAAAAGCAGAAATTTAGGAGAAATTATAGTTGTGTATATTTTACTTAATCTTCTTCGCCATGTAACTCTTGCAGAGAAGATGCTCTTTTAGGCTTTACCCTTTGATGTAATTTAATTTCTCAGGATCATCTTTTCATCGTTAAGTTCTTAAATTTAAAAGTTGATATTGAAAAGAATTGCGTTGACACAAATTTGCATCTTGCGTATGAATTACTGCATATCCATCTCAAAGTATGAGAAATTAATTTACTTTTTTGTTATTTATATTTTTAATATCAAAATTTGAAAAAATATTTTTTCTGTTGATTTTATTATAATAAGTTTTATTCTATAATCTCAGTTCAAAAAAGTTTTACAAAAATATTTCTATGATTTTTGTACAAATTTTAGTATTTGAACAAAAAAATAACAAAAGAAACGAGTCTCCAGGAACAAACAAACAAGCAATATACACTAGTCGACCTCACACACATGCAATGTATGCATCAAAACTAATATATAACACGCGGTAACACAATCTTAATTTGAGTTTACTCTTAATTAATTAAAAACTAATTTTATTCGTATCAAAATATTTTTATTGAGGTATAGATAAAAATAAACTAAATCATGAGTTGACCATAAGTTTTTCGTATATGTAAAAATACAGCCTAGTTGATTTCGTTCATACGAGTCATACTGTAGAACAAAATTAAAGAGTTGCACTAAATGTCAACTAAATATCTTCTGTGGGATTCCTATGCATTCTCAAGTTCTAAAATCCTCCACCATAATTATCAAAATCCTAATATATATATTAATATAAAACCAGAATACATATATATTATAGAACAAAGAAGAGGACAGAAATTGGAACAAGTCTTTATTACTTTGCATATGACAACTACAACCTGTAGCACTTTAAATAAGGTTACTGACTAACAAATAGTACTAGAAAATAGGACCACTAACTTTCAACAGGACCACTAATTTTCAACGTTCATAAGCTTCCTAGTAAACTGGTAAGCATTATGACCACTACTACACTAATAAGAAATCCCTATAGAATAGGACAACAACTAATACTTAGTCTACTAGACACTATGACTTAACAATACCTCCCTTAAACTGATGTTCCAAACATTCAGTTTAAAATTCTCTATCCATAACACATACTCCAAGCTACTCTCTTAGCAACTGAAAGATGGCCAATTTGAGAGGCTTAGGTTGTGTTTAATAAATCTGACGATTAAAATCTGAATAATTATGATGTCTTAATAAATTAGATAATCTGAATGGTTATGAGGTTTGAATCTAAAAAACTGTTTGATAACTAAAAAGTAAGTTGTCTCTTAATGACACTATTTTACTATTTTAAAGGGTAAATTTTTATTTAATAATTTTAAATATTCAATTTAATAAAAATGAGTGAATAATATTGTTGAATATATTTATATAAAAAAATTTCATTAAGAAGTACCTCTTAATTATTAAGATTTCATTTTCTGTCTTACCGATTAAGAGGCATTCAGAGGTAACAAAAAAAAAAAACAGCATCATGCCTCTTAGCGAATAAGAGGCAGTCCATTAAGAGGCAATCAGATGTAAACAAACAGCACCTTAGTGAATATATCAGCCACCTGGTCTTCACTTCTGCAGTAAATGATATCAATAAGTCCTTCCATCGTGCGCTCCCTTAAATAATGATACTTCACATCTATGTGCTTGCTTCTACTATGAAGGACATGATTTTTAGAGAGTTTAATTGCAGAACTGTTATCACAATAGATTACAGTGGCTCCCTCTTACTTGAAATGCAGCTCTTCAAGAATCTTCCTCAACCAAATAGCTTGACATGCGCTAGCATTTGCTTCTACAAACTCAGCTTCTGTTGTTGACAAAGTAACTATTGGTTGCTTCTTTGATGACCACGAAACAGCTGTTGAACCCAACATAAAGACATATCCCGATGTGCTTCTTCCATCATCCAAATCTCTTGCATAATCGCTATCAGTAAAGCCAATCAAATCTGACTTTTCTCCCTTCTTGTAGAACAGCCCACAATTGGTAGTGCCACGTAAGTATCGAAGAATCCCCTTAGCAGCAAGAAGATGAGTCTCTTTTGGTTGCTCCATATACCTGCTAATTAGACTTACAGCATGCATTAAATCAGGTCGTTTTGCTGTCAAATACATTAAACTTCCTACCATTTGCTTGTAAAGAGTGCTGTCAATCCTTTTTCTTGCTGAATCCTTCACAAGCTTCAATCCTGTCTCTTCCGGAGTGGTGGCTGGGTTGCAATTCTCCATATGAAACCTGTCCAAAATTTCTTAGGCATATTTCTTTTGAGACACAAAAATTCCAGCATCAGATTGCACTACTTCTATGCCAAGAAAGTAATGCATCAAACCAATTAAGATCAGACATATCAAATTCCGTCATCATGGATTTTTTAAATTTGTCAAACATGGCACTATCACTTCCAGTATAAAGAAGATCATCCACATATAAACACACCATGAACAGCTTTCTTCCATCTTCAACTTTCATAAAAAGTGTATGTTCATATGGACATTTCTTAAATCCCTCCTTAGTAAAGTAAGCATCTATACGACTATACCAAGCTCTTGGAGCTTGTTTTAGTCCATATAGTGCCTTTTTAATTTATACACTTTATGCTCATTTCCATTCTTGACATAACCAGGAGGTTGATCAATAAATACCTGTTCTTCCAAGTTACCATACAGGAATGCTGATTTCACGTCCAACTGGAAGATAGACCATGAGTTTTGAGCAGCCATTGCGATTACCATTCTAATTGTGTCATGTCTAGCCACAGGAGCGAAAACTTCTTTGTAATCCACGCCAAACTCTTGTTTGTATCCTTTAGCTACTAACCGCGCCTTGTACTTGTCAACTTCGCCATTCTCCTTCAATTTTGTCTTGTACACCCATTTCACACCAATGGTCTTTTGCCCTTTGGGAAGCTCTGTCAACTCCCAAGTATTATTTTTTTCAACAGCACAAATTTCTTCATCCATAACCCTTTGCCATTTTGCTTCTTTTACAGCCTCGTGAAAAACTACAGGATCACAGTCTGAAAATTGAGCGAAATGTGTGAGTGGGTCTTCTTCAGACTCGTCAGAATCAGTTACCTCATAATCCATCATCCATACAGGCTTTTTCCTCTGTCTTTGAGGCCTTTGTGTTGCAACTTCTTCACTTACAGGTAGACTTCGAGGATCATTTTGAATGATTGTTGCTGGTTGTTGCACTGACTCCATAGGTTGATACCTTTTCTCTTCATCACCATCAAAATCTGCAGGAATTTGTTGCTGAATATTGTTCTCGTTCCATGACTAGGTTCTTTCTTCATTAAAGATAACATCGCGGCTAATAATGATTTTCTTGGTGATAGGATTGTATAGCTTATAAGCTTTTGATTGATCACTAATACCAAGAAAAATATATTTTTCTTCTTTGTCGTCTAGCTTCTTTCTCTTCTCATCTGGAATATGGGCATAAGGAATACACCCGAAAATTTTAAAATGATCTACCGTCGGTCTTCGTCTGTTCCAGGCTTCTTCTGGTGTCATATGTGACACCCCCAGGATTGGTCTAATCAACCCAACCCATTCTGAGTCGCCAAATACATGGTACAGAATCCAAATACAATCTTTCATATCAAACAGTCGTGCAAAATACGACCACACAACTGTGAGTGTCAATACAGACATGTAGAAAATATTAACATTCAAACTAAGTCCTCATTATATTTATTATCACACTATTTAAAAAAAAATAGTGAGAACTTCTACAGCTCTAACTCGGACCATCACTCCATTCCCCGACTAGTACCCGCGATATTCTCATTTCCTGAAGAGAACAAAGGAAAAAAAGGGTGAGCTCAACTAGCCCAGTAAAGAATATTATGACTAAGATAATGAAGAATAAATTATCGTTAGTCTTCAACAAATCAGATAAAATATTATGGACAACAAGTTTTAGATCAACAACTGTAGCGGAAATAACAATTCATTAGAAGAGTTAAGTAGAGAATGATGTCTAATATCTTCTATGATTTAAAGTCCATCATCAATATTTTATTCCTGTAACATCAATCAATATATATCTCGAATCAAATATTCATCTTTGCACTACGGGCTAAAGATATTCATTTGTATCACCAGTGGTCATGTTCATCTCAACACCTGTCCATCTTTGCACTACGGGCCAAAGATATTCATCAGGTAATTATCTTTGCACTACAGGCCAAAGATATTCATCAAATAATCATTCATCTTTGCACTACAGGCCAAAAATATTCATTTGTATCATCATTTAAGACTGAGGATGATGAAAAATAATATAAAAATGAATCCAGTGAGATAAAGGATAAAAATTAGAGATTCGTAATTTAGTTTATCCAAGTTCAAGAATACTCCGTAATAATCAATTGTGGAGCAAAATTCAAGAATGAAGTTCAAAACTTGGATCCAATCAAAGATAAAAAAATAATTTTTTTTACCGTGAATAGTAACTCGTGAATAGTAACTTGTCATGAAAAGATGAAAATTTCATAACAAGTTCAGACTAATATTCTAGTGAAATAATATTTCGTACGAGTATGAATGAATATACGAAACTGTAATTGAGTTTTCACCCGTCATGCGGTAATCCGCGTAGATAGATCATTTTCACAATTTAATAGAAATGAATACGAAGGGTGATTCATCACGCATGCGGTAATCCGCGTAGACAAGTTATTTCCATAGATTATTAAGGAATTGAATGGATACAAAAGGTTTTCACCAGGCATGCGGTAATCCGCGCAGACAGGTTACTCCCACAGATCAATAAAGAATAAATACGAAGGGTTATTCACCATGCATGCGGTAGTCCGCGTAGACTCTCACATATCAATAAAGAATAGAGTAACAACCCTTACGAGTATTGAAAGAAAATAGCATTCTTTATGAATATAAAAGAAATAATACCCCTTACCTCAGTAGAAGATTGGATACTGGAATAGTGTAGTAGTAGAATACTCTTCTTCTTTCTCTCTCTATATTTTTTCTCACTATTATAACTTTGCTCTTCAAGAATGGTGAGAAATGAATGAAATTAGCTTGCTATTTATAGGCTAGAAAAAGATTGGTTAATTATACTTTAGTACTTCCATCTTTGCCTAAATTTTTAATTTAGTCCCTCAAGTTTATAAATCTTGCACCTCCACCCCTGCAACTACCCACCAACTATTTATTATCCACCAATAAGTGGGTCCCACATGTTAACCACTCATTAATTGCTCATTTATCCCATTAATTCTCCGTTTGGTCAATTTAACATCCGAAAATCAACTATTATCGAAATAAATGTCAATTTCTACTAACATTAATATTTCCAACACAATGAAAATATTGTTATCAATCATTCATCAATTATTATTAATATTACAGAATCACAATAATGACAACCAGGTCGTTCCCAGGAAAGGGGGCCTTCCGATAAAGATTTCTTTTTACTGGCGCGCAATTAACTAACCACTTTCCTAGACAGAACTTTTTAGACATTGCCAATAATGCTATCTAATAATATCATTTAAATAATATAACTGACCATTATTGATTTAATAATGTAAAATATTGTGCAGATGATACTGTGACAATAATTGAATCAATAATATGATATACTGTGCAACAACTACTGTAGCAATTATTGAATACTGAGTGACTTCTTATGTAAGCATCAATAATCAAAGATATTGTGCAATACTATGTGCTACTTTGCAACAACGCGTATTACTGTATTTTTATCACCAGATATTTTAACAGTTTAACGGTAAAAGTTTTGCCATGAAAATGTTATTTCTGTCGCTTTCTATCTCCGACAATTATTCCGTTGTGGGGTCCGCCAATGACTGCGCCGTCATACGAATATTCTCCGACAAAAGAATACTTCCCAACACAACGAATATGTTATGACCACTTGCTTACTTTATAAAATTTGCACATTCCACCCATAACTTACCATATTTATCAAATCAACACCTTACTATTTCAAAATAATATATAGAGGAAATTAAATCTTTATTCATAAAAGTTGGGGTCTTACAACCTCCCCTCCTTATGAAATTTCGTCCTCGAAATTGACGTACGTACCTGGTATGTCGAAAAGGTGAGGATACCTCGCTTTCATTTCCGATTCTAACTCCCAGGTCATTTCCTCGATATCATGGTTTCTCCACAAAACTTTAACTTGAGGTATAATCTTCAAGCGTAGGACATGTTCCTTCTTATCCAAGATCTTGACAGGTACCTCCTCGTACGTTAAATCTTCGGCTATCTTGTCTGGTTCTAACTCAATAATGTGGTTTGGGTCTTTCACATATTTACGTAACATGGATATATAAAAAACGTTATGAACACGAGACATGCTTAGAGGTAAAGCGAGTCTATAGGCCACCTTTCCTACTCGGTCAAGGATCTCATATGGACCAATGAATCATGGATTGAGCTTTCCCCTCTTCTCGAATCTCGTAACTCCTTTCCATGGAGCAACACGTAACAATACATGATCTCCGACATTAAATTCTACGTCTCTTCGATGAAGATCCGCATAACTATTTTGTCGATCTTGTGCCGTTTGTATACGTTGTCGGATTATTTGAATCTTTTCTGTAGTCATACGTACTAACTTCGGTCCCAACAATGTTGCTTCATCCACCTCGTCTCAGCATACTGGAGAATGATACTTTCGTCCATACAACGCCTCGAATGGAGCCATGCCTATACTTGCCTAATAACTGTTATTGTAGAAGAATTCCACCAATGGTAAGTTGTCCCAACTCCCTTTGTAGTCTAGAACACAGAGTCTCAATAGATCTTCAAGAGTTTGAATAGTCCTTTTCGATTGCCCGTCAGTTTGAGGATGATATGCAGAACTGAATCGTAGATCGGTGCCCATAGCTTTCTGCAAACTGACCCAAAATCGTGAAGTAAATCTTGGGTCACGATCCAAAATTATGGATACTGGCATGCCATGCAATCTCACAATCTCATTTATGTACATATGAGCAAGACGTTCCAGTGAATAAGTCTTTCGTATAGGCAAGAAATGAGCAGACTTGGTTAATCTATCGACAATAACCCAAATTGCATCTATGCCTTGAGAAACCTTGGGAAGACCCGTAACAAAATCCATGATAATGTGTTCCCACTTCCATTTTGGAATCTCAAGTGGTTGCAATGGACCCTTTGGCACTTGATGCTCCGCCTTGACACGTTGACACGTTAAACACCTCGAGATAAACTCCGCGATCTCTCTCTTCATAGTGCTCCACCAAAATGTATGTCGAAGATCATGATACATTTTGGTACTTCCAGGATGGATTGCAAACGGTGTGTTGTGTGCCTCCATCATGATTCTATACTTCAAATCAGAATCGTTAGGAACACAAAGTCTGGAGTTAACTCGAAGTATTTCTTCTTCATCGATTCTTGCTTCTGGAATAACACCTTCTTGAAGGTCATCAATCTTGACCACCCACTCTACTATGATCGTCTCAATCTCGACCTCAGATATCTCCGGTTGTTCCAGAAGCACATCGACTTCTTCCTTAATAACTTCGTGAAACTCATTGTCTTTTCTTTGCGTAACCTTGCATTGCTCCCATGCCTCCTCGTTGTGATCAGTAACGGGCGGAAGATTATTTTGCGGCGGATTCATGATAGCAGTGACAATTTTTCCCATGTGTATCTAGAGAGTTCTCAATGATGCTTCTTGGTTACTCAATAAGGCTTCTTGGGTCACAATCTGAACTTCATTCTGCTCTATGAATTTGGTTATGAGATCCTCTAGCCTTCTCTCATCTTCTTGCTTAAAGGTCATGGAAAGAACCTCTTCCAAAGTAGAAACATATTCATTTGGCGACAGAGATTGATATTCATATTCTGTTGGATAGGAGAAATTCGGATCATAGCACTGCTCTTGACTGTAATCCCAAGAATTTTGATACTTGTGATCATCAGGATGAAAGTACGTCAATTCATGGTCAGCTTCAGTCTGACAGTAGGCATTCTGAGGAAACAGTTGCATCGTTCTCTCAAAAGACCATTGATAATTAGATTCCATATCTGAAAGTACTTAAAAACAAAAACAAAATTAACTACACTATACAAGTTCAAATCAAGACGAAAATGATTGAAATCAAGGTTGGACAGTATTAGAATAAATAGTGCCCCGGCAACGGAGCCAAAAACTTGTTTAGTCGACGAACCGATCACTAAACACGTGCAAGTATACACGGTCTAACAAGTAATACAGTGATAAGTTAAGTATCGAACCCACGAGGAACTACTTCTAAACTAGACCAAGCATTGACTTTATCTCTCTTAAGTCAGGTCTGAACAAAATAAATTAAAAAGATTTGTAATTAAACTAATTAAAACTAACTAGCAAAGCAGGGAAATAGATGAAGACAGGTATCTAAGAGTTTTAGCTAAGATCATAATATCACCCCACACTAGCATTCTGTCAAACACTTGGTGTGCTATGTTTTCTCAAATCTCCTAACTGAATCTCTATGGTCTAAATGGTCACGAAGGATTGTCGACCAAGAACTCACAAGTACTCACACACCTCTTCCAAGGTAGAAATGAGTGTATCCTCTCTAATCCCCCAAAAGGGAATAGAAATAGAGGAACATCGAAGCTAGGGAAATAACCACTCATTCCTAAGCAAATTATCCTTAACAAAGAATTAAGCAAAGGTTATTGATAGGTCACACATGCCATATAGGTATATTCCTATCCTATAGGAAAATCATGCAGTCCATACAGACAAATCACAAACACATGCCAACATACACTGGTCTAAATCTATGATTCATTTCCAATCCTCATAGAATACCAAGCAATCACTAATTCCTTAGCAAATTGCACAATAAGCATATATATTGAACCAACCCATATGGTGCCAACCAAAGAGATAAAGAAATTCAATTCAAATAGACAAAGGGTTCATTACAATCTTAGAGCAAATAATTAGTTCATAGCTAGTAAACTAATCAAAAGTAGCAACATATACAACATCTAAACAAACTCAAAGGAAAGACTAGAGAAGAATAAACTTTGTCAAAGCCTCTTCAAGCTCCAAGCACTCCCTTCAACTTGCCTTTCAATCCGTTGTTGCTATGCTGCTCTTGAGCTCCAAGGAATCCTTATCTATCCCTAATCTATATGTACAAACTAACTAATCTAAGAAACGAAGAAAGTGAAGGAAATATATACAAGCTTCTTTCTGTTCTAGAGTATTCTCTAGAAAAGAAAGCTAAATTAATGAACAATCAACTAAAAAAAAGAAGAAGAAAAGAAAAGTCTAAGGAGTTCAGCTCTCTTAAATGGCAGCCCTAATGTTCTATATATATCTACACCAGCTGCTAGGTCATTTCAGCAAAATATCTTCTGAAAACAGGGGCTGGCGCTGCGGTGCCAGGAATTTAGCTTGGGCCAGCGCTGCGGCGTTGACTCCACTCCACCGACTCTGAGTTGATGCTGCGGCGCCAATTTATATAGGTTTGGGGCGCTGCGGCGCCATGGTGGCAGAGAATTAAGAAGGCCTCTGGCGCTGCGGTGCCAATATAGTACTTGGAAGAGGCGCTGCAGCGCTAAGTCTAGCAAAATGACCTTTTTGCCCCTAAAAACTGGAAATAACCTGTAAACTCCTACAAAATATATATTAAACAAAGTAATAACAAAGCAATATACAAACAATAAAAAGTAATTAAGAACAAGCATTTTTTTAAGTGGAAAGGTAATCGATTCGTGGGTATAAATCCCACTTATCAAGAAGCAACAAAACCTGTAATGAGACGTAAATTTTAGGGGAGAATAATAATCTCATGATTTGATATAGGAATGGAAAATTAAAGATCTATGAGGACGTCAAGATGCAAACTTTATCATCTCCCAACATTAATTTGCTTCTAGACTAGATGTCCAAATACTAGAGAACTTACCTTGGATGATACTGGGTGCTTATCACCTAAAAGGATCAGTAGTAAAGGAAGCTCTCTTAGCCACGTTATCTGGTAGTCTAATATTTCAGGATCACTTGTTTACAGGTACATCCAGCCATTTTCCTGTCATAAAGATATCTTGTATTAGGAGAAAAAATACATGGTACAGAATTCAAATACAAACTTTATATCATACGGTCGTGCAAAATACGACCACACAACTGTGAGTGTCAATACAAATATGTAAAAAATATTAATATTCAAACTAAGTCCTCATTACAATTATTATCACACTATTTATCAGAAATAGTGAGGACTACTACTGCTCTAACTCGGACCATCACTCTGTCCCCCGACTAGTTCCCGCAACATTCTCATTTCCTGAAGAGGACAACAGATGAAAAGGGTGAGCTCAACTAGCCCAGTAAAGAATATTATGACTAAGATAATGGAAAATAAATTATCGTTAGTCTTCAACAATTCAGATAAAATATAATGGACAACCATTTTAGATCAATATTCGCAGCGGAAATAATAATTCATTAGAAGAGTTAAGTATAGAATGAAGTCTACTATCTTCTATGATTTAAAAGTCCATCATCAATATTTTATCCCTGTAACATCAATCAATATACATCTCAAATCAATATTCATCTTTGTACTACAGGCCAAAGATATTCATTTGTATCATCAGTGGTCATGTTCATCTCAACACCTGTCATCTTTGCACTACGGCCAAAGATATTCATCAGGTAATCATTCATCTTTGCTCTACAGGCCAAAGATATTCAATTATATCACCACTTAGGACTGAGGATGATGAAAAACTATATAAATAACGAATCTAGTGAAATAAATGATAAGATTAAGGATTCGTATTTTAGTTTATTCAAGTTCAAGAATATTCCATAATAATACTTTGTGGAGCAAAATTCAAGAATGAAGCTCAAAACTTAGATCCAACCAAAGATAGTAACCATAACAGACAATTTGGACAAATAGAAGAAAATTTAATTTTTTCGTGAATAGTGCCGTATACGTGAATAGTAACCCCGACGGAAAAAATAAGAATTTCATAATAAAATCCATGTCAATATTTCGGTATAATAATATTGAAAAGAATAACATCATTTATGAAAGAAAATAACATCCCTTACCTCAAAAGAATAGTACTTCTGGTTGGAATATCGGATATAATACCGAAGGAAACTTGCGCTGAATACTAATACTCAAAGTATCTAAATACTCACAAAAAATACGCTCGATATTATAGAGAGAGAAAACTTCTGATTCTGGTGTGATTTTCAATTCTAATCTAAGCACCCTATTTATAGGAAAAACTTAGGATGCCAAAGGAGACTAAATAATAATAATAATAAAAAAAAATTCTTCCGCCGCCGGCTGCTTCTCCCAAAAGCCATCAGTATTTTTTTCAACCAAAAGTGGGGCCCACCCATTAAAAAAATATTTATTTTCCAAAACTTCAATAATTCACAATAACTAGCCCATTTGTCAGAAAAATACAAATTCTATGTCTTTTTATAGGAAATTTAATTCTCTACAACTTTGTAGAAGGAAGTTTTTCCAAATTCCAAACATAAATTATCCGAAATCCATAAACTGATGATTTTCCCCATCAAAATACTGATAAAAAAACACATCAGCACTAATTTCTTCTTTTATATCCACAAAATAAATATTTTCTTATCATATAAATCAATAATTAATTATTCACAAATAATATTACAGAACTACAATATTGACAACCAGGTCGTTCCCAGGAAAGAGGGGGCTTTCCGATAAGGACTTCTCCTTACTGGCGCGCAATTAAATAACCCCTCCTAGACAGAACTTCCTTATACATTGTCAATAATGCTATCTAATAATATTATTCAAATAATATGAATTATTGAGTTGATAATGTGAAATACTGTGCAATGACAATTATTGAATCAATAATACAAACTATCAACTGTAGCCATTATTGAATTAATCATATAAAATATCAATGTAACAATTATTGAGTCAATAATATAAAATATCAACGTAGCAATTATTGAGTCAATAATATAAAATATTGAACAGTAATTACTGTAATAATAATTGAGTAAGTGCCTTCTCACGTAAGACTCAATAATTCGAAATACTGTGCAATACCGTGTGCTACTGTGCAACACTGCGTATCACTGTATTTTAACCACCGGGTATTTCAACAGTACTAACGGTAACAACTACGCCGTAATTTATAAAAAAGGTTATTTCTGTCGCTTTCTATATCCGACAGTTATTCCGTTGTGGGGTCCACAAATAGCTGCGCCGTCGTACGAATATTCTCCGACAACAAGAATATTCCACGACCAAACGAATATTCCCCGACAACAAGAATATTTTATAACCACTTGCTCATTTTGAAATATTTGCACATTTCACCCATAACTTTCACATTTATCAATCAACACCTTACTATTTCGAAATAATATATAAAGAAAATTAAATCTTTATTCATAAAAGTTGGGGTCTTACAACCTCCCCTCCTTATGAAATTTCGTCCTCGAAATTGACGTACGTACCTGGTATGTAGAAAAGGTGAGGATACCTCGCTTTCATTTCCGATTCCAACTCCCAGGTCATTTCCTCAATAGCATGGTTTCTCCACAAAACTTTAACTTGAGGTATAATTTTCGAGCGTAGGACATGCTCCTTCCTATCCAAGATCTTGACAGGTACCTCCTCGTACGTTAAATCTTCAGCTATCTCGTCCGGTTCTAACTCAATAATGCGGTTTGGATCCTTCACATATTTACGTAACATGGATATGTGAAACACGTTATGAACACGAGACATGCTTGGAGGTAAAGCGAGTCTATAGGCCACATTTCCTATTCGGTCAAGAATCTCAAATGGACCAATGAATCGTGAGTTGAGCTTTCCTCTCTTCCCAAACCTCGTAACTCCCTTCCATGGAGCAATACGTAACAACACATGGTTCCCAACATTAAATTCCACGTCCTTTCGATGAAGATCCGCATAACTCTTTTGTCGATCTTGTGCTGTTTGTATATGTTGTCGAATCATTTGGATCTTTTCTGTAGTCATACGTACCAACTCCGGTCCCAATAATGTTGCTTCACCCACCTCATTCCAGCATATTGGAGAGCGACACTTTCGTCCATACAACGCTTCGAATGGAGCTACGCCTATACTTGCCTGATAACTGTTGTTGTAGGAGAATTCCACCAATGGTAAGTACTTATCCCAACTCCCTTTGAAGTCTAGAACACAGAGTCTCAATAGATCTTCAAGAGTTTGAATAGTTCTTTCCGATTGTCCGTCCGTTTGAGGATGATAAGCCGAACTGGATCGTAAATCCGTGCACATAGCTTTCTGCAAACTGATCCAAAATCGTGAAGTAAATCTGGGGTCACGATCCGAAACTATGGATACCGGCATGCCATGAAATCTCACAATCTCATTCACGTATATATGAGCAAGACGTTCAAGGGAATAAGTCTCTCGTATCGGCAAGAAATGAGCAGACTTAGTTAATCTATCAACAATAACCCAAATCGCATTTATGCCTTGAGAAACCTTGGGAAGACCCGTAACGAAATCCATCGTAATGTGTTTCCACTTCCATTTCGGAATCTCCAGTGGTTGCAATGGACCCTTCGGTACTTGATGCTCCGCCTTTACACGTTGACAAATTAAACATCTCGAAATAAACTCTGCGATCTCTCTCTTCATATTGCTCCACCAAAATGTATGTCGAAGATCACGATACATTTTGGTACTCCCAGGATGGATTTCAAATGGTGTGTTGTGTACCTCCATTATGATTCTATGCTTCAAGTCAGAATCGTTAGGAACACAAAGTCTGGAGTTGACTCGAAGTATTCCCTCTTCATCGATTCTTGCTTCTGAAATTGCACCTTCTTGCACCTTCTTCTTCATCTTCATCAGCTCCGAATACGTAGCTTGAGCAGCTTTAACTTTATCAATAAAAGCTGGTTCTATGCGTATACTTGACATCATTGCACTCGTTCCCACATATGATCTTCTACTCAACGCGTCAGCTACCACGTTCGCTTTTCCAGGATGGTATTGGATGGTATGATCGTAATCTTTCAACAGCTCAAGCCAACGTCGTTGCAGCATATTGAGTTTCTTCTGAGTGAAGAAATATTTAAGGCTCTTATGATCTGTATAGATCTCCACTTTCTCTCAGTACAAGTAATGTCTCCAGATCATCAACGCGAAAACGACTGCTGCCAACTCTAGATCATGAGTAGGATAATTCCTCTCATATTCTTTGAGTTGTCGCGAGGCATAGGCTATGACTTTCCCATGTTGCATGAGAACACATCCTAACCCTTTGCCCGAAGCATCGCTGTAAATAACAAATCCACCCGAACCAGATGGTATTGTCAGAACAGGTGCCGAAATAAGTCTCCTCTTGAGCTCTTAGAAGCTCTTCTCGCATTCCTCGCCCCAAACGAATTTTGTATCTTTCCGAGCCAACTGAGTTAATGGAGTAGCGATTCGAGAAAATCCCTCTACGAACCTCCGATAATAACCAGCTAAGCCCAAAAAGCTTCATACTTCAGTCACCGACGTAGGTTGCTCCCAGCTTTGTATTGCTTCAATCTTCGCCGGGTCCACAGATACTCCACGATTCGATACCACATGCCCAAGGAATGCTACTTCCTCAAGCCAGAACTCGCATTTCTTCAGCTAGGCATATAGCTTGTTCTCACAAAACTTTTGAAGTACCAGCTTCAAATGGTGTTCATGATCTTTACGGCTTTTAGAATAGATGAGGATGTCATCAATAAAGACAGCAACGAATTGATCCAAATATTCCTTAAATACACGGTTCATCATATCCATGAAAGCAGCAGGAGCATTAGTCAATCCAAAAGACATGACTAAGAACTCATAATGCCCGTACCGTGTTCTGAAAGCAGTCTTTGGAATATCCTCAGTTTTAATCTTCAACTGATGATATCCAGAACGAAGATCGATCTTTGAAAAGAATTGCGCTCCTTGCAACTGGTTGAACAGGTCATCAATACGAGGTAGTGGATACCAATTCTTAATGGTGACATGGTTCAACTCCCGATAGTCAATGCAAAGTCGCATACTCCCGTCTTTCTTCTTTACGAATAAAACAGGAGCACCCCAAGGAGACGTACTAGGACGAATAAAACCGATGTCTAACAACTCTTGTAATTGGACCTTTAACTCCTGAAGTTCAATAGGAGCCATTCGATATGGAGTTTTAGAAATGGGCTTTGTACCGGGCTCAAGGTCAATAAAGAATTCAACTTCACGTTCTGGGGGTAGACCGGGAAGTTCTTCGGGAAATACATCAGGAAATTCATTTACAACGGAAATATCATTCAAATCTGATGTATTCTGGTTTAGATCAGTGACATGAGCTAAGAAAGCTTGACATCCGTTTTTCAATAAACGAATAGCCTTGGGATTTGAAATGATATTGACTGATTTTAGTGGTTTGGATTCGCACAACAGGTTGATTAGAAATATGAAAACTAACAACCTTACGAAAACAATCAATTTTGGCATGGTAAGTGGTTAACCAGTCAATTCCTAAAATCACGTCAAATGCAAGTATTTTCAAAGATATAAGATCAACAGGTAAGGTAAGGGTACCAATCTGAATCAAGCAAGATTTGTAAACTGTAGATGTAACAAAGGTTTCTCCTAACGGAGTTTCAACAGATAAGTCAAAGTCTAATTTATCAGAAGTCAAGTTCAAACGTTGAGCACAAGCAGGTGAAATAAAAGAATAGGTAGCACCGGTATCTAACAAGGTGTAAACTTCGCAAGAGTTTATGATTAGCTTACCTGTAATCACCTCGTGTGGATTCCTCGCGTTTTGGGCTGCCACGACAAACGCTCTTCCAGGAATCGCCAACTTTGACTTGTCTGCAACCGCCTTTGGAATCACCACCCCCGCTGAGCTTGGTTTCGCTATAGGACAATATCGAGCTATATGTCCTTCCTTTCCACAGTTATAACATGCTTTGAATTATTGTGGGCAGTTTGGGCTGATATGTCCCTCTTTCCTGCATTTATAGCATACGACCGGTGGTCGTTCTCCTCCCCTAGAAACAGTTGATGCTGGTGCTGATGTCGACGTCTTCACGTTCTCATTGTTGTACCTTCTCTTCTTGAAATCTCCCCCCGATTCGATTCTTCTACTATCATGGCCACGATTACCACCGGAGTGGTTACCGCTTCTGTCATACTTTCCTCCTCGCTGGTTGTCATTGCTCCGATGACTGCTGCCACCGATACGACCTTGGTTGTGGTCCCTCGGTTGAACATAATCATTATCTCGTTCTAACAACTGGGCCCTGTTTACTACATCTGAATATAAAGAAAATTTATGAGAAATGAGGTATTGACGTATTTCGGGTTTCAAACCTCTTAGAAACATCCGCGTCATACGTTCCTCATTCTCCACTAAATGAGGTGCAAACCTGGACAGCTCCGCGAACTTAGCCTCGTACTGGGATACCGTCATGTTGTTTTGTTCGAGTCTAATAAATTCTATCTCCTTCATATGACGAATACTTTCAGGAAAGTACTTGTCATTGAACAGTTTTTGGAACGCTTCCCAAGACATCTTGAGTGCGGCAGGCTGGGTACGCTTCACAGATTCCCACCAGTAATCTGCCTCTCCACTGAACATAAACGTGGCGAATGGAACCTTCTGTTCCTCCGTGCATCCCAAGACATCAAATATCTTGGTAATTTGTTTAACCCACGTCTCCGCCTTGATCGGATCTGGCTTTTCTAGAAACTCTGGTGGTCCCAATTCTTTGAACTGCTTGGCAGTGACAATTCGCGAGTTGTTATTATCTCCACATGTATTTTGCACACGAGTCTCCCTCGTCTGATTTTGCATGAACTGCAAAAAACTTCTAAACATCTCATCGTTTATCGTCTGACCAGCGTTATTTTCAGGATGAACATTGCCTTCTTATTGCACGTTCTCCTGGTTAGTGATTAAAGGTGTCTCCACGGTCTCATTCACTTCGTTGTTAACATTCTCAGCTGCCATTCTCAAATACTGCCATAAAACAAGGGTTAATTAAACAAATTAACATATCACATATTAACCCTATGCTCCAACTGACCAATTAAATACCACATAAGCTTAGGTAGGACATACTAATGAAGGATTTACTCGTCTCTCCCCTCCTAGTTCTATTCCCCGATCTCCGCCAGAGATCATATCCCTAAGCTCTGATACCAACTGTGACGCCCCCCAGAATAGGTCCAGTCAACCCAACCCATTCTGAGTCGCCAAATACGTGGTACATAATTCAAATACAAACTTTATATCATACGGTCGTGCAAAATACGACCACACAACTGTGAGTGTCAATACAAATATGTAGAAAATATTAATATTCAAACTAAGTCCTCATTACAATTATTATCACACCATTTATCAGAAATAGTGAGGACTACTACTGCTCTAACTCGGACCATCACTCTGTCCCCCGACTAGTTCCCGCAACATTCTCATTTCCTGAAGAGGACAACAGATGAAAAGGGTGAGCTCAACTAGCCCAGTAAAGAATATTATGACTAAGATTATGGAAAATAAATTATCGTTAGTCTTCAACAATTCAGATAAAATATAATGGACAACCATTTTTAGATCAATATTCGCAGCGGAAATAATAATTCATTAGAAGAGTTAAGTAGAGAATGAAGTCTACTATCTTCTATGATTTAAAAGTCCATCATTAATATTTTATCCCTGTAACATCAATCAATATACATCTCAAATCAATATTCATCTTTGTACTACAGGCCAAAGATATTCATTTGTATCATCAGTGGTCATGTTCATCTCAACACCTGTCATCTTTGCACTACGACCAAAGATATTCATCAGGTAATCATTCATCTTTGCTCTACAGGCCAAAGATATTCAATTATATCACCACTTAGGACTGAGGATGATGAAAAACTATATAAATAACGAATCTAGTGAAATAAAGGATAAGATTAAGGATTCGTATTTTAGTTTATTCAAGTTCAAGAATATTCCATAATAATACTTTGTGGAGCAAAATTCAAGAATGAAGCTCAAAACTTAGATCCAACCAAAGATAGTAACCATAACAGACAATTTGGACAAATAGAAGAAAATTTAATTTTTTCGTGAATAGTGCCGTATACGTGAATAGTAACCCCGACGAAAAAAATAAGAATTTCATAATAAAATCCATGTCAATATTTCGGTATAATGATATTGAAAAGAATAACATCATTTATGAAAGAAAATAACATCCCTTACCTCAAAAGAATAGTACTTCTGGTTGGAATATCGGATATAATACCGAAGGAAACTTGCGCTGAATACTAATACTCAAAGTATCTAAATACTCACAAAAAATACGCTCGATATTATAGAGAGAGAAAACTTCTGATTCTGGTGTGATTTTCAATTCTAATCTAAGCACCCTATTTATAGGAAAAACTTAGGATGCCAAAGGAGACTAAATAATTAAAAAAAAAAAAAATTTCTTCCGCCGCCGGCTGCTTCTCCCAAAAGCCATCAGTATTTTTTTCAACCAAAAGTGGGGCCCACCCATTAAAAAAATATTTATTTTCCAAAACTTCAATAATTCACAATAAATAGCCCATTTGTCAGAAAAATACAAATTCTATGTCCTTTAATAGGAAATTTAATTCTCTACAACTTTGTAGAATGAAGTTTTTTCAAATTCCAAACATAAATTATCCGAAATCCATAAACAGATGATTTTCCCCATCAAAATACTGATAAAAAAATACATCAGCACTAATTTCTTCTTTTATATCCACAAAATAAATATTTCCTTATCATATAAATCAATAATTAATTATTCACAAATAATATTACAGAACTACAATATTGACAACCAGGTCGTTCCCAGGAAAGAGGGGGCCTTCCGATAAGGACTTCTCCTTACTGGCGCGCAATTAAATAACCCCTCCTAGACAGAACTTCCTTAGACATTGTCAATAATGCTATCTAATAATATTATTCAAATAATATGAATTATTGAGTTGATAATGTGAAATACTGTGCAATGACAATTATTGAATCAATAATACAAACTATCAACTGTAGCCATTATTGAATCAATCATATAAAATAGCAACGTAGCAATTATTGAGTCAATAAAATATCAATGTAACAATTATTGAGTCAATAATATAAAATATTAACGTAGCAATTATTGAGTCAATAATATAAAATATTGAACAGTAATTACTGTAACAATAATTGAGTAAGTGCCTTCTCACGTAAGACTCAATAATTCAAAATACTGTGCAATACCGTGTGCTACTGTGCAACACCGCGTATCACTGTATTTTAACCACCGGGTATTTCAACAGTACTAACGGTAACAACTACGCCGTTATTTATAAAAAGGTTATTTCTGTCGCTTTCTATATCAGACAGTTATTCCGTTGTGGGGTCCACAAATAGCTGCGCCGTCGTACGAATATTCTCCGACAACAAGAATATTCCACGACCAAACGAATATTCCCCGACAACAAGAATATTTTATAACCACTTGCTCATTTTAAAATATTTGCACATTTCACCCATAACTTTCACATTTATCAATCAACACCTTACTATTTCGAAATAATATATAAAGAAAATTAAATCTTTATTCATAAAAGTTGGGGTCTTACAACCTTAGTAAAAGTCTGCAATGGAAGTGCCAATAAAGTACAATCATCATTCACAGATTTAAATTATACTAGGAGATGAATATCAGAGTATTCAAATCAAAAGGAACATAACTTGTATGAACAGACAAAACAGTAAATGACTTGGGAAAGAAATACAGGGACATGACCTTGGTAATTAATTAAAAAAGTAGGAATAAGTCACAAACCTGAAGAATACGAGATCTCCAACTACTAGAAACCTATTTTAAAAGCTTTGGTACGAAAGGAATAAGTGAAACTGAGTGCTTGTCATGAAATGCTTTACCTGATTGCAAGCTGCCACACATCTGCAACATAAGAGATATACCAAGTCATATTCTGCGAATGTAAGTAAAACATGCCACCTTAAACCCGAAATTCAAATTTTTCAAGAAACTTCAACTGTATGACCATAGAATATGACCCTGTGAGTAGATCACAAAAGTAGCATGGTATATTCTCAAAGTTTTATCTGTCACATTGTGGACCCCTAAAAATTAACTAGACATGTGGCAGCAAGATTCGGTGACATGTGACAGCAAGATATGGCAACACTGCCAACACATGACACTCATTTAAGTCAAATATTACTTAGGCTTAGAATTTGGGTATGAGAAGACCGACATAGATCTATGACTGCAATCTCTTTCCAATTGAGCCTATGAAACAAAAATTTCCACAATTAGTAAGAAGACACAATTCTAGAAGCATACCTTTTCAGATAGTGCACTTTCAATGAATTCAAGAAATTTTTCCAGCAAAATATAGGAATGGTATATCCAGTCACTTAAGCACAAAAAGATTTTAGAAATTATGATATTCAAGATGAAATACCTATTATCTTCCTGCAAAGCATACAAAGAATCAAGTGAAAGCAATAAACTTAACAACCGAGTCAAATGAGTTTTGACATACAGAGAATGAAGACAAATGCCTGGAAGCAGAAATCTACATTATATAAATGAATGGGTTTATGGATCAAGTGGTTATTTTTGGTTATTTGACTCACAGAACAAAAGAATAAGAAGAAAATAGAAGAATGATATGGGTTTGACGTATTGTTCAACACAAGACAACCTTTATAGGATCATGAAAAATTAGGGGATGACCATCAGACTATAGTACTGTCCAAAGGAAGCTATACGAGCACATATATCATTCCATTTCCATTATTATATCAATATATTCTATAGCCAATCTGAGCATAAGCTGGATAACAAACAGTCTTGCTACACAAATCAGAAAGGATTTTTTTATACACATAGAAAAACATAATACATTTTGTTTCTTTTTCCATTTGTTAACCTTATTAGATATAGTTATGAGCAACAACACTACGATGCAGATATTTCTAGAAGTGCAAAAATTACTAATACATTTTGTTCTTGTTATCCTTCCAACCAAATTACTGTCGTACCCCATGCCCTCAGAATAGTTCAACCACAAAAACTAACAATAAGAAGCACAATTGAACCAAAACCAACAGTTGCTAAATGTACCCTAAGCATCCAAACTTTAATCATCACCATCTGAAAATGATACAAACAAAAGTTCACACAAACATAATCTAATACCTCTTAAAGTACCAAAAAGGGAAAAATTAATGAAACTACAGGTAAACTAGCGAAGCATTTTCTCAATTAGCAATTGTTAGTGACGAGAATAGAAATAAGACCAAAATAAACAAAATAGTTACATTTCATAGAAAGTAAATTACTTGTTGGAGTAGAAAGTTTCAAATGCGGAATTAAAAACTGACAGGAACTAATATTATGTGGATTTTCGGTCCATGGCTTTTATCTGGAAACAAACAGAACAAAACCCATTTAGAATGAATACAACCAAATTTGGTAAAGATATAACTATCACAAGCATACTACCACCAAATATTCAATAAAATTACAACAAATACATAAATAAAAACAAAACCATACCTTTTTATCATTAACGATATTGCATGGGTCACCTTGTAATATTAATGGAAATATATATATTTTAGGGCTCTTTTATAAATCAAAGAAAAGCCCTAATTTTGAGTCAGAAATTAAGGTTCGAGCATCCAACTTACCATCAACATAAAACCCATCAAAATAATTAATTTTAACGGCTAATGTGTATACATATGTGCATAAACAGAAATAATATCTATTTTTTAGAGAATCAAAAATGAAATAGAAATAAAAGATATATAGTGGGAAACAGAGGCTGAGTAAAAAGAAAATTAGTGGTGAGTAACGATAAGCTCAAATCTAGAATTTCTTCAATTCATTATAAGATCACAAATTATGCCAGTTGTGCATCAAATCATGCGCATTAAACATATAAATAAAAAACAACAGATATGGTAGATATTCAATTTTTCTGATAAGTGAAATAAGATCAGTATTAAACAAGTTCATATGGGAGAATTCAAGTATTTTAGCTTACCTACCCAGCACGAACAGACTCATCTCTACAGAGAAAGAGTGGAAGTGAATCAAATTAACTTGAACTTACCTTTGAGGAAACAAATCAGAGAACTAGAGCGACTCCGCCACTCAGATAACCAGAGAAATCGAATCCCAGAGCGAATAAGCCACTCAGATAACCAGAGAGAGACTCCGCGAACCAGCGACCTAGAAACCAAAGAGAGCGCGACCGTGAACTAGAGAGAGTGAGAGCGATAGGTTATTGAAGAAGACTGAGAAACGTCTGGGGATAGCTATTGAAGAAGACTGAGAAACCTTTGGGGATAGCTATTGAAGAAGACTGAGAAACGAGCGATAGGTTATTGAAATAAGACTGAGAAACCAGCGTGAAGCTATTCAAGAAGCGCGATTAATCCTTCCGTGTTTTTGTTAATAGACAACGTTTTTTTTAAAAACGTTACAATTTTAAAATAAAAAATTGGCCCTTATAAATCCACAATGCTTTTGTAGATCAAACCGCAACATTTTCTCAAAAAACGTTATGGAAAAATAAACCACAACGTTTTTTATAAAAATATTGTCTATTAAGTGTCATCTATTTACTGTTTTGTAGTAGTGAGGAAATATTTATTTAATGTGGATATAAATGAAGGAATTAGTGCTGATGGTTGTTTTTATTAGTATATGTATTTTGTCGGAATGGAAGTGTGGAAAAATCATAAGTATGTAAATTTGAGTCATTTTGCGTTCGGAATTTGAAAAATTTTTCTTCTACAAAATAGTAGAGAATCAAATTTCATATGGAATAGACATAAGGTTCATATTTTTCTGATAAAAGAACTATTTATTATGAATTATTGAAGTTTCAGAAATAAATGTTTTAATATATATCTATATATATATATATATATATATATACTATATAAACATGTGGTTGGTGGGATTTTTGGTGGAGGCTTTGAATGGTGGTGTGCTGATTGTTTTTTTCAAAAGTGATGGGCTTGAAAATTCATCCGTTGGTTTATTAAGTCAGCTTTGGTGTTCTGGCATTTTTCTATAAATAGGGTGCTTAGTTAGAAATGAAAATCATACCAAAATCAAAAAAAAATTTCTCTATAATATTGAGCATATTTCTTGTGAGTATAAGGATAGTTTAAGTGTGAATTACGGTGCAAGATTTTTCTCAGCATTATATCCGATATTTTAGTTAGATCTAGTATTCTACTAAGGTAAATGATATTATTTTTCTCGAAAATGAAGTTATTTTCTTTCAACATTCATAAAGAATATTATTTTCTTTCATATTCCATATTATGAAAGTGATAATATTTTAGTTCATATTCCTAAATTTAAACTTACTACGGTAAGTATTTCTTCTATAATTCCTGAAATGATCAGAAATTCATTGAGTTCTGCGCTTCATCTAATATCATTTCACTGGAATATTGGTCTGAACTTTCTTATGAAATTTTTACCATTTCATGATGGGGTACTATTCATTCGAGTACTATTTATGAGTTACTATTCACGAGTTACTATTCACGATAAAAAAATATTATTTTTTTATCCAAAGTATCTTTGATTGTATCCATGTTTTGATCTTCATTCTTGAATTTTTCTCCACAATCGGTTATTATGGAGTATTCTTGAACTTGGATAGATTAAATTACAAATATCTAATATTTCTCCTTTATTTCACTTGATTCGTTTTTTTCATCATCCTCAGTCTTAAATTGTGAAAAATATCTTTGGTCTGTAGTGTAAAGATGAATGATTACTTGATGAATATCTTTGGCCTGTAGTGCAAAAATGAATGATTACCCGATGAATATCTTTGGCCCGTAATGCAAAGATGGACAGGTGTTGAGATAAACATGACCACTGGTGATACAAATGAATATCTTTGGCCCGTAGTGCAAAGATGAATATTTGTTTTGAGATATATATTGATTGATGTTAAAGGGATAAAATATTGATGATGGACTTTTAAATTATAAAAGATAGTAGACATCATTCTCTACGTAACTCTTCTAATGAATTGTTAATTCCGCTGCAGTTATTGATCTAAAATTTGTTGTTCATAATATTTTATCTGATGTGTTGAAGACTAACGATAAATTATTTTTTATAATCTTAGTCATAATATTCTTTACTGGGCTATTTAAGCTCACCCTTTTCTTCCATTGTTCTCTTCAGGAAATGAGAATGTCGTAGGGACTAGTCGGGGATCGGGGTGATGGTCAGAGTTAGAGCAATAACAGTCCTCACTATTTTATAGAATAGTGTAATAATGATTGTAATTAGTGAGGACTGAATTTGAGTGTTTATATTTCGTATTATATACGATTTGTATTGAAACTCACAGTTTGTGTGGTCGTATTTTGCACGACCGTATGTTATAAAAGATTGTATTTGGTTTCTGTACCATGTATTTGGCGACTCAGAATGGGTTGAGTATTGAACCTATTTTGGGGGCATCACAACAAGTGTAGGACTTCTGTTCAAAATATGAATGCTTCAATTGACTGCTTCTGGCCAAAAAACTTTTAGAATACCGTTCCTTGTCAAAAGACATCGCACCATATTTATAATAGTGCGATTTTTCCTTTCGCACACACCTTTCTGTTGGGGCTTGTAGGCTGCTGTAAGTTGCCTCTTAATTCCATGAACCTCATAGAAATTTGCAAATTCATGTGAGTTATACTCCCCACCACGATCAGTACATAGAACTTTGATGGGCCTTCCAACTTCTTTCTCCACTAGTACTTTATAGCTTTTAAAGGCTACAAAAGCTTCATATTTTTCTTGCAAAAAATAAACCCATGTTTTTCAACTGAAATCATCAATGAAAGTAATTATGTATCTTTTACCTCCATTAGAAGATGGATTGATTGGTCCACCGAGATCGGAATGCACTAACTCTAATGCTTTCTTTACTCTCCATGAGTTTCCTTTTGGAAAAGGATCACGATGTTGCTTACTAACAACACAATCTTCACAAACATCCGATGGGCTATTAAATTATGGAAGACCAGCTACCATTTGCTTTTGTTATAAAGTCTTTAAACCACCAAAGTTAAGATGACCATATCGGAAATGCCAAAGCCAAGCCATATCCTTCAACTTTGCCAAAAAACATGAGTAATTTGTGTTGTGGAGAGAAAGCGGAAACATCCGATTAGCCGTCATACTAACTTGAGCTATCAAGCCCAATTTCTCATCTCGAATTCGGAAAATCCCATTTTTGATGGAGAACTCATACCCTTTCTCTTGCAACTGACCCATACTAAGTAGATTGGTCTTCAATTCTGGTACAAAAAGAACATTATAAATAGTTTGCATGGAACTTCCCTTGGTTTGGATTGACACATTTCCTTTGCCCATAACAGAGATTGTAGAATTATCTCCAAACTTCACGGTATCGTGATAAGATTCATCCAAATGAGAGAAAGCAGACTTATTTCCACTCATGTGATTGCTGCAACCGGTATCTAAATACCACACATTTTGGTGTGTATCCTCCTTTGCATGACACACCATGAGAAGAGATATTTCTTCTTCCTTTTCTACAAAATTAGATCTTTCCCCACAATTCTTATTTAAATTAGTACGGCATTCAAATTTATAATGACCGTACCTATGACACCGTTAACACTCAATGTTTGATTTGTCTGCTGACTTTGGCTTAAAGTTTATTGAGTGGTTACCATCACGACCTCTTCCTCTCCCTTGAGAAAAGTGAGATTGATAGTTTTTTGATTGTTTGTGTGGCTGCCTACGAGCTTTGTTTCCTCTGCCTCCTCCTTTTCCTTGATCTTCCTTGCTTGGTGATGAAAAATGATTGTTGGTTGAGACTTGTAAAGCTTGTTCCTCCTGTTCTTGCTGGTTCATTTTTTGTTCATGAACTCTGCAATTCATCAATTGAAAGAGAATCAATGTCTTTAGATTCATCAATAGAGCAAACAACATAATTGAATTTTGGCGTCATCGATCGAAGAATTTTCTCCACGATCGTCACATCCTCCATCTTTTCGCCATTAATCCGCATTTTATTTGCGATTGTCATCGTTCTTGAGAAGAAATCTGAAACTGACTCCCCAACTTTCATCCGCAATGTCTCAAACTCGGTGCGAAGTGATTGAAGATGTGCACGTTTTGACCTTCACATTCCCTGCATATTTCTTCTTCATAGAGTCCCAAATGTGCTTGGAGGTGTCTTTGCAAAGAATGGTCTCCAAGATTGACCTATCAATGGCTTGAAAAAGATAATTTTTGGCCTTGAGATCCTTCAACTTCATCGCATCCAATTCGACTATCTGCAAGTCCGTCAACGCCACATCAGCGGCTGATTCTGTTACTCCAGAATCAATGACCTGCCAATACTCTTTTGATCTCAAGAAATTTTCCATTAGCATGCTCCAATGATCATAATGACCATTAAAATGTGGAATGGCTGGTTGAACAAAATTTTCAGACGCCATAGACACATGCTACTGGATAGGAAGAAAAAGAAACTGTTGCTAAGTACTCTTTTTTTTCACTCTCTGTCTCACTTTTTCACCAAGTGGCTTTGATACCAATAATATAAAACCAGAGTACATATATATTATAGAACAAAGAAGAGGACAAAAATTGGCACAAGTTTTTATTACTCTGTATATGACAACTACAACCTGTAGCACTTTAAATAAGGTTACTGACTAACAAATAGTACTAGAAAATAGGACCACTAACTTTCAACAGGACCACTAAGTGGCTCTGATACCAATAATATAAAACCAGAGTACATATATATTATAGAACAAAGAAGAGGATAGAAATTGGAACAAGTCTTTATTACTTTGCATATGACAACTACAACCTGTAGCACTTTAAATAAGATTACTGACTAACAAATAGTACTAAAAAATAGGACCACTAACTTTCAACAGGACCACTAACTTTCAACGTGCATAAGCTTCATAGTAAACTGGTAAGCATTATGACCACTACTACACTAATAAGAAATCCCTATAGAATAGGACAACAATTAATACTTAGTCTACTAGACTCTATGACTTAACATATATAGCTATATAAAAAGAGATACAATTAACTCTATTATATACATGTGAAAGAAGTGAATCAAGGAAAAAGAAAATCAGTGCATAAAGATAAAAAAAATGAAGAAACTGTGATATCTTCAATATTGGATCATCACCTGTAAAACTCATAATGATATTGTTGACTTATTTAGGACCAAGGACTTAACGTCCTTTTTACTCAATTAATTTAGGGAATTGATATTTCCACAAGGCTTTCCTCACATGAATAGTAAACGGGACCCACATCCATGTGAGTGAGGTCTTGTAGAAATATTAATTTTCCTTGTAAAAATATCAATTCTCTTAATTTATTAACAGTAAAACTCTTATTATCAATTTATTTTATTAAATTTTTTATTTGATTAAAATTACGTTTGAAACATATATAATCAATGAAGTTGATAGTTAAATTATATTTTAAATTATTAATAAATGAATTCATATCATTTTACTAATTATTTCACAAATTTGTACCTTGCACGGGTGCCGTGCTTGTTTGAATAAAACTTGAAAACAGTTTGATGGTAGGTAGATTATTTGGATCTTTACTTCTTTCAATATCATGAATTATAATGGAATAATAATTTGGAGAGAAAATAGGGATAAGAGCGAGGGAGAAAAAATAAGGACAAATCTATAAAAATATCTGTTTTATTCTAATTTTCCCGATATACATATCCGGACGTCGTTTTGACTCGGGGTGAGCATGGTGCGGTTTGGTGCGGTTTGAAGTTCAAACCGCACCCGAAACCGCTTAGGTGCAGTTTGACAAATTTAAAATCGAACACGAAATCGCTTGTGATTGGTACGGTGCGGTTTTAAACTGTGCGGTACGGTCTCAATTGGTGCGGTTTCGGTTCCAAAACCAATTGAAACAACAAAAATGTATAAGCCTTCAATATAATTTAACACAACTCATATCAAGAAATTAACATGGTGACAAAGTCGACAATAAAAATTATATCAAGTATAGAACCAAAACTCCTTCTGCCAAACATGTCAAATTCACCATCAAATCATAAAACAGTGAGACACATAAAATAGTTTTAGTTTATAATAAAGGAATGATACTTTAAAATTAAAACATACGCTATATAAAACAACAGAGACCATATATTCGATAACAAGTAAGAAGGTTTATCTAGTTTTCCAAAAGTTAAAAATATATACTGGAGATATAATGAAATTCTATCTTATATATTGCAGGGAGGACTTATAGAATATAATCCTAACTGTACCTAAATTGAAAAATAATCTATTAGACTATTACTACTATAGTATAGACCTTAACCAATGCATCAAGTGCTCGAACCAACGAATTTGACGCCTCAGCTATAAGCCCCTCCAGTAACGCATCAAACAAATTCGAAATTCCAAAACCCAAATACTTAATTTTTGACTCTATAACCTCTAACCATCTTCTTTTAATTGGTGAAAAAATGACAATGCATGACTGGGATTTTCTCTGAGCGTGTTCAAGTGAAAAGTAACTTTAGAATTTACTAGAGATAATACATACATGCACACACATGGTGCGGTTTCGATTTTATGCGTGCGATTTTGACTAGTAACCAAACTGGAATCGTAAATTTAGTTATTCAACCTACCTAAAACCGCCACATGTGCCGAAACCGTTGGTGCGGTTTTAATTGGTGCGGTTCGTGCAGTTTTTGGTGCGATTTCGGTTCCAATTTGGTTACTTGCTCAGCACTAGTTTTGACCAAACTAAATCCGGCTTTTCTTTTTTTAAAAATTTTTTTTTGCCAAAAAGAAATGAGCAACAAGACATTTTGTGGAGCAAAACACCCCCCTCCTAAATTGCCGCAGCGTTGAAGACGAGGAGCAAAACCTTCTCTTCATTGATTCGAATCCTTTCCACCGCCATGATGATGAAACATCATTTACTCCGCCACCGTAACAACCACGATTTCCTCCTTCATAACCGGAGCACATTAAATCAATATAAAACTTAAAATTTCAAAATTATAGTAAATTTATTTTTAGTGCATTCAATCATTCAGTGCGTTTGTTTTAAAAAGAAAATCGTTTGAATGATTGAATTGATCAGTCATTCAGACGATTTGGATTGAATGGTTTAGCGTCATTTTTTTGGCTGAATGGGCTGCTAAATGATTTTTTTTACAATATTAACTATTATATCAAGTAATATTAAATAAATTTACAACAATTTCGAGAGGAGTAAAATAATAAAAATCTGTTATTTAGATGTTTCATACATGTCAATTATCAAACAATTTTTTTTATTCAGATTCAGCTCATTCAGATTCATTCAGTTTTTATCAAACACTCCTTAAGTGTTGTCTGAATGGAAAGTGTAAATTATTTGAAAAAGTATTATTTTATCCGTTACATAATATGACGTTTTAGAGTATAACATCAATTGTCTATAATATTATCTACCATATTTATCTCATACTCTCCCTCTCATCCGTAATATTTTCACATAAAGGAACGTTTAAAAAAAATTATAACTAATTCTCCTAATTTATACAAAACGTCAAATCATGTAAAACGTTACTTCCTCCATTCCTAAAAAATTGTCGTTTAAAATTTTGGCACATGAATTAAGAAAGTCATTTAATACTAGTAAATTTTTTTAAAATTCCATCACTACCCCTTTATGAAAAATTGAAAATTATTAATACAAGAGAGAATTTATTGGGACAATGAGAGAAGATAGGGGTAATATAAAAAAGTAAATAATTTATTCTTCTAGGAAGTTGTAAACGACAAATATTTTTGAACAAATTTTTTCTTCTAAAACGACAATCTTTTAAGAAGAAACGGAGGGAGTATATATTATAAGACGGGAGTATTGAGTAAACGTTAAGAACTTCACTTCATTATATTTGAAAATAAACATGACTGGGACTGGGACATTAACACACGTGGCAGACGAAGATTAACACACGTGGCAGACGAAGATTGGTTCATCATGCACCACTATTTGACCAAAGGTTCCAAATGACTAACTCGTGGTAGTGGACAAGTACCACACGTGATCATAATTGGGTTCGCGACTTGGGAAACTTTGGCACCTTTGTCCCTCATCTGATGCCAACACAGACAAGAACCACAAATCCAGATGTCTATCCATGAAATAAGCTCAAGCAAATATAAGCCTTCCTTGCCCACCAAAAAACTAGTAAAAAAACTAACAGAAAGAGAGAAAGGAAACACAAACACGTCAAGTTACAACTCAATTGACAGTTTAAAACCATCATAAGCCATATCAGAATACAAAACAAAACAATGACTGGTCTAACCCAATTTCAATTCTTCTTCCATCAAGATCCATTAAAACTCAGCCATCTTCCAATAATGTCTAAAATGGTGTTAAGGAAATGGGAAAATCTTCACAGAAGCATTTGAAAGCAAAATCCCAAAAAAACAACTGTAAGCTGCCCGTCGTAACCTACCTAATAAGCTTGTTTCTTCTAAATCCTATGCTAGAAAAAAAAATCCTACTATCACTACACACAAGAATAAGACGCTCAGTGACGAACCAAAGGTTACTAAAAATTCTTTCTTTTTCCTATCTTTCCCAAGTACTCTAATTCAGCTTTTGACAAGCTGTCTTCGCTTTAATTCCTCTCAACCTCGTATATATTTGTGAGAGCAACCAAAACTAATCACTCCAGAGAAACTAAATTCAAGTGTTATGAAAAGTGGTCATCAAATTGGCACATTCCCCTTTAACCGTCCACTTTCGAGCTTAGGCAACACTTCAGAAACCACCTTTTGCAGTGGAACATGGTTCAGCCGGATCTTGTTTCCATTTATGACCTTTTTTGTGAGGAATGTGATTTCCAGACCATCCAAATCTTCATTTACTAATTCCTTCAAAAATGTGTCATCTTCATCGAGGTTTGATCTTGTTATGAGTTCCATGACTTTTTCCAAGGTTGCCACATTCCTACCAGCACCGGAACCCATTGCAGTTGCAGCACCCACCGCATTTGCGATTGTTAACGTATATACCAAAGGCAAATTGTGTATATAACCAAATGCAACAGCCGCTACAAAGCTATCACCACACCCAACAGTATCAATGACGTTCACCTGTCGAAATTATTAGAATACTAGTTCAAGAGTGTCTGACAAAGTTGAGAAAGTTTGGTCTTGCAACAAGGGACAAAGTCAAAAACTTAGGCATGGAAACTTCTCGGTACAAGGGTTAAAACTTTTATTTCAATAATAAACTTTAAGACAAAATATTATCTGAGAAAAAAATAAAAATAATTTTTACTTTCAAATTTGCAGTTTTAATTATAATTTTTTAATTTTTAGGCCTTGAGACCTTCAAAAACAAAAGCCAAAAGTCAAAATGAGCTTATGAGCTAGTTGAGTTGTTTTACTAGCTAATTGAGCTTGAGTAAGACCATGAAGCACATTAATGATCACGGCTCATAAATAATTTGTTCATTTAGCGAGGCCATTTTTGAGCTCGTCTCGAACTTGACTCAACTTGTTTATTTACTAACTACTCGAACATGGCATGCAAAAGCTTGACTCATTTACAGCATCTTAAATAACTTTATGTAAACTTTCAAATGAAAATTATATAAACTTAATACCATAAAGCGTTACCTTGAATGCAGGCGCACAAGAAATACTTGACATGGTGATTAGAATTGAACCCTTTGAACCCATTTTAACAATCACCCATTTTGTGTGGATCCCTTTCCTTAGCAACTCCTGGCCTGCTAGTATTGGGTCTCCTATTCCGGTCAATGATTCAGCCTGGCACATCAACAACATAAGTTATACAAGATATTTGGGAAAAAAGAGAGAACAAAATGCATCCACAGTCTCCTACAGGTATTTAGAAATTATGCCAATTTTGAGAGGAAACTAATGCACAGAACGGCCGAGTGCAATTCACAAAGTTTGAAGATCATTGTACCTCACTTATATAGTTTTATCAAATTCAAATCCCACTTCATAATGTCTAGAACAATAGTACAAAAAGCATATGACATTGAAATCTTCTACATGCCGAAGATCATTGAACAAACTAACATAATTTTATCACAAAATCTTAACATCTCTTCTTTTTTTCTCTTTTTTTTTGGACACAAGAAAGAAACATGTACAAGAAAACTACAAAAAATAAAGGAAAATTCCACATCATCAACAAAATTATGTAACAATACTGAACTCTGACAAAAAGCAACAACTGAACCAGTATAAACCTCATATTGCCACCAAAAAAGAAGAAAGAAAGACTAAAAAAAATAAGTACTTTATATCGCAAGTGGCCGTTTCTTCTCATCAAAGTGCCAACCATTTTGTTCCCTCAAAAGGACCCACCAAATATGACGCGGAATCATATCCTACTTAGCACACCTCTTCTTTGAAAATCGAACCCCCCTCTCCAAGCACACGTGTATTTATAAATCTCTTGGATATCATTTCTAGTTATATCTAAAAGCCAACTACAAGGACAAAAGGACAACTAAAAAGAACTAGGCAGTGAAAATGTGAAATAGGAAGTATTACAATTAAGATGCCCATACGCAGCGACAGAGACGCTCATTGGCTATGGTAAGCTTTTTACCCACCTTAACTTTGTAAATAAAAGAAATTACAAAATCACAGGTATTTTTTTCTTAGAAAGAATAGAATAAAAACACGATGATGTATAACTATTGCCCCCGTAATCTTTAAAAGAAATGAACAAATGTAATTTTTTGACCCCCTAAGTCAGAATCCTGGATTCGCCATTGTTCATTAGCCATATGTGTAATGAGTTCTAGAACAGGATTTTCCATATATAAAATGACTCCATAATCTTATATCTGAGGAGGATAAGTAAAAATATGTTTAGTAAATGTAAAGCAAGGTATGTATTGGACCTCCTCAGATGTTATAAGAAGCACGTCGCTCATCCTTAGGAACTTGTCAAGTGCTTTTTGTTCTTCAGGTGTTCCGTTAGCAAGGGTCTTTCCTCGAGGCCCAGGATCAAAAAAAATTGATGTCCCAACTTCTGCAGCATACTCCAGAGCAGACACAATCAGATCAGGGTGGAGCTCATCAAAACCATAACCATTGCAGAACAGGATCTTTGACTGTTTTATGGCCATCTTTACTTCAGTTGATAGTTTAACCATCCAACTAAATGCAGGCTCCTTACTAAAATCTGCTCGACTGATGAACATAAAAAAAAGTGACGGTCACAACGATTTGCCAACAAGAAATATGTAGGTAAAAATTCACTGTGAAGATGCATTCTGAATAATCTGAAGAAATCTCAAATTCTGCACTTATACCTGCAAAAACCATGTCGTTGCAAAGGGTCCACCAAAACCCAGCACAGGAGTGTTTCATATGCACTGCTTGAACTGTTACCAATAAGATCCTGTTCACTCATACCAACCATTGCAATCCCCTCTTCGCGAAGCACATCCGAGAGGAAGTTTCCATAGATTTCGTCTCCAACATGACCAATTGTTATACAATGGAGTCCCAGTCTTGCAGCCGCTATAGCCATATTGCAGTTTCCACCAGCTTCCCAGTATTGCTAATATCAAAGTTAAACAAACAAAACTAAGACATAACTAATCTATACAAAAATCAAAGGAAGAAAATCTATAGAAACTAATACATGCATTTCCATATGAGTAAACCCTTGGTGCATTATAACGCAGACGCATGAGTTTAGTTGAAGAAGCACCAGCCTTTTCTGCAAGATCAACCCTTAAGTATATTTACTAATTTGGAATTTATAGACTACAAATCAAAGATCCTACTGAACTAAAACATATTTGTTCATCTACTTTGATTCTACTGGTGTTGCATCTTTATTACGATGCAGCATCTTTCTAACATAACCTCTTTAGTCAAACTATTCAATTTTACTTCACATGAACTGCCAATTCCATATTTCCTATTACTGCAAAAGTAGCAATAAGGTTTCGTATTCTCCAGCAACTTTTCTATTTTCTTTCCTCAAAGTGAAACCATAACACATGCCATTTAGCATACAAGTTAAGGTTATCTGCTTATGTTCTTCTCCCCTTTCTTGCAATCAAAAGCATTAAAACTTTATTTTGTAATTATTTTGAGTTCTATGTCCTGGCAGTCCTGCCACACCCAAATTGAGATGTGCAGGGTTCAAGATTTTGGTCTGGATATGGATGCCTTGAAAAAATAAGGTAATGAAAAAATTCACTGCCCTACCATTTTCCATTTATTAGGAATCCATAATATGCTGAAAGGGAGATAGGCCTAGCCTAGACACTGTTCAGTAAAGAACCCAGTAATATCTACATAATCACTAACATTTGGTGATTCATTTTATACATTTTGTTCAGTAAATTTTATTTTGTAATTAACTACAGTTCGTTCTGTTAATCTAAGTAGTTGGTTTCTACTAAAAAATGGTCAAGAATTTGGCAAAACAATAATAATTGCAAGGCAGTTATACAAGTGGATAAAAAATAAATAAGTAAATAAAAGAATTACAAGTAATTGTCAAATTTCATCTAAAAACAAGAAAATTATAGAATTTCACAAACCTTATCAGGTGGGGACTTGGATAATT
Organism: Panax stipuleanatus; assembly: GCA_020205555.1. Lineage (NCBI taxonomy): Eukaryota > Viridiplantae > Streptophyta > Magnoliopsida > Apiales > Araliaceae > Panax > Panax stipuleanatus. The sequence goes on from CM035115.1 coordinate 166,084,197, forward strand.
CATCCATGTAAGATTTACGTTCCTCAGGAGATGAGGGCGGCAATTTTGGGACATTTAGTACGATATCCACACAGAGGTTTCCAAGAGTGGCCACATCAAAATCTTTGTTAACAACACTTTTCAATCCCTCTCCTTCGCCAGAATAATTGGAAAAGCTCAAATGGTTTTCCGGGACGGAAACTTCAATCCCCTTGTTACAGTTCAAGATCGGAAAACGGGTTTTCTTGATTTTGGTGTTGTGATAAAGGGTATGTGAGAAAATGGCAGGAATTATTCTAGGGTTTTTGATACAATCAATTGGGTGGGGAGATAATCCATTAGGGGCGGTTGGGGATTTGAGGGTTATGGTGTAGTGATACATTCAGAAAGAAATGGGAGATTAAAAAATGCAGAACAGGATTTGAGGGGGAAATGAAAGCGAAAGAGAGCGACTGTTAGTAGTATAATGGAGGAGGAGTATTTAATGTATAATTCAAGAAACCATGGAAAGGGAAAATAAATGAATGGAAATGAATCACAGAGTCTAGTTATAGCTTGCAGCTTTTCACTAATTCCCCACCAGGGCGCCACTTGGGATTCTTTTACGAGGAGGGAGTACTTGGGGAAGTTATTCTTCGGTCAACTGGTCCACTAGATAAAGGGTCCTTTTTTTATGTTTGATATTGTTTCTATTTTATTTTTATTTTTTTAAAAAAAATTGATGCTCAAATTTTTTATTTCTGCCTTTATTTTTGTGAAATCGGTAGCCAAAAAATGCAGACGGTAATTATTTTTATTTGAGAATTAGGTGGAGCAAAAAAAGTGCAAGTATAATAAGAGATTGAAATTTGCTTCTTTAATTTTGAGAACAATCGCGATCATTTAAATTTTAATAAGATATACTCATCCACTCATATTTATAGCAAAGATTTTATTACAAACCTTAATTTCTAATTTTTATTTGCTTATGATATCATATGGTAGCCAAATGCCTTAATTTCTACTATTTACCAAATAGAACGAAGTGAAAATATAAATATATAAAAATATAAATATAAAAACGACTTCTAAACGAGCCTTAACTAATCTTTTTTATTTAATTTTAGACATTAGTAATATAGATTTTAACATAAATATTTAATTAGAGAATTATTACTTTTATAAGAAAAAATAATATTTTCATAAATTCTCACCCACATGAAAATGACTCGTATTTACTATTCATTTGAAGAGAGTTTTATAAAAATATCAATTCACTTTAATTAAATAGAATTTATATTTAAATGATAAAAGGGCTCTTTGATAAAACCACTTTTGTATTTTTTTTATAATAAACAATTTTTTCGTTTGTTTACAATAATTAGAACGTTACGGAGTTTATTGAAAAAAAATATAAGAAGTTTACACGTTAAGTTGAAAATTTTGATAAATTACTTTAGTCTTTCAAAAACACCGGTACAATCAGTACCCAAATCCGTATATTCTGTACCGGTATTGAGTTTTTTGGTGTTAAGCTTTCGGTACCGGTTCGATTTTTTTTTTGGATAGTAGCTCGGTTTTTTACGGACGACCACTCCTACTTGAGTTTAAAACCCCTGTCCAACTCTACATTCTCTAAACCGCGGGAAAGGTGTTTTATTGGTTTGTTCAGTTGGTTCCAACGGTCAGAGTAGACCGAGAAAGGACCTGTTGGTAATTTTCAGCATTTGATTCGTTTTTAATTATTATTGGGTTCTTCATGGTGATGACCGGCGGATCCATTCGAGTTTTCATCCCGTTTGCCCCTTCTCTCTCCATCCTTCATAGAGCTGCAAATCCAGGTACATAGCTTTTGTTTTTTTTTTTCCCATTATGATAATTCCTGTTACTATGTCAAATTTTTATATTCAATTGGTCTTTTTCTAGGGGTTTGCTTCATATTTTTTACAAGTGTTTCAATTTTAATACATTGTTGCAATCTACATTACCGATTATTATCACATTTTGGGTGATCATTTTGTCTGCTTATTAGATAGGCACTTAAATTTAGGGTTTGGATTTTATTTTTTTTGCCTTGTAATATATTCGGAACGCCTCTTCAATGATCAATGATGAACGTAGCACACATGGGTGGAATCCATCTACTTTACTTTTTTATCATTTTCCACTGTGCTTACCAGATGCTTGAATTTTAAATGCATTTATGTATGAGAATTATATGGGTCCTAATCAAATGATCTGTTGTTTCTTAATGCATATAGGATTGAACGGATCCGGGATTTGCTGGTTTTCATTTTGAGGGTTATGTGTTTTTAAATGTTTTAAAGCAATTGAGAATAATTTCTTGATTTGCTCAATTGGGGAATGGGTTACCTTCCGGGAATGGCAGTCACGGGTATTTCATCGGTGAATTCCAGGAGGAATTCAAGCGGGTTTATGACTCTATTGTCTTCTGCAGCTTGTGAGTGGCTCTTGATGTTCCTGATGTATGTAGATGCGGCATTATCATACTTGCTGACAAAATTTGCAAGTTATTGCGAGTTGCAAACTCCTTGTATATTATGCTCAAGGCTCGATCATATATTTGGAAATGAGAAGCCTGGATGCTATCGGAGTTTACTGTGCAGTAACCACAGAGAGGAAATTTCATCTATTATATGTTGTCAAATCCATGATAAGCTTGCTGATGTCCGTGGGATGTGTGATGAATGCTTCATGTCAGTTGCCATGCAGAATAAACGCAGCTTAGAATCATACAAGTTAGTGGTGGGTAAAATGGGGATGGAATTTGAGCGTTGTGGTTTCCAGAGTCCATATTCGAAAAACAATTTTATATCTCATTCTTTAAGCACAAGGATCTGTTCATGTTGTGAAAAGCCATTGGGAACTAAAACAAATACTCAAAGATTGCTCCAGCTAACTCCAGCTGGGTATGGGGCTTCTAGAGCTAATGTTAGACATCCTTTGCCTCCTGTGCCCCGCCGTAGCCGTTTAAGCCATCGGGATAGCTTGAAAAGGACAAGGGACAAATTGTCAGGGTCCGTTGCATCTCCTCGTAGTGGGAATTCTGCTGAGAGCACATTGGCTCATGTAGGGTATGCAGAACTGAAGATCACCACTGACTCTGAATCAGAGGTTCCATTCTCGGATGATGATGATGATGGAAGTTCTTTAAGTCGTGAAAAATTTGATTCCAATGAATACTTTCTTTCTCAATGGGGCTCAGAAAATCTGGCCAAAGCACAGAATGATAGAGCCACTCCAGTGAAGCAGATCCAACAAGCTTCTTCGATTGGGCCTTCCTTTCTAGATGAAAGTGTGCAGCTTGATGTAAACAAATCCAATGATGTGAAAGCTTCGTCGTTGGATGCTTTTATGGGGCATGGTTTAGGAGAACTTAATTGGGAACAACATGATCCTAAACCTATTCCATCTGCACTCCTAGAACTTATTTCATTAGATCATGTTCCTTCGTCGTCCAACGTTGTGGCAGGCCCTTTTGGTGTATCAACGGAGAAATCTAAATCTGATGCTCTTCTCTCTCAAACATCCAGCCTCCACGTACTATCTGATCTTATATCACTAGATGTTCTTCCTCGGATGTCCAGTACTGCCAATGAAATCCCTATGTCAAATGATGCAGATATCACCGATGTCTCTGATTCTGTAAAAGCTTATAACGCTGTGAAGTTGCCACCACCAATATTATATGCTAATGATGACGAATTACAGAGAAGTGATACTCCCATCTCTGAAGGGGTTCGGGTGATTCAGAATTCTGCTTCATTGGATAGTCTTGATTCTGGTTACGAATCTGCGGACATGAGCGGTGGCAGTGAATTTGAGGGTGAAAATATTGTTGAACAGCTAAAGCGGCAGGTTGACTATGGCAGAAGATGCATGAGTTCTTTATATAAGGAACTAGAGGAAGAAAGAAATGCATCTGCTATTGCTGCAAATCAGGCAATGGCTATGATCACTAGGTTGCAACAGGAGAAGGCAGCACTTCAAATGGAGTCGTTGCAGTACTTAAGAATGATGGAGGAGCAGGCAGAGTATGACATGGATGCACTGGAGAAGGCTAATGATCTCCTCGCTGAGAAGGAAAAAGAGATACAAGATTTGGAAGTAGAGTTGGAATTATTTGACAGGAATAACAAAGAGATTGACAAATCTATCGATGTTAAGTCTTCTTTCATAGACTTTGAGGATGAAAAGATGTACATTACACAATGTCTAAAGAATATAGAAAGAAAGCTTGGACAAGTTTCTAGTGATTTTTCCTCCGCTGGCACGCCTAGTGGTGTATGTTCTGAAAAGAGTACAAATGGAGTAGAAAATTCAGAAGGTATTAATTCTACTGATAGAGGGAGTACTCGAATAGATCAGCAGAATGGGTGGTCATCTACTTCAAATGGAAGCCCTTAATTGTGATCATGACGGGACTTTTGGTTGGGTCGAGGACGATTATTTGGTTAGTGAAGAAAACAATTAAAGATCATTTAAATTCTAATCGACAAAAACCCTCTAGCTAGGCAGGCACAGTCTTGAAAATGAAATTTCAGAGCTAGCTTAATGAGAGAGGTTGGAAGCACTGGAGGCCGAGCGTGAGTATGCTAATTTCATGAATTGGGTGGGTAATGGAAATTAAAAGAGAGTACTTTATACAGTTTCTTCAAGAATCAAGATATATATATATATATATATATATATAGGTGGCGCGGTGGTCGTCAGCTCCATGAAGTACTTGAGGAAAGTTTAGTTTAGAAGATCGAATTAGATGCCTGGCTAGCTATCTGTCTCATGATAAGGCGGCTGCATGTTTAACAACAAAAGGTAATTGTAGCTGATCGATCGATGTTGCTGGCAATAGTTTCAAATTTAGCAGAAACCGTATTGCTAGCTAGCTAGCTCACGATCTTTAACACTTTTGTTTTCCTCCAATTCTCTGTCAGGAAGTAATAATTTTAAATGTAGTACCACGATTCTGCATAGCAAATACATAGAAATATTTTCTTTTTGATATTATTATTTTCTTATTGAACTAGCTAGCTGCTAACACATATATATACAGCATATATAGCATGTTGAGTGGAGTTCTCTACATTGCTCCTTGCTTTCTAAGTCGTACGTACGTAGATCATTTTTAATCTCTCTCTCCCTCTCCCTCTCTCTCTCTCTCTCTCTCTCTCTCTCTCTCTCTATATATATATATATATATATATATATATATATGTAATATGATCGAGTTGAAATCCAAATATTTGGTAGACTGTGAATCATGTTAATATATAGAACCAAATTGTTTGGTTGGAATCCCTTTTCTTTATTTATTTTTGAGTTGGAATTTGTTTTTCTGCTAAGTTTCCCGCAATTGATGGGTGTTAATTATTTATTATAAGGTTTTTGGTATTAATTTATTATGCGGGCGGGGAGCAACACAACACTTAGAAACAGATGCGGATAGATAGACAGATAGATAGATTGTGAGGTACTGATTTTTTGAATGGTTATAGAGAGCAGTTTCATTTTCATGCACTAGAGAGACACTAGTCATGTATTCAACTTGGATTCTGCTACAAACTAATTCCTTAATATATTCCCTGTCTCTTCAGTCGTCCGTCCGTTTGAAATACTACTATACTATACTATTTATTCTACATCAAAAATGTATTAATTAAAAATATAGCTGTGAAAATATATTAAAACATTTTTCACTTTTTTGTCTGTTGCCATGGTGATTTGTTAAACAAATAATCGGATTAATTCTAACTACGTAAATGCATGGCTCCTGTTGTTATATGAAATGAAATGAAATGGGCCCATTAAATTAATAATTTTCCCATTTATATCCTTTGGTTTTACCCACATAAGTATATTTATATCTAATATTAAAAATGCACTGAAACATTTACAAAACATCATTTTAATTAAATTAAAGATCGCAAGAGTATATCCGGTTATTATGAGTTTAATTTCATGATAAGTTGATCAATTAATCGATATAGTATCGAGATATTTGATTATTATAAAATTAATTTTATTCAATTATTATAAAATTAATTTTATAATTAATTAACCAATACAATACTGACAAGCCGAATAGATAACCTCGCAACTTACGTATCTGTTGATCAAAGTTATGTATATTTGAGAGCAGATCTTCTGTCCTTAAATTCTCTGTTCCCTTGTGTCCCACCACTTAAATGTTGACATTTTTTTTTTTTTTTTAATTTTAGAATTAATTAATATTAAATAAAAAAATATATATTAATATTTAAGTGAAGAAACACAAGAGGACGGGAGATTTGGAGATAGAGAGATCTGCTCTCATTTAGATTGATATATCTATGTTCTAGAAGGGACAAGGTACGAAGGAAACGTCATTGATTATGTATCCAGTAATAATTGAGTATCTAGCGTTGCATGTGACGTACAATTCCTTTTATTAGTGATTATATATATATCTAACGTAACGTCTCAGAGTACATGATAAGTTGAGTCATCTTATTTTATTCTTAATATTTAAATAAATTGTATAAATAAATAGATCACCATCTCCTCTCCTTCCACACATGCGCACACAGAAATCAAGCGAGTCACCACCATGGTAGCCGATTTTGAGCTCTCAACGTCACTCCTCTTTTGCCTCTTTCCATTACTCGCCTTCTTCTTCATCGCCAACATTAAGCCCGCCTTCACAAATCTCTTCCCTCCTAAATCCAGTAAACTCCCCAGATCCTACCCAATCTTCGGTTCTTATTTCTCTCTCATCAAAAACAGACACCGCCTCAACAACTGGATGGCTGACATTCTCAATAACCAACCCTCTTCCACCTTCGTCCTTCGTCGCGCCCTTGGCCAACGTCAGGTCATCACAGCAAACCCCCAAATCGTCCAACACATCCTCAAGACCAATTTCAACAACTACCAAAAAGGCCATTTCAGCACCAGAATTCTCTCTGATTTTCTCGGTCACGGCATCTTCAACGTAGACGGCGAAAACTGGAAGTTCCAGAGGCAACTCTCTAGCCATGAATTCAACACCAAATCGCTCCGCAAATTCGTTGAGACCGTCGTCGATACGGAGCTCTCCGATCGCCTTGTTCCGATCCTCAGCGCCGCCGCCGCCGCTAAAACTACAGTTCTCGATTTTCAGGACATACTTCAAAGATTTGCGTTTGATAATATATGTAAAATTGCTTTTGGATATGATCCTGCATACCTATTACCATCTCTTCCCGAAGCAAAATTTGCAGTTGCTTTTGAGACGGCCGTTATGATCAGTAGTACGAGATTCGTATCGGTTATTCCACTCATGTGGAAAATTAGAAGATTTTTCCAAATTGGAGCTGAAAAGGAACTCACCAAAGCAATTAAAGTTGTTCGTGAATTTGCCGGAGAAATCACGAGGGAGAAAAAACTAGAACTCCAGGAGAAATCGGAGCTAAATTCCGTGGATCTGTTGTCACGATTCTTAAGTTCCGGCCAATCCGACGAAGTGTTTGTGACCGATATCGTCATAAGTTTCATATTGGCCGGCCGGGACACTACATCGGCGGCATTAACGTGGTTCTTCTATCTAGTTGCAAAGCATCCAAATGTGGAGAAGGAGATTATAAGAGAGATTAAAGATCAGAAATCGGATCAGACTTCCGTTTATGAGGAGGTTAAGGACATGATTTACACCCACGCGGCGCTTTGTGAAAGCATGAGACTCTATCCGCCGGTTCCGTCCGACGGCAAGGAGGTGATGGGGGAGGATGTGTTGCCCGACGGGACGGTCGTGCACAAGGGTAATAGGGTACTTTACCATCCTTATGCGATGGGGAGGTCGGAGAAGTTGTGGGGGGCAGACTGGGCGGAGTTCCGGCCAGAGAGGTGGTTGGAGAGCGATGAAGTGACGGGCGGAAAGTGGAGCTTTATCGCGAGGGATCAGTATAGTTACCCGGTATTTCAAGCGGGGCCAAGGGTATGTTTGGGGAAGGAAATGGCATTTTTACAGATGAAGAGGGTGGTTGCGGGTGTTTTACGGGGGTTTAGGGTGGTTCCGGTGGTGGAGCAAGGTAAGGAACCAGTTTTCATATCGTATTTGACGTCCAAGATGGAAGGTGGTTTTCCCGTGAGGATTGAAGAAAGAGTTTGATAGATTATATATGGTTCTTAAACATTTAAATGTTAATGGATTTCATCTCATTTATGTCTATATATATTTCATTTCTTTTTGTTGGTGTTGGTGTTGTTATTGATTTTGTTTTTGTGTAATAAGTGCGGTAAATTTAAGTGTCCAATTAATGTCTGTCTTATGGAGCAGTTGTCACTTAAATTTTATGAAGGTCCTCTTAACTTGTGTCCTAAGGTCACATGTTAAACACACAGTTCAAGAGAATATTTTTTTGAACTGTGTGCATATTCTCTTAATTTTTGCATTTACACAAAATTCAAGAGAATATGCACACAATTCAAGAGAATAATCTATTAAACTGTGTGCTTAGTATGTGTCCTAAGGACACATATTAAGAAATTCCGTTTATCAAAACAGTAGATATTGTAAAAAGTAGTCGTATGGCTCTGATTAATTTTTTTTAAAATTATAAATTGAGAATTCTATTATTAAAATCAAGAAATCACAAAAAGAATATGTATTGGAATGATTAAAAGGTGTAAATATCTATCTTGGTAGGGGTGCGCATCGGTAATTTACCGTCCCGTACCGATTACCGAATATGTACAAAATGGGATACCGAAATCGATACCGATTAAACCGGTTTTCAGTACCGGTGAGCCGGTACAATTCCGGGACAGTATCGGTAAATACCTATTTCATACCGATGGCTCAATTCCTTGTAATATCTATGCATCCAAACAAAGCCTTATCCTTTTATTCTTTTATTCTGTTCAATACCATGAAATTTCTATCTGTAAGCAAAACTCAGATATACACTAATAAATCAAACTATGGAAGAAATCACAGAGACCTTCAATTGATCAACATATAATCATCTCCAATTTAATTGGGGGCTTAAATCACAAGCACAAGCTTACCGATTAAACTGATATAACAGATTCATATGGACTTATGGATACCACAGATTTACCGATTACCTATACCATCTTTATGTAGGGCTTCTTTGATTTCTTTACTGAAGACAGCAAACGGAGTATTCACCGAAAAAAATGAAGAAAGGAAAGTAGATCAGAAAGGAAGAAAAGTAAATAGGAAGAAAGAGAGAATAAATAGATAGAGAAAGAGAGAGAAAGAAGAGTTTGTGTTAGAAATAAAAATAATGCTACTATCACATAAATTCTTTCACATAACTTTCACATACACACACATACATATTGTGTGTATGTATGTGAGAGTTATGCGATAGAATTTATGTGATAGTAGCATTGCTCTAGAAATAAGAAGACTGACATATAGAAAGAGAAAAGTCAGTGGATGGAGAGAGAAAAGTCGGTGGGTTAAATGAAGTGAATCAAAAAGTATATATAATATTAATATAAACGGTATTTCGGTACGGGACGGGATATTCCCAATGTGGAAAATGCTGCACCGTCTCGGTATCGAAATCGATATTTACCGGAAAAAAACTCGTTACCGAACCGGTCGGTACAATTCACTCGATTTCGGGAAAAAACCAGAATTACCGATTTAGATGCCCAGTCCTAATCTTGGGTGGATTAATTTAAATAGTTGTTAAAATAAGTGTGACTTCTTTTTTCAGAAGATACAAAAATACAACTAAATATCAATCGGATCAGATCGCATCATTTTAAGAATATCAACAAATACTTTATTTTGTGTTTAGTAGTATAATAATATTCTCTATTCATGTCGGGGGTGCCTGTATCTGTCTGTGTATATAGTAGAGAGAATCAGTCTTAATTGTTGGATCCGGTTATCATGAACTTAATTTTATGGTATGTTGGTCATGTGACTAATATAGGGTAAACACCTCTCGCCTGCGTGTCGATACTATATTGATCAATTGACCAAAATTAACTTCATGTTAACCACTCCCTTAATTGTTACACATGACATGATTATTATATATATATATATATGTATAGACTATAATTAAGGAGAGTGGTTAGCATGAAGTTTATTTTTTGATAAGTTGATCAATTGATCAATAGAGTGCTGACACGCGGCGAAAAAATATTCTCTCTCCCTGCGTGTCAGCATTCTATTGACCAATTAATCAACTTATCAAAAAATAAACTTCATACTAACTAGATCCATAATTAAGTAACCATTTAAGTTTTGACTTCTTACTGCTTTTTAAAGATAGTCACCTTATCCATAAAGTTAATTCAACATATTTTGATATATGAGTAATGATTTTAAATTTTGTCTCAACTAATGTTTTAATATTTTATTAATTGGATTATGTGGTTAATTATGTTATAAAACATTCAATATTTGAGACTCTTTAACATTATTTTTTGATATAAATAGTCACTAAATTAGAAGCTCTTGATCATCTAATGATCAAATGTTATATTAATTAGATGATGCAGAATAATGGTTAGACACTCTAACACAAACGTGCCGAAATGAACGGAATGACTTTGTGGCACTTCCATGACTTTGTGGCACTTGTGGGAGACGAGTCATGGAGTAATCTTAGTTGATGGAGGTGTACATCTTCATCTTTTAATGCCATCTTTAATTTCGTTGAACACAAACTGATAATTACGTTTTTCTTTGGATGGATGGAGTAGTATGGTATTATTAAACGTACGTTAGACCAGTAAACATTTATTAATTTTTCTCGAAATAATAAAATATAAGAGAGGAAAAAATTGAGTGTGGTTGTGCTTCTAATGTCAAAGTTAATAGTGTTTATGTTTTAATATATGTTATGTTGGTTTTAATAAAAAAAAAATTATATAAAATTAAATGTGGATAATATTGAAAAAATAAAATTTTAAAATAAGAATAAATAAATTTGAACAAACTAAAAATAGGACAAATAAATTTGGAGAGAGAGAGAGAGAGAGTAATATACGGGGACAAAAAATTATGTTAACATGCTAAAATGTAAGCAACTTTGAAGAAGAATCGCTGAAGATGATAAACATTGTACTAGTAGTCCCTTTGGACACCACAGCCTTTCACGACCCGTATAATTCTGCAATATCTTTGAAACTTTTTATGTGGGGGCATGTGTTATTTATTTCAATTAAATATATTTTTTTATGAAACAAGCTTGATTACACGGGCAAGTTTAAAACGAATTTTTTTTTATACTTAAAACGTTACGTGTACTTTTAATATCTATTATATAAGTAATTACTATATATGTAATCAAAATATTTTTTTTTATACGTCTAATATTTAGTATTTAGAGTTCAAAATTGAGTAAAGTAAAATTCAACACATATTTTTAAAGATAACATTTATTGTATAACTAAATAATTAAAGGATTTTTTCATAGATTATTATGATTTTTAATTATTTTTAGTAGTTAATAATTTTACAACTTATAAATTACTAATTGTATATAATTATGTTTGGTTTTATTGTTTCATAATTTATTATTAAATCTTATGGTATTAGGTCATTATAATGTGTTGTAGGGTTGGAAGACCCAAATGTATAGAATTAGTATAAGAATAAGAATTCTATTAAGTTTGGGACTTATATTAGTAGCTATTTGAATTGCTTTAAAATAAATAATATTAAAGAGATTAAAGTGTTTTAGTTATAATTAAATTCTAAGTATATACTAAGACCAACTATTATAAACGAAGGCTAAAAAATTAAATTTTGTCTTATTATATATATATAGATAGATATAGATATAGATTTCAGCAATTATATGGAAGCTGACCCCATCCCTACCTATTATATCATCAATCTCTTTTCAGAAACAAACAATCCCATTTGTGTAAAAGGTAAATACTGATTGGTTATCATTATAACTATTTTTATAAAATTTCTTAATTTTAGTTGTTTAAATACAGACACAGTTTGACAAGTATAAAAAAGAGTAGTTGTTATAAGCCCACACTATAAAAATAGTTGTTATAAGCCCACTTGTATCAAAGACCATAGGCCAGAAGCTAGCTAGTTTGGGAATAAGGGTGGTCCAAATTCATAAAACTATCACACAGTAAAAGAATATGCTTGGGTATGTACATTTTTATAAATTTGTAGATCATGGCCCTGGCCTAAGGAACGGCCCAAAAAAGGAATACTCCCATCGCATTTGACATTTCTTTGGTTTAAAATTTAAATGGTTGACATTAAATTAAAAAAAAAAAATTAAAAATTTTAAAAAAAAATGGTTGGCATTTGACTTCTTTTAAAAGAGTCGCTTTCACATGAATCTGCCTTTTTTAATGTACATGATATATATATATATGTATGCGGTCAGGCTTTCAGCGAATTATAAGGTGCGAATTAAAAACGAACTGGCGATAGCGACGGCTTTTTCCGTCGCTATAGCATAATAAACCGATTTTTTATGCTATAGCGACGGAAAAAACCGTCGTTGTAGTCGGTTCATTTTTAGTTCGCTTCTTATGGTTCGCTAAAGAGACGGACCCTATATATATGTACATGTATATATGTATGTATTTTATACGTTGCACATTTCAGAATAAAATTTCATGTGTATTTTTTTCATAGAATTAAAGAGTACACTAAAAAGTGATAATAATTTAAAGTTAAAGAATATTATATTATTAAACTAGTTATAATTTAGTATTATTTTTAAAAATATATATGCAAGAAAAATATATTATTAATATCCGCAAAATTTTAAAGTCTCATATGAACTCTTTTTTTGGGAGCGGGTATTTGTGTTCAAAGTTGAAACAAAATGGCTGCATGCAGGAGACGTGTACCAGCTCTTCTCACAGCTGTCACCACCGCTTCCACTTCTCCCTCTATAAATTCATTCCCATAGCCTTTCATAACAAAATGAATTACGTACATACATATATCTATATACATTGGATTGGATAGATCTAGAGCTAGAGCTAGAGAAATGGAAGACGCTTGCACTGGTAAGCATCGATCGCATTATAATATATATATATATATATATATATATATAATATATATATATCACCATTTTATTAGTTTTTTTTAGTACTAATATTAATTAAGATTGATAAAAAAAAGGTTTTGCGAATGCATGATGGGTTTTAGTCTTTGCAATTTTTTATTTTAATTTGAAGATATATATAGATTTGTTCCACATCCGAACAACGAACTCTTTGTCTTATGGTTTTTAACTCAGAGGTAACTTTTGTCTTATGATTTCATGAGGTCAAGGTTCAATTCTTTCGATTCTTGGGTGTGAGTGTGTGGAAATTAGCAAAAAAAGAAGAAGATATATATAGATGATTGATATTTAAATTGCATGGTGGTTAGTTTTGGAGTACGTATATAGTATAATTGATGTTTTGTTGTGTTTTATTATATATATATATATATATATATATATATATATATATATATATATATAGGAGCAAAAAGGAGTAATTCATGGCCTGAGCTGGTAGGGGCAAAGGGAGAGGTGGCAGCAGCAGTCATCCGGAGGCAGAATCCAGAACTTGGTGTTCAAATTGTAGAAGAAGGAATGATGGTCACTGCTGATTTCCGTTGCGATAGGGTTCGGATTTGGGTTGATAAGTACGGATTTGTCAAGCTGGTTCCTCAAATTGGTTAATTCGTTAATATCAAAATATAATTATGCATGTGTATTATTCCCAACAAAATACACACACATATATATATATATATGTACACGTACGCATATGTACAAGTCTTTCTGAGGGTAAAATAAGAAGAAAAAATGTGTTTTCTTAGTATATATATATATAATAGAAAATAATGTTGCTATCACATAAAAAATAGTCACATAAATCTCACATACAACATGTATATTGTGGGTCTCAGAGCCCAGAAACATACATGTGTATATGTAAATTTTATGTTACTATTTTTATGTGATAGTAGTATTATTGATATATAGTCGAACCACAGTTTGTTTGTAATAATAGACTATGACATGTGTCTTAATTATTATATATATTCATCAATTAATATATAAAATCCGTGTTTTGTTGTCTTTTACCGTTATATACCAGCTTAATTCCTTTTCTATGAGAATAATTCATATGTTATACTGCATTATTTATAATTCAATTCTAACGAGACTACTCTTCAGTAAAGGTAACGCATTTACTCAAGAATATTCAGGGTTTATGTTTATTAGATGGGGAATTGGGGATGGTTTTATGATATTATTGAAGGTGAATGTAGTAGTACTAGTAATAATGATGGTACATCACATGCATGCACTTGCGTATGTATGTATGTATGTGTGTATGTATGTATGTATGTAGTTTTAGAAATAGATAGAAAACGAGTGGACTGCAAACAAAAGTAAATAAAACATTCCGTTTATGTCATAGTATTATTTATTGCCTATTGCTACCCCAATACCCATGTAATGTAAATATTCCCCCATCGTTATTTTACCACTGGGAGGGAGGGAGGGAGGGAGTCACATGTTCGCCCCTCATTCCCTCTTTCAAATAATGGGTTCACTACTTTTTGGATTTAAATAAATAAAATTACTAAAAACAATTCTTTTACAACACTCGGATCCGATTACCATTAAGTTAACTTTATAGTAAGTTGGTCAATTGATTAATACAGTGTTGACATGCAGAGAGATCGCTTCTCTGTCAACACTGTATTGGTCAATTGACCAAAGTTAACTTTATGCTAACTACTCTCTTAGTACCAGTTTGGCTCTTGACTTTTAAAAATAAATTCGAGATGTTTTTCTCAATTCAAAATTTATATTAACTCACTTAGTTTTAATTATGGATATTATATGTCATCTAAAAATAAATAAATGGTCAATCACATCTTTCAATTAAAAACATTTCAAATAATTATTTGTTTTTAAAAAAAAAATCAAAACTAATCTTTTGAATTGTATAGAATATATATAAATGGATATCAATCATAATAAACAAAATATCCTTTTATTACGAGTGAACAGAGAGATGATTGCAGGCAGGACCTCTCATACATCTTTTTGGTAGATATTGTTTCTTGATTGTATCAACTATATGTAATTCAAAGACTTGAGTATTTTGTCACGTACTAAAACTAATGTAAAGAAAAACTCAACACAAAAATGATTATTCAAATTTAGTCTCTTATCATTGATAATCACCCTCAATAAAACAGTTTTGATTTTTTAGCTCATATTTATTGTATTTAAAAGAGGATATCAATAGATAGACAAATCCATAACAAGACTGAGCTTAATCTTAGCAACAACTCATATGGCTCAATCATAAGGGTTTGAAATTTTCCCACAAACATCAAAACAAAATAATTTGTGAATTTCAAAGCAATATAGGCCAAATCAATCTAGTTAATTAGCAATAAAATAAAAAATAAAGAAGATAGCATATGACAATATATTAATAATAACAAAATATTCATAATATATATCATTATCCTAACTTAATATATATAAGAAGTTGTATAACACTCCTGTGATAGGATACAGCCCCTAGGGGTTCAACCCCACATCATATCGGCCCAGACCCAAGAACCGTCGGGTGAAGCGTGTCTGAGAAGCCAAAGGTGTCCATCTTGTCCGAAGGAGCACTGTAAAAATCAGGTGATTTGATTTCTTTTGTCGTGTCATATATGGGTACCTCAAATAGAACAAAATAAGCGAGACTATATATAAATATCTACATGGATACAACTAGATTAGATATTTTTTATACTTGAAAACCAAATTAAATTGATTACTTAACTCTTTGTCATGTTCACTAATATTTTTACGCGAGACGCTCTCATGAAAGTTCAAGCCGTTATATTCGGTAAAGGCATTCGGACAAATATGGAACCACTGTTCCAAACTCTACGGAGGGCCAAGTCCTCGTCTCTTTGCATTGATGATCAAAATATAGATTGTATAAAAAAAATTAATAAATTTTCTCAATTTATAAAGATAATTTTGAGTCAATTTATAGGAACATGTGGCTTTTTCAATCATTTTATTAAAAAAACTAAATTAAGAAAAATATATACTAGGCCATTAATAACAAAAATATTAATTACGGAGGGTGAATTATCTAAAACAAAACAATTTTTTATTAATAAAATAATATCAATTTTATTTCAAAATTAAAATTGATCGGGTATAATCCACCGACCCCTACATGTACAGAAGGCTTGGGCCGAGGGGAGCTTACCAGGCCCAATGGGACGAAGCCCAGATTGGGATAGCAGGGTTCGGGATCGGATATCTGAGCTCTTTGGGCCAAACCTAGACCCAGCTGGTATCATCAGGATCGGGCATCTTAGTCCACGAGACCGGGGCCCAGACCAACACAATGATGAACGAGATCGGATTACCGAGCCCTTCGGGCCGGAGTCTAGACCGAATAGGTAATGATCGGGATCGGACTACCAAGCCCTTCGGGATGGGGTTCAGACCACTTTGTAAGGTCCATACCGAAGGATATTTCTCGGATGGAGCCCGGAGCAATAAGGAGTCTAAAGGATTAAGGGTCTTAACCCTAATCCTATCTCCATACTAATTCTCATAAGGCAAATGGTTGGATGACCACCAATTTGTACTTTTAAGAGAGATTGAGTTGGACCCAAACAATGGTAACTGCCATGTTTAGGAGTCCTAACTTGACTGGGACATGGACTCTAGAGGTGGTGAGAATGACTATAAATACAAGGCTTAACCTAATGGTAATAGGGATTTATTATTATTATTCACTTGAGCACTATACATTACTGCCTCCATTGTTAACCTTGTGACCAGCCTGTACTTATTCTCACACCGGAGCTATCACCCGGCGGCCCCAGCCGTCAAGCTTCGTTGGTGACGTGTTATTGTGCAGGTTTGAGCGCGTGGATTTGGTGATTGGACGCGCCGGCAAAACTTGGCGTTAACATTGGCGCTAGAAGGAGGGGTTTAGTGCTCTAGTCAATCACGTTTGTACTTTTCCGGTAGAAAGGACATGGCCAGTAAGGACGGTGGAGCCTCAAACCAGGAAAAGGCCAAAACCCACCCGACGACCCTAGTTAGGGCATCGATCAAAGATAGATTGGGACCCAGCAACCAGGAAGGCAATTCGGTGCAGGTCCAGTCGGCACGAAGACAGCTGTTCGTCCCTAGTCAACGTACTCCGATCCCTCAGCACACCCGCGTGGGAGACAACCAGTCTCAGGCATATGAACGACGGGAGGAGGATCGGGTGGAGAACAGCAAGGACCAGCGTCAGTTTATTCTGTTGACCAGAATACAACAGAACAAAGACGCCATGCTGGCCTTGCGTCTCCAGCAAGAAGAATTGGAGTTGCAGATGGCTAAGGTGGCTGGAGAACAGGAGGCTTCTTCGAAGAAGCACAGACATCGAAGCCGATCTAGATCTCCACGACAACGTGAGACAGGAAGGAACAGAAGCCCGATACAGAAGCCATTCTCGGGAAAGGAGGAGCCAAAGAAGGAGTCGTTCCCCCGAAAGAAGATCTGAACGCCTGGGCCGATCGGGACAGAGGGCGAAAATCGGATCTCCCGAATATGAGGAGGACAGGCGCAGACCTTCCTCCCGTAAGGAAGATACCGACCACCTTGCTCGAAGAGTCGCGGAGTTGGAGAAGCTTCTGGCCGTGAAAAATCAAGTGGGAACACCCTCGAGCTGCCACAGTTCGCCCTTCTCGCCCGAGATTAATCAAGTCACTGCTGACCCAAAGAAGAAAATGCCCCCGATGGAGACATACGACGGAATGGGAGACCCGTATGACCATTCGGATGGATATGATAGGTTGATGACATATTATGGGCATTCGGACGCAGCAAAGTGTCATATGTTTGCAACCACCTTGAAGAAGAGTGCCAGAGAGTGGATGGGAACTTTGGCACTGGGAACGGTTAGTTCTTGGAACGACCTTCGGGAAAAATTCCACGCTAGGTTCGGAAGCAACAGGAGAAGGGGAAAGATCATTGCTTCCCTCATGCAAGTGAAACAACGTTCGGACGAGACTCTTGGCACCTACGTCAAAAGGTTTCGGGAAGCTGTGGGATCGGTGGCAGAATTGAATTCACCACAGGCTTTGGGATTCTTCACAACGGGTTTGGATATGGGGAGGTCAAAGAAGTTGATGAAAGACCTGGTGATCAACCCACCCTCGGACTTGACTGAAGCCTTTTCATCGGGCCGAAGGGTTCATTGCCATTGAAGAGGCAATGGGAAATTTCAAGCCACCTTCACACGACAAGTCTAGGGACAGAGACAAGCCGAACAACCAGCGATCGGACAACAGTCAGGGGAGATCGGATAATCAAGGGAAAAGAAACTATAACAGTGGGGGATCGGGCAATGGCCGTCCACCCTTCCCGGGCAAAAGCATCAACAGGGTATTCACTCCCCTCAACACCGACCGTGCAAGAATATTGGAAGATATCAAGGACAAACCCTTCTATGAGCCCTGCAGGACGAGGCCGAAACCGGGGAAGCGCAGCAAAAATAGGTACTGCAATTACCATCAAAATGTGGGCCATACGACAGAGGAATGCCTTGATCTGGGGGATCTCATCGAGAAAAACATTCAGAATGGGACGTTGGTTCAGTATGTGGCCGGCCGGGAAAATGCCAGGACTCAACCAATAGAAGAAGACAGGACTCAGGCCCGAGAAACCCAGCCAAATCAGAACCAGCCCGCTCGGGGGGTGATTGATGTTATATCCGGGGGTTCCGTAGGGCGCGTGACAGGACGAAAAAGAAGTGAACATCTAGACGCTGTCTTATCGGTTGCAGGGTCCTCAGTAAAAAAAGGAAAGGGTTTTCCCGGGGACAGTTATTTCCTTCTCAAATGAAGACTACCCTTCGAATACCATAGAGTCGCATGATGGGGCATTGGTGATAACGGCTCAGGTCGGACCAGTGGACATGAGAAGGATGATGGTGGACAACGGATCATCGGTCGATATACTGTATACACATGCTTATCAGAGGATGGACCTAGGCGGAAAGAAGATGGAACTGGGAGGGGAAGGGCCATTGTACGGATTCAGTGGCGACCCGGTGCATGTGTCGAGCACCATCGAATTGTCGGTTAAGTTTGGCACAGCTCCCCAACAACTGGAGATTATGGTCAGATTCTTCGTTGTTCAGGTAGATTCGGCTTACAACGCCATATTGGGAAGGCCGACCCTGGCAGCCTTACATGCGGTCACCTCCATACCTCATTTCAAGATCAAGTTCCCCACACCGAACGGAATCGGAGAGGTAAAAGGCGACCTAGATATCGCTCGTAGGTGTTATCGGAATACTTTGATCTCTTCAGGAACCGGGATAAGCAAGCAGAAGCAGACGATGGCTATTGAGATAGAACCCTTTACAGAAGGTAGTACAGAGCCACTTGCATTACCAGCCGAAGAAATAGAGGATATACAACTGATCTTGGGGAACGAGAGAAAAATGATAAAGATCGGTTCAGGATTGACAGAACCCTTCCGGACCGGGTTGATCGATCTGCTTCGAGCATACGCGGATATTTTTGCATGGATACCCAGTGATATGCCCGGGGTGGACAAATCAGTAGCACTACACCGACTGGAAGTAGATCCCAATAAGAGACCGGTCATACAGAAGAGAAGAATTTTCGCCCCGGAGAGGCAGAAAATTATCGATGAAGAGGTCGCTAAATTACTAGAGGCAGGGTTTATCTTCAAAATTGATTATCCGGAGTGGCTGGCAAACGTGGTGCTGGTTCAGAAACAAAATGGGAAATGGAGAATCTACATTGATTACACAGACCTGAACAAGGCGTGCCCAAAAGATTTCTACCCCTTGCCCAACATTGATCAATTGATTGACGCCACCTCAGGGTACGGCATGCTGAGTTTCATGGATGCTTTTTCGGGATATCATCAAATCTCAATGGCTAAGGAGGACATCCCGAAGACAAGCTTCATCACGCATCGGGCCATTTATGCATATCGAAAGATGACCTTTGGACTGCTGAACGCAGGTGCCACTTATCAGCGAATGATGAACTATGTGTTTACAAAGCAGCTAGGCCGAAGCATGGAGGTCTACGTAGACGATATGATTGTAAAAAGCGTGTCAGTTCGAGAGCATCTGGTGGACCTGGAAAACTGCTTTGAAACGGTTCGAAAATACAAGCTTCGTCTGAACCCAACAAAGTGTACCTTCGGATTAGGATCAGGGAAGTTCCTGGGTTATCTAGTTAGCAAAAGGGGTATCGAGGCAAACCCGGAGAAGATCCAAGCGATACTGGATATGAAATCCCCGAAGTCTTACAAAGATGTGCAGAGGCTGACAGGTCGGATAGCGGCTCTTAGAAGGTTCGTATCAAAATCAGCCGAAAGGTGTTTGCCATTCTTCGACACTTTAAAGGGGCCAAAAAATGAGAAGAGTTTCCAGTGGACCTCCGAGTGCGAAGACGCCTTCCAGGGGATCAAGCAATACTTGTCCTCGGCACCTTTGCTGATGAAACCGATCCCCTCGGAGCCACTATATCTATACCTAGCCGCAAGCACGATGGCGGTGGGGGCGGCACTGGTACGAGAAAGAGCAGGAAAGCAGTTCCCGGTCTACTATGTCAGCCACGTCCTTCGAGATGCAGAAACCAGATACCCTAACCTGGAGAAGTTCGCCTACGCTCTGATCGTCGTAAGTCGGAAGCTTCGGCACTATTTCCAGGGTCGGCTAATAATAGTCTACACAGATCAACCTTTGAAAAAAGTACTGCACAGGCCTGAAGTCTAGGGGAGGATAGCCGCATGGGCAATGGAACTAACTCAATTCGCCTTAGAATACCATCCACGGACGGCAATTAAAGGGCAGGCCTTGGCGGATTTTATGGTGGAGTGTTCTTTCAGCGAACCAGATGTGGCTTCGGTCACCAAAGCTCGATCACTACAAACTGCCTGGACCCTTTACGTGGACGGGTCATCTACCTCGGACATCAGCGGAGCGGGGGCCATTCTAACTAGTCCTGAAGGGTTCCGGGTCCAACATGATAGTAGTGTGCATACAAGCCAATCATGTATGATGATAAAGCATGTACTTTGTAAACAATCTTATTTATTTATTAATGAAATATTCATTTATTAAAGGCATTTAATTATCTACATGATTGCTGTTTTTATAATATGTAAATAACCCATAGTTTTAAGCAATGCTTTTAGAATCATGATGATGATCATGCTAATGAGATCTAAATTCTTAGAAAGTTTTAAAACTTAAATAGTTCCCAATCGTGGGATTACTAAAAAGGGGATTAGTAAATCCGGATAGATTGGTACATATGTTGCTTGCTCATTGGATGAGGATGATTAATCTCATGATCATTTGTGTGGAGACACTAAAGCAAGTATGTAGGTGCTTATTGGAGAATAAGTTCACTGAACGTGATTCGCTATGGAATACCTAATGGAGTTTTACTCGCATGTCAATAGGAATTTCTAATGTGATAGTAGTACAAGTGATCCTTGGACTTGAGATCATCATAGTATCTTGTATGTAACAAATTATACTTTGACTTATTCCTTAAGACCTTTTAAGGCATATATAGGGTATGCTTGGGTATAATGAGTTACATATGGAGATAATGAATGATCAATAAAGAATCTACCACCTCTAGTAAAAGAGGAGATATGTCCTATGTGATTCGTTAAATGACAACCCAGGAATCCTTGGCCAAGGTGAAATGAAATTAGAAAGGAGTTTTTAATTTGCATTATTTGGAGTTGTGCATTTTCTAATCGAAATACATATAATTAAATAAAATAAGACTTGACAGTAAATCCATGTCTTATATTTAATTGGGACATTGTATGGTGGAAGGATTGAATTGTATGGTAACTATTTACTCACAGGTTCTTTTATGATTAATGTTGAAATCTATATTATCTGGAAAGTCGTTGATCGCTAGGGAGGCTTATCCCTATTGTAGAATAAATATTATTTATTTAAATAGATTATTAGTTTAATTTATTTATTTAAATAAGATTAGAATTGTTCTAATTGATTTATTCACAACCGGTTTAATATGGAGAACCTAAAGGGTCACACCATAAAAGGAAGAATAATTATTTAAGAAGGTAATGGCATAATCGTAATAATGCATTAAGTGAAATTAATTTAATCTATGGTGATAGAATAAATTAAATAGCTTAATATTTATTATTTAATATTTTGGAAATATTAAATATAAATTAATAAGAGGAGTCTTATTAATATTATTATAATTATTATTATTTTAATTTCTAAAGAAGTTTAGTAATTAATTTAATATTAGTACTCTCATTTATTCCTAATAAGATTAGGAGACAAATTAATTAAATGAATTTAATTAATTATTTCCCATGTGGTGGGAAGCCTAAATTAATTAAAGGAGTTTAATTAATTAAAAGAAATCCCATGTCTAATAGGATTAGAAGGGTTGACTAATATCTATATAAGAGGAGTCTTATAATAGATATTAGATGATGCAATTCTAATTGTTGGAGAGTACTCCTTTTTATAGAGGATAGAAAACTAAGTCAACAATCCTTCTTCTTGATAATTCCTCTTCCTTGGTGGATCACCTCTAGAGGCCAAACACTTGGGTGGCTAACGTTAATCAAAGGAAGGAATCTAACCCAGAAATTCAAGGAGATCTCGAAGAACAAGGAGTTGAACTCGTACCTGTGGAAGCTTCGTTCTACAAGGGTATGATTTTATAACTTCTTATTTATCGTTTTAAATTAATAATTTGCATAAAGGATGATCCGGGTAATGGTTTTGTAGAAATTTTTTTAAACTCTGATATACCATGCTTCTGCTAATTTTTGCAATTTGATTGCATCACGATTTCGTACAAACCCAACAGTGGCATCAGAGCCAAACTTTTATGCAATTATTAATTTATTTTTGATTTCATATACATATGGGTATATATTTAAAATAATTTATTGGGCATAATTTTATTGTATAAAATTATTATTTTTAAAGAAAAAAAAATGACTTTTTTTTTTTGGGACGAATCACAATTTTTTTTTTTGGGTGCTAATCTTGAATTCTGCAAAGAAAATGTGTTGTCTCTTTCTTACTCCAAAAAGAATGTGACCCATCAGGAAAGGACACTTTTAATAAACCTGCAGGACTCTTTTAATAAAAGAAGGTGACTTCTTTTTTAAAAAATAAATATGATATATTTATATATTATATTCTAAATAATTTTATAATTAAAATAAAGAGTTTATTTTAATCTTGAAATTGGATTTCATGCAATTTAAAATTGCCCATTAAATGATACTCATATATATATAGAATGTTTTAATTCATGAGATGAATATTTATTTATTGATATATATGGTGATATGTATGATAATAAATGGGGATTGATTATGGACTATTTGACCAATGTGATTGGATTTTATTTTAGTTGAATGCTTGAATGAATGGGTTTTATTAAATGGGGTCTGTGTACCTCGTCTTCTCTAAAAAATTTTTTCGTGATGTAAATTTCTATCTCCCTCCTATGTACTTCCCCTTGACTGCTGATCAAGGTTTCTATTTAAATTAAATAATTTAATGTAATAGAAATAGTTAGAATTATCTTGAAAAAATTGGAGACCAAGGAGCAAGGAGCGCGTGAAGACCCGTTTGTATGGAGCCCGGGTTTAAATGTAATAGTTATATTTAAATTTAAATTCTTGCACTCCTAGGTTTGACCTTTTGGTTCACTTGGTGGCTCTAGTGAACCAAACTAGAATAAAAGTCCATAATCAATCTGGGTAGAATATAGTATTCTATATTGCATGCTAAATATTATATATATTATATTTTATGCAAACATGTTTCGCATGTTTAATAAAATGACGCGTATTTTATATATATATGTGCATGCACGCTAAACAAGATGAGACAAATAATAACAAATCCCTCAAAGAAATAATATTAAGTCCGAAGCGTTCAAATGATATTTGGAATATCGAACGTCGCCTTCTAGCATGATAAATTAATAGAGTATTAAATATTTAATATGAGCTTGTTGTGCTATCCACAAGGCGAGTATTGCATATTTAAGATGTTAATTAATCACATTTGATGCTTATCAAGAAAATTGAACGATCTAGTCTTGTTGTGCTATCCACAAGGACGAACATTTTTCTTTTTTGAATTTATAGAAGTGCTAGGTTGGACTTAACTTAAATCGTTTTAGTTCGGATGTGCACACACTTGACCATTATGATTTAAGAGGCAAAATAAAAGGAGTTATATAGTGATGTAATTGACAAGAGTTGTCTACCTATTTATTTGTATATCGCTTGTTGTGCTATCCACAAGGTTATATACATTTGAAATGGGATCCTTATTCTCACTAGCAAATCTTTAATTAGATGTTGCCGAACTATATAAGTGAGGGTAATATAGTTTGATAAAAATAGTGGGAGATACCAATTTAAAATAAAGACCTAAATTTATTTTGGTATGCAAAATTAATAAAATGAATGTTTGCTAAAATGTTATTTTTCATATGCAAAATTTTAAAAATGTCAAAATCACTAATTTCACTGCGAAGCATACTTGATGCTAATAAGCTTACCGGGCCGAATTATACGGACTGGCTAAGAAATCTGAGAATAGTTCTCACTGCTGAAAAGATTTCTTATGTCCTAAACTCACCTGTCCCTGGAACTGTTCCAGAAACAGCCTTTGAGGAAGAGATTGCCACCATTGTAAAGTGGCAAGATGATGCATCTGTGGCTCAATGCATCATGCTCGCATCCATGAATAACGAGCTTCAGCGTCAGCACGAAAACATGGATGCTCCTACTATGTTGATTCACCTCAAGGAGTTGTATGGTGAACAAAGTAGGACTGCTAGATATGAGATATCTAAGGAGCTCTTCCGATCTCGGATGACCAAGGGCAAAGTGAACATAAAGGAACAAAAGAAATCTGATCCAGCTAGCAAAGGAATGTGCTTCCATTACAACGAGCCGGGTCATTGGAAGAGGAACTGCAAGAAGTTTCTGGCAAAGAAGAAGCTTGGAGAAGCTTCGACTTCCAATCAAGGTTTGTTCATGATTGAAATTAATTTTTCAGAAAGTCAAAATTCTACTTGGGTATTGGATACCGGCTGTGGTTCTCACATATGTAATAATGTGAAGGGACTGATCAGAAGTAGAAAACTGAACAATGATGAGGTGATCCTACGAGTGGGGAATGGAGCAAAGGTTGCTGCATTAGCTGTAGGAACTTATTATTTAGCAATGCCTTCGGGCAAGTCCATTTATCTTAATAATTGTTATTATGTTCCGAATATTATTAAAAATATTATTTCAATTTCTGTATTGGATATGGAAGGATTTAACGTTGTTATAAAGAACAATAGTTGTTCTATTTATAAAGACGATATTTTATATGGTGTTAGAAATTTGCGAAATGGACTTTATACACTTGACTTACAAGAAAATATTTTTCAAATTGAACAAACTAAGAAAAGGAAAAGAGATGATATTAATTATACCTACATGTGGCACTGTAGACTCGGTCATATCAATGAAACAAGATTATCCAAGTTGCATAAAGATGGGCTCTTTGAGTTATCTGATTACGAATCATATCCAACTTGTGAATCTTGTCTCATGGGTAAAATGACTAAATCTCCTTTTAGTGGAAAAGGAGAAAGAGTTACAGAGTTGTTGGCATTGATTCACACAGACGTTTGTGGACCTATACAACAAGTGCACGGGGTGGGTATTCTTATTTTATTACTTTCATTGATGATCACTCAAGATTTGGATATGTGTATTTAATGAAATACAAGTCAGAATCATTTAAAAAGTTCAAAGAGTTCAGAAGTGAAGTAGAGAAACAAACGGGCAAGAGTATAAAGATACTTCGATCAGATTGAGGTGGAGAATACTTAAGCGGTGAGTTTCTCAATTATCTCAAAGAAAATGGTATAATCTCACAATGGACTCCTCTAGGTACACCACAGTTAAATGGAGTATCTGAAAGGAGAAATCGAACACTGTTGGACATGGTTCGATCTATGATGAGTTTTACCGACCTTCCAATTTCTTTATGGGGATATGCCCTAGAAACGGCTGCATACCTACTTAACAAGGTACCTACCAAATCCGCCCCAAAGACTCCATATGAGATATGGAAGGGGAGGAAACCAAATCTTAAGCATGTTAAGACTTGGGGTTGTCCAGCTTATGTCAAAAAGTTTGAAAACGATAAGCTACAGACTAAATCCGATAAGTGTAGATTTGTGGGATACCCTAAAGAAACTTTAGGGTATTATTTCTATCATCTAACTGATCAAAAGGTGTTTGTTGCGAAACATACTGCCTTCTTGGAAAAGGATTTTATCCATGAAGGGATCAGTGGGAGTAAGATATATCTTGAAGAAGTTCAAGACCCACAAATTACCACGGATCAAAGTCAGGTACCTGACAAAGTAGAAGAACCTACTATACCATACCCTGTTCGTAAATCTGGAAGAGTACCGAAGATACCTGAGAGATATAGATTCGTTATAGAGGATGACGATGAGGTACACATCATGAATGATGATGATCCATTGAATTACGAACAGGCTATGAGTAATAAAGACTCAGGAAAATGGCTTGAAGCTATGAAATTCTAAATGGACTCCATGTATGAAAATAAAGTATGGACTTTGATTTCACCACCTGAAGGCATTAAGCCTATTGGGTGTAAATGGGTCTTTAAAAGAAAGACTGGAGCGGACGGCAAGGTAGAGACCTATAAGGCCCGACTGGTTGCAAAAGGTTTCAAACAAAGACAAGGAGTTGACTATGATGAAACCTTCTCACCAGTAGCTATGCTCAAGTCCATTCGGATTTTGCTTGCGATTGCAGCTTATAACGACTATGAGATCTGGCAGATGGACGTGAAAACGGTCTTCCTCAATGGGAAACTTGAGGAGGATGTGTATATGACACAGCCAGAGGGATTTGTTTCAAAGGTTGGAACAAATCAAGTCTGTAAGCTGCAACGATCCATTTATGGATTGAAGCAAGCTTCTCGTAGATGGAACATTCGTTTTGATGAGACAATCAAAGAGTTTGATTTTGTCAAAAATGAAGATGAACCATGTGTGAACAAGAAGGTTAGTGGGAGCGCAATTTCATTCCTTGTATTATATGTTGATGATATATTACTGATAGGGAATGACATTCCTATGCTACAATCGATTAAAATCTGGTTATCTAAACACTTCTCCATGAAGGACTTGAGAGAAGCATCCTATATTTTGGGGATAAAGATCTATAGAGATAGATCTAAAAGGATGCTTGGTTTATCCCAAGGAACGTACATTGATGCAATGCTAAAGAGATTTAGCATGGAAGATTCCAAAAGAGGTCTCATGCCGATGAGCCATGGAATACATCTCTCCAAGAAACAGGCCCCAAAGACACCTGAGGAGAGAGACCGTATGAGTAAGATCCCTTATGCTTCTGCAATAGGATCTATCATGTACGGTATGATATGTACTAGACCGGATGTTGCTCATTCACTTAGTGTAACGAGCAGATACCAGTCGAATCCAGGAGAAGAGCACTGGAAGGCAGTGAAGAATATCCTAAAATACTTGAGAAGGACTAAGGATATTTTTCTTGTCTACGGTGGGTCTGAATTAAAACTCGAGGGCTTCACAGACTCAAGTTTTCAAACGGACCAAGATGACAGTAAATCTGTTTCAGGGTATATTTTTACCTTGAATAGAGGCGCAGTGAGTTGGAAGAGTTCCAAGCAGCAAACAGTTGCTGATTCAGTGACAGAGGCAGAGTATATAGCTGCAAGTGAAGCTGCAAAGGAAGCTGTTTGGATGAAGAAGTTCATAACTGAACTTGGTGTGGTTCCTAACATTGGAGAAGCAGTTCCCATTTACTGTGACAACACAGGAGCAGTTGCACAGGCTAAGGAACCGAGGTCTCATCAGAAATCTAAACACGTGTTACGGCGATTTCATTTGATCAAGGAGATCATTGAAAGAGGAGACGTCACCTTGGAGCGTGTAGACTCTCAAGACAACATTGCAGATCCATTTACTAAAGCTTTAACACAACAGCAGTTTGATCGTCACTTAGAGAAGATGGGTATGAGATATCATGGCGATTGGCTTTAGTGCAAGTGGGAGATTGATAGTAGTGTGCATACAAGCCAATCATGTATGATGATAAAGCACGTACTTTGTAAACAATCTTATTTATTTATTAATGAAATATTCATTTATTAAAGGCATTTAATTATCTACATGATTGCTGTTTTTATAATATGTAAATAACCCATAATTTTAAGCAATGCTTTTAGAATCATGATGATGATCATGCTAATGAGATCTAAATTCTTAGAAAGTTTTAAAACTTAAATAGTTCCCAATCGTGGGATTACTAAAAAGGGGATTAGTAAATCCGGATAGATTGGTACATATGTTGCTTGCTCATTGGATGAGGATGATTGATCTCATGATCATTTGTGTGGAGACACTAAAGCAAGTATGTAGGTGCTTATTGGAGAATAAGTTCACTGAACGTGATTCGCTATGGAATACCTAATGGAGTTTTACTCGCATGTCAATAGGAATTCTAATGTGATAGTAGTACAAGTGATCCTTGGACTTGAGATCATCATAGTATCTTGTATGTAACAAATTATACTTTGACTTATTCCTTAAGACTTTTAAGGCATATATAGGGTATGCTTGGGTATAATGAGTTACATATGGAGATAATGAATGATCAATAAAGAATCTACCACCTCTAGTAAAAGAGGAGATATGTCCTATGTGATTCGTTAAATGTCAACCCAAGAATCCTTGGCCAAGGTGAAATGAAATTAGAAAGGAGTTTTAATTTGCATTATTTGGAGTTGTGCATTTTCTAATCGAAATACATATAATTAAATAAAATAAGACTTGACAGTAAATCCATGTCTTATATTTAATTGGGACATTGTATGGTGGAAGGATTGAATTGTATGGTAACTATTTACTCACAGGTTCTTTTATGATTAATGTTGAAATCTATATTATCTGGAAAGTCGTTGATCGCTAGGGAGGCTTATCCCTATTGTAGAATAAATATTATTTATTTAAATAGATTATTAGTTTAATTTATTTATTTAAATAAGATTAGAATTGTTTTAATTGATTTATTCACAACCGGTTTAATATGGAGAACCTAAAGGGTCACACCATAAAAGGAAGAATAATTATTTAAGAAGGTAATGGCATAATCGTAATAATGCATTAAGTGAAATTAATTTAATCTATGGTGATAGAATAAATTAAATAGCTTAATATTTATTATTTAATATTTTGGAAATATTAAATATAAATTAATAAGAGGAGTCTTATTAATATTATTATAATTATTATTATTTTAATTTCTAAAGGAGTTTAGTAATTAATTTAATATTAGTACTCTCATTTATTCCTAATAAGATTAGAAGACAAATTAATTAAATGAATTTAATTAATTATTTCCCATGTGGTGGGAAGCCTAAATTAATTAAAGGAGTTTAATTAATTAAAAGAAATTCCATGTCTAATAGGATTAGAAGGATTGACTAATATCTATATAAGAGGAGTCTTATAATAGATATTAGATGATGCAATTCTAATTGTTGGAGAGTACTCCTTTTTATAGAGGATAGAAAACTAAGCCAACCATCCTCCTTCTTGATAATTCCTCTTCCTTGGTGGATCTGTGACGCCCCCAAATTCCAGGACCGCCACTTGGTCTCTCGAATTCGGTTCATCACGTGCTCATGGTAATACATCACAATAATAATAATTAAATATCACACGATCACAGCGGAAAATTTATTCTAGAATAATTTACAATGATTTATTATAATTATTCCCCCAAGTCTCGCAACCTACAGTACTTAATAGATTACATAATAATATCAGTTAACGACTTATTACATAATCTAACTTAAGCTTAAACATAATCAAATCCAGTCTTACTACATCATCTTCATACAATATTAATATATTTAAAACATAACAGACATAAGCTAGTTGGTAGCTTTGCCCTTGCCCTTATCAATGCCCGAAGGTTCACCATGCTCTGCCTTAACTGAAATGTTTTAGGGAAAGCAAGAATGAGCACAAATTGCCCAGCAAGTAATATACAATAAGGGTGAGTAATAAGATTCTCAATTCTCGAAAGGGTATAACAAGATTTGATAGTTCAAGAATAACAAGAATATCAACAGTTCTCAATATCAGTCGCTAAGGACAGGATAATATCAATATGATTCAATAATAAGTCAATTCAAGATTTCAAATAATTGAATACTGAGTAGTCACTACGGACTATGAACTTCTACTAGAATTGACAGTAATAAACTGAAAATCCAACAAAAACAGGTACAACAGGTGATCAGCCTAAAGTACCCTTGTTATGCATAACAATCAACCATACTCAAGTGTGCACGTCGGTTCTCCGACAATTATATATTCCCTTCAAAGAAGGTTGTTCTTCTCAGTCAAATATAAGATCCCGCACCAATCAATTAGTTTGGGTTGCTTTTCAATAACATAAGTCCAACCGAATCAAATGGCATAGAGACTGTCACAATATTCAAGAACAATACTAAGTTCAACATGAATAATAGCTTTAATGAAATAAGAGTTCAAGTGTGCTAATTCGATTCAACCGATTAAATAGGAAACTAGTTCGCAATACACAAGATAGGATACTTGCATAGTAAAAGAGTATAAGTTAGGAAACTTTCACAATCATAGATTTCCTTGCATAAAGTAAATGCGTCGGTTAGGATACTTGCACTTTAAAAGAGTGTAAGTAAGAGAACTTGCCTTTAGCGTAGTTTATCCACGAAAAACAATCAACACTTTCGAATTCCTATCGTAATACAGTTACGTATATATATGATATTCATTAGTCATATAATTTAACTTCACATTTTCTCTTTGAATATACGATCAACACATAAGCTAAGTTTTACCTAGCTACACAGTTATATAGAATATAATTTCTATCCTTAACGTTCATTCTTTAGAGTTTAAACGCATTCTCATATTATATAAGATCTCAACAATTAGCAAACATGCTTGCATATTATTAATATCACATAAGACCACAATCAATACTAAATATATTTCATTTTAGCAAGTTACGGCATCTCCTTAAGTTAACCGTCAAAATCGGGTTCAAGTAACATCATATAATATCGCGTAGCATGTATTCATTTTTAAAGGATACTTTCATGCTTGTATAACTTTTCCAAATCCAATCGTACATGGTATAGGTTCTTAAGTTAATACTTAAAGCCATTCAAGGACACGAACTCATATGGTCTAACATGATTGCTTTTAAACACATAAGATATTCATATAACTTGTATTAGTCATGCTCATGAGTACTCGTATTGCATATATGTAGCTAGCATTGTTATTATCTTGAAAACATGCTTTGTTCATGCTAAACTTTAATCACGGCAACTAATCATGGTATATATACATGCATGACACATGAATGAGTCTAAGAGTACTATCACATGTGTCCATAAATGTCAAATTCTAATTCTCGTCATAACATACCAACGTTCACGTTCAAAGCTTATACTTTGTTAGTATAGTTCATTAATAAGGTCTATCATGTTCATGCTTTCTTATGAAACCTATATATGTAAGTTAACATGCTTTTCATGTATTTCAAGGCCCTATAAACATGCTCGAAAAGTCAGAATGTATACATGCTTCATATATGTTAACGTCGTTTATGAAACTTTAAATTCGTTTCCAAACTATGTGTCGTTTGGTTAACCATGCATGCTAATATACTAAAACATGCTTACATTGCCTCATTAGGTTTATATATATGTATTAATCATGCTCCTATGCTTGTTTAAACAAAAATCAAACAATTGGTACATAACAGTTTTGTTGCAGAATGCAGAAAACTGAACACAGAGGCTGGCGCTGCGGCGCGGCAACAGTAGCTTAATACTGGCGCTGCGGCGCGAGTGGCGCTGCGTGCGGCACTGCGGCGCGGGCTGCGGCGCGTGTGGCGCTGCGGCGCGGGCTGCGGCGTCGAGGCAGTTTTCTGCGGTTCAGACTGCAGTGAAAATCGACCCAAAACCTCCCATTTCATCGATTTCAACATACCCAGATATTAGACTTGTTTAACTTACTAACACATACATATATGCTTATATAACAGTCAATAGCAATTATCAATTCCCAATTTCATGAACTCTAACTAATTTACGAATTTCATGTATTTACAGAAATTGAAGAGGAACAATGGAAATGAAAGACTATTCAGTGGTTCCATCATGTGTGTATGTTCATATAACAACAATATAAGGGTTCTACAAACCAATCATGAACCAATTTGGCATAATCAAGAATTTCAACAAAACTCAGAGAACAACAATGGAGTTCTTTTGACAGAAAATGAAAATGAAGACACGAAGAGGATTTATACCTCTGTTATGGAGTAAGCTTGCTGATGCTACTATAGAAATTCCTTCTGAACTAAATAGACAATCACAGTATACTCTCTTCTCTTAGAAATATTTCAGCAATGAAATGAAGGTGCAGGGAGTTCCTTTATATAGAAGAATGAATACACAGTCCAAGCTTCTAACTCCCAAATCAAACTAACGGATTGTCAAATTGCATGAAGGTTATAGAATGGTAGGTATTTAGTTGTTAGAATCCATCATTAAAACCACTCCCTTGCTCATCATTGCTACAAGGCTATGGAAATTTACTGAGTTTAAGGAGAAGCAATAGGCTTAGGCCATAGTGGCTGTGCACGTGAATGAGGGAAAGGAGAGTGACTATTATATTGGGACAAGCCAAGCAAATCTCAGCATTCTTACAAATGGACTATATGCTACACTTATGTTATATATTATATGTACTCTTAGGTTATAATTACAATGTTCTCCCCATAATATAATAAATGCAATTTGAATACATATAATCTATGTACATTTTATCTTACCGATATAATACAATCGGATACTACCACATTACATTATATCATATATTATTAAATTGTATTACTCAACAATTATTTATAATAGATCCATGATACATTATTTTAATGTATATCCACACATCATTTGTCACCTACACATATCATAACATATAGTTACTATACATTTAATTCGCATGCTTGCACATATAATTTCTCATCTTATAAATTGAATATTAATTAATAATATACACATATCCTACATCAATCAATATAATTGTTAACCTCCATAACAATTTAATTCACCTTTATATGATTAACTATCACTTTGATATAAATCTTATTATATTTATAAACACGTTGCTCATTATTATTATGTTTCTTGCAATAATAATAATCACATATTATTAATCAATCCTCATTAGTATTTTATAACAGTTAATTAATATTCTTCGATTAACAATTCGCTTAAATTAATATAATCATTCTTATATTACGTCACTGTGCCACACAAGGCAATCAACGAGTTTATCACAAACTCCACCAATTTCTCAATTATTATAATTATTCAATTATATATAATTGAATTAATTCATCTCATAACACAAAATCATTTATATTCAAATAAATTCTCATTTTCATTAATATATTTATTTAATAATATATGGAAATTCTCGGGTATTACAGGATCACCTCTAGAGGCCAAACACTTGGGTGGCTAACGTTAATCAAAGGAAGGAATCTAACCCAGAAATTCAAGGAGATCTCGAAGAACAAGGAGTTGAACTCGTACCTGTGGAAGCTTCGTTCTACAAGGGTATGATTTTATAACTTCTTATTTATCGTTTTAAATTAATAATTTGCATAAAGGATGATCCGGGTAATGGTTTTGTAGAAATTTTTTTAAACTCTGATATACCATGCTTCCGCTAATTTTTGCAATTTGATTGCATCACGATTTCGTACAAACCCAACACAACAGGCCATTAGGTTTCGATTCAAGGCCACCAACAACGAGGCCGAGTACGAAGCCATTTTGGCCGGACTTAGATTAGCCCAATGCCTGGAGGTGAGAAAGATAGTGGTGTACAGTGATTCCCAGCTGGTGGTTAAGCAGATATCGGGAGAGTATGAGACCCGAGGGGCCCGAATGGCAAAATACTTGGCGGAGGTAAAGAACGAACTCTCATACATCGAGTCGTACAGCTGTCTGGGGATCGATCAGACAGACAATACAGTAGCAGATTCCTTAGCCAAACTAGCCACAACCGAAGCAAGTTCATTCACCGGATCAGTATACTGGGAAATATTAGACAAACCGAGTATTCAAATGACAGACGTACTGACCCTGGATCGGCTCGACTGTTGGCTTACACCTTACATTACTTACCTGGCCGAGGGGATTCTGCCTTCGGATCGTTTGTACGCTAGAAAAATCAAACACAGGAGTTCTAACTTCGTTCTTATTGATGGGGATCTGTACCGTAGGGCATTCACCTCTCCTTTACTGAAGTGTCTGACGCCTTCGGAGGCCGAGTATACACTGAGGGAAGTACATAAAGGAATCTGTGGGGATCACATGGGAGCCAAGTCATTGGCTTACAAAATTATGAGGCAGGGATACTATTGGCCGACCATCTTCCAAGAAGCAAAGGACTACGTCAGAAAATGTCCAAAGTGTCAGTTATATAGCTCCATCCCACATAGACCTCCCGAAGAGTTGTGTTCCGTCTTATCCCCAATTCCATTTGCTATGTGGGGGATTGATATCTTGGGACCATTACCGAAGGCCAAAGGGCAGGTCACTTTTGTAATCGTCGCAATCGACTACATGACAAAGTGGGTGGAATCCAAACCATTACATAAGATTACTGAGCAAGAATGCCTCAAGTTCTTTAAGGAGTATGTTGTTTACCGGTTCGGCATTCCGATGGTCTTGGTCTCGGATAATGGCAGACAATTTGTGGGGTCTAAATTCGAAATTTTCCTAAAAGAGTTAGGAGTCCAACACAGAAAGACTTCCGTGGCCCACCCCCAATCCAATGGACAGGTAGAGGTCACCAACAGGATCCTGCTCACAGGAATTAAAAGAAGATTGGATGAACTAAAGGGACGATGGCCCGAAGAGTTGCTCAGTGTCCTTTGGGCGTATCGGACTACCCCGAAGACCACTACAGGGGACTCACCGTTCAGACTAGCCTATGGAACCGATGCACTGATACCCGTTGAGATCGGATCACCAACACTTCGAATCAGTCAGTACCAAGAATTATACAATGATGATGGTTTACGATTGAATTTGGATCTATTGGATGAGGTTCGAGATTCAGCATCGATAAGACTAGCTATATACCAGAAGAAAACGGCCCGACATTACAATCAGAATGTGAAGCGAAGGAGGTTTGAGGTCGGGGACCTTGTTCTTCGGGAAGCAGAGGCATCAACCCCCCAGAACACGGGCAAGTTAATGCCTAACTGGGAGGGACCTTATGAAGTAACTGAAGTTCCGAAGCCGGGAACTTATCGGCTTCGGACGTTAGATGGTACAGAGGTAAAAAATACATGGCATGCTGGAAGACTTAGAAAATATTATCAGTAAGAGTCATGTAATTTACTTTCGCTTATGTAAGCTGCTTTACACATTAATAAAATAAAGTAGATTTCTCTTCGAAAAATTTCTTGATCTTCATTCAAATTCTAAAAGTCTACAAAACCCCTCGGACTGGCGATAAACAGATTCGATCAGAACAGTTACAAAACAACTTGAACTGATCGAACAAAGTTACACGCAGATCCGATCGGGCAAAGTTACAAAAGAAATAAGGACAAAAATTACATGTGAAATCCTAAACTATGGATCCGGAGCCTCGCCATCAGCATCCTCTCCGGAATCAGACTCTCCTTCGGAAGAATCGAGAACAGCAGCATCCAAACCAGCGGTATCCATCTTACCCCGAGCACTCTTCCGATGAGCGTCATAGCCTTCAGCAAACTGGGCCATGACCATTTCACGGAGTTCAGGAGACTCTCGGTATTGTTGAACAGCTCGCTGTATGGCTTCGGAACGATCTGACTCCAGAGACGAATTCTCCCTCATCAACACCATCTGTTGGGCGTGCATTTCGGAAATTTGACTCTGGAGGATCAGAAGGGCGTTCTGCTGATCCAGGTCCTTCTCTTTTAGAAGGGTCCTCTCCTCGAGGAGCTGTTTATTATAACTACTAAGGGCAACGAACTCCTCCTGCAGATTATGATGTAGCCTCTGCTGTTCGTTGGCTTGACGTTCGGCTAACGTCAACTTATTTCGGGTAGCGGCATGACTTTCCTTCTCCTTAGCCAAATCAGGCGATAAACCCCGAATACCGGGCTCGAGTAGCTCCACATCGGCCCGAAGCTGAATCTCCTTCCGGGTAGCCTTAACGACCGGGGGGATAGCTCGGGCCAGAATAGCGTTAGCCTACATTGGGGAAAAAGAAACAGGTCAGTAATGGATAGGCAGATATTCAAAGAACACAGAGTCCAAAGCCTTCGAATTTACCTGACACTGGGCCTTAATGTAAGAGACCAAGAGGCCCTCGGAAGAATGCCCCTTGAACCGAGCATCATCCCCGGGAAGTTTGAAATGATCCAAGGCATCAAATGGGAATGCTTCAGAGGGGCTCTTAGGCCAAAAGCTTGTTGGAGGAGAACCCCCAGACGAGCCGGACGCAGAGGATGGACCGGCCTTAGGAGTGGGATCGACCTCAGCATCAGGTGTAGGAACCGGGATGACCTGGGGATCGGGCCCATCCACCAACTTCGGCTTCAATCGCTTGGGGCGAGGTTCGACAGCTTCGTCTTCAGTCTCCTCGGGATCCACAAGGACTTCCACTTCACGAGTTGGTGGAGAAGCCGACTCCAACACCTTCCGCTTCTGAGAAGATGGCTTGGGGGGCCCTTTGTCAGAACCCTCTTCTTTCCCTTTTTCAGCAAAGCCATCTTCTCAGCCTGAGACATCTGCGTGACATCCTTCGGGGGAGCGGGAGAGGAATCCACGGAGAGCTCAGAGATTGGCATTGTCTCCCCTTCGGCGACACCGTCCCCAAGTGGTAGGTGGATCGGGCCGGAATGAACGGGGAGAGGGGAGATAAACTCATCGATGCCCTTCGACTTGAAGATGGTCACTACAAAAGGAAATTATACGTCAGAAATTAGGACAAAACAAGACAGAAGAGAAGAAAAAGACAAGAGTGATCGAAAGTGAAAGCTTACATCCATGCTTGTACAACCAGACCTCATTGGCCAGAGTGTCCAGACTCCACATAGTATTTTTCACCTTCTGGTAGAAGGTTCGGAATTCATCTCTTCGGGCAGTCGGAAAGGTCGTTACTTTCACAATGGTGTCATCGGGAGACGACCAGTTCGGAAGTAACTGAAGATCGGTCCCCTTGACGAACATCCACTGGTTGTGCCACCCCTTGTTGCTAGAGGGGTTTTTTGCGAACGTAGCTCGGCCGGAAATTCGGTTCAACTGACGAAAGCCAGGCTCCTTGGACTTGCCGACCGAAAATAGTACGAAGAAAAAATCGAGACTGGGGGGAACCCCTAGTTCTTGACAGATGGCGATGAAGCTTACTAAGTGGATATACGAGTTCGGCACAAGCTGTGCGAACCCGATCCCCACAAAGCAGAGAAATGACGCAATAAACTCATGAAGTGGGAAGCGGACCCCATACTTCAGAGCGTATGTCGGAACGGCCACCCACTTGCCTTCGGGGCGCCAGAACATCCTCTCATCGGGTCTTGGCACCCGAAGCTTGTATTCTCGGGGAAGGTTGAAAAGTTCCCGAGCGTCAGAAAGTTGGGTGGGGGTGATGGTGGATTTGGTGTTGATATGGGAGAAGTCCGTCTCAGAACGGTAGACGGACCGGATCCGCGCCTCGGTTCCATCAGTAGATTCTCCGGTGGGAGCTTCCGGTAAGTCGACCGGCACCAAATCGGTGCTGGTGATGGTGACAGTGGCAGCCATTTCGGCGGAATCAGGGGTGACCTCAATAGGAGGGGTCGAGTCGGGGATGGAAGCAGCTGGAAGAATGCCGGAATCAGCCATTAGAACAAAAACTCGGCGAAAGAGAGGTGATTTGGGTGGTAAAAGGACTGATCGGAGTAAAAGAAGCCTCTTGTCGAAAATCGTGCTCGCCGGAAAATACTTTGAAAGGGGCTTAGAAAAAAGGGAGTTCGTAAAGAATGGTTGTCGTGGGGTGAGAGGTATTTATACGGATGCTGCACGAATCTCAACTGGCGGCTAATAATGACGTTGGGCCGTTCATTTCTTGTGTATCGTGTACCGCATTAATTAGGTCGGTTGGATTACCTAGGCATCT
Organism: Panax stipuleanatus; assembly: GCA_020205555.1. Classification (NCBI taxonomy): domain Eukaryota; kingdom Viridiplantae; phylum Streptophyta; class Magnoliopsida; order Apiales; family Araliaceae; genus Panax; species Panax stipuleanatus. The sequence goes on from CM035115.1 coordinate 166,122,550, forward strand.
TTTTAAATCTCTCATTAAATATCCCATTAAAGGCTTGTTATAATGAGAGACTGGGGGGCAATGATCGGGTATAATCCATCGACCCCTACATGTACAGAAGGCTTGGGCCGAGGGGAGCTTACCAGGCCCAATGGGACGAAGCCCAGATTGGGATAGCAGGGTTCGGGATCGGGTATCTGAGCTCTTTGGGCCAGAACCCAAACCCAGCTAGTATCATCAGGATCGGGCATCTTAGTCCACGAGACCGGGGTCCAGACCAACACAATGATGAACGAGATCGGATTACCGAGCCCTTCGGGCCGGAGTCTAGACCGAATAGGTAATGATCGGGATCGGACTACCAAGCCCTTCGGGATGGGGTTCAGACCACTTTGTAAGGTCCATACCGAAGGATATTTCTCGGATGGAGCCCGGAGCAATAAGGAGTCTAAAGGATTAAGGGTCTTAACCCTAATCCTATCTCCATACTAATTCTCATAAGGCAAATGGTTGGATGACCACCAATTTGTACTTTTAAGAGAGATTGAGTTGGACCCAAACAATGGTAACTGCCATGTTTAGGAGTCCTAACTTGACTGGGACATGGACTCTAGAGGTGATGAGAATGACTATAAATACAAGGCTTAACCTAATGGTAACAGGGATTTATTATTATTATTCACTTGAGCACTATACATTACTGCCTCCATTGTTAACCTTGTGACCAGCCTGTACTTATTCTTACACCGGAGCTATCACCCGACGGCCCCAGCCGTCAAGCTTCGTTGGTGACGTGTTATTGTGCAGGTTTGAGCGCGTGAATTTGATGATTGAACGCGCCGACAAAACTTGTCGTTAACAAAAATATACTGTGTTTTTATTTTTAATCCGTCAAAATTAGAGCCGCCTTACGTCCAAGTTACAGCCGAGTACGCTGAATGTGGCCACGCGGTCATAGTTGTTTGGATTAACGGGTTTCTTCCTTAAAATGTGCTGGCCAGTAGTGGTGATAACTAAGACAGAGAAATAGGAATTTTAAATAGTTTCAGAAGTTGCACGAGTAATTAGTGAGCTCAGATCTAAAAAAGCATGGCCGAGTGTTCGTTGGAGTCACATGAAACATGAGCGACCAACCCTTCGTTTTACTTAGCCCAGATCCATCATAGTTTCAGGTAACTGTTACTGCGCAAGTTTCTTTTTTATGTATAATTTCTTTGTGTATTTATTGATAAGAACTTGTAGCAGTTCTTTTATGTATAAAAAAGAGAACCAATAGCTGAAAGTTCAAGAATTTAGGATTTCTGTTAGTTGAAATTGAAACCCAAGTATCAAAGGTTCAAAATTTTATAGTTTTGTGTCAATTTCTTGGATCTGCTACTGGAATTAGGGCAACCCTTTGTGTTTACAGTCAAGATTTATGGTTTATGGTTTCTGATTTATGAAAACTGGCCTCCCAAGTAGTTGTGGATTTAAAGATTTGTTTTGTACTTTTTTTTTACAAACTGGCCTCCAAGTAGTTGTTGTCGGGGAAAAAGGGTTTTTTGAGCTGTTGAAAGATGGGGGAGAAATTTTGGGTGAAAGAAGAGGACAAGGCTTTGGTGGAAGGTGTGCTGGGAAATGAAGCTTTTGAATACTTGGTTTGGTCGGCTTCAAATAACGTGTTATCAGAGTTTGCAGCTCCAGCTGGGGATTTGGGACTGCAACAGGGGCTGTGCAAGATTCTTGAGGGGTCTAATTGGACTTACGCGGTTTTCTGGCAGGTTTGTAGTTCGAAATCGGGTAAATCGGCTTTAGTTTGGGGTGATGGACATTGTAGAGAATCTAAGGGAGGTGAAGCCGAGGATAGAAAATCCAAAGGTGATAACAAGAAGCTGGTGCTTGACAAGCTCCACGCTTGTTTCAGGGGATCCGGGCAAGATAATTTTGCAGCAAAATTTGATTCAGTTTTTGACGTAGAGATGTTTTATCTAACATCCATGTATTATTCGTTTCCGTTTGATAAGCCCTCTAGTCCTTCTCAGTCATTTAATTCAAGTAGGTTAATTTGGGTCTCTGACTTGAAAAGTAGTTTAGAACACTATCAGTCGAGATCATTTTTAGCAAAATTGGCTAGACTCGAGACAGTTGTTTTTGTTCCATTAAAGTTGGGAGTAGTGGAGCTTGGTTCCAGCAAGGTTATTCCGGAAGATCAGAACTTGATTCAAATGGTGAAATCTTTATTTGGGAAATCTCATGCTGTCCGGGCAAAGGTGTTGCCGAAGATATTTGGGCAAGAACTCAGTCTAGGTGGTGCTAAGTCAGGTCCAATCAGTATAAATTTTTCGCCCAAGGTTGAGGAAGACTTGTGTTATCCTTCAGATCCATTTGAATTACAAACAATAGGTACTAATCAAGTGTATGGGAACACTTCAAACGGGCACCGGAGCAACGATAGTGAATCAAAGCTCTTCCCACAGATGAATCAAGTAATTCTTGGGGGTTTGAATTCACAAGCATTAGTTTCTAATTTGGAACAAGGTAAGGATGATTCATTACTTCAAGCTGATGAGCGGAAACCTAGAAAGAGAGGTAGAAAGCCTGCTAACGGTAGGGAAGAACCACTGAATCATGTGGAGGCAGAGAGGCAGAGACGTGAGAAGCTTAACCAGAGATTCTATGCATTAAGAGCAGTTGTCCCTAACATCTCAAAAATGGACAAGGCCTCTTTGCTTGGTGATGCAATTTCGTATATCACTGATCTTCAATCGAAGATAAGGATCTTGGAAACTGAAAAGGATGTGGTGAACAATAATCAAAAACAGTGCGCTATTCCAGAAATTGATTTTCACACAACACAAGAAAATGCAGTTGTACGAGTGAGCTGCCCATTCGATGCTCACCCGGTGTCTGGAGTCATAAAGACGCTTAGGGAGCATGATGTTATACCTCATGACTCTTGTGTCTCCACAACTGACAATGGTGAGATTGTTCATACATTCTCTATCCGTACTCAAGGTGGTAGTGCTGAGCAACTGAAGGAGGAGCTATCTACCGCTCTTTCAATATGATCCAGCTGTAAAGTTGCATTTGTAAGACAATCTCACTCATGCTCTGTATCCCATTGAGTAAAATTAGGAATACTTCACTTATGTCTGTATTTGCCTGTTGAAATGGGAATAAGTTCTATTTTTCCCTTGGTTATATTTACATTTGATTATGATGCGACTTCTTGCTTCATATTTCTGATTTTACTTCATCAGTTGATTTTTTTAATAGTTTTTTTGTGAATTGTTGGTGTGCTTATAAGGCCATGTAGCAGGTTATAATATTTTGAATGTTCACTCTATTGAAGAGCCTGATGAAAATAAATTTATGATTTAGGTGACAACATAATGAACTAATGTTTATGTGAAGATAGATGAACTGTCGGAGTTTGGTCCTTTATAGCAAAGACTTTGTAGGAGTATGTTCTTACTGGTGTATAATTATTGTTAATTGCAGTTTAGTTCAATTCATTTCAGCATCCTATTATTCTGTGAATTAAGTTGAAACAAGTTCAGACAAGAGATTTGCTTCTAGTGTAACCACTACCTGAGCTAGTTCATGGAGAAAATTAACGGTGCAACTCATCATTTGTAGCATCTACACTGTTGCAACATTTTATGGCACCTTACCAAATTGCTTTTGATAAAATGAACTATTAGTTTCCTCTCCTCTGAGCAAATACTTCCTACATGAAGTGCGATCACTCTTACAAGTGGTTAGAATGCATATATTAGTAAAAAACAAACTATTTATGAATTGAAGAAGGTAAACCTGGCTTTACACTATAAAGCACAACCAAAGGGAAAACAAACCCCCTAAGTTCTCAGGCATGCCTCTAGAGTATAGACTGGATTATGAAAAGTCTCAGATTCCTTTGGAATGATTCATCATTTCCTGTTTAGGTTTTTGAGATGCCTGAGTTATCTTGGCCACATTTAATATGGTTTTATCCCTCATAAATGTTACTCCATGTCACACAGGCTATATAACGGCCAAATCAAGGAATTTCAGTAGCCTGAGTTTAAAATGTTACAAATGCTTCTTATGCAAGCGTATTCAGTTTTCAACTGTCCCTATCGAAAATAGGAATGACTAATCTAAAAGGTATGAATTAGAATGCTAATTTCATTCCTGAACTCTAAATCATCAATGCTTGATATGTTTTCTGCACCATTTCATAACTAACAACTAGGCTTTGAAGTCCATTAGCGAGCTTGTTTTTCGGAAACAAATTCAGTTAAACTTTGTGAACTCTTTTGGCAGAGCCTCTTATTCTATTTTCTTGTAATGATTTAGTTTCAGGGAGTACATGAAATTGTCTTATATTTACTTGAGATAGTTGAAAATTGGTTTAGTTAGTTGGATTTGGTGAGAGGGTTAAAGAAAATAGCTATTAGGGAATCAACAGTTATTTGGTTTATGCTTGGATTATATTTTTTGAGTTTACATTAATTCTTTCTCTTACCTGCAGGAATGCGCATTTAACTGGAGAGGGAGAGGGAGAGGGATGAAGATGGAATGCTGTTTGATTTTGTTCAGACAAGCTGAATAGACCTCTATGAATTAATTAGTCTTTGTTAGATAGTAATAATTATATATGTCTGTCTTGAATTTGGGATTAAGGTTGTTGATTTCTATTTTCTGACTCATTGTTGGATGGTTGATTTTACTCTATTTGACTTTTCTGTTAACATATATTTTGAGATATACGTTGCAAATTTATGTATAAATGATACTGGTATATATTGCAAATCTAATTCAAAATTCATATAAATTGATGGAAAGTTTTGAAGAAATAAATGTGATAATTAGTAGTATATTTCATTTATTTGTACAAAAATTAATTAAATTTATATCAATTTAAAATTTCGTAATTTGAAATGTCTTAATTTCACAGAGTCAAATCAAATCTCTGAGTTCCAAATCGTAGCACTATTAGTGACGGAACAATTCTTTTATAGTAGGATGGATGTTGCGGGTTTCTAATGGAAAAATTAAACACCGTCCGTCCGTCGCTAATGGGATGGGTTTGCTGTCCCTGAAATGCTAGCAAGTATTTTCTAGTAGGGAATATTAGCATTCAGTGAGAACATAGGGAAAAAAGAAGAAGAATATTTTTGACAAGTGAAAAGTGTAGCTAGGTAATACTAACATAATAAAATTTGACGGTTTTGATATTGACAGAATAACAGTAGAGTAAATATGTATTTAACGACATTTTTATTTTAAATTTACAGCGACATTTATTACTCTCACAATATAATAATTGCTTTGACATATCACTAGCCTAAAATTTGACCCAACTATTAATATACTTTTTCAAAACATGATAGACATGGGCAAGAATTTCTAATTTCCAAATATTTTCCATTTTTTCGCTTTATAAGTAGTATATTTTCTTAAGTTCTGGGTATGTATTTCCTAATTTGGTTCACTATTAAATGTTGAAAGTCAAAAGAAAAGTTTGGCATTCAAAATTAAAGCAGACTCCATGTTTGAAACTAGCAACGAATTAAGGATTTATACCTTTGGGATATGACATAATTATAATAAAGAAGAAAAAAAGGGGCCTTATTTTCCTATAAAAGCTGTTTTGTTGTTAGAAAAATAATTTAAACGTGTAATAAACTTAATACACGATTTTCTTCACCTCTCTCTATATATAAATCTCGAAAATAAATAAATTAATACTTTGACCGACGTCTTGCATGCTTCTTTTGGAATAGTTGTTAAAGTTCAACCATATACAACCGCATCTTTTCTTTACTTCCACATGTAGGACCCACATATTAGCTAATGTGTCGAATTTTTATTAGTTAATATATGAGTCCTACATGTAAAAATATCAAAAAAGTAACGTGAAAATATCATTTCCCTTATTTAAAGGTCAGGCAACAGAAATTAATATTGAGTGTCTTAGACATGCATGGTGACTATAAAAAGTTAATAGTAATCAAGGTTCTCTTAATTAAATTTGTATGGAAAACACTCACACTCGAGGAGTTGGTTAATTTTATTGGTTAGTACTACTACTTAACAAATGACACATATCCTTAGTTTCATACAATTAATTAATCACTTCATAGGTTGATCGCACATAGTTAATTTACTATGAAATTGTTTGATATGTGTGCATTGGTAATTATATATTGTATACATTTTGAGGTTAAGTACTGATTACGCATATATCCACGATAAAAAAAAATAAAAACAAATTATATGAATTAGCCAAGGAGAAACAACAATAATAAAACCTTCGCAAAAGATAAAATATAAATTGAATTCACAATATATAATTGCTTATCCTTTTATTTTTTTTATTTCAGTTATTCATATTAATCATACTATACTTGGTATATACAAAGAATTAATGTGAGCCATGTATAGCTATATTTTAGCCATTGATCAGATGCATGGGCATGGAGAGAAGGGGGGGAAAGAAAGTTACTCCATATATTAAAGTAATTAAAAAAAAAAAATACAATCGCAACATACATGTACACAAATTAAGAATGAGATTTAAGTACAAGTAATTAAAAAAAAAATTAAAGAATGAAATTAAGAAAGTAAAATCAGAAGGAATTATAGATATATATATATCCATTTGGTTTTCATGCTGCTAATTTCTATTTGGTTATTAATGTTAGGCGGCCTCACTAGAGGACTATTTATTTAGGCTAAGAAGCAACACCAAATTGATCAGTCATGAAGTGTGGGTATGCTTGAGGAGGAGGAGGAAGAGCCGCAGTGTGTCCCGCGAAGCCCTTCTGGTTGATCACGCAGCGGTTTCCTCCGCTCCCGGGGACGTAGGTGCAGCCATTGGGTGCAGGAGGGCCAACCGGATCACCCTTGGGCAGAGCTTGTAGATGAAGATCATCAATATTCTTATTTCTTGTTTTTCTCCATAATTCTTCTTCTTCATCTAAAAGTCTGCAAGCTTCATGTGGTTTTATCATGGTTTGAACAAGAAGTAATATTGCTATAATGCCCAAAGTAATGCTTAGATTTTTCCCCATCTTTTTTTTTTAACCAAGGCAAAGAGCTAGTACGTATTAGTTTAATTTGAGAAAAATATGTGGAGAATAAATGAGGAGCGATGTGCTATTTAAATGGATTTTTTGGTATGTATATATGATGGCTTGTACTTTTTTCGTGATTAAGTAGCAGCAGCAGCAGCAGCATATATATATATTTAATATGATGCATTGGGTTTGACTGTTGACTAGTAGGGTTTGCTGAAATTGAATAAGTCAACCAATTGAATTGTTGAATTAAGCCATATATATAGATTTAACTTGTCGTCCAAATTACCTAATTCCCAAGGCTCTCGTATGTACTTTGATTTCATGCATGCAGTACATAGATTTAAGCCTTGAATACTTCAAAATTTTCACGAGAGATATTAATCTTTGGTGCTCAAAATATTTGTACCAAAATTATCCCAAGTGCATTACAATATTATACGTGGTATTACTCAAATATATATTTTTAAGTTTGATTAATTAATTTCTAATGTTTTACTTAGTATTATAATGAATGAATGTGGACTAGCTATTGAAGCATCAACTCAAAATCAAATGACAATGAATGTAGTAGTCTCTCAAGTTATAGAGTCTCCAGGACTTGTTTCATGTCGGACTTTATATCTCAACACGCCCCCTCACGTGTGACATAATTTTGAGCCAAACACGTGGACAATTTCAATTAGGTAACGTGGAGCATGTGGGTCGTTGATGAATGAATGATGCTCTGATATTATATTGAAGCATACAACTCAAAATCAATTGACAATGAATGAACGTACGTAGTCTCTCAAGTTATAGAATCTCTAAGTCTTAATTAATTAATTGTCAGACTTTATATCTCAACACTAGCTAGTTACGTATTATCCCTCTGAAGTACGTCAAGTTTTGTGGGGAGTGGGAATGTAGAGCTAGATGGGCTTTGAATATTCATTTATTTAATTTAAGCTTAGAATTGAACGAATCGTTGGTTTGAATTTATAAAAATCCCCTCCACGTCTTATGTACTTTGTTAAGGCTTTACGCGACATGCTTCAAAAGAAAAGAATGGAATGGAATTCAATATCCGGGGAGGACAGAATTAATAGACGTACGACTACTCCATTTCTGATGATCAAGTCCAATATTCCCACCAACTACACAACACATTCCACAAGTATATATATATATAATTATCACATGATACTAGGTAGAAAGTCTCTCACTATCATTAATATATTTAATTATGATTTTTTAAATGAGTCTGTAGTAAATTGAGACGATCTAAAAATATATACCAAGTTGTTACGATTCAAATTTTTTTCTCAAAAATTTAGTCATGATTATGAGTTTGATTTTACATTTTCCCCAAACAAATAAATTCATTGTGGTTTTCGCTACAACTAATGATTGTTACTTGTGAGTTTTTTAATTCAGCAAGCAAATGATCAACTAAACCAGACACGAACAATAAATAATGCAGCACTATTCTTTTATATATATACTGTATATAGTAGAGTATATACACATATACTGACAAACACTAATATGCACACGTGGCTAATGAGTAGGATAGTGATAGAAGAGCTGTGACTTTGAAGGGAGGGAAGGAGGATCCCAAGAAAGAAAGGTATAATGTTGTTCTTTGTTTTTTGATTCTGCTACCTACCTGCCTAAAAGTAGCTCAGCAAAACAAATTAAACAGGGGGAAGAAAGAAGAAAGAAGGAAGAAGGAAGAAGGAAGAAGGAATGAAGCAGCAGCAGCAGCAGCAGCCCACTCATGGGGCTTTCAACACCACCACCATCACTACTCATCACATCCAACAGGTCTATTTTATATAATGCTAATGGTCTACATTAACTATTCTCTCCAATATTTTTAATTGAGACCTTGTATTGATACATTCTGCTTCTTGATTTTAGTTTTCTTGTGCGTTTGGTTGGGGCCCCGGGGGGGGGGGGGGGGGGGGGCTGGGGGCTTCTGGATCACCTATTTGAATTTTAAGGAACCATTAATAAACTCTGAAAACAAAACAGGTTGATGTGGTGTCCTGCAAATTTATTACTCACCTAGGCGGCAGAGTTGAGAGGAGCAGTTTCTAGTATGTTGAAAGGGATCAATCAGACATAGGAAACTTGTTCCCCATATATTTCTAACAATAAATTTGTTTCTTCAACATCCACTATTTTATTGGACTTTACAAGGAATCGTCGATTTCCCCTCCACTATTTTATTGGATTTGCATGTGATGTGCAGTACCTGGATGAGAACAAGTCGTTGATCTTGAAAATTCTTGAGAACCAAAATTCAGGGAAACTCGGTGAATGTGCAGAGTAAGTCACCCCGGCCCATTATAACTTTAGACTCTGGCCTTCATTTCCCTCTACCCCTAATTCATTCTATTGTTTCTATATTAATTAATTAAAACCAACCATTTTTCCTTCCTTGCAGGAACCAAGCTAGGCTTCAGCATAACCTCATGTACCTGGCTGCGATAGCTGATTGCCAACCACCGCCCTCCTCCTCCTCTATCTACGCTCAGGTACAAAATTTGCATGACTTGTGTCCACCGCGCACAACAGCCCCTCCCTTAATCTCTGCTGCTCATTATGATTATCACGCATCCTATATATAGTACCAACAACTTGTAATACAGGGACAACATATGGATGGTGGTGTATATGATTTATTATTCACAATTCTCACTCAATAAGGGTAATACAGGCAGGCATGAATTATATGCAACACCAACAATCCCAACAGATGGTTTCACATCCAGCAATGGCAATGGCAGCTCGTCCGTCTATGTTTTATGGTCAGCTGCCGCCATATTTGGCACTTCAGCAACAAGCAGGCTTGCAGAGTCAGCTTGGCATCAGCTCTGCTGGGACTAGTGGAGGCCACTCACTACAGAGTGAGAGCAGTTTGGGAAGTGGTGGGACTGCGGTGTTTCCTAATTTTGGTCTAAGCACTTCTTGGGAGGGCTGGCGGCATGGTGCAAGCAAGGTGGCAGGAAGTTCAAAGAAAGAGGACAATGGGATTACAGAGTCTGTTAAAGATCATGGTGGCAAATCAATGTGACGACTATGTAGGACTTTTGGCTGAGAGATGCTTGTGTAGAAGTAAAAAGTGACGATAGGACCCAGGGTCGTCAAACATCAAGACTCACTGGAGAATCTTAATGGTATTAGTTATGACATGGTAGTTTCATGTTTAGGAGGGAGCACGACTTATGCAATAGTGCAACTTTAAAAAACTGTTGGTTGATTTTGGCCGGTTTTACTACCATTGCAGATAAGTTTGCTTCTTGTTTTTTCTTCTTTTTTTCCTTTTCGTGATGGAGAAAGTAGATAGACATTCACCTGCATTACCCAGACTGCAAGATATTTATGAATATGGGAAAGATGCCTCACAGGTAAGAAAGGCAAATCTATCATAATTTAGCAGGTAGGTTCCTCATTCTGTTAGTTAGTTCAGGGAATTTAAAGTCTAAAAACTATGATCATTGTGCAATATCTATACATAATAAGAAATGCTCGAGGTAAATCTAATTAATCTGTGCCTCGCTTTCTTATTCACTATTGCTCCTACAATCTTTGATGAGTCTTAGATTTTAAGATCAGTAAGGACTGGGATACATGCAGTAAATGGCATACAATCTTCAGCATTCAATGCGAGTGCAGGGACAATATATCATGATTACATTGTAAGTGGCAATCAAATAGGCCTGCCTCTTCTATACAAGTAACCACATTGTAAGTGGCAATTAAATAGGCTTGCCTCTTATATACAAGTAAGATAGGAGATGGGGAAAATTTCACTCCACGCAATAAGATGTACAAATCCATGTTTATTTACTTTATGTACAAATCGTTGCTAAACCACCAATACAATAGGGTTTTTTTCAAAGACAATCATCCTCATCAAGCTATACAGTGTCATATAACAGCACAGAACACAGGTTATCCGAGATGAACTAACCTCTGTTTTTTTAAAAAGAAAATTAACAGCATTGCACAACAGAAAATGCTTTTAAATCTACAGTTGAATGGTGCACAGGACTGCAGTTTTGAGATCTAGAGGGTGGCTAAAAGGTGGCTTTGTGATGAGGGATCTCCATGTCTTCCTTCTAGGATTATATATCTGTACGAATAATGTTGCTGACCTCTTATTCTGTCTTGACCTACGGCTCTCAGTTGAATCAATTCCACTCAGAAGACTTAACATATGCAGCTCTCCATCCAAAGCAACAAAACCAATTGAAGATTCATCTGTGGCTTTTCTTGGCACATTTGTCTCCTTCCACCAACGGTTTGAAGACATGTCATACCTGTTGTATAATCAGACAAAAATCAGATGAATCTCAACAAACCCAAAAAAAGAAAAGAAAAGACAACAAATAGATAAAACCCATTGACAATGTTGCAAAAACAAAATTCTCTCATTGAGCAAGCCAAATCAACTGCAGTAGTACACTGCCATACTTGTACTTGAAGAAATGATGAAATCTAGCGACATCCCCCACTCATGAAATGATGAAGTAGAGTGATATCCCCCACCTGGTTACTACTCCATGTATACAAAGTACATGGGTCACTGCATGTTGCAGTGGTGAAACCCTGAGGCCACTGCTCTAAGTACAATAAAAAATAGCAAACATTTTTTTTAATAAGTAATAAGTATTAAAGAAAACCATTTAAGGGGGGAGGTTCCCATGCCCACAGTGAGTATATAGTTGGCACAAGGAGAAAAACCAAAAAATACCAATCACCTCAAAAGTGAAAACCAGACTGAAAAATAAACGAATTTAAATGAACAAGAAACTAATACTACCTCTGTTCCATAATAATAGTCGTTTTAGATTCATACACATGAATTAAGAAAGTCATTTAATACTATCATTTAAGAATTAAAATTTGTATAAAATTTCATCACTACCCCTTTATGGGAAGTTGAAAACTATTAATACAAGAGAGAAAATTTCTTGAGACAATGAGAGAAGTTAGGGGTGATATAGGAAAATAAATAATTTATTCTCTTAGAAAGTTGTAAACGACAAATAAATTTGAACAAATTTTTTCTTCTAAAAAGTCAATTATTATGGAATGGAGGAAGTATAAATAAGTCTTTCCTAATTCCTATTATAATTTCTAAATACAATCACATAAGCCAAGTGAACAAGCTGGTAGTGTAGTTATGATCTACGAAATGTAAACTTAGCAGTGATAGTTTTTGAAGATGACCAATTCCTTAAACAAATGCATCCAATATTCTTACACAAAACCTTTCAAGAAAATTCACATTCCAAGATCAACCAGTATACCCATGTTTAAACTACTAATTTTCTTTAAGCAGTACAAACACATACTGATAATCTGATACTCACTTATAAAACAAAAATATGTACTGATTCTCTAGAAATATTCATATATTCCCAAATATATTCCATAGTTTTTGTATCGTTTTTTATCTGTAAAGATGATGACTGATGAGGAAACTGAAACTCTTGTAAATGGTGTGTGCATAGTATTCATAGTAAATCACAACAATGGAAAGAAATGCTCTCACTACACTCATCATCGAAGAACACATCTAGGAATCAGTCATGTTACCAGCCTCTGAGATGGCTGAGGTTATCACACAAATAGGAATGTATCATGACATAGTATACTCATTAAGAATTACCAAATTGATATGTTTAACTTTTCGTTAATGATGACTCTTCTCAACCTTTGTCAGCATTGAGTTTTTGGTGCAATCTTATTTAAAAAAAAAGAACAGTACTTACATGTTCCCGAACAAAGAACAGGAAGTTCATCAACCAGAGCAATCTCTAAATAAACTACTAAGTTCACTCAACAACACATGAACACTAGTCTGTCAAAAATCCACCCCAATTATAAAGCCAAGTAACTTAAAAAGACTACTGTAGGACTCCTTTGAGGAGAAGGCAATCATATAACATCATGAATACTTAACAAAAAATTTCAACCCAAATGAGTAGCAAGTTATTATCTTTTCATTATGTTAATTGCATAAATAAATATTACCCAGCTCAGAACAGCACAAACAACAAAATGTAAGCAGTCAAATAAATGAATAATTACTCACATCTTCAGGATTCACAGACAAAAAAAATGCAAATTAACCTGAAGATGTCACTCTTGTCAAGCATGAAAATCCCAGGAGCATCCCAGTCTTCACCCTCAACCACAGCAATTCTCCCCAGCCGCCTCCTCTCCCCTTCTTGCCACATATCCCCAAGCTCCCTCCACTTCCCACCATTCTTCATCTTCATCACCACAGCATCTCTATAATACTCATCCACCGGAAACACTCCCAAAACAGTCCTAGACTCACCATATCCGCCCATAACCCAAAATTCTCTCTCCTCCCCATTCCCAACCAAGAATCCAACACACCCAGCTCGAAACCGTGGCAGCCCATCCAATGCCACCCACTCATCTTTCCCAATATCATACATCTCCACAGAACTCATCCTACTCCCTGCAGCACCAAACATAGTGTGACGAGACCCACCTCCAGCAACAAGAATCCTGTCCGAATTCGGGATTGCCACACAGGCAAAGCTCCCACGAGGCGAAAGCATCGGGGAAAGAGAATCCCACTGCTGGGTGAGGAAGTCGAAGCGGAAGGCGGAGGAAGATGGCGATGGGCGGTCCATGGGAAAGGAGCGGGTGTCAAAAAGTGAGCCACCTAGAACATACAAGTGATAATCAATGGAAATGGAAGTGAAATTGCAGAGGCCATAGACATGGGGATTGCAGGGCATTGGTGGGAGAGGGCACCAAGCTAGGTTTTGAGGGTCAAAGAGGTAAGGGGAGGAAATAGAAGGGTCTTGAGGGAAGATACAGATGAGGTGAGAAAGAGAGAGCTTGGACTTCTGGCGGAGAGAGATTAGGGTTTTGGAAGAGAAGAAGATTTTCCATGATTTGGAGGTGGGTTTGAGACGGGCATGGTAAGAGTAGGGAATAAATGAGAGGATTAATCCCGCAAGATCGTTTGGGAGGCCAGGAATTAGGGTTAGGGTTAGGGTTAGAGTTTGAATCTGGGAATCTTTGCTAGTGAATGAGGAAGATGAAGAAGGGGACATCTCTTATATATATATGTATATGCTCACCCTGAAAAATCTGTATTGAATTATTCACAATCTGAGTCAATTCTATATACTACTACAAAATTACATAAATTTATAGGCTATCTCTCTCTGTCACTAACCGGTCAATTCCTCTGATCTACGAAATGGGAAATTGGGAATTCTCTATTCAGATACGTGAATTCTTTGCTCAACTGTTTCACTCACCTTTTATCCACCTTTTCAGAACCTTTAAAAAGGATTATAGATGTGTTGGTCGGTTTCTTCTTTTTCAAAATTTTGACCTTTCCTGGGAATTTTAATGGAGGAGCAATACAGTGTAGATTCTCACACTTTAGCGGGAGCGAGGAAACTGGTTGTCTCGCCGAGTTAGTCTCCGATTCGAGTGAAAAGAAAACTGAGTCACTCACCTCCACGTCCACGTGACAAAACATTTATTTATTTTTTGAGTAATGTTAGAGACACAATTTATTTTATAATTATTTTATAATTTGCTGATATGACATACTTCACCCCAACATATTAATAACAAATTATTTCAATGTAATCTTCAGCCCCACATAAAAATTTAGATAGAGTATGTCACATCAACAAATTATAAAATAATTATAAAATAAGTTGTGTCTCTAACATTATACTTATTTTTTATTCTAACAATAATCTTGTCATCGTATCTTATACTAACAAAGTTTTATTATTGCCATAAATGTCTTATATTAACTATAATATGAGAGGAGTATTACTTTATATTTTCTTTTTGATGAATATTTAAAATTTTATAGAATATATTTAATAGTCTCTTCAATCTAAAATTAAAGAAAAATTTTATTATTTATTTTTATAGGGAGAAATACGAAAAATTTAAACTAAGATAGAAAAAAGTAAAAAAAAATTATATATATATATATATATATATATAATTTTTTTTTTCATGTTGTTGTTACTAAGTTTATATATAAAAAATGACTTGTAAATTATTATGATGTTTTTTTTTTCATAATTACTGTCTGTACTTTTCTTTTATGATGAATATGATAACAAAAAACTTCAAAAATAAAAAAGATTATACAAAAAAACTTAATTTTTCGTAATTTTCTCTTTCGTCCATTTAAAACTGAGTGTAAGGTTAATGAACATCCAAACACACCGTTATTTGTCTCTCTCCCCCGCCAAAAACGTATACCAGAGGAGAGTGGAGAGAAATAGGAGACAAAGGGAGCCACAAGAAGCTCACAGAAAGCGGGCGAAAGGATTCAACGCCTCCGAATTTGTAGATTTCTTCAAGAAAACAATGTCAATCCACAACCACAACAACACCCACTTCACCAATCAACGGCCACTTCGCCACCATCTACCCAAATCCGATCGTTCGTCCAATCGCCGGCGATTTCCCAATTCTACGACGGAGACATTATTTCCAGCTCCAAGAATACCCAAAACCCCCCAACATTTTGGTAAATCTCAATTTTCAGATTATTAAGACCAAAATGGTTGCTGATGATGTTTAGTATTTGAAGAAGACCATATAGTCGAGCTTTTCATGCGAAATTACAATGGTATGTCTCTTTTAACTATGTACATCTGCATTAATTTATTTTTTGTAACTAAATTAATATGTTCATTGTCCAAATTAACTCTTGATTTGGTTATCATGCCAGTTGGGATATACGAATCTAACATTTAAAAATTTCACGAGAGATTGTAGAAAATTTCATGTATTGGAATGGAATTATGGGATTGGGAATCCTAATATAGAAGTATTGTTGGGATTTAGACCATCAGCATTGGTAGCGATTTTAAGAAAAGAAAGAGAATGTGTTTGGATTGGAAAGTATGGCCAAACCAAATATTATGTTTATTGAATGTAACTTATGTTAAGAAGGAATAGTTGGGGCTATTGGGGTGGGGGCCGGGGCGTGTTGGTCCAAATTACATGCAGGGCATGGCTACTATAAATTTAGAGCAATTACTTGAATCTTGTTGGAGTATGGCAGTCGATGACTTCAGGAGAGTTGGTGCTAGGCTCTTCCCTGTTTTAGTTACTATTTCACTGGACATTAATAAGTGAAATTATCTACATTAGTACCCTTGTGAAAAATTAAACTAGAGTTCAGAGAGGAGTGAAACATAATAACTGGAGCTTCTCTACCGTCATTAATAGACTAAAAGCCCCTTCAGTTTAACTGTCTTGGTACTAACGGCTTTTATCCAATATGTATAAATATTAAGCTCTGCTTCTGGGCATATGTGTTATGGTTTGCAGAATAGTGATTCACATTCTCATTTCTTCCTGCATTGTCCTGTTACTTGGAGCCTACACATTATTCCTTTGGTTTGTTTTAGAAAGCTTCGGGTTCCCTTCTTTATGAAGGGGATTTTTGATGATCAAATATGGGAAGAGTAAGGATAATAAAGTGCTTTGTTCCAGTTTTGTGCAAGATTTGGACAAAATGAAGTGCGAGACTCTTTAGGCAAAACAGTTAGCTTTCCACTGGTTTGAGAGACCGAGTCATTTTCTTGCATGGCTCTAGGCTTCAGCTATGGTAGCATTTCGGGGCACCTTAATTTCAGATTTATGTAGGGATGGGAGAGCTATACTTTTTTTGTTCTTCACTTGTCTCTTTACAGTGGACTTACTGTCCTCTCGTCCTGTATCTTTTATCAGTTAAGATTTTTTTCTTCTAAAATAAAACCAAATACTATTTTCGGTTTCATCACACTTTGTAAGGCGTGAAAACAGGTTTGACACTATATATAAATATATATTCTTCTCCAAGTATCATAATAGTAACAATTTTATTGAATAGCTAATGGAAGAGTTAAAGAAGAAGTTAAGAATTTGATTTCATGGATGAAAATGAGACATAACAATATAAGAAGAAAGGAGAAAAGCTCAACTGCTAATTCAGTAGACAAATAAAAATGAGATTTCTAGGCAACAAATTCTAAACTAATTCATGTAGCCACCAGACATACTATTAATTCCAAAGACATGGTGGTTGATGTTTTGACATTCCTAACCATCACCTATTCAACTTACGTTTAATTTATACCTCTAGATTACATATATGTGGATGGGAACAGACAAAGCATTGCTTGCTATATTTGGATTAGCTAACTTATTTTCTTAAAACAGATATTTATTTACTAACTTTATGAGATGAAACTGGAAAGTCTCTTATCATTCCTATATAATGAATATCTGAGTGTTGCCATCTCCTACTAGTTTAGGCTTTTCGGATCTGATGATTTTTAAAATTTTACAGGGCACTGCTGTGAATATTATTGTTGGTTCTCATGTTTGGGTTGAAGACCCATCAGTAGCTTGGATCGATGGACAAGTATCAAAGCTAAATGGAGAAGAAGTTGAAATCCAGACTACTAATGGGAATACGGTAAATAAGCTTGTACTACGTCAAATATTAATCAATCAAATGAATAAGTACTTAAAGTACTGCCCTTGTATATTATGATTTCAGTATCTATTCATCTCCCTTCCCCTACATAAGTGAAATGTCAAGCAAGCAGCAGAGGACTCTGCATATGTGCATTCAACTTATGCAAGGGACTGGGAGAAAAATAAAAGGCTAAGCAAAAAATGAAAATTTTACCACATCTAAAGATCCACAAAAGAACTTGTTCCTGTCAAACCTGATAGATAAAAAATATGCTCTAAAATTTTATATTATTCTAATGCAGTGGGTTCAACAGAGTTCAGAATTGAAGCTTCTTGTTGCTCTCTGCAATTTAGTGTGTTTGTGTGTGTGTGAGAGAGAGAGAGGGAGAGAGAAAGAGAGATTCAGATTGGTCTTGCATGCAATTTATAATTAATATATATTTCACACACATCAATGGATGTCTGAACTGTTAGGCAATAGAAAATAACTGCTGTGTATACATGTACATCATGATTCAACTTCCAAAACAAAATCTTACACTTCTTATTGCCTTGAATGGTTTTTTAATTCCCAGGAGAAACATTCGTTTCAGATGAAAGGACTGAAGCAAAATAATGCTTTTCTGGAACTATTGTCCTTGGACACGTAGGCCTTAGTATAATTTGGCAGAACATAAGGATGTGAAGGTACCTAGTTTTAGAATAAACAGTTTCAAAGAGCCTGATAAGTTACTAACTTTTAACAACTAAAATTTGCTGAAGACAATCTTACATTATAAGTATAATTCAATTACATTGGGAAGAGAGAGCTGCTCTACATGAATCATACTTTTTCTATCTAAGATGTTAACATAATGTTCTTAATTCTTTTAAAGAATTTAGAAACTCTACATCTCTTAACCTTATCACTGTTGTTTGTTTAGATTTCTTATATGCTGATATTAGGCCATTTTGGAATCTACTCCTGAGTGAGTGCCAAGACTATCATTTATAGCCCATATAAGAAGCCAGAAATCATATTTGTTCCGACTTCCTATCTTTTGTTAAACAATGGTAACACAAATAGTTCTTTATATGGTTGTTTTTTCGGGTTTTGGGGTTTTTGAGGATGGACTTATGTTTCTGTATAATAAGTATATCTTCGCGAAGGGAAATATGTCTATCAGTTGTCAGGTTTGTTGTTTGTAAGTTTTTCTTGTTCTTTTGTTCTCTTCCTCTCATTGTTCTTAGTTTTGCCACTTGCATAATTTGCTGGAATCAGTATTATGCAGCTTCTATGCTTAGAGACCCGCTAAAACTTGTCAGTAAGTATCAACATAAAGTAGTGTTCATGCAAGTACATGGTCATTTACCTTTCATTTTTTATTATTTAACTTCCATTGACTCGCAAACTTTTCTGCTACTGGTCAGGTTGTTGCAAATTTATCTAAAATTTATCCGAAGGATGAGGAAGCTCCCGCCGGTGGAGTTGATGACATGACCAAGCTATCTTATCTGCATGAGCCTGGAGTCCTGCAGAATTTGGCAGCTAGATATCAACTCAATGAAATCTATGTAAGAAAATTTTCATCTTCAACTTTTTTCATCACTAATTATTGTTCTTTTTGGTGAGAGAAAGCTATGGGCGGTTGCGTCATGATATTATTTTTGTAGAAATGTATTATCTCTGTTATCTTTCTTAGATTACATGAAGCTTATTTATACAAGGAAAAACATTTAACAAGTACAAGGAGCCCATTAACAAGTACAAGGAGCATGCTCCATGCCATACTCTCCTAACAACTATATCAACTGACATGACATCTGCTAACACTCCCCCTCAAGTTAGTGTATAGATATCTCGCATACCCAACTTGAAACACAATAAATGAAACATCTTATTACTAAAACCTTTAGTCAGAATATCAGCTAGCTGATGATCTGTTTTTACAAAAGGTAAGCAAATAAGATCACTGGTTAACTTTTTCTTTGATGAAGTGCCTATCAATCTCAATGTGCTTCGTTCTATCGTACTGTACTAGGTCGTTTGCAATACTAATGGCTGCCTTATTATTACAAAATAATTGCATAAGCCCTTTAGTTGTAACACCCAAATCTTCTAGCAAAGTTCGAAGCCACATTAGTTCACATATACCCAAGGCGATAGCTCGATATTCAGCCTCAGCACTAGACCTTGCCACCACAGACTGTTTCTTACTGCGTCACGTAACAAGATTACCTCCAATAAATGAACAGTAACCTGATGTAGAACAACGATCCTCTATGGAACCAGCCCAATCTGAGTCGGAAAAAGCTTCAACTCTTATAAGACCATGTGGTGCGAACAATAAACTCTTTCAAGGCGCAGACTTGAGGTACCTCAAAATTCTGTAAACCGTTTCCATGTGACACTGTCGGGAATCATGCATATACTGACTTACTATCCTCACAGCATAAGATATATCCGGTCTAGTATGACAAATGTATATCAATCGTCCCACCAAACGTTGATATCTTTCTCTATCAACTGTAGGTCCTGTGTCGCCTACTAGATGATGATTAACTTCAATAAGAGAATCAGCTGTCTTACATCCTAACATGCCGGTTTCTGATAAAAGATCAAGGACATACTTCCGTTGAGATAAAAAAATCTTACTGGAAGATCTTGCAACTTCAATATCAAGAAAATATTTCAAAGGACCAAGATCTTTGATCTCAAATTCTTTGGTCAGACTCACTTTGAGATTAGCTATCTCTTCTTTATTATCCACCGTCACCACAATGTCGTCATCATAAACAATAAGAATGGCAATCTTACCCTTTATTTGTTTAACAAAAAGAGTATGATCCGCTTGACTTTGCTTGTACTCAAACCTTATTATTGCTATGTGGAGTCTACCAAATCAGGCTCTAGGAGATTGTTTCAGACCATACAAAGCCTTCCGTAGCTTACAAACCTTGCCCACAGTGACGGATGAAGCAAGACCAGGAGGTATGTCCATGTACACTTCCTCCTCCAAGTTACCGTGAAGGAATGCATTTTTTACGTCTAATTGCTGAAGATCCCAGCCGAAGTTTGCTGCATATGAGATTATGGTACGAACAGAGTTCATCTTTGCTACAGGAGAAAATGTCTCCTGGTAATCAATCCCATGAGTTTGAGTGTACCCTTTTGCAACTAGTCTGGCTTTGAGTCTCTCAACTGTCTTATCAGATTTTTGTTTGACTGTATATACCCACTTGCATCCAACTGGTTTTTTTTTACAAGGAAGAGTAACTAGTTCTCATGTATCATTCTTCTTCAGGGCATTCATCTCCTCAATCATAGCCTATTCCAATTCTCATTGCTCATTGCTTATTTTCACCCCTGAGGAACATATATTGAGGACAAGTAGGAAACAAAGGAGAGATATGATGCAGATAATTTATTATAGGCTAAGAAATTAGAAATAGGATGTTGAGTGCAAGCTCTAACCCCTTTTCTAAGAGCAATAGGAATATCGGTATCATCAGATGAGGTAATAGGAGCAATAGGAACATCATTATTATTAGAAGAATAAGTAGGATTAGGATTCTCATCATTAGCATTATTCTGATTTGTTTTGGAGCAAGGTTGGTGTAGTGGTGCAGATATGGTGACCTTATGCTTGCTTTTTCGAGCATTGGTCCTCAACTCAGGCTCATTCTGTCTAGCACTTTGTAACTCCCCCTGTGTAGAATTATCAGAAACAACAATAGTAACAGGAAAAATGGCTTGAAATACTATCCTCAGAGGTAAGCTTCTCCTCATCAACAATATTCTCCCCCTGAGGAGAAGGGGTAGAAGCATAAAAAAGTTCTAATTCCCAAATAGTTACATCCCGGGTGACAAAGACTTTGTGAGAAGCAGGATGATAACATTTATAACCTTTTTGTGTTGGAGAATATCCAATGAACACACACCTAAGGGCTTTGGGATCTAATTTTTCTCGAGTGGGAGATTTATCATGACAATCAATGAAGCTAACAAACTATCTAAAACCAGAACGGGAAACAACCTGAGAGGGTCCCCATACATCATAATAGATAATAGCAAAAAGCTTAGTGTCTACTATGAATGACAGAATAAGTAGACCGTTTGTGTTTACCTAATTCACATGGTTCACACAAAAACTAAGTTTTGTTACATTGTTTAACTAAAGATGGAAATAAAGACTCCAATACAGAAAATGAAGGATGTCTCAAACGTCGATGCCATTGATGGAGAGAGGTCAGACGAGAGTTAATAGTAGAGTTTAGAGCTTGAGTAGAGCACACTTTTGACGAGGGAATATCTAAATAGTAGAGACCATTAACTGCACTACCACTGCCAATCTGCTGTCCCGTCACCAAGTCCTGAAAAACACAATAAGTTGAAAAAAATGTTAAGGAACATTGTAGAGATTTGCAAAGATGTTGGACAGATAGTAAATTTGCAGTAAACGAAGGGATATGAAGAACAGATGATAATGTTAATGAAGAAGTACAAGCGACAGAATCACACCCGGAGATAGAGGACAGGGAGCCATCAGCAATCCGAACCTTGTCTTTTTCAGAGCAAGGCGTGTACGAAGTAAAGAGGTTGGATGACCCAGTCATATGCTCGGTGGCACCTGTGTCTATAATCCAACTAGGACAAGTGGATGAAACATGTAAAGCACAAGAATGTATACCTGACAGAGCATAAAGAGAAGGAGTAGATTGGGAATAGAATTTCCGAAAAACTGAGATCTCCTCAGGGGTGAGGGCAGTAATAGTTTCAGAAGTACTGGGTGTGTCAACAGGAAGGAGTGGAGTAGATATGTAAGCATGGGATCCACGTCCACGGCCACGGCTAGCCCGTCCTCAACTTCCTTTAGGACGCCCATGAAGCTTATAGCAGTGATCCCTGGTATGATTTTTCCCCTCACAGTAGTCACAGTCGTGGGACTCCTTCCCAATAGGAGATGAAATGTGAATGCCCGACTTAGGATTCAAAGCAACCAAGGCAGATTTGTCCACAGGATAGAGATTTAGAACCATCACCCGACGACTACTTTCCTCATGTTGGACCCGAGCATAAGCCTCTCGCAGTGATGGAAAAGGTGTTTGACCAATCAGTTGGGCTCGAACTTGATCAAACTCAATGTTTAATCCAACCAAGAAATCAACAACTCGATCCTCGCTAACAAACTTCTGATAAGCTGCGGTATCCTCAGTACATTTGACTGAAAAAATCCGGTAATGATCAAGCTCCTGCCAAATGGCATTAATCTCTGCAAAGTACTGTGCAACAGGCTTCTCCTCTTGACCCAGCTCGTGGATTTGCTTGCGAATGTTATATGCCTTAGACATATTACCAGAAACAGAGAAAGTTTGGGAAATAGCCTCCCAAAGTTCATAGACAGTGCCTAGAAACATGTAACTACTCCGCCTATTTGGTTCCATTGAATTAAAAATCCATGTTTTGACCATGGAATTATCAGACTTCCATTCTTCTTGAGTCATCTCCGGTTGTGCAGGCATAGTATTTGTCCAATTGATGAAATGTTGCATACGATTAGCCTCAATTGATATACGACATGTTTGAGACCATGCCAGGTGATTGGATCCATCCAATTTAAAAGGACTGAGAGCCAACGCAGAATTGAGATGATTGTTTCTAATTAACTGCCCTTTATTTGTTTCTGTAGTATCAGTATTATGAATGGAACTAAATTCGGCTATGGTATAGGAGTCACAAGAATTATCCAAGGAAATATCAACAAGGATAATCTAAAGGCTCAACAAAAATGGCAGGGTTATTCCAAAAAATACAACGGACAACAGTAAACAAATGGCAGTGAGTGAACAATAAGGGAGAACAAATAGTAACAGGATTAGGCCAAACTATCAGTGTGTATAAATATCAGTGTGTATCAGGGAGACCAAATAGTGGACAGATAGTAACAAAAAACTTGAAGAACTATCGGTGTGCATATAGGCCAAACGAGCCAATCAGTAACCTCAATACAAGCAAACCTGAATTTCACGCTAGACGACCACTGTAGATAGAAAGAGGAGAGAGAGGCGACCACACCGGAGGAGACTGCGTCGGAAAAAACCGCCAGAAGGTGTCTCACGCGCTGGTCAACAGTGGCATGTGGCGTCCGAGGTCAGGCGCGTGGTCGGCGCGTGGGCGCCCGTGTGTCAGTGAGTCCGAAAAGTGAAATCTCCGGTCAGGTCGCCTGGCACTGTAGAGGCTTAATATGGGTTCAATTTCTCAAACCAAGTTAATCTTGCAAAGTTTCTACTGGAAGATGCTCGACAGTGAGAAAACAGAGCAAGAAAGAAAAGGAAAAAACACAGGTATGTAATGAACCTTGCTTTGATACCATGTAGAAATGTATTATCTCTGTTATCTTTCTTAGATTACATGAAGCTTATTTATACAAGGAAAAACATTTAACAAGTACAAGGAGCCCATGCTCCATGCCATACTCTCCTAACAATTATATCAACTGACATGACATCACACCTGACATGACATCTGCTAACAATATTCTACTCTGAATTATGGCAGACTTATACCGGCAGTATTCTTATTGCCATTAATCCATTCCAAAGATTGCCTCACTTGTATGATGGTCACATGATGGAACAATACAAAGGAGCACCTTTTGGAGAACTGAGTCCTCATGTTTTTGCAATTGCTGATGTTGCTTTCAGGTAACCTTGTATTCTGTTTTTATTCTGATTTCTTCCTTATGTGCAAATAATTTACTGAATTGATTGAAATGAATCAGGGCGATGATCAATGAGGGAAAAAGCAACTCCATTTTAGTCAGTGGTGAAAGTGGGGCTGGCAAAACTGAAACTACGAAAATGCTTATGCGCTACCTTGCTTTTTTGGGTGGGCGTAAAGGCACTGAAGGACGGACTGTTGAACAACAAGTTCTAGAAGTAAGATGTACAAGCTAACTTTAGCTTAATGCTCAAACAATCTATATATAATCTGGGCTTATGCTTTAAAACCAGGGTCAGGTTAGTGCCTTAAGGCTTTGTCTTTGAGGCTCAAACCATACAATGTGCTTGCAATATAAAGAAATGAAATTGGCATTCAGAACTAAAAAGGTGGTATTCTGCATAATATGGAAACTGGCAGCAAGTAAGGGAATATGTATGCATGATGAATATGTCTTGGTGAAAAGTCTCTTCCGATTTCAGGTTTCATGCTTACTATTTACTTGATAGATGAGAGATATTCATCACCATTGCTAATTATGTAAGTAAGATGTATAATTTTTAGATAAAAGAAGAAATTTTTATTGAAAAGGAACGACGGACGATATAAAACAATGGAGGAGAGGGCGTCCACCAAACAAATCAGATCAGTTGAACAAGAAACAATGTCTCTATGGAGGACTTCCCCTCGGTTCTGACAAGATCTGAAATAAAAACCCCATGCCCATAGAGATGCTAGGAAGCAACTCTATCCTGTAATAATTGAACAATCATATAATGACCAATGAATATCTGTCTGTTCACTCCATCCCACATGTTCCGTCCCTCACTTAAATCTCTGACGTCCTCGTCAGGCCCAAATAGTGTGTACAACCCAGTCTCAGGCTACATTTTTCAGTCAAATCCCAGAATCAATCCTCGGCATGTGTTGGCTACTTTTTGAAATAATTTGTAATGACTCAACTATAGGGCCTAATTTAATTCAACATTTTGATTTTTTGGCCCCTAATCAAGGCTCAACCCACTGTCCGAAGAGCACCACGTGGGTCATGATGGCCCACCCCAAGCCCACCCAAAAGTTATAGCAAGTGGTACTCTTAGTAATAGAATGAAGATATATATTGTTACAGTTCAATTCGTCCCACACATGTTTAATGTGTTACATCCTCTGTCCATAAACATCTTAGGATAGAACACATGCACATTACTAAAAAATCCTAGGCCATTGTTCCTATCACTAAAATAACCAAAAGCAAAGAAGAAGGTCCTCAACATTTTATAGGCAAAACCCAACAGGTGATATGCAACCTAATGCCCTTTGTGACTTGAGATACTTGCCAACCTTAGATGCGTCACTATCCACCTTCAGAATCTTGTCCAAAATCTGGTTCTGCTAGTATAGGTGCGTGCCATATCCTCTCCTCAATATCTCTTGGAACATTAATATTATTTGTTAGCATGATCTACATTGTTGGGCCCTCTATCTAATGGCTTAAGCTTTTATATGAGTTGGTTACTTAACATGATATCAGAGTTATGGGTGTGCAAGGTCTTGGGCTCAAATCTTTCGGGCCACGCAATTGTCTTTATATTAATTTAATAGTGCAAATGCACTTTAATTTCTCCATTCTCTATAAAAAGTTGCATTTGAGGGGGAGTGTTAGCATTATATATATTGTTAAGCTTTTAGATGGGTTGGTTACTTAACATTATTAAAAGATGCTTCCCTCATCTACTCTCTCTCTCTCTTTTATTACTTTTTTTAAAATTTCATATTATTTTGTGAAAATCATTTTGAAAAGATTTCATAACCGGATAACAGATCAAGCACACAGCCAATCTTGGTATTAGAAATCTGTACTTGATGATTATCTTGGATATAGATATAGCTTCATTGCCCACACACGTTGTCCAAGTTTTATCCTACTTATAAGCAAGGAAGGCTTATATGACAAAATGGTCTAAGACCCTTCTGGACAAACCTTTCTTTAACTGCTTCAAAAAGGTGTTCCATGAATCCTTGAGATCTTAAATACTCTGTTGTATTTTTGTCATAATAGCTATCGGAACTAAATAGATGTGGTAATTTATTGTTCTTATCTGAGATACTCACCAGCGCATCTAACATCTTTCAACTAATCTAAACGTCCTTAAGGACTTCCTAATGTTATCTGTGGCTGCATTTTGTCCTTCCCTAGTAGAACATAGACAATAAGTCTTTTCTAATTTTCTTAGAGATATATTATTAGTTACGGTTCACATTAAAACATGTAGCAAACTAGAGCTACAAACTTGCAGTACTGTTTTCCTATTTTTCTTCATGTTCTTGAAAAGAATAACAGAGAGAGATTTTTCTAGTAAATTTATGCTCCCTCATTACTTTGCTTTGACCTATATTCATGGAAATGCAGTCAAATCCAGTTTTGGAGGCATTTGGAAATGCAAAAACTGTTAGAAACAATAATTCCAGGTCAATAATCATGCTATTTAACAATTTCTTTGATATTAGAACACATTTCTGAAACTTTGGCAGTCTGTCCTTACATGCTCTTTAAATATGTTGGCAGCCGTTTTGGTAAATTTGTTGAGCTTCAGTTTGATAAGCATGGAAGAATATCAGGAGCAGCTATTAGAACTTACCTTCTTGAGAGATCTCGGGTTTGCCAGGTTTCAGATCCGGAACGAAACTATCACTGTTTTTACCTTCTTTGTGCAGCACCATCTGAGGTAGGTTGTCACTTTAACTTCACTCATCACTTTACTAATATTTCAGCCTTCTTAAACTTGTCACTTCTTATCAGGAAATTGAGAAATATAAGCTGGGAAATTCTAAAACATTTCACTATCTTAATCAATCAAATTGCCATGAACTCGTTGGTGTTAATGATGCTGAAGAGTATCTTGCCACTAGGAGAGCCATGGATATAGTTGGCATAAGTGAAACTGAACAGGTATAATATTTGTGCTCAAAATGTTTCTGAATCACTATTGGATCCATATAGTAAGTCCCTCCCACACTTTCGCAGGAAGCAATTTTCAGAGTCGTGGCTGCAATTCTCCATCTTGGTAATGTTGAATTTACTAAGGGGCAAGAAATTGATTCATCAGTTATAAAAGATGACAAGTCCAAGTTCCACCTTCAAATGACAGTAGATCTTCTCATGTATGACTAGAGTCCCATTATCTTTACCATGTTTTATGTTACCTTTTATCAGTCTGTTTATGTCAAGTAAATTGAAACTTGTTAGGTGTGATCTACATGCATTGGAAGATGCCCTACTGAAGCGCGTAATGGTCACCCCAGAAGAAGTTATCAAGAGAAGTCTTGATCCAGATGCTGCAACAGTTAGCAGGGATGGTTTAGCTAAGACTTTATACTCACGCTTGTTTGACTGGTAAGATTATAGTGTCCTATTGGATTTCACTTATTCCGTAATGTATCATTATATTTCCTTTTGTTTTTTAAACATTGTAATGATGCTATGGGTGTGTGACTTTTATATTGACAGGTTGGTAGATAAAATCAATAAGTCAATTGGCCAAGATCTTAACTCCAAATCTCTGATTGGGGTTCTTGACATATATGGTTTTGAAAGCTTCAAAGCTAACAGGTATTAATTGATAGTATAAAGAGTTGTTTGGAATAAGCATGCAAGAATGCATTCTTGTTAGTTCTTGTTTATTCTTTTTTGGTGCTATGAGAGTTTGTGGGGAAATTAGTGTTTTTTCATTACCATTGTTTTCAGCTTACTTTAAAATTTTATTCTAGTTCAATCTTTTACTTCTAAAAATAGAAAAGCAATTTCTACCTGCTTATAAGTTGGAGGAGGTGTTGACATAAAAGTATAATCTTGTGGAGCCACTAAGGATACTTTTTTACACTCTTTCCTCTACCTTTACTTTTCTTAATATGTGTGCAAGTTGTACTTTGCTCGTCCTTTTGGGGACGGAGGGAGTATGTATGTGTGTGTGTATATATATATTACTCATCTATCAAAGTGTCTCATTTTTACCTTTTTTTTCTCCTTATTTTCTCTCAAATTACACAGCTTTTCTAAATTATGTATTCTGTTTCAAAGCATGGCCTAAATTATTTTAGTTACTTCGTTGGTGACTCAAACATTGTTACTTGCTTTAAAATTTATATTCATCTGTGCAGCTTTGAACAGTTCTGTATTAATTTCACAAATGAGAAGCTGCAACAACATTTTAACCAGGCAAGTAATTTTGACATCTCTGGTGAGAACATTTTAACACTGTTTTTCAAACTATAATTTGGTAATTGTGATAAACAGCATGTGTTCAAGATGGAACAAGAAGAGTACACAAAAGAGGAGATTGACTGGAGCTACATAGAATTTGTTGATAACCAAGATGTCCTGGATCTTATTGAAAAGGTTAACTTTTAGTCTATTTATGAACATTTACTTCTGCTCCACGGGATCCCATGAGATGCCATGACCTTTTAGTCTATTTTACTGGGATACTGTGAGTTCCATCATTGCATTTATCCTGCTTCATTTCATCCTTGTGGATATTTTTTTCTTCCCAGATTTTGATATGTTATTGCTCAATATTCTATAAGGTTTTTAGTCCGGATAATTCACTTGATAATGAATGCTTTCCTTACATATCGAATATGTTTAGAGTACAGTTATCAGTGCTACTAGTTCAGCTAGTTGTACATATTTTACAAATAACCTGTTTTCACAGATACTCTGTTTGTACTGCTTTTGTAGAAACCTGGAGGGATCATCGCCCTGCTTGATGAAGCCTGGTAGGATAACTAACATCACTCACTTTATATATATATATATATATATATTTGTTGATATATTTGTGTGTTAATGTATGCTTGTCTGAGAGAATCTTTTGTGTGCATGTCTGCAAGTGCAGCATTATAACCATCTACTTACTACTGCTGAACTAACTTTTCTGCTTTTATGATGGACTTGTTCTACTTTCAGTATGTTTCCCAAGTCAACTCATGAAACATTTTCACAAAAGCTTTACCAGACATTCAAAGTTCATAAACGATTTATCAAACCAAAACTGTCGCGGACCGATTTTACTATTGCTCATTATGCTGGAGAGGTTTGGATTATTCAGTTCCTTCTACATTTACTCTACGGCTGTTAATGTAAATTGCTTATGCATTAATGTATCTTCTTACTGGTGACTAATTTCAGGTCCTTTATCAATCTGATCAGTTTCTAGATAAGAATAAAGACTATGTTGTTCCTGAACATCAAGATTTGTTGAGTGCTTCCAAATGCTCTTTTGTATCAGGCCTTTTCCCACCACTCCCCGAGGAGAGTACTAAATCATCATCCAAATCTTCCAAGTTCTCGTCTATAGGAGCTCGGGTTAAGGTATGATCTATTTTTAAATCTTGTGTACGATTCTAATGGATTTTTTTCCGGTAAGCAAGCTGTCAATGGGCTATGGTTTCTGTAAATGTACGGCTTTATGACCAATCATTTAATGTCCTTCCTACTGCATAAAGGTAAAACTTATATTTCTAACATTTTGTGCAGGTACAACTCCAACAATTGATGGAAACGCTAAATTCTACAGAACCCCATTACATTAGATGCGTCAAGCCTAATAATCTTCTTAAACCTGCTGTGTTTGAGAATGTCAATGTCATGCAACAACTACGGTGTGGTGTGAGTAGAAATTTGAATTCAGATTTTACTAGTTCTTTAATTATCTAAATTTTTTGCCCTAAGCCCTCACTTTCAATCGTGCAGGGTGTTCTAGAGGCAATTAGAATCAGTTGTGCTGGATATCCAACTCGCAAGACATTTTTTGAATTTCTAAATCGATTTGGTCTTCTTGCTCCAGAAGTTATGGAAGGGAAGTAAGTGTTGCCTGTTGGCTCATGTTCCAAACTGCATAGAAAAACTATTAATTTTTTTAATATTCTTTTTCCCCCCAATTCTTGGTAATTTTGGCGTATTTAACATGACTAGTTTCTTACATCTGGGTTTATTGCATAAATTTGCAGTCATGAGGAAAAGGTTGCATGCAAAAAGATTTTGGATAAGATGGAGCTCAAGGGATCTCAGGTAAAATTGGTCTTTACTTTCTAAACTCCAATATAATAAATATTTTTTTCAACAAATTTGTGTTATATTTTGTGCTCTAAGAATTCTTTGAGGCTTGTTATAGGTGATGACATGAAATTTTGAAATTTAGAAGGCCTTATAGGTGATGACATGGAAATTTGAAATTTAGAAGGCCTTGAAGGGCTTATGCTATGAGTCAAGGCTTTAATTGAAGTGTTGTCTTTTGCATCTATAGTCTTCAAAATATAATTCCTACATTCCAAATGATAACTGTATCATTGTATTTAATTCCTTTTCATTGATTAAAGCAATTACTCGTTTCTTTTATATTGTTGATCTATAGCTTGAGTTATTTTTTAACATCCTATTTCCGAAATAGAAAGAGAGGTTACGCACAAAACATAACAGAACTTATAAAATAAATCGAGAGTTCTATGCCACAAAATGAATAACTCTAATAACTAATAAATGGCACAAGTCAAACATAATAAATGCCAAATTAGCTCAAACCACAATGTAAGATATTTATTACAACTCCAATAACTAAATAACTCCATAACACAAATCGAAGTATCAAAGCTTAAACAAAATATTTAAACCACTTGGATAAAAGGGAGCTCTCATCACATTTGTCCTTGATCCCCTAATTACTTGCCGGAAGGAAAAATGCAACATGAGCCAAATGTCCATTACGAATATAGAGTGCAAAAATAATGAACTGAAATAAATAACTCAGTAACTTGAACTGAACTGAAACTAACAAAACTATCACAACGAAATAGTAGGTTGAATCAAATGGCTTTTTTATATCGAGCTCAAAACAAAAATATATCTTGCCACACAAGCAAGTCAAAATAATACCACACATGCATAACATAAATCGGACTGACCGGATCCAGATGCATGCAAAATTGGAAGGCGTTTTTGGCACAAACATCACCAATCTGCAGAACATAACAGAACATAAATCTAGGGTCGACCCATACACCTCCTACAACAAAATCACTATATGACCAACTCTCACCGGAGCACAAAACGGAGATGTTGTAGACTGATCACACGCCACGAAAAGTGTTATGACTCGGTGCCAAGAGGATATGTTTGTGGTACCTCACATGTGATTATAGCTCAGGTATATCCTACGGTATATTCTAACAAAGATACAATGTCACAACACATGCGACAAAATACCAACACAAAGGGTGTTAATGTGTACATGTCAAACCGAAACGAATCATCAACACAAAGTGTCCAAAATATATTGACATATACATTTCTACAAATATCAAAATATCTACTAGACATATGTTAACCTAATTCAAATAGTACAAATACGAGTTCTATGTATCAACGTCAATATAAAACTATCATATTAATTTCACAAGGAACAATTATGTAAAACAATAATGAAATTCGAAATGAGAAACAAAACGAACTAATTAAACTTTACAAGTACGAAATTCATACCTAGATTAAGCAATGTAACACCCATAAATTTAAATATAGTTTTGCTAATCTTCTTCAATCCAATCTAATAAAGCACAATAATAAAATACTATTAATTATAATGTTTAATTATTTAATAATTTAACTTTTATGTTATTATATTATAAAACATTATCAACATTAATTTTATTTGTTTATATATATATATATATATATATATATATATTCCCTATATATATAGATTAACTATACATGTACATATGTAGATTGAACAAACTTCATGTTGGCTAATTCTCCTAATTATAATAGGATTTAATATTACCCACATATAAATTAAACCCAATTAGATTTAAGGCTCAATTCTTCCAAATTAATACATTATTAGCCCACATAAATTTAATGACTATTTTCACCTAAATAAAAGACAAAGTCCAATCAATAAGTTTTAAAAATATATTATTTTATTATTTAGTTATTTATTTTTACCGGGTATTACATTTTTCTTCTTGATGCTTACAAGAAATTAAGGATTATTAATTAACTGGAGGGGGCCCACATGGAGTGCACGTGTTTAATTCCTGATAGTATCTTTATTTCTAATAGCTTCTAAAAGCTTCAAGTTAAGAGCGAATCTTCATGGAGTTCCCCATTGTGCCAGCTGGCAGCATATGAACCAACGAGTAAAGGGTCAAACCATATAGACCTCCTCGGTTCTCCTACTTCGTACAAATAGTAAAATATATTATTTGTATTTCGTTAAGATACTTCGTTTTTCATTTTTAACTATAAAATTGAAACCCCGGTTACTACCTATATCTTGCTTGCACCTGTGACGGCGCATTGGGGTAAGGTAATTTCTCATGTTTTCTTCTTTGTTACAACTTGATTGATATTTTCATTATAGTTTAAACATCCACATATACAATCTGTGTATCATCGATTTCCTCACACTTTTTTTAATCTTCTGTTTTCAACCATGTGGTTATATATGCATCACATAAATGACAAAATGGTTTTGCAGATAGGAAAAACAAAAATTTTCCTGAGAGCCGGTCAGATGGCTGATCTAGATGCACGGAGAGCATTAAAGCTTAGCAATGCAGCCAAGACTATTCAAAGAAAGATTAGAACTCATATTACTCGAAAATATTTTCTTGCTATGCAGGAGGCTGCTATTTGTATGCAAGCCTTCTGTAGAGGTTTGTGTTTGTGTTGTTGTTGTTGTAATTTCCATAAATTTCTGTAAAAAGGAAAGGGTGTTTCACATAATGCACTTATGGGAAGCACATTTTATTATGGCTCATGCATAGAGTTTTCACCATCTTTGCATGACAAGGAGATGAGTTAACTTCATCTATGCCTATTTTTGTATATCATACATCATTTAATTAACATTGTCTTGGTTATGAATTATAGGAAGCCTTGCTTGCAAATTATATGGAAATATGAGAAAGGAAGCTGCTTCTATTAAAATTCAGACCAATTTGCGGGGATACTCAGCGAGGATGTCCTACAAAAAAATCACAATCTCAGTTATTGTCCTCCAAACAGGTTTACAGGCAATGGCTGCCCGTAATGAGTTTAGATATAGGAAGAAAACTACGGCAGCAATCATGATACAAGTTAGTATATGGTGCTTGTATTAAT
This sequence comes from Panax stipuleanatus, assembly GCA_020205555.1. Lineage (NCBI taxonomy): Eukaryota > Viridiplantae > Streptophyta > Magnoliopsida > Apiales > Araliaceae > Panax > Panax stipuleanatus. Next base: position 166,155,932 of record CM035115.1, read on the forward strand.
CTTTAAGTTCTACTTTGATGTAGGTTTGTTATTAATTCTAACCAATATCTGCAGACCCATTGGCGTGGTCATAGAGCTTTTTCGTACTATAAGAAATTGATAAAGGCGTCAATTGTAACACAATGCAGATGGAGGGGGAGAATTGCTAAAAGGGAGCTTCGGAAACTAAAGATGGTGGGTGTTAGTGTTGTAATAGTTATCAGAAACCGTAAGAGGTAGTTTTTATTCCATATTGTCATATTCTCAACTCTGGGATGCCAACTGCAAGGTACTTGGTGCATGATTTAAATATAAAATCAAATGCTATTGGCTTATATGTCAAAATAATCAACTCAGTCCTTTCTTCACTTTTGGCATGAAAAGAAAAAGAGAAAAATGCTAGGGGTACCAACTTCACTAAATTTGGGATCTCAAATGAAATCACCACCGCATTAATTGCCACATTACTTGTGATTGGTCATTTAGTGTATATACATATATACATATATATATATATATATATTATTTGGTAACCTAGAGTTGGCATAGTGAGGCATGTTTACTTCTGTGACATTTCTCTTGATAATACAAGCATTCATGTGATGTCAACGAGTTCATTATGGTTGTGGTGATAATAATTTTTTTCCCAACGGTAATACTATTTCACTTGGCACCAAATTAGGGTAACCTGTATGTGTGTGTGTCTATATATATATATATATATATATATATATATATGTGTGTGTGTGTGTGTGTGTGTGTGTGTGTGTGTGCTTATTTGTTTGGTGTACCAGATTTGATAGAGTGTGAGGGCATGGGGAATTACTTCTGTGACATTTCTTGTGATAATACAAGCATTCACGTGATATCAATGTGTTCATTCTAGTTGCGGTCAATGATATTTTTGCTTGATAGCCCCAAGTTAGAGTGACATATATGTAAAGTTTGCATATTCAACGTGATATTTTTGGAACTTGGAGAACTTGAGGGAAAAGAAAGGTAAAGGAAATGAAGTCTAAAAGTTTATTGGAGTTTTTTTAACCATCCGTTACACTGCAATTTAACATTATTCTTGATATTAGATTTCTTTAAAGTATAGACAATCAGATTTATGTTCGTTAAGATAGTTTTTTCCTTTTTTAATTTATTTGTGTTTCCTCATCCTTACAGTTTTTTCCTTTTTTAATTTATTTGTGTTTTCCTCATCCTTTCTTTAACTCCGCACTTTCCAAGTTCCGAAACATACCCTTACAATAAATTATTTTATGTGAACATATCTTATAAAACTGACTATAATAGTTGTAATTTTATAACAATGCCCTCTCCTTTGTCTATTCCTAATGTTATGTGCATTTTCAACATTTTTAGGCTGCAAGGGAAACAGGTGCACTCCAAGAAGCAAAGGATAAACTTGAAAAACAGGTGGAAGAACTTACATGGCGCTTGCAGTTGGAAAAACGTATGAGGGTAATACATCTGTTCAAGAGTAATTATTTCTCTTCTATGCAAGATATGCAGAGTATATATATTAGTATTTCTAGACAATTAGTAATTTAAGGTTCTTAAGAAAATAAGAAATTATAAATTACTCCAGCATACTTATTAGCATGATTATGCCAAGCATATTGAATTTAATGAGCTACTATTTTCAGAAGTTAAATTCTTAGTTCTACAAGGTCTCCTCTCACATGATATATAAATGGAGTAAAGTACCCGACACTCTTGTGTGATGGGACCTTGTGGTATTGACAATTTTACTTGTGGAAATAAGATTCCCCAAAAAAACTAAAGTAAGATCATGCTACTTGGTGGCTTGGTATCTATTGCCTAAAGTTTGAAGTTCATGCATACAGACTGATTTAGAAGAGGCGAAAGGACAGGAGATATCAAAGTTGCAGCATTCCTTGCAAGCCATGCAAAGCAAAGTTGATGAAACGAATGCATTGCTTGTCAAGGAACGTGAAACTGCCCAGAAAGCTATTGAAGATGCATCCTCTATCATCAAGGAAACCCCAGTTCCTGTTGAAGATACCGAAAAGATTGAGGCATTAAGTGCAGAAGTGGAAACCTTGAAGGTAATGCAGGTTACCCATTGTATTACCTCTACCTCTTTTCCATCTGTTCATCGTATGTGTCTGTGTGTGTGTGTGGTGTGGTGTGGGTGTGATGTCATTTACCTGAGGTAACCACTGTCTTTCAAGTGTTTCATTATTACTCTAGATCTTGTAGACAGGATATCCTCTGACATTTTTTTGTTATTACTTTTTTTTTTGATCGGCATGTTTCGTTAATATATTCTTTTTTTCAGATTGTTTTGGTAGCAGACCCATATTCCCCTCTTATTCAGCTTGGCACTACCACCCCTCTCTAGTTTCTATCTCTTTACCCTATCACCAAACCAACCTTTGGAGGTAAGCGATCACCACCCAGTTCCTTGCTAATGCCAACATTAAAACCTCATCTTGACGCCACCATACATAAAATTCACCACCATGGCTCCCTTACCTCAACAACTGTCCCAAACATCAAACTTATACCTAAATTTATGTACACATATATATTTTTCCTGCAAATAAATGTCAATAATTGAAATTGTTCATATTCTCTCCCTCTACTTTTCCATCCATCCATCCTTCGCTTTTTCTTCTTTTTTTCTTCTAATTTTTTAAGTTAAAAGAAGATGTTTTATTTGAGAATAGAAAGTGGAAGTAAAATACATATGGAGGACAAGGAGTCCATCTAAGAGGAAACACGTAAAAAAATGATAAAACCATTCCAACACCTTTAAAGCATCTCGCCAATCCCTATGTAAATCTTGATGAAGAAGTTTCTCCAAAAGCTCTCATGGAAAAAGTTTAAAGGTTGTAAAGACGACACCACTACCGAGTATCATCCAACATTTGTCGATCAACCTCAAAAAATCCTTGCAATTCTCTCTAACCAAACACCCCACAAAATGGCGAAAAAAACACACCTCCACAATCTATTTCCCTTTGCCAAACAACTTCTCATTTTTATGTTTGTTTCTACCAATTGTTCTAATATCCTATACTCTTAAAGAAATTGTTGATCAATCTTTCAATGAACTTCCTCACGTGGAACTTCCTCTCACACATGAAGAGGCAAACACAAACAATATATACTACAAATGTTCCAACTGAACAAGTAAATAAGTGTATTGAAGAGACTTGATCCCAAGACCTTACAGAACCAAAACCTGACTACCTGACACCATGATAAAATTAGAAAGAGAAAATAAGAAAGAGATACTTATCAAAAAGAAAAGAATAAAGAAAAAAAACGAGAGAGAATGTATATGGAAATTATTTTGTGATAGCTCTTCTAGGTTGTAATCTATTTTTATGTGCAATATGCTTTTTCTTAAAAAAAATGTGCAATACCCTTGACAACATTTCTTAAAACATTTGACTTTTACAGGCATCATTACAATCTGAAAAAGAGCGAGCTGATGATTTCGAAAGAAAGTATACAGCAGCCATGGAGTCGGGTGAAGAAAAGCGTCAGAAGTTAGAAGAAACTGAAAGAAGAGTTCACCAACTACAAGAATCCTTGAACAGGTAGTACATAACCCTTCAGAATTTATGTCTTTTTAGTGATTATCATCAAAGTGCATCGATAAGAAGATTTATAATGTTTTTGCTTTTATTCTTTCTCATGTGCAAGTCTTTAGCCTTCAATTGGGTTAGCAGATTTCTTTTCTGGAGTTTTTCTTTGAACTTTATTTTCTTTCTTTATTTTACCTGACCAGTTATCCACATGATCTAAAGCTTAAACTTTTTAAGTAATGTGCGAGTAATTGTCTCCTGTAGCTCCTTAACACCCCTCTGAAACATGGAGTGTTTGATCACCGGCTGAATTGAGCACTGATGGTAGGACATGGCCAATGAGTTTTCTTCTCCCTCTTTCTATAATTAGGGTATGTATCAAGCCCGATGTCTTCTCCTGGTTAAACTTGCCTCTATCCATGAGTGATGACATATCTAACTGATTTGGAGGAGTAGAGTTCCCGGCATGTAAAGTGAGAGATCATAGTTGCTGAATCTGTTATTCTTTTGGTGCACGAAGCATATCCAAGTGGCTCTTTTCCTTTTCTGGATTTTTCAGATGATACGACACTTGGAAGGTTTTTTTTCCCTTGTGCTTGATGGGTGTATAGGAATTCTTTTGTTGAACTGAACCCCTATAGGGTTTCTTTGGTTGTGCAGTGTATATAGCTTCTTGTTCCCCTCAACTAGGAATTTTATTGTTTGGCTACTTGTTATGTTTTGGGTTACGCCCCCTTTGGCGATTCTCTTTATAATAAATTGGTATTGATAAATTAAAATAGATGTTATTGACGAAGAGTGTGTTAGTAAAGCATCAATTGACATTTGGCGGCTTATCAAGTGGAAGAGTTATTTAACGTGGAAGTATGCATAAGTGGTCTGGGTACATTATTTATTGTTTTATATTTCAAACAGAAGATGAAACAAATGCATGTTGCTCAAGCAGGAATAGAGATGGATGGTATGGATAAAGTTGGGAATGAATCATTGATATGTAACATTAATTGAGATGCTTCTTTACAGTGAAGGATTTTGGTATATGTGGAATGCTGCAGAGACCCATCCAGACAGTAATAGAATGGTGCCTAAATGGGGTAATCTAATTTAATTGTAAAAGAGACTTCTAAATTTGTATAGGAATTCAGGTGGATGTCTAAATTTTCTTAATGACCTTGTAATATACTAAAAAAAATCCTTCTAAATATTTATATCTATATTATATGAGGTTCATAATCTATTCTAAAATTATTGTAGAGCTGTTTTAACTAATTATTTATAATAACCTGAAGTTTTTTTTTAATTCAAGAATATAATAACTAGGTGGTATCAAATTGATTGTAAATCAGGTAAGCTGAAAGATAGTAACAAAATAAAAAGAAGTCAATTGATTATGGAAATAGGTGGAAGAAAAGAAACTGAGGAGCATTGATTAAAATTTATTAGTCAAAACCCTTCACAGTATTTGGTATAGAAATTAGCTATTAGCTAAAGGAGTTACTCTAAATAAGTTCAGATTGAATGGCTCCTATATGTTATTTGGCTAATAGTAGATATGATCTAGTGTGCCTCAGGATGATATACAGCATGTCAGACCAAGTTTCAGAGCTGAAAATGATATTGTGTACCTCATCCAACTCGAGTTCAACTTCAGGACTCATTGCTAGAGACAGTCGAAGTGATGATACATCCACTTCCTCCGATACTACATCTACTGACTCTGATTTCAGCTTTCCAGCTCATGCATCAACTCCAGCGACCCTCTCTTCCCTCAATCCTGGTGCTTTCCAGCTAATAGTTCAGGATCTTTCAGCAGCTGAAATCTCAGGTCAGTCTAGTTTTGCTAGAGTCTACCTGTCTGCACTTGGACTGTGTTTCTAGTAATTAGTTAGTATATGATCCGCCAACTTATTGGCTACTGGTATGAAAATCTAATATAAGTGAGAATGCATCAATATTCTCACTATCAGTATTGGGAAACTTCCTAATTCAGCCACTCATACCATTTTTTCTCGATCTCCCTCCATCGTTCCTTAGATAACGTTAGTTTTGTGCCAATGATACAAGTTAGTTTTGTTTTAATAGGCTGCGTCAAAAGAAACTGTATTATATATCTTCTTTTTCTCAATGGTTGCGTTGTGCAGGATCTGGAAACTGGGAAAGTGATCGGGAGGGGGCATTTGATGACTTCTTCTGATGGAACTAGCTCTTTCAATTTGTTGTGTTGTTGTATCTATTTCCTGCTAGCTAGATTTTAGTTTGACTAGGTCTTGGCAATTTGGCATCATTCAGTAGGTACCTCACAAAATGGGTTACTATTTTGTTTCATACAAAATTGTAGATAAATAATATCAATGAGAATTAAATTATTAGTAATCTACTGATCTTTGCAGTCTCTTCTTAATACTTGATATTTTATCAAGACTAGCATATGTGTGTGTGTGTGTGTGTGTGTGTATATATATATAAATGTTTCATTTGTGTTCTTTTAGTTGTAGATAAACCTTCCTTGCATGTATGTTCTATTTCAAGTAGTAAAATCTTACAGAACTCCCTCTTTTCCAAAATGAAAGTCACTTCTAAAAACTCATGTATTTTCAAAGAAAATTCATTGATTTCCAAGTTAACCTCCCATTTCAATTTTGTTAATGATGTTGGTATTTAAATAAGAGCTAGATTTTAGCCGCTTTGCATTAAGGATAAATTTGGAACATTATGTTACTTTTTAGTCTATTTTCGGAAATTGTAGTCTCTTTTGGGGGCATATGTAAATGGAAAGATGGGCACTCAATTTGGGATAGGAGTTTTCCCCCTGCAAATCAGTAGAGGCTATAGTCTCCCAATTACCTGGGGGTTAGGATGATAATATCTTATTTTGTTTGGGGAATTGACAAAATAAAGTATTGTTGCTTAATTAAATTTCGGATCATGGAGAATTTATCTTTCTTCGGATATTGACAGATCTTCAATAGTGAGATATTTAATTGCTAAAAATATTAGAAATGCTGTAAGGAGCTCATAAACAGTACATCTATGAGATAATCTCCATTGATGTTATCAGGATGTCCACCAGACCAAAATAGATCGACTGTGATATGTTATGAGTTTCAGAATAAGACATTTTGGTTATGGTTTTTGTCTTCTAGATGTCTATCTTCTGTAATTATCACTTTTTGAGAGACGCAATAACTTTAGCAATCCAATACGCGCAGAGATTCTTTTACACAATATAATGTTTCTCTTTCTGTTTTCTCAAAATGAAATTTAAATTAGCTTTAAAAGTCAGTCTCCATGGAAGGAAGATGTTATCCCCCCCTCCCACATCAGTACCAGTGGAAAGCCCGCATAAAGCAGCATCATTTGATTCCCTTTCATCAGGGTTTTTTCCTCCAACTTTTTGACCTTTGGTAAGTCTTCAGATTTCTGGTTCTCTTCCACTCTGGACGTTAATATATCTTGTTTTTACTCGTTGTTTCTTTCTTCGATTCTCTGTTATGGTTCCTTCTTTATCAACTATAGATGGTTAGATGCTTGTCTCGGGAGTAAGCATGGATGCAAAGCATTGAAGTATAGATATTTTTTTTTAACAAAGTATGTTTCCAAGTTATTATTATGTTCACAGACTGAAAAAGTTAATGCTATAGGGTTCAGCGTAAGACGCTAATGTTCTGGTATTTGTCTTCTAAATGTGCTTGTCCTGTGCTTTTCACTTTCTGGGAGAACATGATAGCTTCAATAATCCATAGGGAAGAGATTCTTTTGTTCAATCTGGATTCTAGAGTGTTTCTTTCTCTTATCTCAAAATAAATTTTGATTAGCTTTAAAAGTCAGTCTCCATGGAAGAAAGATTTTATTCCCCCTCCCACATCAGTACCACTGGAAGGCTCATATAAAGAAGCATCATCTGTTTCCCTTTGATCAGGTTTTTTGCTCCAGCTCGTTGACCTTCAGTAAGTCTCCCACTTTCCGGTTCTCTTCCAAGTCTGAACATTAATATCTTTTTGTTTATGGTCACTGTCTCTTTCTTCAATTCTATGTTATTGTTGTTTATTTAAATAGACGGTTGTGTTGGGAGTAGGCGTGATACAAAGGCCTGAAGTATAGATAAATAGTTTCACAGAATACTGGTTTGCAAACCTTGTGAATGGAGAAACAGGATTCGTGTAGTGGATCCCAAATAGTTTGTATATGGCGTTTAGATTGCAGTAAGATTCATCTATCTCAGTGACCTTGTAAAACATTGCTGGATGCTGACACAAAACAACCAAATCTCGGTAGGAATAGTCTTCAGTTATCCTGTGTACAAGGTGACGTTGTACTGATCGAAGAAACTATGGCAGGATTTATTTATTTCATTTTGGACCATACCTCCAGTTAAGTGTTATAGGACACATACCTTTATATATTGAATTGTGTATTTATGCACTCTCATGTAACATTATTGAGTAGCCTGAGGATGTCAAAGTAAAGAAGGTGAATATGGGAAAAGAAATGACTTGTGACCGGTCTCTTAAGTCAATCTTGGCTTTTCTATCACAAGTCAATCTTAAGTCGATGCCTGGTGCTGAATTCTGATAAAAATCTATGACATATTAACTACGGGGCATTTTGGATCAACTCTCTTATTGAAGAATTGGATTCTGTTTCTGTCATTCTATTGAATAAATATTATGATAAGCTAGCTGCAAATTTTTATCTAGTAGAAGTGGTTGCAACTTCATTTGAATTCCGACCTAGAAACGTGACCTTAACTAGTGTTATACGCCATGTTGAAAACTGCATATCATTTCCTCATGTTTCATGTCTATTTTGACCTTTGACTTCACTGTTGAGGTTGTAAGTGTGGGGATTTTGGAGTAAAAAGATGGCAAATTTCTTATACACATTGAACTTATTTGATACCTGTACCTCCCAGTCTTCTCTTTGCCTTTTCTCTTCTTTGGAAGGAGACAAAAGTGCTGTAAATTTTGCCTGCAAACATGTCAGTTTATAAAGAAATTACTTTCCTTTGATGACTTAGATTGTTCCTTTGTAACTTTCATTTTCTTTTATAGCTGTGGGGAAATTATATTGGTTCTACATGGTCTAGGACAATGTTTTTCTGCCACTTTATTGCCCTTGTGTGGTTATAATTTTTTTTTAAATGTCTACTTCAGAATAATTTCCTTTCAGACTTACCTTCCAACAAGAATTTTAAAATTATCCACTCTTTTGAGGACTGAATTACTTCCCTTTACAACTAGGAATTCTTTTCCGATGCAGGTTCTAGTGACCATTATTATGGAGCTTATTGACCTTTCAGTTTTCTTAGCAACTAACACCCACCTTGTCATGGTTAACAAGCTAAGACTGTGTAGCGACTCATCTACACATTGCAATTTTCTGGCTACAACAGATATAATTAAATCTCTTGAAGCATTAATAGTTGAGGATATGATAAATCAATAGTGCAATTACCTATATTAAAAAAATAAAACTAAGAAATCCTGTGCAGTTATGGATTTCAATATTTAATATAATGTTAGTCCAGTAGAATATTAGAATGTTAAATCACAAGTTTTACGAATACATTCAAGTTTTGGTTTAGTTGTCATAGATCTAATCACCGCTGATGTCCACTCTGGCATAATCCCAGTTAGCTATACCCGTTATAAGTACTGAACTGGGAGGTACTGTTGTGTATTTGACTGTCTCATTTTGAGGTACAAGTATTTGCAATTTCCTTGAGAACATATTTAAATTATCCAGAATGGACACCTGGCACTTTAGATGTCAAATACTCCAGTGGCATTACACATTTTATTTATTTATTTATTTTTCCTTTTTAAACTACATATCAGTTGAGAAATTTTATACTTTAGCAAAATCTAAGAATATGAAGAGTTTAAAGACTCTTGAGCAGCTTACTCCAGGGGTTAGTTCATTTACTAAAAATATCTTTGTTTTTTCGTTTTAATCTTCAGGTAAGTCTGTAAGCAGTAGTTTAGAAATTTTTATTATTGTCACTTTTAAATTAATAGAAGGGCAGATTAAGATGAAGTAGACTTTTACATCTGGTTCTCTCCTCGCATCCTGCTAGAGATGATTACTCTGTCATTAGCTCTTCAATGATGAACAAGTATTTTTTAGTAATTTATGATGTATAAATTAGGGTCAAACAACTATTTTAATAAATCGAGTTTTTCTCTTTGATCTGTTTCGTTTCCTTTAGTTGTTTTATTCTTTCAACATAACAAGAGGCAGCTGTTAGTTGTCATCCATATATAAGTTAGGACTGAGTGGCATATATACTGGATTATAGGATTACATAATCAGTTTTAAATTATGATTTTTTCCCAACGGTATGACAAAATTGACCTAATACACAATCTTGCCTTTGATGTCATCTTTATTGCCTCTGCAGTGTTCTTACTATCAAGGCCCTTTGTTCTTAATTGCACTAGTACTATTTTACATATGTAATATATGGAGCGTTAAAGAATATGTGTTTAAGTTTTATATTTTGCATTGCTGTATTGGCAGCATAAAGTTCAGTACCCCACTATTTTCATTTGTTTACTCCAGACAATCATCTCTTACCGAGGATGGTATAATAGAGTTAATATAGAAAGTAGCATCAATAGCCACCTACCAATGGCCAATTGATAATGTCCTTGTACTCAGAAGAATGCCATTTCCAATTCCGATAGTATAGGATGCAGTTAATGGAATTATTTTCCTTCTGCAAATAGGCTTGAAGAGAAGCTCACCAACTTAGAGTCAGAAAATAAAGTTCTTCGTCAGCAGGCTCTATCCATGGCACAGAATAATAAGGTCCTATCAGACTTAGAGGCGGAAAATAAAGCTCTTCGTCAGCAGGTTCTGTCAATGGCACAAAGTCATAAGCTCCTTTCAGGACGCTCAAAGTCAGTTATTCAGGTATTCCTAGAGAAAAGGTTCATTTCCTTTGGATTAAGAAAACTCGTGTATTACTCACATTTTCTATGGTTTTAATTTTCTTTGAAACTGACAGAGGGGTGAAAGCACAAAAGCTGCTATAGTAAGTGGAATTGACTAAAATTACAGAATTGAGCATACTTTTGCTGCGATTACTGGACTTTTTGTTGATTGCAAATGATATTGTACTAGGATCTCCCAAGTCCTCCAATACATCACCTGAGGGAACATCCAGATGTAGAGGAGAGACCCCAAAAATCTCTCAATGAGAAACAACAGGAATACCAGGACTTGCTTATCCGATGCATCGCACAGCACCTAGGATTCTCTAGAGGCAGACCTGTTGCTGCCTGCATCATATACAAATGCCTAAGGCAGTGGAGATCATTTGAAGTTGAAAAGACTAACATTTTTGACCGGATTATACAAACCATAGGACATGCTATTGAGGTATATGAATTTCTCTGTCTGATGCTTTTATGGTGCAATGCTAATCTACATTAAAATAACGAGCTCTTTTGAACTTCAAATATATTTACGTGAATTGTAGACACAGGACAACAATGAAACCTTAGCCTATTGGTTATCCAATGCATCAACTCTGTTGCTGCTGCTGCAACGTACACTGAAAGCTGGTGGTGCCGCTGGGATGACTCCACAGCACCGGCGATCCCCGTCAGCTACTCTATTTGGGAGGATGACACAGGTAAAATAAAAAAATCGTTTTGATTTTAAGATTTTGCTATTCAGCGCAGATGTTGTGAAGGATCTAATATTTATCTCTTCAGAGCTTCCGTGGAACTCCACAAGGCGCTAACCTTTCTTTCTCCAACGGTGAGTTGACTGGTGGAGTGGATACACTACGCCAAGTTGAAGCCAAATATCCTGCTTTGCTGTTTAAACAGCAACTGACAGCATATGTGGAAAAGATATATGGCATGATCCGTGATAATCTGAAGAAAGAGATTTCTCCGCTGCTTGGGTTGTGCATCCAGGTACTATGTACAAATTAACACAAGATAATCTCTCTTAAGAAAAGTAATAATGATATGTTAATTCATTCTTTGCTACTAACCACTAAGCCACTTCAAAATTTATTTATCTGGAAACTAAATGGTGTAGGCACCCAGAATATCAAGAGCAAGCTTACTTAAGGGGACGGCTCGTACACTTGCAAATGCTGCTGCTCAAGAGATTTTGACTGCTCACTGGCAAGGGATTGTAAAGAGTATTGGGAATTTCTTGAATATGTTGAAATCTAATCATGTAAGTGAAATATCTATAATGTGGTCGTTTCTCTATGTTTTGGTTATGTAAACTTTACATTGCAGTCATTGCTTAAGGACAGGTTTTATGCCCTGGCATGGTTGGTCACTAATTATTTTAGCTAGGAGACAACGGACTAACACACCTATAATTAGGTTTTAACCAAACCAAATACCACCTAACCAGTAATGCTGTTTATAGATTATGTGCTCACCACAGTATTCCGTCACAACGGTGATAACCAACGAGAAGATTGTTCTTATAGCTCTTGTCGTTATAACAAGTTTATAATGTTTCATGGATTCTAAGTGCGCTATTTTTATCTTGATCAAATTTTCATGCTTATTTAGGTTTTTACATTTTGATCCAAGCTTTTGTGCACTCAATAGGTTATATGAAAAATTGGAAATATTGGTTACACAATGATGACCAAATTGACAATAATATCAAAGAATTCCCTTCACCCTCAACAGTAACTGCCATATTTCTGCCAATATGACTTTCAATAAGATCAAAATATTTGGAATCGTATAATATGCAGTTGACTTTATGTTCCACTTTATGGAGATTCTTTGAGATTTATCTGACCTCATGGCTCTTACAGTTTCAATCCAATTTGTTCTCCATTTGATGATTCTGGGTTCCATTTAATTTCAGTTATTTTTTATATGCCCTTGAGTACTTGTTGTGTAATATGTCACTTATTTTCTTTAAATGCATTTAAGTTGATAACCTTCACCACTTTTCTTTCTTTCTCAGGTACCCCCATTTTTAGTCCGTAAAGTGTTCACGCAGATATTTTCTTTCATCAATGTGCAATTATTTAACAGGTTCTCTGTCTAGTAACATCTCGATAATTGTTTACATTTCTATAAGATAATTCTGTGAATTACAGTTGTCGTTTTAGTTATTCACCTTTGTGGCTGCAGCCTTCTTTTGAGACGAGAATGCTGCTCATTTAGCAATGGTGAGTACGTCAAGGCTGGATTAGCTGAACTGGAACATTGGTGCTACAAGGCAACTGATGAGGTAATCTTGTTCTGCAGTTGGCTCTCTTGGTAATGTTTCTTAATTTTGGTTTCGTGAGTGATGAATGAAACAAATATCCAGTATGCAGGTTCAGCCTGGGACGAGCTCAAGCATATAAGACAGGCCATAGGGTTCCTGGTATTGCATCTCATAATAGAATCTTCTTCCGACAGTGCTTGTTTGATCTTGAGTTTACTACCGGCATTGCCATTTATCTATTGTTTGTATAATTTTCCTTTTGCTTTTCTTAGTATAGCTTCATCTTCTTCTCTTTTCCACTGCAACCTGTATGGGCGGCCACATGATCTGTAGAAAGAAGGCTTTTGGATATTAAACTAAAGAAGAAACTTTTGTAGTTGTCTAGAAGTTGGTGACAGCATTGACTACATTCATTCTAATCTTGATTTCCTAAATTAGGTCATACATCAGAAGCCAAAGAAGACGCTGGATGAAATAAGTCATGACCTGTGCCCTGTAAGTGGCTATCAAATTTATGTTTATTTTTTTAAAAAAAAGGATGAACCATGAATCAGTATATGGTCAATTTCTGAAGTTGTTAATCTTCCACAGGTGCTTAGTATTCAACAACTGTATAGAATCAGCACTATGTATTGGGATGACAAGTATGGCACACACAGCGTTTCACCGGATGTAAGTCTGTCTGCATTGAATGAAGTAGAGAGGTGTAAAAAATATGTATATATAAGAGACTTGCATCTATCTGGTCTCTTCTGCAATATGATGGATGATTATTTGATTGACAGGTAATATCCAACATGAGGGTGTTAATGACCGAAGATTCAAATAATGCTGTCAGCAGTTCCTTCCTGTTGGATGATGATTCAAGGTTAAAGATTATTATTATTATTAGAGCATAACATGTGATGATTGCATTTGTTAATTCTATTCTATTCTATTTATTATTATCCTCATCTAGTGGTAGTGGTAGTGGTAGTGGTAGTTGTTTGTAACCCCACCCACTGACTGTTAACCATGACGCAGCATACCATTCTCAGTGGATGACATCTCTAAATCAATGGATCAGAAGATCGACATAGCAGACATTGAACCGCCACCACTTATTCGTGAAAATTCAGGCTTCAGTTTTCTTTTGCCTCGTGCCGACTGACTGATGGATGAAATTTGTCCGTCTCTAATTAGTTGCGTATTCGAACCCGAGGGGCTGGGGCTGGGGCTGGGGCGGTGGTATGTCATTGATTTTGTGGAGTCATATTTCATAAGGCGGCTGCCTTTCAGCATTGGACCGAGGAGTATGGGAATTCTGGCTTATTATTATTGATCGATCCTCAGAAGAGCTCATGCTCCTCCAGAATACGGGAGGGAAAGAAGCATTGAATTTTTCATATTTTGCTTGCTACATGCATGCATGGTTCCTATATATATATATAATATAATCGTTGAAACACATATTTGAAGCTTTGATGAATTCAATTCCAATTGGAGTGTATGATTCCGGTGGTCCTTGTTGGGTTTGATTCCAAATATGTTTCAAACACATATATCTTATAGCTGTATATGGTTTACACTCTACAAAAAAATCAAAGGTTAGATATAAGATACACCTACCCACGCAAAAAAAAAGGAAAAAGAAAAAAAAAAAAAGAGGTTTAGGTAAGATGTTCCTGTCAGTTTCATTGATTATTATTATTAACAGTCAGTCATGGTAATCATTAGAGAAAAATTTAAACCGACTCCTCCTAACCTTGATGTCAAATCAATTGAAACTTTTGTTAACAAGGACCCACTTCAATCAAATCAATTATCGCACTAGAATGTGTTGACGCCTCTTTCAACACTGCCACTTACAGCCATAAGACTTTGGATGCATGTCCAGGTCTTTGGATTCATTTTAATATATTATTTCTAAAATAAATAGCCATTCATGTCATTTTATATTTTTAATAGAAAGAAATTTTTATTTTTTTTTAAATGGAAAAATTAATATTTGACTGTTTATATTTCCAAGTCGATTAGTAAATTTCTAGTATATTAATGAAAAGATTGACATAATATATTAGTGTTATATTACATTAATAACTGTTTGTTTCTTCTAAAATTAGTTATGTACTCCCTCCGTTCTTAAAAGATTGTCGTTTGAGATTTTGGCACATGGTATTAAGAAAGTCATTTAATATTAGTAAAATTTGTTTGAAATTCCATCACTACCCCTTTATGAGAAATTGAAAACTATTAATACAAGGGAGAGAATTTATTAGGACAATGAGAAAAGATAGGGATAATATAGAAAAAGTAAATAATTTATTCTTCTATGAAGTTGTAAACGACAAACATTTTAAAATAAATTTTTTCTTCTAAAACGACAATCTTTTATGAACGGAGGGAGTAATAAATAGAGGGAGTATAATTGTCACTTTACTTATCTCTATAATTTTCGAGTTAAACTATTGTTAGAGTTAAGTTAATAATTTTTAAATGATATGACAGTTTCTAGATTTTTGATTCAATAATTTTAAATAAAAATTTTTAAATAAAAAAAAATCATTTCATTTAAAATTTAAAACGGAGAGGATGCGAATCCCATTTGCCAAAGTCATGCAGAGATCTCTGTTTTTTAATAGTCGTAAAGTATGAGTAATTGAGTAGTAGTATTATTGTCCTCCACTACAGTATTTGTCTTTAATCTACATTTATTTATTTTTTTGGGAAAAAACAAGAGAGATAAGGATCAGTTTTCGAGGCATAAATATCCCATTGCCCTAACGCCATCAGCCTTATCTTTCCCCCAATAAATGTGCATTCACAGTGCAGAATTACTAGCATCAAGTAAAATATTGTGTATATTTATATAATTTTAGGATAATATAATTAATCAATAATATTATTTTTTCCGTTTTTTAATATAAAATTTTTTCGAGTTGTGCACAAGTATTAAAAAAATAATTATATAGCATTAAATATAATATCAAATATCTATAATGTCTTTATATTAAAAAAAAATTATTATTTATTTGGCAAAATATAATGAGAGAAGCAAAGTTATATTTAATACTTGGGGTAATATTGAAAACTAAACAATTAATACTTACTTAGAATTCTAAAACGTCATATATTAAGGGACAAAAAAATTTCTTTAAAACGTCTTATATTAAGGGACGTAGAAGTATTAAGTAAAATAAAAATTTTATATCATAATTTAAATTTTAAAATTTATACAATAATTAAATCAAAATTACATGAAACTCTTTTTTATCATATTTTTTTGGTTTATAAAATGGAGGGAGTAGTATATATATACTACATCATTCGTTTTAAAATTAAAGATACATTTGTTCCGATAACTTTTAAGAATAATTTTGTATTCTTAAATATATTCTTAATATTAGTTAGGAATTAAATTATGGCAGTGTGATATTGAACATGCTAGTAAAAAACTAATCACAAATTAAAAATGTCATATCAATTTATAATTTTAAAATAAAAGCGTATCTTTAATATGGGAATGGATTAAAAAAATATTTATAATTTTGGAACGGAGAATATACTCAGTCTCGGAAAATATATATACCAAAGAAATTAAAATCCCTACCTTCGAGTAATTTTTATCAAAAATTAAATGACACTCTTTCTTCTACAAAATGTGAGCATTAATATCCGCAGTTTGGGGAAATATATATATATACACTACCAAAGAAATTAAAAGCCCTACCTTCGAGTAATTTTTCCATACCGCCGACATTAATGCTCACATTTTGTAGAAGAAAGATTGTCATTTAATTTTTAATAAAAATTACTCGAAGGTAGGGCCTTTAATTTCTTTGGTAGTATATATATATAGTACAGTTGTACAAGTTTTTAAATGTACACAGTTTATGATCGTAGAGTTAAATCATTCTATGATCGTAGAATAGTCACTTTAAATCTGAAGATTTACTCTATGTTTTTACCGTAGTAGAGTGACTACTCCCTACCTATCAGTCAGTGACTACTCTACGATCGTAAAGTGATTTAACTCTACGATCTTAGACTGTAAACATTTGTAACTTGCACAGCTAAGCACCTCCATGTTTTCTATATATATACTACCTCCATTCCATAATAATTAATTTTTTAGAAGAAAAAATTTGTTCTAATTTATTTGTCGTTTATAACGTTCTTGTAGAATAAATTAATTATTTTTTTATATCACCCTAACTTTTTTCATTGTCCCCCTATTATTAATAGTTTTTAACTTTCATAGAGAGATAGTGATGAAATTTTATATAAATTTTAATTATTAATGATAGTATCAAATAATTTGTTTAATTCATGTATACGAAGATAAAATGACTATTATCCTGGAATAGAAACCTTACCTGGAGTAATTTTTATTGAAAATTAAAATGACACTCTTTTTTCTACAAAATGTGAGCAGATGCGGTACGTATTTCATTTTCAAGCCTAGATGTCGGACTCAGCGATGCCATTCATTGCCACCCACCTTCAGTATGTATAATTGTGCCCTGCTGCTGCATAGCGCCAAGAAATCTGGCCTTGTACGTACCATGCATGTGGATTTTCTTCCACTTACCAAGACATTTTAAAATTTAAAAGACAATAAACTCCTTTCAGAAATTTAAAATATTTTTAATTATATTGACAAAAACAAAACAAGTACTTGAATCTAAAAGTATTTTAAATTAGTGATAACAAATAATATAAATCTTTTTGTCTCAAAATTCAGATCCTACCGTTATACATTATTGAATTCATTTGGTCCTTGGTTGACCTAAATAGGTAATCTTGAATTTGACCAGTCTAGACGGTTGTGCAGCAATAAGTAAAAAAGAAAAATATAAGTCTCAAAATTTAGCACTAGCACTAGCACTAGCACTAGCACTGTTGGGTGTGGGTCCTCACCCATGAGAATTATGAATTCTAAGTTGGACTTGGAATTGGATGTTTTGGACAAAACACGGTTTTGGTCTAAATAAAGAATCAATTGTGAAAAATGATTTAATAAGGAGATGTGATCCCTAATTTGATTAGGAGAATAAATTGTTTCTAATCCATAATAGGAATGGATTAGAAAGAGTACTATAAATAAGGCTATGGGGGAGTCTTATTTGATATATGAGAGAAGCTTGGTAGCAAGAAGGTACCAAAAGAATAAAGAGAGAGAATTACAGTTTGTGGGTATCCGGCACCATCTCTATTCAATAGAAGCTTGAAGACTTTATTGTTTGGAGTGTTTTTGGGTGGTGAAGTTAATTAGGTTTCTTAACCTAATTAAAGGTAAATTTGTATTCTCTTGATTTATTGTGTAACCTCAAGTTTTAGGGCATAAAACTTGGGAGGATTATTGTAAGCCCATTATTAGTGATATAGTGGAGATTCGGAGTTTGACCCGTGGTTTTTACCTCTTAGTTTTAGAGGGTTTTTCCACGTTAAATATTGTGTCTTGCTTGTGGATGGTTATTTGTTATTTTTGTTCTCATAATTGGTTTTGTTGATTTCCTATTTAATTGCACAAAGACGGAAAAGTAATTCCTGGGATTGAGATTATTTTAGGCGTACTTTTCCCAACAGTGGTATCAGAGCTTGGTTATTTTTGTGATTTTCTTGTGCGAATTAAATGGAGGATTGGACAGCAGGTTGCATGATTAATCTCAAGGCTGCAAATTATGCAATTTGGAAGCCAAGAATGGAGGATTTGCTTTACTGCAAGGATTTGTACGAGCCACTTGAGAACGATGAAGTTAAGCCCACAAACAAGAGTGACGCGCAGTGGAACAAGATGAACAAGAAGACTATTCGTCTAATTAGATCGTGTATTGATCAAAGTGTGTTTCATCATGTTGCCACGGAAACTGAAGCCTATGCTCTCTGGAAGAAATTGGAGTCCATGTATGAAAGGAAGACGGCACATGTGAGAGGTGTTGAAGATGGGGGAGTTAAGCGAAAAAAGGTGTGGTACAAAGCCATGCGAGATGGGAGAAAAACCTTGCATGAGAACCACGAGAGGAAAACTCTTCGCTTTAAATGGGTACCAAAAGTGAAGAAGGAAAGTGACAGCTCGCAATCAGGTTACAAAGCGGTTGTGAATGAATTTGGCAAGCAAAAATCTGTCAAGTTTGAGTTAGATCCTCCCATCGAGAAGAACCATGCCGATGAGACAAAGCCGGTTATGAAGATAGTTGAAAATTTCAAGAAACTTGAGTTGAGCCAAGACTTCGTTGGAATTAACTCCGAGTAAGGAGTTGTGGTTGGTGATCCCTCCTCTCATGGGTTTGGAGGGGGAGATTGTTGGGTGTGGGTCCTCACCCATGAGAATTATGAATTCCAAGTTGGACTTGGAATTGGATGTTTTGGACAAAACACGGTTTTGGTCTAAATAAAGAATCAATTGTGAAAAAGGATTTAATAAGGAGATGTGATCCCTAATTTGATTAGGAGAATACATTGTTTCTAATCCATAATAGGAATGGATTAGAAAGAGTACTATAAATAAGGCTATGGGGGAGTCTTATTTGATATATGAGAGAAGCTTGGTAGCAAGAAGGTACCAAAAGAATAAAGAGAGAGAATTACAGTTTGTGGGTATCCGGCACCATCTCTATTCAATAGAAGCTTGAAGACTTTATTGTTTGGAGTGTTTTTGGGTGGTGAAGTTAATTAGGTTTCTTAACCTAATTAAAGGTAAATTTGTATTCTCTTGATTTATTGTGTAACCTCAAGTTTTAGGGTATAAAACTTGGGAGGATTATTGTAAGCCCATTATTAGTGATATAGTGGAGATTCGGAGTTTGACCCGTGGTTTTTACCTCTTAGTTTTAGAGGGTTTTTCCACGTTAAATATTGTGTCTTGCTTGTGGATGGTTATTTGTTATTTTTGTTCTCATAATTGGTTTTGTTGATTTCCTATTTAATTGCACAAAGACGGAAAAGTAATTCCTGGGATTGAGATTATTTTAGGCGTACTTTTCCCAACAAGCACTAGCACTAGCAGCAGCCACGGCCTATGATGGTCCAGTAAATAATCCGACTGATCAAGGGCCACAAATCACTTGTCCCTTTTGAGTACGTACGATTGCCGACCACTCAAATCACAGCATTGCAATAATCGTAAAACAATAAGTCTAGGGATATTATAGTACAGATTGTATAATATTATTTTTTATATGTATTTAAATTATTAAATTTTATAAAAATTTTAATTAAAATAATTATTATATATTTTTTGAAAGTCAAAACAAAAAATAATAATAATAATTAGACCAATGGCTAAACCGATCGATCAATAGTATAAACATGAAGGCCTTTGGATATCAATTAATCAACTTCACGACGGAAGCAAGCGTATATAATCTTTTGATTGAAAATGTATATCAACATTTTTTATAAATAATGGATTAAAATAATGGAGTATATACACTTGGTATGGTGGGGTTAATTTCAAATTCACCGTAACCTGATCTCAATTAAAAATAGTGCCACATATATCTTTAAGCGCACGTGTTAAATATTGCAGCTTAGTAGTAGTTAATTAGAACTGTAGTTAGAAGTTAACGATGGTTAACTTACTCTGGTTAAATTATGTAGGGAAGCAGTCTTTGTTGTATAAATTGCTTCCAAACAAATATATAGACAGAGACATATTACCACCAAAAATATGGCTTCCTCAACCTCTCTCCTCCACACAGCCACCGTACAAAAACTCCAAGCCACCATGAACAGAACTCACATCCTCTTCCACTTCCTTCTCATCCTTTCCGTTTTTTACTATAGACTATTCTCTCTCCTCAACTCCACGCCGGACCATAACTTTCCGGCGACGTCATGGATTTTCATGACTATCGCCGAACTCGTACTAACCTTTACATGGTTCTTCGGTCAATCTTTCCGGTGGAGGTCGGTGTCCCGGTCGGTGCACCCAGAAAGACTTCCGGGAGACAAAGCGTTGCCGGGGGTGGATGTTTTTATCTGCACGGCAGATCCGAAGAAGGAGCCAACCCTAGAGGTGATGAATACGGTGATATCGGCTATGTGCTTGGACTACCCGCCGGAGAAGCTTGCCGTCTATCTTTCCGATGACGGTGGCGCTGCGGTGACCTTGAGTGGAATGAGGGAAGCTGCCGTGTTTGCTAGGTGGTGGATTCCGTTTTGCCGGAAGTACAATATCAAGACAAGGTGCCCCGGGGCTTATTTTTCAGCTTTTACCGACGGTAATGAAGAAGATTTTCGTGGTGGTGAATTTCAAGTTGAACAAGACAAAATCAAGGTGACATATATATCTTTCCTCTCTCTCTCTCTCTATATATATATATATATTCTATGAATATTATCTTGAGGTGCATGGATGTAGATTTTAATATATCTTCAGATTATTTAATTTTTTTAAAGAATGAACTATCTAATTTATTTAGAAAATTGATATTTTCACACCACTTTTTTTATGAATTTATCAGTTTTCTTTATTTATATTCAATAAGACAAAGCTTTGGTGCCATTAATGTTTCTGTAAAATATAATCTCCCCTCCTCATTCGAGTATAAAAAATTTGGCTCGTAAAAGATGTATAAAAATTACACAAATTAAATATAATATATATATAAAGATTAATTTATCCTTAAAAATATATTTAAATGAGATTTATTAAGTTAAACACTTAAACAGACTAAAAATATTATTATAATTTTATATTAAATAGAATTGATATTTATTTTATTTATTTTCTATTTTTTAAATTTATGTAAAATATAAATTTTTTACATTTTTGAGAACGGAGGAGGAAGTATAAAAAAGAATTTTGTCGAAACGCTAATTTTGACCTGGAAAATAGATAAAGCTGCTACCAGCTATGTATGTCCACACATACACCTTCGTGCTTCACCTCTATGGAATAATTAATGATTAAAATTTTTACTTGAACATGGCGCAATAATTTAACTTTTGTCATTTATATAAGAGTAATGCTAAAGACAAATTAATCTATGAATATTTTATAAATTATTGATGCAGCATATACTCTAACTCAGTATATTGATCTATAAATTACTTCGATGTCGTCTTCGGTCCCACTAAAAAGTCGAGCTGAAGTATGTCACATCAGTAATTTGTAGAATAGTTTGTCTGTAGCATTATTCTTTATATAAACTGTCCATGGGGCCGCGTCAGAGTCATAAATGACGAGTCAGTTGTAAAAATGACAAAAAGTAAAATAATAAATTCAATCTTGGTTGAGTTGGTGTATTTAGAAGTAAGGCAGTAAATGTCGATTAAAAGTTTGATTCAAAATATAAATGATTTAAATATAAGTAAATATTAAAATTTGATAAATTACTTGAATTTCTTCAAATTATAATTTTATATTGATATTTGGATTATATTCGTTTGAAAAGTTTAAACTGTTCGGACTCGATTTGAGATTATGTTTGATTCGGTAGTTAAACGAGTTTCAATCAAACTTTATTTTATATTTGATAAATTTTGTTAACTAAATTTGAGCAACTCAATACTACGTTCAACTCGGTTGATTTACACCCTTAGTTGGAAGCAATTCAACAAATCTCCCAAATTAACAAAAAAAAAAAAACATCACTACAAAGTTTGAAGGTTGAGCTAGACTTTAAGGGAGGTCAACATAGTCGCTTGTGTTTAATTTCCTTTTATAGAGTTTTATTTTTCTAAACGTGAGCTTTTTTATTTTAGAATGCTCCTATATATTGTGATAAATTTACGTTAAATTATAATGGTAAATCTTATCAATACATATAATGGGTCTCACTTATTACACATCATTGATAATCAAAAAATTGACATAAATATGCACAATATATCATTCAGTAGCGTTAATTTTATTATGTAGATGCTAACTATATAGGCAATCCTTTACTAGTCTAAAGACCATCTATTGGAAAAAAAATATTATTTTGATTTTCTAAAATTAATGTTTGATATTTTTTATTTTAAAAATGATATAAATTTATTTGACCGTAGACATTATAATGTGAATGTTATAAACTATTAAACTATCAAATATAAAATTGAATGAACACCACTTTTAAAATTTTGAATTTTATAAATTCTCTTTTTAAAGTCAAAACACGACTTTATTTTTGAAGAACAGTACAGTGGTACTGTGTTTTTCTCGAGGCGTTGTATAATATAATTTATGAATATAGTATAATAAAACACTTGATTATCTTGTTATATTCATATAGTACGACACTAAAAAGCAAATTAATAAAAATAATATAGTGCATGCCTAATTAAGACTTGTGATTACACGTACGTACAGTTAAGGTATGAACATTTCAAGAAAGTTGTGGAGAGTGGAGGAGATGATACTCAAGCTGATGACATGAACAACATTACCGGTGATGGCCGTGCACCTCTAGTTCAGGTACCTACATACTCTGAAAAATTAATTTCCAGATTATATATATATAAAATTAAACACCATTCTGATGATTCCAAATGAAAATTTCAAATGAATCCTTATAATTTCTTGCGAATGACTTATAGATGTATTCCATTTCCCTATATATATACATATACGGACTAATTTGAAAAATGCATGTGTTTTTTTAGAGTAATAAATACTGTGGTAATTTACGTTGCATATATATATATATGTGTGTGAAATTAGGTGATTCATGATAGTAGTAGAGGAAATGAAGATGATGAGAATGATGTGAAGATGCCACTCCTTGTATATGTTTCTCGTGAAAGAAGACCATCTTACCCTCATCGTTTCAAGGCCGGAGCTCTCAATGCCCTTGTATGTCCCCATTCTCTCCGTCTCAATAATATTCCGTGTTTCATAAAAAAAATCTGATTTTGTACGTACATATATAGCTTCGAGTGTCAGGAATTCTGAGTAATTCTCCATACATAGTGGTATTAGATTGCGATATGTATTGCAACGATCCGACCTCGGCAAAGCAAGCAATGTGCTTCCACCTCGATCGCAACATATCTTCCGAATTAGCTTTCGTTCAATTCCCTCAAGTCTTCTACAATGTCACCAAGAATGACATCTATGATGGCCAAGCAAGATCTGCCTACAAGGTTAATTTAATTCTACCTTTTTAATTACTCCTCCCCCCAGTAATTACAATTTACTAGTTTTCTCTTATGAATAATTAAGCACAAAAAATTTGGAGTAAATTATTTCGAATCGAGTCAACCAAATTATTTATATATATATATATATAGACTAAGTGGCAAGGTATGGATGGGCTAAGAGGACCTGTTTTGACTGGCACTGGCTACTACCTAAAGAGAGAGGCATTATTCGGCAGCCCTAATGATCAAGAAGGTACATAAGTACCTCATTAACTTGTGATTTTGATTTTCAAGTTTGCAATGTGACATATTATATATATATATATAGCGCATAATATTACTAATTCATAATCTTAATCGTCTTAATTATTTAGATACCTATCTCCATCAACCTGCATTAAGTTTTGGTAATTCGGATATGTTCATTGCATCGCTGCATGGTAACAACCAGAAACATATTGTCAATATCGGAGAAACAACAGAGGAGCAGCTAAAGGAAGCACATGTGTTGGCAAGTTGCAGCTTTGAGAAAGGCACAAAATGGGGCTCCGAGGCAAGTTTTAAAAGATTAATATACACTCATCTCACAATTACCTTGTATCTAATCTAATCTGGTAGCGTAATATAGTAATAACTAGTTTAATTATTATTATTTTACATATTTTCTTAAAAATTAATTATCATATATAGGCGATATATACTTGAGATTTCTGATCTTTGTGGATGGAACTTTAAACAGATAGGTTACAGGTACGAGTGCCTATTGGAGAGCACTTTCACCGGCTATTATCTGCAATGCAAGGGATGGAAATCAGTGTACTGCTACCCAAAGAAACCAGCATTCTTGGGTTGTGCCACAATTGATATGAAGGATGGATTGGATCAACTAAGGAAATGGAATGGAAATCTCCTAGAACTTGGATTCTCAAAATTCAGTCCACTCACCTATGCCATTTCAAGAATGTCATTTCTTCAGAGTATGTGTTACGCATACTTTGCCTTCCAGCCCTTGACTTCCCTTTCACTCCTCGTATATGGCATTGTTCCTCAGTTTTGCTTCTTCAAAGGCATCGCTCTCTTCCCAAAGGTTAGTCAAATTAATTATCATCGTAATATACTAATAATATTAGTACTAAAGTCAAATCGAATACTTAATTGTGTAATATATCGTGTATAAAAATGTATTTGTATAAATAAATATGCAGGTAACAGATCCATGGCTTGCGGCGTTTGCAGTTGTATGGGCATCTTCACTTTTGCAGCACTTGTATGAAGTTTTGTCGAGTGGCGACTCGTTACGGACATGGTGGAACGAACAAAGAATTTGGGTGATCAAATCTGTGTCCGGAAGCTTATTCGGATGCATCGATTATGTTATGAAGAAGATTGGCATTTCAAAAACTGTGTTTAGGTTGACAAATAAAGCGATTGAAAAAGATAAAGTGCAGAATTATGAGAAGGGAAAATTTGATTTCCAAGGGGCACAGCTCTTCATGGTTCCATTGGTTGGACTAGTCATTTGGAACATGGCTTGTTTGGCAGGGGGTGTGTGGAGAATATTTGTCGAGGGAAATATTAGTGAAATGTTTGGACAACTTTTCCTCTGTTCCTTCCTTTCACTCGTTAGTTATCCTATCATTGAAGGGATACTGACCAGAAGAGGAAATTCCCTTTAAACGCAGTTCTCCTCAAGAAGGGAAGAGACCTCCTATACATGTACTCCACTCCTACCCTTCATTAAAATGAGTCTCATTTTAAACTGCCCTGCTTTAATTCTATGTTTACCTTCAATAAAATTAGTAATAATTTATTAGTTTAGTTGTTGCTTCCATGATATGATAATGAAATTTAGATGATAACTTAAAGTTATCATGTCATTTTATATATTATAATCAATAAAAATATTATTTTCATTGTTAAAATTTTTGCCAATTATTTCATTCATTCACCACCGAATCAAAAAAACGGCTTAAAAACGAATCGGCTATAGCGATAATTTTTTCCGTCGCTATTGTCGAAGTTGAAAAATTTAAGAATTCCGCGGGTCGGTTCATAATTCGAGTTTTCTCAAATCGATCTTCTTAAGTTCTCTCTACCCTTATTATTTTTATTTAAAAAAAAAAGTTTTAAAGGGTTTTTTAGGAAAGAGGTCAACATGTTTTTGTGTCGACGATTTGAACATTTAGAGTCGTCAGTTGGTAAATTAAAAAATAATTGTACCAACTCAACCGAGTTTGATTTGAAAAGAGACCCAATTGTTGGACACTGTCGAAATTTGATCTTTAAAATTGGAATTTTGAGTTCGGGGACTTGGTTAAGTGTGGGGAAGGTGTTAGGCACCCTACAACTCCCGTGTAAATACGGTACCGTATTTTTTTTTAATATTTTTCTTAAAATTGTGAATGCGTGAGTGAATGCTGTTTGAAAATTGGGCCTTTTGATTTGATTGATTGAAAGCTTTGACAGACTTCGTTGAGCTTATATACGAAGGGTTTAATTTGATTTGAAAATCAGTCTTTGATTTGATTTGCAAAAGTATTTAATTTGATTTACAAAAGCTTTTCTTTTGATTGAAAATGATATTTTGAAAGCTGGTTTATCAAACCCTTACGCTGACATAGGAATTGAAGCGTATCGCTACTTTTAATTTTTATCTTTATAACCTTAAGGCTACATGTGAATGGTGATTTGTCGGGCTCCGAAGCATCCACGACCACAAGAATAGACAAGTGTCGGTCTCCTCATGGGTATGAAAATCATCGGAGGGACGCTGACACGACAATTGACATTTCACTATGACAAGACCTTAAATTCGGATAACCTTTTTAAGGTCTATGTATGTACATTTTACAGAAAATTTGGCAGAGTACATCTGTAAATTGGAGTTTGTCCATCATGTGAATCAGATTCCGATCGATTTGATCGTGAATCCCACGATTTCTAGGCTCACATATGAGTAGCCCATAAATCTGCACAGTTCAAATTTGCACAGAAATGAATATATATACATCATTACGTCGCAATAGAACCAAGGATTCATCAATAAATTCTGGCTGCGAGTGGATAAAGCGTTTCGTTCCCACTAGATAGCGATCTAAGGGACGCGAGTTTGCTTTCAAAGTTGAAACTATAAAAATAACTAGATTTAAAAAAATCTTTGTAATTATAATTTTCAGGTTCTATCGGGACCTGTTTGAACCATTGAAAGCTAGAATTAGCGAGATTTGAATAAATCTAGTTCGCCCGCAGATATGTTAGTGCAGATTCATATACAAATGAATATTAAATGCAACAGTTGAAAAAATTAAGTAAAGCAATATATATATACAAGTCCGGACTGAAATTGAAATATATATATATATATATATTTATAAAAACTGTATAAAAGTCACAGAATTAATCAGGCTGGACAGAAATAAAATATATATATATATATATAGAAAAGCAGTAAAAAGGGTGATTGATTTTCACGCCGGTGCCCGTACTGAAATTAAAATTGACATAAAAATAGTCAACCAGTGACTGAGGAGAGTACCCAGTATAGCGAAATGTGCAAAAGCAGTAAAATGGCCACGAAATGATTCAGGTCAGACTGAAAATATATAAATATATATATATATATTGACAGAAACATAGTCAATCTAGTCTGATAAGATAACGAGAGATGGTGAAAGTCGCTTATATATTCGTAAATATATATAAAAGCGATAAACTATCTCGGATTTGAAATCTTGGCTTGACAGAATTGAAATATTAGTACATAAACAGTTAAATATATACAAAAGGGCTAAATCCGGACTGAAAAGATAACTCAGTTCGACGAAGCTGCCAGAATGTGTGTGCTAGTGCATTGAAACTGCTGGCGCACACGGATCGTCAATCCGAGTTTTAGAAATGCCAGAAATTGAGTTTATGTACAAAAAAATACCAAATTTTGACGAAACGGCTACGGAACTAAGTTCCGGGCATTTTTAGAAAATGAAACTTAACGTGCAAGTGTATAAAAGTACGAAGAAGTAATATTCACTTTCTGATCGTGAAAATACTTACAATGGACTGCAACATGGGATTTTTGCTAAATCGTAGGCTCTATATGTCCAAATTTACCGGTTATTTTCTGATATGTGGTAGTATATGGGTATATCTACGTGTTAGAGTAAAAATATTTAATTTTAAAGAAGGTGTAAAAGTCAAAAAATCAAACTAACAGAGTTTCGCTGCGTTTTGGAATTGTAGAAAATGAACGGGGGGCACGTTTATTAATAGGTCAGGAAGCCTTAGCTCTACCTGCTGCTGCCGCAGGTAGAGGTGAGGCTCCCCAAGGTGGGGCTCGCATGTCCGACTTCGTCGTCTCGAAGTGCGTGCATGCCGGGAGACGCAATATCAGATTCGAAACTTCATAACTTTTGATCGAAGCGTCCGTTTGGGGCGTGCTATAGCTTTTTGGAAAGCCCTCGCTGAGAATATTGCAATGACATAGGATTTAACACTTTTTAAGTCCCCAAAGGTGGGTTCATCACCGGGTCCCTGCAGTTTGTCTATCGAGCCGTTCGGTGCTGTTTTCACCTGAGATTACCATTATGGTTCTTTTTGACCTTGGTGGCATCAATTCGGCTTGATTTTGACTGAATCGGCTGAGAGTTAGTAAAATGACCATTTTGCCCCTTTCAGGATTGCCCTTGGTGTTGGCATGGCCTCTAGTTGACTTTCGAAAGCTGTTTCCAAGACTTGGATCCCATTCGAATCTGTTTGTCCCCAGTATTGCCTCTGTGGCTGACGGGATTGTTCCAGGTTTTCTTCTGGAGTTGTTGTGATACTTCAGGTTTATGTCTGAAGTCGACCTGACTTTTCGAACTGATGTCGGGGCTGATCTGTACTTTCTGGGTTGCTACCGGGGTTGATTTGTACCTCCCGAGTTGCTGTCGGGGCTGCGTTGACATCCCGATATGGTTGATCAGTGTTATGGTTGTCCCGATATCGGTGATCGGGTTTGAGCCTATGTCCCAATATTGAGATCGGGGATAATCTGATGGTCCGATTGCTGATCGGAGTTGGATGAACAATCCGATTGTCGATCGGAGCGAGATTGACGGTCCGATTGACGATCGAAGTTGGATGAACGGTCCGATTATTGATCGGATCTAGATTGACGATCAGAGCTGGATTGACAGTCCGATTTACGATCGAATTTGACTGGAGATGACCGACATTAGGGATCAGATTTAAGTTTACCGATATTGGAGATCGAATTTAGGGTGAAAGACCGGCATTGGTGGCCGATTTTGGATTGGAGGCCCGGTATCAAGACCGGAGTTGAGTTAAAAAGATGATTTTGCCCTCCTACAGTGTTAGTAACAGAAAAATAAAATTTCGAGTGTCTACAGTTATTACATAGAAAATCGTCATGTTATGAATGTCAATGTGAGCTTGTCATGTGAGGGACAGATCCTACATTGATAATATGGGATATCAATGTGGGGTTGATATAGGCTTAGACACTCCCTCTTGAATAGTTAGCTTTTCAAGAGAAAATAGGAGTTTGAGCCTATATCGTAACATTTGGTATCAGAGCAGACGATCCATGGAAAGATTAAAATACTAATAGGTGCAAAAGTCATCGAAGATTAAAATATTGATAGGTGCAAAAGTCATCGGGTTAGTAATAACTAGCTTTTTAGGAGAAAATAGGAGTTTGAGCCTATATCGTAACATTTCGTATCAGAGCAGACGATCCGTAGAACTACCGACTAAGCGAAAAGGGCTACATAAACGCCAGATTTAAATACTGATATGTGCAAAGGGCATCGGGTCAGTGTCGCTAGAGTGAAACCGCCGTGAACGTCAATAAAAAAGCGTGCTTGTCATACGCTTTAGTCAATTATATCTAAGTTTCTATATCTCAAAAAATCGTTTCTCTCGTAATTTGGAGAAATATTTCATATATATAAATATGTATGTAACGTATATAATTTATACGTTCATCACCGTGGCGTATTTGGAAAGGAAGGTAGGTTGAGAAAATAGAGTAATTAAAGGTTTTGTTGTTGATAATTATTAATATGACAGTGACTTAACTCCTATTCAAACTCCTCCAAAACCAAATATACACTTATGACTTGACATGTCAATTTTATTTAACATTAGTATGATAATGAGATATCCCTACGTTCGTGCGGCCACGCCAATATTGGTGCAGCTTATATATACTTCCCCTTCCCCAAGTTATAGTGATGTCTTTCTTTTTGTTTAACCTCTCCAACATAAAAAATTAAAACCAAAAAAAATAAAAATATTAATCGAGAAATATCATATTATTAAAACAAATATGATCATATTAATGGAGAAATGAATGGATGATCGATGTGATATAATTAAAATAGGGACAAAATGGAATGGTTTATGGATGCAAAGGATGGATTATTTGGTACTCCCTCCGTTCCTACAAGATTGTCGTTTTAGAAGAAAAAATTTGTTCCAAAATATTTGTCGTTTATAATTTTTTAGAAGAATAAATTATTTACTTTTCTATATTAACCCTATCTTCTCTCATTGTCCTAATAAATTATCTCCCTTATATTAATAGTTTTTAATTTCCCATAAAGGGATAGTGATGAAATTTCAAACAAATTTGACTAGTATTAAATGATTTTCTTAATCCATGTGCTAAAACCTTAAACGACAATCTTTTAGGAACGGAGGTAGTAGCTAACTAGGGGAGAATTAAGTAGTAGTTAAAATTATTTAATTACTTAATGCGCTTAAGTATATATCATTCATTTTCAATCTTCTGAGCGTCCAATATAACTAAAAATCCAACTAAATTCACCTAATAATTTCACCAAGACTTCGTCAAAATCAACACACACACACACACACACACACACACACACACACACACACATATATATATATATACCACTTTATATAAATTAACCAATTTCTGAATTACTCCTAATTACAAAATGTTAACGCGTGCACCTCCAAACAAAACTCGAAAAAAAAAACTAATATTTAATTACATTAGCTAGGTTAATAATTTAAAAGGGTTTTGTCTTTTGATCATGCATCCTTTTGATCTACTACGGACATTTCTATCACTTCAAAAGTCAAGGAAATTTATGTACACACAATATGCAGGACTAAAGGTTTTATGGTCTGTCCTTTCTATTTGTAGTTTTCTACACAATAATAGAATAAGTGACGGCCAACAAAAATAATTAAACGTACAGCATACAGAATAATGAGTACTAAAAGATCATGTATAATATATATATATATATATATATATATATTGTTAACGCTAAGATTTTATCACGCGTCTCAATCACGAAAAGCACGTCTAATTTTACACAATGAATACGTCAGCACCGGATCTGGTACCGGTCTCAGATGGCTAAGATATCCGAGTCGACAACCGAGGAAGGGGTGTTGGCATGGGCGAATTTTTTAGAGTCGGTGAAGTCAAAAGGTATTTCTGAAGGAGTGTCTTTAGATGAATCGGTGGGAAGGTTCTTGTTGGAGGAGGATTTTGATTTGGGTCTTGCAGCCGTGATAGTTTGGGTGGGATTTTGAGCGATTGGAACAGAGGTCTCAGAAGGTGGGAGTGTAAGACCCCAACTTTTATGAATAAAGATTTAATTTTCTTTATATATTATTTCGAAACAGTAAGGTGTTGATTTGATAAATATGAAAGTTATGGGTGAAATGTGCAAATATTTTTAAAATGAGCAAGTGGTTATAAAATATTCTTGTTGTCGGGGAATATTCGTTTGGTCGTGGAATATTCTTGTTGTCGGGGAATATTCGTACGACGGCGCAGCTATTTGTGGGCCCCCACAACGGAATAACTGTCGGATATAGAAAGCGACAGAAATAACTTTTTTACAAGATAACGGCGTAGTTGTTACCGTTAGTACTGTTGAAATACCCGGTGGTTAAAATACAGTACGCGGTGGTGCGTAGTAGCACACGGTATTGCACAGTATTTTGAATTATTGAGTCTTACGTGAGAAGGAACCTACTCAATTATTGTTACAGTATTTACTGTTCAATATTTTATATTATTGACTCAATAATTGCTACGTTGATATTTTATATTATTGACTCAATAATTGCTGCATTGATATTTTATTGACTCAATAATTGCTACGTTGCTATTTTTTTATGATTGATTCAATAATGGCTACAGTTGATATTTTATAGTATTGATTCAATAATTGTCGTTGCACAGTATTTCACGTTATCAACTCAATAATTCATATTATTTGAATAATATTATTAGATAACATTATTGACAATGTCTAAGGAAGTTCTGTCTAGGAGGGGTTATTTAATTGCGCGCCAGTAAGGAGAAGTCCTTATCGGAAGGCCCCCTCTTTCCTGGAACGACCTGGTTGTCAATATTGTAGTTCTATAATATTATTTGTGAATAATTAATTATTGATTTATATGATAAGGAAATATTTATTTTGTGGATATTAAAGAAGGAATTAGTGCTGATGTACTTTTATCAGTATTTTGGTGTGGAAAATCATCTGTTATGGATTTCGGATAATTTATGTTTGGAATTTGGAAAAACTTTCTTCTGCAAAGTTGTAGAGAATTAAATTTCCTATAGAAGGACATCGAATTTGTATTTTTCTGACAAAGGGGCTATTTATTATGAATTATTGAAGTTTCGAAAAATAAATATTTTTTAATGGGAGGTGGGTCCCACTTATGGTGGCTGATGGCTTTTGAATTTTTGGCAGGCGGCTGGAGGATTTTTTTAAAAATAATATTATTTTATTATTTTAGTCTCCTTTGGCATCCTAAGTTTTTCCTATAAATAGGGTGCTTAGGTTAGAATTGAAAATCACACCAGAATCAGAAGTTTTCTCTCCCTATAATATCGAGCGTATTTTTGTGAGTATTTCAATACTTTGAGTATTACTATTCAGTACAAGCTTCCGTCGATATTATATCCGATATTCTAGTCAGAGATACTGTTCTTTTGAGGTAAGAGATGTTATTTCTTTCGTAAATGATGTTATTCTTTTCAATATCATTATACAGAAATATTGTCATGGATTTTATGTTGAAATTCTTATTTTTTCCATCGGGGTTACTATTCACGTATACGGCACTATTCACGGGAAAATTTATTTTTCTTCTATTTGTCCAAATTGTCTGTTAAGGTTACTATCTTTGATTGTATCCAAGTTTTGGGCTTTATTCTTGAATTTTGCTCCACAAAGTATTATTATGGATTATTCTTGAATTTGGATAAACTAAATGACGAATCCCTAATCTTTGTCTTTTATCTCACTGGATTCGTTCTTTAAAATATTTTTCATCATCCTCAGTCCTAAAAGGTGATGTAACTGAATATCTTTGGCCTGTAGAGCAAAGATGAATGATTACCTGATGAATATCTTTGGCCTGTAGTGCAAAGATGACAGGTGTTGAGATGAACATGACCACTGATGATACAAATGAATATCTTTGGCCTGTAGTGCAAAGATGAATATTTGATGAGATGGATATTGATTGATGTTACAGGGATAAAATATTGATGATGAACGGTTATTCCCGCTGCGAATATTGATCTAAAACATGTTATCAATAATATTTTATCTGAACTGTTGAAGGCTAACGATAATTTATTTTTCATTATCTTAGTCATAATATTCTTTACTGGGCTAGTTGAGCTCACCCTTTTCATCTGTTGTCCTCTTCAGGAAATGAGAATGTTGCGGGGACTAGTCGGGGGACAGAGTGATGGTCCGAGTTAGAGCAGTAGTAGTCCTCACTATTTCTGATAAATAGGGTGATAATAATTGTAATGAGGACTTAGTTTGAATCTTAATATTTTCTACATATTTGTATTGACACTCACAGATGTGTGGTCGTATTTTGCACGACCGTATGATATAAAGTTTGTATTTGAATTCTGTACCATGTATTTGGCGACTCAGACTGGGTTGGGTTGAATGGACCTATTCTGGGGGCGTCACAGGGAGGGTGTTATTTTGATCCTGGGAAGCCATTGTTAGCAGATCGATTGAGGAAGAGAACTGAAGAAAGAAGGAAGCTAGAGTACTTCGAATTTCAAATAAGCAAGTAAAACTGTCCAAATCAGGGGATTCAAAGATTTATAAAGTTATCTTTTCGGAGGTACACGGAGCCCAAAGGCTGCGCATTCAATGAAAATAATGATGGAGGTGCAGGATTGGTATCCGGACTTGAAATTAAAAGGTTAATAGTTGGCGTCTGTTCCTGGAATTGAGGGAACTATCATTTGTTTTTGAATTTGAAAAGTCGGTATCTGATTTTGAGTTTGAGGGATCTGCATTTGGACATGGGCCTTTTGTTAATTGGGCTTTACCGAATTTGTTTGAATTCTTTTTGACGATTGGGTCGGACTCTTGTACTCTTTCATCAAATATGTTGTTTAACAAAAGACTGGGGGGGGGGGGCAATGTTGGGCCGCGATTATTTGGGCCGGTCAAACCTTATTTATTTTGGGCTTTCCGGATCAAACCCTTTTTTACCCTTGGAGCCTTGGACTATTATGTAAATGATTGTTTATGTAAAGCTTGGGTTGGAACTGGTAGTGGAAGACAGATGGCAGCTTATGGGTTAAAAGATTATCCCTAACCTATGGGATTAGCAGGCGGCTGATTGAGGTGATGGACCCAGCCGTCTTAAGCCACATTCATTAATGTGGAGTTGACATAATGTTGACTGAATGGAGAGCAAGGTATGGTAAAGCCTGCATGCAACCAACTTACGTAGGCATCGAGGGAAAACATGCAAGTTGGTGAGATGATATATGGGTACAGGGCACTACGCAAAAAAGGTAACGTAACATTTTTTCTCTCCAGACACTAGAGTACATCACCTCCATTGTTAACCTTTTTTTCGGCCTGTACTTACTCTCGCACCGGAGCGATCCCCGGTTGTCCAAAACCGTCGAGATCCGGTGCTGACGTGTTCATTGTACAGGATTAGGCGTGATTTTTGTGATTGAGGTGCGTGACGAAATCTTGGCGTTAATATATATATATATATATATATATATATATATATATATATAGAGAGAGAGAGAGAGAGAGCAAGGATCAAGAGCATAATTCTCTTTTAGCGACGGACCAAACCGTCGCTAAATGCGTCTTCATAGGTTCGTCCGTCGCCATAGGTCCATCCGTCGCTATATATTGTCCGTCGGATAAGACCTATGACGACGGACATGTGACGATTTGATCCGTCGCTAAAGGTGTTATGCTTGTTATATATTTTAAGAGTTATGCTCTTGAAATGCTCCCTATATATATATATATAATATCATCAGTCTGCTGATATATGTATGTATGTATACCGAATTAAGAAAAGCCCTACCTTGTAGTAATTTTTATTGAAAATAATTAAATGATAATACTTTTTTTTCCCTGTAAAATTAGAGCATGCATAATACATTATATATTTCATGCCTAGCTAGATCTCAATGCTGCCACTATCAGTAAGGAACTTTACATGTTAACTATGACTAAACCTAGCTACTCCAATACATATATACAATAATAATTGTGGCCAGCAAGAGAGAGATTTATGCATTTAGCAACTTGACATCCATTTTGCAGCCTAACCTAACCGACGTCAATATATATTCAATAAGTTTTGGCAGACATGAAAATTGGATATTTTCAATTTTTTTTTTTTTTTGATTTTTGTTGCGACTCCTAAAAAATATATAATATTTATTTTAATTAAAATTTTTACAAAAAAAAATATTTTAGGTATAATTTGGATACATATACAAGAATAGTGCTGTACAGTCTATACAACAATGTTCAGTCTGTTCTTGTATATGTATTCAAATTACACCTAAAATATTTTTTTTTATAAAAATTCTAGTTGGAATAAATATTATACATTTTTTAGGAGTCGTAACAAAAACCAAAAAAAAATAAAAAAAATTGAAAATGTCCATGTCTAATTCTCATGTCCCCATAGAAAGACTCTCTATATATATTATTATAGGGTCCTCTTAACATGTGCCCTAAGGGCACATGCTAAGTACACAGTTCAAAAGAATATTCCCTTGAACTGTGTACATATTCCCTTGATTTATGCATTTACACCGAGTTCAAAGGAATATGCACACAGTTCAAGAGAATATTTCATTGAACTGTGTGCTTAGCATGTGTCCTATTAAAAAATTCCATTATTATAAGTTGGAACAGTCGATCGGTATATACATTTAATATAGTAATTATTTCAATGAAACTGAGTCCATCCATAATATATACATTTAATATAGTAATGAAATTAAAATAAAATAATAATTAACTGTTGGTTAAATTAAATTAAAGAGCTAATGAAGTTAATCTATGATGAGCGATTAAACGCACGCCTAATGAGACTAAGACCCTGTCCTAATTCTCTCTCTTCCTCACCTTAACGTACACTAAGCTCACATGCCAATTAATATTGTTAGGCCTGCCTGCCGGCCTTTCTAATGAATTCCCTTTGGTCTCTAATCACGTACGTCGTACCTTATTAATCTCTATTTTCTTTAATTAGATTCCGAAAAGAAATTATTTTTATGGACTCAATTGATGATCAGGTAGAGATGGACAACAACATCGACGTTGGCAAGGGAAGATCCTATCAGTGTGTATTTTGTAAGCAAGGCTTCACTACGGCGCAAGCCTTAGGTGGACACATGAATATCCATAGGAAAGATGATAGAGCCAAGACTAGTAGTACCAGGCCTTCTACCACTAAGCAAGAAGAAGAGAGCAATAATTTCACAGCTCCTCCTCAATTTTATCACCCGATTTCAAGCTACACTCCATGGTATGCTGCAGCTGCTCAAGCGCCACAAATTCATCATTACCCTGCAACATTTTTTCCTGCCTCCACAAGTTCAATTCTTCATCAAAATTCGCTGCGCACAATTCCATTTGGAGAGGATTGTTGCTTGCAATTTGGGACACCAAAGTTCGGGGGAGAGAATATGGAGGAGAAGAGGAGATCAAGTGAATGTGAAGATGATGGATCATTGGATTTGGAGCTTCGGCTTGGCCATGATCCCCAGCTAGCTAGCTACAAGTAATAATATATATATATATATATATATATATATATATATATATATGTGTGTGTGTGTGTGTGTGTGTGTGTGTGTGTGTGTGTGTTTGTATAGCTGCATGTGTGATATTGATATATATTTGCTAATGCAAAAAACACCATTTTACTATATAACTAGCTACTTGTGAAATGGTACTTTTTGCATATATGCATCTTTGTTGGCAGTTTAATTTGGGGTTCATCATATGGAGGTATCCATCGATGAAGAAATTAAACAAGTCTCAATTAAGATGAATTAAGATGGTGACAAATTTGAACAATCAAACCGTCTGGAATTTTGGGATCCTCCATTCGGTAACAAATTTTGGAGGTAGCTATATATTTGTTCCCTGTATATTTATTTGTTTTGCTACAATCTATTTGTCTTTTTATAATGAGCAAGGTACACTTCTTTTGATCTGTAAAGTTTACCAATTAAGGTTATTTTCCATTTTTCATTAGTTTTCTGGATATTTGATCTTTTTGAGTGTGCAAAGGAAGTTATTTCAATAAGGAATATATATATATATATATTGTGGGCTCAAATGCAAATTAGGGTTCACATGATTTAATTAATTAAATGCATAATTAGGGTTTCATGACCTCATAAAATGTACAAATTAGGGTTCGCATGACCTAATTAAATGAAGACGGAAAAATCGAAAATAAATATGCTAGACCCGAGAGAAGCCTCCACGTGTCCCAAGGCAGAAGGCTCGTGGAGGCGGCTCGTTTTGGGAATTGATTGAGGGATTGAATTATTGGTGGCTAGAAGGAAATGATGATATGGACATTATTCTAATGACTAAAGGGTATTTCTAGAATTTTCCTGAAGATATGTACTTGACATGTGAGTATGTGACCACTTAAGTTTCAAGAAGCTCTATAAATACCACTTCCATTATATGAAGAGGGAGACTTCTCTTCAAACGCAGGACTTGGATATTCTCTCAACCAGAAACACAAGGTTTTCAGATTCTGAGAGTTCTGTCACGTGTCATTGGAGTAATTGTTCACTTGTTCTTCTTCCCTTTTCAATCAATCAATCAATTCCGTGCTCTTCGTGAATTTCTCTCTGCTCAGTCAACACGAAACCCTAACCTTAGCAAGGTACGATTTTCTTGCCCACAAAATTTATGACTCAGCGACCGCATACGGTCGCTATTACATATCAGCGACCGCGGGTGGCTTGAGAATTTCAGCGACTGTAATTGTCGCTAATGGCAGTCGCTGACACGTGGGTCACATCACCAATGAGACCCGACTCACGGTGACTCAGCTTAGCGACGGTATGGGTCGTTATATGTCGGTCGCTGAATTTACGGTCGCTACCATTGATTGTCGATGTACAGACAACAACTAGAATATATGCGACTTCTATCTGCGATCGGAGTCGGTCGCAGATACCTATTGACGATTGAATACAATCGCAGATGAACGGTCGCTAGTAAGCTTTTTTCTTGTACTGTATGCATATTATGTAATCATCATTCCAATCATGCATGCTACCTAATCTAAAGTATGATAAAGACAAAATACTATCCTAATGTAAAATGGTGGTACGTACGTAGTGTGGTACCTATATATATAATTTAACGACATATACAGAACCATTTGATATGATCGAACAATGAGCTTCACAACGTGAAGATATATCATAACTTAGCTGTACTAATTCAATTAAACTTTATTATATATGTATGTGTGTGCATGTGTGTGTAATTACACACATACTAACTACTTTGGAGCTGAGAACACCAATTAATACATTTAAGTATTTAACTCTACCTCATACATATTATATAGTTTTAAGTTTTGACAGACATTTAACCCAACTTTATACATATATATAGTTTGACATTTAATTTTATATATATATATATATATATATATATATATATATATTATACATATTAAGGTTTGTCGTAGACGCATTTATAGATATACAAATAGCTAGTTAAGTGAGAATATGAAATGGACGGTGTGAGGGGAGCATATAATAATACATGCATAGCCTTGACCCTTGACTTGTTGGCGGAGGCTGGGGGATGTTCCTTTCGGCCTGCAGTACGGATTTAGTTATACTCCCTTGAATCAATATATATATATATATATATATATATATATATATATATATATATATATATATGAATTCAATTCATGGCAATCGGTCAGTCATAAACTTTATAGCCGTAGATCAAAAAATTAAAAAACTGAGATCGAATTAATCAAAGGCTCAGCCGCTAAAAGGAGTAGCGGTTTAGAAAATAATTATAGGGTCCCAAAAGTTGGTCAAACATTGCTTACAAGAACGGAAATCAAGGAGAGAAAAAATGGTCAGCCGCTACACAATAGCGGCTGGTATGATTTTTTGCAAAAATTCTTTACATGTGTGAAGACCCATTTACAAAATATTTGATCAAAAAATACTATAATATGAACTCTTTTTTTTAAATCTGACAAAGTGATATAAAACAAAAAAGAAACATTTTTTATTTATTATTTATTTATCTTTGATTTATGAGATTTAAAAATTAATCAAAGTAAATAAATTTTCAAATTAATATAAATTTAATTAAATTACTAAAATTTTTATTATTTTAAAATTTTAAAATTTTATATTATAAATTTATATTTAAAATTATAAATTTATAATATAAATTTACTAAAATTTATATTAACTTATAAATTTACTAAAATTTATAATAAATTTATATTTACTAAAATTTATATAAATTTATATTTTAATTTACTAAAATTATTTTTATAATATAAATTTATTATAAATTAATAATATAAATTTACTAAAATTTATATTAATTTATAAATTTACTAAAATTTATATTAACTTATAAATTTATATTTTAAATTATAAATTTATATTTTAAATTATAAATTTTAGTAAATTTATAAATTAATATAAATTTTTGTAAATTTATATTTTAATTTATAATAAATTTATATTTACTAAAATTTATATAAATTTATATTTTAATTTACTAAAATTATTTTTATAATATAAATTAAAATATAAATTAATAATATAAATATACTAAAATTTATATTAATTTATTAATTTATAAATTTACTAAAATTTATAATTTAAAATATAAATTTATAATTTAAAATATAAATTTATAAGTTAATATAAATTTTAGTAAATTTATATTATAAATTTATAATTTAAAATATAAATTTATAATATAAAATTTTAAAATTTTAAATTAATATAAATTTTAGTAACTTAATTAAATTTATATTAATTTGAAAATTTATTTACTTTGATTAATTTTTAAATCTCATAAATCAAAGATAAATAAATAAAAAATAAAAAATGTTTCTTTTTTGTTTTATATCACTTTGTCGGATTTAAAAAAAAGTTCATATTATAGAATTTTTGCAAAAAAACATACCAGCCGCTACTGTATGTAGCGGATGACCATTTTTTTCCTCCTCGATTTCCGTTCTTGTAAGCAATGTTTGACCAGCTGGTGGGACCCTATAATTATTTCCTAAACCGCTACTCCTTGTAGCGGCTGTGCCCTTGATTAATTTGATCTTAACCTTCCAATCTTTTGATTTACGACTATTAAATTGGTTGATGAGAATAGTGCCATGACAACCGGTTGACATGAATTGAATTCCATATATATATTTATATGAAAATCATATCTGAATTTTTCATCGATCAACAAAATTATTCCTTGGATATAAGCAAGCGCCAATACATGGCACTATCTACTAGAAATTTTTGTATTTGGAATTTTCAGGTTCCCATGGATACATTTATCTATATATATATATATTGGATTTGGAGGAGAAATTAAAGGGACTACTTAGTTGCTTCTTTGTATTTTATGATTTCCACTGGCCGAAGTTTCAGATTGGAGATCGAAACAGATCATTCTGAGTTAAATTATTTGTTATGTAGTGCAACTGGTGTAAAAGAGAATCAATCTGCCCCCTCTACCCAAGAAATAAAAAATTATCCTTCAGTCTATCAAAGTGGCACCAGTGGTCTAGTGGTAGAATAGTACCCTGCCACGGTACAGACCCGGGTTCGATTCCCGGCTGGTGCATAGTATAATTTTTGGAGAGCTTAAGGCATACTCAAAACTGTAATTATTTTAGCTTCCCCAACTCTTATGTTCTCAGCTACCAAATCCATTGGCAACACGGGGGACAAGACTGAATACGTGTTCTAAAACTCTTGCAACTTCATTAGGTAGCTAAGATATGCGACAGGAAAAGAAGTTCATGTCATTATCATATTAAAACACCACCAAAACTCAAACAACATTCAACCAAGTTGCCTCAATCAGGTGGCTAACTCGGTCAGCTACATTTCAATTAAGTGCACAATATATTAAGCACAAAATGTAAATCTCTCTCTAGGATCACGCGGCCTCAATTAAGTGCACAATATATTAAGCACAAAATGTAAAAAAGCCAGATGCAAAAGAGGTTTCCAAATTGTTGACGGGTGCATAGCAAATGCTATCCATCCACGCATCCAAATCTCCATTCATTTAAGTATTCCTTTTCTTTTCTTTTTTTACACAAACTCAAGTCACCATTACATATTAGAGGAATGCTCTAGCAGCCTAAATTTAAAGTAGTAGTAGTAGTAGTGGTAGTTACATTTCATCAACCTAATTACCTAGTGAGATAGTATACAATCAGGAATACCACCACAAAAGATGCCACGAGTGTAAACATTTTCCGGCTTGATTTGGTCTCAAACACCTGATTAGGAAAAATCAAAACTCGAAATAAGCAACAGAACAACATATGAATTCTAGCCAACAAAAGCAAGCACAAATAACAATCAAATATGCATGCAAAACACAGGAATTATTGCACTAGAATAAAAAATAGTGTAAAGGGATACCATTTTGAATTTATCCATAGTTCCTGAGAGGACACCCCGTGACGAATCCATATCATTCCCCTAAACGACAAAACTACAATCAGTACAGCATAATAATTCAATATCAACAACAATTACAAGACATCGACTTTATGACTGGCATACATACCATTCTATCCAGCATGCGATTATGACTGTCAACTTCCTCATGGATATCACCTGTCAACTGTCAAATGATTCAAATGAAAACATGCGTATGACAAATTCTAAAACTACAAAATGCATTTTGAATTACTAAACCTAGTTTTTCTTTTCTGTTCTTTTCTTATTCTATTAGATATATGAGGTGTCTTAGATTGGCTTCAATAGTTCTTTCGAATATAACCGTGTTAACCTTCTCTAAATAAGAATATATATTCATACCACATACAAGGAGGTATTTGAGAAGCATTAAATCAGTTACCCTTTTCAGCATAATAACTCTGTCTTGCAACCCCTCCATTGCCCTATCATTTTCATGCTCATCAATTTCATGTGAAGAGTAAGAAGAAGAGGCCCTAATGCCGCCATCCTCAACATCATCGAAAAGTGCAGCTCTGTTGCCACGATAGTCCCTGCATTTGCAGACTGTTACTAGAAGAGCTAGAATGACCGACAGAAAATGTGGAGCAAATAGCTTTTATAAATTATTATATGATCAGACCACATAATGCTGAATGTTTACAGTAAATAAAACATTAAAAAGAAGAAACTCAAGAAAGAGTGAAGGGGAGGAAGTCATGTATAACAAAGAAAAGAATACACAGTCAGTACAGAAAATAACGATCCTGATTCTTTCACAAGCTTAACTTATAAGTTATAATGGATGCTTTCCACAGTTTACCGAAGAAAATATAGCATATGCATTGTAGATAATGGAGGCGATATTTAAAGAATCATCCCTACATATGATAGTGCATGTCACTGTTCAAGTATTCTTCTAGAAATTGAAGTGATTCGATATAGGGAAATGAATCAAGGGATAAATGATTATATGATATTATGATATATTTTGACCTTCATAACGAATGGAACATAGACAAGAAAATAATATTAAACCATTAAGGCAAAATGTCATTTTTATCTGAATGAAAGATGAATCTATAAGACCAATGATCCAAAGGAAAGCAATGGACTCCAGGCAGGTTAGGTAAGAAAAAGGTAATCCCAACTTGGGTTCAAGTAACACAAGGGTAAGGGTCCTCGCTATAGCAATTTTAGTTTCATATT
The DNA here is from genome assembly GCA_020205555.1 of Panax stipuleanatus. Classification (NCBI taxonomy): domain Eukaryota; kingdom Viridiplantae; phylum Streptophyta; class Magnoliopsida; order Apiales; family Araliaceae; genus Panax; species Panax stipuleanatus. The sequence continues at coordinate 166,198,985 of CM035115.1, forward strand.
TATAAGTACTCAGTAGCAGGTTTTTAAACAACATAAAGTTCTACAGTTCTTCATATATGCCCGTGCATGTCTCCAAAATTTTAGCTTTCCATGGACACCCAATTACCTGCCTTACTTCTCAGTCTCTCAGTCATGGATTTGCTTCATAATTGTTTTCTTTATCTAGATTTCTAGAGGAATGTGGATGGGTCCATCGTAAGTGGATAACTTAGCATTATATACCACTGGGGAAGTACATTTGATAATTTGGTATAATGTGATCTTTTCTCTTTGGCCAGTTTGGCTGACAAGAAAGTTGAGGAAATATGACCCCCCAAAAAAATAATAACCCAGCAACAATAGAACAGCGAAATTTGTTAAAACATTTGAAAATTTGAACTGGAGTTGGGGCAGGGATATGTATAAGAGACCCTCAGACCAGGGTAGACCTCAGAGTGGTAGTCTGCCATACCATGTTGCCACTCATATTTACACCAGTACCCAATTGACAATTGCTTCAGAAAAACAAGTCTATTGTTAAAGATATGAAGATCCTATACTATTTCCAAGCAATGTAATAGTTGTAGGTTCCTTTCGGCTTTAAATATAAATAACTACCCTAAACTATTAATCTTTTTCCACTTCGACGATCAACCTTTCAATTTTTTCAATCAAGTTATTAAACTATCAATTTTTTTCACTTTCGTTCAATTGAACATGTCACGTCATAAATTGATGACGTGACCCCGCTGACTAGGTTAAGTAATGCCTACGTGTAATTAAAAATTAGATTTAAATATAAATTACTACTCTAAACTATTGATCTTTTTCTACTTTGGTGATCGATCTTTCAATTTATTTCACTTTAGTTCAATTGAAGAAGATTCACATGGGTAAAATGGCGAGAGTTATTTACTTTCTAATTACTAGTTTTTAATTAGTTTTCTCCATTAACTAAGAACTCAAGTACATGGAAAGTCAGTATTTTAAAAATCCCCACCTAGGTCCGCCTAGGCCCCGCCTAGGCGCTAGGCCCCCCGCCTAGGCTCTAGGCCCTCTCTTGGCACCTCGCCTAGGCCTAAGGCGGCAAAAAAATTCCTCTAGAAAATTAGGCGGGGCCTAGGCGGAGAGGTTTTTTTATTTTAATAACTACCCAAACCAGATCTTGATATATTTATTTTTCTAATGATTTACCATATTCATAATGCAGTTTGTATCATATCAAATCACAATAAGAAGTGAACAAGATCAAATTAAAATGAATAATTTTATTATAGTTGTAATTTTTTGAACTTGTATCAACTTCAAATTATATAAATGATGATACATTTGTAATATTTAGTTTAATTCAATATAATTCTTAAATTTATATTTAGTTTCTTAAGTTTTAATATTGAAATGAATTCTTGAAATTTTAAATTTTATTATTTAATAGCAATCTTGTTTATGAATAAAACTAATACGTTAAAGATATAATTGAACTTTGAACAATTGCATGTTTGTGTTTGAACTTTGACATTAACAATATGGATGTGTTTGAACTTTAAGTAAAGGCCTTTACTATCTTTATTATAGATTGTTTTGCTTAATATTATTGTTTTGTTTAGATAAATGTAAGATAAAATATTAAAATTGGCTTAAAATAAAAAATCTCATCTAGGCTCTCTAGGCGCTAGGCCCCCCCTGGCCTCCCGCCTCCCGCCTAGCGCATTTTAGAACATTGTGGAAAGTGATTAATACCATTTTTAATTTTGTGAAAAAGAAATAGTTAATGATAGTTGTAAGTAAGATGGAATTTAATAATTAGTTACAAATAAAAAAAAATTCTTTCTGTTTTGTTTGAAAATTTAGGTGTTAATGACAGTAATAAGTAATATTTTTCATAATTCTTACTTATTTTATTTTTTTCGAATAAAAGTGAACCTCTCAAATCAATGTTTCATTTTTAAATTATTTTTAGTTTTTGTTGTTAAATTATAATATAATATTACATTTATGCCTATTTAATTTTTATAAAATAATTTAACTTAGTTATAAAATGAGTATTGTTTTAACACATCATCAATCACAGCCACGTCATCAATTTATGACGTGACAACTTCAATTGAACCAAAATAGAAAAAATTAATAGTTTAAAACGATCACCAAAGTAAAAAAAGGTCAATAGCTCAGGATAGTAATTTTATTTAAACCTAATTTTTAATTACACATAGACATTGATTAGCCTAGTCAGCGGGGAGACGTCATCAATTTATGACGTGACAAGTTCAATTGAACAAAAGTAAAAAAATTGATAGTTTAATTGATAGGTAGTTTCCTTTTTAAATCATGTTAATTCCCACGACTAAACAGAAGGTTAGATATGCTAAAATCAATTAGGTTGTATTTGATTAAGTCTTAATGTCTCTTAATAGGTGTGCCTCTGATTCGATCAGAGGCAAATATTATTTGTTAATTTTTTTTTACCTCTTAATGCCTCTTAATCGGTAAGATACAAAATTAAATCTTAACTATTTAGAGGCACATCTGAATGAGTTTATATTTTTTTGGGACAAAAATAACCTCTTCAATATTATAAAATCCCTTTTGTATCCCTCTAATAAAATACACAAATTAAAGAACAAAGCAAAGAAACAGAACCCAGATCTGAAGTGGTGAAGATGGGTCTTGGCCTCAGGTAGATTTCGATGGCTTTTCCTTCTTTGGTCGCCATTGATAAAGATCGAGAAATCAGAGGTAATCAAAAACAGGGGAAAATGGAAACCCAAATCACAGCAACAATACATCCCTACATGACATGTGAATCAAGGGCAACTAATAAATAAATAACATCCTAAGCTAAACAAGAATAATAAATTGCACAATCATAAAACATAAATAAATCTGAACCATCAATGTGGTTTAGATGATTTTACCAACAGCTAATGAAAGAAAACTTAGGATGGTCAATACCAATTTCCCCACACCCAGAAACAGAAGATACATAAATATGGCAACCCAAATCACAACGATGATCTAGGTAAACATCTCAATTAGCTTTCTCTCTCTCTACACAAGTATATGAGTATATCAATATATATACATAAATACGTATATATAAAAATATAAGAGATCGATAAATCTGAAGCGGGTTTGATTTGTGTCTTAAAATATTATTCAGGCATTTCTAATTACTCCATTTAACAAGTTTTGCTTAAATAGTTCATAGGGTTAATATGGTAAAATACTATTATTCAAACATTTTGAAAAAATTAATTATAAAACAACATTTTTTTCATTCAGATACAATTCTATTCAGATGCTTTATATTATTCAGATGTCTAATCTGTTCAGATCTTATTATTCAATTTTATCAAACACAACCTTAGATAACATAACCAAACTTAGATTCAACTAATCCTAACATAATAAATTGCAAATGGAAAAAAATAAGACATCACGAATACTAACAAATTAAACACGCAGACTTTCAGAGTTTTTGCATGTGTGTAATACCTTCTAGAATTCATAGCTAATGACATCGCAGCTAGTGCAGACCAATGAAGACAGCTTAATTCTGAAGAAATTAAGATAATTAGTTGAAATTAGATACGAGATTCGATTCCAATAAATAAATAAAGTAACATAAGCAATATCTTAGGGTTTTATCCTAAACAACAATTTCCAGAATTGAGAATATCCAGTGTTTGGGACAAAACAAAAGAAAATTCTACTGGGAAATAAACTAAATTTCAGATCTTATGATATATTTAAAGAATTACTTTTGAGCAAATAACAGTGATAGTTACAGTGATGATACCTGGAGAGAGAAACGGAAATGGAGGGGACGATGAGGAGGAAGCAAGAAAGGTCCAGTTGAGTCATAAAAATGGTGGATCGGGTAGTAATAGCTTTTTCTTGGTGGGTTGGGGCCCAGTGACGTCCGCAGCCCATTTTTTGTTGTTGTTATATTATTAAAGATATAACCGAGACAAAAATTTTAATATATGTACGATTACCAAATTTTAAAACAAAGAGAAAATATTTTATTTTACTTGGACAAATATCCTTTTAAAACAAAGAGAAAATATTTTATTTTACTTGGACAGATATCCCATCTGTTAACCAAGCTTGATTAAAATTATGAGAAAAATCAGTTAATGTTTTTTATAATATTTTTTTTTGAAGCCTATAATAATTTTATCAAACTTCGTTAATTTTTTATCAGTCGCTTCGAAATTAAATTTTCGAGCTGGATTGACCCGCTCAATGGACACTGCACTCCAAGTCCATTTCGATAATTTGGGCCGACTGTTCCCCACCAGGTCCAATCTCAACATATTTATTCCTCTTAGTTTTTCCCAGTTGAAGCATTAGCCTTGTTCATAAGCAGATGAAAAAAGTGCAAATGGGCAAATTCATTTCAATTCTTTGTTAAGAGTTATAGGAAAGATGGAGTCTTGTGAGGGTTTATCATTCAAAGTATCTCCAGAAATGGAGGAATTTCTGTGCGAGAGGCTGCTGGACCAAAAGCAGCCGATTTCAGAGCGTTTCAGAGCCCTATTCTCTCTCCGTAATCTCAAAGGCCCTCGCCCCCGTAACGCCCTTATTCTCGGTCAGTCAGCTCTATCTCTACGTATTGTATGTAGTTAGTTTAATTCAAGTGTTTGTTATATTTTTCCTTTTAATTTCTGGTTTGGCTAATAAAAGATAATGAAGTCCCAACTGGTTCACATTTTTGTGATATTAAAAACGTTACTGTTAAGTGATTGAATTCCAATCAACTTAAAAAAAACCCAAAAATGAAAAATTAAAGAGAATTTGAAACTAGAAGATCTAGGTTTACTGGGTTCTCATCAAGTTTGAATTTTTATTTTTAGTTTGAATTTCCTTTGTAATGAAGATTGCATATAGACAAGATTGTAGCTGTACATTCGAGCTAAACTTTATTCTAAGTAGCTCTTTATCATTAGCTCCAGTTTCGTAGAAACTATCCCGACAAAGATCCAATCTTTATCTCTCATGTCTGAGTTTTTTCATCTATGTCATCAAAAACCCTATTTTATTGGTTTTACTGGAAAAGGTACTAAAATGAATTGATCTCAGAAGGCTTTACAATATTTACTAAACGTGGATTTTCAAGCATAAGAGTAATCAGTTTTGGGAAGATATGTCAACTTTAAGTCATAAGAGCACACTGATTATTGTATAATTTAAATGCCAAAACGATAATCAATATGAGAGAACAGTAAAAGTTCATCAATGAAGATAACAAAGATAATTAAAGTAGACCAATTTTTGTATTCAATCATGTAGAAACATTACAAAGTAGTTATAGGAAATGTTGTTGAAAGCTCTGTGAGAAATACATACATCTATTTTATTCCTTTCAAAGAGCGACCATTCAATGACCGTAGAATTTAAAATTTGAAGACAAAATAATTTATGAGAACCACTGAAAATACCAAAAGGGGCTGAACCTCTACAATATATGTTGCATCAATGGTCAAACCGTCAAAGTATAATATATGCTTAAAAAGGGATCGTAGCACTCACTTCCCAATTTTAAGATGGTTGAGTTGAAATAATAACATATTCAAATGTAAAAATTCAAGATTATATGACTTCAGACATTGTCACTTCTATATAGTATTAAACATCATTAATATTTGCAAATTTTGGAAATTAGACTCTTTTTTTGGAACGGTTTGCTTATATTTAATGTGAGTGTGTGTGTATATATATATGAATGATATACTGCCTTATCTCCCCAAGTGAGATTCAAAATTAAAAAGTTCGGGAAACTGTTGAAAGTGGATGTTGATTTTTCTTCCTTTCATGCAGCAACTAGGGATTCTTCAAATCTATTGGCGCATGAAGCTGCATTTGCGCTGGGTCAAATGCAAGATGTTGATGCTATTCCTGCTCTAGAAACAGTTCTTAATGATTTTTCATTGCATTCAATTGTCCGCCACGAGGTAAGGTGCAGTTAGCTTTGTGCTGTTTTACATTGTGAAGTTTGTCGCTCTGACAGTTTTGGTTACCTTTCTGAATTGTGGATTAACAGGCCGCGGAAGCTCTTGGTGCAATTGGTTTAGAGAGTAATATCCCTCTTTTAAAGAACAGCTTGGTTAGAGATCCAGCCCAGGAGGTCCGAGAGACTTGTGAATTGTCTCTTAGTCGAATTGAAGAACTGCCCAGTGGTAGTGGCACTAACGAATCATCGGTGATTGGAGCATCACCCTTTTTATCCATTGACCCAGCTGCTCCTGCTTCTGGTTCTTCTGTATGTCAACTAAGGTTTGTTTGGGTACAACCATGTATGAAAGGATGTAAAGCTTTATTATGCGGGATTTTGGTTAGTTGACTAATTTTAACTTGTTTTAGGGAAGTTCTTTTGAATGAAGAAAAGGGCATGTATGAACGGTATGCAGCTCTTTTTGGGCTTCGAAACCTTGGGGGAGACAAAGCTATCTTTGCTATCATTGAAGCTTTAGGTGCAAATAGTGCTCTCCTTCGTCATGAGGTTTGCTATCATGTCTCAGATTTATCTGTTAGACTCTTTAAGCATTATGTAGACTGATTTTTGAGTAAATACTTTTGCGATCATCATTGCATAATGTGGCCTCCTCTTTCTTTTTCCTCAACCCCATCTTCCCAATTGGATATGATAAAAAAGAAAAAGTTCTCTCCTAAAATATCTTTGTACAAAAGGCTAACCATTGATTTTAATTTTGGTTTTGTTTCTTATTTTGCAGGTTGCTTATGTCTTGGGCCAACTGCAAAATAAAGCTGCTTCAGATGCACTTTCCACAGTACTTAGGAATGTTCACGAGCATCCGATGGTTAGACATGAAGCAGCTGAAGCCCTTGGTTCTATTGCAGGTTTGACTACCTTTCACATGCTTCATCCATTCCGCTGACCGTTCTCATCCTGAAATATTGTTGGAGTAAGAGTTTAGAGTGTGACTCTATGCATACAACCAGAAAATATTATTTTAATTTGTTTAGCTATTTAGTTGACAAAAGAGCTGAGGGAGCATCAGTAACTGAGTTTGGATGAGAAATTTTGTCCAATGGTATAGTAAAGATACCATCCTTGTATTGTGGAATCTTTTCAGTGACCGGAAGAAAACAGTATGGTTTTATGTTAATGTGGGACCATGATAACTACTGTAAGATTTTTGATGTCTCAAATATGAACTTTCACTAATAGTATATGAGCGTCACTATGGCTCGAGTTTTGCTGCTTACATCCATGCTGGTTACCCCATCCTGCTTTCCTTTAGTTTTTATTTTCATTTCTCCTTAGCCTCGCGAAAATGTTTTCTAACCATTTACAGTAACAGATTTTTTTTTTGTTTCCTAACATTTTCTTATTATTTTGATAGATGGCGAATGTGTAGTTCTTCTCGAGGAATTTGCAAAGGATCCTGAGCCTATTGTTTCACAGAGCTGTGAAGTTGCACTCAGCATGCTAGAATTTGAAAAATCAGGGAAATCATTTGAGGTAATTCAAAAGAAGAAGTAGTGCATCTTGGATATATGAGATAACAGTTTTCTGAAAGATGGCTTTTTTACTGTTCCTGTGCAGTACCTCTTCATGCAAGCACCTCAACTGCCGCAAGCCTGATATTTATTTGGTTAGCTGATTTGCATTGCTCTTTGAGTTGTCATTCTTCGCAAGTACTCCTGCTCTAAAATATTCAGAGTTGGTATGGGTGTTGTACGAATTGGTAGATTATTTCTTCCCAATCTATTTTTATTAATAAATATGAGTACTTATACAAAATATATGATGGACTTTTATAAGCTGTTATTGGTCAACTGTATGATAAACTAGTCCGAAAAGAGTGATTTATTTATGATCATGTCTCCACTTTTTTTTTTGCATCATCAAGGAAGCCCTGACTAGCGATACAATGCCACTCTTTTTGTTGATCAGTCATCAAATATGACTTGATTTTTTTGGACCTCAAAGATAGTATGTTTTTTGCTCAGATTGTGGATGGTTGCGAGTATCTGGGTTTCCAATAATCATTGTACGCTTCATTTTATAAATAATTTTACGACTGTCATTAGCAGTTGACAGGTTTAATCTTAGCATTCTACAGTTATTCCCATTTGCATTAAATTGGATGCCATCTGATATACTATTAATTTTGAAAAGGGAAGTCTTTGTTTTATGAATAATGTTAGATACACAACTTATTTTACAATTATTTTATAATTTGTTGATGTGACATACTCTAACTCAGTTTTTATGTGGGGCCGAAGACTATAGTGAAGTAATTTGTTCATCAATATGTTGAATGTTACATCAACAAATTGTAAAATAGTTATAGAATAAGTTATGTTTTTAGTATTAATCTTGTTTAATTCAACAAACAAATTCCTCCTGGCTTAGGGTGAGTACTCAAAGATATTTCAAAGTCAAAAAGTTACCTTTTAGAATTAACTTGTCCATTTTCAAAATTACCTTTCATCACACCTCATTCTAAAGTTTTCCTTTTTCTAAATTAAAGGTTAAAAAAAACAATAATATTAGCGTCAGTTTTAAAAGTTAAAGATGATGATTACATTTCTAAATTAGGAGTGCGTAATGAGAAGTAATATCTGAGTTACAAAAATCTCTATTTGCATTAGTGTCATGATAAAAATTTTGAGACCTAACATCCATTAAAAGTGTTTTTTCTAAAATAATTTTACCAAGCTATTAAGTTATTCTATGTGAACATGAAAATTGAACGATATTAATATTTTACAATTCACTTATTCATATTTTTATTCTCATTAGAGGTCAAAATATAAATAAATAAAATTATAAAATACAACTATTCAATTTCCTTATAGAGTTTTTTGAATAAATTGAACGATGTCAATATTTTACAATTCACCTATTCATATTTTTTTTCTCATTAGAGGTCAAAATACAAATAATTAAAATACAAATAAATAAAATTATAAAACACAACTATTCAATTTTTTTTATAAAGTTTTTCGAATAATTAAAGAAAAATGAGCGAGCGAGCGAGTGAGTTCAGTGAGTCCGCCCCTAAAACGCAAAAGCTTATAAAGGAAGATCCTTATAATATAAAAGCAGCAGCTTGATTCGATCAAGATTCGCCTAATCACACGTTCATTCGTCTTCTTAGCTCTACGGACTACTTTATATATAATTCTCCATCGATACTGAGAGACAGAACTTAAAAAGGGGATTCTATTTCTGCTTTACTGTAAAGTGAAAGATAGACAAATGCAATGGCGAGCCCTCCGAATCCATGGAAAGCGGAATATGCGAAATCAGGGAGATCCTCATGCAAAACCTGCAAGAGTCCCATCGACAAAGACAAGCTCAGGCTTGGCAAGATGGTCCAATCCTCTCATTTCGACGGCTTCATGCCTGTATGTTTGATTAGCTCCTTTTTTATGATCAAGCCCACAAATCTTTTTTTGGGTTTTGTTTCGATAATATCAGTACTTTCAGAAAAATGGCGTTTTGGTATTTGAGGGTTTGTGTTTCTTTTTCGTATATTAGCTTACTTGACTAGTGGTAGTGGGTCTCATGTACAGTGACCAGTGTGGGAAGATAAGCATGGATTTTAGCCCTTTCTTGAGTTGTTTTGTCATTTTAGTTTTTTACCCTCTCATTTTTTATTTTGTGTGTTTTTTGGTATGTTGCTTTTATTTTGTCTATTTTTGTTAAAGTTTGGGGGCTGCAACTGTGGTTGTTACTGAATTTGTGCTAAATTTAATCTCTGGTGCTGCATGTCGGGTTTCATTGATATGGCAAACAAATATAATCTGCATTTTGGTGTATTTGAGGGGAAATTCTTGATAGATTCTCGTTGTCAACTGTAGAAATTCTACACAGCTATGCCTCGACCTATATCCCAGTATTGTTCTTGTAGCACATGTATGAAAAGCTTAAGAGATATTGCATATATATGTGTGTGTGTGTGTGTGTATATATATATATAAATAAGCAAATACGTAGTTAATCGTTCAAATGAACATCAAATACATGGTGTTTCTTCATCTTACCTAGCTTTTTTGGTTTGAACTTTGTATTACTAGCTTGTTTTTTGGAATTACTGAGTTGTCTGCTCTTATGTGTATATAGCTTCTTTCATATTAAGTGGAAAGCCTTAAATGATTTTGAAAAGACCTTGGGGGTACTTCTTTAAGACATTCACAGTTGTGGTTTCTGTAACCAATTCGATTGTGTGATAGTGGATGTTACTTTCTCCTTATAAAATGCATAAATTCACTTGTAGTGTAATAAAACCTAAATCTCGTGTTCTTTTGTTTTGATCGGAAATCTTGTGTGTTTTTGGAACAGCTTTGGAACCATGCTGGTTGCATACTGAAGAAAGCAAAACAGATAAAGTCGTATGTATTTTTTTATTCGTACTTATGAGTTCCCTTTGATGTAACACAGGATAGTCAAGATTTATTACTTGTTTTGAAACCGACTTTATACTCCTTTTTCTGTGCTATTAGTCCTGATGATATTGAAGGCTTAGATTTGCTTCGATGGGAAGATCAACAGATGATAAGGACCTATGCGGAGGGTGGTGGGTCCCAAACAACTGCTGCTCCTGCAGCTACAGAATCTGGGATTGAAGTTTCTCAAACCTCCCGTGCTACTTGTAGGCATTGCAACCAAAAGATCATGAAAGGAGAGGTTGGTTATTTACTTGTGGCATACGTGTCTAGATCTGTATTCTGGTTCTGAGGCATATTCTGTAGACTTAGATTAGAAAGGAATGGGATGCTTTTGACTAAATTATTGATCCACTTAAGAGATTTGATTTTGCAGTTTTCAGTTAACAGCCAGCTGAGGGCTAGAGTCTGTTGTTAAGCCATTAACGCAAGTCCTTGTGGTTATCTCGTAGTTTAGGTACTAGGACTTTTTTCTTCTGTTATCATCCATTAGCCCTACCTAGGCATTGTAATAACCATTGTGTCTTTATGCCATAGTATTTACTGGTCTTATTACTGTGTGTGTTGACTGTGTTCCCTTTAGTAGATCTGGTGGAATAGTGCCCAAGCCTCCAAGTTGCCTTCACTGGTTCTCTAGTAATAGTAGTGATCGTCTGTAATAAGATGCACATTTTTATTATCGGAAAATAGGAAGGAAAAGATGCACATTCTTCCTTTCCCCTTTTTAGAGTGTCCAGCAAAACCTCTCATATGCGTTAGGAAATGAATACACCTAAGGATATGAAACTTAACCCTGGGTCGTGAGAATCATTAATAACTGGCCTGGGCAAGCAGTAAGAATGGGCATCATTTACAGATTGTTATACTCTATACATGTTTTGTGGCTGACTGATATTGGTTTCCATGTAATCCATGTAAATATTCTCTTTAATGGCGGTCTTTTTCTTTGGAGTCTAGTTTTTGTAGTAAATATAATCTGAATAAAAAGTCGAATCAATAATAGCTTGCAAAGTTGTGTTAACAGCACATAATTGTTAGAGTTAAATCTTTGTGTTCAATTAGTCTTAGGATTTTTAATATGCTGAGCAGTATGGTAAATGTATTTCACCTCTTTCACTAAATTGAATCTTGAATATTTCTTTTTAACTTTCTAGTTAAGCTTAAGTCATGTGTATACGAATTATATGGATTCAATTCTGAGTATTGACAACTTCAACTCCCAAAAGATGTGATAACCGAGCCTCTATTGTGGTTACTATATAGGTTAATAACAAAGTTCCGTTGCTTCTTCTGGATCAGTTCAATTCTCTATGTATTTACTATGTATATTGATCGGCAGGTGTAGCATGTAAGGCATATTCAGCTCTAACGCTTGTAAAAAAATTGTTACATTCTTTGGTTTGTTGTATTATTTTTGTATGCTTAGGTCCGTGTATCAACCAAGACCGTGGGTCAAGGTGCTAAAGGCTTGGCATGGTACCATGCTAATTGTTTCATGGAATTGTCTCCAACTACTGAAGTAAAGAAAATTTCGGGATGGGATAACCTTTCCGCTTCTGATCAGACAGCTGTTTCTGCTCTGGTTATGCATTCAAGTAGCAAAGGTGTGCGAAGTGTATTTGATTAATTAATACAAGGATTATATATATAGTCTATTCATGGCCACTTATGCTTGCTCTTTCAGGCACAAAAGTTGAGATAAAGAAGGATGAAGAGCCTTTACAACAATCAACATCCAAAGATGGTGCCAAACGCAAAAGAGATGTAAGTAGCGACCAGAAGTCGAAAATTGCTAAAAGTGAAGGTGATGCATTAGACAAAACAAAATCTGGAAAGAATGCTGAAAACTTTGGAGATGAACACGCACAAGCATCTAATATGGACAAACAACTAGAAGCCCAGACAAAAGAACTATGGGCTCTGAAAGATGATCTTCAAAAGCATGTCATAACATCAGAGTTACGAGAGATGCTTGAAGCCAATAATCAAGATTCAACTGGATCAGAATTTGACATGCGAGACCGCTGGTAAGTTCTTTGATACATAGGAACTATAGAGGAGCTACTCCCCTTTCCTTGGGAGCGTGTGATGCTTATTTAATGACACACCATACACGTTCATGAAGTATATTTTATTTACCTATGACCATACTTTTGAAGAAGTTGAAAAATAATACTAAAGAAAAAAATAAGGGAGTACACATTTCCTCTACGGTAGAACGAGGACAACTGGAATGGATGTAGGGACTACATATCTTTTTCTTAAATTACCTGAGTCACGACTGTGTGTTTAATGTTTCCACAAAAAAAAGAAAAAAAGAAAAAAAAAAAGGGAATAAGAAAAGGAATTTTTAGTAGATATTATTCTTTGCTTTGCCAAGATGTTTGTTATAAATATCTCATTTAAATTCACTTTGCTTAGTTGCTGGTTATGAAAATTACTTTAGGGTTAATCAGATAGAAATTCATGGTCAGATATAAATTCACGAGTTTTATGTTGGTATTCCTATTTCAAGTTATCATAAATCATCGAGCTTTTGTTTCTTGTAGTAGATTTACCCACCCCATCTTATATTGTGATTTACTTATTCAGTGCCGACGGCATGCTTTTTGGGAAACTTGGTAGATGCCCGCTTTGTTCTGGGTGTCTTCGTTATTCTGGAGGAATGTATAAATGCAACGGGTTTCTTTCAGCCTGGAGCAAGTGTTCATATGCCACTGCTGAATCTAAACGTGAAAAAGGAAAGTGGAACATTCCAGAAGGAACAGAAAATAAATATCTTTGCAAGGTATATAGTTTGGTTTCATATGCTATATTAAGTTACAAAATGGAGGTGTAACATCCTGGAAGGACATACTATAATTTGGATTGATCTCAACTCTTTTTTGCCCCTTCAGTGGTATAAGTCACAAAAGATAAACAAACCTGTCCGACTACTGCGTCCATCCTCATCTAGTACGCCGTCTAGACGTCAAGTTGCTAACGGGAATTCTCAGTCATCCAAGGATGATAGGTTGGGGGATCTGAAAGTTGCTATTAATGGAGTGACCAAACAATCTGTGGTATGATTTGTTGATTAATTTGCCTTCTACCTTTGAATCTCTTTTCGAGTATTGTTTTTTTAATCCTAATGTTCATAATCTTTCATAGAAATTAAACCTTGCATATATTATGTGATTGGGCAGGAGGAGTGGAAGAGCAAAATTGAGGAAACAGGCGGACAGGTTCATGCGAAAATCAGGAAAGGTAGTTAGCCATGTACTTGGTTGAAAACTAAATATCTTTTTGGAATCTCTGAACTGAGCTGTATTTAGTTGCTTCACTTCACAAAATACATTGCAGACACAAATTGCTTAGTGTTGAGTGAAGCTGTGGATACTCAAAATGCTGAGACAAGGAAGGCAAGGTAATGCTGCTCTATTGTTGGCATAGTGTTTTTTGTTTGTTTTTTTTATAAATTTGGTTCCTTAACTTGGAAATGCTTAATCTTGGTAGGAGGATGAAATTACCTATCGTTAGGGAGGATTATCTTGTTGATTGCATTAAAAAACAAAAGAAACTTCCTTTTGATTTGTACAAAGTTGAAGCTATTGGAGAGACCAGTGGCTTGGTTACTGTTAAAGTGAAAGGACAAAGTGCTGTTCACGAATCATCTGGCTTACAAGATTCCGGACACATACTTGAAGATGGGAAAAGCATCTATAATACAACTTTGAGCATGTCCGACTTGTCAACTGGTGTTAACAGGTTGATCCAAATTTCTGTCTTTTGTAGTTTATTCTCATTCTACTTTGTCACTGTAGCTTTTATTGTTTAAAAGTTAAAACCCTTCCACCTTTTTTTGTCCAATCAATGCTATTGTTCTAGGCTCAACTAAAGTTTCCTGTTAACCTCAAGAGTCTCAGCGATTGAACCAACTTAAATATTGTGTTTTATAGTGATTGATTGTTCATGGAGTTTTGTGATACTTGGAAGTGTCTGTCGAATTTTGATGAGGTCATTATTTTTGTAAATAAGATGGGTGTTTAGGGTTAACACTTAAACATCTGATGTTCCATTTTAAGGCCTGTTTACAGCTTTCCGTACATCCTGAGTGATGAGGACATCTGTGGAGATTGCATCACAATTTTCAGATCTTATTTTTATAAAACTTAAAATAATATGCTGATTACAATTCTGAATTAGCGGGTAATTATTTTTTAATGATGAATGTCTAGTGGAATTGTTTGACGAACAACTATACAACCATATGAATATCTTTTAATATCTTCCGAGTACCAAGTCTATGCTACCTATACAAAGCTTACATGCGGATAGTGCAGGTTTTTCACTGTTTACCTGGTTCCTGGTCTTTTTTAACCATTCCTTTGGATTTGCTTCTTGTCAGCATATGGAAATTTATCTCCTAGTAACAGTGGGACTGTGTCTCCTTCTACCTCATAATTTTTTGGTCTTTTTGATTTGATGTATTTTATGAACTTATCATCATTTCTATTTTGCTTTGTTTGTTAATTTGTGTTTTTCTTTTGCCTTGCAAGTTTATAGTTCTTTATGCTTTTTTTTGTCTTGATAAGTTATATCTGTTGTTTGTTTTTGCTCTATGAAGTTACTATATCCTTCAGATCATTCAAGAGGACAACGGGTCTGTTTGTTATGTGTTCCGTAAATGGGGTCGTGTTGGAAATGAGAAAATTGGAGGAGTCAAATTAGAAGAGATGTATAAAGCTGATGCAATCAAAGAATTTGAGCGATTATTTCTTGAGAAAACAGGGAACAAATGGCAGGCATGGGAAATAAAGAAAAATTTTCAAAAGAAGCCTGGCAGATTCTTCCCCTTGGACATTGTATGATGGTTTTTTCTGAATTATTTTTGAATAAGCATTTTCTAAATGTGAAAATAGGTGCTCAATCTATTCCGTCTTTTCCTGATATTTAAATTTTGTGTGTAGGATTATGGGGTTAATAAAGAGTTGAATCAGAAAAAGAATGTTAAAGACTCAGTTAGTCAACTTGCTCCCCCATTAGTGGAGTTGATGAAGATGCTCTTTAATGTGGAAACATATAGGTTTACATCAAATTCACCCATTCCCCATTCCTCATAGGCTATGTTTGTTTGCAAAGATTATACTTGGGATAGGAATATTAATCTCAAGTGTCTTGTTTGTTTTCAAATTTAGACTTGGGTTTATTAGTCTAGGGATTATAAAATGGCTTAATAGTATTTGGATTATAATTATAATCACGGGATTATAATCCTAGGATTAATAGTCTTGGAATTATAATCCCATGGATTATAATTCCGGGATTATAATTCTTGCAAACAAACATAGCCTTAATGGTTTATGTCAAAGGATATATTTTTATAAACTAAAATTTTGCAGATCTGCGATGATGGAATTTGAGATCAATATGTCTGAAATGCCCCTTGGGAAACTAAGCAAAAGTAATATCCAAAAAGGTACTTGTATTGAACTCAGTTAATTTGTATGTGCAGATTTTTTAGCAAATATATGTATAGATTTTAATTATGTTATCAACATTTATATTTAAGAGATCCTAATAATGTATCATCAGGTTTTGAGGCACTAACTGAGATACAGAATCTATTAAGTAGTAATGCTCACAATCCTGCTGTCAGAGATACCCTGATTGTTGATGCCAGCAACCGTTTTTTTACTGTCATTCCTTCCGTCCATCCGCATGTGATTAGGGATGAGGATGATTTCAAGTCAAAGGTACGTGATAACTGATTTGATATGTTTTTTTTTTATATTACAAACTTTCAAGTTTGATCACCTTTTCTGTATTCAATTCACAACGAAACTTCATGTCATCATTGTTCTAAATTGTTTTACCATGAAGTATGCTTTATTTTGCTTCTGATCATTCTAATAGTTTTCTTTTTGAGCTCTTATGTTTGGTCATCAAGTAATCTGTCTCTTATTTTTTTTCGGGTGTGGTTCTAAATTGAATCCTCAGTCCGTGGTAAAGAAATCCTCATGCCCTTAACAAGCAATCTTTTTTTGAGCGGTTAAAGATTTAATTTTTGAAACTATCCATTGAAGGTAAAGTAGTACTTTGCCAAAAAGGCTAACAATTTCATATATCAAGTTATTAAATTTCTGCTGTATATATGTATCAGCATTGACAGGGTTGTATAGTTTAGTTTTTCCTTTTTTTTAACAGTCAAAACTACTTCAAAATCATCCAATATTATCAGCCAGCAATTTCCCCTTACCTTTAGGCCATGTTTGTTTGCAAAAAGCATGCTTGGGATTGGACTATTTGTCTTAATTTAACACTACTTTAGACCATTTGTCTTAATTTAATTGTCTTGGCAAGTCATACAGCTACCTACTGTTTTTTTATATAGGTCAAAATGCTAGAAGCTCTCCAAGACATTGAAATTGCCTCCAGGCTTGTAGGCTTTAATGACGATGATGATCACACCCTTGATGAGAAGTATAAGAAGCTTCGCTGTGATATGGCTCCTCTTCCTCATGATAGTGAGGATTATCGGTTGGTTGAGAAGTATCTCCAAACTACACATGCTCCAACGCATATGGTTAGCCTATATTTGATAGGTTTAGGTGGATGCTTAAATGTTGCTACTTGCTTGTAATAGAATCCTAGTTTCTTTTTAGTTTCTTCAAAATAATTTACATCCTGAATTTGCAATATTTTCAGGATTGGGCTCTTGAACTAGAAGAAGTTTTTTCACTTGAAAGGGAAGGGGAATTTGACAAGTTTGCTCCTTACAGAGAAAAACTTGAGAACAAAATGCTTCTTTGGCATGGTAAGTTGAAATGTCTAGTTGCTTCTTATAGGTTAATTATCATCACGATTTGGTAAAAGAATGTGGGGTTCCTCTGGAGCTTTAAGGCCATTAAAAAAGGTTTTTGGAAATTGAAATTGGACATTTTGTATATTATAGGTTCTCGGTTGACCAATTTTGTGGGTATACTAAGCCAAGGATTGAGAATAGCACCTCCTGAAGCTCCAGCAACTGGCTATATGGTTATCTCACTCTTTCCCTCTTACTAAATTTGACAATTTGTGCACTATCAGGCATCTATAATCAAGCCCAGGACATGTGCACACTTCAATGCTGCAGTAAACAAAAGTTGATAATTTTTTGTTTTGTTTTTTTTATTTGTAGTTCGGCAAGGGGGTCTATTTTGCTGACATGGTCAGTAAAAGTGCTCAGTATTGTTTCACTGACAAGAAAAATCCCGTGGGCTTAATGCTTCTAAGTGAAGTTGCCTTGGGCGAAGTTCATGAGCTCAAGAAGGCCATGGTAAGCTGACTTTCTATAATATGCATGCAATTATGGATAGCCATTAATACTGATTGATGGATTCATGGGTCCTAGACATGCGCCGTCTTGTGTTGGCATTGGATTCTGGGTGATTGTGTTCACTCACATTTATATGAATGTGCGTTTTGTAATTATTTTGGTGTACACTTGTTACCTTTGCAGCTAACACATGTGCTTTGGTTAATTTTAGTACATGGATAAACCTCCTCGAGGCAAGCACTCTACTAAAGGCCTTGGCAAAAAGATACCTATGGAGTCGGAATATGTTAAGTGGAGGGATGAAGTTGTCGTGCCTTGTGGAAAACCAGTGTCATCAAATGTGAAGGCATCAGAGCTGATGTATAATGAGTATATCGTCTATAATACAGCTCAAGTAAGTTATTGATCAATATATGATATGATTTGTCTATGGTATATTCTGTATTAAGTTGCAAATAGTTCACCTCTATACTACAGAATTTAAAGAAAAAATGAAATACCCAAAAATCACAAATCTTTAGAATGGAGCTGGTCTTTTAATATTGCTTGAAGGTAAATAATTGTAATGTCATCATTCGTGTTGGTAAGTGAAAACTTTCAAATAGCAATCTGAATTAGTAAATAGAGATATTAATGGTGATCAGCCACCAGTAGGCTGCCATTCCAGTTTTAAACGACTTTGATATAAAATGTTACTGTCTCCAAAAATCGTAATGTGTAGAGATCCTTGAGGGGTATATTGGAAGTTTCAAAAATCAAAAGCCATCCAATTTATCCCTTTGATGTTGCATTTCAAACCTGTTGTCTAAAAGTAAGAGATGGTGGGAAGAAAGTTATATTAATCAGCCAAAAATTGATTTTTCTAATGATAATGCTGTCATGCTGGAAGGGATTGTATTGATCTGCTGTATAACGGACTTTGATGTCTTGTACGTTGGACAGGTTAAGATGCAGTTCTTATTGAAGGTGAGGTTTCATCACAAAAGGTGACAGGTTAACATGCAGTTATTGTTATGGCAATCCCACTTTTTGGTTGTGTCCGCACCAGCTTTATGTAATGACTCTCGTTTTGAGTTTTTGTTGATCAAACTTGTGTTTTTGTTCATGTAAATGACTTGCATTTTCAGTGATGTATAAATGGTATGGCAAGTGATGGAAAAAAGATTAGTTCCACTTTTCTCTGTTGGTCCTTGTTATAAAAGTATAATAATACAAAAGAAAGAGTGAAACAACTCGGGTTAAATTTCAAATTTCAAGTTCGAATCGAATCAAATTCATCCAAGTAAGACATTAAATCATTTGCACGACATTTTCCTTCATTCTTACTGAGATGCTTATAAAAAATAAAAAAATTTACCAGACGGTGTATCTAATACCACCCGCCCCCCCACACCCACACACACACACACACATAAACTAATGGAGAGAGAGAGAAATGAGGTGGATATATTGGAGGCATCTGAATGCATGCATGGTAGCTAGCAAAGCTCTTTTGATCTTCTTAACTTTCAGTTAAAGCCAATTTTGTCCGACTACTAAATCAAGCATTTTACACGAGGAAGGCTGGTGTCATCACAACCCACGCACCCACCCAACCACCCCTTTTATGAACCCAGGAAAAAAACAACAATTCTATGATCCTTTAATTTTCTGACTTAATAGAAACAAATTAAGCCAAAAGGAATCATTAATAATCCTAAACTATATATATACTAGTAGCAATTAGCAGCCCCAAACTAAATCATTACTACAATGGTTGAACTTATTTAATACTAGTAGTAGTGATCAAGTCTAAAGAACTACGTACTCCACTTGTTTCTTTCTAACTTTTACGGACGGACGGACGACGCGTGGAAGTGAAAGAAAATAAATTCCAGAAAGCAACAAACTGTTACAGCGGTTCCCAAGAGCGGCGTTCGGCGGATAATTATTTTGTAAAACAAACTTTGAAATATTGAAATAAAAATTCATGGATGACATACACTCCAATACTCCATAACCATATTCATAGAATTAAAATAGAATAAAAATTAAAAAATTAAAAATATTCTTGTCTAAGCCATATTATAAAATAGAATTAGTACACAATTATGAACTTGCACAAACCATTAATTAATTAATTAATGTTCCCTTGGAACCCCACACCATGTCCCCCTATTCTTAGAAGCCCCACCCTTTTATGTCCCTAAACACCTGCATGCCCACTTACTACTAATACTCCTTAATTGATTCCATTTGCACCATTTCCTAGTGCCCTCGTGTGCCTTCAAAATTCACTATTTAGCTTCAATATGGAAACAGCAGGGACCAGCAGCTCTCCATGCGGTGCATGTAAATTTCTAAGGAGAAAGTGTGCCGCTGACTGTATTTTTGCACCTTATTTTTGTTCAGAACAAGGCCCGGCTAGATTTGCTGCCATTCACAAAGTGTTTGGTGCTAGTAATGTTTCCAAATTGTTGTTGCATATTCCCGTGGCCGATCGATGCGAGGCCGTTGTCACCGTTGCTTATGAAGCTCAAGCAAGGATTAGAGATCCTGTTTATGGCTGTGTGGCTCATATCTTTGCCTTGCAACAACAGGTTGGTTGGTTGGTTGGTTTTTGTTGATCAAATCTTTTATTCATTTAACACCACCTAGCTACCCTTTAGCTTTTATATATCACAAGTTCTTTGCATTATTTTCTGATAGTGTTATGATTCTCCCATAATAATTATATAACAGATCATCATAGGTTAGTTAGTTTTGCACCGTGATAAAATCGAAACATGTGAATTAGAATGCATACATATTATATACAGTTGCCTTCAAACTCTAGCACTGCCTACCTAAAATGACCCAACTGTTACTAGATCTTTAGGAATAAATTGAGCACTCGGGTTTAGATCTGGGTTGTTACGCCACGCAATGTCTGTACCTATGTATTTGTATTAGATTTGAATTAATTAGATCTCTCTCTCTCTCTCTCTCACACACACACACATATATATATATGTAGGTGGCATGCTTGCAAGCTCAACTAATGCAAGTGAAGTCTCAAATGGCACAAAGCTTGGTTGATTCAAGGAATGCAGAAAACCAGTGGCCTACTGCAGGCAATTACATGGCCGGAGTGGCGCCGACTTCATCTCCGGCATATATGAATCCAAGTAATTATAATTATATGAATTCCTGTGTGTCACCTCAGAGCTCGCTGGAGTTGAATATTGATCACCAGAACAATGATGGAATGAACATGCAAGAGACACAAAGCAAAGATGATCAATTATTCTCTTTCCAAGCTGCTAATTATAGTATTAGTAGTAGTAATAATAAGAAGAGACCTGCATCTCAAGCTGACTTGAATGAGCTCCAAGCATTGGCTTTCAGAATGATGAATAACTAACTTGGGACAAATTTGGTCATTAATTATACATATAATGTAATATAAATTCCTTCCTTCGAGGAAAATGATGCATACAGAGACTATGGAATATGTTGTTACAATGTTATAAGCCTAAATTAGGCAGTTTAATTTCCTTTCTGTTCCACAAAAAGAATAGCGTTTGCCATTTTATTAGTTTTGCAAGACATTTGATAATTTTTTTTATATATATAAAATGATTCTACGTATTCAAGTTTATCATCCAAATTTTATTATTATGCCACCACTAATAAAATAGCAATTTGTTATTTTAAGGATTATTGGAGAAGAACCGGGAAGCTCGCGTGTTGTGTGCGCGTACACGAGGCACTAACACAAGTTTAAAATCCAACTTGACTCAAAAACTTAAGTTATTAGGTCTTGAGCCTATTTATATATATTAATCCATTACCATTTTATTATTTTTCTAACATGAAATTCCAACTCACTTGTGATATTTTAATTGCAATAAACGAGAAAAGGAAATACTTCGTTAATTTTATAAAATAATAATATTAAGACTTTTATTGTTATGAAGATCATAAATGGGCGTATAATTTATCCTCTTCAAAAATAAATAAAAAAATAACAATGGGCAACTTAGAAAGAACTAAAGGGTTTGGTATTTATCTCGTGAACAACAATGAAGACACTACATTTGACATTTTGCAAGGAAATTCTTGGACTTTGGACATCTTGGATTGTCATCAAGTAGGAGTAATTATTTATGTATTTCAAGTTTCCTTGGCATATAAAATATGTAAGTCGTTTTAATATAAGTCGTTTTAGAGTTGTGTACAAATATTAAGGAAATGATTGTAAATTATTAAATATAATATCAATTGTCTATATTACCCTTATATTGGAAAAAGAGTGTTATTTATAGGACACATAATAGTGAGAGAACCAAAGTTATATTTAATACTTGGGGTAATATTAGAAATTAAGCAATTAATTTAATTTACTTGAAATTCTCAAACGACTTATATTAAAGAACAAAAATATTTCTCTAAAATGACTTATATTAAAGAACGGATGGAGTATGTCATTTGTAGGATTGAAATTTGAACCCTCTGGTGTCGTTTCCCAAAAATAGGGGTGTGCAAACAAAACGATAAATTTCGTAATTAAATTACACTGGTTCCGTACAAATTAATTAATTTGGTATTTTTATATCCCGGTTCGGTATTGGTAAAAAAAATCGGTATATACCGATATTTCGGTACCGATACCGGTATATATTTATCGTACCGAACCGGTATACGGGTTATTTCATTGAATTATATATAATACCTTTGACACCAATGTGTCCCAAACAAAAGAGACAGACATGCCTTCAAAGATCAGGGGTGTCCAGCATTTGGTCCAGAAGGGGAAAATCTAGTAGCGTTCAAATTCTAACTGATAAGCAGAAAGGGGATAACAGTGGGGTTATCACTGATACTGAGAACATGGAAAATGAATCAAATTCAAAGGCACTTTTCTCTAGTGTAGACGGGGATGAAGAAGAAAGAAATTTTCACTCCCAGATAAAAGGGAATTTTATTCCAAATTCTCTTCTACTAAGGCAAGGTCCATGAAGAAGACTAAAAAATTAGAAGAAATTAATCAATCAATGACCATCAGATTATCCCCTTTAAAGAATTATTTTGGCCCTAACATTGATCCAGAAGAAGAGAATCATACTCCAAAAGTCCTCCAAGAGCAGAAATTAGTGAGAATTGCCTCCAAAAGTAATGGAAGGTTGTAACCTCGAGTAAAGGCAATAAAGAGTAGAGTAAACAACAACCGATACAATATAAGGTAAAAACCGGTACCGTATCAGTACGGCAGTAGCGGACAGACTAATCGGTTCGGAATATCCGTCACAGTTTGATTTAAAAAAAAATTATTAAACGTACTCTAAATAAATACAAATGATCTATGATGCCTCTTAATTATGATGATGACTTGTGCGCTTTGAAAATTTAATCATCTTGCCACAAAAATGCGGATTGGGGAATTAAGATGTGAAAATGGCTACAATTATACTCCTTAAAGGGAAACACACATTTTGTTTGGGAGATCTAGTAAGTATTTAAGTGGCCCACTTGCCTAGGGTTTAATATACTATGTTCTAATGAGTAGGCTCACTCACCTATGACCTAACATAAGTAGTCTACTAAATTTAGTGCAAGTATCATATGACCCCTTGTACTCAAATTCGTAGACAAAATGTCTCCTCCATCGACTGCACACGGCTACATCACGAGTTTAGTAGCTTTAATTAATTTGAAATAATTAAGTCTAGCTCATCCTTAATGTTACAGCCAATTGAATAATTAATTAATTAATTTAAACCTAATTATATCATTTATTACGCGTGCATGCTCGGCTAATCTACCTGAATTTATTAAGATACACCAAACGGGCCCTTAAAAAAAATAATACTCCAATGAGCTAGACTCAGCAAGGAATCCTAGCTATCCTCAGTGTACAACACCATTAGGCATTAGGGAGGGGGAGTGTGTAGAAATATAATGGACAAAAATTAAAAGCAATATATATATATATATAAAGAAATAACAAGAAAGTAGTAGTTAATAATTCAAATCAAAAGATAATGGAAAATAATTGTAATTAAAGGCATGCAAAAGATAAATTAGGAAATGTTAAAGAATTAATAACCCATTTCATGTGTGAAAGTTTTTAAGTCTAAAGGGAAAATTAATTAGCTCGCTAGCTCTCATCAAGGATGATGCATATGTTCCTAACAAAACTTGACCATTGACTCGGTGTGCACGAGCGGATTGTCAAGCTTTTTTTGGTACCACCCCTTATTCTTTTATCTTTATACCCAATTGATTTGTGGGGGCAAACAAAGTAGAATTTTGGCTATAATAGTGTTCATTTAAGATTGAATATTATTCATAAAATTAAACTAGGGAAAAAATATGACACACGGTTAACCAAATTGTGACTAATTTTGTTTGTCTGATTTATTAACTAGATGTCACATACACCATATGATGATACACATATATTTTTAAAATAACTAAAAGAATTTAATTGTCATAACACGGGTTCACACCTATAAAATCCAAAACATTAATCAAACTCAATACTAGGCTACTAATAAATCTTTAAACCTAAATACACATTTACGATTACCCTATTGTAGCGGCTATTAATCCAATCTACTGAAGCATGAACCAATCCTAATAATAGGAATATTAAACAAATAACCAGGTTATGAAAGAAAAAAAATTGGGTTGAGATCATTCAATTTAAGGTGATTTATAACAGGGGTCCAACTTCATCTGAATACTCCACTTTTTAGTGATAATTGGGCTGATCTAGCTAATGTTGCAGTACAATTATTTAATTAAGCTGGTTCATCGTTCTGGGTATATTATTAGTTATGCGTGTATACGATTTAATTATGGGTTGGGCCTGAAAAAAAGTTCACAACACAAGAAATGCCGTGGAGGGTCATTAAATTTGACCAAATGTACTTCAGAGCATGCTTCTAGTATAAAGTTACTCAATTTCAACCAATAACATATCTCTAAAATATCATTATTACTTGTGCAAAAGAAAATTAAATCAAATAAAAGATGTATTTTTATTCTATATTTGTCTTATTTTCATTTTGTGTGACAATCATAAGTATCCAAACCACTTATTAGATCATTTGATTACTCCAATAACTATGCCCAACGCACTCATCTCTCCTCCCCTAACCCACAAACACACATACAAACACAAAATCATGGTCAAATCCAAGCATAAACTTGAGAGTTGGCAATGTTTGATTATGTGACCTCTCTCTTATTTTAGGAGCTCATATTATTAATGTTTAACTTGATAATAATGACATAATAATGAAACTTTGATGATAAATTTAAGAAAATTGTGTAATTTTATTCTAACATCAATAGAAATAAAGAGTGTTTTTTTAAGCAAAAAGTAAGAATAATAAAAATAAATTAACGAATTAAACTCTTGGTATGGAATCTGAAGGGAGTATAGTGTTTAATTTGATAAATACAAACTATAACTATAAGTACCGATTTACAAGGAACAATCTAAAAACTAGCTAGGCTAGAGATCTTACAAATTAAGAACTTGCCACGCTAGCAAGCTAAACCTAGCAATAATTAACACATACACACACATACATATACTCTACAAATACTACTGAGAATTGATAGTTTTACAATACTCTTCTTACATGAATATTAAATATAAAAAATTAATAAATTCACAACAGAAAATGATATTTTCGTTTTAAAACCGTCGCTATACATCCTATCTATATATTTATAGCGACATTTTTCATTTGAAAATATCAAAAAGTATCGTAGAAATATCAATTTCCTAACTAAACCCACATTCATGTGAGCAAAGCCTTGCAAAAATATTAATTTTTTATGAAAATATCAAAAAAAAAATTATGGAAATAACAATTTGCATAGTAAATTAACTTCATGATGAGTTTACTCTATTTTTCCGGACAAAAAGAGAAGGCTAGAGGTAATGATAAGGTCAAATAATCCAATTGATCAAAATGAATATTGTACTTCATGCTGAATAAAAAAGAGCTATGTATGTAATTTTAGAAGAATGATCTGGGATGTTATGGAATGTCTATATTACTCTGTATGAGACTATGTGTCATTTCTGATTTCACAAAAAGATCAGTACTCGATGGTAAAGGTTGATAACATGCTCGAGAAAATCAAAAAGAGAGAGAGATCAGAGAGAGAACAAAACAAAACAAAAAATTTAAAAACTAGGAACGTAATTATTGCAACCCTACCTTCAGCACTACTTAATTTGTTATCATATTCTATATTAAACACATTTTCAAGAAACTAATTAGAAGCAGCATGTTCAATTTATATCCCACTTGACGTTGTATCTGATGAATTAAGACCAGTGAGAATGTGAGCAAAGATAAATACAGCATATATATATATACACATATATATATATATATATGAAGGTCATCCACAACTAGGGTGTTGGAATATTTCACATGAATCACACGTCGAATAAATTTAGATGGGTTAATTACTACAAGAAAAAGCCTTAATTTCGACGGAATATTCCATCAAAAGTAAGCATTTTTCGTTGGAGTTAACCTATTTTTCATTGGAAATTCGGTCGTATATATACATGTCGGAGATAAGGTCCGTCGAAAATTTCGTCGAAAAACACATGTTCGACTGAATTATATCTAACTGAATTTCATTGGCGATGGAAATAGACTGAGGTTATTTCCGACAGACCAATCCCTTGGACATAAGTTATTTTCAACGGAAAATATAATTTTTTAAAAACTATTTAAGCTCTAACACCGATGGAAGTTTCCTCAGACATAAGTTATTTCCGACGAAAAATATAATTTTTTTTAAAACTATTTAACCACTAAAACGGACGGAATATCCGTCGAAAATACCTTATTCCGTTGAAAATATTTTATTCCTTTGAAAATAGTCATTTTTTTTAATTCCGTCGACAGGATATCATCTGTTGAAAATAGTTCCGTCGATTTTAAGTGTTTTTCTTGTAGTGAATAAGTATGGTGGAGTCTCAACCTAATAAGTTAACATTTTAGGAAAGGCAAGGTGGTCTAACATGTTTATTGGGTCAGTTTACACAGATGATCATTCATGCGTTTTACACCACCCCATGATTAAATCAAATTAGGATAATTAATTATTATTTTATTTTGTTTTTAATTTTAATTTTAATTTTGAATTTATATTTGTAAAGTGTAATAGTAAATATATTTTCTCATTTATAAGTAAAACAACAAATTCAATTTATAATTATATTTATTATAAAATTAGTTATTATGTGGAGACTCAAATTCGAGTTTCAATTTAAAACTTGCGAGTAATTTGAATATAATTCGAGTCGAGTCGAATCTGAGTAGAATTTTTCAAATATAAACTCGAATTCGAGTCGAATTCGAGTATGAACTTAACATTTCGAATCGAATTCGAGCAGAGCTTTATGTTCGTTTCAGTTCGACTCATTTACACCTTTATCCATAATGGAGCATTCGCAAGTCGTGTGTTACTCAGTCCGCGCAGTGGAGCAAATAAAGCAAATAGAGTTGAGTCAGGTGGAGCACAAGTGAATCACTCATGCGTTTGGCACTATGCAGTGAAATATGATTTGAGTCGAGTGGAACGGGCTTAGGATGACTCTGGGAAAGCTGCTCAGGTGAAGGGTTCACAAGGAAAGGACTCAAAAGAAGATGTGCTAAATATTGACTACTCTAGTATTATACTTGTGATGGGTATTCAAGTGAAAGGTGGAGATTGTTAAGATATTTTACATGAATCTTATATCAGATAAATTCAAGAATAAGAAGGTGGTCCAACATACTTATTAAGTCAATGAAAAATTAATGTGGGATGTGTGGTTCGTAAAATTCCCTACATAGGGTTGGTTATGCAGCGCATATGTAGTCCTCCATCTTTGGATGGAACGACCGCGATGTCCTCCATCTTCGGATGGAACGACCACGATTTAATAAAAAGGAAATTCATATTTTCACAAGTAAAAAGTGATAGTCCTACAAGTTCTTAATCACATGAATAGTAAATAAGTTTCACACTTATATGAGAGAAAACTCGTTAAAATATTAAAAAAAATTATGAAAATAACGATTCTCAATAAAAATAAGTATCTCAACGGAGAGTTCTATTTTAAATCGCAAGTGTTTTTTTTCCACCATGAAACCTGCAGGATGTCTCTCTCTTTCTTTAACTTCATACTATAAAAAAGAATTGAAAATAATCATTTAATTAGTTTCTTACAAACTCAACTTCTAAAAAGATGATGCAACACGAAAAACTTAGTGGTTCGGCTCTAAAGCCACTTCTCCTCCAAAATATACTGCAAAAAACTCAAATATACTGACTTCTGTAAGATCAAACTCATATATAAATAGAAACTTTTATTAGGCGAGTTAGGTGAGTTAGGGTTTTAACTTTTTAAGTCTTTTTACCTCTTCTATTAATAGAGAAACATCCAGTTTCCTTCTGCGGTCAATTCAGTTCCAACATAATTCTAAACAAAAGACAAAATATCTAAGTATATAACCTTTTCAATCAAAGTGTCAGAGTGAAGAATATACAATAATTAGTTCCTGCCAGTTTATGCTGACGTTACAAGGGAACAAACAGAGTACTGGAGCTAGGTTTAGTACTTCACAAATTAAACCTAGCATATATATATAACTTTCTTGGGATTGCAAATTACAGAGAAATATTTTACAATACCAGTATAATTTGCAGAAGCTCTTATATATATATATATATATATATATATATATATATATATATACACACACACATATATATAGACTTGGATTTTTTGCGGTATCATCAAGATTCTTTATATATATATCATATTGATTGTAATTTGAAAAATATCCATGACACTTAACAGGAAGCATCATAAAGTAAAATAAGAGCTTGCAGCAATATTTTGATACTAAGTTTTGTAAGAGCACATATATAATTACTCCTAATTAAGGATTAATCATGGAAGCAAACATGAGCTAGTAATACACTTGACCTAAATCTTGAACAACCACTTGAAAGCACTATTGATTGTTGAGGAAATTGAAACAAGTATACCTCCACCACAAAAAAAAAAAAAACTACCGAATATTGGAGCAACTTGATAGGTTCATAAAGCGAGAATTTAGTCATTAACACAAAATCTACTATTATTCAAGGTTACAAGAGATCTAGCTTAAGAAAACAATCATAGGGTGGATTATAGGGTTTCCAACTATATGAACGTACATTTCTAGGGTTCCTATTTCATAGTTTAATTATTTTATAGCTACAAAATACATGTCTTAAAGGTGTGCGTGCAGTAGCCGTACTACAAAATTGACAAGATCGAGTAATTAATATATTCACCCGATGATATATTTTTCGACGATCGAGTTAATGCTGAATATAGCCGAAGGCCACTGATTGAAGGTCATCCATATCATCTCGAAAAGTAGTCCGCTGCCGGTTGCTTGTTTGCATGTTATGAAAAGAATCCATGGAATAATTAGAAGCCTCTTCAAAACTAGAAAAGGAGACGCTTTCATCCCCGATATGAACTGAATTAATTTCATAATTTCCTGATGAAGAGTTCATATTCATGATCCCATTTGCAGAGTATCCAACATTCGCGCTTATGTTCAGATTATCAAATTGGGGCATGATCATATTTGAATTTTCTGACTGAAACCAGCTATGAACATCTTGTGGGTAATTAGAAGGAAATTTCCCATAAGATGTTTTATCATAATTAGGGTTTCTACTTCCTGATGAGCCGCTTGGAACGGTTTGACTTGCAGCTTGTTTCTTTAAAGAAGCTAGTTGTGCTTGTAGATTAAAAACCTGCACAATTTATTAATTAAACAAGAGATTAATTATCATCAGTGATTGAAGCTGAGAATTATAATTTGACATAACTAAATTAGGGTTTCACGTGAAATATTTTAGTACTAAAAGAAAAAAGGTGAATGTGTAATATTACTTAATCTAATCAATTAATTACCTGCTGCTGGAGGGCAAATATATGTGAAACACAGCCATAAATGGGATCTTGAAGCCTAGCTTGGGCTTCATATGAGATGGTAACGGCAGCTTCACACCGATCACTAACCGGAAGGTGAGCAAGGAGCTTCGACACATTGCTTGCACCAAAAACCTTATGGATGGCTGCAAAGTGTGTAGCTCCTTGTTCATGGCAGAAATAAGGTGCAAAAACACAACCCCTTACACATTTTCTTCTCAAGAACTTGCAAGCACCACAAGGCGAACCAGTGCCTGTCATCTTAGTTACTACTATTCTTTCTTTCTTTTTCTTTTTTCTTTTTTTTTTGGGGTGCGGGGGGAGTTGAGGGGTTTTTAATTTGGTAATACTTAGCTCTCAGCTTGGTGCAAGCATTGTAATCACTCTGTTTATAAACACTAGATGAGGAGGGAGGTGGGTCATATTATAATGAATACTTAATTGCATTTGGTTCCCTTAATTGCCGACAAATTTCATTATTTAATTTTTGTTTATAAAACTCTCTTAAGCTTTCACCCTCTCCAACCTGAATTTTATTGTACTCTCATTAGAGATTCCATTAGGCATAAACCCAAAACTATTTGTATTTGCTAGATGATTGGATCTTTTCAGCTCATTTTCTGATCAGTGTTTCGAATAATTATATATGATAACTGCAACTACATTTACTTGTTAAGTTTACTAGCTAGGATTTCAATATATACTATCAAAAGAATCAACTACCATATGATCTGTTAAAGCTCATCATTATTGTTCAGTCCGAGTCTCTGCAGATTAATATATATGTGATGCTTTTTCATAAATTTCACAAGTAAACCTCATAAAGATTTTCTATTATTAGTTTCAACTAAATGGACGCATCACGTTAGAAGTTTGAATATTCAATTCACGTAAGTCAAGTAATTTGAAACTTTGAGGTAAAATTTGGGGAAGATGAAGATTTGTTTAATTTGACAATTCATTTGTTTAATTCACATTCACTTGTCGTAGATGATTTTTGGGTCAACTTTATGTTTATATTTTCAATTCGACAGTTCATTTGTTGATTTGTTGGTGATTGATATTCTTGATTTTGATTAATGAGGGTGGAACAATTGGATTTGGTTCAGATTTAAAATTTGGTTCAAATCTAGATTTGATGATGTGTTATTTGTGTTAGTTTAATTGTTTTTGGCATGTGTGTTTTCTTGGTGTGTTAGTGTGTGTTTGTTTTATTTATTTTAATATTTAGTTGTTTTATTTAATTATCTAAAATAAAACTATTTAGGCGAGATTACCATTTTGCCCTTAAAAAATGCAACTGATCATTCGGAGGACTAAAATGAACCTTAGTTAACAAATTTTGGCCCACATTGAGACTTTTAAAAGTTTAAGGGTCATATTGAAATTGAGTGGCAAATTAGAGGGACAATTTTGTAATTCGGCCTATATAAATGGCAAATTCTGAGTATCCATATAAGCTTGTTAACATGTTGCAATCAGTTTAACTGCATATAGGACATATCTTCTGTGTGAGTCAAATTTAAGTGAGTAGTGGATATACATATAGATGACCATAAAAACTTAACAAATTATGTCCTTACTTAGCCGCTGCAAAATCCCATCCTAAACTTAGACTTTGTTTTACTCTCATTAAATTAGTCTAATGTATATGATCATTACAGGACAATTGTTACTTAATGTGTGTGTGTGTGTATATATATATATATATATATATTTACATAAGAGAATTACTCCTTCCGTTCCTAAAAGATTGTCGTTTTAGAAGAAAAAATTTGTTCCAAAATATTTGTAGTTTACAATTTCCTAGAAAAATAAATTATTTACTTTCCTATATTACCCTTATCTTCTCTCATTATCCTAATAAATTCTCTCCCTTGTATTAATAGTTTTTAATTTCCCATAAAGGGTAGTGATGGAATTTTAAACAAATTTTACTAGTATTAAATGACTTTCTTAATCCATGTATCAAAACCTTAAACGACAATCTAGGAACGGAGGTAGTAGATTATAAGACACATTGTTACTTAATACTCCCTCCGTTCCTAAAAAATTATCGTTTAAGATTTTTGCACATAGATTAAGAAAGTCATTGAATACTATCATTTAATAATTAAAATTTGTGTAAAATTTCATCACTATCCCTTTATTGAAAGTTGAAAACTATTAAAACAATGGAGAGAATTTTTTGGGACAATGAGAGAAGGTAGGAGTGATATAGGAAAGTAAATAATTTATTCTCATAGAAAGTTTTAAACGAAAATCTTTTAGGAACAAATTTTTTCTTCTAAAACGATAATCTTTTAGGAAGGGGGATTAATTAGTTTTGCTTTTGGCCTACATTCACCGACGAAAAATAGATCAATCCACTGCAATCAAGGTTTTCATGATGGTGAAATAACTCAAAAGGACAACTCTTTACAGAGTAATTATTTTAAAATGATGATTTGACACCAAATAAACCCGGCCTAACCAAGAGTTTAAGGAGTCCTACTACCAATCAATATAACTAGAGCCAACCCGCATGTTAAATACAAGAGTTTAATTTGATACACTAATAATGTATGTATATACGGATAATATTGAGATTATAATACATTATTAAAATAAAATAATTTAATCTAATATATATAAGTAAGGGTCCTCTTAGCATGTGCCCTAAGGACACATGCTAAGTACAAAGTTCAAATAATATTCTTTTGAATTGTGTGTATATTTTTTTGATTTCTGCATTTGCACCGAATTCAAGAGAATAAACATACAATTCAAGATAATATTCTTTTGAACTGTGTACTTAACATGTACTCTTAGGGTACATATTAAAAAATTCTTATAAGTAATTCATTAATGATGTCTCTAGCTACTACATTTAACTTTTTCCTAAGAGAACTCTAAGAGGGCCGGGTTAGAAAATGCTTCGGCCAACCCACCATTAATTCCCACCTAGATAATCAAGTATACAAAGATATATTTGACCGCCTACAAATAAATACTCATTATTTAGATTAAAGTTCTTACAGTTTTTCTGTTTTAGCATGCATGGTAATATATATAATAATTATTTATTTATTGCAAAAATAGTTCAATACACAACAGCCAAAGCTGCCAAACTATGAGTTCTTAAGTTGATCAATAATTGTATATATATTGCATGTCACATTCTTTCATAAACCATAGAAAAAGTTAAAAATCTAAATAATTCACCAACTTGGGCACACATTAACAGTATCAGCACCTCTTTTACTGATTAGACTAGCTCTAAACCAACTAATAAAAGTGAACCTGATTAGACTCTGTAAACCAACTAATAAAAGTGAACCTAGCATACATATCGTGATAAGTGTACGAGGCCTATATATATATATAGACCATCTGATATGATATGAATATCCTAGCTAGCTATAGCTAGGCATCAGGTAAAAGAGCAATGCTACTATCACATAAATTCTATCACATAACTTTCACATACACACATATACATACTGTGGATTTTCGCCTGACATGCAGGATCCGCAGTATGTATTTGTATATATGTGAGAGTTATGTAAAAAAATTTATGTGATAGTAATATTATTTCAGGTAAAATGCTCTATTTTTCTACTAGCAGTTAGTTATCTTATTGACATTATATATATTTACTAGCCGTACTATTCGTGCCTCCGGCACTACGTACAAAGGAGAAGGAGGAGGAGAGATTGTCTGCGCTAGAGAATAGAGGAGGCAGAGGGCGAGCTTGGGAGGAGGAGGAAGAATGGAGGAGGATCTGAGAGTGAGAGAGAGAATAATTTTTTTCTTTTGAAGTTAAAGAGAATATAATGGACGGTGAGATTTATCCCAAATTTTGGACGGTTCTGATCGTTTATTAGGGTGAGCGAAAAATTTAAAATCAATTGTATTTTGTTAATTAGATATAACTACAACTATAATTACTAAATAATTTTAAACTGGCCGGTGGATTATGGCAAACGATGGGATCCGTGATATATATGCAATTAAAATTAAAACTAGGTTTAGATATATAACCATATTAATTAATTAATGTAAAGCAAGACGGAAGACGGGCTTTAATTAATTGTTTAAAAAAAAGGATCGGAGCATAGTCCAAAAATGAAAGAAACAAAAGATAGTGACACTGGAATACAACACCTGACTTAAGGGAAGTTGCACATAAGATAGAGGGAATTAAATTAAAAGGGATTTCTCATTTCTCTTCTTTTCTAGCTACTACTTCATTTGTTTAAGTATTGGAGGCCACAGCTTGTCGAGCAATACCCTATTAACTAATCTTATTTATTTATATATATACACTAATCACTTTCAATCACTTTCTCCTGTCACACATAGGCACCAACAGGTAGACTTTGCCCAAATGTGTCCCATTTGACCCCCCACCTATCCTACCCCTAATATTTAATTCTCTCTCTTTATTATGGGCTAATACCTTTAACCAGTTAATGGAAGTTATATTAATTATTTACTTAGGCTGTGTTTGGCATTCAATATGTTCTAGGAGAGAAGTGCGCTTGATACATGCATTAGGATATCATTAATTGTGTTATATATCTAGCTACACTCTCATCACCCGCCCCAAATATTCATCATGCATGTTTCTAAAAATAATTTACAAACTAGTATTCCTTAATTATTCTCGATTGAAAATTTTTTGTGATGTGACTAATTAAAAGATGTTGCCTTTTGTTGTGATCAGTAGAAACATCTATCAATTAATATTCATGTATATATATATATATATATATTATGTCATTGTGTTTACTTGCAATAAGGATGGACATGCATGCATGCATGTGTTTGTCGCAATGTGTATAGTACGTATATAGGCCTCAAATTCTCATTTTTATTAACTCCAAACACGGTCTTAGGGTAGGCAATCGATGACAAGGCTAATCTATGGCGTGCTATTGGACCACACAGTTGGACGTACCAAAAGGGTTTCATGCATGTTATTGATCACACCTATCTGTAAGCCATTATCGAACCATGTACGAATTGGGTATTAGCCATATGTACCTGTTGGCCACTATAGCATGAAAGAGGAAGTGATGTTGAAGACAAGAAGGCATGCATGTTAACTAATTAAATTGGATTATTATGTTAAATCAACTTGGACAATAATGTAGGTGAGGGATTCAACTACTCTTATTAAAAGGTAGTATACTATTAATAAAACTGATATATAGCTAGATTTAATTGGCTTTCTTCAAACTTTAAAACAAAGTACATATTATATTGATAACACTGTTCTAAGAGCTTTTTGCACTACAAAGGCACTTTCTAAACTGAATATATTTCTCAGTACAAGATATTAATTATATAATTACTTCTTAATTAATTAATTAATTACGGTGATCAGTATGTTTTTCAATAGTGCAGCTTTCTAATCTTGTAACGTCAATATATTGTTAAAGGGACTTCCCGGCCCTTTTACGGTTAAATATATTGTTAAGTTTTATTTATTCAATATATAATAACTAGATCATGTAACCTGTCTCCGGCACTTCCAAAGGTTAGATTTATCCGAAACTTTGGACGGTCTGGATGATTTATTAAGTTGAGCGGGAATTATTTTTTTTTCAAAATCATTTGTATTTTGTATAGATAGATTAATTAACTAGTGATTGAATCAAAATGCGAATTAATTAACCTTGTTCTTTGTGGTTGTTATGATATAAAAACCTAACCAATTCAGAGCTACAATCATAATGTATATATACAAACTTTAAAAATTAGAAACTATATAAGTGTTATATGAGCAGTTACTCTATGACCATATATAGTGCATCAAATTAAAAATAATAAAAGAAGAGCCAATCAGATCAACAACAAAATAAAAAATAAAAAATGGGTATTTATATGTGTAGGCCATTAGTTTGTACGTGATATCAAGTGCAAGGCATGTTCCTGTATACATATAAATATACAAAGAAGATTGTCTGCCCCATAAATAATAAATTCATCAGCTTTCAACATAATAAGATTCCTGTTTTTTTCTTTTACACCCGATCGAATGATCTTGTTCAATTAATAATATATAATGTTCTTTTCTTCTTTACTTAGTCATGACTTGAGCATACCCAGGTATCTGATATGGACGACGCTTGAAAGGTAGATTAATTTACGTGGAAATAT
Source organism: Panax stipuleanatus (assembly GCA_020205555.1). Lineage (NCBI taxonomy): Eukaryota > Viridiplantae > Streptophyta > Magnoliopsida > Apiales > Araliaceae > Panax > Panax stipuleanatus. The sequence goes on from CM035115.1 coordinate 166,234,816, forward strand.
TGTTTGTCCTATATATATATATATATATATATATATATATATATAGCATGTTGTTTCATTTCTAAGTTACAGATGATCCACCTTACCAAGCTATTACTTTAACAAACAAATTAATTTTGTACTTTTGAAGCATTATTTGTGTTGGAAACTGCTTCCAATCCATGAATAATATTGAATTTGCATAATAACAAATTAATAAATTAGAGTGGAAGTCATTGATATATTACTCCAGTAGTACATTATTATCTTCAAAGTTTTGATTAATAATTTGCCAATTATAAGGCATTGAATTCTGTGTTTTCATGAAAACAAGGGATGAAAAGGACAAAATGGGGTGTATATGTGTGTGCTTTTTTTTCATTTGGGTAGTTTTTTGTTTTCCGAAATTAGCAGTGTTTTAATCGATAACTGCCTCATTTAATTCCACTAGAAATTAATTTTCATATACTACCTCCATTCCAATTTAACTGACGTTTATTTCAAAATATTTGACGTTTAATGAAGTCAAAGCATAATTAATATTTTTTCTTCCAATTTTATCCTTATCCCTGTTTTTCAATAAGTGTGTAATTAATGCACACAATAATGAGTTTTTAGAGTGTGAGAGATGAGAGAGGGAATATTTATTAAATAAAGATATTTTAGTCTTGTACAATAACTTTTTACTCATATTAATAGCTTCTTTAATCCATGTGCAAAAAGCTTAAATGACACTTATTTAGGAATGGAAGGAGTATATGGAGTAGTAGTACTGCTCTTTGGTTTGTTGAATATTTGCTTGCAACACTCAAATTGAATTGTTTTAATATATAATTCAACGTCCTCATAGATGAAAGAAGATGTAAAAATAAGTGATCATATACAATTTTATATCCATGCACCCAAAAAGCAATAATTAAAAATGATAATTATTTCCTCCTTAACAATGTAATTATGTAAGTAAGCATTTATTTGCAAAAATTCTTATCGTATTTATATGAAATGTATGAATTTTTACGTACATACCTCTTTCGCTCGGTTATAAATTAATGCAATTATTAGAGTACTATCAATTAATCTCTCTTTCTCCACTTCTTGTTGAACTTAATTGTAATTGAATTTTTATACCCCAGAATTATTAACCATTAAAATTCATCTTCTCCTCCCTTACCCAAAAGAGATCATCAAATTTAAGAAATTATATCATAATTTATGAAGTGAGAAAAAGGCGACATAATATTGTTAACGAACTCATAAGCTTGAATGCATCCACGACTTGTCTTAAGAACATGCTTAAATATTAAGCGTAGTAATTAATTAGTTATAAAGAATTCACCATATATAATTAAGCCACCGCTAACTAACTATCCTATTATTCTAAAATAATGTTACTTTCACATAAAAAATGGTAATATAAAATTTACATACACACACATGCCTATTGAGAATCACACGTGCCAGGCGAGCTCCAAAAATATGCATGTATATGTATGTCAACTTTATGTGACCATTTTTAATGTGATAGTAGCACCGTTGATTATTCTACGGGGAATGCAGTGCATTTGCAGCATGGATAAGATATACTAATACACAAGCAAAATTAATATTACCCACGTCACCGCCAGCTAGCTCATTATTAAGCTCAAGCAATTAATATTGCTTCCATGGCATTATATATATACACATATATATACAATGAATATTACACTCTCACTGTTGCCCCCAACTCCACTGCAACTTAATTATAAGACGATAAAAGAAGAGTCTACCATTCAATTCATACGGTTAGCAATTTTTGACTAGCAGTACTATTAATTATTAATATGGACCGACCCACAAAGCATATTTCTTGATTTTCGGAAGCAATTTTTCTTGACTCAACATATCTGTCACAACTGAGAGAGAATGAGCGAGAGAGAGAGGATCAAACGAAAGTAATATTCAGTTGTATTAAGAACTCATATCCAGCTATTTATGCAGTGTCCTGCTATTTATAGAGAAGTCAATAGCTTACATATTCAGCTGACTTTCTATTACAGATGAATTACCTCTAAACTAACTTATTAACAACTTCCTTATTTTTGTGTTAAGTTGCTGTTCTGGCTGCTCTGTGCTGAGAATCAGAGTTCATTCTCTGCAATAATATCATTCTATATATAAGGAAGGAGTAATTAACACTTTCAATACTATATGGTTCATTCTAGCTATAAAACAAAGGAATTTCTTAACATGTGCCCTTAGGGCACATGCTAAGCACACAGTTGAAAAAATATTCATTTGAATTGTGTGCATATTTCCTTGAACTTGATGTAAATGCAGAAATCTATGGAATATGCACACAGTTCAAGAGACTATTCTCTTGAAATGTAGGTTTAACATGTGCCCTAAGGGCAGGGCCGGCCCTGAGAGGTGCAGAAGGGGCGACTGCACAGGGCCCCCAAATTCGGAGAGCCCCCGATATTTTTTTTTAATTTGTGTATATGTAGAAAATTGATTATGGAAGTTTGATTGATGATTTTACAGCAAAAAATGCAAGAATGATGCTAGCGATAGTGTGAAGTTTATTGTCTATTTAAGTTTTAACTACCTTTTCTTTTTAATTGATAATTTATTGAAGTTTTAGCTATATTTTCTTTCTAATTGATAATTTTGTTACTCGACTGTTGACATTTATTATTTTAATTAATGATGAATTTTGATATAAATTATGCTTTATATATTGGTGCTGATAAAAAAAATAGTATTTTTATATGCGAGAGGGTCTCTATTTTTTTCTGGCACAGTGCCTCTAAATTCTTAGGACCGGCCCTCCCTAAGGGCACATGTTAAGAGTTTCCTAAAACAAATTAATTTTACCACTCACAATATATAAGATCATAGAAAACTACTTATAATCCTGTAGTGCTTTAATTTCTTCCAAGTTTGCTCATTTTAATTGTAGCTACGTGTAGATTTGAGTTTGAGTAACACACGAGTTGCTAAATAAATCGGAATGGGCTGTCACTTTTTCTTTGTTAATTAGTGCGGTCAGTAATGATAGATGAATTAAAAAGATAAAAGAGAAAGAATGTTAATAATTGTCACTCCAATCTTCTTAAATATCAACCGACTCATAGTTCTTAAACGCGGCCGGTTCATTAGAAAATTGTATTCTTGTAATGTAACTAAGCAACTTAAGACTAGACATGCATGATGTCGTGTTTATTTACATATATATATATATATATATATATATTTTGAGAGTGAGAGAGAGAGAGAGAGGTTGTCTCTGTGAGGGATGATTAAGTTTTTAATTAGGAAGGAAGATTAGGTCATGTTTGGTTGAATGGAAAAAGATGGTGATGCAGACATGATATGTCCACTCTACGACTGGTCAAGCCGACACGGAGAATCGCACGTGGGGCCTTCGCACGTGTATAGATGATTGCCTTGTACGTATATCTAGGGTTCTATATATATCCATCTAGAAGAAAACATTGAACCTACATTAATGTTTATATACCTTGACGATCGAGATTTGTAATTAAAAATGATGATGGTGTCGTTATGTGACACATTAATTCCCAAGACGAATATATAATAACGCTGTGATCCATCGTAGTAGTAGTTTCCAAGTTTGAAAAAATAAATTAATTAATTATATATATCTACTTGAAATTCGAAATCATAATTAATTAATTAGTCTTTATTTGTCTAATTAATTTGTATATGCACATATAAATATTCTATAAGATTACAAGAATGAAGCTGGTGATTAACAACTTTCACACTAAATGCTAGTAGTATTGCTTGACTAATGAAAATGCATGCCTGTTTTGCTTGATGATTAATTCACATACATTATTATTACTAAAATTAATTAAAGCTTCATTTTGTGGGATATAATACTAGTGCTTATTTCGAATCCAAACATATGAAATGGATTATATTCTACATAAATTCTCAACTACAACTCTGATATCTTATGACTTTTAAAAAATATAATCGACAAGATTATCCCAATAAATTTATTAGTTGTATTCTAAACTCGATCGGGCCTGACTCAACTTAGATCTAAAAGTTACTAATTGAGTTTATATATGTACCTGTGTATGTATATAATATAATATATTATACTGATGTAGTTTGAACTGGAGGCCGATCTTCAAAGTCCAAACCATAAAATAGGGACTGATTATGATCTCTATATATGGAATAAATAGCTGTAATTTCAAGAACTAGTTAGGACTAAGAGAGGATATATATTCTCAATTTGTTGATGCAGGTATATATTAATTCTTCATCATGCTTGGTGAAGGGACTTACACTAATTGGACTGTAAAAAGACTATAAAGCTAATTATAAATGTAATAACAACACGGGTGTAAACAGGCCACTTCACATAATCTAAAGATACTCTTTAGATATAAGTTCAACATAATTAATTTCTATATATTTTGACCCGCCACCATATTCTTTCAAGTTAATGCGAATGGGTTTTTTGAAAATGTATTTTTAACGGGTTGTTGGTTAATGGATATGTGTTCTATTATAATAAGGGAGAGATCCCATGATATATCTTGTCAACTCTAAGATGTATATAGTTACACAAATTTATGCTTGAATTTGTTATTTGTCTGATGTATAACTTAATTTTAAGGGTAAATGAGTCTAGTTTTTCTTGAAATTAAAAATACTTAGATAATTCGTTTTGAAAGAATCTTGTTTCACTTTGTTTTTATAGACATAAAAGAGTAATCGATCTTTTAAATTTTAAGATCTTCTTCAATATTGTTAAATTTTAAAATATAAATTATTACTCCCTCCGTCTTAGACGATACATTTTTTTATTACTATTTTAAGTAGTCTCAAGTTAAATGTCTACTAAGTTTAAATAATTTATTTTTTATAATAATTTATCTATAATACTCTTAATATTAATTATTTTATTTCTATTATCTATGCATAAAATATTTATGAAGCATCACTAGTCATGTGTATAAAATTACGTAATTAAATGAGAATTTTTAAAAAAATAAGGCTTATTTTATCCTAAAAGAGGCTATCAACTCATACATATAAAGCCCAACTTGTTTTGGGCCCTTTATATATAACTATAGGACAATATGGATGTTGGTCTTGGACCACATTCACTCGTGCTTTTACGTATCTAACAATAAAGACATGGCAAAACTTTATGGATCCTACTGACCTACGCTTTACATAGTCGAGTGGGCCTCCATATATCAATCTTATTGGGCTCCAACATCTTACATGTCCAATGTCAACCCAAGTTACGGAGTTTTATGAACAATTTATTTATAGGAACAATTACATATTATAGTACATTTTAATAAAATATTACAAAAAAAATACATAAATAAAATATTTACAAAATTAGTGCATATGCAATATTTAATTACAAAAAGAGTGCATTCTTATCCCTTTAATTATGTCCATGATTCTCTCCCACGATTCTCTCCCATGATTCTCTCCCACTCAGTCTTCTTCCTCCTCTTCCAACCCACCTTCTTCCTACTCTTCCACCACCGCCCTCCCCCACCTCATTGTTCCGCCGCTCCTCCTCCCGCCCCCGCCCCACCCCCTACCCCCGCCAACGCCCCACCCCTCCCTCCGCCTCCTATCGCCGCCCCTTTATCCTCCTCCCGCCCCACACCGCCTCCTCCCCTCCCCTCCCCTCCCTTCCCTCCGCCTCCCTTCTCCTCTCCCGCCCACTCCCCACCCCCTCCCTCCGCCTCCCACTACCATCCCCCTCCTCCCGCCCCCCCTTTCTCCTCCTCCCGCCCCCGCCCCGCTCCACCCCACCCCACCCCACCCCACCCCACCCCCTTCACTTCCTCCCCCTTCCTCCTCTTCCCCCAAATCGATCCAAGGTGGCCGTCGGTGGAGGCCCCGCCACTGGCCGCTGTGGAGGCCACTCCACCACCCGTTGCTTCCCTTCCACCACCGGTCCATTCTCCAACTCCACTGGTAACCAAACCTTCATACGTTGGTAACCAAACAGGCATACCAAGGTAACCAAACCTTCATACCAAGGTAACTGAACCTTAATATGAAAGTTTCCTTGTTATGAAGGTTTGGTTACCTTGTTATGAAGGTATGGTTACCTTGGTATGAAGGGTTGGTTACCTTGGTATGAAGGTAACCAATTCAGTTTTATTAGGTTACCAATTTATTTTGAATGTGATGCAGTTGGTAACCAAAATTCGTGCAGTAGGTTACCAAACAGTCATACCAAGGTAACCAAACCATCATACCAAGGTAACCGAACCTTAATATGAAGGTTTCCTTGTTATGAAGATTTGATTACCTTGGTATGAAGGATTGGTTACCTTGGTATGAAGGTAATCAATTCAGTTTTATTAGGTTACCAATTTATTTGGAATGTGATGCAGTTGGTAACCAAACTTCATGTAGTTGGTTACCAAACCTTCCGATAAGGTAACCAATTCAGTTTTATTTGATTACCAAATTTATTTTGAATGTGATGCAGTTGGTAGCCAAACTTCGTATAAAGGTAACCATTTTAATTTTTATGGGTAACCAAATCGTCAAAAAAAAATTCAGAATAGCAACTCCGGCGATATAGCGGTGGCGGCGGCGATTTAGCGGCGGCGGCGGGGGAGGAGAATGATGAACAGTAACTCTTTTATAATTTTTAATTTTTAATTTTCTCATTTTGATTTAAATTTTGAATTATGGATTTAAAATTATTGTTAGATCTAAAAGATTTGAATTTGAATTATTAGTTATCCTTGATTTTAGATTTCCATATTTAATTTGAAATTGAATGGTTTGAATTTTTGCACTTTTTTTGTAATTATTTTATGAATGCACTTTTTTTGTAATTACTTTGTAAAAGTTGTATAGTTCTGTAAAAGACTCTTATTTATATATATTATCTCTAGTCTACGAGGCAAATACTAATGTTATGTTTGGATTGGAAGAATATGATGAAAAGTGGAATGGTTTATTTCGTTTTAGTTAGAATAAATTATTCCATACTCCTCCTTCCCCAAAGAATAAAATTTATAAATTTGGGAGTCGCAACTAAACACAAATTTTTTCATTTCATAAGAATGAGTCATTCTATTTCCACCTTCATTACTCAAATCCAAATGTAGTATAAGTGTGTGCAATTAAGAAAAAATTCTAAAATATTTGAATAAAACTTTTAAAAAATAGATGAATAAAAGGGGATGGAAAGTGAGAAAGAGAAAAGAAGTCGGATGTGAAAAATATTTAAAAAACTAACGTAAGTGAGTGAATGAGTGAACATGGAGATAATAATTCCTTTCCAGAATTAAATTAATGAAACTCTTTTTAGGATAAGATGTGACCTAATTACACCAAAAAACCAGTTACAAAAACCAAAGGTTTTATAAAAAGAAATTATAAAGCGAGAGAAAAAAATTGGAAGTTAATTTGGTGTAAACAATACTGCGAAGCCTTTTCACTTTCCTATTTACCCTTTTAACTTTTTTGACATAAGTCTTTCATTCACTTTTCTGTCTCCCATAGTATCTTCATTTTTCCTCTTTTAACCAATACATAGTGTGTGCCATGTAAACTAATATAAATAAATAATATAATGTTGGTATCAACATTATTTGGCATAAAAGGACACCTAGAATGATCTAAAAAAACACACTTTTTATATTTTGGTTCTTGAAATTGAAATGGATAACTTGTAATCATATACTCTTCCATTCTACCAAAAAAGTATCATTGGTAAGATTTATAAATATTAAGAATATATTATTAGAGTAGGATAATAAAATTATAATAACAAAATTGAGATCATTGTCTCATTTCAACCTTCATCCTTTGAGAAATCAAAACCAGAAGACATCATCCTTCATCAAATTATAAAACTAGAGAGAACGCATGATATAAAACAAGAAGACATCATCCTTCATCTTATGAACAAACGGGTGAAATCTACATGAGAAATCAAAGGGTTATTACTTGGAGAATTAATATTCCAAGCCATATATAATAGAAACTAGATACCTGTCATTTGGATGGTATGAAAACCAAGGACAAATTAAAACTTGAAGCATTGTATTGGACACACAAACATGCATGGTAGTTTCCAATCTACTTAAAAGGTCAAATTGTATTTAATCTGTTAATTAAATGGAAACTAAGATGTAAGTACGTATAAACTGACATACGATTCCTTAGTAATTAAATAGCCTTGGCCAAGCTTGGCCAACAGGCCAAGGCAATGCCTTACTTAGACAATATATTTTGCATATATATGTATAGGTACACAAATATTTTTCATATTGTGTTGAAACCTGCTATTCAACTTGAACTTACACCGAGTGCTCGGATATAACACCAAATTATATAGCCATCACAATGGAATTAGGATCCTCTCCATTTCACCCTCCATTTCATGGTCCAGATTTAAAATGTGCGCTCTCTCTCCACTTGCAGTTTCATTGATGATACTCTGGACCCTAAAGCCATACCTCTAATTTGCAGGTATAATAGTACAAAATCTCTTCTTGATCTTTCACTGAGCTCATTGATCTTTCTTTGTATATATGCATGTTCTCTATATCAAAGTCATGTGAAATATGCATCATGTAATTATCAATCTTTTGCAGAAAAGAGATGCTAGATTATGTCAAATGCATAATCAAGCTTAGGGAAACTCTGGCTGAATTACTATCAGAGGCTTTAGGCCTAAAGAGTGATTGCCTGCCTAGAAGGAATGGAATGCATGACAGGTGAAACTTTGACATGCCACTATTACCCTGCTTGCCCTGAGCCAAATCAGACTTTTGGCTCAGCCAGGCATTCAGATGCTTTTTATCTAATAGTAAACATGGGGGATCTTATGCAGGTATATGCAGAAATAAAGCAATTCAAACCATAAATTTACTCTAGCTACCTCCTAGTAGTAGGATACTTAAACAAAGGGACTCGTTAGTTTTTCTATTTCATTTCACTCTTTTTGTGTGTTGGATTGTACTAGGTTATTACAAATGACAAGTTCAAAAGCGTGGGACATAGAGTGTTTGCTATTGCTGACTGGGATCTTTTGTTTTGATGTGGCTGCGGATGTTTCTTGCCAGTTTTTTTTGTTCACATTCTAGCTAGGGATGCTCATTGCTTTGAAGGTAAACCAAGCAGAATTAAAGCCTTACTTTGTGGACTGGTTTCTGGAAAGGTATAACAGGACTCATTAAACATGGTATGTATATACTTGTATGTTTCAAAATTCCAGTCACATGCCACGTTCCTTCCCCGGTTTTTCAGTTTTCATATATCTAATCAATCAAATACTATGTATTTTGTGCAGTCACATGGCGCTATAATAAGATGTAACTACCAGTACAGCTTGCCATTTTATCAACTTGCTCTTTGTCAACGCCATATATATGTATTATAATGTACCCTTAATTTCTTAATCCCTCGTGTTCCATGCTTTCGCCATAAATAACTTCTTGTTGTCTATTTGGATAGTTGTACCTAAACAGAAAGCTGAAACAGCAAAGAAACAGAATTGTCAAGTACTAATACTATGGAAGTTGAGGGTTGGGCTAAAGAAGTGAAGGCCTTTGAAGAAACCAAAGCTGGTGTCAAAGGACTCGTAGATTCCGGTGTTAAGAAGATCCCAAGAATCTTCATCCATCCGCCACACAAATTTCAAACACCATCGGTATCATCAAGTGACACGAGCAGTATCCAATTCCAAGTCCCATTGATAGACCTTCAAGGGCTAGAAAGCCGAAGAAAGGACATTGTTGATGAAATTCAAAAAGCATGTGCAACATGGGGTTTCTTTCAAATGGTCAATCATGGAATGGATGTTAACATAATTGAGGCGACTTTAGAAGCCACACGACGGTTGCATGAGCAGCCGAGGGAGGCCAAGACAGACTTGTTTTCCGATGACAGTAGTCAGAAGGTCAGGCTCTATACCGTCAATGGATCGGTTCATGAATCCCGTCCTGGCCCTTGGAGGGATGCATTGGCTTGTGCTTTTCTAGATGATACATTAGATTCTGCAGAAATACCTCTAATTTGCAGGTCTGTGTTGTTCCTTTTTCTTTTCTTTTATTCCTGTTATATTGATTTACTAATCCTCTTCTTTAAGAGTTTAAATGTGATACATTGAAAGTGCATACACGAGGGTTAAGATCATGACACATCATCAGAATCTTAACACCCTTTGTGTATACACACTGAGTCACTGACATTCTATAAAACTTTATCTCATCCTTTAAAATTTTCAGTTGCCAATTATGCGGATCTTGCTTTATCTTTGTGTTCACTTTCTGTTATGAAAAATGGTTGACAAACAGAACTCCCACAAGAATGTCGTGAATGTCACTTTATCCTTCAATTCTGTTACAAAATATAATTACCCTCGTGCAGAAAAGAAATGGAAGATTATGTGAAATCAATAATCAAACTAAGAGAGACCCTAGCAGAATTATTATCAGAGGCTTTAGGGCTAAGCAGTGATTACCTTGGACGTATCGAATGCATGAAGAGTGAATTCTTGACATGGCTATACTACCCGGCTTGCCCCGAGCCTAGTCTTACCTTTGGCGCTCCACAGCATTCAGATCCCACCTTTCTGACTATATTACTTCAAGACGCCAATGGAGGCCTCCAGTTTCTTCATCAAAATCGTTGGGTTGATATACCTCCCATTCCTGGAGCTCTCATAGCTCACATTGGAGATCTTATGCAGGTAAATATTTAGTTATAGTTTCACTTCTTGAGAGCTCTCACCTTTAGAATTGTTGTAACGATATTTAATACTTTAAGCTGCCGTTTCCCATTTCAGAGATATAGTAACTGCTGTTCTCTTCAATTGTGTAACTACAGATTATTTCTAACGATAAATTCAAAAGTGCGGATCATAGGGTGCTGGCTAGAGCTGATGGAACCAGGGTATCAGCTGCATGTTTCCTGTATCCTAGTGCTAAGAATTTACTGAAGCCATACGGACCCATAATGGAGCTCATATCTGACAGCAACCAACCTATATACAGGGAAGTATTGCCCGGCGTCTATCATCAGTCAAAACCAAGGGATGGTACATCAACCCTTTCTCATTATAAGATATGATTTGTTGAGCAATTGGAAAGAAGAGGGAGTCTTAGCAGTACTAATGTGGTGTCGACTCTTTTCCTTTCTTTGTCAACAAATTGCAGAAGGGGCCTTACTAAAACAACATTGAATGTACAATCTATTATGTTATAAATAACAGCTTCTCATTATGGATTTCAATGCAAGAAAATGTAACAAATGCAGGCAGAAAACAAAAACCTTCGGTAATGTATATTCCAAATCGAGGCTAAAATGACAAAGAAAATGAGCCAATGGCAAAGTTAGTTTCCAGCCAACAGTAAAAGCAAAAAACAAAACAGAACAAAGTAAAATCAATGGACTCTCCCCTTACTTTTAGCTGGGGGCAGAAAAAAGCTCCTTCACAGCAACATATGTTTTACAGAACAACTTGTGAACACAAATTGAAACAAAAAGCACAAAAACTCACAAATAGATTCCAAGGGATGGATCCGCATTATATTCTGCTTGTTTGTAATCAATCAAGAGAGAGCTAACTTTAAACTTCTTGTAAGAGTCCCAAGTTGATTGATACGTACAAATTTGTCCTCTCAATTTACTATAAAGTCGACTGATCTTATATGATAATTTCTACGGTTCTTGCGCTGCTTTATATAGTTGAGTAGGCCTCCTTATCAATCTTATTGGGCTCCAACATCTTACATGTTCAATGCCAGCCCAAATTACCAAAATTTATGAACCATCTATCTATCAATATTATCTATAGTTTATGTGGCTCATACTAAGGGGTGTTTTGTTTAGAGTTGAATGGTTGAATCGGTCAGTCATTTAATGCGTTTGTTTTGAAAAAAAATCATCTGAATGTCTGAATCGGTCAGTCATTTAGTGCGTTTGTTTTGAAAAAAAATCGTCTGAATGGCTGAATCGGTCAGATTTTTGGGCTGAATGGCCAAGTGTAATTTTTTTGGTTGAATGACTGCTGAATGAAGTATTTTATATTTAATTTTTTTTAACAATATTAACTATTATATTATGTAATATTAAATAAATTTATAACAATTTTGAAATTTTCAGATGGGTAGAATAATAAAAAATTATTATTCAGATATTTTAGTCATGCCAATTATTAAATAATTTTTTTCATTCAGTATTCAGAATTTTGCTTCATTCAGCTTATTCAGATTACTTAAACATTCATAACTATTTCATTAAATTTTATCAAACACCCCCTAAGTGTGTGTGCAATTAAGGAAAAAAATAAAAATATTTGAATAAAACTTACAAAAATAAAGATAGGAGAGAAAATAGGGATGGAAAGTGAGAAAGAGAAAAGAAGTCAGATGTGAAAAACATTTAAAAAACTAAGTGAGTGAATGTGTGAACATGGAGATAATAACTGCATTATAGATAGATACAAGCATAATTAAATTAATTAAACTCTTTTTAGGATAAGATGTGACTTATTTACACTAAAAAACAGTTGCAAAAATCGGAGGTTTTATAAAAGGAGATTATAAAGCAAGAAAAAAATGGAAGTTAACTTGGTGTAAATAATATTGTGAAACCTTTTTACTTTCTTATTTACCCTTTTAAATTTTTTGTCATGGGTATTTTAATTCACTTTTTTCTCTCCCATCGTATATATTATTTTTTCCCTTTTAACAAATATGTAATGTATGTCAATGTAAACTAGTATATATAATATAAGAATAATGTTAGAGATACAAAATATTATACAAACTGTTAATGTGACATATTCCACCTAGCATATTGATCAATTAATTACTTTAACGTAGTCTTCGGTCCTACATAAAAAGCTGAGGTGGAGTATGCCACATCAACAGTTTGTAAAATATTTGTAGAATAGTTTGTGTTTGTAGCATTATTCATAATATAATGCTAGTATCAACATTATTCGCCAAAATAGGCCCACCTATTATGATCTAAAAAAAACACTTGTTTTTTGTTGAGTCCTTTACAGAACTATACAACAATTAGAAAGTAATTACACTATTAGTGCATCCACAAAATAATTATAAAAAAAGTGCAAAAAATTCAAATCATTCAATTTCACATTAAATAAGGAAACCTAAAATCAAGGAGAACTAATAATTCAAATTCAAAATTTTTGGATCTAACAACAATTTCAAATTCATAATTCAAAATTCAAATCAAAATGAGAAAATTAAAAATAAAAAATTATGAAGGAGTTACTGTTTATCATCCTTCTCCCCCACCTTCCGCCGCTGCTATATCGCCGCCGCCGCCGCTATATCGCCGGAGTTATTATTCTAAATTTTTTTTGACGACTTGGTTACCCACAAAAATTAAAATAGTTACCTTTATACGAAGTTTGGCTACCAACTGCATCACATTCAAAATAAAATTAGTAATCAAATAAAACTGAATTGGTTACCTTATCGGAAGGTTTGGTAACCAACTGCATAAAGTTTGGTTACTAACTGCATGAAGTTTGATTACTAACTGCATCACATTCAAAATAAATTGGTAACCTAAAAAAATTGAATTGGTTACCTTCATACCAAGGTAACCAAACCTTCATACCAAGATAACCAAACCTTCATAACAAGGTAATCGAACCTTCATATTAAGGAAACCTTCATATTAAGGTTTGGTAACCTTGGTATGAAGGTTTAGTTACCTTGGTATGAATGTTTGGTTACCTTGATATAAATATTTGGTTACCTTTGTATGAAAATTTGGTTACCTAGATATGACTGTTTGGTTATCAACGTATGAAGGTTTGGTTACCGGTGGAGGTGAAGAATGGACCGGTGGTGGAGGGTAGGCAACGGGTGGTGGATGGGACTGAACTGGTGGTGGTGGAGAATGAACCGGAGGCGGTGGTCGTCGAGGAGGAGAAAAAAATAGGGCGGGAGGAGGGGGAGGCGGAGGGAGGGAGTGGGGAGGGGGCGGGGGCGGGAGGAGGAGAAAGGGGGGCGGGAGGAGGGGAGGGCGGTGGGAGGCGGAGGTAGGAGAAAGGGGGCGGGAGGAGAGGGAGGGGGTGGGGAGGGGGCGGGGGGAGGAGAAAGGGGGGCGGGAGGAGGGGGAGGCGGAGGGAGGGGATGTGAGGGGGAGGGGGATGGGAGGGGAGGGGAGGGGGTGGGGTGGGGCGGGGCGGGGCGGGGCGGGGGCGGGGGCGGGAGGAGGAGAAAGGGGTGGCGGGAGTAGGAGAAGGGCAGTGGGAGGCGGAGGGAGGGGGTGGGGTGGGGCGTGGGCGGGGGGAGGAGAAGGGAGGCGGTGGTGATTGAATTGCAATTGCGTTAAAATGGAGTGGGAGAGAATCGTGGGAGAGATAATAAAATAATAATTGATGGGAAAAGATAAGACAGAGAATCATGGGTCATAATTAAAATGATAAGAATGCATTTTTTTTAATTAAATATTGCATATGTACTAATTTTGTAAATATTTTATTTATGCACTTTTTTATAATATTTTATTAAAATGTACTATAATATGTAATTTATCCAAATTAGTTTCATAATATTTGAAACGGATAACTTGTAATAATATACTCCTCCATTCCATCAAAAAAGCCTCATTCGTAATATTTACAAATATTAAGAATATATTAGTAGGGTATAATAATAAAATTATAATAACAAACTTGACATCATTGTCACAATTCATACTAACTTAACTAAAAAGTGGACTATTTTTGTAGGGGCAAAACAAAGTTAAAAAATAATAAGATACAAGTGTGAAGAAATAATCCAAACTTTACCCTATAAAAGGCATGTGAAGAAATAATCCAAACTTTCCCTATGAAAGGCCTAATCTATTCTTCCTGGTGGGAGGGGAGTTTTCAAATCATTTCCAAGATTTTTTTTAATTTACGTCGCCCGGTGGTGGAACATCACGCAGCACGGTGGCGAAAAGTCTAAAAGGTCGTTTCCGATGGATCAGTAAGCATAAAAGTTTCGTTTAAATAGAAAGGGCTAGGCCCAAATGTAGTCATGTGGGATTTGTACCTAATGGGACCCATTTGGGGCAAAAAATAAAGATAATGCTTTAAAGTGCACTTGGCCCTTGGTGTTAAATTAGGACTGATATGGGCCTCACCTTGAACCGACAAGTGTCAGAAATGGGTTTAGGCCCTAGGGCTCCGTTACTAATTTTTGCACATTTATCTCTCTATATATATTCTCCTTCTCTAGGGTTTATGTGTGCAGTTCTTTTTATCTACAAGTAATATCTTCAAGATTTAAAATTTTTTAGGTTGGTTTTAATTGGATTATTAGGTAATGGAGAATGAAATGAGGATCAATTGTTTTCCCTGTTGGTTTGATTGCCGGAATGATGGCAACAATTATGTATTAGCTCTATCTGATTCTTCTCCTTCACCCCTCCACCTCCTTGTATTTATTTATCTCAATTTTATTAAGTTTTTTCATTTTATTAAATTTGCTCTTGTTTTTCTTTTTCTTTTTTGGTTTAATAAAAAAGAGTTGATATGATGAGGCACATTCGAAGGCTTGACAAGTTAACTAGAAATCCAAACCTGTTGAGCTCAAAAGCTGTGCTAGATTTGTTGTCAAATTTTGTTACTGTTCTTTAGCTGGTTTTAGCTACAAGATCTTCAATTTGACGAATATGTTCTTTCTTTTATTATAATTTTGCTCATTAATTGAGATTCCCATGTTCTATGTAGTAACCAATTATAAAAAAAAATCTCACTTTTAAGTAGGTGGGTGTTTGGGGATCAGAGATGGGTAGTCAATTGCTCCAAGCACTCAGGAGTCTGTGTTGCCACACTGGGTGGGAATTATGCCGTCTTTTGGAAACTCAAACATCAAGCTCCAATGTAAGTTCAACATTTGCTAATCCTGTTTTCCAAATTTCCTTATTATCTTCTTTGATGATCTTTCGCTATTTTTCTAATATACCAAAAGCAGGTTCTGCCGTCTTTATACTATTGTTTTTCTCATCTCTGCTGTGAATGTTCAAATCGTGTGCTAGTTCACTTGCAGAATATTTCATGTGTAGTTTCTTGGATTTCATTGTTAAGCGCCACTACATAGTTTATTCTTAGTCCTTTTCAAAGTAGAAGCATAAAAGGCTCAGTTTATTCATGACTTTAAACTTCTTGTAGGATGTTGACTTGTAGGATGTTGACTTGTAGGATGCTTACTATGACAACCATGGGCAACATGGTCCTTCAGAGAACAAGTGGCGTGGTGGCATAGCAGTCAATTCACGTGATGGTCAATTTTCACATTACTCTATTGGGTTATCCGTGGCAAAGATGTCATATCATGTTTACTCACTTGGGGAAGGGTATGATATGGATCATAAACTCATAAGCTGTCTATAAGACTTTCAAATTTTACTCACCAATCTTAGTCTTGATAGACTTTCGATGTAAAAATAAACAATCAAGTCAATATAGTATGATTTTTTTTTTGTATTCCACGTTAATTCATTGTTGAATGTAGGATTGTTGGACAGGTTGCAATTACTGGTAAGTATCTGTGGATTTCTGCCGAGAAACATGTAACGGACTTCCTGCTCCTTGTTCAAGGTGAGGTATTAGTTTTATACACCTCTTATATTTATCTAACCTTACCTTATTGAGTGGCATATTACATCTTTTATTTATTCGGTCATTTGGTGTTCTCTCCAGTACTGTGATGCGTGGCTTACTCAGTTTTCAGCTGGGATTAGGGTATGTTTACTGTCTAATTCCTTATATAATTTCAGTACATTCAGTTCAATGTTGAGATAGCTGCTTCACTCACTAATGCTCACTGCATAGATAAAACTGTATGGTGTATTTTTTATTTATAACAATCAGTTTCTGAATTTGATCATAGATAACATTTGGTGTTTTTATTTTTATTTTATTAATAAATGAAGGCATCTTATTGTTGGTAGCTGATACTCACACTATCCTTGTAGATATCTCGGTAACTCAAATTTGTTGGCATACTGCTAAAATTCAAGCATAAATTTGGTGGCATATTGTTGGTAGCTGATAATATTTATGTTGGTCTTGGACCACATTCACTAGTTTTTCCTTTTCTTATTTGTCGTATCTAAGAGCAAAGACAGTGACACAACTTTATGGATACTATTTATATAGTCGATTGGGCCTCCATGTTAATCTTATTGGGCTCTAACATGTTCAATGTCAACCCAAATTACAGTGATTTATGAATCATCTATCTATCAATATTATCTATACTAGTCTATGTGGCGCATACTAAGCTGTACAATTAATTATTATTTTTTAAATATTTGAATAAAACTTTAATAAATGGATGAGAAAAGATGAGATAAAATAGGGATGGAAAGTGAGAAACAGAAAAGAAGCCAGATGAAAGAAACATTTAAAAAACCTAACGTAGGTGAGTGAATGAGTGAACATGGAGATAATAACTGCTTTCTAGATATAAGCATAATTAAATTAATTAATCTCTTTTAAGGATAAGATGTGATCCCAGTTACACCAAAAAGCAGATACAAAAATCAGAGGCTTTATAAAAAGAGAATATATAGCTAGAGAAAAATTTTGAAAGTTAATTTTGTGTAAACAATATTCTGAAGCCTTTTCACTTTCCTATTTGCCTTGTTAACGTTTTTCATATAAGTCTTTTATTCACTTTCCTCTCATAATTGCTAACCTCTTATGTTTTAGCATCCTATTTTCCCACTTTCTACAGATACGTAGTGTGCGCCATGTAAACTAGTATATATAATATAATGCTGGTATCAACATTATTTTCCATAATAGGCCCACCTAGTATGATCTAAACAAAACACACTTGTTTTTATGCATAAAATTTGGTTCCTAAAATTGAAATGGATAATTTGTAATCATATACTACTACATTCTACCAAAAAAGTCTCATTTGTAAGAGTTACAAATATTAAGAATATATTATTAGAGTACAATAATAAAATTATAATAACAAACTTGAGATCATTGTCTCATTTCATACTAATTTAACTAAAAAGTGTACTATTTTTCCCCTATGAAAGGCTAAATAATCCAAACTTTCCTCTATGAAAGGCCAACCTATTCTTCCTGGTGGGAAAGGAGTTTACGAATCACTCCAAGGTTTTTCCAATTTGCGTTGGCCGGTGGTGGAACATAACGCAGCACAGGTGGCGAAAAAGCACAAGAGGTTGTTTTCGGTGGATCAGTAAGTATAACAGTTTCGCTTAAACATAAAGGGGCTAGACCCATATATAGTCATGTGGGATTTGGACCTAATGGGGGATGGTCCATTTGGTTTTACTAGTGGAGCAAAAAATAGAGATAATGCTTTAAAGTAGACTTGGCCCTTCCTAATAAATTAGTACTTGTATGGACATCTTTCTTGAACCGACAAGTAATAGAAGTGGTTCTAGGCCCTAGGGCTCCCATACTATTTTCTGCATATTTATCTCTGTATATATATATTCTTCTCCTCTATGGTTTTTTCTGTCCAGTTCTTATTACGTCGACAGAGCACGACCGATTATCTTCACCGTTGTGATTGAGAAAGAAAATCAAATAAACTTATATTTAGGTTTTTTTGGTGATACAATTGGTTGTTTTGTGAATAGGAGGAAGAGGATTGAAATGATGAGTAGACTTATGTTTCCCTATTGGTTTGATCACCTGATATGATGGTGCATTCTGTATTAGCTCTATCTGATCATCCCTCTTCACTTGTTCTTTCTTTTTCTAAAATTTTACTTTTTCTTATTAAAATGAGAAATATTTAGCTATTTTTATCTACAAGTAATATCTTCAAGGTTAAATTTTTTAGGTTGGTTTTAATTTGATAATTAGGTAATGGAGAATAAAATGAGGATCAATTGTTTTCCCTATTGGTTTGATTGCCGGAATGATGGCAACAATCATGTATTAGCTCTATCTGATTCTTCTCCTTCACCCCTCCACCTCCATGTATTTATTTATCTCAATTTTAATAAGTTTTTTCGTATTATTAAATTTTCTCTTGTTTTTCCTTTTCTTTTTTGGTTTAATAAAAAAGAGTTGATATGATGAGGCACATTCGAAGGCTTGACAAGTTAACTACTAATCCAAACTTGTTGAGCTCAAAAGCTGTGCTAGATTTGTTGTTGTCAAATTTTGTTAATGTTCTTTAGCTGTTTTTAGCTACAAGATCTTCAATTTGACGAAAATGTTCTTTCTTTTCTTCTAATTTTGCGCATTAATTGAAATTCCAATGTTCTATGTAGTAACCCATTATAAAAAAATCTCACTTTTAAGTAGGTGGGTGTTTGGGGGTCTAACTGATCTAATCTGGTGGGAGAGGTTTTTAAGTAGGTGGGTGTTGGGATTTCTTTTCTTCGGGAAGAGATGGGTAGTCAATTGCACCAAGCACTCAGGAGTATGTTGCAACACTGGGTGGAATTACGCCGTCTTTTGGAAACTCAATCATCAAGCTCCAATGTAAGTTCAATATTTGCTAAACCTGTTTTCCAAATTTTCCTTACTATCTTCTTTGATGAGCTTTTGCTATTGTTCTAATATACCAAAAGCAGGTTCTGCCTTTTTTCTACTATTGTTTTTCTCATCTCTGCTGAGAATGTTCAAATCGTGTGCAATTAATTTTTTTTTAAATATTTGAATAAAACTTTAAAATATGGATTAGAAAATATATGAGAGAAAATATGGATGGTAAGTGAGAAAGAGAAAAGAAGCCAGATGAAAGAAACATTTAAAAAATTAGTGTAGGTGAGTGAATGAGTGAACATGGAGATAATAACTACTTTCTAGATATAAGCATAATTAAATTAATTAATCTCTTTTTAGGATAAGATGTGACCCAGTTACTCCAAAAAACAGTTACAAAAATTGGAGGCTTTATAAAAAGAGATTTTAAAGCTGAGAGAAAAAATTTGGAAGGTAATTTGGTGTAAACAATATTTTGAATCCTTTTCACTTTCCTATCCCTTTTAACTTTTTTGATACAAGTCTTTTATTCACTTTTCTCTCTCTCATAATTTCTAACCTCCTATGTTTTGGCATCCTATTTTCTCTCTTTCAACAAATACGTAGTGTGTGCCATGTAAACCTAGTATATATAATATAATGTTGGTGTCAACTTTATTTGCCCTAATAGGCCCACCTAGTATGATCTAAAAAACACACTTGTTTTTATGTACAAAATTTGGTTCCTAAAATTGAAATGGATAACTTGTAATCATATACTCCTCCATTCTACCTAAAAAGTCTCATTTGTAAGATTTACAAATATTAAGAATATATTATTAGAGTACAATAATAAAATTATAATAACAAACTTGAGATCATTGTCTCATTTCATAATAATTTAACTAAAAAGTGGACTATTTTTTGTGGGGGCCAAAATAAAGTTAAGAAAAATAGTAAGGTGCAAGTGTGAAGAAATAATCAAACTTTCCCCACGAAAGGCCAAATAATCCAAACTTTCCCCTATCAAAGGCCAACTTGTTCTTCCTAGTGGGAGGGGAGTTTTCGAATCACTTCCTTGGTTTTTCCAATTTGCGTCGGCCGGTGGTTGAACATAACGCAACACGGTGGTGAAAAATCCCTACAGGTTGTTTCTGGTGGATCAGTAAGAATAAAAGTTTCGCTTAAACAAAAAGTGGCTAGGCCCATATGTAGTCATGTGGGATTTGCACCTAATGGGACTGCCCATTTGGTCTTACTAGTGGGGCAAAAAATAGAGATAATTCTTTAAAGTGCACTTGACCCTTCGTAATAAATTAGGACTTGTATGTGCATCTTTCTTGAACCGACAAGTAACAGAAGAGTGTCTACGCCCTAGCGCTCTGATACTAATTTCTGCACATTTATCTCTATATATATTCTCCTCTATGGTTTTTTCTGTCCAGTTCTTATTACGTCGACAGAGCACGGCCGATTATCTTCGCTGTTCTGATTGAGAAAGAAAATCAAATAAACTTCTATTTAGGTTTTTTAGGTGATACAATTGGTGGTTTTGTGAATAGGAGGAAAAGGATTGAAATGATGAGTAGACTTATGTTTCCCTATTGGTTTGATCACCGATATGATGGTGCATTCTGTATTAGCTCTATCTGATCATCCCTCTTCACTTGTTCTTTCTTTTTCTAAAATTCTACTTTTTTCTTATTAAAATGAGAAATATTTAGCTATTTTTATCTACAAGTAATATCTTCAAGGTTTAAATTTTTTAGGTCGGTTTTAATTTGATAACTAGGTAATGGAGAATGAAATGAGGATCAATTGTTTTCCCTATTGGTTTGATTGCCGGAATGATGGCAACAATCATGTATTAGCTCTATCTGATTCTTCTCCTTCACCCCTCCACCTCCATGTATTTATTTATCTCAATTTTAATAAGTTTTTTCGTATTATTAAATTTTTTCTTGTTTTTCCTTTTCTTTTTTGGTTTAATAAAAAAGAGTTGATATGATGAGGCACATTCGAAGGCTTGACAAGTTAACTACAAATCCAAACCTATTGAGCTCAAAAGCTGTGCTAGATTTGTTGTTGTCAAATTTTGTTAATGTTCTTTAGCTGTTTTTAGCTACAAGATCTTCAATTTGACGAA
This sequence comes from Panax stipuleanatus, assembly GCA_020205555.1. NCBI lineage: Eukaryota > Viridiplantae > Streptophyta > Magnoliopsida > Apiales > Araliaceae > Panax > Panax stipuleanatus. The sequence continues at coordinate 166,256,412 of CM035115.1, forward strand.
AATGTTCTTTCTTTTCTTCTAATTTTGCGCATTAATTGAAATTCCAATGTTCTATGTAGTAACCCATTATAAAAAAATCTCACTTTTAAGTAGGTGGGTGTTTGGGGGTCTAACTGATCTAATCTGGTGGGAGAGGTTTTTAAGTAGGTGGGTGTTGTGATTTCTTTTCTTTGGGAAGAGATGGGTAGTCAATTTCACCAAACACTAGGGAGTCTGTGTTGCAACACTGGGTGGAATTACGCCGTCTTTTGGAAACTCAATCATCAAGCTCCAATCGTAAGTTCAACATTTGCTAAACCTGGTTTCCAAATTTTCCTTATTATCTTCTTTGATGAGTTTTTGCTATTCTAATATACCAAAAGCAGGTTCTACCGTCTTTCTACTATTGTTTCTCATCTCTGCTGAGAATGTTCAAATCGTGTGCTATTTCGCTTACAGAATACTTCATGTGTAGTTTCTCGGATTTTATTGTTAAGCGCCACTACATTGTTTAGTCTTTAGTCCTTTTCAAAGTAGAAGCATAAAAGGCTCACATTATTCATGACTTTAAACTTCTTGTAGGATGTTGACTTGGGAGGATGCTTACTATGACAACCATTGGCAACATGGCGTAGTGTAGCAGGCAATTCACGTGATGGTCAATTTTCACACTGACTCTATTGCGTTATCTGTGGCAAAGATGTCCTATCATGTTTACTCACTTGGGGAAGGGTATGATATCGATCATAAACTCATAAGCTGTCTATAGACTGTTTCAAATTTTACTCACCAATCTTAGTCTTGATAGACTTTCGATGTAAAAATAAAAAATCAAGTCAATATAGTATGATTTTTTTGTATTCCACGTTAATTCATTGTTGAATGTAGGATTGTTGTACAGGTTGCAATTACTGGTAAGCATCTGTGGATTTCTGCTGAGAAGCATGTAACGGATTCCTGCTCCTTGTTCAAGGTGAGGTATTAGTTTTATACACCTCTTATATTTATCTAATCTTACCTTATTGAGTGGCATAATAATACATCTTTTATTTATTCGGTCATTTGGTGTTCTCTCCAGTACTGTGATGAGTGGCTTACTTAGTTGTCAGCTGGGATTAGGGTATGTTTACTGCCTAATTCCTTATATAATATCAGTACATTCAGTTCTATGTTGAGATAGCTGCTTCACTCACTGCATATAGATAAAATGTATGGTCTATTTTTTATTTATAGCAATCAGTTTCTGAATTTGATCACAGTTAACATATGGTGTTTTTATTTTTATTTTATTAATAAATGAAGGCATCTTATTGTTGGTCGTTGATAATCACACTATCATTGTAGATGTCTCGGTAACTCAAATTTGGTGGCATACTGCTATAATTCAAGCTTAAATATTAGTCTTTGTAGTGGCATACTGCTATAATTCAAGCATAAATTTGGTGGCATATTGTTGGTAGGTGATAATATGGATGTTGGTCTTCGACCACATTCACTAGTGCTTTTACTTTTTACTTTTCTTATTTGTCGTATCTAAGAGCAAAGACGTGACACAACTTTATGGGTCCTACTCTTTATATAGTCGAGTTGGCCTCCATATCAATCTTATTGGGCTCCAACATGTTCAATGTCGGCCCAAATTATAGAGATTTATGAACCATCTATCTATCAATATTATATATACTAGTCTACTTGGTCCATACCAAGTGTTACTAATTTTTTTTAAAATATTTGAATAAAACTTTAAAAAATGGATCAGAAAAGATATGAGAGAAAATATGGAAGGAAAGTGAGAGAGAAAATATGGAAGGAAAGTGAGAGAGAAATGAAAGCCAGATGAAAGAAATATTTAAAAAACTAATGTAGGCTAGTGAATGTGTGAACGTGGAAATAATAAATGCTTTCTAGATATAAGCATAATTAGATTAATTTAACTCTTTTTAGGATAAGATGTGACCCGGTTACACCAAAAAACAATTACAAAAATCGGAGGCTTTATAAAAAGAGATTATAAAGCTGAGAAAAATTTGGAAGTTAATTTGGTGTAAACAATATTGTGAAGCCTTTTCACTTTCCTATTTACCCTTTTAACTTTTTTGTTATAAGTCTTTTATTCACGTTTTTCTCTCATAATTTCTAACCTCCTATGTTTTAGCATCCCATTTTCCCTCTTTCAACAAATACGTAGTGTGTGCCATGTAAACCAATATATATAATATACTAGTTGGTATCAACATTATTTGCCGTAATAGGCCCACCTAGTATGATCTAAAAAAACACTTGTTTTTATGTACAAAATTTGGTTCTTAAAATTGAAATGGATAACTTGTAATCATATACTCTTCCATTCTACCAAGAAAGTCTCATTCGTAAGATTTACAAATATTAAGAATATATTATTAGTGTGCAATAAAATTATAATAACAAACTTGATATCGTCTCATTTCATACTAATTTAACTAAACAATGGCCTATTTTTTGGGGGCAAAATAAAGTTGAAAAATACTCCCTCCATTCCTAAATAAGTGACGTTTTAGGGAGTTCAAAATTTTTCAATATATTTGACGTTTACAAATTTTTAGGAAGCATTAATTACTATTTTTTCTATATTGCCCTCAAATATATTCTTTCATAATTTTTCTCTCATTTATCTAAGCAACTTTATACATATTTCCTTAATTATTGCAAGGGTAATTGTGACAATTCATATCAATCTTAATGACAGAATTGGAACTAATGAATGACTTTTTTAATAAATGTGAAACACACTAAAACGTCACTTATTCAGGAATGAAGAGAGTAGTAAGGTGCAAGTGTTGAAGAAATAATCCAAACTTTCCCCTATAAAAGGCCAAAAAATAAAAAACTTTCCCCTATGAAAGGCCAACCTCTGCTTCCTTGTGGGAGGGGAGTTTTCGAATCACTTCCAAGGTTTTTTGAATTTGCATTGGCAGGTGGTGGAACATAACGTAGCATGGTGGCGAAAAAACCCAAGAGGTTGTTTACGGTGGATCAGTAAGCATAAAAGGTTCGCTTAAACAGAAAGGGACTAGGCCCATATGTAGTCATGTGGGATTTGGACCTAATGGGATGGTCCATTTGGTTTTACTAGTGGAGCAAAAAATAGAGATAATTCTTTAAAGTGGACTTGGGGCCCTTCGTAATAAATTAGGACTTATATGTGCCTCTTTCTTGAACCGACTAGTAATAGAAGTGGGGTCTGCCTTAGGGCTCTGATACTAATTTCTGCACATTTATCTCTATATATATATATAGTCTCCTCTAGGGTTTTACTGTGTAGTTCTTATTAGGTCGACAGAGCATGGCCGATTATCTTCGCCGTTTTAATTGAGAAAGAAAATCAAATAAACCTATGTTTATTTTTTGTTGTTGATACAGTTGGTTGTTTTGTGAATTGGAGGACGAGGATTGAAATGATGAGTAGACTTTTGTTTCCCTATTGGTTTGATCACCGATATGATGGTGCATTGTGTATTAGCTCTATCTGATCATCCCTCTTTACTTGTTCTTTTTTTTCCTAAATTTTACTTTTTTCTTATTAAAATGAGAATTTTTTAGCTATTTTTATCTACAAGTAATATCTTCAAGGTTTAAATTTTTTTAGGTTGGTTTTAATTGGATTATTAGGTAATGGAGAATGAAATGAGGATCAATTGTTTTCCCTATTGGTTTGATTGCCGGAATGATGGCAACAATCATGTATTAGCTCTATCTGATTCTTCTCCTTCACCCCTCCACCTCCATGTATTTATTTATCTCAATTTTAATAAGTTTTTTCATTTTATTAAGTTTGCTCTTGTTTTTCCTTTTTTTTGGTTTAATAAAAAAGAGTTGATATGCTGAGGCACATTCTCGAAGGCTTGACAAGTTAACTACAAATCCAAACCTGTTGAGCTCAAAAGATGTGCTAGTTTTGTTGTCAAATTTTGTTAATGTTCTTTGGCTGTTTTTAGCTACAAGATCTTCGAATTTGACGAATATGTTCTTTCTTTTCTTCTAATTTTGCTCATTAATTGAAATTCCCATGTTCTTTGTAGTAACCAATTATAAAAAAATCTTACTTTTAATATAGCCTTCTGTTGTAGTAGCTTCATCAGAAGTATTTGGGGAGTAAAGGAAAAGATAATGTAAAATGAAACAAGATTCTTTTTCAAGTTAGATGTAGCAAGATTTAGAATTTATTAGATAGATTAATCAAGAATTGATGATCACACAAATTAGTGTTACTTTATTGACTTGAAGGACCAGAAACAAATTAGCCTGCAAAAATTTTCAATTTATTGGAGGGAATCTAAAGTTTTAGAGAGAACAGAGACTATAAAACTAGAAGACATCCTTCATGAATGATCACATGGCATTTTATGAACAAACGAGTGATTATGGACAAATATAAAATCTACTTGAGAACATAGTTGTTACAACGTCACGGCGAGTCATGACGGTAGCCAACTGTCAGAAAGCCTAGGCAACAAAGCGACCTCCATGGCGTCAGCGACAAGTCGTTTACAATGTGCAATTTATATATTATTTATTTTACTTAACAAGTATATTACCAATAAATTTCATATACATTAAAATTCAAAACATAACATTATGGAATAACATTAAAGGTATAATTATGTAAATATTTAACAATCCAAAAACAAAACACTTGATATTAAAGGTATAATCCAAAAACTTAGCAATAACAATCCAAAAATAAAACACTTGATATTAAAAATGAGTAAAAGAAATGAAGAAGTCAACAAACACCACATAGAAAATAAGAACTAGGATCCTCTCCATTTCACCCTCCATTTCACTCTCCATTTTATGGTCCATATTTAAAATGTAAGGGAATGTGACATCATGCTGACAGGAGAGAGAACGCACATTTTAAATCTGGACCATGAAATGGAGAGTGAAATAGAGAGGATCCTAATTCAGAAAATAAAGTTGCAACCAATTATCACAAATATGTAGCTTAATAACTAATAAAACACCACATAGCAAGCCAAAATAATGTCTAAACTCACTACACTAGTCTAGAAACATCGTTCAAGCAAAATCATCAAGCAAAAGTCATCTCTATCTCCTCCACGAGAACTACTCTCATTCAAAGGCGTAAGTGATATTTCTCAAAAATCATCCTCCACATCTTTATCATCATTTGAAATTCTCCCTTCATCAACTTCATCATCGGAGTTGAAATCCATCAACTTTGATTCCCTTGAAGTTGAACCACCACTATGTCGAGAGTACGTCATGAGATTATCACTAGTATTAGCACGAGTCCCTTAAAGATTGCGACCCTCAAGCGTGTTGGAATCATTCCATGTAAGATCCTCCTCTAGATGAACAACATCGGCTTCATTATTGATCCATTCATTACCCCATTCAAATTTATCAATGGCTAATAGATCAAAAAAAAAAATTCAATTTCACGCCTCTTTTGGAACCTTGAGACGATCTTTCGATTGTATTGGATATACACCAAGTCACTCAATCGTTTGTGTTCCATTCTATTATTCTTCGTATGAATCTAAAATAAATAGAAATAGTTAGTATTAGTAGTGAATGACTTGTTACTTTTGAAATTTGAAGGACTACTAACTCAAATGTACTCCAATTGCGCTCACAATCGGAAGAACGACAAAGGTCTCGAATTTTTTTTGCAAACGAGTATAGCTCAATAGCCCGCCCTTTAAAAGCATTCCACCAATCAACTAACAAACATTTAAAAGAAATATAAATATTTTTAAAGGGAGGGAAGGAAGAATGTTTATAAATTATAATTATAATTTAGCTTTTATATCTTGTTGGTTTATGATTTTAATGTTGACAATATTATTAAGTTTATATTCAGTTTAATGGATTTGATTTAAATTTTTTGGGTTGATTTAATTTATAAGTTAATTTCTTTGTTGGCCCAAATTTGACTAACAATCCATTAATTGGTAACAAGATATTATTATTGTTTAATATTCCCTTAATATATATATATATATATATATATCCTGTTTTGATTCAAATATACTTCTATATATTTATTGACGTGAGATATGAAAATGAACTTAATTGAGTTTGTTTGGGTTATTCATTTAAAATGATATAATGAGTTTATTATCATGGTGGGCCACTATGGATATAAGTCCATTTGATATTGCATAAGTTGATATGTTTTAAAATTCATTACGGTTGGGAATCATTTCCTTAATATACTATGTTAAAACAGCTTTACATGTTGAAAGTTGGACTCTAACGAACTTGATCTTATAATATTTGTTTGTTCCGTTAATTAAGTCTAAACTTGATTTCATATCTGTGACTTGCTGAATTTGAGAATATTATAGCCGTTAATCCATAACAAAGTAGTTGTTGTTTATAGTCGTTGGTCTGTTGCTCTATATATATTCATCCTGCTTGTCTATAGTGGATACATCTCATGAAGCTGCAATCCATCTTAGATAGTACATCAGAGAACCTTCTTTGTATTATTTCAGCCATCAATTGTATCACTTAATTCTTTTGAGCTGGAAATTTATTGTAATCTCTAAATTCTATCTCTTGTAAACCGAACACAAGCCTAGGTTGGCTTAGGTATTCTTGGAATTGCAATCTGTTCAAAAAAAGCTTCAAAGGTCTCAGTAGTGAGAAATGTTGTAAAGGTGCAAAGGGGGGCATTGGTGTCCAAATCAAAATTGAAATTCTTTGAACATGGAGTTTTTTTTATTGTATTTAATTGAATATTAAGTTTAATAAAAAGAGTCTCCAATACCATTGGACGTGGATTGGGCTACTAGACTAGAGGATAAGGGGGTTGAACCACGTACAAATCTTGGCGTGATTTACTATTATATTATTCTCTATTCTGTTTTTTTATTTCTGGGTATTTTGTTTTGCTCACATTTGAAGATGTACTAATCCAAACACTAAAACAGACAGACATAGTTGTTTGATAGTAATTGACGAAGAACATAAGCTAAAGCAGACACTAAAGCAGACAGACATAGTTGTCTGATAGTAATTGACGAAGAATATAAGCTAAAGCAGACACTAAAGCAGACATGCATAGCTATTTAATTTAAACATGTTGAAATTTTTTTTTAAAAGATTTCATCGTTTATCACTTTTAGCTTAAACACCTATTCACCCCCTCTAGGTGTGCTTATTTACAGAATTACATATCTTTATATATATTTTAATATACTTACAAGGATTCTTTATTTTCTGTTGCCTAATCGCCATTTGTCTTGCAAAAGTATCTCGAGAAGTGTCATAGTTATCGGCTAGATTGCTCATTGTCTAGCAAATCTAGCTCGGGCACCATCTTTGCAAGAATGTCATTAAAGTCTTCTCGTAAAGTATCAACAAACACCTGGCGTTTCATCAACCGAAGGAGGCCAAGATGGGCTTATATTCAACTGATAGCAGGCAGAATGTGAGGTTCTATAGCAATGGAAGTTTCAGTGAATCAAATCCTGCAATTTGGAAGGACATATTATCTTGCAGTTTCATTGATGATACTCTGGACCCTGAAGCCATACCCTCTAATTTGCAGGTATAATAATGCAAAATCTCTTCTTGATTCTCTATATCAAAGTCATGTGAAATATGCATCATGTAATTATCACTCTTTTTCAGAAAAGAGATGCTAGATTATGTCAAATGCATAATCAAGCTTAGGGAAACTCTAACTGAATTACTATCAGAGGCTTTAGGCCTAAAGAGTGATTGCCTAGAAGGAATGGAATGCATGACAGGTGAAACTTTGACATGCCTTTATTACCCTGCTTGCCCAGAGCCAAATCTGACTTTTGGCTCAGCCAAGCCATTCAGATGCTCTTTATCTAACAATACTTCTGCAAGACAATCTTGGTGGCCTCCAGGTTCTTCATAAGAATCATTGGGTTAATGTGACTCCGATTCAAGGAGCTCTAATAGTAAACATGGGGGATCTTATGCAGGTATATGCAGAAATAAATCAATTTCAAACCATAAATTTACTCTAGCTACCTCCTAGTAGTAGGATACTTAAACAAAGGGACTCGTTAGTTTTTCTATTTCATTTCACTGTTTTTGTGTGTTGGATTGTACTAGGTTATTACAAATGACAAGTTCAAAAGCGTGGAACATAGAGTAATGGCTCAATTGGTTGGACCAAGGATATCAGTGGCCTGTTTCTTGCATCCAACTAATAAGACTCTTTTTAAGCCGATACGGCCAATAGAGGGGCTTCTTTCTGATAACAATCCACCTATCTATGGAGAAGTCCTGTTTACTGAATATATCTCCTACTACCAATCTAAAGGAGCAGATGGTGTTGCTTCTCGTGCTAATTTTAGGCTGTGATAAATTCGTTGCTTGTAGTAGAAACGCTTAACCTGAAAAACTTAGGCAATACAATTCTTGGCATGAAATTTGTAATAGCTATTGATTCACTGTTAGGGGAATTGTGTTGTTTTTTATTTGACAGAACCTTTTCTTTTTCGGTTACTTGGTTCCTTTTTCTTTTCTTGTTATTTCTGGGTAAACTTTTGTAGAACAGCACTTGGAAGAAGTTGTTATTAAAGTGAGGTATTAGTGTTCGCTATTGCTGACTGGGATCTTTTGTTTTGATGTGGCTGCTGATGTTTCTTGCCACGTGTCATAATCCCGACAGTTTTTTTTTGCACATTCTAGGGATGCTCATTGCTTTGCAGGTAAACCAAGCAGAATTAAAGCCTTACTTTGTGGACTGGTTTCTGGAATGGTATAACAGGACTTATTAAACATGGTATGCTGTCCAAATATATTTGTATATACTTAAATGTTTCAAAATTCCTATCACATGCCACGTTCCTTACGCGGGTTTTCAGTTTTCATATATCAAATCAATCAAATACTATGTGTTTTGTGCGGTCACATGGCACTAAAATAAGATGCAACTATCAGTACAGCTTGCCATTTTATCAACTTGCTCTTTGTCAACGCCTTATATATGTATTATAATGTACCCTTAATTTCTAAATCCCCCATGTTCAATGCTTTCGCCATAAATAGCTTTGTGTTGTCTATTTGGATAGTTGTACCTAAATAGATAACTGAAATAGCAAAGAAACAAAATTGTCAGGTAATACTATGGAAGTTGAGGGTCATTATGATTGGGCTAAAGAAGTGAAGGCCTTCGAAGAAACCAAAGCAGGACTTGTAGATTCCGGTGTTAAGAATATCCCAAGAATCTTCATCCATCCACCACATAAATTTCAAACACCATCAGTATCATCAAGTGACACGAGCAGTATCCAATTCCAAGTCCCATTGATAGACCTTCAAGGGATAGAAAGCCGAAGAAAGAACATTGTTGATGAAATTCAAAAAGCATGTGCAACATGGGGTTTCTTTCAAATGGTCAATCATGGAAATGGATGTTAACATAATTGAGGCGACTTTAGAAGCCACACGACGGTTGCATAGGCCAAGACAGACTTGTTTTCCGATGACAGTAGTCAGAAGGTCAGGCTCTATACTGTCAATGGATCGGTTCATGAATCGCGTCCTGGCCCTTGGAGGGATGCATTGGCTTGTGCTTTTCTAGATGATACATTAGATGCTGCAAAAATACCTCTAATTTGCAGGTTTGTGTTGTTCCTTTTTTTTTCCCCTGTTATATTAATTTACTAGTCCTGTTCTTTAAGAGTTTAAATTTGATACATTGAAAGTGCATACATGAGGGTTAAGATCATGACACATCATCAGAATCTTAACACCCCTTGTGTATACACGGAGTCACTGACATTCTATATAACTTTAACTCATTCTTTAATATTTTCAGTTGCCAATTATGCGGGTCTTGCTTTATCTTTGTGTCCACTTTCTGTTATGAAAAATGGTTGACAAACAGAACTCCCACAATAATGTCCTGAATGTCACTTTATCCTTCAATTCTGTTACAAAATATAATTACCCTTTTGCAGAAAAGAAATGGAAGATTATGTAATCAATAATCAAACTAAGAGAGACCCTGGCTGAATTATTATCAGAGGCTTTAGGGCTAAGCAGTGATTACCTTGCACGTATTGAATGCATGAAGAGTGAATTCTTGACATGTCTATATTATCCGGCTTGCCCTGAGCCTAATCTTACCTTTGGCTTTCCACAGCATTCAGATCCCACCTTTCTGACTATATTACTTAAAGACACCAATGGTGGCCTCCAGTTTCTTCATCAAAATCGTTGGGTTGATATACCTCCCATTCCTGGAGCTCTCATAGCCCACATTGGAGATCTTATGCAGGTAAATATTTAGTTATAGTTTCACTTCTTGAGAGCACCAACAGAAAAATACATTTGAGCGAAACCTTTAGAATTGTTCTAACGTCCCATTTCACAGATATAGAACTGTTGTTCTCTTCAATTGTGTAACTACAGATTATTTCTAACGATAAATTCAAAAGTGCGGATCATAGGGTGCTGGCTAGAGCTGATGGAACCAGGGTATCAGCTGCATGTTTCCTGTATCCTAGTGCTAAGAATTTACTGAAGCCATACGGACCCATAATGGAGCTCATATCTGACAGCAACCAACCTATATACAGGGAAGTATTGCCCGGCGTCTATCATCAGTCAAAACCAAGGGATGGTACATCAACCCTTTCTCATTATAAGATATGATTTGTTGAGCAATTGGAAAGAAGAGGGAGTCTTAGCAGTACTAATGTGGTGTCGACTCTTTTTCTTTCTTTGTCAACAAATTGCAGAAGGGGCCTTACTAAAACAACATTGAATGTACAATCTATTATGTTATAAATAACAGCTTCTCATTATGGATTTCAATGCAAGAAAATGTAACAAATGCAGGCAGAAAACAAAAACCTTCGGTAATGTATATTCCAAATCGAGGCTAAAATGACAAAGAAAATGAGCCAATGGCAAAGTTAGTTTCCAGCCAACAGTAAAAGCAAAAAACAAAACAGAACAAAGTAAAATCAATGGAATCTCCCCTTACTTTTAGCTGGGGGCAGAAAAAAGCTCCTTCACAGCAACATATGTTTTACAGAACAACTTGTGAACACAAATTGAAACAAAAAGCACAAAAACTCACAAATAGATTCCAAGGGATGGATCCGCATCCATCAGATTTTCTTCTGGTTTGCAATATCTGCACTGTCCTTTATCTCCGGGATTAATCTTCCTTTTCGATTACCATCATAGCACTTAAACTTCTGTCTTTGGTTGCAATATCTGCACGAGTGACCATAATATATCCATGCGGTGCATGTTTCTGTTGTTCTGTCCCTACAAAAAAGTTACAGTTAAATATTTCTTAAAAGAAATTTAAAAAAAAACACGCTTGAACTAATTTCAGTATGGTGGAAGGATGCGAATTAAACGATAATTTACTCCATTTATCAAAAGTTGATTGGAGGAAGATAATATCTGCTAATAATATCCAGGGATTGGAAACTAAAGATCTAAAATTATTTCTAAATGGAGTCCAGACAATCTGTAATAGCCTAACTTTCCTTTTCATTTTACTATCTATTCCAATCCAGCCAAACGATAACATATATTTATAAGCAGCTCAGGCATTTTAAAATAATTTGCAATCTATTTTTAATTTTTTTGGAAGTTTCTTGTAACATGACATGTAGAATAAGAGCCAGAAGTTGATTGATATGTACAAATTTGCCCTCTCAATTTACTACAAAGTGGTATCATTTTCAGGAAAGTAATAAATGATAACTAAAGTGATCTTATAAGGTAATTTCAATGTAGTCGCATATATTTTTATTCTGCAGAAAATAAAATGAGTATTTCATCTTGCAAAAACATAAGATACATAGCTGTAGGATCGATAACAAATGTATATATTACAACATAAACAAGTTGCTAAAACCAAACAAGTTTACTTCCTCGTTAATCCAGAATCTCATTAAAAATATAATTAAGAATAATAAATAGTCATTATTCAACCAGAGACTCAATCCACCCTAGAATCGTACCTCAACCACAAAACGTATCCAGATTTTCCCGCAATAGGCATCTGTGGCACCTTTCAAAATTGTCAGACTCAAGCTCCTGATTGCCTCTGCAATCTCAAAAAAGTGGCTGCAGTCCTCACACAGCATCTGCATGTAAATCATATGATCCTAAATAATGGGGCTACTTTTCATTTTTTACTCTTTTCCATTCAAAATATGGGAAAGTTTTCTTACTCCAATGATGACTACTATATATTAATTATCATTAGCAAATAATAGCAATAGATGTATTATGAATCACAAAGTTTAATAGGTCTGCTAGTGCATACCTCTACCAGCATTTGCCCACTCATGTTAATATTTTCTACCATTATTGGGAAAACTCCCAACTGATTTCCCACTTCCACTGCACAGCTTGAGCCCTGCTCATAACTGGAGGATCCACGCACAACGGTTTCCTTCTCGAGCAACTGCAGAATTATAACGACCCATAAATTACCAAGATAACCAGTAAAATCTGATCATTGTTATTAACTGGTAGAGACTACCCAAACAGAAATGACTCTTTAATTAGGACAGAAGGGATCATACGTAATTGCAGAAATGGATATCAAAATCATCAGCCAAAAATAAATAAATTCTATCTTGAACCTGCATGATCCAACTAAAACCACCTTCATCTTCAACTTAGTGTCTTAGATGGGCCAGCTTGGGTTGGACTGGAATGGGAAGAATTTAAATTTTTGTAGCATTTGGGATTATTTTTAAACTCAACCAACTCGGCGCGAATTACTGAACTTCCTCCCCTCCTCCACCCCAACACCAGACAATAGAATCTAGAAATGCCCCTCCCAAATTAAACAAAATAAGTGCTTCTAAAATCAATAAATGGATTTACTAAGTTCAGTATCATACATTTTAACTCATTTTCAACTAAAACAACAGGAGTCTGATAAAATCAATGCCTTACCTTTGATTCAGCACATTTATCTAGCTTGTCAGCATGCTTCGTGGTGCATTGCATAAAAAGCATGTGCTTGATTGTTCGCTCCAGAAGTGAATCAATACTGCACTGTGTTATTGCAACACATTTCAGTACACAGTAAATTGTAAGACAAACAGAACTTAAATACTAAGAAAACGGTGATGGAAGTTACCTTGGACCCGTTGGGTACAAGTTCACGCAGCTCCTTAATGCGATCTTGGATCAATTGTCTGTCCCTAGGCCTAGGCCTACAATTTTCACCAGGTCTAGCCCTCTTTTTGTTGATCTTATCAAGTTCTTGAGGCCTCTCCATCTGCTCACTACATTTACTATGACTTGTTGATGAAAATCCATTTGAGGACCTAACACCAGATGCCCTAGATGAGGGCAAGCAGTTCAGAGTGTTCTCTTCTACAAGGGAAGACTGATTAAATGAATACCCTGCTGAACAAATAGTAAGCACATCATTGGCGGGAGGTTCTAACACTTTTTCAGCAGTCAAGAGGGAATTTACTGATGCTGATATTGTATTTTCCCGTTTAACAACAGAAACACGTTGGCAAACATTAGCCACTACTGCTTCAAGAAGATGCTCCGCACCAGGATACACAGTCATAAGATTACTGCTGCACATTCCTTCGTCATTTATCTGAACAACTGTTTCAGTTTCAGTCTTTTGTGTTTCCCAGTCACAACTGGTATTTTGTTTCTTAAATGCTGGTCCTAGTGCTTCATACAGCTCACAGCCAGCAGAAAACTTGAAACAAGCCTTAGAGGTGTCCATATAGTTACTCTCATTTTGGAACTCTAAGGTCCTTATTAAATCTGTTTGACTCTCTGTGTGAGAAAAATAAGGTACACCCAATAACACAAGTTGATCAATGGTTGGTGCAGTGTCACAAAAAACTGAAGGCAAATACGAAGTTTCTATTCGATAATTATCGGCAGTAAGCTTTACATTAGACAAATTACTTTTGTCACTAAGGAAAGTGAGTGAAGATGCATCATTATCTCTAGATCCCACTCCCACATCCCTAAAGCCACTTCTATTCTTCCCTTCAAACTTCCTGTTAATTGCTAAATATCCATTTACTTCTTGAAGCCTTTCCATGGAAGATGATTGAAGTAAATCCGAGCTTTCACCAACCCCCGAAACCGAGTACTCAGGCTCCTCATACTTATCAGTCATTACTGGCTTCCTTAGAAAACCTTCAGGTAGTGGAACAGCAGAAGAACAACGAAGAGGATTTTGCTCGTTCTGCATATTTTTATCCAGAGTACGTACGCAATCATGATAATTCCTTAAGGCTGAACTTCTACAAGATACATTGGACTGAGAAAAAAGAAGCAATTCAAGATGCTTAGATAGAATCACTTGCATTGAGCAGGTGTTTGTGTGTGTATGCAGGGTGTGGGTGTATAAGTCTATGTTTGTGTGTTTGTCTGTGTTTGTATGCGTGTTTGTGTGTGTGTGTGTGTGAGAGAGAGAGAGAGAGAGAGAGAGAGAGTAGGCATGTTTGTGAGTGATAGCAAGAGAAAATGACAAAAAAAGAGAGAATTACCAGACATGAGGAACAGTCCAAACTACTAATAACCCCTGCTAAGGGATCTTGAAGCCCAAAAAAGACATCTCTGATGTGGTTCACCAGCATCAAGTCCTCCACAATCTGCACCATTCACATAAAAGGGAAAAAAGACCAAAAGAATGAAGAAAGAAATACAAAAGGCAACTAGACAAAGTAATGGTTGGGTGATTTAGACGGTCAATGTCACTGTAATAAAAGTGACAATGCATATCAACTAGCAAGTTATATTTGCATGGGAACAATAATCAAAAGCATGAAAAACAAGGAAGAGAGCTAACCATCTGCTAATATCCAAGGCCCCTACTAAAAGATACTCCCTCCATTCCTTAATAACTGACGTTTTAGGATAGTACTTTTGTTCCTAAATATATGACGTTCTAGGATTTCTAGGAGAATTGGTTACATTATTTTCTTAATTACCCCTAAACATTTAATACTATCTTTAATTCTCTCTTATTTTTCCAAAGTTACTTTTTCTCTCTTTTAATATCTTACCCATATACTCTCTTTAATTCCCATATTTTCTCTATCCTCTAATAATATGTCTCTCTCATCTTTATCACCTATAATTTAGCTTTTCATTTATCTATGCAAGGGTGTTTTTGGTAATACATAGTAATTTTAATAGAGTAATTTTAGGAGTTTTAACTTCCTTAATCTCTGTGCAAAAACCTTAAACAACACATATTTAAGAATGGAGGGAATATAAACTCATATTCCTCGAAGTTTTTAACAATGTAGTGGAGAATCACTATTATGGGAGCTATCAAAGTAAATGCACGAGTAACTTACCAATTTAGTAAGCACTAAAATATTAGCTCATACATTCACTGTCTTCAGTCATGCTTTGTCAATCAAGGTTCAAATATTTGGAAACTAAATTTCAACCTTCATGTTGTCATATTAGCTTAAACTTTCAAAAAACTCAAGCTGGAGTTTTTCAAATGAGCTGAGCTCCTATCTTTTTGTTTCATCAATGAAATAGAACCGAAGGTCTAGTCAAAAGCATATCGCTAAATGGTTACCAACCTGTTTGTAATGCGTTACATGACTTTTTCTTTTTTGGCAAAACTAATAATTTAGCCACTGTAGTTGACAAGTTTTACTTAATAAACCATTGAACTTTTAATTTTTCAAATTACCCCATTGAACTAATTATTATTTTAAAATTGGGTCATTCTGTTAACTCTGGCTCACGACTGTTGAATCTTTTCCTACGTGGACACGTGAAAAAAAAAAAGAAAAAAAAAGAAAATGACATGGCCTATTCTTATTTTCTTTCTCTCTCCTCTCCTCTACCTCTCCCTTCTTCAAACATACGAGCTGAAGGAGAGTTTTTCTACATCAGAAAGAGTTCAGAAAGAGGGGAGTGTCTCAAAAGCAAAGAAAGAAACATATTAAACTTTCCTTCTCTCTCTATATCTATGTGTATATATATATATATATATATATATATATTTGTTTTGTCTACTCTGCAAATCTCTTAAATTGGATGATTAAAGTGATGATGATTCTTATTATTTGTTCAACTAAACTGTTAAATAAACAGAATTGGAGGAGGAGAATAAGATGGAAGAACAGGTAGGAAAATAATCAGCATCTTCTTCTTCTAATTCTTCGTCTTTCAAGGACTGTATGAATGGAAATGGTAGTGCTCTAAATAATTCATCATCATCATCATCACCAAAGTTTCCATGAAATTTTTATGTTTTTTTGCCATAAAACATAGGCAGTAAGAAAATTTGCGGCTAAACCGGCGACTGGCTTGAGTCGGAAATGAAAGCTTTCCATGGCCCAATCTGACGGCGCCGAACGAATAAGCATTCGTTATCATGGCCACAGCCCAACGCCACATTATTAACTCGGGTTAAAAGTTAAAAGTTAAAACCATAATGCAAAAGGATGGCAGAAAGTAGTTACAAAACTAAGTCACTGGTCTATCAAATACTAATAACAAAACATACTATCTGAGCTAGACAGGAACTGCATCTCATTCTCTCAATATCCAAAAACATAATCTTAACATCAAGTTTAAACAAAATTATGCCTTCAATTAATTTCTGAAGATGCATAAAAGCCAAGTCAGCTTACATTATTTAAAGAGCCAAGCTGTACAACCCCATGGGGAACAACAGCCACAACAGCAATAGTCTGCATAGTAAAAAGGAAAAAATATATCTCCAGTTACAAACTCATTAAAAAATAATTGTCCTTTAAAAAATTCGAGGCGGTGATAGAATTAAACGCCCACAAATATAAAAGTTGAAGGAAATATCTTTCAACATATTTGTAGCTGAACCATACTTGTCAAAGACTGAGTTGTATATAATAAGAATAAAAGTATTTGTCTCATGCTATGCTGTTAACCAATACAAAGAATTAAAGACTCAATTGGTTAATTGTAGAAATTCCTAAGAAAACATTTGTCTCAGTACACAACTAATAATATTTATGCTTGAATTATAGCAGTATGCCACCAAATTTGAGTTACCGAGATATCTACACTGATAGTGTTAGTATCAGTTACCAACAATAAGATGCCTTCATTTATTAATAAAATAAAAATAAAAACACCATATGTTATCTATGATCAAATTCAGAAACTGATTGCTATAAATAAAAAATACACCATACATTTTTATCTGTGCAGTGAGCAGTGGTGAGTGAAGCAGCTATCTCAACATAGAACTGAATGTACTGAAATTATATAAGGAATTAGACAGTAAACATACCCTAATCCCAGCTGAAAACTGAGTAAGCCATGCATCACAGTACTGGAGAGAACACCGAATGACCGAATAAATAAAAGACGTAATATGCCACTCAATAAGGTAAGATTAGATAAATATAAGTGGCGTATAAAACTAATACCTCACCTTGAACAAGGAGCAGGAATCCGTTACATGCTTCTCAGCAGAAATCCACAGATGCTTACCAGTAATTGCAAGCTGTCCAACAATCCTACATTCAACAAAGAATTAACGTGGGGAAAAAAAAATCATACTCTATTGACTTAATTGTTTATTTTTACATCGAAAGTCTATCAAGACTAAAGTTGGTGAGTAAAATTTGAAACAGTCTATAGACAGCTTATGAGTTTATGATCGATATAATACCCTTCCCCAAGTGAGTAAACATGATATGACATCTTTGCCACAGCTAATCCAATAGAGTCATGTGAAAATTGACCATCGCGTGAATTGCCTGCTATGTCACTACGCCACTTGTTCTCTGAAGGACCATGTTGCCCATGGTTGTCATAGTAAGCATCCTCCCAAGTCAACATCCTACAAGAAGTTTAAATTCATGAATAAACTGAGCCTTTTATGCTTATACTTTGAAAAGGACCAAGACTAAACTATGTAGTGGCACTTAACAATGAAATCCAAGAAACTACACATGAAATATTCTGTAAGTGAATTAGCACGCGATTTGAACATTCTCAGCAGAGATGAGAAAAACAATAGTAGAAAGACGGCAGAACCTGCTTTTGGTATATTAGAACAATAGCAAAAGCTCATAAAAGAAGATAATAAGGAAAATTTGGAAAACAGGTATAGCAAATGTTGAACTTACATTGGAGCTTGATGTTTGAGTTTCCAAAAGACGGCGTAATTCCACCCAGTGTTGCAACACAGACTCCTGAGTGCTTGGTGCAATTGACTACCCATCTCTTCCCACAGACAAGAAATCCTAACACCCACCTACTTAAAAACCTCTCCCACCAGGTTAGATCAATTAGACCCCCCAAAATCCCCTTATCCCAAATTCTAGCTGCCTCTGTAAGAGCCTCTTCCTGCCTGCTTCCTCCGTAACCCAGCTCGCTTCTTTATTGGCGGTCCCACTGTTGGAAGCAGCAGAATATCCAGTCCCATCCTCACCCAACAACTTAATCCCTATACCCTAACACCAAACAGTCCTCCAAGAATTCACCAACATAAGTAAAATGTCAAACTTAAAATATCAATCTCAGAATCTCTATGTAAATTATTGTGTTCAAAGATTTCCCCATACTTATAATATTTCTCCAAATTCAAGAACCTATAAAAGATTGAACTAACAATGCTAAAATTCAAGAACATCACCAAGACAAAAACCTTAAACCCACGCCAATTTTCAATCTTTCCAAGAAACGACCCAATAAATAGAGCATATCAAACTTAAAAGATCAATCCATATTCTTCAAGTAAACTTCTTCCAATTCAAGAATCTCTAAATGTGGTTTATAACAAAATGGGTAAATTTATCGTATATCAGTCGACATTACTGAATAAAAATCAAGATTTTATGACTTAATTTAGCCACAAGACAGGGTTTTTAGAAAGAAAAATATGAGGGGTCATCTCTAGCAAGAAAAAGTAACAAACTTTGTTGTCTTTGTAGTTCAAAGACTTATTGCTTAAAAGAATGCTTTTTGAAGAGGGTAGCTTCTAATTTGCTGCTTAAACTTACAGTCGTGGGAATCAAAAAGAAATTCCAGCTGCCTCGCATCACTTTCAACTCCCGCCATTGCTTCAAAGATTTTCCTCCAAGATTCTCAGAGAAAAAAGTGGAGAGAGAATGAGCAAAGAAATGGGTTGGTTACCGAGAGAAAAAGTTTGTAGTTTTGAGAAGGAACAGCGAGAGGTGAAAATGGCTTTTGAGTTTGAACTTTCTTTTATACAAGGAGAGCAGCTTTTTGTCGAATGTATTGTACAGTGCCATTTTATCCTGAGCAGCATATAATATAGAGCAATGCCAATATCACATAAATTCTATCACATAACTCTCGCATACACACATACATACTGTAAGAGGCCTGACATGCGGGATTCGCAATATTATTGTGTGTATGTGAGAGTTATATGTAAGAATTTATGTGATAGTAGCATTATTTTATAATATACACTGCTTTTTTAACCTGCGCATACCATACCGGCATCCCACGGATTCCCTCTATTTATATATTATAGGCTTTTATAGAGATTTTTAAGATTCAATATTTCAAAATTAAGATCATATTTTTTATTCGGTCAAATTACTATATGTCAATATTCACCTCTAATGGTGACATTGAATTGGAATATTAACGTTAATATTTCAATTTTTATAATGTCATAATAAATATTTTATTTTAAAAATATTGCTCCCTTCAAATAGGTTAATCATGTGCATATTACATTTGGTGTTTAAGGTGCAAAATAACCAATTTGTACACTAAAATATATTCCCTCATAAAACAGTCATAAGAGTAAACTGACTATTTTGTCCCTTAAACATCCACATAGTTGACTAGTTCTGATTAAAATTGATAAAAAAAAGTGTAGCGAAATTGTACTATATATCTACATCCCACACCACATTAATTCGTCAGACTGGCCCAATAAGCATGTTGGACCACCTCCTTACCTAAAAGGTTAACCTATTATGTTGAGGCTTAACCATATTTATTAACTCATCTACACTCTTGAATTTATCCGATATGTAATTCATATAAACTATCCCAACAAAAAGGATACTTTTCTCTTCATGACATTATAAAAATTGCCATCTATATTATACTAATTTAGTGTAAAACATTAAAGAAGTTTCCATGCTTCTGGTAGGTAACAAGAAGTATATACTCATATTATCTTATCTTATCTTATCATATCATATCATGTAGTAGTGAATATGGTCAACAACCCATTGTTGTGTCTCTTTTAGTTTCTTGTAACCCTGTGATTAATTAATTTCCTTAAGTGTAGTTTTCATCTCTCTTACCGGCCAACCCATGATTATCGAGTGTCATTCAAAACCCATAATTGGTCCTCACCACCTGACCAGACATGGTGAACTGCTCCGGTCCCCATTTCATCCCTATCCCTTTCCATTTCTTTCCTCTTTTTTTCTTTCCATGCACCGGACCAGCCATGCATGCAGAGGCCGTGTAGGTTCAAATTCCCCTCTCCAGTTGTGAAATGTTAAAAGAATAAATAAATTTAAAAAAAATTCTTCCCGCGAATAAAATTTTTATAAAAATATGAGCTAAAAAAATAAATAAATAAACTTTTGTGCAACACCAACTAATTAAACATCCTCGATTAACAGTGTATCCCCATTATTCTATATATCAACAGTGTGATCTCAAGTGATGATTGTCATTGATTTCTAATCATATTTTTCATTTTCCATTTAACTTTTTCTACCCCAAAGAATAAAAAGACGTTGGTGCCAAGACAAATTCAGAAAAGGTTAGAAGAGGGTGACAGGAAATTAGGTTAGGGTGATGATTATTACATATGTTGAATTCTAAATTATGATATATATTACCTTGCATGTTGTAGCAATTATAGGTTTCTTTGATACATGTAATTTGTCCTCGGAAATTTATTATAAGATTTGCTTTTGTAGTTTACATATATATATATATATATATATATATATATATAGCTGCATAGCACAATTAATAGCAGTAATAATTAGGCTGTATTTTTCTATTATTAGGGTTAGTACCAAATGCATGAATTTCAAAAAGAAAAAGAAAAAAGTATTTTAGATTATTATAACACTAATGATGCATGGTTCACTAAGAAAGTCAGAGAAAACGATTTACAAGGTCAAAACTTTCAGCTAACTAGGTGCCTGACTATATATATCACTATGATTTTGTGGATCTGTTGGAACTAGTAAAATAAATTTATAAATAAAAATAATTTATGACTATATCCCTTGAATTATAAATAACCCTAAGTAAATTAGTTAGTAAGTACTTATTAAGTTAGTGAATAGTCATTTTCCTATTGTTATGAATTTGTGTCATCTTCATTTTCTTTTTCAATTTTACAATATATATATATATATATATATATTCATCATATCATAACTTATAGGAGTAAAATCGAATCAAACGTACTAATATTAATGGAGAGAAATTAATTAATGACAAGAGCCAAATCTTACTATACTACTCCCTCCGTTCCTAAAAGATTGTCGTTTACAACTTTCTAAGAGAATAAATTATTTACTTTCCTATATCACCCCTACCTTCTCTCATTGTCCCAAGAAATTATCTCCCTTGTATTAATAGTTTCCAATTTTTTATAAAGGGATAGTGATGAAATTTCACACAAATTTTAATTATTCAATGACTTTCTTAATTCATGTGCAAAAACTTTAAACGATAATATTTTAGAAACAGAGGAGTAGCATAAGAGAATAATATGAAGCAAATTGAACGTGATCGTGACTACAAAGAGACAAATTAAAGTCATACATTAATTGATATATCCTCCCTTTCTTTACCCCAATTCCCTAACAAAATGAAACATATTTATTAATGGATCATTGAGTGACTCCATCATATGGTTTCAATATTCTGCTATGAGGTAATTATTATGTAAGGCTGCAGCTATAAAGTAAACAAGAGATATATCATGGGTGCGGCTACTTTTTTAAGTTAGGAATTTGCACTTGGATTATATAATTCTTGTTACCTACTCCTTTTGCTTCTTTTCTTTACACACACACACACATATATATATATATATATAGAGGAGTATTAGTTGGAAGCAGAATGATCCAAAGTAGATTTTGTATCTTACCTTTTCACTAACATGTAATCTTGGAGGTGACTCATTAGTCTTCTTAGTAATGAATGATGTTTTGATCTCTCTTTCTTTTTAGATATCATATTTTAGCACACAAAGTCAATATTTACGGACCTCAGGATGAAAATCATGCGACAAATAATATATATGTGGATAAATATGTGAAGAAGTTAGATTACGATTTATATGAAAATTTATACGATAAGATAGAATAAATTAAAATAAAATTATTATTAATTTTTATTTATTTTATGTTATGTATGTGAGACCCCAACTTTTAATTAATAACACTTATTTTATATATATATATTTTTGAAACAGTAAGGTGTTAAATTGATAAAAAAATAAAGTTAAAGTTAAGAATGATATTTGCAAATTACAAGAGATAAAAAGAATGTCGGCGGAGACGTCAAAGAATATTTGGTACCGTACGACTGCGCCGTAATAACTAATCATTGGTGGACATCACAACAGAATAATTGTCGGATATAGAAAATAACAAAATAATCGTTAATAAAATTTGTTAACGGAACTGTTACATTTAACTGTTAAAATGCCCTGCAATAAAAAACAATAACGTACAGTGTCACTACAATATTCCACAGTATTGAACCAATAATTGTCACATCAACAAGGATAATAATGAAAAGTTAGTATTTAAAAGTCGTAGTTAATGAAAAGTTAGACAAACTCATCAATACATTAGGTAAATAACATTGTATACATAATATATATGTGATATTAATACATTGAGTATATAATGCAGAAGTTGGACAAATATAATTTTAATTATGAGTAGTCAAAAAAAGATAATCTTGAAATATGAAAGTTGTTCCAGAATTATATATATATGGTAGTTTGAAGATAATCTTAAAATGTGAAAGCTGTGCCAAAATTTATGTGTGGTAGATTAAAGGTATTTTTGACTGGTGAAAATTGTGGTAAAATA
This sequence comes from Panax stipuleanatus, assembly GCA_020205555.1. NCBI lineage: Eukaryota > Viridiplantae > Streptophyta > Magnoliopsida > Apiales > Araliaceae > Panax > Panax stipuleanatus. The sequence continues at coordinate 166,279,442 of CM035115.1, forward strand.
ATGTATAGTAGATATATTAAAGATAATTTTGAAAGGTGAAAAGTGCTAAAATTGATGTGTAGTAAATGTTGGTTCAACTTTAGCTATAAAATGGAGGTTTGGCATAACCTTCTTACTTATTCTTCACCCCATTTTTTAAATATTTTTTAGTGTGAGTGTTTCTTTAAGTGTGCTAAGAATACTCGGGTTTTGGACTTTGAACTTTATATTTTGACATGAATTTTCTATTTGAACCGTGAACATTTTAGATTGTAAATATCCCTTGTACTGTGAATCTTACCGTTGAACTTCCTATCTATGAATATTGGACAATATCTTGGACTTGAACTCATTTCGATATTATAGACATCGTGTTAACAATTTGGATATTATTAGACTATGAACAAATTAAATTATTCCTTAAATATAAATAAATTGCAGATTTCTAACATGCATTCATTGTTTTATTATTCCTATTATTTATGTTTATTCTTTGTTGTTTGTACTAACCATCAGGACTCAAGTTGTTTATGAATGTCTTTGGTTTCGGTGTAAAGACAATATGATTGTTGAGTGTTTTTAACCTGTGTGACGAAGACACGTGGTGAAAATTCTCTTTGGCCCGAGTACAAAGAAAAACTGTTATTTAACATGATCATGACTATTTGTGCTATAGTTAATGGAATCTTGATGATTCATTTTAAATTGGAGAGAATAGTAAATATTATTGTCTATTTGACTCTTCTAATGGATTGTTCATTTCGCTGCAATTATTTGTTAAAAACTTATGTTGCTTAACATTTTTCTAAATCTCTGATATATCACTATTGGAGACTAAAGATAACTTTATCCGTTTGTTATCCTATTCATGATATTTTTTTATTGTACTATTTGAGTTCACGCTTTTTAGGAAATGAGAATGTAGCTGGGACTAGCGAGAAAAACATGAGAATGGAGTGACGGTTTCATTTAGTTGTAGTAGTTCTCACTAAGTTGTAAAATAATGTCAAATAATTATAACGAGTACTTAATGTATGTGTTGTCGTACTATTCACTGCATTATAATAATTATAATTAGGAAAATTTTTGTATGTTATTTCGTATTTTGACGACTCAAATTGAATTATATACTCAAATTTGAGGGCGTCAATACACATTTAAAATTTTCACAATACATGACACAATCATGCGGAATCAAAATTATTCTGTATGTTGTATAATTAGCTAGTCTCATTTGTACGAGAAGGGAAAAAAAGGGAGTGACGCTGTAAAACATAAAAGATTATGATCAGAACTGTGTAGTAAAATCCAAGCCTATCTCACAAGAGATTCCAAATGGCGTCATATTAATGTAAATATAATTTTTCATTAAGGTATTTTAAGTATTACTAAATAAGAATACATAAAAAAGAATTACAACGTTCTAAATCGGCCAGTCATTTCGAGCATCCACATTCAGTAGCTTCAATAAATGTAACAGTAAGATAGGTATCCAATGATGCTAAAACCACTACTTTCATTATCAAAATATATGATTCTACATTTTTTTTCCTATAATAATAAAACTTAAGAGATTATTTTAATCCAGTGGCATAACCTGGATTTGTTGATTTGCAGCATTGGTGGTGCAATTACATTAAACGAGTTGATTGATCTTCCAATCGTAAATGAACGAAGTCAAATTCATCATCATCAACAACAAATCAGAAACAATTCTTCAATGAATCTCCGGCTCCTTGGAAGAAGCAATACGAGAGAGCAAAATCAGCAATGAAGATACCCACAAGAGAGATAACAACAGCTGAAGTAGTCGATTCGCCAACACCTTTGGCACCTTCCAAGGTGGTAACACCCCAGGCACAGCTCACAATAGATATAATCAAACCAAAAACTTGCGACTTGATCATTGAACTAATTATATCCCACGGTTTAAGAGCCCTCTGAGCAGAATCCAATATTATGTTTATACTGATCCCATAAACTCCATCAGCCAGGAGGGCACTTGATGCCATCCCTATTGTGAAACACATTAGAGTTAAAAATGGCAGAGCAATGCAGGAAGCAATCACCCTTGGTGTCACCATGTAATCAACAGGGTTTGCACCAAGAACTCTCAGTGTGTCAGTTTGCTCAGAGACCTGCATGGTTCCCAACTCTGCAGCAAATGCACTCCCAATACGCCCTGCAATTACTATTGACGTGATCACAGGACTCAACTCCCTTGCAAAGGCTAGAGCTAAGACGCCACCAATTGATCTGTTTAATCCTAATCTTGTGAATTCTCTAACAAATTGGATAGTGAAGGCCATTCCGACAAAAGTGGAGGTTAAAAGACAGACCCCAACCGACTTCGGACCTACTCTCTCCAGTTGTTGGAGAGTGTTCCTCCAGTGGACTTTGCCATTTAGAGCCCTAGTAATTACCTGTCCTGCAAGAATAAAGACTGATAATCCCCTCCACAAGTACCTGGGAGGTGACCATCTACTAAACCATGTCTCTGCTTCACTATTTAATGTTGGGCTTGCGTTTGTATTTTCCTCGGGTATAGAGAAACATGAGCGACCATCATCTGTGTTGGGAATCGCAGATAATCTTGTTTGCCGAAGAGGAGCGTGAAATTTACAGGTCTGAATCCCTCCAGTGCCAGCAAGTCGAGACAACTTGGGGGATTTCAACTTCAGCCAACCATCCGGTTTGATAGAGCTACTTCTGCAATGAGTACAGCACAGCATATTAATTAAAGTGGATAGTGTCGCAAAGTTAAATGCAATGTACGTATGGATATGGAACCACATGTATGCATATACACACACACATACATGTATACAAACACACACACACACTAACATAAGAGGAGAAAGTGACAGAGAACGAGAGGAAAACCTGTAAGAGAAGAAAGGACAGGGCAAAAATGGTAGGCTGCTTGCATGGCAGGCACCAAGCTATTTTAACTCTGAGTAGATAAGGCAAACCCTCTGACTTCAATCTTTGCACAGAGAGAGAAAGTTGTATGGTGTTGAAGCAACCAAGTTATAGTTTCTTTTATCCAAATTTAACAATTTACACTAAAAAGATCCAGCAGATATCTCCTGTATCATTTGGAATGATTGAGAAAAATCCTTGTAAAACAGAGAGTGGATTTATTTCAATCTTTTCTTGAAACCCACTTCCATAAAAGAGTAAATCTCTCCGAAACGTCAATCTTTCCACGCTACTTGCAATAAATTACTGCCAAAACACATGGCAGGAAATTAATATTAGTTCTAGAAACAGACACTGCAACCACAATAACCTTAAAAAAAAGTTTCCCATAAAACCAGTCACTAAAAGAGCAGCAGCCAAGACACAACAAAGTTTATGTTCAAATGAAGCTGGAACATGAAAACTGAATGTTTGAATGTATAAAAAAAGACAAATAAACAAAAATTATAGTATACAGTGTACTTCGTGTATGATGAGTTAATGAATAACCATGACTTTAGATATCAATTGATGTAAAAAGAATTCCTCGAATTTTGAGGATAAAATGAGCTAGGATGCAAACATTCAGAAATGAAAGACTATCTAGGCGTCAAGCCATCAAAGAATTCTCCCTTTCTAATACCTTTATTCAAGGAAAACTTGATGATCTCCATGAAATTTAAGAAATTCAACTGTAATCAAGGAGCAAAAACCATCTTCTGGAATGACACTTTTTTTAAGTGCCATCAAATAAGATGACTTAAAATTATTATCTAGATTGGGCATCGAAGACACTGTGACATATTTTTGAGGGCATCCAACAAAAGATATTTAACTGTGTATCAAAGTATAGTAAATAGAAATTTACCCCTCAATAGTTTTGGACCTCTTTTAACATCAATATTGAATCTGGTATACCCCCCATAGATGAGATGTTTCTTGCAAAAAACATGATAATCAAAGTGTTTGTTAACTAAATAGGAGTAGTTCAAAAGGTATTTTAATTGTTTATATTATGAGTGTATTAAGTACAAAAATACACAATGGAAACACAGAATAAACACATAAAGATCGTTGATTTTTATTCAATCAGTGAATACAAGTTGTCAAGTAAATATAACTAAAATGCAAATCCGACCCTTCAATTTGTATTGTTTTTTTTAAATTGTTCCTTGAACTATTTTTTTGCTAAGTTGTGCAAAAGGGAAACCAAGTGATTTTCAGTTATACAATCTCCCGATCTTCAACAGAGCTGGGGGTGGAATGTGCATAAAAAAAAGGGGGGAGGAAAGAAAAAGGAGGCAAACAGAACTTCTTCCCTTCAAAATCAAGATTGTGCATAAAAGAGGTCGTCAGCAACACCTTTGCTAGTGTCGGAGAGAGAACTATTGCAGATTGAAACTAAGACTTAAAGTGGTGGTTTTCCACAACATAATTTTTGTAGAATAAAACAAATTATTCGCCATAAATTTACTTTTAAACTAAACAAAATTCAAATACAGAGAATTGGCTCAAAGATTTAACAAGAAGCTGAAATCCTATACCCCAATATATATAGTAAAATAGGCAGTTTGTATTATTAAGAATGATATACTTATTATCACAAAAGCATTCGGAACGAAAATACCATGAAGATCAAATAAAGGAAGAATCTTGAAGAAACAACAAAACTTATCACCAGAAAAAGGGATTCCATTCAAAATAATGAAAAAGAAACTTATAGCAATAATTTATATTCCAGTAAAAGCATTATATAAGGTGCCCATATGCATATAGGTGTTTGTACAAAGAGAGATGAAGATGGAAATTACAACAATCCAATAAAGGGCTTTTGTCGACTAATACGATGTTATTGATGATGAAGAGGCAGAGAATGGATTGTTAGGGCTTTCATAAGGCTTTGGTAGGGCTGGCAATGGAGTGGCTCGAACGAATTGGAAATAAACATTATGATTAACCAACGAAAGTCGAAGCAATCCAACAATTAGGAACCCCGAGAATTTTATTATTTCACCCCAACGATCTTCAATCAACAAAAATCACCGACTTAGAGCCCTAAGATTTCCGAAACCACTCTCTCTGAATCTCAAATATAAAAGCAAGTGATGTGCATATATGCGTGTATGTAGACGCTGAAGAGTGAATCTTACCAAGATAGGAGAGGATCTGGAGGGGAAGTTGCCGTAGAATAGAGAGGGTATATTAGATCACGGGAGCTCCGACTGGCCGAATCGGAAGGCTCAGCTAGAGTTCAGCTTAAAACTGGGGAGAAGAAACCAATACGGTCGAAGATTCAGAGGGAGAGATGAGTAGCTAACTACCTAATTGGGATTTGGCAGTCGGGAAAATAAAAATAAAGAAAATAATTTTTTTCAAATTATTGAAGAAAATCAGAAATAAAAGGAAATACCGCTACAAAATATGAGTACTTTTCTATTGTTATTATTATAATAAATCAAAGTACAGCCCCTATTATAAAATTTCCCTTAAATTAAATATCTCTGTCTACAATTTCTTTAGAATCTGAAGGGGAGGGGGGAAAATGGAATTTAGGTGAGGAAAGAAAAAAAAGGAAACGAAACCCTTTTATTTTTATTCTATGTTTGTGAGTTTTGGACCCCAAAAAAATAACGAAAAAATTTAACAGACAAAAAAAAAAGTAATAAAATTCTTAGGTTTTTTTTATTATCATTTTTTATGTGTTGATTGTGAACTTATAAAAGAAAAGGGGGGGGGGGGATAATTTTTGTTGTGACCAAGAAATTTAGAGCCGACTTCTAGAATATTGAAAATTAAAACAAACAAAAAAATCCATTTGTTAGTCTTTTGATGATATTAATTGGTCCAAAATGAGAGTTTTATCATTTATGTTACCATCAATACTTTTTTTTTTAAAAAAAAAATCATAAAAGGAGAGCTTTGTATTGGTCCGAAATGGTACTTTTATGTCACTTCTAATAAAGTTTTTCAAAACGTAGGAGAGCTTCGTAATAGACATACTTATATATATATATATATATATATATATATATATATATATATATATATATTAATACTATTGATTGTTGGTATGTGTTTCACTTGACATCCCTCTGGTGCCCTCAAAACACCTAAACATTCGAACAAAATAATACTCCTAACTGGATCAATCAAAACTAAAAAATTGCCTGTAACAGTTCCTGCAGACTGTCATATACATGTAAACTATAACAAGAAGGAATACGGTTCAAAATAACCAATTCACACTTATGTTGCCAAGCCAAACATAAAGTGGGAATTGAGCTAAAGCAATGAAGAGCAAGAGGTAGTGATGCCTGCTTGAATCGTATGTCCTCACCTCTGCGAATAGTACTCTCTTCATCGTCTTCACCAAGAAAATTCCCATGCATAAGCATGTCCACGGCATCAAAAAATAATACGAGTAGCTCCACAAAATCTTTCCAAGGACAGCCATACACATACCTGTGAAGGTATACCCAGCATATGCCACAATATCCAGCAAAGGTGCCTCCCCACTACCCAATGAAAACAATGACATTTTGAGCAGTGAAACTTGCAAAAACCAACCTACCAATCCCTTGATGAACAGCCAATTAAGAGCTTCTGGGCTAAACCTGGTAAATAAAGAAGAAACTTAGTGAAAAATGATTTTTATTATAATTGTATTTGAGACAGAGGGTTATTTTTCATGTAAAACAGTAAAAGGGAGTCAGCCGCCAGTGCTCAAAACATAGAATTACTTGCTTATCCTTATAAATATCCAATACAGAAAATTCCTTAAGCTCTCCATTAAGAAGCGCAATCACCATTTAAAGAAAAAACAATATTTGATGTAGCATTCGTCAAGGAGCAATTTATTTTTTGCAGGCCTAGGCATAAAAGAATCTAACATTCATTTATCGCAGTATTTCAAATGTCTAAAGTTCAAGTACTGTAGCAATTCACATATAAATACTATGTAATAATTAGCATATGCTTTTCGTCTTTTCATGCAGCACTTTTGTTCTCCATAACTGGGAGGCAAAGAAATAATGCAACAGTAATACTAAGTTTTCCTTCTTTTTCCAAGTGATTAACTCATTAATAATGTTAGGATATGATATGGGCACTAACTCTAGAATGAGGGAAATAGCGTTTATTTTAGATGCAAACAACAACAAAATAAATAGGAAAAAGACTGAAGAAAAGGAATGTGAATCCATAAGAGACAGCATTCATTACTTAAACATCAATTTTTGGGCCAATTTATGCAGAAGCTTGTTCATTCTTATACTTACTTTCCGTGAAGACCCAATGAGAAGCCAGCAAGAACAACATAGGTGCCAAATGCCATGAATGGAATATACAGATCTGGAGCATTTATATCATAAATCGGGGGCTTATATGATAGCCTACCCCCCACTGGTTCGGTGATTCTTGTCCAATGGCCCTGGTATAGCAAAAGGTAAAAGGGTAGATTAACTATTGTCAAAGACATAAAAGTTGGAGAAAGGGAAAAAATCATGGAGGCATAGCACTTACCCTGTGCAGGAAAGGAAAAAGAACGACCTTCAATTTATTCCTCACATAGTGATCATTGACTTGGAAATAGTATTGGGGATCAGAGAAATACCTACTTATCTGTTCATTATAAACAAATATTAATATACACCTATAGATTATATCTCAAAATAATGTCTCGATTTCTGCATTTCAAATAGTTCAAATGATCACAAGATAACGACTTCATCAGCAAAAATTTCTAGAATGCTTATTCATAGACATGGAATGAAAGACCCTTAAAACACAATTTATGTATGATATAACTTCCATTTTTTTGAACTCCATGGCAGTGAACAACACTGGATTTTTGATCGAGGTATAGAGCAGTAAGTGAACAAGCTGTTCACGCGTCAGCTTGGGTTGGGTTGGGTTGGCTCGGATCCTTCTTTTAATGGTTTGCTTATCAAGCTCAAACATGAGTGGCTCGACTTGCACACGAACTAGCAAATGTTTGAGCTCTTTCGATTCGTTTGAAAATTTGCTCGGCTTTTTTGATATGTTTTTATTTCTATTTATTTTGTATTAAATTTTAAATAAACAATACAAGATATGTAAATATTTAGATAGATATAAATTTTAAATTGGTTTGAGCTCAAACATAAGTGTGACTCACCGGTTTGGCTCGTTTCAAGCTTGATCAATTTTCATCACTTAATGGCCAAGCTCAAAATGGCACAGCCAAGCTTAATATAGCCCTAAATGGTTTAAATTTTCCAACACATTACTAAAAAATGAGGAATGTTGGAAAAATTCTGGTCTAGTGAAAGGCTGTTAATAGAATATACTATAAAAACCAATCCCACCCCTCTGCAAGGAAAGAAGTAGGAAAAGAAATAATTGAGTGGAAAGAATAACTTCGTATGCTCATGTGGAGAAAAAGGTATGATAATTACGTGAATATAACCAAAGGGTTTAGAAAAATGTAAGTTGTAATTTATGCACTGTCCATTCAGCAGTATAAAAATATTCAAAACAAGCACTGACTCATTCAAGATAACGGAATCCTAGAAGCATGGGTTCCCCAAAGTATCTCAGAACCATGTCAAGGGGAATTTAACTAACTAACCAAGTTATAGACCCATGGACAAGGTCTTGAAGTCAAGCTCTCAAGGCATCTACAAAACATTATAAAATATAACATAAATGGATTCCCAGTATAGCATAGCAGACATTCCAATCAAACACAACTGCATATGCCTTTTAACTTGGTTTGATTGCAAATGATTCAACATAATGTCTCTAACAAGAAGATGGGGGAATCCATAGCATGCTACTTACATTGCTTTGCACATACTCTGAACTAGATCCTAAAATTTTCTCTCCATAAGCGCCCAGTCCCCCTCTGATGAGTCCTGAGGCCCCAGCACCATAGAATGCATTCCCAAATGGACTTTGCTGTGCAGTGGGTAGTCTTGACCCACCTGGCTGGTTCCCGAGATTATCATACATTTCTGCATAAGGTTATGGAAAGTCAAAATATTATCAGGCCAACTTTCTTGCAATCAGCACTACCGCATTAATTTTTAAGGGCCCTAAAGACTATAAAAAACTAAATGTTTGTTATTTCAAAAGAATGAAAACATATTTCTGCCTCTTCCATTTCCGTCTTTGTAACAGAAATGAAAACTTGTCTATTGCAGATAAGCTAAAAAACAAACAATAGAAAATTTAGGAAAATGAAATGGAAATTTCATTTCCATCGAATCGACTAGTCTACAATACCATAAACCTCTATTCTCATTGGATAGCAACATATCATTGATCATACCAAGAGGCTAACGAAGTTGACAAAATTATAACATTTTGAAGTCAACCCAGATTTTATAATAATAGAGGCTTCTAGTTTCTGTGAACAAATCCGCAACTTCACAATTCATAAATAACTTGTACTTGCACCAAATATAATAAGTAGAAACAGAAAATGCTAGAAAAAAGAGAATACAAGTAATAATCTCCAATTACAAGTGTAGTTGTTTTCAATTGAAGTTTTATTGTCGAACATTCACTCAGGAACCAAAGAGATAGCATATGAAATGCAGGAAGTCCATTGTATCAATAGAATTCTAGCACGCAAACACATTTGTCTAAACACATTTGTGGAGAGTGCAGTTCGCTTTGCCACTTCAGCTGGCTAAAGCATATGCGGATTCATTGTTGTATGCTTGCATCAGATCCCTTGTGATTACTTGTAAAGCATTACAGGTCAAATTAAAAAGAAAACAATGGAAAGATTTAACAATTATACCCATTTAACATAGTTATAGCTTACATGACTTCGACAGATCAAAAAATCATTACAAACTGTGAATTAGTAGAGAAATTCTAACGTGCAAAACCTAAACAAGTAATTGTCTTGTAACACAAAATCAAGAAAATTTTCTTAAATCTGCAGCTATAAATTTCAATCAGCTACAAAAGACATCACATAAATGACACGCATAACATATAGATACACATACATAAATATATAGAGAGAGGGATGGAGCATACTGGAGGATTGTTCAGAACTTTAAATAAATCAGATTCAGATGGGTAGATCAGCAAAAACCGGACAGGGTGTGGAATGGAGAAGGCGAATCGGATCTTTAAGATTGGAGAAAGAAATTTCGATGTGCTCTCAATTTCCTTTCCCTCACAGTTTCTTCTACTAAGAGGAAGAGGAAGAGGAAGAGGAAGAGAGGATCGTTGGGCTTGGATTGAACTGAGCAACACCGACCCGGGAAAAAAAGACCTTTCTCTACAATAGTATAGTGCTCAAGAAGGCAAAGAAATTGCAAAAGGAGAATAAAATCAAAAATATTAAAAATTAATAGTGCCTTGTTAACTAAGTATTAATGTTAAAACAGTATGCATATGGTCGTAATTGTTTATAATATTTAAACTAATTATATTTTGGTAGACCATTTTATAAGTATAAAAATTTTTGAATTTGTAATCAATGCTAAGCAAGCTACCATAATATGAGTAATGCTACGGACACAAACTATTCTACAAATATTTTACAGACGACTGCTGTGACAAACTTCACATTAACAAAGTTGATGTAGAGTATATCAAATCACCAATTTATAAAATAGTTTGTGTCGATAATATTATTCCTATAATATATAGGCTTGTTTGGGCTTTCTTCTTATTTTTCATAGTTAATATTTCAAAATAAATCCTAAAAACATCATCTACTAGTTGTTTTGATTTTGTTTTTATTCAGTTTATAAATATCTAACTTTTAGGTTCGAAAAACTAACTCCAGTTTTGGGTTAATTTGATCACTTTAATTATCAATTATTAAAAAAAAAAAAATTAAACCACAGCCACAGACAATAAATAATATTGGAAGAGAACAACAAAGAAGACGTCACTCAATAAACACATTAAAAAAAATTATCACTTGATGAAAAACTCTTTTATTTTTGTTGCTATATTTAAAATTCTTTTTCCCCTTCAAACGTTTATAAGAAAAACCCAGAATTCTGCCACCTCTTCTTCTTGGAATCCACCTCTCTCTCTTTCGGCGGCCATATCAACTTCAACAAGATTCTCCTCCCTCTGCTAGGTGTGGAAAAACATTCATATGTAGGTGCTTCAACTTGAGACGGGCTTTTGAAGAATTCATCACTTCCACTAGTGTTAAGCTGCTGCAAGAACCTTTGAAAAGAACAGACAGACTCATTTATACAATTATAACATGTTTAAAAGGCCACATCAAAACTGTAATTCGAGCAGATAGTATTAAAAAATCTGGTGCCGCTGCAGGCTTAAGTTGTTGATACCAACAAGCCATTGAGAATTTTCACCAGATGGATTTCATCAGTTAATTTGTACGAAGACCAAGTATATTGAACTGATGATGCTAGTATCTAAATATAATAATAAAGTTACAGATAATAAACCCAGAAAGACAAATGTACAGGGCAACTTGCAGTTGGTGCATTCTTTCGAGTAACTTGAGAATTGAATTCAAGTTCAGCCTTCTTTCATTTTGCTTCTGCTAGTCTTGCCCGCAGTGATTCAGGACTTGATATTTTGTTGATGCTGCAAAAGCACACATAACATTAACCACCTCTGAATAATAGTTATACAACTATAACCTTAAATATGAGAAACATAGTAACTATCTCTAATTATAGTACTCCAACCAATATTTGTATACTACAGTTCTTTCAATGATCAATAAATGAATTGCAATCATCAAACATGAAACACGACAAGGCCTTCCTTACCATAAGAGAAGATCCCCAGTAGATGCTGACTTCTCATAAATCCATTCAGGAACCAGTTCTTGTAACAATGTAAGCTGTTCTTCAACCTCTCCTGTAAATTGCCACAACATTATTAGCTCAAAAAACAGTTGCCACAATTTCATTTTGAAATAAGAACTAAGGCTTACTTTTGTCAACAATATCTAAATGGCTTGCAATTATCTTGTGCATAAGCTCATCTTTTGTAATGGTGGAACGCTTGATTGACTGAAATAAGAAATGAAGCATGTCGAAGAGCTTAGGTAAGTTGGCAATTATCTGTTGACGCCGCTTTGCTTGTGAGATTGCTGGATCCTGATCCTCCAACGCCTTCTTCTCTTTTTCTCTTATCTGCAACAAGGAATTTTGTTTAGTATCATGATTCAAATTATTAAGCATAAGTACAGCCACAAGCCATCTTCCATATAATTTATGACGCATCAAACAAGAAGTAGATGCAGGGGCACCCCTGGAGCAGGTTCAATGACATTTCCTAGAAACATGTTAATCTAAATGATTACCATCTTGGCTTCTTTGGGCAGAGAAATAGTCAATCTAGCAAAGTGTTCAGGAGACATTATTAAAAGCACACATTAATGGAACAACCAAATTCTAGCTTCAACAGAGTTACAAATAACAGGAGATTTTATTTATTCTACAAGTTTCTGAAAGGAATGAAGATACAAGTTCCCAATGTTCGAAAAAGCTAAAAGCGGTACGAGGCGTCGAGGCGTCGAGGCGGAGCGAGGCGGAAGCCTCGATTTGAAGATGATTTTTGAACATAATATGTTTTAGTTAATTAAAAGAATTAACAAATAATTGTATAATCCCCACAAAATGATTTTTGAGCCTTGTAATTCCCCTCCTTTACAAATTTTCTTACAAAAATAATTGTAATAAATTCTTATATATATATATAATTCTTATAATAATTTATAATTTATAAATAATTTATAATAATTTATAATTTATAATTCTTATATATATAATTGTAATAAAAATAATAATCTTTTTAATATATTTTAGTTAGTCCATGAACATAATATATTTTGGTTAATTAAAAGAATTAACAAATAAATAACAATAAATAACCCTAACAAATAACCAGTCGAAAGTCACGGATGAAGTCACGGACGAAGAAGAAGAAGGGAGACGCGGACGACGAAGACGAAGACGAAGCCGATGAAGACGACGTCGACAGAAGAAGACGCCGACGACGACAGAAGAAGAAGAAGAAGTCGACGACAGAAAAACCGAAGACGCCGACGACGAAGACGACGCCGACGACAAAAAGGAGGAAGAAAGAAGAAGAGGAGGAGAAATACCTGGTAACAGCCGAAGCAGTCTCGCAGCCGAGGAGGAGAAATAGCTGGGTAAGTTTTCAATTTGCTCTGCCAAATTTTAGCCCACGCCTCACGTAGCCTTGAGGCGGACGCCTCACTCGAAAATGGCATAAGTCTCGTAAGTCCCCTGTTTAGCGCAAGCCTCGCTCCAGCTTCTGTCCACCTCGCTACGAGGCGCGCCTTAAGGTGTGCGCCTCGAGCGCTTTTTCGAACATTGCAAGTTCCTCCTTGTTCGTATCTTATTTTTGCAATCCACCTAAACAGCAGTTTATCTAAAGAACATTTTTCTCCAAATATTCACCTTTGAAGATGCTTTTAGACAAGTCTAGTTATATCTATGAAATGTTCCAGGTAAACTTTTATATATTGTTCCAAATACAGCATCAAGCAACAACAATTAGCTTCACAAAAGGATATCTTAAGTGATATAAGCAAAAAGGAGGAAGATAGTTGTCCCTTATTGTTCTACTTGTTTAATCTTAGCTGGAGCTGTTTCTACACACTTGTTTTAAAGATGTCTCGTACTCTCATATCCACCATGGCACCACATAAATATTAAGGGTATATATTTAACCACCTCACTAAATCTTGTAAATCCTACCTTGTACCTATAGTGGAGGAAGGAGAAAATATACATCCGTGTGTGTGCGCACATGTACGTGTGTGAGTTTATGTCTTACGCAAAATAGAATTTTACAGATACCATAAACCGTAATGTTTTTAAATGAAACCTATTGGCAAATTTTATAATTATAATAAATAATTTGAAAAGGCTTACCGATTGCAGAAGATTCTCAGGGAGTAAATCGAAAATATCACTGTCAAGTAATAAATTTTTCCCCTCGCTGACTTCCTCGACATGTTGACTTTTCACAGGAGTGTCAAATTTCAGGGACCTACTACGTTGTGGACGCCTGACCAATTTGTTAGGTGATCTGGTTGAATCATCATCTGGGCTCATATAACACCTCTTTGGGGGTCGCAGTGCAGGTGTGGCACTCATGAGCTTTGCTGGAGTTGAAAGGGATTTTGCAGGAGTTCCTTGGACGCTAGCAGATGCTGTGGTAGAAAACTCATTCTTGGTGGAATCTAATTTTTTGATTGGAGTAGCAGTAGGGCAAGATGATGGTGGACAAGCTGGAAAATCCCTAGTACAGTAAGTCTTTATGAGAGATGGTTGATTTTGAAGATGCTTCCTTTACAGAAATACTTTGGTCAAAGTGTGGCTCTGAATGTGGAAGATCAAAACTTTGGACAGGCATCATTGATGGCATTTGGCTTGTTTTCACTGCTTCATTGCTTGAAACTTTCTTTGAAAAGCCCCTCCGGAAAGATTGAGATAGATGGGAAGCTGCAGCGGACTGCTGCACTGAGAGTGCTGACTGCTCATTTGTCAAGGAAAAGTTGGAGGCTCCAACTGTGTTTGTATGCAGAAACTCTTTCTTTGACTTATTAAACGGCTCAGGTAGTGTTTCCTCTGGAACTTCATCCCCCTGAATGCAGAATGTTTTATAAGTTTGATGAAACTTAGTAGACAGTTAGTTTTAATGATTCATGGAGATTATCTCCAAAATGTATGCAGCTAGTACCCAAATATTTCAGGAAATAAAGAAAGTTTAAGACAGGCATACCTCTGGATGAGCTTTAGAAAAGTCCAAAAGCCGAGCTCGAAAGACTTTCCTCAATAGTAAATTGCCACTATTTGATTTCAACTTCCCATCATTCTCAATTGCATTCACATTCAAAGTTACATGAAGATCAGGCTTCATACAACTTGTCCGGTCATCGCGTATAAGAACCTTCTCTACCTCAATTGCTTCAGGCAATACAAACTTTAACTGAGCTAAATGACTATATGAAAACCTCCTAAATAATTAAATCAATGACAATAAATTAGCATAAACCACACACCAAAAATGAGGAAAAATTACTCAATAGCATAATAGAATTAAATATGAATCAGAATACCTTTACCTATCAGTTAAGCACTCAATTTTGGGGCTGATGTTAGTAAATGTTGACATAGTCCCCTTAATTCGAAGGAGCCGAATTGAATTATCCAAGCTACTAAAAAACTTATCCAATATCTCGTACCTGAAAACAGTTACAAAATATCACCCTATTATTAAACAACACTAAAAATTACCATGAAACTCAACTCCACAAAGCCTATACTAATTATCGGATTCAACAACCTAGATCTTAATTTGCCATTTTGTCAATTTAGGGTAAAATAATTTGTTAAACTATATACACCCAATTACATATCTCACTACATTTTTACTTAAGTTCATATTAACCGGATATAACTCTTACATTCTTTATACAGATATGTTTAACATTTTTTAAAGAAAAATTAAGGGCAAAAGTTTAAAATTAACCGATATCAGTCTTCCAGATCTGCAAATACAAAAAACATTCAAAATTCATTCAACTAATGAAAAAACATTTTTACTTAAATAAACTCACAAAGTTTCTTACTTTTCTGGAAGCTTTATAGAACTATCGGATCTTTTTGCTTTTATGAAAGGGGTTTGGCTCTGTGGTGATGAAATTTGCTGTTTTGGGGAGCTCAACGGATCGGATCTATTGCACGGATCCTGGACTTGGAGCGTCTTCGCAAACTGCCGGACTTCTTTTAGGGAGAGAGCGGCACCACGGTTTCGAAGCCGGCGAGGCGGGTTCAATGGCTTCTCGGGGGTTTTGGAGCTCCATGGACTCTGATCCGAAGCTTTGACAGGTTGATCGGACGGCGACGGCGAGGGTTCGGAGCTTGAATGCAGTATTTTCTTTGACTTGAAAGAACCAAAAGATGATGATTTAGATGAATCCATAGCAGATATATACAGAGAAAGAATTCGGGCGACAGAAATGACGGCGAGAGAGATGGAGAAGCAGATATATACATACTGAGAGAGGGAAAGTAATAGGAGTTTTGGCGCGAGTCTGAGCTGGATGCCGATGTGTCCTCTGCCATGTCAGGTTTCGCGCCAAAATCATGTAGGCCTGTGATGCGGCCTACACAATTTGGGCCTAGCTTCCTTATGTTATATGTATGTAAATGATAGCAATTTGGACCTTTCGAGCCCAATAAATGTTTCAAGATTACGGGCAAGTAAAACTAATAAAATAAAGAGTACTTTACAGAACTATACAACATTTAGAAAGTAATTACAAAAGAAGTGCATCCTACAAAATAATTATAAAAAAAGTGCAAAAAATTCAAACCATTAAATTTCAAATTAAATAAGGAAACCTAAAATCAAGGATAATTAATAATTCAAATTCAAATTTTTTGGATCTAACAACAATTTCAAATCCACAATTCAAAATTCAAATTAAAATGAGAAAATTAAAAACAAAAAATTATGAAGGAGTTAATGTTCATCATTCTCCTCCACCGCCTCCCGCCGCCGCCGCCGTCGCTACCACCGCTATATCGTCGGAGTTGCTATTCTGATTTTTTTTTGACGATTTGGTTACCCACAAAAATTAAAATGGTTACCTTTATACGAAGTTTGGCTACCAACTGCATCACATTCAAAATAAATTTGGTAATCAAATAAAACTGAATTGGTTACCTTATCAAAAGGTTTGGTAACTAACTGCATGAAGTTTGGTTACCAACTGCATCACATTCAAAATAAATTAGTAACCTAATAAAACTGAATTGGTTACCTTATCGAAAGGTTTGGTAACCAACTGCATGAATTTTGGTTACCAATAAATTGGTAACCTAATAAAAATGAATTGGTTACCTTCATACCAAGTAACCAAACCTTCATACCAAGGTAACCAAACCTTTATAACAAGGTAACCGAACCTTCATATTAAGGAAACCTTCATATTAAGGTTCGGTTACCTTGGTATGAATGTTTGGTTACCTTGATATGACTGTTTGGTTACCTTGGTATGACTGTTTGGTTACGTTACCGGTGGAGGTGAAAAATGGACCGGTGGCGATGGAAGGCGGAGGGAGGAGAAAGGAGGCGGGAGGAGAGGGAGGGTGAGGGGGAGGGGGTGGGGCGTGGGGGGGGGGGAGGAGAAAGGGGGGCGGGGGAGGGGGAGGAGAAGGGGCGGGAGAGGTGGGCAGGCGGCGGGGAGGGAAGGTGGTGGGGCGGGGGTGGGAGGCGGAAGGAGGAGGAGAAAGACGGCGCGGGAGGAGAGGATGGGATGGGATGGGGTGGGGAGGGGGGGCGGGTGGAAGGAGAAAGTGGTGGGGGGAGGAGGGGGAGTGAGAAAGGTGGGGGAGGAGGGGAGGCGGGAGGAGGGGGAGGTGGGAGGGTGGGAGGCGGTGGGGGGCGGCGGGGGCCGAGGATGGGGAGGGCAGGGGACGAGGGAGGGGAGGAGGAGGAGGAGAAGGGAGGCGGAAATGGAGTGGAGAGAATCATGGGAGAGATAAGAGAGATAATTGTGGCCATAATTAAAGGGATAAGATTGCACTCTTTTTGTAATTAAGTATTGCATATGCATTAATTTTGTAAATATTTTATTTATGCACTTTTTTTTGTAATATTTTATTAAAATGTACTATTATATGTAATTGTCCCTAAAATAAAATGTTTGGAATTTTTTTTAATATGAAGGTGCGGGATAAAAAACAAGAGTTACATTCTATCCAAGAGGTTGATACATACAGACAAAGTTTTTTGATGGGCCTGAGATAGTTGGGAAATTGGTACTAGTTGGGCACTAAAGGCCGACTAAGAAGAAGCCTAGTCCAAATGACATGGGCTGAGCATCCATTTTAGATATCTAGAATGTATTGTAGGAGGCCAGGCGAACAAATTGCACCAGTGCAAAGATGGTATAATCTGATGAATAAAATTGCACCATCTTATTCTTCGTTTACACTTTCATTCTTCTCCATTTCTCAAAGTAATTAACAATATATATATATATATGGTGGCTTCTAGTCAATATGTGCAAGTATAAATATTAATTGAACAAAAGTGTTAATAGAGTAGACAATTATTACCTTTACCATTGGTTAATTGATTCCATCTCTTTATTATTCTCTTTCCTTCAAGCTCGGTCTCTTAAAGTGAGCGGTACATATTTATTTTCATACTCTCCTTTAGTTCGTTTAAGGGAATTCTGACGTTATTGTCATAAACTTATTTTTACAACTATATTTTGTTTATTTTTCAAAAAATCATCATATTCAATAGTTTTTGTGTTTCGGTGACAATCTAAGCACATTTAGACGTTTATCGCGAATTTCTTCATTGTTCTTACCTTGATTTAATATATGATGATTCACTAATTAAATTGATCAACTAAATATCAAATTTGATATTTATCAAACAATATTGAGTATTAAAATTTGAAAAATAATATATATTCCGATTTTACATGTTAATTTTTTTTATTACAAATCACGTGAATAAATATAATTAATAATATTTTTACGATATGTTTAATATGTATCACGATCGTAATTGTACAGAAATATTCCGTAATATATAACATGACTTAAAAAGTTGGGTCATGGAGACCATTGTGGTGCAACTCAAAAAACCCCTTGGCCTTGTTTTATCCTTCTCGTTCTCGGAGTCGTACTATGACGAGTACTATCCATCTTCACGTCTCCTTTATAATTAGAAAAAAAGCCGATATAAGTATATAGGAGAAGGTTTACAACAGCAATATTCCAATTTTCTTCCACGCAATCAATCAAAGCCCTTTCGTTTTCTCTCTCTTCGTTGTTTTTCCCTCTTTCAATCTCATCATCGTCGCATCAACTTCAGCCCTTTGGTCTGACAGTCGAATTCTTTTGATTTTTATCCGATTCCTCTACTGGGTTTCTCCAGCAAACTTGCAGTTCCAACCTACTCCGGTGTTTTATAGCACCCCGAGTTTAATTGGGTTTCAGGTAAAACTGCCATTTGTGGCCTCGATTTTAAGTCATAATTTATGGGTTTTGGAGGAATTTAAATTTCAGTCACGCACAAAAAATATTTCTTGTTATGGTTTTGTTGTGTTGTGCTCCTTTTGATATGAGTATTATTTGTTCGCCCATGAAGTTACAGAAAATAGTTAGCTTCTTAATCAGCTGATTGTGTGACCAAAATTTTACATGTACAGAGTGTTTTGTACTTATTGTTGTTAAGTATTGCATAAAAATTCAATCTTTATTTCATTGTTGCTTAGCGATTGTGTGATCATTGCTTACTATTTTCAATAAATGGGTTTCTTTTTGTGAGTCTAATTTTTTTTGAAAATTGACTTCTTTTCATTAAAAAGATAATTTCTTTTTGCTGAATATTATCATTCTTATTGTTCTAAATGTTCAGTGGGATTCATAAGAAATTATGTGAATAATATATATTTTTAGATGCATGTAGTATTAATGTATATAGTCATCTTAGATTCTGAGATTAGTCATCTGAGATTCTGAAAAGGAAAAATAACATCAAGGAGGCTGCTTGTTAGGCATTTATGAAGACATTGCCTACTTTGACATTTCTCATCTTCGGGAGTTGAACTTTTATGGAAGGTTCTAGATTTTTGGGAGACAATTTAACACGCTTAAAGTTTAAAATAGTTCATATAGCGTGTGGCCTTACTACGTTAATAATATGTCTCTTCTTGTTCGCATGTGTAGCAGTCATTGTTTATATATGATTTCTTCATGTGCCCAAGCATTGTAGATTACGGCAGGAATAATTTAATTATTTTCCTCTTACCAGCACTATGCTGTAACAATTTAAACACTTCGGGGGATGGACTGGCTGTATTTGTCTACTGTTAGTGGACGTGAATGATGTTCAGTGGACAAAAGGGTGCTAATGCACTTAATATTTTTAAATGGAAATGGCATGGTGAATCATCCCTAACTACAGGATTGCTTAACGACGTTCCCCCTGAAATTGAATTGTCCAATTACAACAGCGCACCAAGTCCTGGCAGTGAAAGCCCTTCCGGGCTTCTTAATGGTGATAGTTTCAATGCAGGAACCTATCACCGATTTGGATATGTTCTTTGAGAGGCTGTACAACTACTATTGTGAGAAAGGTCTCTGGTGCATTATAATAAAGTGGATAGTTGAACTGTTGAGCTTGGCTTTCACCATATGTTTCTCCGGATTTTTCTTATTATATGTTGATTGGAATGGTCTTCGCAATGCAAAGTGTGGGATGGATGCAGTTGAATCGGGGATTAAACCATGCGACTTGTCTAAGGAAGCTCTTCATCAGCATCCCTTGACCCCATTTACGCTTTCTAAAGCTGTTATTGTTGGGTATTTGGGAATATTTTCTATCTACTCTATCTTCTGTTTTTTAAGGTTTTTTGCACAATTGAAGGACACTCTAAAAATCCGTAACTTCTACTGCAACAGGTACTGATTTTTGTGATTCTTTCTTTCTTTCTCTTCTTTTCTGTTCTTTTCTTTTTTTGCTTACGGGATGGTTTCTTACATACAGAGGTCATTTTTCCAGCAGGCTTATGTTTTGGTAGCAATTACATTTGTCATTACCTAATTGACATTATAGAAAATGAAATTTTGTCATGCATGATAAACAATTTATAGTTTTGTGCAGTCTCCATGTAACGGACAATGATATGCAAACCATGCCATGGGCATCGATTCTTGAAAAGGTTGTTCACTCACAGCACTCACAGCAACTGTGTATAGTCAAGGACTTGTCTGCTCATGATGTTGTAATGCGATTAATGAGGAAGGAGAACTACTTGATTGGAATGCTCAACAAAGGAGTGCTTTCTTTTCCAATCTCTCAGTGGGTTCCGGGGGCTGGTCCACCTGTCAAATCTGGTCCTATTGGTACACGACGTTGTCTAATACTAACAAAGACCCTTGAATGGTCCTTAAACTGGTGCATTTTGCAGAGCATGTTTGACAGGTGTGTGCTATTTTTTTCCCCTTTAGCCAAATATATTATGTAGTTGAATGCTCAAACGGTTCTCTGATTACTAGCAAATTTGTTCCAAAAGAGAGCTCTATTAAGACACCCAGATGGAAAGGGTCCTTGTAATCCAAACAATAATTCAAAATAAGGTCTTGTGTTGTTCATTCCTGTAAAAAAAAAGTTCTTGTATAATTCAGTACTTCAGTACCTATCACTTATCCGGATATGCTTAAACTACTTTAATGATCACAATAGGGGGGAGAGGAAGCTGGTTGGTCGGGGTTATTATATAAATATATTCTAAACGTTTATTGAGTTTGACTATCTACTTCTGATCCAAATAATTTTCTGCAGAAACTTTTGTATTCGGAGGGACTTCATTTCCGATCCTAAAACATTAAAGAAAAGTCTTGTGTTAGTTGGGCTTGCGATGCTTCTCCTTTCCCCATTTCTTGTGATATTCATGCTGGTATATCTGTTCCTGAGGCATGCTGAACAATTCTATAATCATCCAAGTACGGCTTCATCTCGAAGATGGTCTAATCTTTCAAAGTGGATCTTTAGGGAATTTAATGAGGTATTGTCTTTACCAATAACTTTTCTCAATTGCGTTGCGACAAATTCTCTTTTTGATTTCTACTTTTGAGTGTGTGCTTGTTTTTTTTGTTTTACCATATAAGATCAAAAACGAATTTTAATGGGACAGAATCTGGGTGGTAGAGTTGTGAAAATACTTGTTTCATCCATTATTTTGGATCTTAGCTCATCCTGTCAACACTAATTTGAAGGTCATTTGGTCATGTTAAATTGAGGTATTAGGAGACAGACAAAATATGCAATTAATAGTACAAACTGAAAGTGATTGGCCTAGATCCGAACCTTTATTTCTCATTTCCTCCCATTGCCTGCCCGAGCTTATAACATAATACTATGCGAACATGTGTATAGGCCTCCAGGATTCAGGTTTATCTCTGACAAGCTCGACATATTTAGGTTATTTTGATATCTGTATCCAATTCTACAATTAAAATTTCACGTGTGTTGTCACATATCTCATAGTATTTTGTTTCAGGTTGATCATTTATTCCATATCTCATAGTATTTTGTTTCAGGTTGACCATTTATTCAAGCACCGGATGAACAGCAGTGTACTACATGCTTCTGAATATCTAAAACAGTTCCCATCTCCTATTTTGTCTGTCATTGCAAAGTTTATCTCATTCGTTTCTGGTGGATTTGCTGCTATTCTGATCATCATTGCATTTCTGGAGGAGTCCCTACTTGAAGGCCATGTAATGTATTTCCTGTAAAATGTGATATAATGTGCAAATTGGTAATTATCACAAAAATTAGTGGAGTTCCTCACATTTACTAATGCATTTTGTTTGACATTTCAGATTTTTGGTCGCAATTTGTTTTGGTATGCTGCTGTTTTTGGAACCATAACAGCTATTTGTCGGGCTGCAGTAACAGATTATCATCTAGTCCTTGATCCACAAGGTGCGATGTCTCTAGTTGTCCAACACACACACTATATGCCAAAGAGATGGCGTGGCAAAGAAAATTCTGAAATTGTGCGGATGGAGTTTGAAACTCTATTTCAGGTAATTCTGCTGTAGTGGTCTTTTCTGTTATAACCAACAACTGGTTTGAGTTCTCAAAGTAAATGTCTTGAAATTCAAACTTTTGGTGGTTGGTTCTCATACTAATCCATTAGTTAATAGAAGTAACACCGAATATGATAACATTATTAAGATAAGTTCGACAAGCCACCAGTTGTCTATCAGGTGGTCTGTTCTGTTTTGAGGGTTAGCGTTATTGTGCATGATATCAGTGTGTATTGTAATGCCACCCCCCTCCTCCACAACAACAACCAACAACAAAAATAAATATTTAATAAGATTATAATGAGTTGTGGGGGTGTTGGCCTCATATGCTTACTGGAAAATATCTTCGCCCATAGGGTTTATGTTAATTCAGTACTTAATTGAATTGAGTTTTTCTATGATTCAGTATACTGGAATGATGCTACTGGAAGAGATGGCCTCAATTTTTCTTACTCCTTATTTACTAATATTTGTTGTCCCAGAGGTAATTGTTCAGTATATTATTAAAATATTAAATCATGTGCTACACTTATGCTAGTTTTTCAACTGAGAAGCTCTGTTCCTGTTGCAGCGAGTGGATGATATTTTGCAGTTTATTGCTGATTTCACAGTGGATGTTGAAGGTGTTGGTCATGTTTGCAGGTGAATCTGCAAATCTGTTTGATATACTTATTCCGTGCTTTCCTAGTAAGGCCTTGTACTTATTTTTCATTTTAACATATAAATTCCACAAACTTCTAAAAAATGTAAATTATAAATAAATAAAAACAGCGAAAGATAACCGTGTAGGTATAGTTTTCTCTTTGCCTGTGGAAAGTGCTGCATGGTCTGTATTGCTACCCTTCTCACCTTGGAGAATTGTTAATGTAATCATATTATTATCTTGTTATTTTGGCAGCTTTAGTGTCTTTGATTTTCAAAACCATGGAAATCGCAAGTATGGTTCACCACATAATTCACCTCCAAACGAGAGAAGTTCCCAGGGAAAAATGGAGAAGTCATTCTTGAGGTATAATTACTGCCCATAAGTATTTCTCGGTTTGATTGATCATAAATCCTAGTCTCGAAACTATATCTTGCTTTTATCTTGCAGTTATTTTGACATTACATCTGTGGATGTACCGACTTCTATTTTACACTAATACTTTTAATCTCCTTAATTCGCTTGCAGCTTTAAAAGTAACTATCCTTCATGGGAACCAAATTCTCAGGGAAAGCAATTCCTCTCAACACTTGAAACATTCAGGGAGCAGAAGTTGCAAGGTCAGGAAAGAATACCTGCACATTTCCCCCCTAGAATGCAACAATGGAGTCCAAATTTGAGAGGCCAAGGTGATCTAAACAACTTCTTCTGGAGAGAAGCCCTTCAGAATATTCCAGAAAGGGGCTACCAATTGGGCTCCTTGTGGCTGATTGATTCCAATCAGAAGAATTATCCGTATATTCTTGACTGGTACTATACATCTCAACCTCATCTTCCAAGAAATGTTCCATCAAGACCTTCTGATGTTGCCGCCGAGGGGAGCACAAGGAACTTCTGGATGCCACCCAACATGGCACATCATGAAGCAACATACGACGAATACTGGGGGCAATTATTTGATGATGGATCACAGAGTCATATGGAGGCATCTACAGCAGCTCCCTTCTTTCCGGGGAGTGTGCTACATCATGATGACTCGGTCAATGCAGCACATCACCCTAGTAGTAGGAGCCATTGGTGGGATAGACGTATTGCACAAGGTGGTAACACCCAAACAAGCTTTCTGGAGCCTCCAACTTTCAACCGCAACACTGATAATTATTATGACATGTTATCTGATAGAAGCATGATAGAGGAACAAGAACACTTGGACCTGAGGAGATCTAACAGGTTGTCCCGGACTTTTTACTTGGACGACTTGGAGGGTGGACAATTTAATCTACCATTTGACGATATCTACAGTAGACATTCTACGAGTTCAGAGCCCGATCCCTCAAATCTCTTGTGAATAATTGCTTTGCTTTCGGTTCTCGGCGGCCTTCTGGCTTTAAGATCTACGGGTTTCCAGATTTGAACTTAAATATCTGTTCTTGGCATAAAGGAGGAAAGATCACAATTCTTTGTTGTATATAATTATTTCACGGCCCTCGACTTCATTTGGAACAGGGTGACGATTAGTCACCTCATTCCTATTGAAGATGTAAACGTAAAGTAGACCATTTGTTATAGTCATTACATATATACATACTGAAGCCTTATTGTTCTTTCAGATTTACGTGGTGGTGGTTCTTCCATTGTGGTTTTTAGTAGCAAGGTAGGTTGGTTGGTTCTTGGAAACGCACATAAACCATTTAACAAATTTGCGTATTGAATAGTTTAATTTATTAGTATATTATTTGCTTATCGGAAAATGATATATATGTCCACAAATTTAACAAGCTCACTATTGATTGATTGATAACTAAAAAATGAACAGCAAAAGCGGATTTTAGATAGTATGGATGATTGTAATTGGTTATTACCATTATGTCAACTTATTAAATATTAATTACAATGAGCATCATTTGTAAGTTACTTCTGGTAACAATGTAGTTTTTATTTATTTATAATTTTAATTTTTATGTCTTGCATTATTCGATTGTTCAAATTTGGCTTCTAAAATATTCATATTTGGCAAAATATTCTCCTCCTTTTAATTTATGATAATTACTGAAAATAACTTCAATTGAATAAATAATTTTTGCTAAAAGGTTTGTTTATTTTAAGCTAAAATAATTATTAGAAAAAAAATGACAGTATTTATTATAACTTCAATTAAATCAATATTATTGTTTTAATTTTTTTCCTCCCAATGCTCCCGATCCTTATTCTGTCTCTCTCTCTCTCCAGCCTTCTCTTTCTTTCCTTCCTATTTCCTTTCCTCCCTACCATTTTCCTTTCTATCGTGATATTTTTATTTTAGCAAGGAGTAGGGTTTTTCAAGGGTTTAACCTACGGCACAGAGATACAGCAAAACCATAAAACCCAGTCTCAGACTTCGAGAAACAATCTCAACAATTCGTCATGAGAAGAGCTTCATTTAAAGTTATCTCTCACTTCCAACCATACACCAATACCTCTTCCTCTCTCCTCTCCAGAGACTTCACCACCAAACTCTCAAACAATCCCAGCAACCCATCACATACCCATCTCAAGAACTGCTCTAAATCCCATGGTTTTCTATTTTCTAAAATCAATGAACCCCAATTTCTTGCAAACCCATCTCAGAATCTCAATACCCTTGTGGACCAACAGCAGCAGTCCCCTCAAATGTCCTCAAGACAGAGGCAAATCAAAGAAAAATCACAACTTGAGGAGGCTTTTGAATCTGCAAAGACCACTGAAGATATGCTCAAGTCATTCAAAGACATGGAGGCCAGTTTTAATGAGAAAGAGCTTGGTTTGGCTTCCTTGAAAATGGGCCTTAAACTTGACCAAGAAGGTGAGGATCCTGAAAAGACTTTAACTTTTGCTCTTAGGGCTTTAAAAGTTTTGGATTCAGATGATAAATTGTCTTTCCCTCTTGCCATGACTTTGCAATTGTTGGGTTCTGCTTGTTATAACTTGAAAAGGTTTAATGATAGTTTAGGGTATCTTAATAGGGCTAATAGGATACTGGGTAAATTAGAGGAAGAGGGTGCTTGTAGTGTTCATGATATTATGCATGTTCTTCATGCGGTTCAGCTTGAATTGGCGAACACCAAGACGGCCTTAGGGAGGAGAGAGGAGGCTCTTGGTAATCTCAAGAGGTGTTTGGAGATTAAAGAGATGACATTGGAAGAAGATAGTAGAGAACTTGGTAATGCTAATAGGGATCTAGCAGAGGCATATGTTTCAGTTTTAAATTTTAAGGAGGCGTTGCCATATTGTTTAAAGGCCATGGATATACATAAGGCAAAATTGGGGCTTAATTCCGTGGAGGTTGCACATGATAGGCGGCTTCTTGGAGTAATTTACACTGGATTAGAAGAACACGAGAAGGCATTGGATGAGAATCAGTTATCGCAGAAAGTCTTGAAGAATTGGGGTCTTAATGCAGATTTACTTCGTGGTGAGATTGATGCTGCCAACATGCAAATTGCATTGGGGAAGTATGATGAGGCCATTAATATTTTGAAAGGTGTTGTTCCGCAGACTGATAAGCAGAGCGAACAGCGAGCTATAGTCTTCATTTCCATGGCCAAAGCCTTGTGTAACCAGGAAAAGTTTGCAGACTCAAAGAGGTGTCTAGAGATTGCGTGCAGAATTCTCGATAAGAAAGAATCTATCTCTCCTGTAGAAATTTCTGAGGCGTACATGGAAATATCAATGCAATATGAGACAATGAATGAGTTTGAAACGGCAATCTCTTTGTTAAAGAGAACACAGGCCATGCTTGAGAAGCTCCCTCAAGAACAGCACTCAGTAGGAAGTGTTTCTGCAAGAATTGGTTGGTTACTTCTGCTAACAGGCAAGGTGCAACAGGCTATTCCTTATTTGGAGGATGCAGCAGAAAGATTAAAAGAAAGCTTTGGTTCTAAGCATTATGGCGTGGGGTATGTTTACAATAATTTGGGTGCAGCATATCTGGAACTAGATAGACCTCAATCAGCTGCACAGGTTTTTGCATTTGCAAAGGAGATCATGGATGTCTCGCTTGGTCCTCATCATACTGATTCAATTGAGTCGTGCCAGAACCTTTCAAAAGCATATGATGCCATGGGAAGGTAAACAAGCTTTTTTTTGTTTATTATTTATTTCCATATCATTACTTATTCTTTGCTAGTTCATTGGTGTTGGGAATTCCACCACAACTTTCCCCATGTAACTCAATTACTACTTTTCTTCACCTATTTTGAGGTTGGGGATGGGGCTCTGAATCCTTACTCACCTTAAGCCATCAGTAACCAACCCAACTTATTCTCTATCTCTCTTTCTCCCTTTCCTCCCTCTCTGTGTCTTTGTGAAATATCCAGTAAATATGATCTCATTATGATATGATTTCTTCGCCTTTGCATTTTATATCTGCCGAGATAGAGCTTATCAATGAATCCCAAATAACAGAACATTCAAACTTTTAAGCTACACGTATCAAGCTTACGTCATCCACTTTTCCAGAAACAAGTAGGAAATGAAAGAATGGGTCATCCAATCCATTAACACTAGGTCCTTCAAAATGATTTTGCAGGAGTGCACAACAATTTCCTTTGGTATATAGATACTGTGTGTATCCAATGCCCAATGTTATCTGTTCCCCAACTACCCCAACAATTCCTTCCGGCCACTCCCTCTTTCAAAGTGAACTCTGAAGCTAACACTAAATTGATAATTTTCTCTCCTATGTTAAAAGTTCAAAAGATATTTGATACAACACATTTCTCCAATTTAATGTTTCCACAGTAACATTTCCACCACCTGAAGTTACGAAAAATATTTCTTTGAAATAGATTAGCAATTTATGGGGTTTCTCTTTCATTTTGATGTCTACACATTAGTTTTATATGCCCTAATTGGATTTCTTGTTTAATACAGATACTTCTATGTAGTATGTGAGTCTGTTTATGCGTTCGTGTTTTCAAGTGCATGATGGCTTCCTCTTTTCTCCCTTCATATAAATGCCATGTACCTCATGCTCTTCTTTGTTTAAAAAGATCAATGTTCAGAAGTGAGTTGAAATTAACCCCAAGTTCTTAAAATCTTCTACAAGTTCTCCTTTCTTCCACCTCCAAAATAGTCTTATTTGAGTACTTATGTAGTGTTTTACAAGATTATACAAAGTTGTTTCTTATATGTCATTCTCACTATCCTCGCAAAACATGGAATGGTTTACTTCTATAGTTTGCATTACACATTTTCCTTATGACGTTAATTATGAACTGAAAGATCATTCTTCTGTTCCTGTTTATATGGTAGAGTTAATCATCCAAATGAACTTGTCCATTTCCCAATAGAGAATAGAAACCCTAAAGGCCATCTTGGTATGAGCTTTGTACATGATATTTAATAGCAGTATTAAAGTAAATGCATGCTTGACGTTAGTTTCTAAGATTCTTCTTACGTATGCATTTGCAGTTTTGATTTGAGAGTTGAAATTTTTCAGAGTCCCTTTGTGTATATGGAAACCTACAAGCTGGTTTCCCTTAAATCTCTTTTTACCTTGGAACATCAGAAGACCATGGTATTATCTATAAAAAGACAAAAAAAGAAAAGAACATCAGAAGACCATGTTCTTTCTTTTTGGAGTTCCTGGGCCTTATTTTCTCAATTGTTTTTTTTAGCTGTTAAGTATGTTGTTTGACCTCATCTTTTGGATTTTGCAGCTACACACTTGCGATTAATTTTCAGGAGAAAGTAGTTGAGGCTTGGGAAAGCCATGGTCCAAGTGCACAGGATGAACTCAGAGAAGCACGCCGATTTCTTGAACAATTAAAGAAGAAAGCTCATGGTGTATTATCTGAACAGGCTGCCATGAAGGCACTGCCTTTGTCCCAGACTAGTAAATTTGTCTCAGCTAGTAGCTCACAAACTGGTGTTACAGTCAGTGAGAAGCTACCAAAGGTGGCCTAACAGGTCATCTAAGAACCGGTGCATCATAGCTGCAAAACTACATGCTTCTGTTTCTGGTGGGCTTTACAAATAAAGACTTGTGAGTTTGTTCATTTCCATATTTCTGATATGTGTAGTAGCTGTTTACGGTGGCTGGGCGATTTTGGAGAGCGCAGTATCCTGTTATCTGATAAAATCTGTATTGAGCATTACATGGTATTTAGAACAAGGAGTTACCGAAGAGTTGATTTTCATAAGGTTGTCCATTAAATGAGTACTGTTTTTCTCTGAATAACTTTTTCAATAAATGCTTACGCTTTTCCAGTGTTATAAAAATTCTCGCCTAGGTCCTATTAATACCTGCCTAGGCTTTCAACGGTCCTCTAACGCCTCGATTTGGCTGGGCGCCTAGGTTTTTGCCTAGGCAGAATCAAACCTTTAGTTTGAAGCTCTAAAATAGTACTTGAGATGATTTTTAAGATTTAGAAGATTGTTTTTTGGTAATGTTTTTATGTTAAATTTTAAAAAATTACATTTACTATATGTTTTGTATACTATAACATGTATATACAATAGAAAAATAAATAAATAAATCTGATCGCTTAAAAAAATGCTTAGGCGCTAGGCGCCCATTTCGCCACCTAGGTCTGTCTAACTTTATTTAATTGACTTTTTACGGACAAATTGATCATATTTAGAATTAAAATTTATTTTTAGGTGTATTAGATATAGACACAAAATTATTATCGTAAAAAAGTACATCGAGTATACAATCAAAGTCAACTTATTTGATTTCAAAAATTCTAATACATTTGTTTAATTATTAATCTTAAAGTTGGTCAATTTGACTTTTTATCAATTAGACAAATAAAATCGGAAGGAGGGAGTATATAGAAATGAATGAAACAAGGTTCCTTATAGAGTAGTTATGGTAGATTTTTTCTCTTTATTGGGGCATCTCGATCAAAGTTTCATTGTAATAATTTGTAATTCAGTTCTGTTATTATTGCAACTTGTGAGACTTGCTCCATTTCTTGTCATTAGATGGATGGTACGGGAGGAGCAAAGTCAGGCTTAGGAGTGAAATGTATTTATGGGTCTGACTCATGGTTACTAGGAACATTGATTGAGTTGGTATGCGGAACTACATCCGGTACGAGAAATTCTACCTATGGTAGAATGCACAATAATGCATCTAAGCTATCGTCACAGCACCCATGGTAATAAGATGATTCTGTTACTATGAAGTTAATTTCATAGTAAGTTGGTCAATTCAGTACTAACACGAAGAGAGAGATCACCTCCCGCCTGCGTGTCGACACTATATTGGTCAATTGACTACTTCATGCTAACCAACCCCTTCCGTAATAAGAGTTTCATGTAACCCTGCATGTCTGGAATTCTGCAGCTCTTTGTTACATGGCATATCGCCTGATAAGTAGCTACCTCTGGCTAGATGTTGTGTTGGACATTTTAGAAGCATTTGTAAGAAAAATATTCGATCGTGATAGATCTGTGTTAGCCAGCGTTGGGTCTGTCATGACACGATGCATTGTGCTTCATTTCCGCTAATTGTCTCAACTTCTGGAAGGATAT
The DNA here is from genome assembly GCA_020205555.1 of Panax stipuleanatus. Lineage (NCBI taxonomy): Eukaryota > Viridiplantae > Streptophyta > Magnoliopsida > Apiales > Araliaceae > Panax > Panax stipuleanatus. Next base: position 166,310,126 of record CM035115.1, read on the forward strand.
GATTGCAAGTATTGCGATTTTTATGGCATTATTAATGCGTATTGCTTGTAATGAAGAACTGCATTATAACCGAGTCATAGAGAGCTTATAATAAATCATGCTTTGCTATCAATACTTGAGCTGTAATTTGTTAAAACGTACTTGTTTTTGGCATTCACATTCATACCCTAATAAAACAGTAGGCTTGTCTGTACAATCTAAAAACATCCAGATGCGTTATCATATGAGATTCATTTATCAAAAATACTTATGTTACGTTTGAATTGAATTGGAGTAATGAAGGTGGGAATGGAATGAAAAAAATTGTGTTTAGTTCCTTTGGGGAGGGAGAACATATAAAATAACTCATTGATTGTAAAAATGGAATGAATCATTCCACTCTTCATTCCATTCCTTCCATCCAAACTTAGCATTATGTCTTGAATGCGCTCTTGGTTGACCATTTTTGTGCTTCATTATTGATTGATTATTTATTTAATTATATGATACGAAAAAGTGAAGAAACGTGTAGTGAAGTGAAACAAAATACATCTCTCCTTTGCTGGAGCTGGAGGAAACATCAAATCTGATATCCTGAAAAACTTTTGTTTTCCTTGCAATCCCTTTCCTATTTAAATATGGATTATCTTATTACAAATTTTATGCCATGCACATGTATAGGAATGAGAATGGTAATTTATATAGTATTACACATCTCTAGAAGGTCAAACTTGGCAATTACATTTTTTTTTTTTGGATTCCATAATAGTTTATTAAATGAGCTGGAGCTTAACTGGTGATTGGTCATTTTATTTAGAATAATGCTACTATCACATAAATATGGTGACATAACTCTCACATATTGCGAGGTGACAGTATGTGATTTGTTGTTGAGTTAAGTGGGTCATGTCAACAACAAATCACATACGGCCACGTCAGCAGTTTGCGAGAGTTATGTTATTGTTTTATGTGATAGTAGCATGACTCTTTTATTTATTTTTACAGAAGATGATGGTGGGGACTCTGAAGCCATTATCAAACTTAAAACAGAGTCGTATCTTTTTGTTATGGCATTCACCAGCACCAACATAATTTAATTGCTCCAAGAAAAAGAAAAGAAAGAAGAGGTAAACTCGGTGGTAATTCCCCAGGGACACCTCTATAATCAATTTACTCATTGTTAGCAACTGTTGCAAAAGAAGGGTCCCTCAATTTTAGAATCATAGTTAAAGCACAATCATTTTCATTCATGAAGAAGAAGAGTAAGAAGGGAGAAAAACAGAGGAAAAAGTCATCTATGGCCGCCTCTAGTGCGTTTAGCAATGATTTTTGCAGCCATGGCAATATTTTAGCAGTACCCTTCCAATATGACTAACTCTCTCATAACTAAAATCTCCTGGCACACTTTTGTTTATGCATTTCCCTTACAAGTTTAGCATCCCAAGCAAAGAAGAGAAGCACAAAATGGAAAATAAACAAAAGGGGAAAAATAAAAAATATGATTAATGGCTAGAACTCAATAGGAAGTACTGAACTTCTTGATCCTCTTCCATGTCCGAATGAAAAGAAGGGTTTTCGGAATCTGCTGCTGCTGCATTCCTCATTGTTTCTAGCATCACTAAAATGCCTATCGTGCCGTATAATCTCTTGAACTGATATATAAACATTCCGGTCAGCTGCAGAATCCATTGAGAAAGATCTCCGAATGGGTCGTACACAAAACTGATCATCTTTTTCTCTTACATTGATGCATTCATCTCCCATAATCGGCGCGTGATGGAACTTTCTCTGTGAATGTCTTATAGATTGCACCAAATGCTCTCTTGACTCGTTTCTTTCTTGTTGTTCACTCAATTCAATGACCACAAAATCTTCATCACTACCTGTGAGCCCTCTGCTGATGAATGGGTGGGGATCTTGAGGAGAAGAATTTGGTGCAATAATCCGATCAATCGGATATCGGGTTGTACGGGAAATGCTTAATCTGCAAAGAGGGCAATTATCATTGCTTTGAAGCCATATGTCAATGCAGTCCAAGTGGAAGGCATGTTTGCAGCTGGGTAGGACTTTTAGCGTATCATTTTCTTGAAACTCATTCAAACACACCACACATTTGTACAGACTTGTTTCTTCACCTTCACCTTCACTTTTACTATACTGAAAACTTGGGATTTGGCGGATTAACAGTTGGTCTAGCCCTCGGCTCTGCCATGAGGGGGAGTAGGCCATGAATGGATCTTCAGAAGGCTGCGCAAAGCGCCTGAGAGGGTCAAATTGTTGCCAGTTTAAGCAGCATTTAGTGACAAAGATGTAGTAGCCTACTAGTAAGAAAGCTGTGGCCATGATGCCTAGTAGTCCAAGGGCAAGGATTGGGAAGCCATTGGTTGAATTGGGCAGGGGAGATTGATAAGGTGGATATGGCTGGTTCTTGATTGAAGAAAGAGATTGGGGGATAAGATTGTAATGGATCTTGATTGGAGGAATAAGAGGTTGAGATTCATGATTGTGTGTATATATTTGAACAGAATTCATGTGAGATGGGCTGGGAGAATTTTTTTTTCCTTTTCTTTTTCTTTATAAAATAAGTATTGATGAACACGAAATGATCAAGTTTGCATTTGGCAAGATCTTGAATAGGAAGTGAATCAAATGAATGAAAAAATGTTATAAAAAAAGGTGTAGCATTAAATGAAGGACGGAGGAGGGGGGAGGGGGGAGGGGAGAGAGACATGGAGATGGGAGTTGGAGAGAGAAAGGTTAAGTTGACTCCTCATTCCTCAATGACATTGCTGTTTGAGAAATCTAAGAAAAATAGCTTTAATTCCAGTGCACAGCCGAATTGATCCATCGAAAAATTACTCATCAGAAAATAGATACAGCTTCCCCCCCCCCCCCCCCCCCCTCTCCCTTTGCACAATTCTATTCTTGGCTACTTTAATCAACATGTTTGTAATCAGCGCGAGTATTTTATCAAATTCAGTAATGAAAAGTTACAAAATCAAACAGTAAAACTTTAGGACGTGGATTAAATTTCAACTTTATTATAAAAATAGATAGATAGATGGATGGATAGACAGCATTTCAATTATGAAATCCAGGGTAGAATTTGGAGAAATTGAATTGAAATCGTAAAGTGAGAACAAGGCAAGGCATGCGGGGGAGGACCCATGTAACTCCAGCGCGGGTGACCTAATTACTTATTTTTGAATTGGAATTGGATATACTTGGAAATTGAGTGACACAAATATTCCATGAAAACAACATCACTTTCTCATCCCTGGGCCTGGGCCTGGGTCTGTCTCAACGTATTAGCCATCCATCCCAAGGTTATTGTTACCATGGTTCATGGTTGGAATTATTAACTCAATTTTCATTCTTCCAACACTCTCTCTGCATGCATGTGATCCTCCTCCTAATGTTTTTCTTCGAGTCCTTTACAGAACTATGCAACAATTAGAAGTAATTACACTATTAGTGCATCCATAAAATACTTACAAAAAAGTGCAAAAAATTCAAACCATTTAATTTCACATTAAATAAGAAAACCTAAAATCAAGGAGAATTAATAATTCAAATTCAAATCTTTTGGATCTAACAACAATTTCAAATCCATAATTCAAAATTCAAATCAAAATGAGAAAATTAAAAATAAAAAATTATGAAGGAGTACAGTTCATCATCCTCCTCCCCCGCCTTCGCTATATCGTCGCCGCCGCCGTTATATCGCCGCCGCCACCGCTATATCGTCGGAGTTGCTATTCTGAATTTTTTTTTGACGATTTGGTTACCCACAAAAATTAAAATGGTTACCTTTATACGAAGTTTGGCTACCAACTGCATCACATTCAAAATAAAATTGGTAATCAAATAAAACTGAATTCGTTACCTTATCGGAAGGTTTGGTAACCAACTGCATGAAGTTTGGTTACCAACTGCATCACATTCAAAATAAATTGGTAACCTAATAAAACTGAATTGGTTACCTTCATACCAAGGTAACCAAACCTTCATACCAATGTAACCAAACCTTCATAACAAGGTAACCGAACCTTCATAACAAGGTAACTGAACCTTCATATTAAGGTTCGGTTACCTTGGTATGAAGGTTTGGTTACCTTGGTATGAATGCTTGGTTACCTTAATATGAATGTTTGGTTACCTTTATATAAATTTTTGGTTACCTTGATATGACTGTTTGGTTACCAACGTATGAAAGTTTTGTTACCGGTGGAGGTGGAGAATGGACCGGTGGTGGAGGGGAGGCAACGGGTAGTGGATGGGACTGAACTGGTGGTGGTGGAGAATAAACCGGAGGTGGTGGAGATTTAATCGGAGGCGGTGGTCGTCGAGGAGAAGGAGAAAGGGTGGCGGGAGGAGGGGGAGGCGAGGGGAGGGGAGGGGGTGGGGCGGGGGCTGGAGGAGGGGAGGGCGGTGGGAGGTGGAGGGAGGAGAAAGGGGGTGGGAGGAGAGGGAGACGGAGGGGTGGGGCGTGGGCGGGGGGAGGAGAAAGAGGGGCGAGAGGAGGGGGAGATGGAGGGAGGGGAGGGGAGGGGAGGGGGAAGGGGAGGGGGAGGGGCGGGAGGAGGAGGAGGGCGGTGGGAGGCGGAGGGAGGAAGTGGGGCGTGGGCGGGGGGAGGAGAAGGGAGGCGATGGTGATTAAATTGCAGTGGCATTGAAATGGAGTGGGAGAGAATCGTGGAAGAGATAATAAAATAATAATTAATGGGAAGAGATAAGGGAGAGAATCATGGGACATAATTAAAGGGATAAGAATGCACTTTTTTGTAATTAAATATTGCATATGCACTAATTTTGTAAATATTTTATTTATGCACTTTTTTGTAATATTTTATTAAAATGTACTATAATATGTAATTTATCCTTTTTCTTCTCCAAGGCCCAAGGGGTTGTTTATGGGCTTTCAGGTCTTCAAGGATTACGGTGGAATTCCTTGGGCTTGGGCTAATTGTATACGGCTAAAGATTTTGTTTCCTATACATTTGTGAATCGGCCTGATATATATATATATATATATATATATATATATATATATATAGTTTTCCCTCACCTTGCATTAAAATATTGGATAGGTGAGAAAAGATATATTTATAATTTAAAAATATTTATAATAAAGATATATAGTTAAGCCAACTTCTCCAATACAAAAGTTTAGGCCGGGGATAATTAAAACTTTGTCTCCTTGTCTCTACACTTTGGTTACCAAACAATATTCTACAATTGTAAGGAGTATATATCGGTGAATAAAACCAAAGATATATTTGTTGATGCCAATTTAATTAAAAATGACATACATACTACTATACTAGTAGTCTTTTTCACTACTCGACAGAGTTGTTGAATGAAAGGTAGGCGTTGATACAAAATGTACGCCCAACATCTTCCCTATATATATATATATATATATATATATATATAACACTAAAATAGGGCAATAATTAGCTGCCTGGACCGCAGTTTAAGTGGATTAGGATCAAGTGAGGAATCAAATTTCTTTGATTCTCATGAGAATGAGCTTGTCCTTAACCATAAAATCAAAAAGACATGCTTAATTATTAATTGGGTGGTTTTTCTTTAAAAACCCACCATGCACACATCTGATCAGAAGCACATTAAGCTTAGAATATTAATTAAACTGATCATGGAGGTGCTCATTTCCAACTGGAAAAATGTTCAATCTGTCCCAGAAAGTTTTGTATTCCCACCCCATAGAAGACCTGGAAACCACGTCGTCCCAATTTCAAGAGACATTCCGATCATCGACCTTCGTGAAAAACCTCCCGCTGAAACCATTCAGCAAATCTTAAAAGCCAGCCAGGAATTTGGAATATTTCAGGTTTATTAATTAATTATTCCCTCCATGCATTTAAAATTATAGACGTAGATACATTTTTCTTTCAAGTCTCGTTCGTTCGGAGGTATACATTAAATTTCTGACATGCATTCTATGGCATTAGGTGATTAACCATGGAGTTTCAACAAGCCTAATGGAAGACACAATGAATGTGTTCAAGGACTTCTTTGGCATGTCTGCCGAGTATAAGGCAAGCTTTTACTCAAATGATCCAAATAAAAGCTGCAGGCTGTATACAAGCACTTTGGGTTATGACAAAGAAGAGGTTCATTACTGGAGAGATAATTTGACCCACCGCTGCCATCCTTTAGAGGATCATATTCAATCTTGGCCGGAAAACCCTACTGCTTACCGGTAATATATATTCTTGAAAGAGTAAATTACTGAAGCTGCGTTAAGTACTGTTTAATTATATTTTGTTCTATGTAATTACTTGCTTAATTACTTATAATAATTTTCAGCCAAACTGTTGGTTTATACTCGGTTAAAGTAAGGGGGTTGTTGTTGAGAATTTTGGATATGATGCGCCAAGGATTGGGACTTGAAGTCGGTTATTTTGAGGGTGAACCAACCAAAATTCAGTTATTATCTGTTAATCATCACATTCCATGCCCTGACCCAAGCCTGACCCTGGCAATGCCCGAACATTGTGACCCTAACCTCATAAGCATTCTGCAGCAAGGTGATATCTCCGGACTCCAGATCTTCAAGAATGGGCAATGGATGGGTGTCCAGCCTTTTCCTAATGCATTTGTGGTCATTCCTGGCCTTCAGTTACGGGTAAGATCAAAATGTTGTGTTTGCTGACTCCACACACACACACACACACACACACACACATATATATATATATATATATATATATAACTCGTACGACTCTTAATTACAAACAATATATATATTTATGTCAATTAATTTCTGATGATGGATGTAGGTTATGAGTAATGAGAATTTCAAGAGTGCGATACATCGGGTGGTGACTGATTCAAAAGAGGCTCGGACCACAATTGGCGGATTTATAATCCCCTCAAACGACTTCATCATACAACCTGCAAGAGCTTTAACTGATGATGCTCACAATCCTGCTCTTTACAGATCCTATTTATACAATCAATTTTTCAACACTTTTACCGGAAAAAGTTGCGACGCCGAACGTGCATTGGAGTGTTTTAGACTTCATGCCTGATGACAATGTGCAAGAAATATTAATTTGAAGAAAAAACCAGCTTGTGTAAATATTCTATTTCTAGGCTATGAATTAATAAACTTGTGTAAACAGGCCTTAATTGATCGGGACTTCTAGTTTAATCACCTTCGTTATTGAAATTTCTTCTTATGTGGACACTGACTTGGTTTTTTTAAAAATAAGAAAATGATACTATATCTTATGATTTTATATGTCAATTTTTTTATTGCGAACTACGTAAATAACTATATATGACTGACAACGGGGAACGTATGATTCGATGGATCCCTTCCCATACCTGTCCCTCCAATATTGGAACTGTCCCCAGAACCCAAATCCGAAAACAATACCCCATACTCGCCCCGCCCCTGCTCTGTTTACCCGATTTTTCTCATTTATCACGGATTAAATTTCTTAATTTTTTTATATTACTTTATACAACTGCTTTTAATTCAAAATCAAACAACATGCAACATTTTTATTACTGACAATATATTATATTACAAAATATGAATTTATAATGAAATAAATTAAATAAGTACATAATTGTATATATACAAAATGTTAATTTAAAATATATATATATATATATATATATATATATATATATATATATATATATATAATCGGGTCGGGGTGGGATGAAAGTGTAACACCCCCTTCCCGAAATAGAAAGGGAGGTTACTCAAAACACAACTGAACTGAAGAAAATAATACTAAAGCTCTAAACCACAAAAGAATAATATTTAAAACTAATAAATATCAACAAGGTCAAACCAAAATAAATACCAACAGACTCAAACTCAAATCTAGAGTATTTATTACAACTCAAAATAAAATCAATCTATCAAGCCTAAACAGAATATCTAAATCATTGGATCGAATGGAGCTCTCATCACACTTGCCCTTGATCCCCCTGATTACCTGCCGGAAGAAAAAACACAGCATGAGCCAATCGCCCAGTACGGATATAGAATACAAGAATGATGAAACGAAATAACTAACTCAATAAATGAACTGAACTGAACTGAAACAACCAAAACTAACACAATAAATAATAGGCTGAATCAAATGGCTGGGTGTTATTTCATACCGAGCTCAAAATAAAACAGAAATATACCTTGCCACACAGGCAAGGTCAAATAATGCCACACAGGCAAGTCACACACAATGGACCGCGAATCCAACGCATGCAAAATCGGAAGGCGTGTTTGGCACAAACATCGCCACTCCGCAGAACAGAACAGAACAGAAAACTAGGGTCGACCCATACGCCTCCCACAACAAAACACCAAATGGCCAACTCCCACCGGAGCACAAAACGGAGACGCCGTGGACTGATCACACCGCCACGGAAAGTGTCATGCCTCTCGTGCCAAGACGACATGCCTGTGGTACCCCCACAGGTGGTTATAGCTCAGGTATACCCTACGGTATAATCTAATAATAATATCATATCACAACACATGCGACACAATATTAACACAAGGGGTCTAGTATGTACATGTAACAACGAAATAAATATAAATACGAAACTCCAAAGATACGTTAACATGTACATCTCTAAAAGATTAAGATAAACACTAAATATGTTAACCCAATTCAAGAGTACAAACATGAGTTCTAAGTATCAATACCAAGACGAAACTAATATATTAATTTCACAAGGAACAATTATGTGAAATAATAACGAAATTAGAAACGAGTAACAAAACGAACTAATTAAATTTAACAAGAGTATCGCTGAAAGAGTACGGAATCCGTACCTGGATTAAGCAATGTAATACCCGAAATTATATTCCAGAAATTAATCGCTAAACTCCTTCCGTTCGAACTAATTAAACAAAAATAAATTAAGTACAATTAGATAATTATTATTATTATTATTATTATTATTATTATTATTATCAATTATATATATATACACTGACTTCCGTCCAAAACTATAATCATTAGATTCTTTTTCATAACTATATATATAATATACATTCAATTTTTTTTATAATTGATTCCATGTATGCTGATAAGACAAAAATATGGACTCTAATTGCTTTCCAATCTAAGATATCACGAAAGCATATATGTGATCTGCATATTTAATAACTAACATGCACAACAATCAAAGGAACAAAGCAATCTTTTATCAAAAACAATGATGTGCTACCTTTCTTCTTCTTCTTTTTTTTCTTCCGTAACAGCGGCTCGCCTCTTTCTTCTCTTCAATTACTAATATGATAATGCTTTAGTAAATTAGGTTTTACTTAGTATTTATGTATCTTATTAACTCTCCAAGTTTTAATAGGATTTTAATATTACACAAATATAAGTTTGATCCAATTAAGTTTTAAGGCCCAATTAATGTAGTACACATACTTAAATATAATTTGACCCAAACATACAAAAAAAAAACCAAATTAAAATATTTAAACAAAAACTTTAAAAATGTTATTTATTTATTAAAATATTCGGGTATTACATCACCTACCCCTTAAAAAGGATTCCGTCCCCGGAATCAAAAGAAAAGAACGAACCTAATTATCAAAGAGATGCGGATACTCCGCTCGAATAGACTCTTCCATCTCCCATGTAGCTTCTCGCTCCGAATGGTTTCTCCACAAAATCTTAACAAACGGAATTGTCTTCCTCCTCATAACCCGCTCTTGACGATCCAAAATCGCCTCGGCTTGCTCCACACAAGTAAGATCATCACTAATCTTATCAAACGGATATTGCACCACATGCAACGGATGATATTTATAACTCCTCAATACCGACACATGGAACACATTGTGCACAGCTAGTTGTGGAGGCAAAGCTAACCGATATGCAACCTCACCAACCCTCTCCAAAATCTCGAATGGGCCAATATAACGCGGACTAAGCTTCCCTTTCAGACCAAATCGCCGAATACCCTTCCAAGGAGAAACTTTTAGGAACACATGCTCACCAGGTTCAAACTCTAAGGTCCTCCTATGCTTATCAGCATAACTCTTCTGCCGTGATCGAGCCGACTTCAATTTTTCCTTAGCCACTGCTACCTTTTTTGTAGTGATTTGAACTAACTCAGGCCCTTCAATGGCTCTCTCGCCAACCTCATCCCAACAAGTTGGTGCCCGACACTTTCTACCGTACAATGCCTCAAACGGAGCCATCCCAATACTCGCATGCCAACTGTTGTTATAAGCAAACTCAACTAAGCTCAAGTAATCATCCCAGTTACCCGACCACTCAAGTGCACAAGACCTCAACATATCCTCCAACGTTTGAATGGTCCGTTCGGATTGCCCATCAGTCTGCGGATGGAAAGCAGTACTAAAGTTGAGCCGAGTACCCCAAGCTCGTTGAAACCCTTTCCAGAACCGTGAAGTGAATCGTGGGTCCCGATCCGAAACAATAGACACCGGAGTACCATGAAGTCTAACAATCTCCTGTTGAAATATCTGTGCCAACCTATCCACCGAGTAGCCCTCGTGGATGGCCAAAAAGTGTGCCGATTTAGTCAACCGATCCACCACAACCCAAATGACATCATTCTTCCTGAAAGTCTTCGGCAAACCAGTCACAAAATCCATCGTGATATCTTCCCACTTCCACACTGGAATGTCTAACTGTTGCAGCAATCCACTAGCTCGTTGATGTTCTATCTTCACTTGTTGACAAGTGAGACACTTCCCAACATATTCAGCCACATCTCGCTTCATTCCATTCCACCAAAAATTTTCCTTCAAATCCCTGTACATTTTTGTAGAACCTGGATGAATAGAAAATGGTGAACTATGAGCCTCCGCCAAAACCGCCTCCCGAATGATTGGATCAGATGGTACACACAACCGCTCACCCAACCAAATCACGCCATGGTCATCAATACGAAAGTCAGGCTGCTTGCCCTCCTCCATATTCTGTGCCATACTCCACAATTCCCCATCTTCCTTTTGAGCTTCTTTAACCCGCGAGATAAGAGAGGGCTCCACTCTCATATCTGCCAAACGCCCATCTGAACCTTGGACATACAACTCCAACTCTAGTCGCTCCATATCCGAAATAAGATGAGGTTGTGAAATAAGAGCTGCTACACATCCTGAACTTTTTCGGCTAAGAGCATCTGCAACCACATTTGCCTTCCCCGGGTGATACTGAATCCTCGCATCATAATCTTTTAGGAGCTCCAACCAACGCCTCTGCCTCATGTTAAGCTCTTTTTGAGTGAAAATGTATTTAAGACTTTTGTGATCGGTGAAGATATCACAAGTCTCTCCATACAAATAGTGCCTCCAAATCTTTAGAGCAAAGATCACCGCTGCCAACTCCAAATCATGAGTGGGGTAGTTCACCTCGTAAGGTTTAAGCTGCCTAGAAGCATAAGCAATCACCTTACCGTGTTGCATCAAAACACATCCCAAGCCTTTCTTAGAAGCATCACTATAAATCTGGAAACCTCCTGTCCCCGAAGGTAATGTAAGTATAGGAGCTGTCACAAGTCGTTTCTTCAACTCCTCAAAACTCTTCTCGCGCTCCTCATTCCACCCAAACTTCGTGCCCTTTTTCATCAATTGAGTTAATGGCAAAGCAAGCAAAGAGAATCCTTCCACAAATCTCCTATAATACCCTGCTAAACCCAAGAAACTCCTAATCTCTGTCACAGTAGTAGGTCTCGGCCATTTAGTGATAGCCTCAACCTTTCCAGGATCCACCTTAATGCCTTCAGCAGAAACAACGTGGCCCAAAAATGCAATCTGCTCCAACCAAAACTCACATTTAGAGAATTTAGCATACAATTTCTCCTTCTGCAAAATTTCCAACACTGTTCGAAGATGTTCTTCATGCCCCTCCCTAGACTTAGAGTAAACCAAAATGTCATCAATAAAGACAATAACATATTGGTCCAAGTACTCCTTGAACACCCGGTTCATCAAGTCCATAAACACTGCCGGAGCGTTAGTCAACCCAAATGGTATCACCAAAAACTCGTAATGCCCATATCGAGTACGAAAAGCGGTCTTAGAGACATCCTCATCTCTCACCCTCAACTGATGGTAACCCGACCTCAAGTCTATCTTTGAAAAATACTTCGCCCCCTGAAGTTGGTCAAACAAGTCTTTAATCCTCGGCAGTGGATACCGATTCCTGATAGTAATCTTGTTCAACTCCCTGTAGTCTATGCACAACCTCATAGACCCATCTTTCTTTTTCACAAATAAAACCGGAGCACCCCATGGCGAAACACTCGGCCGAATCACACCACGATCTAGCAGCTCTTGCAACTGCTCCTTTAACTCCTGCAACTCTAATGGTGCCATCCGATACGGCGCTTTAGAAATAGGTCCCGCACCAGGAATGAGCTCAATAGTAAACTCAACTTCTCGTTGCGGTGGTAACCCTGACAACTCCTCAGGAAACACATCGGGAAAGTCACGAACCACTGAAATATCCTCAATACGAGACTCGCCCTTAGAGGTATCCTTCACAAATGCCAAATACCCCTCACAACCCTTTGCCACTAACTTCCCAGCCTTCAAAGCTGAAATCAACTTCATCACTCTACTCGGCTGTGAACCCTGAAACACGAATTCTGGAGACTTCACATCTCCAAATATAACCTTCTTCGCCTGACAATCGATAGTGGCCTGGTGCTTATCCAACCAGTCCATCCCGAGAATAACATCAAAATCGTGCATACACATTGGAAGAAGATTAGCACTACGAATCTTATCCCCAAAACTGATCGGACACCCTCGATATAAATCAGAAATAATAACAGAAGTCCCCATCGGGGTAGCAATAGACATAACAGAATCTAAAGACAGAGATGGCACACCCAGGTGCCGAATAAAAGACCGAGCCACAACAGAATGAGTAGAACCAGTATCAAATAAAATAGAAGCCTCACGACTACCAACTAAAAGAGTACCAGAAACAGTACCTGGCGCACCTGCCGCCTGATTATGTGTCAAGGCAAACACTCGACCACCTTGACGCTGACCACCATTGCCACCATGATCACCGCCTCCACCATTGCCACGTGGCCCGGTGCAATCTCTGGCCATGTGACCCATCTGTCCACACAAGAAACATGCACCGGTAACTCTATGACACTGTCTCCCCGGATGATTAGCCCCACACATAGCACAAGGAACTATCGGAATAAGATTTGGGTTACCCCCACCAGCTGGTCCTGGATAACGACCCTGATTCTGCCCCTGCTGACGATTCTGCCCTCGCTGAGGATTCTGTCCATACCAAGGTAGCTGAAGCTGACGATTCTGTCCTTGCTGAGGCATCTGCTGATTACCCCTGTTCTGATTTTGACCACGCCACTGCCCTTGCTGGACACCACGGTTTCTATTCCACTGACCACCTTGATTTCTCCCATGCTGACCCGAAGCTTGACCCTGCTGGTCATCTCTGTCCCTCTTCCGATTCCCTTCCGGTTTAGAAGACCGAAAGTCCTGCCGCTCCATCTCAATGTTCTTGGCCGCATTAGCCACAGCCGATACATCCGCAAACTTGGTGTTAATGAGATGTTGCCGATACCTATAATGAATCCGCCACTTGAACTTCTCCGCCTGTTCCGCTGCGGTCCCTGCAGAGGTTCCCGCAAAACCTGCCAACCTGGTGAACCTCGTCATAAAATCTGTGATGGACTCATCATCTTTCTGCCGAATAGACAGATACTCTCTAGCATAGGCCTCTTTATCAGCAGCTGGAAAGTACTGCTGATAAAAGACCTCACAAAACTCTGCCCATCGAAGTGTTTCCACGTACCCATCACCCTTGGTTGTTTTCAGCGCTTTCCACCACCTCTGTGCATCCCCCTCCAGCTTATAAGCAGCAAGCAACACTCTCTGATTATCTGAGCAGCCCAACACATCAAAAATCTTCTCTAGGTGTGCAATCCAATTCTCCGCATCGATTGGAGTTGGAGCTGAACTGAAAGACTGTGGCTTCTGCTTCTGAAACCTCTCCAACCATACGTACATTGGAACCACCTGTTGATCAAGACCATCCGCATTCCCTTCCTCTTCGTTTGCTTGTGGACCATTATTTCCCGAGTTCCCCTGCTCAGGAATTTCTGGCGGCTGTTGCATTGCCTGTACCACCTGTGCCACCAACTGCGGTAAAGCCTGATTAACCGCCCGATTCACCAAGTTAGTCAATTGAGCATTAATCTGGTCATTAGGTTGCTCATCGGGCTGACCATAACCTCTTCCCCTATTGTTACCTCGCCTCCCAGCAACTCTAGCGGATCTACGAGCCATCTAAGAAAGAGATCAACGAATATCAGCAAAATAGATTAGAGACAGATTTGAATATAGCTGAACAGAAAATCAAACTGAACAAAACCTAACCCAGAATTCTACCCATAACTCACAGGTCAAACCTAAATAGGTTTTCTACAAGAAAGAACCTAAGCTTTGATACCAACTCTGTAACACCCCCTTCCCGAAATAGAAAGGGAGGTTACTCAAAACACAACTGAACTGAAGAAAATAATACTAAAGCTCTAAACCACAAAAGAATAATATTTAAAACTAATAAATATCAACAAGGTCAAACCAAAATAAATACCAACAGACTCAAACTCAAATCTAGAGTATTTATTACAACTCAAAATAAAATCAATCTATCAAGCCTAAACAGAATATCTAAATCATTGGATCGAATGGAGCTCTCATCACACTTGCCCTTGATCCCCCTGATTACCTGCCGGAAGAAAAAAACACAGCATGAGCCAATCGCCCAGTACGGATATAGAATACAAGAATGATGAAACGAAATAACTAACTCAATAAATGAACTGAACTGAACTGAAACAACCAAAACTAACACAATAAATAATAGGCTGAATCAAATGGCTGGGTGTTATTTCATACCGAGCTCAAAATAAAACAGAAATATACCTTGCCACACAGGCAAGGTCAAATAATGCCACACAGGCAAGTCACACACAATGGACCGCGAATCCAACGCATGCAAAATCGGAAGGCGTGTTTGGCACAAACATCGCCACTCCGCAGAACAGAACAGAACAGAAAACTAGGGTCGACCCATACGCCTCCCACAACAAAACACCAAATGGCCAACTCCCACCGGAGCACAAAACGGAGACGCCGTGGACTGATCACACCGCCACGGAAAGTGTCATGCCTCTCGTGCCAAGACGACATGCCTGTGGTACCCCCACAGGTGGTTATAGCTCAGGTATACCCTACGGTATAATCTAATAATAATATCATATCACAACACATGCGACACAATATTAACACAAGGGGTCTAGTATGTACATGTAACAACGAAATAAATATAAATACGAAACTCCAAAGATACGTTAACATGTACATCTCTAAAAGATTAAGATAAACACTAAATATGTTAACCCAATTCAAGAGTACAAACATGAGTTCTAAGTATCAATACCAAGACGAAACTAATATATTAATTTCACAAGGAACAATTATGTGAAATAATAACGAAATTAGAAACGAGTAACAAAACGAACTAATTAAATTTAACAAGAGTATCGCTGAAAGAGTACGGAATCCGTACCTGGATTAAGCAATGTAATACCCGAAATTATATTCCAGAAATTAATCGCTAAACTCCTTCCGTTCGAACTAATTAAACAAAAATAAATTAAGTACAATTAGTTAATTATTATTATTATTATTATTATTATTATTATTATTATCAATTATATATATATACACTGACTTCCGTCCAAAACTATAATCATTAGATTCTTTTTCATAACTATATATATAATATACATTCAATTTTTTTTATAATTGATTCCATGTATGCTGATAAGACAAAAATATGGACTCTAATTGCTTTCCAATCTAAGATATCACGAAAGCATATATGTGATCTGCATATTTAATAACTAACATGCACAACAATCAAAGGAACAAAGCAATCTTTTATCAAAAACAATGATGTGCTACCTTTCTTCTTCTTCTTTTTTTTCTTCCGTAACAGCGGCTCGCCTCTTTCTTCTCTTCAATTACTAATATGATAATGCTTTAGTAAATTAGGTTTTACTTAGTATTTATGTATCTTATTAACTCTCCAAGTTTTAATAGGATTTTAATATTACACAAATATAAGTTTGATCCAATTAAGTTTTAAGGCCCAATTAATGTAGTACACATACTTAAATATAATTTGACCCAAACATACAAAAAAAAAACCAAATTAAAATATTTAAACAAAAACTTTAAAAATGTTATTTATTTATTAAAATATTCGGGTATTACAGAAAGTGTATGATATACTCGACCCTAATTATAGAGTGTAAAAAATCTATTCTATTAGGGTTAGGATTAGACCTATGGATAACTATATTTGAATGATGTATTTAATATAAGGACATAACTATGTGTACACTCAAATTGTACATCAAAAGACATGTAATTGTAAAATGATACTACCTTCGTCTCACAATAAGTGATTTTTTAGGCTTAACATTTTTTTTCCAAAATAAGTGATGTGTTAGAATTTCAATACAATTTTTACAATATTTTTCCATATGTGCCCTTATGCAACCAATGATATTTATTGCATATTTATTGGGAAGTTGAAAGGTTGAAGAAAGAGAAAGAGAGACCAAAAGACAATAAAAAAAATTTCAAACAAAACAAAAAAAGTATATTAAGGGTATTTTTGTCATTTTAGCTTGTGTATTGGTGTGTGTGATTTAAACTAAAAAAGCACTTATTATAGGACGGAGGTAGTAGTAAAATATTTTTCTCTACTCTCTCCACAACATTTTCTCTCTCCTCATTTATTATTATTTTACACGAGTGTCTTTGATGTACAATTTAGATATGTACATAAATTTATTTTTAATATATGGAGTCAATTTTAAAATTTTATTCAATTTTATATATCTTAATCATAATTTGATACAAAATAATTCTTTAAAATATTAAGAAGTTTTAATTAGTCTGAGGTAGTGTTTGATTACCTCTGAATGTCTCTGAAAATCAGTGCCTTTGTTTCGCATAGACCCAAATGCTTGTTTGGTAAAAATTTGGTTGCCTCTGTAAGCCTCTATTTCGGTAAGAGATGAAACTAAGTCTGGATCGGAGAGAGGAACATCTGAACTCTTTATTACAGGAGTACCCTCACAAATTTAAAGAAATTATCTCCTTTGTCTTTCTTCTTCTCTCCTCCGCTCTGATGAAAGCTCTGGCCGTGGACTTTCCATTGACATCGAAGCACCTCCATTTACCAACAGTAATTTTGTCAAATAAACCCATCTTTCTCTCTCTACAAAACCCTCCCCACAGATAAATTATGTCCATCACGATCGTCGAACTTTGGAGAAGTTGTCGGCCGAGGCTGAATCGAACCTCTGTTCTCTCAGAATCGGTATATATTCCATATACTCAAAAAGGACGGTCTCTGCTCCTTCCTCTGTATGGCCGCCAATGACACCTTCGGAAGTCCTAACCCCCTTTCTCTATCTCTGCTTACATAATTATAATTATATATGTGCATACAAGTAAATTTAAGTACTTTTTAGCAAAATAAAGTAAAATTATATACTTGATTGAGTTATATTACAAATTGTATTGTTAAAATCAGAGAATCTTGAAAGTATAAAAATTTATTTCATATATGTAAATATAATTATTTATTAATATTTTTTTGTGTGAAGTTCATTTAAATATAGATTTGTAAAATTAGATTTAATATTTAATTGTATAATTAAAAATTTTGAGTAAAGCTAATAATTTGATTGTGTATATTACAATGTTAAAATCGTAAAATACTTTTATTCAGATGTTTTAACAATTTTAATTACCAAACAACTTTATAAATTCAAATACAATTTCATTCAGATAATTTAATTTATTAAGATGTCATAATTATTCAAATCTTAGTTATTCAATTTTATAAAATAACATCTGAGTCCAAAAGAAAATAGTCAGAGTCATCATTTATTCACCAAATGAATATTCAACTAATTTCAGTGCCAGTGGGGCTCAAGGAGAGAGAACTAGTTTTTGTGGGGGTCCTTCCAAAATCCAAACCAATACGGAGTATAATATTTTCATGGAACTGATAAATCCACCCGCTTTTTTGATATTTCCGCACTATGATCCCCACATATTTGTCAAAAAAATTTTGTATGTCCAATTTACCCATGCTCCAAACCCACAACTCCAGTTCCTGATACTATATACCCACAATCACTAAAAGGTCCTGACACGAAACTACAAAAAAGGAAAGAGAAGCCCAAATAGGTATGGGCAAAACAAACCAGCAAATCCTCGGCGCGGTCGAGTGCGGCGGAGCCGTCGAAATTGGAGAAGATCTGGAGGATATCATCGGCCTTGTTGTTGTCAGTGTGGCCGAGAGTCTTGGCTATGTGGCGAGCTACTGCTATCAGCTTCTCCTCGCCGTTTTCAGCCATTGTTGGCCTAATTTCAAAGCTTTTACTTCCTGAGTTATTCTGATCCTTTATTTCTTCCTGAGATATTCTGATCCTTTATACAAAACTACAAAAGGTATTGTTTTGTATTTTGATATGATTTTGGTTTGTTTGTTTTGGATTTGGATTGATTTGTTTGATTGAAGGAATTTGGATTGATTGAACAATATTTGGAGACTAAGTAGTGCAGAGGGAAGAGAGAGGAAAGAGACTGAGTTGGGCAATTGGGGATTGATTCAAGTAGGGTAAATTGGACATACAAAATAAGTTTGACAAATACGTGGGGATCACAGTGCGGAATTAACAAAAAAGGGTGTGGATTTAACAGTTCCCACTATAATATTTTCATATCATTATTCACTCACATGACGTGTTAGATTTTTATTGGAAAACTGACGCAACAGTGTGGTGGCTTGCAAGTCTCAGTGTAACACCTCCTTCCCGAAATAGAAAGGGAGGTTACTCAAACCACAACAAAATCGAACGAAACCTCTATGCCACGAAAGAATAATATTTCACCAATAAATATCAAAAGGTCAAACCAAAATAAATACCAACAGACTCAAACTCAAATCCAGAGTATTTATTACAATTCAAAATAAAATCAATCTATCAAGCCTAAACAGAATATCTAAATCATTGGATCGAATGGAGCTCTCATCACACTTGCCCTTGATCCCCCTGATTACCTGTCGGAAGAAAAACACAGCATGAGCCAAATGCCCAGTACAGATATGGAATATAAAATAAAGAACTGAGATAACTAACTCAATTAAAATAAACTGAACTGTAACGAACAAACTAATACAACGAAATAATAGGCTGAATCAAATGGTTGGGGTTATTTCATACCGAGCTCAGAATAAAACAGAAATATACCTTGCCACACAGACAAGATCAAACAATGCCACATAGGCAAGTCACACACATTGGACCGCGAATCCAATGCATGCAAAATCGGAAGGCGTGTTTGGCACAACCATCGCCACTCCGCAAAACAGAACAGAACAAAAAAACTAGGGTCGACCCATACGCCTCTCACAACAAAACACCAAATGGCCAACTCCCACCGGAGCACAAAATAGAGACGCCGTGGACTGATCACACCGCCACGGAAGGTGTCATGCCTCTCGTGCCAAGACGACATGCCTGTGGTACCCCCACAGGTGGTTATAGCTCAGGTATACCCTACGGTATAATCTAAAAATAATATCATGTCACAACACATGCGACACAATATTAACACAAGGGGTTCTAGTATGTACATGTAACAACGAAACAAAAATAAATACGAACTCCAAAGATACGTTAACATGTACATCTCTAAAAGATTAAAATAAACACTAAATATGTTAACCCAGTTCAAGAGTACAAACACGAATTCTAAGTATCAATTCCAAGACGAAACTATATCACAAGAATTTGAGAATGAACAATTATGAAAAACAATAACCAATCTCGAAATGAGAAACAAAACAACGAACAAATTAAATTTAATAAGAGAATCGCTGAAGGAGTATGGAATCCGTACCTGAATTAAGCAATGTAATACCCGAAATTTATATTCCAAAATTATTCGTTAAACTCCTTCAGTCCAAACTAATTACATAATATAACAAACAAAATATAAATTACTAACTGTAAGTTAAATTACTAATTACTAATTACAAATTATAAATTTATTTATTTTTCCAAAACTATTATTATTATTATTATCATTATTATTAACACTGCATTCCGTTCCAATCATAAGAATCATCATATTCATTAATCATAAGTATATATATATATATATATATATATATATATATATATATATTGCCCTCCGTTTCCAAAACAGGAAGACCAAACATTAGCAAATTCTTAATATATATAATATAGCCATGTTCAGTAGCCTATTACCGAATAGTATTATACCTATATAAGAAAAATAAACTAATATATATCAATTACTTCAATATATCGGGACAACATCACATGGATACTTACCGGAATGAATTAGGCTAAGATTTTCTTCTTCTTTTTTTCCCAGT
This sequence comes from Panax stipuleanatus, assembly GCA_020205555.1. Classification (NCBI taxonomy): domain Eukaryota; kingdom Viridiplantae; phylum Streptophyta; class Magnoliopsida; order Apiales; family Araliaceae; genus Panax; species Panax stipuleanatus. The sequence goes on from CM035115.1 coordinate 166,330,633, forward strand.
GTTCTCAGCCGCCGCAAACTTCTTCTCTCGATTTGTATAGATCATTTAATGAAGTACAATTAGGTTTTATTTGTTATTTATATATCTTATTGTTTCTCCTAATTGTAATAGGATTTTAATATTTCACAATTATAAATTTGACCCAATAAATTTAAGGCCCAATTTATGTAGTCCACATATTTAAATACAATTTGACCCAAACACAATAAGAGTCCAATTAAAATATTTAAAACAAAGTTTTAAAAAGTCATTTATTTATTGGACTCTTATTGTGTTTGGGTCAAATTATATTTAAATATGTGGACTACATAAATTGGGCCTTAAATTTATTGGGTCAAATTTATAATTGTGAAATATTAAAATCCTATTACAATTAGGAGAAATAATAAGATATATAAATAACAAATAAAACCTAATTGTACTTCATTAAATGATCTATACAAACCGAGAGAAGAAGTTTGCGGCGGCTGAGAACACTGGAAAAAGAAGAAGAAGAAAATCTTAGCCTAATTCATTCCGGTAAGTACCCATGTGATGTTGTCCTGATATATTGAAGTAATTGATATATATTAGTTTATTTTTCTTATATAGGTATAATACTATTCGGTAATAGGCTACTGAACATGGCTATATTATATATATTAAGAATTTGCTAATGTTTGGTCTTCCTGTTTTGGAAACGGAGGCCAATATATATATATATACGGTCAGTCTCTCCAGCGAATCACATGGAGCGAATTAAAAACGAACCGGCTATAGCGACGGTTTTTTCCGTTGCTATAACATAAAAATTCGGCTTTCTATGCTATAGCGACGGAAAAACCATCACTATAGCCGGTTCGTTTTTAGTTCGCTCCTTATGATTCGCTAGAGAGACGGACCCTATATATATATACTTATGATTAATGAATATGATGATTCTTATGATTGGAACGGAATGCAGTGTTAATAATAATGATAATAATAATAATAATAGTTTTGGAAAAATAAATAAATTTGTAATTTGTAATTAGTAATTAGTAATTTAACTTACAGTTAGTAATTTATATTTTGTTTGTTATATTATGTAATTAGTTTGGACGGAAGGAGTTTAACGAATAATTTTGGAATATAAATTTCGGGTATTACATTGCTTAATTCAGGTACGGATTCCATACTCCTTCAGCGATTCTCTTATTAAATTTAATTTGTTCGTTGTTTTGTTTCTCATTTCGAGATTGGTTATTGTTTTTCATAATTGTTCATTCTCAAATTCTTGTGATATAGTTTTCATCTTGGAATTGATACTTAGAATTCGTGTTTGTACTCTTGAACTGGGTTAACATATTTAGTGTTTATTTTAATCTTTTAGAGATGTACATGTTAACGTATCTTTGGAGTTCGTATTTATTTTTGTTTCGTTGTTACATGTACATACTAGAACCCCTTGTGTTAATATTGTGTCGCATGTGTTGTGACATGATATTATTATTAGATTATACCGTAGGGTATACCTAAGCTATAACCACCTGTGGGGGTACCACAGGCATGTCGTCTTGGCACGAGAGGCATGACACCTTCCGTGGCGGTGTGATCAGTCCACGGCGTCTCTATTTTGTGCTCCGGTGGGAGTTGGCCATTTGGTATTTTGTTGTGGGAGGCGTATGGGTCGACCCTAATTTTTTTGTTCTGTTCTGTTCTGCGGAGTGGCGATGGTTGTGCCAAACACGCCTTCCGATTTTGCATGCATTGGATTCGCGGTCCAATGTGTGTGACTTGCCTGTGTGGCATTGTTTGATCTTGCCTGTGTGGCAAGGTATATTTCTGTTTTATTCTGAGCTCGGTATGAAATAACCCCAACCATTTGATTCAGCCTATTATTTCGTTGTATTAGTTTGTTCGTTACAGTTCAGTTTATTTTAATTGAGTTAGTTATCTCAGTTCTTTATTTTATATTCCATATCTGTACTGGGCATTTGGCTCATGCTGTGTTTTTCTTCCGACAGGTAATCAGGGGGATCAAGGGCAAGTGTGATGAGAGCTCCATTCGATCCAATGATTTAGATATTCTGTTTAGGCTTGATAGATTGATTTTATTTTGAGTTGTAATAAATACTCTGGATTTGAGTTTGAGTCTGTTGGTATTTATTTTGGTTTGACCTTTTGATATTTATTGGTGAAATATTATTCTTTCGTGGCATAGAGGTTTCGTTCGATTTTGTTGTGGCTTGATCCCCACGTCCCTTTAGTCTTGTTTAAATCCACGCATGCCATGTCCTCATCACCTACCTAAATCAGTTGCTCAAATTAATCAAACTTTACACACACAAAAAAAAAGTATTAAAACACGCGCCAATATATATATATATATATATATAAAAGGTTGCGACATTTATGTTCATTTAAAATACCCCGGGATTGAATACAGGAGGTAGAGTACCTTAGATTAATTAAATTAAATTAGTGATTAATTAGATGGTGGCTAGCTAGCTAAGTAAGGAGGACCACGCATGCACTACATCCATATTGATGCATTCAGTAGTATTAATATATATTATTAAAAGAAAGTGCTGACCCTTTATTCAAAGTGAAAATATTTCCCTCCCAGTATCAGTATATATGCTAGAGAGGGTGAAATATATCCGTACACTTATATATATATACATTAATACATACATCAATATATATGGATCGTGGAGGAGGAAAGGAGGGACAGAAGGGAGAAGAGGGGAATGAAGTGAGATACAGGGGTGTTAGACGGCGGCCGTGGGGGAAATTCGCGGCGGAGATTCGGGATTCCAACAGGCAGGGAGCAAGGGTGTGGCTGGGAACATTTGCCACGGCGGAGGAGGCAGCTAGAGCTTATGATAAAGCGGCTTTTACAATGAGAGGTGCATTAGCAGTTGTTAATTTTCCCGATGAATATCCTCCTACTCTGTGCTCCTCCTCTTCTGCCGCGGCTTCCACCCAGGCATCGGCCGGTGGCAGCGGTGGAAAACAAGTGTTTGAGTTTGAATACTTGGATGATAAGTTGCTGGAGGATCTTCTTGAATTTGCAGACAAAAAGCACTAGAATTAATGGTGACACTATATATTAATTGATCACTCTGGATCACCATAGCATTATATATTCTTTTTCTTTTCTTTTATATTGGGTGTAGGGGGGGGAGGGGGGGTCGAGGGTATTTTTGGCTTTGTTTATTTCATACGAGTAATTATATATGTTGTGTGTGTCTCATGATTTATTTTGATGTATTTAAATGACATGGATGCATATGAATGAATACAATAATTATATAACAGCGTTCTCTCAAAATAAGGCTTTCAGAATTGTGTGATTTGAGGTATTTTAATTTTAAGACACCGACATTTAATATTCCTTAATTATTATAAATAAAACTTTCCGGCCACTAACTTTCACTCCTAATATATATATTTGAGTTAAAATATAAAAAATTATAGGGACGTTATTAGTGTGTGATGAAGAAATAATCTAGAAAGAAATGCTAAATTCAAGCTTTAATGAATGAATGAATATTGTTCTCACAAAAATAAACATAATAATATTGCCGTAATATGAGGTTAGACAAATTTGTAAAATTATTTAATTACTTACTTTTTTCTGTTAATTCTATTTTTCAACACGAGTCTGTGCTGACTTGACTTTGTTTTTCAAGTCTCAATTCGGACTATTTTCAAATAGAATGAGTAGTCAAAATCAGGAATATTTGTGTTTTTTTTTCTTTGGTAATTTTATATCAAGTGGCGGGAGCAATTGAGAGCCATTATTGACTTTATTTAATCATCTGCACATCCCATACATTAGTGTTAATAATTTTGATTTTCAAATTTCCCAATAATACTATAATTTGGAACGGTCCTGCACGGTGAAGAAATTTAATTTTAGTAATAGAATTGTCTGAGATTTTTTTTTAAAAAATTAACTCAATATTTTGGTGTAAAATCCATATTGTTTGAGATTTTGAAGTAAAATATTTTCTAACCTTATTTTGCTAATTTTTAAATTCAAATATATATAAACCCATGTTCAAAACTCAAAAAGCATTAATTTTCGCTTCTCCAATAATATTTTACAAAATCAATTTTTTTCTTCAAATATATGGTATGAAATTATAAAAATACAAAATGTTATCCTAATATAGTATCTATTATTTATAATTACAGGCCACCAATTCATCCAGCATAAATTATATAATCAAATAAAATCATTACAAACCTTTAATTTGTTTACCACATTTAATTAAAATAAGAAATTAGTGACATGAGCAAATATGAACCGTAAGCAAATGACAGCCCTTATGACGAATAAATGTGAGGTCAGCAACGTGAAAAAATGGTAATTAACCCAAAGTGCCAAGCTATCTATATACACAATAATTAATTAAAATAATCGGCTTCATTAATTATTCTAATTGTCACATCCAGTCTAATTAAATATAAACCCCGTGACGTATTGGACAGAATCTAATCTCGGGCCAATCTTTTGTTCTAACTTCACGTTTTCTTTTAATATTCTAATACTATACTTTAATAATAATAATAATAATAATAATTACCGAATTTGCAAGCCCCAACCAGATATCTCCTTTATTTTATAACCGTCATTACTCCATATACAAATAAAATAAAATAAAATATTCTATGATGAAGTTTAAATTAGATCTAAGCAATTTGGCTAATTATTTACTATTATTATGTTAATTGACATGTTTGGCTTATTAATCTTTATCATGCATGCATGTAGAGGATTCCTAGATATCGATCTATCATGGATGGTGAGGCCAAATATAACGGGATATATATATATATATATGGGTTAATAGAGATACACAGCAGTGCAAACTGTCAAATGTACACAGTTTACGATCGTAAAGTAATTACTCTAGATCTGAGAATTCACTCTATATTTTTACGGTAGTTGAGTGACTATTCTACTATTAGTCAGTGACTACTCTACGATCGTAGACTGTCTACATTTAGAACTTGCACAGCTGTGCACCTCCATTTTTTTCAATATATATATATATATATATATATGTATATGTATATATATTGTGCTTTTTGTTATATTTTTTTTATGTTCATTTTGAGAACACATGTTAAATATTATTTTTAATATTAAGATGTCTTAATGTAGTACGAAATTATAATATTGTTAAATATTATAATATTTAACAATATTATTTTCAACAATAATATTGTTAAATATTATTTTTAATATGTTTTATATTTAAATATTATATTAAAAAAAGACTTATAATAATGTTAAAAATTATATTTTTTTAATTTTGTAAAAATTAAATTAATTTTAAGACATCTTAATATTTTTATAATTTTTAATATGTCTTAAAATTTATAATTTCGTACTACATACATTAAAAAAAGACTATTAATATTGTTATAATAAAAATATTCACATACCAAAATATTTATTAATATTTTTAAATTATTACATCATAATATTTTAAATGACACTTAATATTTTGATAAAATCATTTTTCTTATGATAATAAAATAATGTCAAGAATATTATAATAATTATAGAATATAATATATAATATATAAAGAGGAGAGAGAGTGCATGACTTATATAAAGAGGAGAGAGACAGCCGCTACTAAGAATAGTGGCCGGTAGAATATAATGCATATAATATTAATAATGAGGGATATTTTGGTAAATTACTATGCTAAAAAAGTTGATGTAACAACCGGTAGAAGGAGTAGCGGCTGGGCCTTTTTATTTTCAATCTCAGCACTTAATTTTATTAATCAATGATGGAGATTATGGTTGCTGAATAGTACCCCCTAACAACCGGTTGCTATGGATTAGGCCCCATATATATATATATATATATATATATATATATATATATGGGTTAATAGAGATACACAGCAGTGCAAACTGTCAAATGTACACAGTCTACGATCGTAAAGTAGTTACTCTAGATCTGAGAATTCACTCTATATTTTTACGGTAGTTGGGTGACTACTCTACTATTAGTCAGTGACTACTCTACGATCGTAGACTGTCTACATTTAGAACTTACACAGCTGTGCACCTCCTATTTTTTTCAATATATATATATATATATATATATATATTATGCTTTTTGTTATATTTTTTTTATGTTCATTTTGAGAACACATGTCTTATTCCATTAATTAATCAGATAAACTACATTCACTGCATTTTATTCATAGTGCAAATTAAAGGTTTATGCTCCCTATCATATAGAGTAGCATTTATTGATATATCCCCACCCACTTGTTATTTGATGTTGTTTTTATTGAGCACATGACTAATTAGGCCTTCTTTTAATTTGCATGGTCTTTTTACTGTAACTTATGCTACTAAATACTACTACTAGTCACTAAATAAATGCCACTTGCAAATGCCTCCCAACAAAATAAAATGCAAAGAACCTGTAAAATGTCTCTTCCATTTTTCTCCCTTGTTTCAAGTTTTACATTTTATTGATCTGCAGGACCACCATAAAACAATTAAACCAAACCTATACTGCACACACCACTCAGCAGCCATCCTCGCTTAAATTGATATGATAAGAATTATGAAAATATACGTATTAGTATCAGAAGAGAGAGAGAGAGAGAGAGAGAGGAATATGAAACTTCTTTCCTTTCTTCTAGATCAGTACAACTATAATATAATTATATAGTTATATAATATATTTAATTAGTTATATAATGATACAAATGACAATATTTATTTATATATTATATATAATTATATTTAAGGTTGAGTAGATACAAATGACAATATATAATTATATTTAATTTTATCGCATATAAATTAACTTCTTTGTTTCAAAATCAGGTTTACATTTCGATTCTTGAAGTTAATTTGTCAAATTTTTATAATTCAAAATTTACATTCTAACTTATTTGAAAACCCAAAAATACAATTACTTTAAGGAATTTCTTAACATGTGCCCTTATGGCACATGCTAAGCACACAGTTCAAAGGAATATTTCCTTGATTTGTGTGCATATTCCCTTGAACTTGGTGCAAATGCACACAATTCAAGAGAATATTCTCTTGAATTGTGTACTTAGCATGTGCCCTTAGAGCACATGTTAAGAGGACCCTTATTTTAAACTAACTGAAAATTACTACTACACTAGTTATCATATTAATTAGCTCGCGAGGATATATGCAACGCGACTATTAATTTCGGTGGCTCTTAATTAGTTATTGAAAATTCAATTACATTGCCTAAAAGTTGTTGGAGTAGAGCTCATTACAACATTGATTGTCGTAATTAATCTCGTCACTTCTTGATTACTTAAGCATATATGCATAATTAGTGACGACTCAAGTACACTTAATCTTCATGACACTACAAATTAAACTCATCAAATATGGGATTCAACTAAGGAATTTCTTAACATGTGTCCTTAGGGCACATACTAAGCACACAGTTCAATAGAATATTTTATTGAATTATATGTATATTTCTTTGAATTTGGTACAAATACAGAAATTAAGGGAATATGCACACAGTTCAAGAGAATATTCTCTTGAACTGTGTACTTAACATGTGCCCTTAGGGCTAAGGGCATATGCAATTAGTTAGTTAACTAAACAATAGAGAGGTTGACCTTATAAAGATAAATATTATAATAACATTAATAATTTATTCGTCTGCCCATTATATATGTTAATCATGATGTAAACTTTATGATGCATCAAGACCCCATCGTTCACCAATTTATTATTATTATTGAATGTGAACCCCTCCTAGTTTTTCTTCCCCCAATATGTTATACCTAATTTCGTCTCTCATAGAACTTGAAATTAACATATTGATCAGCTTCTTAGGTTAGGTTTGTGTTTGATAAATCTGGGAATTAAGATATGAATGATTATGATGTTTTAATAAATTAGATCATTTGAATGGTTATGAGGTCTGAATCTAAAAAATTGTTTGATAACTAAAAAGTAAGTTGTCTTTTAATGACACTATTTTATCATTTTAAAAGGTAAAATTTTATTTAATAATTTTAAATATTCAATTTAATAAAAATGAGTGAATAATATTGTTGAATATATTTATATAAAAAAAAATTCATTAAGAGGTACCTCTTAATTATTAAGATTTTATTTTCTATCTTACCGATTAAGAGGCATTCAGAGGTAATAAAAAAAAAACAGCATCATGCCTCTTAGCGAATAAGAGACAGTCCATTAAGAGGCAATCAGATGTAAACAAACAGCACCTCAGTCTTCAATTTAAAGTTCGCAAAAGGCAAAAAAGTTTTTTCATACCTGATCAGGAAACGAAATCCAAAATTTAGCTTTCCTAATCCAGAATTTAACTAGTACATATATATGTCTTATGAGTACTGAACTTGAGAATAAGAAAGCACATAACTAAAACATATGACATGTGTTCTTAATTATTATTAGTGACTTAGCACATGCAAAGCTCCATTAATTATTATAATTAATGACACAACGGAAGACGGTAAAGAGAATAGAAACAATCACAAGAATTGAATTTACGTACTTTAATTGCAATCACACGAATTTACAAAGTTTGAGATAAATTGACTAAATAGCCAAGTATTTCATAAACCAGAATAATAGTAGTAATAATGAGTTGTCCCTAAAACACATGAAAACATCATATAAATATTAAACTATAAGCTGGAAAACTTAATTGTAAAAGGACTAATGAATTACGAAAATATCCAACTAAACTAAAAATTGAAAAATTTTCAGAAGGCCAAAACGCCTCTTTCCAGGCCTTTTTTGGACTTCAAGCAACATCTGTCTTAGCCGATGGCGGCGTCGCCAGCTTCGTTTTGATATATTATGGGCCCTGTAACTCCAAACGGATCAAAAGTTATGTCCAAAATAATATCAACCCTTTTTAAACTTGAATTTCCTTCATTTTCCTACTTTATCTCCAACTTGGACAGTGTCAATTAAGGTTAATTAATTAATAGAATACACATAAAATTGTTCAATGAAACATCAATCTGTGAGCATTTAATTGTTAATATAAAGTCAGGATCACTTCAAATTCTTAATTTCTTAAAAGAAAACTACTAGTTGCTTTTGTAATTTTCGAAATAATGCTAGCTGCTTTAATGACACAGCGGAGAAATACGAATAGAGAATAAAAACAATCATAAAAATTGAATTTATGTAACTTTGTAATCACAGGAATTCACAAAATTGGATAAAATTAATTATAAGCTGCCACAATGTTTATAAATTCTGAATAATAAGAGTTTTTCCATAATAATAACCCTAAAAGACTATTTATACTACCTAAACTCTAAAAATTAAAAAAATCCAATAAACTTAAAAAGTAAGCCCAAAACATAAACAAAAATAATTAAACCTACATGACTATTAATTAATAAATAAAAATACATCAAATATTTAAATTGTTCATAAATACCAAAACATAAATTATATCGAATCTTGACAGCTAACTCTTTCTGTGTCAATTAATCACTAAGATTTGTAGTATATATATTGACAACTGATGATGAACACAAGATAAGGTGATCTGTTTGGTAGAATGGTTGATGAAATTAGTCAAAATTTGGAACCTTTAACAAATACAGTATTATGTCCGTGATAAAATTAGTGCAAGCAGTGTAGTTTATTGCATAATTAATTAATTATCCGATATCTCTATTATCATAGTTAAATTGTGTCCACCAGTTACGGAGTCCCTTTGAAAACTTCGATTGACTTAAAAAAAAGTTAAATGGTATTTTGTTCGACAAATAGCAAGATCAACAATAATTTTATGTCAAAAAGAGTAATACTACGGATCAAAAATGTGCAGCAGCTAATATATAGCTAGGCAAGAGTAATATTGAAACTAGTTGAGGATTTTAGTTCAATAATTTAATAACTTCAACAACAAAAAAAGAGAAAAGAAGGTGATCTATTATATTTGGGAATGTATAAATCAAATGTTAGCTGCGAATGTGTACCTAGCTAGTAGTACGTACTCTACTTTTAAGCCAAACTAACTTTGAAATTAGACTAATTTTCAGGTGGAGGGGATATATATATATATATATATATATATATATATATATATATATGTACAGTTTATATCATCAATAACAATAATATGGACCACTACAGGGGACTCACCGTTCAGACTAGCCTATGGAACCGATGCACTGATACCCGTTGAGATCGGATCACCAACACTTCGAATCAGTCAGTACCAAGAATTATACAATGATGATGGTTTACGATTGAATTTGGATCTATTGGATGAGGTTCGAGATTCAGCATCGATAAGACTAGCTATATACCAGAAGAAAACGGCCCGACATTACAATCAGAATGTGAAGCGAAGGAGGTTTGAGGTCGGGGACCTTGTTCTTCGGGAAGCAGATGCATCAACCCCCCAGAACACGGGCAAATTAATGCCTAACTGGGAGGGACCTTATGAAGTAACTGAAGTTCCGAAGCCGGGAACTTATCGGCTTCGGACGTTAGATGGTACAGAGGTAAAAAATACATGGCATGCTAGAAGACTTAGAAAATATTATCAGTAAGAGTCATGTAATTTACTTTCGCTTATGTAAGCTGCTTTACACATTAATAAAATAAAGTAGATTTCTCTTCGAAAAATTTCTTGATCTTCATTCAAATTCTAAAAGTCTACAAAACCCCTCGGACTGGCGATAAACAGATTCGATCAGAACAGTTACAAAACAACTTGAACTGATCGAACAAAGTTACACGCAGATCCGATCGGGCAAAGTTACAAAAGAAATAAAGACAAAAATTACATGTGAAATCCTAAACTATGGATCCGGAGCCTCGCCATCAGCATCCTCTCCGGAATCAGACTCTCCTTCGGAAGAATCGAGAACAGCAGCATCCAAACCAGCGGTATCCATCTTACCCTGAGCACTCTTCCGATGAGCGTCATAGCCTTCAGCAAACTGGGCCATGACCATTTCACGGAGTTCAGGAGACTCTCGGTATTGTTGAACAGCTCGCTGTATGGCTTCGGCACGATCTGACTCCAGAGACGAATTCTCCCTCATCAACACCATCTGTTGGGCATGCATTTCGGAAATTTGACTCTGGAGGATCAGAAGGGCGTTCTGCTGATCCAGGTCCTTCTCTTTTAGAAGGGTCCTCTCCTCGAGGAGCTGTTTATTATAACTATCAAGGGCAACGAACTCCTCTTGCAGATTATGATGTAGCCTCTGCTGTTCGTTGGCTTGACGTTCGGCTAACGTCAACTTATTTCGGGTAGCGGCATGACTTTCCTTCTCCTTAGCCAAATCAGCCGATAAACCCCGAGTACCGGCCTCAAGTAGCTCCACATCGGCCCGAAGCTGAATCTCCTTCCGGGTAGCCTTAACGACCGGGGGGATAGCTCGGGCCAGAATAGCGTTAGCCTACATCGGGGAAAAAGAAACAGGTCAGTAATGGATAGGCATATATTCAAAGAACACAGAGTCCAAAGCCTTCGAATTTACCTGACACTGGGCCTTAATGTAAGAGACCAAGAGGCCCTCGGAAGAATGCCCCTTGAACCGAGCATCATCCCCGGGAAGTTTGAAGATCCAAGGCATCAAAGGGGAATGCTTTAGAGGGGCTCTTAGGCCAAAAGCTTGTTGGAGGAGAACCCCCAGACGAGCCGGACGCAGAGGATGGACCGGCCTTAGGAGTGGGATCGACCTCAGCATCAGGTGTAGGAACCGGGATGACCTGGGGATCGGGCCCATCCACCAACTTCGGCTTCAATCGCTTGGGGCGAGGTTCGACAGCTTCGTCTTCAGTCTCCTCGGGATCCACAAGGACTTCCACTTCACGAGTTGGTGGAGGAGCCGACTCCAACACCTTCCGCTTCTGAGAAGATGGCTTGGGGGGGCCTTCGTCAGAACCCTATTCTTTCCCTTTTTCAGCAAAGCCACCTTCTCAGCCTGAGACATCTGCGTGACATCCTTCGGGGGAGCGGGAGAGGAATCCACGGAGAGCTCAGAGATTGGCATTGTCTCCCCTTCGGCGACACCGTCCCCAAGCGGTAGGTGGATCGGGCCGGAATGAACGAGGAGAGGGGAGATAGACTCATCGATGCCCTTCGGCTTGAAGATGGTCACTACAAAAGGAAATCATACGTCAGAAATTAGGACAAAACAAGACAGAAGAGAAGAAAAAGACAAGAGTGATCGAAAGTGAAAGCTTACATCCATGCTTGTACAACCAGACCTCATTGGCCAGAGTGTCCAGACTCCACATAGTATTTTTCACCTTCTAGTAGAAGGTTCGGAATTCATCTCTTCGGGCAGTCAGAAAGGTCGTTACTTTCACAATGGTGTCATCGGGAGACGACAAGTTCGGAAGTAACTGCAGATCGGTCCCCTTGACGAACATCCACTGGTTGTGCCACCCCTTGTTGCTATAGGGGGTTTTTGCGAACGTAGCTCGGCCTGAAATCCGGTTCAACTGACGAAAGCCAGGCTCCTTGGACTTGCCGACCGAAAATAGTACGAAGAAAAAATCGAGACTGGGGGGAACCCCTAGTTCTTGACAGATGGCGATGAAGCTTACTAAGTGGATATACGAGTTCGGCACAAGCTGTGCGAACCCAATCCCCACAAAGCAGAGAAATGACGCAATAAACTCATGAAGTGGGAAGCGGACCCCATACTTCAGAGCGTATGTCGGAACGGCCACCCACTTGCCTTCGGGGCGCCAGAACATCCTCTCATCGGGTCTTGGCACCCGAAGCTTGTATTCTCGGGGAAGGTTGAAAAGTTCCCGAGCTTCAGAAAGTTGGGTGGGGGTGATGGTGGATTTGGTGTTGATATGGGAGAAGTCCGTCTCAGAACGGTAGACGGACCGGATCCGCGCCTCGGTTCCATCAGTAGAGTCTCCGGTGGGAGCTTCCGGTAAGTCGACCAGCACCAAATCGGTGCTGGCGATGGTGACAGTGGCAGCCATTTCGGCGGAATCAGGGGTGACCTCAATAGGAGGGGTCGAGTCGGGGATGGAAGCAGCTGGAAGAATGCCGGAATCAGCCATTAGAACAAAAACTCGGCGAAAGAGAGGTGATTTGGGTGGTAAAAGGACTGATCGGAGTAAAAGAAGCCTCTTGCCGGAAATCGTGCTCGCCGGAAAATACTTTGAAAGGGGCTTAGAAAAAAGGGAGTTCGTAAAGAATGGTTGTCGTGGGGTGAGGAGGTATTTATACGGATGCTGCACGAATCTCAACTGGCGGCTAATAATGACGTTGGGCCGTTCATTTCTTGTGTATCGTGTACCGCATTAATTAGGTCGGTTGGATTACCTAGGCATCTCTTTAAATCTCTCATTAAATATTCCATTAAAGGCTTGTTATAATGAGAGACTGGGGGGCAATGATCGGGTATAATCCACCGACCCCTACATGTACAGAAGGCTTGGGCCGAGGGGAGCTTACCGGGCCCAATGGGACGAAGCCCAGATTGGGATAGCAGGGTTCGGGATCGAGTATCTGAGCTCTTTGGGCCAGAACCCAGACCCAGCTGGTATCATCAGGATCGGGCATCTTAGTCCACGAGACCGGGGCCCAGACCAACATAATGATGAACAGGATCGAATTACTGAGCCCTTCGGGCCGGAGTCTAGACCGAATAGGTAATGATCGGGATTGGACTACCAAGCCCTTCGGGATGGGGTTCAGACCACTTTGTAAGGTCCATACCGAAGGATATTTCTCGGATGGAGCCCGGAGCAATAAGGAGTCTAAAGGATTAAGGGTCTTAACCCTAATCCTATCTCCATACTAATTCTCATAAGGCAAATGGTTGGATGACCACCTAACTTGTACTTTTAAGAGATATTGAGTTGGACCCAAACAATGGTAACTGTCATGTTTAGGAGTCCTAACTTGACTGGAACATGGACTCTAGAGGTGGTGAGAATGACTATAAATACAAGGCTTAACCTAATAGTAACAGGTAATTATTATTATTATTCACTTGAGCACTATACATTACTGCCTCCATTGTTAACCTTGTGACCAGCCTGTACTTATTCTCACACCGGAGCTATCACCCGGCGGCCCCAGCCGTCAAGCTTCGTTGGTGACGTGTTATTGTGCAGGTTTGAGCGCGTGAATTTGGTGATTGGACGCGCCGGCAAAACTTGGCGTTAACAAATAACAATAATATGGATGGTAGAAACTTTCAAGATTTAGATGCCTCACAGGTTTGCTTCACATATATAAACTCTTAGAACTAATAATTAATGAATGAACAATATATCGTTAATTTAAAATTTCAAATAATTTCATGTGCTTCAATCTTTATTTTACATGACTTGACATTTTAATATCAATAAATTAAAGTAGAGATAACCGGCGCGCTTAGGATCGGAGTCCCTAACAAATATAAAGATCTATAAAATGAAAATTACACAAGTTACAAATTAAATTTTCCTGTTCCATTGTGGGTGTATAAAATTAAAGGAATTGTTATTATCACATGAATGTGCATGCATGCATGCATGGGCCTCGTTTACTGATGACACTATCAAATTCTTGTGTGGAATTAAATATCGACTAATTTATCAGCTCAAGTTAATTAATTACAGGGACTTTGATCTTTTACTTGAATTTTGTGTCCCCAGAAGCTCCTCCAACAAATTATCATCCAAATACTCAAACTCCACAACTTGCTCCAATTGTCTTTTAAATGTACTTAATCCCACTTCTGAATTCTCCCTAGTAGCTGCTTGATCAATGCTTGAAGAACAAGTACTAATATTTGAAGATGATGATGGTAATGATGCGCTAGTTTTATAAATTAGTCCTTGATTTCTAGTCATCGTACTTTTATAATGACCATCATTTGGGAAATTTAGAAGGGCTTGGTGTCCCCTTAAAGCAAATGCAGCCCTATCATATGCACGCGCCGCCTCTTCTCCGGTTTCAAATGTCCCCAGCCATATTCGAGCCCCGTTCTTGTGCGGATCACGTATCTCCGCCGCGTACTTGCCCCACGGCCGCCTCCGTATGCCGCGGTACTTGATCTCCACCCTTCCCTTTTCTCCCTTCTCGACGACGGCCTTCTTATTCCCTCCTTGATTTGCTTCCATATTGGACTGCAGCTTGTGCAAGTTTAAAATGAACCTAATCTTAAACCCTAAACAATATGGTAACCAAGAATTCAAGATTTTAAGTTGTAGGATTGATGGCTTAATTTATACATGTGTGTTAGGTCGAATTATTCATTTAATTTGGTCATATATGGTGGTTAGAATTTTCGCCCAAAGCATGATTTCCTCATAGCTAGGAAACTTCCAAGTTAAAAAATAATAAATTCAAGATTTCAAACATGTCCGCATTAGATTACCAGTTTATTTTCACCAACAAGAGAGACCTAACAAAGGTGCATGCATGCATGCATGAATTGTGAAGCGGTGGTGCATGATAATGAATTTGGCTGTCTACGTATATATCTGTTTGTAGCAACTGGATCGGACAAGGTGGCTGCTATACACACATTTGGGGTTTAATTATTCTCATTTATGGCGACCGTACACGTGAAAAAATTGAAAACAGAGTCTTCTTTTCTTATGTTCAAAATTCATCTAAGCTATTCAATAATATACGAGTTTGATAACTCGTGCAAAGCACGTATAAATTTTAAAAATTACAAATCAAACACAATTTTAAAACGACATATTTTGAGCGAATATTTATTACTACATATAAATTATAATTGTGGATAGAATGCCTACAACGTCATTTTGAACTAAACAAATGTTGTTCATATATTCATTCATGCTAATAAAATTTATTTTAATTCATAATTCATTACCTATTAGATTTTGCAACATATCAACTTGTTAACGTGTATCTTCAAATGTTGAAAGTTTAAATATATATATATACTTAAATTTTTTGCTCAACTCTTAGGACGAAAAAAGGGAATTCCCAGAAAAATCGCCGTGTTCTATATAATAAACAATTCATTAAATTTGATTGAGTTTTTCACAAATATTACGTGTCTTCAAATACACCATGCCAATAATATATTTTGAACATGAATTAAGATATGCAAATTCGGTGTATACATAATTTAGTACCCAATTTATGTGTTTAAGCAAAATAATTATTATATTTAGAATTAAATTTAAAATTTTAAATTATACAGATGTAACAAATATGAATAATTGGAGGGTTCATAAAATTTGAACCGACTTATGATATGGAAGTTAGGATCCTAATGATAAAATCTAACAAATCTGAACTTCTGAAAATTATAGTATTAATTAATTTTCTAATGTTATGATGAAGGTTCTGGTTCTCCATATATTAGTATAAATTTGCAGCCATTTTTTGTTTTCAAGATTATTAGATTAATGGTCTGATCTAAAAATGCATATAAAAATATATAAATTACATTATTCATTCATTATATAATTATGTATTACCTATATATTTTTTAGTTTGGGTTCTTTAAGACTGAGATGCATTGGAATACCAAATTCATGAATGCATAAATCAATATATTTCTTGGTTTGTGTTCTTTAAGTCTGAGATGCATTGAAATACCAAAATTATGAATGCATGAATCAAGAAGTCAGATAAATCAAAAAAAAAACAATTGGGAGAATGTTAAAGAGTCAGCAAAAATTATTAAAAAAAAATAGAAAAAATACAATATTGGACTGTCGAGTTACCAAAGTTTGATTACTGACTTAACTCAAAACCAACCAAAATGACTGGGTTCATATTTTGTGTAAGTAACTGCAAGATAAAATGAGAAAATCAAAAATAATTACTACCTCCGTCTCATAATAAGTGCTTTTTTAGGCTTAATATTTTTTTCCAAAATAAGTGATGTGTTAGAATTTCAATACAATTTTTACAATATTTTTCCATATGTGCCCTTATGCAACCAATGGTATTTATTGCATATTTATTGGGAAGTTGAAAGGTTGAAGAAAGAGAAAGAGAGACCAAAATGCAATAAAAAAAGTCTCAAACAAAACAAATAAAGTATATTAAGGGTATTTTTGTTATTTTAACTTGTGTATTGATGTGTGATTTAAGCTAAAAAAACACTTATTATGGGACGGAGGTAGTAGTAGAAGTCGCATGTTAGCTTAGAAATATGAAAATTTATTGGTTTACACACTTCTCTAGTTAGTGGTGTCATTAATAAAAGAATGTGGAATTTGAAGACAATTATAAAAGCATGACTTCGAATCATCAAAATTGTGTTTATAAGTTTTGAGAGAGAAAGAAAATAAAAGAATTTAAAATTTATGGGTGAAAAGAGAGTAGGGGAAAAGCAACTCATGTTTTTCTGGAGATTATAATTGATTTAATTCTTTTCATATGTGAACATTTTTTTCAGGAAAAGAAGAGAATAATAATAAATAAATAAAACTAATCCTTACCCCGCAACTAGTTTAACTTTGACTTGAATTTAGAAGACTGACTAGACTTGAAATTTCAAATCGTCGGCTTTCACGTGCTCAATTGCAATTTGCAAATATGCTCGCGTCGTTCTCTCTAATCCCTACCGGTCACTTTGAATTTTCTATAAACTTTTCTTTTTTGAAAAAATAAAACCAAATACGACGAATACTTGGTACATTATTTATATACTACTACTATTTTAATGATAACAAAATAAGTATTATAAGTGTTAACGCCAAGATTCGTCTACGCGCTCCAATCACCAAGCGCGTCCAATCCTGCACAAAACGGATAAAACACCAAAGCTTGACGGCTTGGGCCGCCAGGGGATAGCTCCGGTGTGAGAGTAAGTACAGGCTGACAAGGTTTAACAATGGAGGGATAAATTACTCTATTGCTGGAATAATAAAGTGTTGTGTACCTTATGAGGGTCAAGCCATATATTTATAGGTTCTCACATCCCTGCTTGAATCCACTTCCACATAGGATTAGGGCTCCCCCGTATATCCTTTTCATAACAGGATAATACCAAATCTCCTAAGATATAGGAATTTCAATCAATGCATGATTCTTCCTTCCATAAATAGAATCTCCATATAGTTAGGAGTGTCCCCCAACATGGACAAACAAGACCCCCCATGGCCCAACCATAGCCTTAACCGAGGCCTGGCCCAACTTGGGTCTTCAAATATTCGGGCCCCAACATTGCCCCCCAGTCTTTCATTAAATGGAACATTTGATGGAAGAGTATATAGCCCTTACCATGCAAAATGTCCATCCATCCGGCTAAGGTTTGGTACTCTTTGTCCAAGCCCAACAAGCCCAAGGACTGATACCCTCTAACCGAGCCCAGCCAATCGAGACCAATCTAATCAATACCGGCCTACCTTACACGGCCCAACATTTTTTAACCTGTCCATGCAAGGAACCGGTACACCAAAACAGCCCCCCTGTCTCCACCCCTTCACCTCCTCACGTGCCACATCATTAATGCGCCGTCCTTTGGGATTCGGGTCCAGCTGCCAAAAAGACATATTAAAACCCCCAAACATCCCAATCATTCCTTTTACCAATCTCAAGATATTGCATCCTCCTTCCCCACTCTTTCTCGCCTGTAAAGACAATTATTCTTTCCCTCCAAAGCCTCTGAAACTCCAAAATGTCACCCTCTAACCACTTCTCCGGTCCCGAATTCAACACCTCCGGCCCCATTCCTGCCATTCCGCTCTCATCCATTCCGGCCCCCACCATGCCCCTTACCACTCAAGCTGCTACCCCTGTGGCCATCACCACCGACTCCACCACTACAACAACTACCTCAGCAGAGACCGACGCGGAGAAAGCTCAACGCCAGTACTCCGACGCCTCCACCTACCCTATTTCCAACACACGCTCGAAATTCCAAGAGGAAGATATGGAGGTCATCCGCCAATCTTTCCAGATTCCAGCCACCCATTCTCTGAAAGCTCCTTCCCCTACCGAGCGAATGTACCATTCCAACAATGGTTGGGTTGCCGTACCCCTCACCTTACTGGAAAAGGGAATTCGATTTCCCCTGCACGCCTTCATTCTAACCCTCCTGGGGTTCATCGGCATCGGCTTCAGTCAGCTGGTGCCGAACTCCTATATCCATATACTATCATTTATTGCCCTCTGCGTGGAAGCCGAAGTGGAACCTTCGGTCGACCTCTTTTTCGCTCTCTTCAAATTGACTGGTTCTCGAGAAGAAGGTTTTAAACAACTGAACAAAATAGCAAACAAGTCGAACGCAAAAATTGCGAGACGCCAACTGATGGACACCCCTTCTAGCAACAAAGGATGGCACTCCGAATGGTTTTTCGTCCGAGGACCCGAAACCTACCAACTACCAAACTGGGCATCACACAAACGAACGAACCCTCCATTCGGCGACCTTTCCTCTGAGCGAGCCGTCGAAATAGCTAGAGTGATCGAGAAGATGCCGAAGACGGAATGGAGTCACACCATACTCACCAAGCAAGCATGGCTCTATGATCATCAATGTAAGTCCTTGAATCTTTAATTTGTTAAACATGATACATTCTTTGCTGACCCTTCTTCACCCTTTTAATAATGCAGTATCCCTTATCAAGCCTACGTCCTCCGAACGCCGGGATTTGGATCTATACCTTTCTGGTCATCGTCCCACCCAAACTGCCGAGGCCGCAACAACTCTGATCCCAACAGCCGAAGTCCTTACCGACGCCATCCTTACTGCCGAAATTCCTTCCTCAGCCATACCAAACGACGCACCCATTCCCGCTGTTACCACCGAACCCGAAGCCTCCACGAAGGCTCGTCATAAGAAGAGGGCTTCGAAGAAATCTTCGAAGCGAAAAGCCAGTCCTTCCTTTCTCATTCCAGGGAATATCATAGACCTACCCGAGAAGGAAAGAGCACAAATCCTTCGTTTTAAAACAAAACGGGCCAAGGTAACCCCTTTATCTACTGAAGAACTAAGGGTTCCTCCTTCTTCGACAATCGACCCTTCATCCAATATTACCCCCGACCATCAGATCCATATATCTCCACCAACTGAAGGTCAAATCCCCGAACCACCCACCGTAGAGCGGCAGGACGAACAACCCTCCACTTCAGCCGTTCCTCCATCTTCACCAGAACAAACACCAACCCTTAAAACCTTTTTTTCAAACAACCCGAAAGACTATCCCATGGAGGCCTACCAATCTTTCGTCTTACCGGCCGATGACAACCGATTCCGGGACATACCTTTCCAGGCTCTTGTAATAGATGGCCTCATTGAGCAGGGCCGGGTAATCCTTCTATACCTCCTTAAGTTTCATTTTGATTAACTTACTATCTTTCTTTTTATAACAACATACGCCTCCTGCAGACCAATGCTATATGGGGCCGCGTTGTTAACCGATGGAGAGAACGGGAGGCTGAGATTAAGGGACTCGCCGATGAGGTGAGAACCCTCCAAACATCTTTGCATCAAGAAAAAGCTGCCCACTCCCGGTCCAACCGTACCAATCTACAACTTCAGCACGAAGCCACTGTACTTCAAGCTGAGGTTGCGGAACATACCAAGCGGTCGGCCCAAAGCGATGCTAAGTGTCGAGCGGTGATGGAGAAGTCCGATGCTGATCAATTCCTGATTCAACAGCTGAAACAGAATATCCTTGCCCTTCAACAGGAAAACTCCGACTTGAAGAGGAAAGAAGAAGACTTTCACCGGACACGCACCGCACTTGAAGAAGAGATACTAGAACTTAAGGCTCCCAGACCTATACTCACCGACGATCTTCGTCTTCAAGTCATCAAAGAGTACAAGGAGTCGGCTGAGCTAAATGAAAAAATACTGAAGATGTACTCTGAAGGCTACGAAGCCTGTCGAGCCAAAGGGAAAGCGAAAATGCTCAAACATTGTGTGAACCCGGCTTTATTTGAGACCGAGTCTGAAGATGACACAGATGAAGATACAGACGATAATCCTTCGGCTTCCGAGTAGGAGTCTTTTCTGTGTAATATTGAGACTTCCTGTAACCTCCAAACTATTAATCAATGAAAAAGTATCTGGTTTATCTTCAGCTCCAACTTGCATTTTCTTTAAGCACATATATCATTTGTCTCTAAAAAGAATCACAAATAATTAAAACATGAAAAGTCTTCAACACCCCCAAGGCTAAGTTAATCCAACCTTAAACCTCTGAAGTCCTTCTCTCCGGGAGCCGAAGGAACAACATGAGAAATATTCACATCGCCCCGAAGAGGCGAAGGAATCCCACCTTAATCACTCCGATGTATCCTCTCTCCGAGAGCCGAAGATATATCGAGAAAATCTGCCTCTAAGAGAAGCCCACCATAGTCACTCCGATGTGCCTTCTCTCCGAGAGCCGAAGGCACAGCAGGAAAAATATTGCTTACACATGAAGCCCAGCCTTAGCCCCACCGATGACCTTTTCTCCAAGAGCCAAAGGCACATCAGGAATGTTCCAAGCCGCTCCGAAGAGGCCCTGGAACCCATCCTTTAGACACTCCGATGTACATTCTCTCCGAGAGCCGAAGGTATACCTGAAAAAATTGCTTCATCATGAAGCCCACCATAGCCCCACTGATGACCTTCTCTCCGAGAGCCGAAGGTACAACAGGAATAATCCTTCACTTCGCTGCTAAGAGATGAAGGAATTCCGCCGTTGATCCTCCAATGACCTTCTCTCCGAGAGCCGAAGGTACACCGGGAAAAATAAAAACTCCGCTCAAAAGAGACGAAGGGTCTTCCACCATAGCACCAATGACCGATCCGTTGATCAGTTAAGCAGGTTAAGCAGGTTTTGTCCCGTTGATAGACAAGCATGAACACAGAATAAGTTCAATGGAAAAATGGTTCTTTTATTGATGAATCCCTGGCACTATTACAGACGCTTGACTCTGAACTCGGAACAACCGAATACTCTATGATACGGCTGATTCTTATTACTGATAATATTTCCTAAGTCTGCCGGCATGCCAGGTATTCTGGATATCGGTGCCATCCAATGCCCGAAGGCGATAAGTGCCAGGCTTTGGTACTCCTGTGATCTCATAAGGCCCTTCCCAGCTTGGCATTAATTTTCCTTGATTTTGCGGCATGGAGGCCTCTGCTTCCCGCAGAACAAAATCCCCGACTTCGAACCTTCTCAATTTCACTCCCCTGTTATAGTGCCTAGCCACCCTGCGTTGGTAAGCAGTGAGTTTCACCAAGGCAGTCTCTCTGACTTCCTCTAGTAGATCCAGATTGGCCCGAAGTCCGTCTTCATTATATACATCTTTGTACTGGCCAACCCGAAGGGAAGTGGAACCGATCTCTACCGGTACTAAAGCATCTGTCTCATAGGCGAGCCTGAAGGGGGATTCACCAGTGGTTGACCGAGGAGTGGTCCGATAGGCCCACAAAACACTGAGTAATTCTTCCGGCCACCTTCCCTTCGCCTCATCGAGTCTTCGTTTGATTCCATTTAGCAGAGTTCTGTTAATGACCTCGACCTGCCCGTTAGACTGAGGATGTGCCACTGAGGTTTTTCTGTGCTGTATACCGAGTTCGGCCAAAAATGACTCGAATTTAGACCCCACGAACTGTCGGCCGTTGTCTGAAACTACCACCATAGGTATGCCGAACCGAAACACAACACACTTTTTTAAAAATTTCAGGCACTCTTGTTCCGTGATCAACTTAAGAGGTTTGGCCTCTACCTATTTTGTCATATAGTCAATAGCCACAATGACGAAACTCACTTGCCCCTTTGCTTTTGGTAACGGCCCCAGTATATCAACCCCCCAAACGGCGAAAGGAATGGGTGATAATACCGAGTACAATTCTTCTGGCGGTTGATGTGTGATAGGGCTATTCAGCTGGCACTTCGGGCACTTCTTTACGTACTCAGAAGCTTCCTTGAAAATTGTGGGCCAATAATAGCCTTGCCGAAGTACTTTGTAGGCTAAGGACTTGGCTGCCATATGATCCCCACATATCCCCTCATGAACTTCTCGGAGAGCATATTCTGCTTCGGAAGACATTAGACACTTTAGCAATGGGGATGAATAGGCCCTTCGGTACAAATCTCCGTCTATTAGTACAAAGTTTGCACTTCTGTGTTTTATCTTTTTAGCCAGCAACCGGTCCGAGGGCAGTACACCATCTGTGAGATAGTCCAGGTATGGAGCTATCCAGCTTGTTGAACGCTCTATACACATCACCTCAGTATGCTGAATACTTGGCTTACTCAGCGTTTCCAGGTAGACCGAACCGCTGAAGGTGCTGGCTTCGGTTGTGGCCAATCTGGCTAATGCATCTGCTATGGTATTGTCTGCCCGATCTACCCCCTAAAACTCAAAGAACTCGAGCTTCCGCAACCAATCGTTGGTTTTCGCCAAATATTTCACCATTCTGGATCCTCGGGCCTCATACTCCCCAGATATCTATTTAACGATCAATTGAGAATCACTAAAGATAACCAGTCTCTGCACTTCCAGGCTCTTCGCAAGCCGAAGCCCCGCCAGAACTGCTTCATATTCAGCCTCATTGTTCGTTGCTTTGAATCCGAATCTGATCGCCTGCTGGATTTTGAACCCTTCGGGGCTGGTTAAGATGACCCCGGCTCCACTAGTATCCGAAGTCGTTGATCCATCCGTATACAAGGTCCAAGTATTCTGCCCCGGCAGAATAGCGGCCACCGTTTTTCCAATCTCCTCAGCTTTCCTCGAGCTATCCTCTGCTTCCGAAAAATTTCCGCCGCCTGGCGGCTTACAAAATTTCAACAAAAGTGGGGCCCAGCCATTAAAAAAATATTTATTTTCCGAAACTTCAATAATTCATAATAAATAGCCCATTTGTCAGAAAAATACAAATTCTATGTCTTTCTATAGGAAATTTAATTCTCTACAACTTTGTAGAAGGAAGTTTTTCCAAATTCCAAACATAAATTATCCGAAATCCATAAACAGATGATTTCTCACATCAAAATACTGATAAAAACACATCAGCACTAATTCCTTCTTTAATATTCACAAAATAAATATTTTCTTATCATATAAATCAATAATTAATTATTCACAAATAATATTATAGAACTACAATATTGACAACCAGGTCGTTCCCAGGAAAGAGGGGGCCTTCCGATAAGGACTTCTCCTTACTGGCGCGCAATTAAATAACCCCTCCTAGACAGAACTTCCTTAGACATTGTCAATAATGCTATCTAATAATATTATTCAAATAATATAAATTATTGAGTTGATAATGTGAAATACTGTGCAATGACAATTATTGAATCAATAATACCAAAATATCAACTGTAGCCATTATTGAATCAATCATATAAAATAGCAACGTAGCAATTATTGAGTCAATAAAATATCAATGTAACAATTATTGAGTCAATAATATAAAATATCAACGTAGCAATTATTGAGTCAATAATATAAAATATTGAACAGTAATTACTGTAACAATAATTGAGTAAGTGTCTTCTCACGTAAGACTCAATAATTCGAAATATTGTGCAATACCGTGTGCTACTGTGCAACACCGCGTATCACTGTATTTTAACCACCGAGTATTTCAACAGTACTAACGGTAACAACTACGCCGTTATTTTATAAAAAGGTTATTTCTGTCACTTTCTATATCCGACAGTTATTCCGTTGTGGGGTCCACAAATAGCTGTGCCGTCGTACGAATATTCCCCGACAACAAGAATATTCCACGACCAAACGAATATTCCCCGACAACTAGAATATTTTATAACCACTTGCTCATTTTAAAATATTTGCACATTCACCCATAACTTTCATATTTATCAATCAACACCTTACTATTTCGAAATAATATATAAAGAAAATTAAATCTTTATTCATAAAAGTTGGGGTCTTACAGTCCAATATTATTTCAGTCAGAAGTACTATCCTTTTGAGGTAAGGGATGTTATTTTCTTTCGTAAATGATATTATTCTTTTCAATATCATTATACCAAAATATTGGCATGGGTTTTATGTTAAAATTCTTACTTTTTTTCGTCAGAGTTACTATTCACGTATACGGCACTATTCACGTATACGGCACTATTCACGGAAAAATTAAATTTTCTTCTATTTGTCCAGATTGTTTGTTAAGGTTACTATCTTTGGTTGGATCTAAGTTTTGAGCTTTATTCTTGAATTTTGCTCTACAATTGATTATTACGAAGTATTTTTGAATTGGATATACTAAAATACGAATTCTTAATCTTTGTCTTTTATCTTACTGGATTCGTTCT
The DNA here is from genome assembly GCA_020205555.1 of Panax stipuleanatus. Lineage (NCBI taxonomy): Eukaryota > Viridiplantae > Streptophyta > Magnoliopsida > Apiales > Araliaceae > Panax > Panax stipuleanatus. The sequence continues at coordinate 166,355,840 of CM035115.1, forward strand.
TTAAAATATTTTTCATCATCCTCAGTCCTAAAAGGTGATGTAACTGAATATCTTTGGCCTGTAGAGCAAAGATGAATGATTACCTGATGAATATCTTTGGCCTGTAGTGCAAAGATGACAGGTGTTGAGATGAACATGACCACTGATGATACAAATGAATATTTTTGGCCTGTAGTGCAAAGATGAATATTTGATTTGAGATGTATATTGATTGATGTTACAGGGATAAAATATTGATGATGGACTTTTAAATCATAGAAGATAGTAGACTTCATTCTCTACTTAACTCTTCTAATGAATTGTTATTTTCGCTACGAATATTGATCTAAAGTTGGTTGTCCATTATATTTTATCTGATTTGTTGAAGACTAATGATAATTTATTTTCCATTATCTTAGTCATAATATTCTTTACTGAGCTAGTTGAGCTCACCCTTTTCATCTGTTGTCCTCTTCAGGAAATGAGAATATTGCGGGAACTAGTCGGGGGATAGAGTGATGGTCCGAGTTAGAGCAGTAGTAGTCCTCACTATTTCTGATAAATAGTGTGATAATAATTGTAATGAGGACTTAGTTTGAATATTAATATTTTTTACATATTTGTATTGACACTCACAGTTGTGTGGTTGTATTTTGCACGATCGTATGATATAAAGTTTGTATTTAAATTCTGTACCATGTATTTGACGACTCAGAATGAGTTGGGTTGACAGGACCTATTCTGGGGGCGTCACAAAAGGGGTGAAGTCACTTTATTATTGTAGAGTTAATATAAAGTGTAAAATTTAGTATATCGTAAAGTTAAGTCACTCTACGAACCGATGATTTACTTTGTATTTTTGTATTGAAAGCCAGATTGATCAAAATAGTAGAGTCGTATAACAGAACTACTAGTATCATAGAGTTAAGTCATTATACGATATGAGAATTTTACTCTACGTTTATATATTGAAATTTAGAACAACCAAAATAGTAAAGTCTATTTGTTTGGAAAAATACTTTTAGTCCATTTGCTAAATCATTGAATTATAGTTCCTTTTGTACTAATTAAAGAATTTGAGTCATAAAAAAATAAATATATGAATAATGTACCATGCAATATAAAATCTTATCGAAATGATTCTATCATAGTTTTTCTAAATACTTATTGTTGGGGCCCGAATATTTGAAGACCCAAGTTGGGCCAGGCCTCGGTTAAGGCTATGGTTGGGCCATGGGGGGTCTTGTTTGTCCATGTTGAGGGACACTCCTAACTATATGGAGATTCTATTTATGGAAGGAAGAATCATGCATTGATTGAAATTCCTATATCTTAGGAGATTTGGTATTATCCTGTTATGAAAAGGATATACGGGGGAGCCCTAATCCTATGTGGAAGTGGATTCAAGCAGGGATGTGAGAACTTATAAATATATGGCTTGACCCTCATAAGGTACACAACACTTTATTATTCCAGCAATAGAGTAATTTATCCCTCCATTGTTAAACCTTGTCAGCCTGTACTTACTCTCACACCGGAGCTATCCCCCGGCGGCCCAAGCCGTCAAGCTTTGGTGTTTACCCGTTTTGTGCAGGATTGGACGCGTTTGGTGATTGGAGCGCGTGGACGAATCTTGGCGTTAACATTGGCGCTAGAAGGAGGTCTTTTTCAATCACAACCAACGGATCACCATAAAAACATGGTGAATAGTAAAGAAATTTCTGGTAAGAGACAGCCATCGGCGGTAGCGTCAGCACAAAGAGGCTCGGTGAAAGATAGGTTAGGGCCATCCAGCATCCACTCACGACTCGGCCCTCAAACCAATTCGGTTGGCTCCCAAGTAGGGGGCCATCCCGCTGCCCAACGAAGACTGTTCCGCACCGCCAGCCAGGAAAAGAGAGATCGAAAACAGGTTGAAGGCGCTCAGCCTCGAACCCACCCCTTGGAAGACCGTGAAGCGGCCATGGCTAGAAAGATGAAAGAGATTGAGGACACGGAACAGGCCCTAAAAGTCCTCCAGGTGCAAAAGGAAGAGCTCGCCAGACAGGTGCTGCATATAGTCGAAGATGAGGCTTCCAGCCACCCTAAACACTTGGGGAGAGGGAGGTCCCCACGCCGAGGATCCCAAGGGCATGACAACCACACCAAAGACACCGAGAAGAGGCTTCGGAGCCACTTTCGGGAAAGAAGCAGATCCGGAGATCATCGAACCAGGGGACGTTCCAGAACACACTGCACCAACAGTTCCCGGCACGATGACCGGAGGTATCAAGCAGGTCATCACCAGGACCAAAGACACGATAATCCCCGTGGAAAGCGGCCTCATCAGGAGGCCCAAGCATCAATGCACCATCCGAAGGATGGTCTCCAAGGCAGTCCTCGGTATGATCAAGACAGAGACTGCCGAAGCCCTCAGAACCAGAGAGACCTGAGAGAAAAGTTATCCCCGAAGAAGAATTCGGACCCAGCTCTGGCGGCTGTAGAAGTGTTGACAAGGAAGCTAGAAGATATGCAGAAACAGTTGATCGCGAGCCAGCAGGAAAAAGTGACTTCGGGGAAGAAAGCCTCCCCTTTCTCCGAAAAGAAATCCTTCGGGAAAAGGGCGACCTCAATAAAAGACTGCCGTACATCGAGAGTTACGACGGGACGGGCGACCCCTATGAGCACAGCCAGACATATGACAGGCTGTTAGATTATTACGACTACACCGATGCGGCAAAATGTAACACCTTCATCACCTCTCTAAGGCGAGATGCCCGGCAATGGATGAACACGCTGGCCCCAAACTCAGTCTCGTCATGGGAAGAACTATGTGATAAATTCCACGCCCGATTTGGGAGCAACAGAAAGAGAGGGAAGCCTACTGGGTCGTTGGCCCAAGTCAGACAGCATTCCAACGAGACGCTCGGTCAGTACGTGAAGAGATTCAGGGAAGCGGTCGGGCAGGTTACCGAACTCAATGATCTGCAAGCCGTAGGACTCTTCCAGAACGGATTGGATCTGGTCAGGTCCGAAAAATTAATGAGAAAACTGATGTTCAACCACCCGAGGAGTTTAGCCGAAGCCTTTGAAAAAGCAGAAAGCTTCATAACTATGGAAGAAGCCATGGAAAGTCTGAAACGAGGCTCTACGGAGAGACCCAAAGAGAAAGAGAAGAGTAAACCCGAGGGAAATTTAAGGCGATATGGGGGCGATAGATCGGGTGGCCACCAAAAGCGGTATGACAACAACAAAGGATCGAGGGGAAGCCATCCCTCTCTGCCAAAAGATCAAGAAGGTAGGGTCTACACTCTACTCAACACCCCCCGACCCGACATCCTAGAGCACCTGAAGAAACAACCGGGTTATCAGAAGCCAGATGACGGATACAAGCCTAAGAAAGAATATTCCAACAGGTACTGTGATTACCACGAATGCATGGGACATTACACCGAAGATTGTTGGGCGTTAAAAGATCTGATTGAGACGAACGTACAGTACGGAGGCCTGATGCGATTCATTTTAGGAAGAGAGGAACAGACTCAGAAGTCAACTACCCCAACTCAGGCCGATCAGCAGCCCCAGCCGAACCCAACACAGGGGGCTCGCCATGTGGTAGATGTCATCGCGGGAGGCATGATGGGGAAACTTTCGGGACAAAAGCGGCGCAATTATCTAGATACGGTAATGTCGGTGGCTGACCAACCCGCGAGAAGGGAGAAGCCTTTCCCGGGTTCAGTCATATCCTTCACAGGCGAGGACTTCCCTACCGAGCCGATCGAACCACATGAAGGAGCATTGGTGATCACGGCACAGGTAGGGTCGGTGGATATGAAAAGAATGATGATAGACAACGGATCGTCGGTAGATATTTTGTACGCTTATGCCTACCAAAGGATGAGTCTGGATGGAAGGAAGATGGAGATCGGGCAAGAATCTCCCCTCTACGGCTTCAGCAACGAACCAGTTAAAGTGGCAGGGACCAATGAGTTGCCGGTTATCTTCGGCACAGCTCCTCGACAGGCGAAAATTAGGTGCCGATTCTATGTGGTACATGTTGACTCGGCTTACAACACCATCCTTGGAAGACCCACATTGACGGCCCTCCAGGCGGTAACTTCCATACCCCACTACAAAATAAAGTTCCCTACCCAGCATGGGATTGGAGAAGTATCAGGAGACCTCGATCTGGCAAAGAGGTGCTATCGGAATTCGCTGATCACCTCGGGCGTAGGGGTCAGTAAGTAGAAGCAGACGATGGCAATAGAGATCGAGCCCTTCACCGAAAGCATTCAGGAGCCTTTAGTCACACCGGCCGGAGATACCGAGGACATAGAGCTTGTACCAGGAAAGCCAGACAAAATGGTAAAAATCGGAATGGGGCTACCCGAACCTTTTCGGACCCATTTAATAGAGTTGTTGCAGAGCTATGCTGACATCTTCGCATGGGTCCCCAGCGATATGCCGGGGGTGGATTTAAAAGTGGCCGAACACAAACTTCATGTAGACCCAGCAAAGAAACCAGTTCGCCAAAAGAGAAGAATCTTCGCCCCCGAGAGACAGAGGATAATTGACGAGGAAATAGCGAAACTATTGGCGGCAGATTTCATATTTGAAATAGACTACCCGGAGTGGATGGCGAACGTAGTCTTGGTCCAGAAGCAGAATGGCAAATGGAGGGTTTGCATCGACTACACTGATTTAAACAAAGCATGCCCGAAAGATTTCTATCCTCTGCCACATATCGACCAACTAATCGATGCCACCTCGGGGTACGCACTGCTCAGCTTCATGGACGCATTCTCAGGCTATCACCAGATCTTAATGTGCAAGGAAGATATACCGAAGACGGCCTTTATAACCCATCGATCAGTATATGCTTATAAGAAGATGACCTTTGGCTTATTAAACGCCGGGGCCACTTACCAAAGAATGATGAACTATGTCTTCCGGAGCCAGTTGGGAAAAAGTATGGAGGTATACGTAGATGACATGATCGTGAAAAGTATGTCGGTCCGAGGGCATTTGGATGACTTGAAGAATTGCTTCCAGACAGTTCGGCATTATAACCTGAGATTGAACCCTACAAAGTGTACTTTTGGTCTAGGAGCCGGGAAATTCTTGGGGTACATGATCAGTCAAAGAGGGATAGAAGCCAATCCAGAAAAAATTAGGGCCATCCTGGATATGAAGTCCCCACAGTCGTATAAAGACGTTCAACGTCTAACCGGGAGGATAGCAGCTATGAGGCAATTCATGTCCAAATCATCCGAGAGATGTCTGCCGTTTTTTGATACTCTGAAGGGGCCGAAGAACGCAAAGATTTTTCAGTGGACAACAGAATGTGAAGATGCGTTTCAAGAGATAAAAAGGTATTTATCTTCGGCACCCTTGCTGGTGAAACCTGTTCCTACAGAGCCCTTGTACTTGTATTTGGCGGCAAGTTCTTTGGCGGTAGGGGCTGTACTGGTGCGGGAGATTGGGGGTAAGCAACACCCGGTTTATTACATAAACCACTCCCTCAGGGATGCAGAAACAAGGTATCCGAACCTGGAAAAATTCGCCTATGCCTTAGTAATAGCAAGCAGAAAGCTCCAACAATATTTCCAGGGACGGTTGATAGTGATTTATACGGATCAGCCTTTGAAGAAAGTTTTGGGACGACCGGAGGTCTCGGGGAGACTCGCAGCTTGGACTATGGAGTTGTCCCAATTCATACTAGAATACCACCCTCGGACAGCCATCAAAGGACAAGCCTTAGCAGATATCTTCTTGGATCCTCTTAGCCCACCATAGGCCCACCCAAAAGGCAAGGTTCTAGGACCCGGAGCGTTCATCGAACCGAAAAAAATATCGGGTGGATGGGTCACTGGTACAACCGGTGGTCGAACCGTTATTTAACTAGCAACGTCATTAATATATAAATATATATATTATTAGTAATTAATAAAATTTTAAAAAATCTCATTTTTTATGAACTAAAACATAATAAAGATGAGTTACAATATTAATAAAAGTGGTTAATTTTAATATTAACATTTTTTTGGTAAAAACAAAACAAAAAAACAAAAATCAGGTCACAGGGTTAATTAACCGGGTTTATCGGTTGGACCATCGGTTGAACCGGTGGTCAAAGGGACAATCTGAGTTTTGACCAAAATCGGTTAATTGGTCCAAATCGGACGGGTCAAATCAGACCGAAAGGTGGACCGGTTTCGATTTTTACCGGTCAAACCGTCGGTCCGATCCGAGTTTTAAAATCATGCCAAAAGATCATGATTGAAGGTATTATTGTTAGTAACTTTATTCTTTATATACAAATAATTTTTTTCTCATATTTTTCGATCTGGGATTGGGGTGTCACACTCTCTATTCCAATCTCTTTACTTTGATTCACTAAAATATTTAAATAAATATTTTTAACAAAAATCATTTAGAGAAATAGAATTGAATTTTAAAAAGGCCAAGATTTCTGAAAAAAAAAAAAATTAATCTATTCAGTCCCCTTCTAGATTAATTATTACATATTCGAATCTAACAATGTCAATTTTAAAACTAAGAATATATTGAATTAACCATAAAAAATCAATTTTAAATTTAATATTTTCAAACGGATACATTAATTAAGATTCTTGTGTAAAATTTTAACTAAATCATTGATAAAAGAAAGGTTGAATGATATTTCTGTCCCACAAAATTATCATGCGGTATCATAATCGTCCCTATAATTAATTTTCCGTCAATTGAGTTCAACCAAATTGAGGCATGTGCGGTAGTACTATGGGTAAATAAGTCAAAAACTAATTCAAATTCAAAAATATTAAAAATTTGGAAAATTAATCATTATTTTTTAAGAAAATAAAATGATTATTTATTTTTCTCAAAATGAGTATATTTAGAAAATAATTATTTTAGTGGATATATATATTTTAAAATTTTACACATATTTCAAAAAAAAAAATTGTATATATCAATTTTTTTTATAAAAACATGTTTTTAATGTGTAAAGGAATCCCTAAACTTAAAATAATCAGCCTAATAAAAGGTATGAGTATGTGATCAATTTATCTCCACAAAATAAAGGGTCAATTATATATTCTAGTACATTTTTAAAAATAATTACAACAACAGTGCATCCATAAAATAATTACAAAAGTAATATATTTTTCATATTTATTTACAAAATTAATATAATTAAGATTCCTTTAATTTAGGTGGGTTAATTGTCATTCTCTATCTCTCTCTCTATATCGCCATTCTCTCTCTCTCAATTCTACCCTTTTCGTTCCAAATTGCAACTGATTAAAGATACTACTGCAGCGAAGCATCCATGGTGAAAAGCAACCTTTAGTATATCTCATTTATAGGTCAAATGCTTTTCATGATTGTTAAACCTTGGGTGCTTCGCTATGATTTGCTAGAAATCATTTCACAGTGCAATGAGATCTATGGCAGTCTTCCGGTGGTGGCGGTTAAGGGAGGTGGCGGTTGTAGTGGTGGCGCCGCCGTTGTGCTGCCACGCGCCGAGAATGTAATAGAGAAAACAGAGGAAGGTAATGAGAAGAAATGGATAAAGGTGGGGTTTTTCCAAGTAAGGAGGAGGCGGGTTGCTGTTGTTGTTGGGTTTGGAGGTAGGGGTGTAGTAGTCATGTTGTGGATTTGGGGATGGACCTTTCATGGCCTAAAATCAGTACTGCTCTACTACTATATACTATATACTTTGATACCAAGGTAACCAAACCGTCATACCAAGGTAACCAAACCTTCATACTAAGTTAACCAAACCGTCATATTAAGGTAATCAAACCACCTCCACACCTTCATTTTTTTCATAGTGCAGTTGGTAACCAAACCTTCATACCAAGGTAACCAAACCTTCATACCAAGGTAACCGAACGTTCATACCAAGGTAACCAATCCACTTTCACACCTGCAGTTTTTTCATAGTGCAGTTGGTAGCCAAACCTTCATACCAAGATAACCAATTCAGTTTTATTAGATTACCAATTTATTTTGAATGTGATGCAGTTGGTAACCAAACTTCATGCAGTTGGTTGCCAAACCTTCAGATAAGGTAACCAATTCAATTTTTTTAGATTATCAATTTATTTTGACTGTGATGCAGTTAGTAGCCAAACTTCGTATAAAGGTAACCATTTTAGTTTTTGTGGGTAACCAAATCGTCAAAAAAATATTCAGAACAGTAACTCCGGCGATATAGCGGCGGCACAACCAAGGACTTCTGGAGATTCGCGGCGGAGGAGGATAATGAAGAGAATTATGAAGGGGAGGCGGCGGCAAAGGATGATGAAGGGGAGGCGGAGATTCGCGGCGGAAGAGAATGATGAAGGGAGGCGGCGAAGGAGGATGATGAACAGTAACTTCTTCATAATTTTTTATTTTTAATTTCCTTCTTTTGATTTGAATTTTGAATTATGGATTTGATTTTGTTGTTAGATCCAAAAGATTTGAATTTGAATTATTAATTCTCCTTGATTTTAGGTTTCTTTATTAATGTGAAATTGAATGATTTAAATTTATTGTCCTCTTTTTGTAATTATTTTGTGAATGCACTAATATTATAATTAATTTCTAATCATTGTATATTTCTGTAAAGAACCCTAAAATAAATCAATTCAAGGTTAAATGGCCTACAAAGACCAATATTGTGTTCTTTTCAAGGATCCATCCACATTCCACCACATGACTACTTTGGTTTCTTACAGGACTTAAATATATATTATGAAGAATTGAATATGTACATTATATTCACCTTTTAATTAATAATCCATATTAATATATAGTCAAACTTATTATACTTAATAAGAAATTATAATTATAATTACAACTTTACAGCTACAACTTAAAATAATAGAAAACTAATACTGAACTATTCTTAATTAAGTAATCCTATTATTTAAATAAATATGTAGACATTATCCAAGTATGTATCGAACATATTTTCTAATATTTATAGAAATAAGATAATGAATTTAACAGCTTTTATATATCCTAGACAAAGACAAATATAACTGTACTAGATTCTACTCTTATTTCAAGTTGAATATTTTTTTTATATGTGGAGTATTCTTATTTGCGTCGGACTAATTTTTTCACTCCGAACAAAACTTTCGAAACATGTTTACCCCTACAGTCCGTGACTCCTATGTTGTTTTGTGTGGGAGTCGAATTCAAGAATTCGGAATTTACGGCTAGACCCAAGTTCTCACTTAAACCACTGAAGCAAACGGCGGGATTCAAATTGAACATTTTGTTTTGGCTCAAATTCAGATTGCTCTTGAAACAATTTGGTTTGATTTTAATAAAAAAAAATCCTATATAACTATAATCTTTTGCATGTGTATTGAACAACTTAGCACCCAAGACTTCATAAACTACTTTTAGATGGTATACTGATAAATTATTGGGTTAATTCAAGTGATAACCCATAAATTACTCGCACGAAGTAAGTCTGATTGTATGTGAATGTCTTCAAAAGTAGCTAGTAATAGTTTCCCCCAAGTTTTGAAATCATGCATGACTCATGTATCTCTTAATAAATAATTAATTTCATTTAGAAGTTTCTTCAATTATATATATATATATATCTTATCCAGTTTGTTTATCTTGCTTGTATCATTAATTCTCTAGTCAAATTTTGACAGTTGACAAGCCCTTTATTTTGAACCACAACCTCCCCCTCACAGGCACATGCAGCTTCCGGGAAACAGGGAAAAAAAACTGCTGAGAAATAAAAGTGAAATATTTATAAATAAAAATTAAAAATGTTAGGAGAGTACTTTCATATATATATATATATATCAAGTTCTGAACTAGCTTAAACCAAACCCACATTAGGTAGCCTATATATGCATAGCATCCAATACCAAAGTAAAGAAACTTTGTAAATTCTGATTAATTAAATTTTATTTTTCAAGAATTACAAATTATATAGAATTAATGCTCACATGCGTGCGTGCATTCACCTATTTTCTTAATGTTAACGCTAGCTATGACAAATTGAAAACACCACCATGACAAGTCCTGATTTTGTCGGACCCACAATTTTGTCAAACAAGAGGGGGGAAAAATGAAATCAATGACAAGAACAAAATATATATTTGAAACCATAAAAATGATGAGAATGAAATATTTGAAACTAGCCAAAGTAAAGAACAATAATATATTTGAAACTTTTTCTAATTTCGTCTTATTGAATGTCTTGTATGACTTTTTGACGAACCCTACGAATGAAATTGCTGACCGCCAAACATTTATTGAATCTTTCTGGAATCAGACTGATCAAGAGGGTTACGCTTGTTATGATTTTTGGGCTAATTAAATATTTCATGGTAAGGCAAACTTATTTGACTACTTTTTTCTTCCTATTTCTTTAGTTTTCAATCAATCGTGTAATAATCAAATCGGTGTTTATACTAAAAATAATTTACAAGTTGGTTATTGTACTTTAATATTTATGTAAAGTCGTTAAATTTGATTAACGAACATGACAAAAAGTCTTAGTAGGTTAACAGATCTTACGTGAATAATGACATTTGTATCTGGGATCCATCAGAAGTTGAAATGGGAGAGAAAACTGCATCCTACGCAGGTCACGTACGTGAGCAGACTGTTAGAGGTAAAAGGAACAAATTTGGGTTAGCAAATTCAAAATGTTGGAGACAAACACACTAAGAGAGAGAGGGAGAAAGAGAGAGCATGTCGCGATTCATCCAAAATAGCAGTTGTGATCCTTTAAAATTAGTAGTTTAGGCGAGATTAAGTGTTGATTGCGTGAGAAATTTCAAGTACAACAAGAACAAAGCATCCAAACCTCACCCTTTTTGTAGTTTTGAGATTTTAGGGTATTAGGATCAGTGAATCTGTGTAGTTGATTTTGATTCTTGGTGTAGTTGATTTTCTTACAAAATATATTTAACTTATTTTGGATGATCATGTGTAACACTAGCTTTGTACTTGTCATATATAAATGCATACCTAACGAGAACCCAGAAATTAAGATGGATTGACTAACAACACACCTCCTGCTACAAGAACCTATAGCACCCCACAACCATCAACATCAAGCATCACTCAACCAACTTCAAGCACAACTCAAGTAACAACTCTAACAACAAGAATGACTAGATTAGAGAACATGAGAGGCCAATTTAGAAGTCAGTAGACATTTAGACATGTCTATGACTTTTGTTTAATGGCAGTGTGTTATTTAGTCCTAATGGTTTTAATCGACAGTGTGTTATTTTCTTTTTATGAAATGTTATTAATTACCTTCTTATGGATTGTCCTGGGATGTCATATGTTTTGGGTTGGCTATTGACACTTAACTCTACGATACTAGATTTTAGTGTAGAAACATAGTTAAGTCATTAATTCTACGATATGAGGATTCACTCTACGTTTATGACGATTCACTCTACAATCGTAGAAACATAGAGTTAAGTAATTCTACTATCTGAGTATTCACTCTACGTTTCACTCTAGCTACGATCTGAAAATTCACTCTACGTTTTTGATAATTCACTCTACGATCGTAGAAACGTAGAGTTAAGTCATTTTTACGATCTGAGGATTCACTTTACATTTCACTCTACAATCTGAGTATTCACTCTACATTTCTGAGGATTCAATCTACGTTTCTACACTGAAATCTAATATTGTAGAGTTAAGTCATTCTACGATCTAAAAATTTATTTTACGATATGAGAATTCACTCTGCGTTTCACAACATAAACTGTCATTTTATTTTTCATTTCATAAAATGCCATTACATTTCGTGCATTATAATCTGCTATTACATTTCTTCTAAATCCAAATCGAAAGACGCGTCATTTCAAAATAGAAGAGGTTAAAGGGGCAAAGAATAATCATTCATTCATCATTAATATCCATGACTATGAAAGATGGTACAAAACATAACACAATCAAACGTAATAATCTCCTTTCATTCATTTATTCATATTCATGACCAAAATACAAGCTTGAAATTCCAACTACATCTAAACTTATAATTTATATTCGTGACCAAAATAAAAACTTGAAATCTCAACTGTATACAAGCTTGGAGTCCTAATTGCATCTAAACTTACATTTACATTTATAAAACAACAAACACTAAAACACACATCCACGAGCAAATTAAAAGAAACCAGTAAAAAAATTCCTTTCCTACAAGTTTGGCATTTATTTTCTTCAACTGTTTAACCTCCTGCCCCAAGGTCTTCGTTGAACTTTCAGCCATCTCAGTTGCTAACCAATTTTTAGCCTTCTAATTTTTTTCCTTCCTCATTTTATCTATAATCTCTTTGTCGACCTTCATTTTTAATTAATGTCAAATCTTCAATAACATCTCTAGCTCTGTCAGTAAATAATGGATCATTCCATTTAAAGAAACCGCAGTAAGTTCTCTTGTCCAATTGCACACTAACCATTAACATAAGCAATAATATGGTAACAAATTTTAAAAAAAATTACATTCATACCCGATAATTAATACACCTAAGTAATCACCTTCATGGATGTTTTGTACCATCTTTCATGACCTCCCACATTCGCACCATTGCTCCACATTAGCAGGGACTTGGAAACTCAAGTTGAATCCATTGATTTAAGTTGCAAGAATTACAATTTTTTTATGCAATTTCGTTCATGATTCCACTCTAAGACGAGCTCATTCTTTCAATTTGGCACTCAAAAACCTTGAACTAGTAATCGAGAGACAAAGCAGATAGGTTTTACTATAGGTTGAAGAATCGAGAGAGAAAGATGAAAACAACTTGTAACGTTTTCCCCTAAATGTCTTATATATGTTCGTTTACATAGATGGAGAACAATGGTAGCTATGCCCAATCATTCAACTGACTTGCTCAGTCATCGTTATGTTATCGTTCTCCCTCGAACGTATTAAAATTTTAAACAAAAGTCGGATAAAGCCTTAATTAACAACTTATAATTTTTTTATAGTATAAGTACCAATTTGTTACTTTTTAAAAAAAATCTTAGTATCAACTTATAAATCGGGTCTTTGTACAATTATCAAAATTTGATTTCTTTTTCATACATAATAATGATTCGTTGCATTCGGACATTGTTTATTATTATGAACCCACCCTCACTGCTCCTGCTAGTACGTCCACTCATTTACATAAATGAGTGCCTAATTATTACTTTAGCCGTTCACATTAAATTCGCAATCCAGTTACAAGAAGCGGGATTTGGAATTAACTTAGGTAACGTTTGTTTATGATTGAATACATTGAATGTTTAAATCAATCAGATAATTGAGTAAAATGGTTAAATCAGATTTTTTTAGCTGAATGGCTGAATGAGCATCTGAATAAAATAAATTAAAAAATTAAAAAATTAAAAAAAATAGTAACTATTATATTAAATAAATTTACAATAATTTTGAATTTTTTCAGAGGAGTGAAATAATAAAATTATGTCATTCAGATGTTTCAGACATGTTAATTATCAAACAACTTTTTTCGTTTAGATTCAAATTCAGATTCATTCAATTTTTATCAAACACCCCCTTAATGCAATTGGATGTTATTAGGTAGAAGCTGAGGTTTTCAATAATTATTTTTTATTTATAATTTTTATGGTCATTTTAATGGGATGGTAAAGATGAATTATTTTACAGTCTTAATTTCACTTGTTCCGTTCGCCAAGAATGAGTAGTATTTTTTTGAAGGATTAAAGTTGAACAAAGAATAAATCATGGGTCATTTTGCAGTTCTTAATGGGTCAAAAAGAATTACTACTTACATGTAATCATTTAAAAGATACATGCACATGCTCTCCTAGAGTTAAATCAAATCTAGCTAGGATTATTAATTCAATTAGACTACTTTAATTAGAAAGCTAGAACATATCAAATCTTTCGGTGCTTCTCTAGGCTTGATGACTTGGACATTATATATAATAATGGCACTAATTAATCTAACTTCTTCTTGTCTTACTCATTTTTTTTCCCTTTTTTTGTTGAAAAAAAATAGTTTAAACTAATCAAAAATTGTACTCAGGAGAATCCTGCATGTAACAATTTATAATGCTTGCAATAAGGTAAATTGTTTGAAATTAAGTAATAAATGGGCCAAAAAATACAAAATAAAGCTAAAATGTAAAATTGAAAGCCGTAGGACAAAGGCAACAAGAGACGGGAGAGGGATGGTTCATGCACTAGGACCAATAATGTCCCATATCAATGGTCCCATTCAATCACAAACACATCACCCCTTATATATATATATATATATATATATATATATATATATATATATATATATATATATATATATATATATTCTCCTCCATGATTAGGATATATATATGCTTAATTAATTATAATTTCAATATCAGGTGCTGACCGCTCATCATCGTGTGGTACTAAATCACTTGAGTCAGTTTATTTATTTATTTTTTTTATGGAAAGTTTGTTTGTTCTTTATACGAAACTTATTTTTAAGTTTATTTAATTTCTTTCTCCTTTAATTAGATTTGGTTGGTTCTTGATATTGCAATAGTGATGATGTACTTGAATTATAAAGGGAACACATGATATTTTCATATTATTTTTTGATATTTTTACACGTATGGCCCATATATTAGTCAATAAAAATTCGACACATCAGCTAATATGTAGAGATTACATGTGAAAATATCAAAAAATAATGTGAAAATATCAATTTTTCTTATGAAATTATATTGTATAATATTCCAAATAAAAAAACCTTAATTGTTTGATTACTAGATTAAATAACATAGTGTTTTTAGCTCAAGGGGCGAACCCAATTTCTAGTGGGAAATTATATAAATAAATAATAAAGTAATAAGAAAGAAAAGGAAGTGCGGTATAATCTTAGAAGTGAGATGACTATGTGCCATGAATCTGTATTTTTCAAAGACTAATTAAATGTATATGGACAAAGTAGAATTTTGTTTGGTGAGTAAACAAAAATGACTGAGTGTGGTACTGTCAGATAATATATAAGTATAAAGTATATATGGTTTAGATTGTAGAAACCATAATTAAATCCTCGTATTTATCCCACGAGGGGCAACTACCTGCCTTAATACGATCACCCTATGAAGCTAATTAACTTAAATTACAAACCCCACTTGCCCTTTACGTAGTAGTAGTGGTTATGATTAGTGGGGATTAAATAAATAAATACACACGACACACCAATTTAATTGTCACAATTAAGTTGAAAGTAGTACGTCTCATGTAAGGGCTACAGATGGTATGACTCGTGTAGCCCTTGGGCATTAAAATCCCATGTTTGTTTGTTTTTTTAAAAAATTCCATGGAAAGTAGTATTCCTTTTTAAAAATTTCCATGGAAAGTAGTATCTCATGTAAGGGCTGGTCGTAATTTGTGTTCTAAGAACTTTCTAGATGGAATGAACAGACCAACGGTCTTCAAATAACATAAAAATGGTATATATATATAAATAGAGAATTGATATTTTCACAAGTAAAATTTAATATTTTCTACAAGCTCTTACTCGCACAAGTGTAGAGTCCATTTACTACTTTTACTTGTGAAAATATCAATTCTCACTAAATAATACACTATTATGTATGATTTTTGTTTATATCGTTGATGTTTATTATTAATTAGCTAAATGCATATATATATATATATATATATATATATATATATATATATATGTATAATGGTGATTAGGGAGTGGACACTGGACAAACAAATTAAAGGGTGAATCGTCTCAGACTTGCATTCCTTTTATGATTTTTATTTTAATTTTTCAACCAAGCATTTAATTCTAGCTTTCCAAAGTTTTGTTAGTCAGTACGTACGTAGACCTAGAAGGGCATCATCAAAAGAAAGAAAGAAGAGGGAGGGAAGGAGGGAAGTGTTGTATTTTATTACAAAGTTAAATAAAATATATATATTATTTATTGAGATTTTAAATGGTTATTGTAATTGATTTGGGATATTAATATAGTTACCGTTTACATACCAATTTATAGTTACCGTTTCTATAATGAATTATCAGCATCAAAGGTAAATTAATTATATTACCGTTGCCTCTGTAGATCCGTTGATATGTTGTCCTATATAAAGGAGGTTGAGTTTGCTTGTGAGATAGAATACAAAACCACCACTTTTAGAAAGGAAATACTGCAGAAAGAATAGTCACTTGGTATTATTATATCATATATATATATATATATATAGTTAGCAGCTTTCTTTTGTTTCATATATATATATAAGCTAGCAGCTTTCTAATCATATATATATATATTACCAATCCTATCATATATATATAAACAGTAATTTTATTATTGTTATTATTTATACTCAGTTTAATATTGAGTTCGAGTAAAGAAAATTAAAAGTTGTTCCTGGGTCATTCAATTATTTCGAGTGCTGATTAATTGGGTGAAGAGCCGTTGAATCCTGGAGTAAGATTTCGTCAGTGACCTTAGCACCGAGAAAAGTTCTCCGAGGGGCGAAATTTCTACTTAAGGACAGTGCACTGCACGCCTCTGCTCAACATAATTCGATCTAAATCGACAAGTTCTATTTCTGCCCTTCTTTTATTTTATAGTTGAATCCATATTTTATTCGTATTATTCCAACAATCTTAAGTAGAAATTATCTATGGATTCTGCTATGCTCACCGCCACTAAATCTGTCCATGATTTGACCAAAGTTGAACCTTTTAATGGTTCTAATTTTAAACGATGACAAATCAAATTACTTTTGATTATGGACATTGCTAAAGTTGACCATGTTTTAAACAAACCAAAACCAGTTGAACCCCCTAAGGATGCTACCGATGAACAAAAGAAAGAATATGAATCTTCTATTAGTACTTGGACTTCTGCTGATAAAATTTGCAAGGCTATCATTCTCAACTCATTGTCCAATGAACTTTTTGATATCTATTGTCTATACAAACATGCTGCTTGAAATTTGGGATGCTTTAGTTTTGAAATATGTTGTGGAAGATACTGGTGTCAAAAAGTATGCAATTGGTAATTTTTTGAATTTTTGCATGACCGATGATAAAGATGTCTCTTCTCAAATTCATACTTTTCATCTTGTCGTAGCTGAACTTAGTAATGAAGGCATGACTTTACCTGCTCCTTTTATTGTTGGCTCCCTTATAGAGAAATTGCCTGATTCTTGGAAAGATTACAAGAACACTATGAAACATAAGAGGAAAGACATGACCTTAGAGGAGTTAATTGTTCATATTCGTATTGAGAAAAAGAATAAAAATTTAGATAAATCTGCCAAAGCCAAGGAGATGTCTTCCAAGGCAAATTTGGTTGATGACCGCAAACCTCGCAACCCGTTCAACAAACATCCTAAACACGGGCATAAGTATAACACCGGTCCAAAGACAAAACCAAATCAGTTCAAACACAAAACCTCAAAACCCAAAGGTGATTGTTTCGTGTGTGGAAGGCCAGGTCATTATGCTGCCCAATGCAAGTTCAAAAAGGGAAACAACCAGTCTGTTCCTCCGAGAGCTAACTTAGCTGAGGCAGACAATACTATTGTAGCGGTTGTCTCCGAGGTGAACATGGTGACTGACAAAGAGGCATGGGTAGTGAATTCTGGTGCTACCAAACACATTTGTGCGAATCGTGGTGCATTCATCTCTTACACTCCCCTTGAGGAAAAAGATGAACATGTGTACATGGGCGATTCGAGGCCTGCACCAGTGATGGGTAAAGGGAAAGTAAATTTAAAATTGACTTCTAGGAAGATCCTTTCTCTTACCGATGTTCTTCATATTCCTGAGATTCGCTATAATCTTGTATATGTTGGGATACTTGGAAAAGTTGGGGTTAAGGTTATGTTCGAATCTGATAAGGTTGTGTTAACCAAAAATGGGGTGTTTGTGGGAAAAGGGTATCTTAATGCTGGTTTATTTCATTTGAATGTACTTGAACTCATGAATAATAATGCTAGTACCTCTTTTGCTTACTTGATTGAATGTGATGATATTTGGCATGCTAGATTAGGCCATGTGAATTATTCTTATATAAAAATGATGAATGATTTGGGAATTTTAAAAGATGTTAAAATTTCAAATACCAAAAAATGTCAAGTGTGCGTGGAAGCTAAAACTACTAAAAAGACCTTGTATACCGGTACTTGTTAGAGAATCTGAACCTCTCGATTTAATTCATTCAGACTTGGGTGATATGTCTAGAACTACTTTTAAAGGTAAAAAAAATTATTATGTGACCTTTATAGATGATTATTCTAGATATACTAAAGTTTACCTTCTCAGGAATAAAAGTGAAACTGAAGATACGTTTTTAATCTATAAGGTCGAAGTTGAAAATAAATTAGATAAGAAGATTAAAAGACTCAGGTCCGATAGAGGTGGAGAGTATGACTCTGGACCTCTTAGTAAATATTGCGAAAAACAAGGGATTATACACGAGGTCACACCTCCCTATTCTCTAGAATCTAATGGGGTAGCAGAAAGAAAAAATAGAACACTAAAAGAAATTATGAATGTTATGTTAGTAAGTTCTGGGGCTCCACCAAATTTGTGAGGGGGAAGCTCTTCTTTCTGCTTGTCACCTACAAAATAGAATTATTTATAAGAAAACTGGAAAAACACCTTATGAGCTTTGGGAAAACCATTTACCTAACTTGAAATACCTTAAAGCGTGGGGGTGTCTTGCTAAGGTAATGTTACCCGACCCTAAGAAAAGAAAAATTGGTTCTAAAACTGCTGATTGCTTGTTTGTTGGTTCTGCTGAACATAGTGCTGCTTATAGATTTCTTGTTTTAAAAAGTGATGTATTAGATCATAATACTATCATTGAGTCAAAAAAATGCTGATTTCTTTGAAAATATTTTCCCTTTGAAATCTAAAATGGATCGACCAATTGCAGAGCTTCCTACGAGCTCTTATACAATTCCAATTGAGGAATCTGAAATTGAACCAAGAAGGAGTAAACATACTAGAAAACCCACTAATCTGGGAGATGACTTTTTTACGTTTTTGTTGGATAATGACCCATTAACCTTTAAAGATGCTGTCCCTTCTCCTGAAGCTCCTTTTTGGAGAGAAGCCATTAATAGTGAGATTTAGTCTATTATGACTAATCACACTTGGGAATTAGTGAACCTTCCTCCTGGTTCTAAAACTATTGGTTGTAAATGGATTTTTAAAAGGAAGTTAAAACCTGACGGTTCAATTGATAAATTTAAAGCTAGACTTGTTGCTAAAGGTTATAAACAAACTCAAGACCAAACTTTTTTGAGACCTATTCTCCAGTTGCTAGAACATCATCCATTAGAGTTTTAATTGCACTAGCTACTATTAAAATTTTAATAATTCATCAAATGGATGTTAAGACTTCGTTTCTTAATGGAGATTTAGAAGGGGAGATTTATATAGACCAACCTGAGGGATTTATTTCCCTAGGTAATGAGCATAAAGTTTGTAAATTAGTTAAATCTTTATATGGTCTTAAACAAGCTCCTAAACAATGGAACGACAAATTTGATAGTGTGATGACTTCTAATGGTTATATAATAAATGATGGAGATAGATGTATATATACCAAGTTTAATGATGAGAATTCTGGTGTTATTGTATGTCTTTATGTGGATGACTTGCTTATTTTTGGTACTAATATTGATGTTATATATGAGACTAAAAATATGTTATCTACTAAATTTGATATGAAAGACTTGGGAGAAGCAAATGTTATTCTCAGTATTAATTTAAGAAAAGTTTGTAATGGGTATATGATTTCTCAAAATAATTATGTGGAGAAAATGTTTAAAAGATTTGGCCATTATAATGTTAATCCTGTTAGTGCTCCGTACGACTCTTGTTTGCATTTAAAAAAGCATGACGGACCAAGTGTGTCTCAATCTGAGTATGCCCAAATCATAGGTTGCTTAATGTATCTTACGAATTGCACAAGACCTGATATATCATATGCAGTTAATAGACTAAGCAGATACACTCATAATCCTAATAAGGATCATTGGACTGCTTTATGTAGAATACTAAAGTATCTGCGAGGTACTATTGGATTTGGTTTATATTACTGCGGTAATCCTGCAGTTCTTGAGGGCTATAGTGATGCCAACTGGATCTCTGATTCAGATGAAATCAAATCCACGAGTGGTTACATATTTACCTTAGGAGGAGGAGCAATTTCTTGGAAGTCTACTAAACAGACTTGTATAGCTCGCTCTACTATGGAGTCTGAGTTTATTGCCTTAGAGAAGGCAGGTTCTGAAGCAGAGTGGCTCAGAAATCTTTTGGAAAATATTCCCTTGTGGACGAGAACAATTCCATCTATGTCTTTACATTGTGATTGCCAAGCTGCTATAGGCAGAGCTAAGAATAAAAGCTATAATGGCAAGAGTAGGCATATACGCCTAAGACATAATATTGTAAGACAGCTGCTATGTGACGGGATTATATCCCTTAACTTTGTTAGGTCAGAGTTAAATCTCGTGGATCCTCTGACAAAGCCACTATGCAAGAGGCTAGTGAGCAATACATCAAGGGGGATGGGACTACTGTCTATTACAGAAATCAACAGTGATGGTAACCCAACCTATATAAATGGTAATCTCAGGAAGTAGGTTCATATGGGTAACAACAAGTCATTGGTTGATTGGTTGAGACACTATCCATCTTATACATATTTGAGTTCATCCCTATGATGTAGGATAGTGTAATTCTACAGTGTTAAAGGATGAGTTATATTCTCTTAATGATTTTCATAGTCCTGTTGGGTAATGTGTTTAACTGTAGAACACATTTGATGGAAACACCTATATGAGTGTAGAGGTGGGGTCGCCTCTTATGAAAACAAGACAGGTTTTCTAGAGCGCTCATGAATTCCAGGTATGGCGCAAGGCCAAAATGTGCCAAATCGCGTAGAACAACTTCTAATTAAAGTTTGTAGTGTAAGTAATATGATTACTGATTCATAATAAGGAAGAAGGTTCATAGAAATTTTTATTTCACCAAATTCCTGTGAATCAAGTCCTATTCACTCTATACATTGGTTCATAGTCCAAAAGACACCAGTGTTAACACACTGCACTCTTATATTCCTTACTCAATGTTATTTTATTTTTACTTTGTAATATGTGGAGGATTGTTGTATTTTATTACAAAGTTAAATAAAATATATATATTATTTATTGAGATTTTAAATGGTTATTGTAATTGATTTGGGATATTAATATAGTTACCGTTTACATACCAATTTATAGTTACCGTTTCTATAATGAATTATCAGCATCAAAGGTAAATTAATTATATTACCGTTGCCTCTGTAGATCCGTTGATATGTTGTCCTATATAAAGGAGGTTGAGTTTGCTTGTGAGATAGAATACAAAACCACCACTTTTAGAAAGGAAATACTGCAGAAAGAATAGTCACTTGGTATTATTATATCATATATATATATATATATGGGGTTCAATCCATGGCAACCGGTTGCCATGGAACTATTCCCAGCAACCCACTTTTCAGCCGTAGATCAAAATAATTAAGGGCTGAGATTGAAAGAAAAAAAAACCCAGCCGCTACTAGTAGAAGCGGCTGTTACATCACACTTTATTAGCATAGTTATTTACCAAAAAACCCTCAAAATTGGACATTGCCGCTACTACAAGTAGCGGCTTACACTCTCTCTCTCTCTCCTCTGCCTCTGCCACTGCCACTCTCTCTCCTCTGCCACACTCTCTCTCCTCTTTAATATACACTCCTCCCACTCTCTCTCTCTCCTCTTTAATATACAATACATTTTATTATTTCCATACATACATAACATAACCCATAATATATATTCATCATTCTCTCCTCTTTAATACAAATAAATTAGAATATTTCAAAATTAAAATTTTAATATAAATAAATTGATAGACTATTAACATTGTTATAATTTTGATATAAATAAATAGATAGATTATTAATATTATTTCCATGTAATATTGTTATACAATAAAAAGACTATTATTTTTTAATGTATGTAGTACGAAATTATAACAATATTATTTTTAATGTATGTAGTACGAAATAATAAAAATAATAATCTTTTTTAATATTATTAAAATTTTAAAAAAATAATAGTCTTTTTTTAATGTATAACAATATTAAAATAATAGTCTTTTTAATGTATAACAATATTATTTTAATATATAATATTGTTATACATTAAAATAATATATAATATTGTTATACATTAAAACAATATTGTTATATATTAAAATAATATTGTTAAAATAATAGTCTTTTTTTAATGTATAACAATATTAAAATAATAGTCTTTTTAACGTATAACAATATTATTTTAATATAAAACAATATTGTTATAATTTCGTACTACATACATTAAATTTTTTTAATAATATTAAAAAAGATTATTATTTTTATTATTTCGTACTACATACATTAAAAATAATATTGTTATAATTTCGTACTACATACATTAAAAAATAATAGTCTTTTTATTGTATAATAATATTACATGGAAATAATTTTAATAATCTATCTATTTATTTATATCAAAATTATAACAATGTTAATAGTCTATCAATTTATTTATATTAAAATTTTAAAAAAATTTAATTTTGAAATATTCTAATTTATTTGTATTAAAGAGGAGAGAATGATGAATATATATTATGGGTTATGTTATGTATGTATGGAAATAATAAAATGTATTGTATATTAAAGAGGAGAGAGAGAGAGTGGGAGGAGTGTATATTAAAGAGGAGAGAGAGTGTGGCAGTGGCAGAGGAGAGAGAGAGAGAGAGTGTAAGCCGCTACTTGTAGTAGCGGCAATGTTCAATTTTGAGGGTTTTTTGGTAAATAACTATACTAATAAAGTGTGATGTAACAGCCGCTTCTACTAGTAGCGGCTGGATTTTTTTTTTCTTTCAATCTCAGCCCTTAATTATTTTGATCTACGGCTGAAAAGTGGGTTGCTGGGAATAGTTCCATGACAACCGGTTGCCATGGATTGAACCCCATATATATATATATATATATATATATATATATATATATATATATATATATATATATATATAGTTAGCAGCTTTCTTTTGTTTCATATATATATATATATATAAGCTAGCAGCTTTCTAATCATATATATATATTACCGATCCTATCATATATATATATATAAACAGTAATTTTATTATTGTTATTATTTATACTCAGTTTAATATTGAGTTCGAGTAAGGAAAATTAAAAGTTGTTCCTGGGTCATTCAATTATTTCGAGTGCTGATTAATTCATATTTTATTCGTATTATTCCAACAGGAGGGAGGGAGGGAGGGAGGGAGGGAGGGAGGGAGCTGAATTTGGACCATATATATATTTCCAATTAATCAGCTGTAGCTTTCTCCGATCCCTTCCCTTGTCTATAACTACTTGTCAGTACGTACATCATCAAGCTGTAGCACAAGTCCTTCAAAACCAAGTACTGTCTATCATTTTTATTCTTTTTCTGGTTAAATTGGAGAGGGAATTACTAACTAAATTCATTCTTCAACCCACACACCATTTTGTATGTATTCTTTGGCTTTAATATGTCCCTTTGGTGGACAAACTGAGAGCCCTTTCGGGTTTTTTTAGAAAGAAAAAAAAAACATTAACATTCTTGTCAAATACATTTCTAACAACTCGACTCAGATCAAAACTTAATCTATGGTCTAAATTGACCTTAAAGTGATTCAAAAATCATGAGGAATCAAAGTTATTAATAATAATTTTAAAAAATAGAGTTAAAATTAAGCATAACAAATTAAGTGGGGTTCCCATGTAAAATTGAGATGCTAAATAAATAATTTGTGGGTTCTAATTTCATGTTCTTTCTTTAATAACAAATTAACGTTATCGAGTAGACATATATATATATATATATATATAGAGAGAGAGAGAGAGAGAGAGAGAGAGAGAGAGAGAGAGAGAGAGCTCAAACTTAAGCTACGTACTGTGTGTTTCACATCAAACTGTTATATTTGCAGTCAATAAACCACCAACTATAATAAGTCTATAACTGTTTCTCATATCTCCCGATTGTCTTCCTGTCCTCGATTTTAGGGCATCACTAAAACCTCAGCACGACACGTGGACGTGCCGACAAAACTAAGGAGGCTGCTCATGCACAGTACCGAATGACGTCAGCCAAATTGCCACCTAAGTAGGGCCCTCGCCGCCGGGGCATTTGACCCACGTTTATACATACAAAACTGACTCCAAGTTGGGTGGTCCTACAATTACTAAGCAAAACAAAAGACCCCACCAAAAATTACAATAATCCTAGACTAGATTGATTAAGATGGATATTATTTTAAGCACACCCTCAGTCCTTCGCCGGTCCACCTAGCTAATTATGTATCTACCTGGCCTCCTTATATTTAACTCACCCCATTATTTTAATCGTTCAATTATTAAAAATTGAATCTTGAAAAAATCCCCCACTTTTTTCCATGGGTACATAAAGGGGGTCAGTGCACACAAACATTGTCAACAACATTTTCACATATACAAACATTGCTAGCTCTCATCACCTCAAATTCCATTGAATTCAGCTAGCTATGGAATCCTGTTTGACAAGGTTTCCGGATTACTCACCGGAATCTTCATTTGGATCCCCGCCGCCGCCGCCGCCCCAATCCTTGGGTTGGGACGAGCTTCTTTTTGACCATAGTTGTCTTCCCTTTAATTTTAATGACTCGGAGGAAATGTTACTGTTAGATGTCCTAGCCGAGGGAGCTAGGGAATCGTCGGAAACAAATTCCTCGGAGGTGACATCATCAAGTGCAAAAATGGGAGGAGGAGGAGGAGGAATGAAGAAGGAAAAGGCGTATAGAGGAGTACGTAGACGGCCTTGGGGAAAATTTGCAGCCGAAATAAGGGATTCCACGAGAAATGGAGTCCGTGTTTGGCTGGGTACGTTCGACGATGCGGAGGCCGCCGCTTTGGCTTATGATCAAGCGGCATTTTCGATGAGGGGATCGTTGGCGATTCTCAATTTTCCGGTGGAGAGAGTAAGAGATTCGCTTAGGGAGATGAAGTATGGTTGCGAAGAAGGGTGTTCCCCGGTGGTGGCACTAAAGAAGAGGCACTCCATGAGGAGAAAACTGAGCAGTAGGAAAAGTAAGGGTAAAGAAGTAAAATTGGACAATGTGCAGGTGGTATTGGAGGATTTAGGTGCTGATTATTTGGAAGAACTATTAATGAGATCATCATCTGATCAGAGTGGTGGTGGTGGTGCTTGGTGAATTAATTAGCATCAATGCTTTGGCCTAATTCTGTTTTTATTTGTTCATCCATCCAATTTTTAATATCTTCTTTTTCTTTTTTTAAATTCAAAGAGAATACTTGAGAGTTCTCTCCTCTTCTATGTTCTTAATTCCACTCTGTTCATATTAATTAGGAATCGGTATC
Source organism: Panax stipuleanatus (assembly GCA_020205555.1). Taxonomy (NCBI): domain Eukaryota; kingdom Viridiplantae; phylum Streptophyta; class Magnoliopsida; order Apiales; family Araliaceae; genus Panax; species Panax stipuleanatus. Next base: position 166,381,268 of record CM035115.1, read on the forward strand.
GTGGTTGGGTTTAATCTATTTCTAAATTACTCCCATTATTTTCTCTCTTTTTATTTTTTTAGTAAAAGTTACACGGAATATAACTTGAAAGGTAATTTATGATGGGGTGGTTAGCAAGAAATGAACTTCATGCTAAATTCACTTTAAATATAGTGCTGACACGCCGGCGAAGAGATCATTCGTCATAAAATTCATTTCATACTAACCGAATTCATTTAGGATGTATTTGTCAGAATAGTTCTATAAAATTATATTATTTTTTCTAAAAGGTGAGGCTTTTTAAAAAAGAATATTACTAGTAGTAGTAAGCTACCGTATTTAAACATTCTCGTACAATAACACGTGTGCTATGATCCGGCAGAGTTCTAACGTGCGTGTCTCAAGGATAGCATAGTTTTAGAATAGTCACGGCAGTTTGCAAGTGGGCGGACGCAATTATTGAAGGTTGTTTTGCAAGTGGCCGCAATTATTATTGGAGTTAAATAAATGGAAAGTCATCATCAGTCAAGTTTCTAAATTAAGCTCTGCTACAGGAAACAGATAGTGCTAGGCTAGGGACGACATATTTGTCGCATTTACTTAGTACGGGTATAGTGAAGATTTGAGTATAAAAAACATCAAATTTAGTGTCTCCGTCTTTTTATAGTGTACTCTATTACAGAAGAAGTGAATAAATCTGATGTAATCATATAATTTTAAATTTTTTTTTGCGCATAGTTCCCGGTCCATAGAAAGTATATTTTTGCTTTATGATAGTGTTTAAAAAATATAAAAATGTGACATTTGATGCGATGACCAACACGTAAAAAGATAACGAAATCAAGTGAAATACAATCACAAACTCACCGGTAAAAAATGAGCAAAATGGTCTACGTACGTTTCTTTTCCTCATCATATATATATATATATATATTCAACCAACAAAAAGTATTACTAGATGACTATAGCAAATCAAATTCACCTTTTCTTCAGCTCTTGACCACACGATGGCAATAATAGTTACAAATTAAGATACTCCATTTTCACAAAAATAATCTTGTTTGTAAAATTTATTAATATTATGGATATATTTTTGTTTTATATTTATTGCTAAAACCAATGTTTTAAAAACCGGCGGTCGGACCGGTAAAAATCGGAACTGATCCGCCTTCCGGTCCGATTTTGCCCAGTGAACCGATTTTGGTCAAAATCCGGGTTGGTCCGTTAACCACCAGTCCAACCGGTAAACCTGATTAATTGATCCAGTTGACCCGATTTTTAATTTTTTTTATCAAAAAAAATTAATATTAAAATTAACAACTTTTATTAATATTGTAACTCATCTTTATTATATTTTAATTCATGAAAAATGAGATTTTTAAAAATTTTATTAATTACTAATAATATATATTTTTATATATTAATGACGTCACTGGTTCAACAACGATTCGACTACTGGTTAAACCAGTGATCCATCCACCCGATATTTTTTTCAGTTCGATGAATGGTCCGATTCTGAGAACCTATGACTAAAACTAATACAAGTTGTTAGTTTAGTTGACACAACAAAAGGTGATAGTAAAATAGAAAGAATCACAAAAATTCAATATACGTGGAAAGGAAAGTTGAAAACAATTGTAATAATCAAATTGAATAATAATTATATAATGAGTGATGTGAGGGGTCTTAAATTTTTTATCTCAAATGATGTGGTATCATAACATTGGTTGAGTAAATCTCGTAGGAATGATATGCCATAAATTACTAAAATGTTCAATGTCACGTCGTTTGAGAAGAAAAAAAATTGAGACCCCTATCATTAAGGGAGAGTGATATGTATTATGAATGTTTAAGTTGACAATTTGATTCTCAGTTATATGAATAACTATTAATAATAATTTTTTAAAACAGATTTGTAATAAGTGGGACCTTTCTATAATTCTTACGAATCATATGTATGTACTAATTATAAGCTTTACAATAAATAAATGATCTTTTGGGCCTAACTTGTTTTATACAACTCATTATTAGTAGTGATTGCATGATAATGAAATTATGATAGAAAAATTGACAACATTGTGTAATTATAGAATGATCACAGTTTATCTTTCTCAAGACTGAAGGAGTACCATTAAATCTTCTTCTTTAAAAAAAAAAGAAAAAAAAGGTGATGGGCCTATGGTCTATGGAGTTCATATGCATTACACTTCAGAAGAAAGTAGCTCCGTTCACTGAATTGAGGCCATCTAAGTGATACCTTTAGGCCCAATAGTCGGCCTACAACACCCACTTTCTCGTGGAAGTCGATTTTAAGTCCAACGATAAGCAGTTGAAGGCTCTTGGGCTTAGTTTGGCCACTTAGGCTAACATACTAAAAACATTTCCGTTAAATATGTTCCAACCAATTTGGCTGGAAAAACGGATTTAAATTAATAGTATTCTTTTTCCAATTTTTCCTTGTAATTATTCCGCCAATTAAAAGTGTAGTTACATTGTTTATTAATTAATTGGGATTTTTAATTTAGAGAATAATTATGCATACCTCGTTGAACGTGAGCCAATTTTCTTTAATTCAGTTAATTAATAAAATATGCTTGGATGGCACATCCTTGTATTTGTATGCTACCTATATCATTTTCCTTTACAAAATCAAGGGTAAAAATCCACCGGCATTTGACTGTCAGACAGGGGAAGGAATATTCCGGTGAAGTTAGAAATTACGGAGTCTCCCATCTTCACAAATCACAATACTCTGTTTTCTCTCCCCTTAATTTTCAGTTCTCACTCTTCTCTTTTTTTCTCGAAGGACAAACAGGTCAGTGTCTCAACGCCCAGTTCTTTACATTTTACAATTCAATAATTATTTCAGTTCAAGTTGTTTTTTGTACACATGCGCATGCATGCATGTCTGTCTATATATGTGTGTGTTTATATATGTGTCAATTTTCTTGATTTAATTTCTTGCATGGAAAAAAAGGTGGTCTTGTTTCTAAAGGCCTAAAATACCCTGTTCTCTTCCGTGATCGATGATCAAGAATTTTGTTTCTTTTTATTATTCTGTACAATATGTAATCTTTAATCTTGAATTAACTATATAGCACATTTGGGATTTTTCTTCTTCTTTTCTTTCTTTATTAGTAAACGATTTGATATGAGTTAATTGTTTATTTTCGATCTGTAAATGTATAAGAATCATTGTAATTAATCCCATTGAATGCTCTTTATGTACATTTACTTGGTTGTTGATCTTTTTATTATGTCTTCTCCAATTAATTTTAGACTAACAGTATCATGTTTTAGTGGTATTTTGATTGCTGGCCTGTAATCTTGTCACCTTTTATGTATTCCTGTTTTCTCTGCTTCTGAGAGTAGGTGAATACTGGGTTTTTTTGTGTGTAGGTAAGATTTCATTGAATTTTACAGTTTTACAGCTTTTTAAGATTTTCCCAAGAACCCTAAATGTTCATGTTTTGCTTTTCTTGAAGATTGATGAATCTTTTGGTTCTTGATAGATATTTGGTGTAGGTTGCCTGATTTCCCTGCCATTTACAGCTCTTGGCCTATAAATTTTTTACCAATGAGCTGCTTTTTAAAGAGATGCTACTTTACACAGAAGGTAAGGGAATTGAAGTTTACACATCCCTTTCATTTCAGAAAAAGGTATGTTTGCCATGATAAGATTATGAAAATTTTCTTTTAGGTTATGTTTGTTTGTAAAAAGTATGCTTGAGATTAGACTATTTGTCTTAATTTAACATTTTCGGATATATTTTATCCCCATGACGGGGGATTAATAGTCCTTTAAATAGTTCTATGGACTATTTTTTTTTGTCATTTCTAAGATTATTTATGATGGACTATATAATCCCATGATGAATATGGGATTAATAGTCTCCCCATTTTAAGATATCAAATGGTTTTATGGAACTAATAGTCCCATATTAAGGGACTAAATTGTCCCTCTTCAAAGGATTAAATAGACCGAAATAGTGTTAAGTTAAGACAAATAGTCAAATCTCAAACATGTTTTTTGCAAACAAACATTAGTGTTTGCTCTTTTAAGGCCTATGATATGTTTGTTGAAATTTCAGATTCATGGCCGATGGGAAAGCATTCGTTCAGAAATCAGTTTCTCATAACATTTCAACTCATTTTTTTTTCATATCCCCTTCACTTTTTATGTTCTGCAAAAGGATGGATGGTGATATAGATACTTTGTAGGAGTATTTGAATTTTAAATATTATTTGAAAATTCATTTTAATTATTAATATTAAGTTAGAAAAGTCTCATAAGGATGAATATAGTTGATATATACTTGGAAATGGAATGAAGTTTGTTTAGTATGCTAAATTATAGGAGGACATTCTCTTACTATTACTGTTCAATTCTCGCAGAGCCAAGGAGACGTCAGAGATAGAACTTGGGTAGAAGGGGAGATTAGAAAAGGATAGTTTCATAGGAAAATAATCAGCCATGACCGGGGATAATTTGCAGGTCCTTAATGCTCTAGATGCCGCGAAAACTCAATGGTATCATTTCACTGCAATCATAATTGCTGGAATGGGGTTCTTCACAGATGCATATGATCTCTTTTGCATATCCCTCGTCACCAAATTGCTTGGCCGCATATACTACCATGTTGATGGCGCAGAAAAACCAGGCACTTTACCACCTAATGTATCTGCTGCAGTCAATGGTGTCGCGTTTTGTGGGACGTTATCAGGCCAGCTCTTCTTTGGCTGGCTTGGAGACAAGCTGGGCCGAAAGAAAGTCTATGGAATGACACTAATGCTCATGGTCCTCTGCTCCTTGGCCTCAGACCTTTCTTTTGGGAAGGAACCAAAAGCAGTCATGGCCACTCTTTGCTTCTTTCGCTTCTGGCTTGGCTTTGGTATTGGTGGTGATTACCCACTTTCTGCCACCATCATGTCTGAATACGCTAAGAAGAAGACTCGTGGCTCATTTATAGCTGCAGTGTTTGCAATGCAAGGATTCGGAATTTTAGCAGGTGGCATGTTTGCAATTATAATTTCAGCGTTGGTTGATGCCAAATTTAAGGCTCCATCTTATGAGGTTGATCCCATTGACTCAACTGTCCTGCAAGCAGATTTTGTTTGGAGGATTATTTTGATGTTTGGAGCACTTCCAGCTCTGCTCACTTACTACTGGCGAATGAAGATGCCAGAAACTGCTCGTTACACTGCTCTTGTCGCGAAGAATGCAAAACAGGCTGCATCAGATATGTCAAAGGTTTTGCAGGTTGACATTGAGGCTGAGCCGCAAAAAGTAGAGCAGATTTTTTAGCAGCCAGCTAACTTGTTCGGTTTATTCACCAAGGAATTTCTTCAGCGCCATGGGCTTCACTTGCTAGGTACAACATCCACATGGTTCTTGATTGACATTGCATTTTACAGCCAAAATCTGTTCCAAAAGGACATATTCAGCACAATTGGATGGCTTCCTCCGGCAAAAACTATGAATGCAATCCAAGAGGTTTACATAATTGCAAGAGCACAAACTCTTGTTGCTCTATTCAGTACTATCCCAGGTTACTGGTTCACGGTGGCTCTAATCGATAGGATGGGAAGATTTGCTATTCAGCTACTCGGTTTCTCCATGATGACGATTTTTATGTTTGCTCTGGCAATCCCTTACGATCACTGGACTCACAAGGAAAACCGAATCGGATTTGTTGTTATGTACTCACTGACATTCTTCTTTGCAAATTTCGGACCCAATGCCACCACTTTTGTTTTGCCTGCTGAGATCTTCCCAGCCAGATTGAGGTCAACTTGCCATGGCATAGCGGCTGCATCAGGGAAGCTAGGAGCAATGGTGGGTGCTTTTGGGTTCTTATATTTGGCTCAGAACAAAGACAAGGCCAAGGCCGATGCAGGGTATCCAGCAGGTATTGGGGTGAGGAATTCGCTTCTTGTGTTGGGCTTCGTCAACCTTTTGGGGACATTGTGTACTTTCTTGGTGCCCGAATCGAAAGGGAAATCTCTGGAGGAGATGTCAGGTGAAAATGAGGATCCAAGTGCAAATGCAAATGAAGCAGAAGTTTAGTGTGATCGGCCACGTACTAGTTAAACAACAGAACACGTGCAGCAAGATTCTCTTATTGTAGATTCTTAGCTCAGTGCTATCAGCCTGCAAGGGAGCAGCTCTGGTGGTCCATTGATTTCTCTTTCCACTCGTAGACATAGTGTATTTTATCTGCATTTCCCTTTTCAGTTTTCCTTCAGGTTATGTTTTTTTCTCAATCTCTAGTAGGAACTTGCAGTAAATTTAACTTTCTTTAGTTTGAACTTTAAAGTCTACCTTGACTGGCATGAAACTTGAAAAACTCTGCAGAAAAAGATGCAACAGCGCTTCACAATGGTGAAAAACTATGAACCTTTAAAACAATGCTAGTAGCCTAGTAAAGATAAGCAGTTACATGTTTTAAACCATCCGGAAATCTGTTTCGTGTAGCTTGGCAAGGGAATTTGAAGTCATGGGTACAGGATTGACAAAAAGAAATATACTTCTTTCAAGTTCATTGAATGTTTCAACAGCCAGAAAAGGATCAATACCGAAAGAAAAGCTTATGGCCTGGTTTTCTTGGCATTTTCCATTTAACTTGGTGCATTAGGATTCTTGGCATATTCTGTACGGCCAAGTCGCATCGCATGCATTGCTAGGTAAGATCCTAGTTTCTACTTTCTTGTCATTTGCCAATTTGCATAGGATTTTTACACTACTTCCAATGTAAACACATGCCTTCTTTAGACATGTCAATCGATTTCCAAGATTCGAAACTATACTTGGTGGTGTATATCCCTGCCATTTGTAAAGTCTGGTTGATTGAATAGGTTAAATGCAGGCCAAGACAAACTTGTTTCTAATATGGAGAAAACGTTTGTTGTGTGCTGCCCAATAAACCAGGGAAGAAAGCAATCCACTTGCCCTGAATTAGCTATATCTATTTTCAAATGTGTGATAGTTCTTTTGGACTTCACTAGAATAAAATGTGATGCATATATAATCAATCAAATCCACACTAAATCAGAAGAAGAAAAAAATTACATACTCCCTCTGTCTGAATAAAATAGATCAATGGAAATTAGAAAGAAGTAGCTCTCTTTTCTTCTTCTTTTACCACAGGGAAGGATGAAAAATATATCTCCAGATGAACATAATCAAGAAACATCAAATTAACCACAAGAAATAAATCATTTCATTTAAAAGTCAGTACTCTGTTGCATGTATTATTCTGTCCTCTCTTTTTTTTTCCTTTTCCTTTTATCATTATCACACGAGATCCACCACAATTGGCCAATATGGCAAAAAGAAGTACTTGAACATATTACTAGCAAGTTTCTATCAAAAAAAAATGTTTCTGGTAAAACTGAATAGTTGAAAGCATACCAGTGTAAACTTTGGCATTGTTCCAAGAAATTAGTTGGAGGACAGAATCATAGAAAAGGTCATAGAGGCAAAAGAATATCATGCAACAATGAAGTCCATAAACTATATATATATATATATTTCTACTTTTGTCATTTTACTTGTCGCCATTCTCTCCCAGCTTCACTGATCTCTCTTGCCGACCTTGTATGCATTTCATTTGTCAACAAAAGTTTTCGTAACGAGTATTTCTCCTATTTCCATATATATATATATATATATATAGGATAAGGCTCTGGAACGAACAGTTCGTTTACGAACATATGTAGGGTCCAGTGTTGATAGTTGTTGATTGGATGAGAATATTTAATACTAATTACGAATATATGATGGTACATAATTGGGCCAATCAACAACTATCAACACTGGACCCTACATATGTTCGTAAACGAACTGTTCGTTCCAGAGCCTTATTCTATATATATATATATATTAACTTCCAATTCTACTGCCTCTACAACCTTCCAAGCCTGTTATCATTTACAGAGTTCATTTGTCTCCCAATCTGGACGACTGAGAACTAATATCGGGTACGAAAAAAGCTGTCTGCTTACATATATGTAAAGATCTAACAAGTTATATAATCTTCAGTCATATGTACTATGTATCAATATTTTAGTACAATTTTCTAACAATTTCTGATCTGCAGGTATGAGAGAAAGCTTGTTAAAGAGGGAAGAAGTTACGGGAACTTAAGTCCTGGTCAATTAGGTTGCTAGAAAATGGCTGGGGAACAACGGCAGGTGCTTAACGCGCTAGATGTGGCAAAAACACAATGGTACCATTTCACTGCAATTATAATTGTAGGAATGGGTTTCTTTACTGATGCATATGATCTATTTTGCATATCCCTCGTCACTAAATTGCTTGGACGCATATACTACCATGTCAATGGTGCACCAAACCCCCCTAATGTATCAGCTGCTGTTAATGGTGTAGCATTCTGCGGAACCTTGACAGGTCAGTTATTTTTCGGATGGCTTGGGGACAAAATGGGAAGGAAGAAAGTCTATGGAATGACTCTTATGGTCATGGTTCTTTGCTCCATTGTTTCTGGCCTTTCTTTTAGCAGCGACCCTAAAGCTGTTATGACAACCCTATGTCGCTTTTGGCTTGGGTTTGGGATTGGTGGCGACTACCCGCTCTCTGCCACTATAATGTCTGAATATGCCAATAAAAAGACTCTGCCACTATAATGTCTGAATATGCCAATAAAAAGACTCGCGGCGCTTTCATTGCTGCAGCTTTTGCCATGCAGGGTTTTGGGATTCTAGTGGGAGGGATGTTCGCAATCATAGTATCGGCTGCATTTGAGGCTAGGTTTGATGCCCCGTCTTACGAGGTCAATCCTATTGATTCTACTGTGCCACAAGCAGATTATGTTTGGCGGATAATCTTGATGTTCGGGGCGTTTCCTGCTTTACTCACTTACTACAGGCGGACAAAGATGCCAGAAACAGCTCGGTACACTGCCCTTGTTGCCAAGGACGAGAGTCGAGCTGCAGCCGATATGGCAAAAATTATGCTGGTAGATATTGAAGCCGAACAAAATAAAGTTGATCAGATTGCTCAGCAATCAAACAATGGGTTTGGTTTGTTCACCAAAGTGTTTCTTCGACGCCATGGGATTCACTTGCTTGGTACCACAAGCACATGGTTCTTGCTTGATATTGCATTTTACAGCCAAAATCTGTTCCAAAAGGACATTTTCAGCGCAATTGGGTGGATTCCTCCGGCAAAGACTATGAATGCTATTCAGGAGGTTTTTAGAATAGCAAGGGCACAAACCCTTATAGCTCTATGCAGTACTGTGCCAGATTACTGGTTCACAGTGGCTTTGATTGATAGGATTGGACGATTTGCTATTCAGTTGATGGGTTTTTTCATGATGACAGTCTTTATGTTCGCACTGGCCATTCCTTACAACCACAGGAGTAAGAGGGACAACAGAATAGGGTTCGTCGTGATGTACTCATTGACCTTCTTCTTTGCAAATTTTGGACCCAACGCCACCACATTTGTTGTGCCAGCTGAGATTTTCCCTGCAAGGTTGAGGTCAACTTGCCATGGGATATCAGCAGCAGCGGGAGCAATGGTAGGTGCTTTTGGGTTCTTATATTTGGCTCAGGACCAAGACAAGACCAAGACATAGGCAGGGTATCCACCAGGTATTGGGATGAAGAATTCGCTAATTATTTTGGGAGGAGTCAACCTTTTGGGGACTCTATGTACTTTTATGGTGCCGGAATCAAAGGGAAAATCTCTGGAGGAGATGTCGGGTGAGAATGAAGATGTAGAGCAGCCAGGAACAGAACAACAAGTCCCTATGAAAAATTAAACTAGAATCTGTAGCTGTTCCCTAGCATATTGCTATAAACTGCTCTTGTTCTTTAGGAATAACCTCCAATGAGTCATCTTCTCTCCTAAAATAATTTTCTTTCCTTCTAAAGTTTAAATTGAACCATTATTGTTTCAACTTCTTTTTTCCTTATATTCAACGTCCAAAGATTTCATTCCTTACTCAAGTTTCTAGTTTTTTTGTCCAATATGTATGCTTTACTAAGTAAGCAATGGAATAACAGTAATATTCTAAAATCCATCACCAGATGATCCATCAGTTCCATGTCGTGCTTATGCCAACTCTTTTTCTGTAAGAAGGAGAATTTAGTTTATATTTGAGAAATGTGGAAAGTTGTAATGTTCTATGATCTCCACCTTTTTTTGCTATACATTGTTTAATGATGCTAATCATCCAAAAGGAAGCCTGAAATACAGAATTCCAAACATTCTAGTTGTCTGAAGTCTGGAGAACTTGAATGCAGCAAGAAATGGTCAGGCCTAGTGAATCAAGTTTTCAAAGAGTTGGCATTCAAGAAAGAGCAATGGCGAGTATCTCCGAGGAATTCAGAGTTGCTCAAGATTTTTTACAAGGAAAAAGAGGTGGTTTCAAGTTTCAAATTCTTGTAGACAAGCCTAGCTCTTAGTATCTGGTGGCCACCTAAGATATAGGAGGTTGTTTCTATCCTACAGCACAGAAAGGCCCTAAATTCTAATCTCTGCCCAATTACTAACTTTCAAGGTATAATCATTTGCGAAAAAATACAGCACAGCTAAAGCCAGAATGGTGGCATTTTATTCCATGATTGTATCTTCCTTCTAATTGCCCATACATGATACATCTGTGTACCTAAAACTGAAGTGCTAAGGTATACTTTAAGGTTAAAATCTTAAAGAGTGTTCTTCACCTATCTATATCTAAAAATTGTATTATACACAATATATCTATTAATAATTTAACTTATGAGATAACTGCCAAATAAATGAGGCTTAATAACATCCAGGATACCCAGAATCAGACAATTACTTTTTGCAGCAATTACTGTGACTATATTACAACTCATGTCGCCTAAAATTCCCAAGTACTCCAGCATCTAGATTCTAGATATACGATTCCATCTAACACTTGGTCATGTATACGAATGCATACATTCCACTATCTGACATTCTGACCATTGTCATTGTGAAGGGGGAATCACAGCAGCTGGTCTCACCGAAGGAAACATACGTATCTAGCATGCACTGAAGCCAAAAAAGTTATTTTGGCAATCCAAACTTGACTTACATGGTGCTAATCAGAATTAAAAGCAGCTATCATAGAAACATACAAGGGAAATTTTGTAAGAAGTCAAATATATAGATATATAGGTTTCAAAGTATATTAATACAATCGGAGAAGAATCAAATGATAACCGGACCTCGGCCAGATAATGCTAGACCTAGCTAGACGAGATCAATCAGCCTCTCCGACTAAAATATTTATGTAGTTTTTTTTAAAAAAGAAAAAACTAAAAACAGGCTCTGCAGATAATTTAAAGCTGGAAGTCGTGGTCCATGCACGAGTTGGCAAAACCTTCAGAGATATATTTATTTTCTTCAGTGTGCGCGGTCTCTGAGCACTTCAAGATCCATCTCTGTAGGGTCAGTAGCTTGAATCTCATAATGAATACCATCCATCTCCCGTCTAAACCTGTCTTTGGATGTGGCATAGAGCATCTTGGCACGAATACGAGAAGTTGCAGGAGACCTGGTCAAAATGCATAACACACATGAAATGAATATTGATTGCGATGGAAAGGATCAAACACATGATGATGCAACAGTAAATGTTAGAGAAATTCTATCAATAAAAGAGAAGTTGTTCAGAACATGTAATGAAAAAACAGGTTATAGTGGATCCTCTTCACTGCCAGAGGCTTTGCCAAGTACAATCCACAAAGTAAAGATTAGAAAATTGAAGAAAATCATTGCAGATGTGACCTTCCTTATTATATACCTTTTCTTTTTCATAGAGAAACTCAGCTGTGCATCACATAACTATCAAGATTTTCACAAGTCTTTCAAAATCACAATAAAGAGCTTATTTGACCATAAATCTGAATTATTGATATATCGTTCTGCTAAATATGTTGTTGTGCTTCCTTCATTGTCTGGTCCATAGGCTAGGCTCCCCTAACCCATACCCTTACAAGAACATATTCCTTCACCTTTCCCAAACTTGGAGTAGGACCACTTGAGTCATTTAGTAATATCATAGTTCCAGTAAAATTCGGAACAAGTAGATTTTTAGTAGCGGATTTTATTTTAGAACTTAACGGCTATAAAACAAAGCAGTGGAAATGATAGTGCTACCACAGAAGGGAGGTGTGAAAAAATGCAGAACTTATGCCATATGGTGCAACAGTATCATCAATATGCAAGCATCAGATTCGGTAGATAAAAAAGAAAGGTGTGATGCCTACAAAGTTTGAAACCGAAAGATTCGGTAGATAAAAGAAAGGTGCGAGGCCTTAAAATTTTGAAACCGACAGTCATAGGACATTTAACTCAAATGATGACAAGGCAGAGATGATAGCAGGTTTTACAACTATGTTGATTTACATCAGGATCAGGGTAATTAGGTTCATAATCCCAATTGTCATGTTGCCACCCAAGAGGCATTTCTGTCATCAACCACATTCCATGTTTCATACTGCTAGTAGAAACTAGTGTAGAATGTGTAATAGACTAATAGTAACTAGTTATAACATTATCAAATGGAGAGCAGATTTGGGGTACCAATAATTAAAAAAAAAAAAACTAACCATGCCATGAAAAATATCTTGCTCTTTTGACAATTCTCAGAGGTCACGTAATCAAAGTCATAGACAGCATATCGACAGTCATTCTCGGGCAAGGATGAGGTAAAATCATCATAGCTTTCAGCAGGACCACCAGTCTTCTCCACAACAACCTCATTTTTCTTCTCATCAATCTTAAAAATCACATAGCGATGAACCTTCTTCCTCTGCAGTTCCAAAAATGTATCTTTGCAGTGATCAGCAACACCCATCCCTGAAGAAGCATTTGGCTGGAAAATCAATCCAGATTTTGTGAGTTTTGGACCATTACTAGAATTTCAGTAAAATAAAATATTTTTAAATAAAAAATGTGAACTCTTTTCAAATCATAAGATTATCTTTTTGAGACATAACCACACAAACCCAATTAATATTTTCAGTGACAAACATTACAAGATGCAAGAAAATCACATCTCAAGGAAAGGCTTCAACTAAATTGAGAACAAAATTCAAAACTTTAACCAGATTGCCTACGAAAGCAAGCAAAAAAAAAATTAATATTATATCCACCTCCATAACAAAATTTGCATACTAATTAGTGGAACCTCGCAAGTCGCAACAGATATCATTTTAATTCAAATAAGTAACAGTCCTTTGAATACAAGAACACACAGTCATATAAATACATAATACAAATTCTTAATTCAAAATTGATTAAAATTCATAGAAATCAATACCAAGCAAATAGCTATGAGAGACACGATTTGTATGAAAGAAAAAAATCAGTTTATCTGGGTAGATTCAATAACTGGTTAAACGGCAAAAAAAATATATAATAAAATAAAAATCAAACTGAAGAACACAAATTATATGATGAATAAGTATATAAGAGAAAGACATGGTGCCTACCCCTCTGATTCTGAACGACATGGCTACTGCCTGCAAGTTCCACCGATGAAGAGACCAAAGGGGTGTTACTTTTTTAAACAGAAATAGAAATAGAATTAAATAAATCTGGTGGGATGATGTTTTTGATGGGAAAATCAAGATAAAAAGATGATGAAAGAGTGAAGAAAAATACAACCAACCAAATTAATCGAGGAAAATAAAATATTCTCTTTTCCACTTCCTTTTTCCCTCTTTTTAATTTCCTCTCCGCAGAGGATAACGAGAAAAGAGATTCCTGAAATTCATGAAGACTATAATAAAAGGTCTTTCTCTTAGGACATATGATAAACACACAGTTCAAGAAAATATTTTTTTGAATTGTGTGTATATTTTATTAATTTCTATATTTGCACTAAATTCAAAAGAATATACACATAATTTAAGAAAATATTTTCTTGGACTGTATGCTTAGCATATGCCCTAAGAACACATGTTAACAAATTCTATAATAAAATAAGAGACTTCTATTATTAATACATAGTATAAGGCGTCTTCTAGAATGACTTGATTTAAAATCCTTTATAAGTTAATATAATATATAAGTTTGATTTATAAATTATTTAATTATGACTTATAAGTAAAAATATTAGGTATCAATTTGATTTATAAATCAAAAATTAAATTAATTGTTCGATTCATAATGACTTATAAGTTAAAATCAAATATAATATTACTAAAAAAGAAATTAATAAAAAGAGAAGCAAACTAACTTATTTTAAAATAACTTATTATTTAAGTCTTATTTTAAAATAAGTTATAAATACTTACTCTCTTTTTTGACTTAAAACTCACCTTATAAATAGAAAAATAAATTATTTTCGAATAGAAAAATAGTAACAAATGACTTATAAATTGGTACAAATGACCAACTTATAAGTCATTTCCGGACAAGCTCTTACTATGTACCAATTAATTTTATAATTTTACATTAAAACATTGTATACCCTCTGGTCTCTTTGTTTTAAAATTATAAATATATTTATAAAATGACGATTTTAAGAATAATTTTACATTCTTAAATATAATTTTAATATTAGTTAAAAATTAAATTATAGTTGTTTGATATTAATAATAATAATAATAAATTAAAAATATTATATTAAGAATGTATTTTTAATTTTAAAATAAAAAAAGTATTAGTTAGTATTAGTAGTTACTATAAATTGAAAAACTTGTGACCATGAATAAATATGCAAGGACCAAAACTAAAAACATGTGGACCCGAAGGCGGTGCGTTAAATGCCGGCATTTATCTTTTATTCGCAGTGTCATTATTAGGAAATAGGAATTGAGACGACTATTTGGGTGGGATCAAATCAAAGAAATGGACCCCGAATATACATATATTATGTGATTTGGATAACAACTAAATGTCACAACACTATGTTGTGGCATAATTATTACTCCATCCATTTTATAATAATTATCGTTTTAGTTTCATGTACATGGATTAAAAAAATTAATATTATTATTTATTAATTAAATTTATATAAAATTTCATCACTACCCCTTTAGAGAAAGTTAAAAATTATTAATAAAAGAGAGAGAATTTCTTGGGACAATGAGAGAAGGTAAGGGTGATATGGGAAAGTAAGTAATTTATTCTTCTAGAAAGTTATAAACGACAAATAAATTGAAAAAAAAAAATTCATCTAAAACGACAGTTATTATGGGATAGAAGGAATAATTATTAACACCGTTAACAAGAGTTATTTAATAACTATAGTAAAATATTTATATATATAAAGAATAATAGTCATACACAGCTGTGTATGTTTTTATTTGTGTAGAGTTTGTCAAAATTATGTCATTTTTACAGATTTGTTTTCTATTTTTGATTTGAAGAAGAGAAGTCTGATATAAATATATTAAAACGACGTGATTTTAACGGATTGTACACAAATAAAGCATACATAACTTTGTACGACCATATTGACATTATATATATCTAGTAAAATTTTCTTGTTGTCAAACATTTCATTCTCGATGACTAAGATTGTTGATTTAGGGGATGTTTGATAAAAATTGAATGCATCTGAATCTGAATCTGAATGAAAAAAGTTGTTTGATGATTAACATATCTGAAACATCTGAATGATATAATTTTATTATTTTTTTCATCTGAAAATATTTAAAGTTGTTGTAAATTTATTTAATATTACTTAATATACATGTTAATATTATTTTTTTAACTTTTTTTAAATTTTTTTACTTTATTCAGCTGCTCATTCAACTAAAAAATCTGACTTAGCCATTTAGCTCAATTATCTGACCGATTCAGTCATTCAGACAGTTTTTTTTCAAAACAAACGTACTTAATGACTGACCGATTCAACCATTCAAATGTATTCAGTCCTAAACAAACAGCCCCTTAAACGACTTAAGCTATATATTTGACTAAGGTTGTGTTTGATAAATCTGGTGATTAAGATCTGAATGATTATGATGTCTTAATAAATTAGATCATCTGAATGGTTATGAGGTCTGAATCTAAAAAACTGTTTGATAACTAACAAGTAAGTTGTCTCTTAATGACACTATTTTACTATTTTAAAGGGTAAATTTTTATTTAATAATTTTAAATATTCAATTTAATAAAAATGAGTGAATAATATTGTTGAATATATTTATATAAAAAAAATTCATTAAGAGGTACCTCTTAATTATTAAGATTTCATTTTCTGTCTTACCGATTAAGAGGCATTCAGAGGTAAAAAAAAAACAAAAAAAAAACAGCATCATGCCTCTTAACGAATAAGAGGCAGTCCATTAAAAGATAATCAGATATAAACAAACAGCACCTAAGAAGAGCTAAATCTAATAACGTGTATTTTCAAATAGGTTGAAACTTGGTGTTTCTAAATTGAAAAGTAATAAAGATCGCACTTTTCTTTTTTGATTGGAGCAAGTATATATAGATATAGATATGGAGGTTGATTGAAATTTTTTGCCTATGGAAATGGGAGAAATTACGTTTGCCCACCCATGTAAGGATTCTTTTTAAGTATACAACAAAGCAAACAAGATAGTGAATAAATAGAGATTAATAAGAGAAAAAAAGTGAGAGAAAAATACTACTAGAATTATTATTAAATGTTAAACTCGGTTAGTAATTATAGTACGTGATCATTTGAATTCTTTTGGACGCTTTTGAGGAAGATTAAATCTAGACTATGTTTATTAATTTTTATTTTTTATTTTAAAAAATATGCATCTCACTTACTTTGGCTCACTATTTTCAAATTTAAATAATAAACTTTATTTTTTTCACAATTTGATTTTTGACTTTATAGACGAG
Source organism: Panax stipuleanatus (assembly GCA_020205555.1). Taxonomy (NCBI): domain Eukaryota; kingdom Viridiplantae; phylum Streptophyta; class Magnoliopsida; order Apiales; family Araliaceae; genus Panax; species Panax stipuleanatus. The sequence continues at coordinate 166,398,060 of CM035115.1, forward strand.
AAGAAAGAGTTGAAAACATAAAAGTCAATTCTCTATACAATAGTGGATATCAGTTCAATAAAACCATTTTACCGTTAAGTTAATGGACAAATTCAGATGTGAAGGGGTGAAGACCGTAGCCGTTAGACAAAGGGTAAACAGAAGAAAGAAAGTAAAACAAAAAAAAGAAAAAAAAAGAAAAGGTTTTTTCGGTAGCTAAGTATGGTGAGTTTAGAACCAGCTAGCAAGCTAAACAAGAAAACATTAAAAGACGTTGTTCATCAAGGGGCAGCGGGCGAACTTACTTGGACTCTTCGATCCAACTTGAAATTTGGCATTAATTGACGTTATCATAATTAGGGGTGCTCAAAAAATTCGATTTTTTCGGTTTTTTACCGAACCGGTTGATACCGGTACCGGCGGTACCGGTTTTTTTCGGTACCGGTTTTTCGGTTTTTTTATATTTTTCGGTACCGGTAGCGGTAATGAAAATGTCGGATTCGGTAAAAACCGAAGAACCGAAAAAAACCGAATTCGGTACAGAAAGCATTTCTTACGTAATATCATTCATTTTCGGCAAAGAGTACTGAAAAGGAAACAAGTGCAGTAAAAAGTAAACTTAATTGGTTCCTATAAAGTTGACATGAAACATGCTTCCATGCCTTGAATTAACACATCATACTTAATTTACTATTAATACTATATGATTAAACATTTATTATTAATTAATTAATACTACTTGGTGTAAATACTAGGCCTCATTTTTTAGTTTTTTTAAAAATTATTAATATATATAAAAAAGTATTTAATTATTTAATTATTGCGGTATAACCGAAAACCGAACCGAAAAAATCGGTACCAATTTTGTACCGAACCGGTTATTCGGTACCGGTACCGGTTCTTGATTTTTCAGTATTTTCGGTTCGGTATCGGTTCGGTATTTTCGGTATCGATTCGATTTTTTATAGATGAACACTCCTAATCATAATCACCATTTATACTTGAGGGCCGAAAATCTTAGGTGGAGCACTTGTTTGATCACGATTTGCCCGCGGTCCTCTTTGCCTATTCCATCGTCATGACCCCCCTATAGGCTTACAAACTTGTTACTCAGCGATCATTTACTGCCTAAATTAAAGAAGCTGACTGAGGTGGAGTATGATTACATCTTAACGTATTTAATAGTTTATTTTTTTTAATGCATCTTAACAACTCACATATTTATATTAAGAGATACTATGAACAGTTAAGATACAAATATGAGTCTAAACTTTTCAGATTACCTTTTAATACAAAGACGTAGGTTGTTTAAATGAATTAAGAAGTGACTATTAAGATGCAATCAAACACCACCTGAGTATTACTCATTAAGTCTTTTACATTTAGCTCAGTTTCCTATAATTGAATGACGGATGGCTCTGTTCCCTCCGCAAGTTTATTCACAAAAGTCGTACAAATAATTATACATAAACATTTCTTAGAATTAATTTCAAAAAAGGATTTTTTTAATCTTCTTATTTGAACCTTTATTCAATTGCCACTATTACTCCACATCTCATCCTTTTGTACTTTTAGGTTATATTTGTTTGCAAAGATTACGTTTGGAATATGACTATTAATTTCAAGTGTCTTGTTTGTTTTCAATTTTGGATTTGGGACTATTAGTTCATGAATTATAAAATGACTCATATATGGGGTACTACTTAATATTATGTTTAACCAGGTATTATAATCCCTATCATTTGAGACTAAAAATTTATTGGCAAAATTAATCTCAATATTTTTCAAATGGACGTTAATATGCACTCATCCTAAGCAATCTTTTACCTACGCTATTTTGTCACTGATGTGGCTATGGCTGGAAACAACTAATTCGAGTTCTTATATATCATATTAAAGCTCGAAGCTATTATATATACACACACTAGTATAAGAAATAAGTAAAGTTCTGAACTTGACGTATTTTTTATTTTTTTGATAACAGCTCACTGAAAAATATTATTGTTCAGTAACTTATTTCAACAATATTTAAAAATTTATAATTAATTAGTCACCATTTTTGATGTATAAAAAAAATTTAAATTATAATTTAAAATATGTTATTATTAATAAAGGTATAATAGTCCAATCGATTTTTTTTATTATCTAATCCTTTAATTAATCCTGGACAAAACAAACGTAACATGTGATTATTTTAAGTTATCTTAGGAATAATCTCATAAAAAGTGATTAGGACTATTTAATCATAGGATTAATAGTCTTGCGATTATAATTCAAAAGATTATAATCCCTGGTTGCAAACAAACATGGTCTTATATTATTAATTAACTAGTTTACCTGCCATATTGTGTCAATTAAGAAAAAAATTAAAATATTGAAATAAAACTTAAAAAATATGAATGAAAAAAATAAGAGAGAAAATAGAAATGAAAAGTGAGAGGGAAAAAATTTAAGTAAATTTATTTTTATTAACATCTGACATACAGACGATCCTTGTGATAAAAAAAATACTTAATTAAAAATTATATTTTATTTTGAGAAATAATAATTTAAACACTGCCAAATTTAATATATAATTTGTGAGGTAATTTTATTTTAAATAAGACTTATAATATTTTTAATACAATAAAATTAACCGAAAATTGCAAAAACATTGTAAGTAATATATTGTCATTTCAAGTGAAGGTGTCTAAAACGCTACATAGTCCCACTGAAACGGAGGATCCGATCATCGCCAAAACGGTTCCGATATACAAAGAATTTTATCTGAAAACAGGGGGACTCGAGTGCCCTAATCGACACAGAGATTGTCTATCTATACATGATCATACCCGGTTCCTAATTTTCTCGTGATAAAATGGATTCCGAAGGTTGCTGTCGGAACGATCCTTTTACTTTTACATTCAACAACGTTTGAAAAATCGTGTTTTTTTGGGTATTATGGTTCTGAATTGATGCTTTGTTTTTCACTTTAATTGTTATAGAGCAACGATCTCCTTCCAATCCATCTGCAATGCTGTCAGCTCTTTACTGCAAAAGAGCTAAACTTCACGAGGAACTTCGTACCATCGAAAAGCAGGTTGTTTATTTGCACTTCATCTTTATGATTAATGTTACCTTTTCTTCCGGGTTTTAATGATTTGGATTGCTTTTAACATTTTATTGCAATGTTGTGCATTCACTCGGTATTTGACCTAAGCTATTTCTTGAGTTTCTAGATTGAAATGCCGGTTTTAGTTGGATGTGTTTTCCTTTTTATTTATTGGAATTGTTGCTCTGTGCCCGGCCACTTGATCAAGAATGCAACTTTGACTTGTACAAATCTTGCTTGGGAGTTGGGATATTTATTTATGAAATGGTGTTTGTATTTTAAAATTGCTCAATGAAGATGAACCATTTTATGGGCAAAGAAATATACTATTGTTTGACATATAATAGCCGCATTAGAAGTTTCCTTTTCATCTAATTGTCACCCTTTTGGATTATCATAGCATTTACTACACCATGAGGTTGTTGCTTCGCGACAAGAATATAGTGCTCAGGGCATGCGCAGAAACAGTATTCCTGTTAGAAGTTATGGATCCTTATTTTTTCTTTCCAGCCTTTTAATAGTCCATGTTGAGCACTGAGCTGACTTTGATGTATATTGATGCTTTTAAATTGTGTGCTACTTTAGTTTACTTGATGATTGTGCCGTTGAAGTTTAATAATAGGTTGATGATTGTATTTTTATGTTGTATAATTTTAACTTAACGTGACTGGCATTTGGACATCCTATGGTTTTTATCGGTTATCTATTTGTGCCTGATGCTCAGTCCCATTGCAGGTTTATGATATGGAGACAAGTTATCTACAGGATCCAAACCAATGTGGCAATGTATTGAAAGGTTTTGAAGGGTTTCTATCATCATCTAAGAGCACTACTCTGTAAATCCATGAACTTTCCCTCCTCTAATGGCAGTAATATATGTTCCCTTTAAATTTACGAATATACAAAATCTTGTCATTTTTGATTGAGAATGCATGAAAAAGATTTGAGATTAATAAATGACTTGGATATGGAAAGGAGTCTTTTTGACTTGGTTTTGGATGATACACACCGTTGCGCTAGAGTTTCAAATTATTTATTTATTTATTATTATTATTTTTATTAGTTAATATGTAAATATACGTATTTTATTTATTATTATTGCTTCTTCTATTCCTGTTTGATATTAGTATTATTATTACTCCTTTTGTTCCACAAACAGTCCCATTTGTTGATTTTCCGTTACACTGTTATTTCGCATTCCTCCGTTTATTTTTTTAATTGCGCCTATATGCAACTTTACATTGATAATACTTAAAAGTACAATTTTTAACTTGTTATGGGATCGGTGAGTAAGGAAACCAAACCAATATGCCAATATTTCAGCAACTCAGCACCATGTATCGAAGAGAAAAGAAAGGGTTTGATCTTAAGATCGTCCTACATTGTTACCATGAAAACTAGCAGCTGTTTTAGAGGTTAAAGCTGTTAGAAGAGTCTAACCATAATTTGTGGCATTAAAATGTCTAATAAGATCTGATCTTAAGACCTTCCTAGTTCCTACATTACTACCATGCCAACTAGCAGCTGCTTTTAGATGTTAAAGCTGTTAGAAGATGTCTGGCCCTAATTTTCAGCATTATAGTATGCAATGAGGTACAACTAGTTGCTAATGAGAAGAGCAATTTAGTTCAAATTGAATGTCCTGTGACGTGAATAGAAAGATGAAAACACTCCACAATCACGACATTAAGGAGGAAAACGGAAGATGATTGTCTGAGTATTTGGTTTCTAGATAGCTTTAGATGAAAGGGAAGAAAGAAGAAGATAACTTCACGTAGTTGGGATTCATAGTTGTGTTTTTTTATCGAGTTATTTCTTCAATTATAAAAAATATATACTAGTTCAATGATGATTTAAACTAAATGGATATCTAACTTTGAAGAATACTAGCTAGTCAATATTCATTTTATGCAGTTTCCTATAATTAGACTTGATACAATTAAAGTTCAAAGAACAGTGGAAATGAACCTAAATAACAGCTTACACTGTGTAACCGTTATTTGAGAGGGGAAAAAGTTAGAACTGGTAGAGCTTAGGCATTAATCCAATTATCCACATCTCTGAGGTATATTGTTTTATTCTAGGCATTTAATACGTAGTAAATACAAGACAGTTGCTGTTACATATGGTAAAAAAGGGAAATAATGAACTATTACAAATTTAAGGACATAGTTTTGATTAAATACTAAAGCTTTTGGTAAGAACTATGTGATTTTGATTTCGGATGAATTATTGTGTTTATAAAATATAAATTACAGTTAACTTACCAAAATTTTGGCTGCAGCTTAAAGCGATCCAGGAAGTTTGGGCCGGAAGATAGGCTTTTTTCATTATCTTCAGTTACCTCACCAGTGGTATGTAGTGTGTATGTTTATTATTCCATATGCCAGTATCAACAATTTTCCATTGCTTACACACCTTCATTTCATGATTGCTAAAAGAAGTTCAAGTCATTCTTGTCATAGAAGAAATACTTTGATTTTGATTGGTTTGAAGGGGTTTATAAGCAAAGGAGGAATGTCAGATGTTATAGACTTATAGTATATCTTAATGCTAGTCTTGCATTTGTCTTTTTGACAATTAGTTAATTTCTATCTTCCTTACAAACTGAGACACATGTAGAACTGTTGACCTGCATTGACCAACATTAAGAGTGAAGGGTCAATTTTTGGAGTTGGCAAAAACTATTACAACTCATTTAGGGAATTACTCTCTGTGTTAGCTGAAATCGACCAAAGAACTGATGTTAGGAGCAAGGAGATTTTGTGTGTCCATTTACTTTTGCATGCTTTTACCTTATTAAATATTTGGGCCAAAAAGGTAAAAGGAAGAGAGGAAGTACAGGTGTGAAATGCAATTTGTGAGGGTGGACCACTTACAACGAATATATGGATGGTAGAGAACTAGGAACCCTCAACTTGTTGTGGCACATAATTTAGTGTGTGCAAATGGGAACTGATTTTATAATATAAATAAGATGTAATCAACAGTTTCCACTTTCCAGTAGAGAATGTGAATATCTTCATTAAATTTGACTCCGGATTTCAATTATATTATTGCAAAAATGTTCTAAAATCTTCATCATCACTCTTACCATTTCAAAAATCCTTCATGATTCCTTCCAATTGAGTGAAGTTACAGAAGAGTTATGTACCAGCATACTGTTCGACGCTTTTAGACGTACTTTAGATTTTGCAGTTGATATGTTTCTTGTAATTTTTGGCAAGCCTTGTGCCTTTTCCAAATATGTAACTGGATTTCTCTGATGCTTTTCTGTGGCTTGTTTCAGGCCGACGAACAGGCTGCTGGACGAGATGGCGGAGGTTTATTGACAAACGGGCAGTAAGTGCATTTTCTAATCCTCATATTATGTTTTAACATTTGAATCTTGGGGAAATTCACATTGGTACATAGTTTAAAAAGTATGTAGCCCCGTGAACAAGGTTAGAACTCTTTATGTTTTATCACAGGGGAAAGCCAAAGAGGGGAAGAGGAGGAGGGCCAAGAGATGGAAGAAGAATCAAGCATTCGAGTGAACCAGACTTTGACTATGATGATGATCCTGATGTGATCTTGTGAGAATTGCTGCTATATGTCCATCTGCTGGGAGAAGTATCAAGTGATCTCTTAGAGCTCAAACAGAGTGTTTTGTTTTTGAACTCCACAATCTTGACTTTAGTCTGGCAAATTGCGCCAAGCCCTTTTGGCAACCTTAGGGCACTTCAATATATGACAAGCTTGAACTGCCACCGTTGAGATCTTTTCAAGGTTTTGTATGTACATATATATGTTCAGATAATTCTATCCGATACAGTAAAAAAAAAATGAACATCCATTTGAACTCCAATGAATTGTTCTCTTATTTTATATTTTGTTTTTTTAAGTGTTCTTTTTAGTTTGCGACTCCAATCACATTGTTATTTAAACTGTTAAAAGGCTGAGAAGCTACATCATAGTCAGAGGAAAAAGAGGGCGGTCACTGGAGAAAAGTTTGAGCTTCTATGAAGCTTGTAAAAGCTTTACATATGCTTAGAGGATCATAAAAACTTGAGCTCAATCAGTTGCTTGAATAGGAACACTAAAATGTGCAATGAATAGTATTAATTAGTAGTAATATGTTAGGCTCAGTTTGATCTGTAGTAATATTGTTATATTGCAAAAAAAATTAGGATAGAAATGTAAGACATTCAATTTATAGACATTTTTGATTAAATATTTGTCCAAAATCAAATAGGCCGAAGGACTTCTAAATCCAATCCTCACCCAACCAAAACGTAGACTTTAATTTATTTTAGAACAATAGTATGTGAACAAAGAGTAGGACCCATGTCTTACGTGCACAATATTTGTATATAATTATATGCGGACAGGTAAATTGAACAGAAAAATTGGATCGGAAGTCGCGAACAATTGAATTGTACCTGAAAAAAATTCATTTTGTTCTTCCGGTCCAATTTTTCCCGTCCAAATTTTCAATCGGACTCATAATTTTGTGTCCCTAACATTGTTCTTTATTTTATTTTTTCCCCTTTCACTTTGGTGGTTGAAAATGTAGCCTTGGGAATTTGAAGCAATTGTAAAATAATAATATACCACCATCGAGATGTAGCAGTTTGGTCCGAGCAAAGAACGACGACGTTTATAACTGATACACGGCGGTACAAAAATAATCTTACCCTTGTGATTATGACACCGTTTGTTGCACCAAGTATCCAATCTCAGAGAGTTGACGGGGTATCTGTTGTGTGTTTTTTTTGGTCTCTCCCAACTCTTATACGTTTGCCCCCAATTCCAACTTCCCTCCATGAATTTGCTGGTCTCTTTCTCTCTCTCCCTATAAAGATGGAATATTTCTCTCTCTCTCTCTCTCTTTATATATCTATCTATCTATATATATATATAAATAAGCTGACTGACTGTATCTGTCCGTGTTTGATTTGTGTTGATGACAACAGGAAAAGATAAAGATGCAAAAGAAAGAGGAAAACAAGCCTCCTCCACCGCCTCAACTTCCAGTGTTTTGGATTGAGACCTCCGAGTCCGTATCTCGCCACTACCAATTTCAACCCACTGGTCAATTATCTGTCAGTATTTATATTTATTTCCCCTCTCTGTTATTAGGTTCAATTATGCTAAACTAGTTAGCTCATCTCACCAAATCGTACTGCATTCTATTGCATTTCTGTTTACTATCTCTTCATCTACTCAGTTATATCTATCAACTACTCAAAATTTAAAAATCTCTCATTTGACTTTTTTTTATTTTTTATTTTATGCATGTTAAGGTTTGCCCATGGCACAAAGTGCGAATCCCAATTAGCAAGTGTTGTAAATTCCCTCTTCACATGGGAGTTAAGGAAAAACAAAGGAAGTTAAGAACTTGGTCAATGGAATTCTCCCAAGTACAACTTTAGAAAAATCCACCAAGTACAAATCATGTTACTTTAGAGCTAAAAATAATGCTACTGTGATCAGAACTTTGTTATTTCAACTTTGTGCGGAAGGAGAACAGGGATGTCATTGGGGATGGCTATTTCCATAATCTCTATATAAAGAGAGTTTAATGTCTCTGCATTGCTTATATTTTTTTTAAGATTCCTTGCTCATCATTTTCTAACATCACACCATTTTTGTGTATTCCCTGAAATAACACCTGAAAGTAGCCATAACCAACTTAATTTTTGACAAACAGAAGAAAACCTGTTGGTGGCAATTTTTTTACATCGCCAATTCAAGACTCTATGCTATTTGGAGAGTGAATACTATTTTATTTGTTGTAGGCCCAAAATTTTGTATAACCTTTACATTATACTAGAGACTGGCTATAATGGCATTGAAGATCCTACCCATTTTGTTACTAATTCTGATTTTCAATTGTTCATTTTGTGGGTTTTTCTCTCGTTGAACTTTTGACTGCTTTTCTATCATAATGAGGCTTATATGTACAATAAAAGAGGGAGTGGGAGTGGGAGTGGGAACCTCATAAATAAGTGAAGTTAAGTTCCTTTGCATTACTAACAAAAAGTCATGGTGTTTGTAACAAAGGGAGGTAGGGGCAGAGGAAGACAAGCAAATAGCGTTCAGCTTCACTATCATGTCATATTCTCAACAAAGGCACTAAACTAATTCCTTTCCCTGCATCCACCATTGCCCATTCCCCTTTCTCTTCCTCACCACACCTAGACTATTTAATAGGTCTTGCAAAACAATTTATTTATTGAAGTATTGTTGACTTCTATAAGTATGCCATGGTGTCCTTTTTGATGAGTAGGATTTCTAGCTAGCCTTTTCCCATGTCCTCAAACCAATCTTCAACTTCTTCAGTAATATGCTCATGTGAGGTAACATGACATACGATCAATTTAGATAATAAGTAAACTTTTGGTTATACTCATAAAGACATAAACGCATTGTGGGAAATTTCACCATTAATACTGTTTCTCAATGCATCCAGAGTCTGGATATATTCTTCTCCATATATGTTTTTTTGACGGCTCAAGTTATGCTCAACTTGAAATAATTTCAATGAAAATTTGATTTCCTTTTTAGGTGAAGGTGCTTGATGACTCCAGACCAGTTATCCATAAGATGGCTGAATCCTTCCTCAATAAATTTTTCCCTTCTGGTTATCCATATAGGTAAGGTAAATATTTTTAAATTGTTTGAATATTACACCCCTTCCCTGGCTCAATTATTTAGAACTTAATCCATAGCATGGTATTGCAATCAAATTAGTTAGTGCCTTGGTGCTTGTGCAGTGTGAATGAGGGTTACCTTAGATACACGCAATTCAGGGCAACACAACACTTCATCAGTGCAGCATTATCAGTGCTATCAACTCAGGTCTTTCTATGAAGCATCTGCATAGCAAGTTAGCAACATCACAGCTGTTTAAAACTTTTCTGATGTTTTTTTTGATAACAATACTATTCATTGATTTTAAAATTGAGATATTTCCCAGTGTGATAAATGGTATATGGATTTCTGGATTTGTCTTTTCTTTGTTTGTCTTGTGCATTTGTTATTACTTTTAGTGATAGTATGAGAATGTAGCACATGATATAACAGGCATGTTAACACTAACAATCAAAACTGCTACTTTTTGATCTTCTTCCTCTTTTGCAGTCTTTGCTATATGCTGCAGGCTTGCGACCTACGCCTGCACAGGCGACTGCTGTAAGTTGGGTAAGATAATACTTCGTTGGAATGACAACAGATATCAACTCTTGAAGCGCTATTGTCTAGGAATCTTTCTGATTGTGCAATACCACACAGATATTAAAAGATGGCATGCAGCATGTAGGAAAGCTCATATGTAGCAATTTGGGTGCAAGAATGGATTCAGAGCCAAAACGTTGGAGAATTTTGGGTTTGTTCCTTGCCTCCAGAGCACAAGCTTTATCTTCCTTTTATTTGTTTTCTTTTAATTTTTTTGAATTTGGTTTCTTGGATTGCTTTCATTAATCACTCCATGGTTTACATGAATGATACATTCAAATTGCAGCGGATGTGCTCTACGACTTGGGTACTGGTTTGGAAGTTCTTTCCCCCTTATGCCCACACTTATTTCTTGAAATGGCTGGGCTTGGTAACTTTGCAAAGGTAAGTTATCTGTAGACCATTCGACACAAAAAGCTTTCCCAGTCTTACCTCTTTCATGTAGTAGAATAACATGTAAAGATCAAATGGTAAATTGCCATTTACATTTGGCAGATAAAATTTGAGGTGTATAAAATATTGGTTGCTATGATACCTTGATCACTAAAGCTATATTGTCTCATCTTTAATGTCGTACTTAATCCTAAAGCTATATTGTCTCATCTTTAATGTCGCACTTAATCCTCCAGTTGTAAGTCTTTGCTAATCTGCACTTTATTTGTTGTTTTGTAACCAGGGAATGGCCGTTGTTGCAGCAAGAGCAACAAGATTGCCAATATATTCTTCATTTGCCAAAGAAGGCAATCTTAGTGACCTGTTCGCAAAAGGGGAGGCCATCTCAACTGTTTTTAATGTTCTTGGAATAGGTGCAGGAATTCAGTTAGTTTCAACAGTTTGTTCATCAATGCAAGGAAAGGTACGATCACCATTATTTGCTTCCTTTTTTGTTTTTTACTTTTTTTGAATACCCAATTTGGGTATGTAGTACAAGTACAATGAATTTCATTATCAAGTACACAATCATAATTACGATATCATTAAGCAATCAAGCCTCACATGAGGAGGAAACAAGTTTTTCATAAATGAAGAAATAAACTCGCACAAATGTGAGAATTGAACCTGAGAATTAAAGGTCCCAAGGCCTAAATCTTAACCATTATGCTAAGACCTCATTGACTACCATTATCTGCTTCCTAGTTTCTCAGCAGCCAAATAATTTTATCTTTATTTTGTTCTATAAGTGCAGCTAATTTTTCTAGGATTTTTTAATTTTTAAAGTGATGAAAATGAAATATGGATCTACCTACCTATGATGACTGTTCCTCATCATTGTAAAAATGAAGGATCACAAAATTATAAATTAATATATGCATCCAGTTCTTCATGATTGATGCCAAAATATCATTGCATCAATTGTTTGTTATACATCTGTTGGTAGTGATAATTGTTAGCAGTAACAATGGTGACACTACAGTGGTTGTAGCATAAATTGTTTGGTATATCTATTGACGGTGATATCGTATCACATGACCTAGATATAGATAGAGGTGCTGGGAATGAGTGACATTCCTGGATGTGCTTAATTTCTCATTTTAAGTCATCAACTATGATTGGAATTCGTTAGTAAAAGTTTTCTAACAAAACAACAATCACCTTTTATGGATGGCACGAGGTTGTAATTACATAACTGAAGTCATTGGTACATTGGAGCTAGCACAGTAGCAGTAGATCATATGGACTGGGATTAAAAGTAGTATTCTTTCTCAATATATATATTTTATGGCCACACACCCGCCTCTATATATGAGAAAATTTCATATTATACTTGATGTAAATATTATTCTATGCTTTCATCCGTCATAATTTCTTATTAGAGGTAGCTGAGTTACCAAGTCTACCATTGGATTATTAGGTATCTCACGCAATACTCAGTTCAAAATATCAATTGCATTCAACATCTATAGCTACGTGCTTCAAACGTCAAATAGATAAGCATATGATATTATTATTGGTCAGGATGCTATTTTAATAAAATAACTCTCGACCATCGATTGGCAGTGATGCAAGCATGTGAGAAAAGTGAAATCTAACAATAGCAATAAAAGTAAATTGTTTTTTTGTTGAGGTTATGATGGATTGAAATATTATACATTGGGTTTAACTTGAACCTGCCCTAAATACATTGAAGTAAATAACTCTATATGTATTACTGGAAGGTATAATAGATGGCATCTTACAGATGGTTGTGGGACCTCTCCTCTCTGTCATACATGTTTGGTGTGTCTGTGAAGAGATGCGCGCTACTCCTGTCAATACATTGAATCCACAGAGAACTGCAATGATTGTGTCAGATTTTCTCAAGGTCTATCTACAATTTATGATATATATATATATATATATATATATATATATATTTTATTTCTTCTTCTTCTTTTCCCCATCAACTTATTATTCAACTGAAGTTTAAACCAGACAGGGAAAATATCAAGCCCTGCTGACTTAAGATACCGAGAAGATCTCCTTTTTCCTGGACGATTGATTGAGGATGCTGGAAATGTTAAAGTAGGCAGGGATCTGCACAAGGCTATTAAGCCCTCAAAGTTTCACCAACTTAAAGAAATATTCCCCGAGGAGAAATTTCTTCTAAATCGTGGAACAAAATGGACTGACATGGTATTGGAGCACAATGCTACTGGTGAAGATGCATTAAGGGGATGGCTGGTTGCTGCATACGCAGCAAATTTGGAGAAGTCTGCTCGTGAGCCAAATTTCAATGCATTACAGGAGGCTTTTGAGAGGATGAATAGCGTAATCTCTCCGTTTATCTCTGAGCTACAGGCCAAAGGGTGGCATACTGATCGTTTTCTTGATGGAACAGGAAGCCGGTTTGCCTTTTGATATCAAGCAGTGCCAGGTACTGATCTTTGCTTGTTCAGGATATGCTATTATCTATAAGTTAAAAATGTGTGTTAGTAAATAATTTGTATTTTATTATTGCAAATATTTGATCTTATCTAATGAATTGTTTAATGGGGTTTACAGTTGTTTCTGTTAGTTACATGATCGCACAAGAGACTATCTGTTGGAACATAAATATTACTAATATCTTCCAATATATAAAGAGGAAATTGTTTATGTTGGGGATTACCTATATGAAAACTTTTAACAACTAAAATCTATAGTCTTCTGTTTTTGTTAAAAATCAAAGCTTCTATGCTAAAAAGAACTTATTGAAGTACTACTGCTTTTACCTGGTTTGTGCTTCATCAGAGGCCCCACAGGATAGTTTCATCTGTAAATTTTCTGTATTCGAATTCTTTATTATTATGGTGATTGCATCTTTATAATTTGTACATCTCAATCATATTACAATAGCAAAGCTGCTCCTTTGCAGGTCTATGTATTGGAGTCCCCTTGGAACCGGACCTGGGTGAATTCTTTAGCGGCAGAGAAATGCACGTCTTTTTAACATATTGAATCACGTATAATTTGCAGAAGCCAAGCTGATGTAAACTAAAAGCCCAGCGAAGAACATGGAATATACCAACTTCTTGGTGATTCAGGATAAACGGGTAGTATACATTCTTCTCTGTGGTGCATGGTGCCGTTTTTTCTTCAGAAAAAGAGCAGACGGTTGGAAATGGGGGCCATAAGCCTAGACAGTACAAATTAATCTTTTGACATCTTTGAACTTGACTTTGCAACTTGAAACTCGTAGAGGACTACGTATTTATTTGACCATTCACTCATGTGAAACCAACAAACAAATATTCAAAGGAGGAATATCTTTATTCTTAGTGGAAGAAAAGTTTGTTATTATATGCTTGTGACCAAGCCAACTATGTTGGACTGTCTCTGCACTTCAAATTATTTCATTATCCATTACTCACAACTCATAACCCCTCTCCTATTCATACTACAACTCTTTTTGTATAGAGTGAGGTCGAATTATTATTGTTTAGTCTTGTGTTTTTTTTTGTTTTGGTCACACTTGATAGGTACACTACAATTATATAAAGGAAATTGATATTTTTACAGTATTTTTTGATATTTTTACATGAATAGTGTCGCTATAGATGTATAGTGACGGTGAAAATTGTCGCTATAAGATCTATAGCGACGATTTTCATGTGAAAATATTATTTTTTATTGTGAATTTATCAGTTTCCTTATATATACTCCCCTTCCTCGTCAACTTCAGTTTTATTTACTTTTTAACTGCTCACCACATCTTAAGAAAAGGGTAATGCATTCATTCGCATTACTTTTTAAAAAAAATTTGAAATTAAGGTTATTTTTTTTACTTTTAATTTGTTTTGGTTTCATTCTTCCTACTTTAACGTTAAGGGAGACTCTTGGAGTGTGTTATATAAACAAATTATGCTACATGTAAAAAGAATAAAAATAAATTTAATTAGAAAAGAATAAGTCAGAAGGGAGATAAAATGTTTTACCATTAGAGAAACTCTTTTTTCTACTTTGGCGGGCTTGACTCAAAGTGATCACTTAGCTTTAAAGCTAATTAAAAGCTTAGCTGTAGAAATCCTAAACAAAAAGTAGAAAAGCTTTATATAAATGAAAGTACAGATTGGTACCATGACCGGCCATGCATGCTAAAAGCATTACATAACGTTAGCAGCTATATATGCATGAAATATATGACTAATTAAACTAATGTTGCATTCGTGAGTTTGGAGGGATGAGATGAGAATGGATGAGATTTTAATTATAATTTTCCCTCGTCATGCTTGTGAGTTTTAGAAGAAAAAAAGAGAGAATGGATGAGATTTTAATTATATTTTAGTTGTTTGTGAGTTTAGAAGGAGAGAAGTGAAGAGAAAATATTTTTATTTTTAAACTACACTATTACTACATTACCCTTACATATTAATGTAATAAATAATATGATTTATTTTAAAAGGTTACTTTAGATAATATAAAATATCTAACTTTTCCATCCCCCCAAATCCTCTTACTTTTGGGAATAAAGTTTTAAGTCAAAAAATGAAATCAACTTTACCTCCAAATCACTTACCTTCCTCCCTAAAAAAAACTCACAAACATGATATTTGGAGAAATTTTAATTATTTTCCTTTCCATTTCCCTTAAAAAAAAAAAAAAAAAAAAAAAACCTTACAAAAACACAATATAAAGGTGAGGAGGGTCATCTATATGATATATCTCTCTCTCTCGGATTCTGTCGTTTAAATCTTGGCCCTTTTGAGACGATTAAAGGTGGTATGGGGGTACACTTTTTTCTTTCTTTTTAGTGCTCCAAACCAAATATATATCCAATTAATTAAAAAAGCTTGTCATAATTCTTTATGAGCCAGCCACACCTTGCAGCTTGCCATTAAAAAGGTAAATTATTTAATTATTGGACATGGTGGCCAAGGCATGCATTAACAAACTCGATTAGCTGAAATTAAGCCTTAATACGTTTCACTTTCGAGATTACCAAATAATTAACAGATAATGGGATTCATGCATGCATGTGTATTCATACATGCAGTATTATGGACTTGTTTATATAAGAAGTAATAAAATATGAAGAGTAAAAGAAAGTAAGCTACAAAATGTAGGAATTAAATAATTAATTGGATGCGGAAAAATGTGGATGTGCATGAATCACTACGCGATCTCTGTGCTGTGCATACATGATTTAATTCGTCATTCCACCGATTGAAGATTAATAGATAAATGAATTTTATTTATATCATCACTAATTACTCTTTATAACAAAGAATCCCGTATGCATATAAAATATTTTTAAATCTACTATTATAATTGTGATATAACTACTAAATTAGAGGATCAATTAATTTCATAAGAAACAAAAAATTATTTTCAAAGTTTATAAATTTTGTACATGCATCTTAATTTTTTGGAATGTAGGGTGTATATAATAACTCCCGAATAGTCTAATTTTTATAAATATTAAAATAATATTTTTATTTGATATCTATTTTGAAAAAAATAAATTACTAATTAAAAACAATAACAATTTAATGTTAAAAAAGAGAGAGAAGATGTTCGTATAATATTGGTTTTTCTTAAAAGTAGCATATTTCAGCTTACATACCTACCTAACTATGTTAAGCTTTTACCCATCACTGCATGTAGTCAATTTTTTCTGCTTTTTTTTACAGCAAAAAAAAGAGGCAATGAATTAATTAGGATGTAGCCTACTTTTCTTACTTTAAACTAAAAGTAATAAAATAATAATTTAATTAGGCCCATAAACAACTATGAATTTGATCAGCAAGTTGCTGACCTAACAAAGAAAAATGATGCCATTCTAGAATAGCAACTCTCTTTGAATTCCTTTTGACAAATTAATAAATAGATAGATAGATAGAAAACGATAAATTTGACCCTAGAGGGTAATCCTTAATTTTATGTCGTCTACCCAAATTTAACTTGAAGCTACATCTGTTGACATCCTTCTAAAATTACGCCACAAAAAAAACGACACAATTTTTTACTACTCCCTCCGTTCCAAATTACTTGCTCAATTTTGATTTTTTTTAGTTAAATTGACTATTTTTAAAATTAATAATTAAGCATGTATAAATATATTTTTAACATTATAAAAATTGGTATTAGTAGTAAATTGTATATACTTTTTTTTTATTATAACATCTTCACCTATATTTTGACAAAAATGGTACACAAAATAGTTTTAAAAAATAGTCAATTTAACTAAAAAAAGTCAAAACTGAGCAATTAATTTGGGACAGAGGGAGTATTAAATTTTCCAATAAATAAAATTTACTTATATGTTATGCATATGTAAGTATTTCTTAATTTTTAATATTTAAAGAAAATTTACAAAATATAGGACTCATTTCCTGGGGATGGATGTAGTACTACTTAAAGAAACACCTGTACTAATATATATAAATCCACACACACACACACACATCTATATATATATATATATATATATGGGGGACTGATTCATAATTAACGTTGTCAAATTTAAGTTATCCTTACAACAAATCTTGAGCGTTCAACCGATTATCGAACAATTGATATAGCCCCGTTCGCAATTTAGTTTCTAATATTCTGCAGTTTAATATTACGAACAAGACTTCTATGCACTCATTCCGACAGGAAAAAGGGTTCTGCAACCCAAAAACAAGATGACCAAAAGAGAAATACAAGTTGCTCGGATGAATTTCAAGTACAGGTATGGTGATTTCCACATAAAAACAACTCTGCTATAAACTAGCAATAAGCGCAGAAAAACCCTCAAGATATTCAGTTTTCACGGGCCAATTTTGTCACCACAGTTTTGTCATAAGTATTTGGTATCAGTAGTTAATATCGCGGAGCATAAAAAATTAAAAAAAATTGAATTTGGAATCACGTTATTTCGCAATTGGTTAGTCATACACTCATACTTAGCGTGTACAGTTTAATACTGTGGACGGCACTCATTTAAAAACGATGTCATTTCTCAATTGGCCAACCATACCTAG
The DNA here is from genome assembly GCA_020205555.1 of Panax stipuleanatus. Taxonomy (NCBI): domain Eukaryota; kingdom Viridiplantae; phylum Streptophyta; class Magnoliopsida; order Apiales; family Araliaceae; genus Panax; species Panax stipuleanatus. The sequence continues at coordinate 166,415,772 of CM035115.1, forward strand.
CGTTCGCATTTTAACTGCGGACGAATGTCTTTTATGAAGAGAGTATTTTGGACATTTGTACTGTCTTTAGTATTATATAAACTGCGAAATATTATAAACTAAACTGCGGACGGAATCATATATATCAATCGTTCGATATTCGAATGAACGCTTAAAATTTATTATAAAAATAACCTTAATTTGACAATATTAATTATAAATGAATCCCATATATATACATATATATATATATATATATAATCCCCTTATTTTCGAGGTGTAGTACTACTCAAGTACTCATCATCATTAAATTGTCCACTTGCTTGCACCTTGTCAACTTGTAACCCTTCACGGAATTACAAAGTAATTGTCTTTTGAATTTTATTTAGACCAGAGTCAATATGTAGTTGACTTATTCTCCAACTCTAAGTAATAAAATTAAAAATGTATACTACTGCACGTGTGAAAGCAATACTTAAATTGTTTACCCGCGTACCATTGCAATTCTTGAAAATACTAATATTTATATTAATTAATTATTTCCCACAAGAGCATTAATTAGGCTAAATTAGCCTCTTTCTTTGACCATTTTCCAACACATATATTGTAAAGGGCTAAAGGCCAAAACATACTATAAAAATGAAGAATAATGTTAAATACATAATTTATTTTATAATTATTTTATAATTTATTGACGTGACATATTCTATTTCAGATTTTATGTGGGATCAAATATTATATTGAAATAATTTGTTCATCAATATTTTGAGGTGGAATATGCCACATTAACAAATTATAAAATAATTATAGAATAAGTTGTGTCTCAACATTACTCAAAAATAAATATTTTTAATACAAACATATTAAATTAATTGCCCATGCAAATAATCTAACATAATTATATTTGAGAAATTAATAATCAAGACAAAGGAAATTAGCTCTTTTATGAAGAGATAACTTTAATTTCCCCAAAGTCAAAAAAGATTCAATATGAGTTTGAACTAAAACGTTCAGTGCTCATAATAACACCAATATCTCTTTTTCTTTAATTTGAAAACTTTCATTGCTCATCATAATTACACACACACACACACACACACACATATATATATATATATATATATATATATATAATTTGGTTTATGAACCTCCAATGCATGCATCCAAAGAGAGAGAGAGAGAGAGAGGGAGTGAGAGATTTGTAAAATATCTATTATATAAACATATATATATATATATATATATATATATATATATATATATATATATTGTGGAGTATTTTATTGTTGTAAGAAGAAAATTTATTAGTTAGTATGTTAGTATTATTATAGGCATCGACGTCAATAAAGAAAAAGTTAATTGACACTTCTGTCCCTTCAAGTTATCACTCACTTTCAAAGTCGTTCTTAAAGTTTTATTTTTGTCAGTTAGGTCCTTAAAGTGACACTTTGTTAGCGTTTTCGTTTCCCCAACTCATTTTGGCCCCAACCCGACCCATTTTAACCCAACCCGACCCAGTTTGACCTAACCCAAATTTTTAATATTTTAAAATATAATATTATTTTTAAAATAAGTTTAAAATAAAAATAATATTTAACATTTTAAAAAATAATATTTAATATTTTAAAATAATAATTATTATAAAAATAGTTATTTTTTATATTTAAAAAAAATTGATTTTTTTTAAAAAATTAAATAATAATTGTATTTAATATTTTAAAATAAAAAATATTTTGTGAATAATTATTATTTTTAAATTTTTAAAAGAAAATATTATTTTTAAAATAATAATTGTATTTAATATTTTAAAATAATATATATTTTTATTTAAAATAAAATATTATTTTTAAAATTTTATAAAGATAATTATTATTCTAAGGAAAAAATATTAGAAACTTTTATTTTTTTTAAAAAATGAGTAAAGTTTCATAAAATATAGATTCAAAAAAATACATAGAAAATAAAATTTTATTTTTTTAAAAGTAAAGTATATTTTTTTACATTTTTTATGTAAAAAATTATTTTCAAAAAAAAAAGTTAATATCTCTTTTTTTATTATATGTATTCTAAAAACAGTAAAAGATAAATAAAAAAGGTGATTCAATTTTTTTTAAAAAAATAATTATTATTTTCAAGAATTTTTTTTTTGAAATAATTAAGATTGAATCCCTAAAGTTTTTAATTTTTTTTCTTGAAAATTTTAATTATTTTTTTAAAAAATATTAATTTATTTAAAAAAATATTGAATCATTTTAAAAAAATTTTTACTTTTTTTGTATTTTAATTTCTATTTTTAGTTTTTATTTTTAAAAATTCTAATATTAAGAATACATATAATAAAAAAAGAAATATTAACTTTTTTTTTCTGAAAATAAATTTTTACATAAAAAATGAAAAAAATATACTTTATTTTTCAAAAAATAAAATTTTATTTTCTATGTATTTTTTTGAATCTATATTTTATGAAACTTTACTCATTTTTGAAAAAAATAAAAGTTTCAAATATTTTTTTCTTAGAATAATAATTATCTTTATAAATTTTTTAAATTTTTTTAATTTAAATAAAAATATATATTATTTTAAAATATTAAATATAATTATTATTTTAAAAATAATAATTATTTAAAAATATTTTTTATTTTTTATTTTAAAATTTTAAATATAATTATTTTTTAAATTTTTAAATTTTTTTTTAAAATAATAAAAGCAGCTATTTTCAAAATAATTATTATTTTAAAATATTAAATATTATTTTTTAAAATGTTAAATATAATTATTATTTTAAACTTATTTTAAAAATAATATTATTTTTTAAATATTAACAATTTGGGTTGAGTCAAACTGGGTCGGGTTAGATTAAAATAGGTCGGGTTGAAGTCAAAATGGGTTGGGGGAACGAAAACGCTAATAAAATGTCACTTTAAGGACCTAACTGACGAAAATAAAATGTTAGGGACGACTTTGAAAGTGGGTGACAATTTAAGGGACAGAAGTGCCAATCCGCCATAAAGAAAATCCCACGTGTTAGTTTGACCAGTAAATCATTTGTAAACGTCACATGACACTTTAGTGCTGAGTGCTTGCCTAGAAATAGCGGGCGGTACATGCATGCTTTTTGAAAAACTTGCGTCCGCTTTGGATTTATTAGCAGGAGGCACACTGGGACCCATTAATATATACATACATATATATTCTCTCTCTCTCTCTCTCTCTCTATATATATATATATATATATAAATACCAATGCTCAGCTTGCAAAATCATTTTAAGCTTTCGGTGCTCATAAGTTATAACTGAGAAAGAAGGAAAGAAACAAAGAGAGAGGAAGAGATCAGATTCATTAAATATTAGTTAGATAGTGCTTGTGTTAATTGAAATTATTAATTAATTATAATTAAAATGGTGAGAGCTCCTTGCTGTGAAAAGATGGGGTTGAAGAAAGGTCCATGGACTCGCGACGAAGATCAGATTCTCATCAACCATGTCACTCTTTACGGCCATGGCAACTGGCGGGCTCTTCCTAAACAAGCCGGTAATTCATTTAAGCTCTTCTTTATATATATATATATATATATATATATACTCTCATAGTCATGGATTATATACTTACATACTGTATGTATATATTAATTATATATATGTCTCATTTTTATTTTTATTTTCTTCAGGTTTGTTAAGGTGCGGAAAGAGTTGTAGACTTCGGTGGACGAATTATTTGAGACCGGACATTAAACGAGGAAACTTTAGTGCAGAAGAGGAGGAAACCATCATCAGCTTACACGAAGTATTAGGAAATAGGTACGTACGTATATGTGAATATATATATATATATATATATATATATATATATATATACATTTAACTTTTGTTTAATATTATATATGTGTGTAGGTATAGTACAACACTAAATAAATATAATTAATCTTTAATTGGAGGAGCAGTAGTTTAATTAAGACTTTGTTTAGTGACCAAAATTGTAGCTCAAATGGTCAAATTTGATGTTATTAGACAAGCTTGTCACTACTCTCTTATAGCTTTTACAAATTTCAGAAACAAGGACTGAATTAAATACTATATACTATGTTATTAGCTAGCTGTACTAATATATTCATGTATATGCATGCATGTATTAATCTGTATTATTTCTTAATTTCATGTATATACAGATGGTCAGCAATTGCAGCAAGATTAGCAGGACGTACCGACAATGAAATCAAAAATGTGTGGCACACCCACTTGAAAAAGAAACTCAAGAAAAAAGAAATAGAAAGTAGTACTAGCCCTGCTGATCAAATATTATTATCCAAGTCGGAACCAAAACCAATCACGTACTCTACCAGTACTACTACTCAATCAACATCCCACCACTACAAGGCCGATGACCACCCAAATTCACCGCAACAACCATCATCATCCACCACCACCACCACCACCACCAGCAGCAGCGAAGATAATAATAACATGTCCATCGACACCACCGAGGCTTTTGATGACACTTTTTGGTCTGAATTATTTTCGACAGATGAAAACTCCGGTAATACAAGCGACAATTCCGGTGACACAACTGATTTTAAATTTCCGTTTACTCCTCTCCATGCCACGGAATTTGGATGTGAAAATAATGATGGCATGGACTTTTTTTGGTACGACATTTTCACAAAATCAGCTGGGGAGTTACCTGAATTCTAATCTCTTTCAAATTGTAATTGTAATTTAATCATTCATTGAGAAATACTCCCTAGCTAGGTTTGAAATTTTGGTGTATAAAATTAACAATTATTCAAGGACAGGACAGGACAGGACAAATTTCGGTCTTCTCTAAATACTACTACAAGCTAGCTACGTAGGTACGTGGTGGTGTTGAGTTGACATGCGTCCCGCGTATGACTAGCTGATATATATAACCGCGTATGAATGTTTTTTTGTATTCCAAGAATAATAATTAGTAATACGTTGAATCCGGAAATTTCCAACACTGCGACTAACTAAGCTATAAGCACACGTGCAGAAAATAAAATTAACAATAATATCACAAGAGTTTTTGTTAACAAGATCACATTATTCAGCTATAAGTGTAAATAATAAAAGGAATTTCTTAACATGTGCTCTAAGGGCACATGCTAAGCACTCAATTTAAGAGAATATTCTCTTGAATTGTGTGTATATTCCCTTGAACTTGGTGTAAATACAGAAATCAAGAGAATATGCACGCAGTTCAAGAGAATATTCTCTTGAATTGTGTGTTTACCATGTGCCCTTAGGGCACATGTTAAGAGGACCCATAATAAAATTATACGAGCTTCATTAACTTTGTTGTTACGATTATCACCACTTATCTTGATTATTTGTTATTTTATTTGAACAAATTATTATTTATATACTGTTGGGATGTGATTATTTGGGTCTGGTCATGGTGTAGCCCAATTTATTTCATAGTCCAACCTATATGTATTTATTATAATAGTGGAAGAGTCCTTATTAAAATAAGATTGTGTATTCTTATTTGGAGGGATAAGGAGTCCTTCTCTTAATTGGATTCGGGTGAAGGTGACTACTATATATACGACTACAAGCTAGGGTTTGAGGAGGAGGAACAGATATCACGATACACACGAAAGATGATACAACACAAATGCACAACTTGTACTCCCAATATTATTATAGTGAATTTCTCTCTCTCCGTGGTTTTTTTCCAATTGGGTTTCCACGTAATTCTTGTGTTCATACTTTATATTCCTTTATTTATATTTATGTGAGTGTATTTTCGTGAGTTTGATTTCACAACGATACAATCAAACCGACCGTTGGCGTTGTTTTGGCCCGCCTTTTTGGGTGATTTCGTCGGGCGTACAAAATTAGGCGTTAATATTGGTGCCGTCTGTGGGAAAGAAGACACTTATTCTGGTGTCGATTTAAAATCACCGAATCGAATCGGAGGTCCTATATATAAAGATAAGTTGCTATCTCTTAACAAAATATGTATGTTTATCTGATTCGGTATTACATGTGGCATCTATTGTATTACCCATGCGAAAAATTCTTGATCTAATGGGTTAATTCTGTTTGCTACCGTATAACTATGTACTGGTTTTTACATCTGATTCATTAATATAAAATTGTATGAATAATAAAGCATCATCTTTATTTCAACATGTTACGTTTTCAAATCAGAATATATTCGCATGAATATTATATTTTATAATTTGTGATATATTGGGGTGTCAGGCTTACTTACCACTTTAATGTGTTATAATATTTGTCAGCCCAAATATCGAGATCTGTTTGCTTGGGTTTCAAAATATGGAAAGTTGTGGAATTAAAACAGAGAGAAGATGGAGGCACCTACAATCCTATCCATAGAAAACTCCAGCGGTAGCAAAATCAACCTCGCTGAGGACGTTGGCCTGATTGGATTTTGAATTAATTTGCTCTAATTGATGGTGGAACCGACGACCGACTTCCCTCGAGGAGGTTTTTTCTTTATTATCAAGAGAAGACTCTCCAGATTATACAGAGAGAAAAGATGATAGAGGTTGTGTTGAACGATCGGTTGGGGAAGAAGGCGAGGGTCAAGTGCAGCGAGGACGACACAATCGGCGATCTGAAGAAGTTGGTGGTCGCGCCAGACGGGAACCCGAGCCGACAAGATCCGGATCCAGAAGTGGTACAACATTTGAAGGACCATATTATCCTCCGCGATTACAGAGATTCAATCAAAGATCAAAGAGATCAAGACCACAAGCACCGGAGCAGCAAAAAAAAATCCAGAGACTCCGCCGCCGCCGATGAGCATCACCACCGTTCAAACATGATAAAGCATAATAAAGTTAGACAATATTCAGACTTCGATCCCTGAAAATCCTGTGGTTTCTGTTCCTGCAACTAATCGGAATATGGGGATGGACCTATGGAATGCTTCGCCTGCTGACAGCGGATCAACGGATAAAAATCCCGAGGATTAAAATCCTACGAGGATAAAATTCTACGAGGATTAAAATCCTACGAGGATTAAAATTCTACAAGGATAAAATTCCGAGGATAAAATTCCAAGGATAAAGTCCCAAGGATAATAAAGTCTCGAGGATAATAAAATTCCGAGGATAAAATTCCTACGGCGATAAAAATCCTACGGCGATAAAAATCCCGAGGATAAAAATCACGAGGATAGAATCACGAGGATAGAATCCCGAGGAGACTTTTTGTACTCTCTTATTTATAAGTTCCTTATAAATAAGAGGCTGGGGGGCAATGTTGGGATGTGATTATTTGGGTCTGGTCATGGTGTAGCCCAATTTATTTAATAGTCCAACCTATATGTATTTATTATAACAGTGGGAGAGTCTTTATTAAAATAAGATTGTGTATTCTTATTTGGAGGGATAAGGAGTCCTTCTCTTAATTGGATTCGGGTGAAGGTGACTTCTATATATACGGCTACAAGCTAGGGGTTGAGGAGGAGGAACAGATATCACGATACACACGAAAAATGATACAACACAAATACACAACTTGTACTCCCAATATTATTATAGTGGATTTCTCTCTCTCCGTGGTTTTTTCTCAATTGGGTTTTTACGTAATTCTTGTGTTCATACTTTATATTCCTTTATTTATGTTTATGTGAGTATATTTTCGTGAGTTTGATTTCACAACGATACAATCAAACCGTTGGCGCTATTTTGGCCCGCCTTTTTGGGTGATTTCGTCGGGCGTATAAAATCAGGCGTACAAAATCAGGCGTTAACATATACAATTTTTATTTTTATTTAATTTTGTTAATACAAATAAATTTTCAAATCAATATCAATAATCTCTCAAGTACGATAACGTGATCAGTAAACTTATTCTCTTTACGGGTGAGTATCTGTCTCCCTTAATTAGTCATTCAATTGAGTTCCACTAATTTATTTATTTGTTTTATATATCCTTTTTCATGGTACGTAATTATTAAATTAGTTTACATGGGATCCTCCACTTCACCTTTAATAAGCAGGCAGTGGGTTTCATTTGATTTGAAGAGAGATTTGGAGTTATCATGATCCTTTATCGTAATCAAGGATTTCTCACACTAACAAAGTAAGTTTGTTTAATTGCCTCAAACAAAAGTCTCACTATTTTCATTCTTTTATAGCATCTCCAGCAAGGTAGGTTATACTATGGATTTAGTCCATATGACATCAATCCATGGGATATATAGTCTTTCAATCCTTCAGATGGATTATTCCATGAACTATAATTAATATTAAAATATTATATTATATTTAATAAATTATAGTTTACCAATTATTTTTCCACACTCCAATTAAAATATATTAAAAATTATAATCCACCAAAATCAGATTCCTTGATATATATAGTCTTTTGGATCCACCGAAAAATCTCCTAGACTATATTTAGTCTAGCTGCTGGAGAGGGAGCATGAGTCCTAGACTATATTTAGTCTAGGATTGATGAATCTTCGACCTGCTGAGACGGCCTTAGGACCTCTTGGTCTCCACTTTTTCATTTTTAGCTTCTGCTTTTACTTATGATTATAAGAAGTTCATACTGATTCTAATTTTTTTAAAGTTATTAACTAGTGTTTGTTAATTAAATTGATTTTTATTAAACTCCGCCTGCCTCAGTGGTTTAAGGGAGAACTTGGGTCCAGTCGTAAACTCAGAGGTATTGAGTTCGACTCCCACTTGAAGTAAGTATAGGGGCCACGGACTGCATGCATAAGCCTGTTATTAATGAAAGTCTTGTTCGGAAAGGGGAGACATATTTTGGTCGCAAGACCTCCAAAATTTGTTAATAAGTGTGACAAATAATCTGATAAGCTAGATTCTAATAACATAATAGTATTAATTAACATATACATAAATAAATATATACTTAAAATATAAGTCTTATATTATATAGTTAATTGTGTATAAATATATATAGATATATAATTATTTATTGATATATTATGTTTATTTGTTAATATATATATATATTTCAAATTTAAATATTATCAAAATAATAAGTGTCACTTAAATAATAAAATTTTATTAAAATAATTAAAAAATGTTGTTAAATATATATTAATTAAGATAACATTATTGATATTTTGCTATGATAATATTAGTTCTCCTTAGACCATGTTTGTTTGTAAAAAAATATTTTTGAGATTGAACTATTTATCTTAATTTAAAATTATTTTTGGACTTTTAATCCCTTAATTAATGTGAGATTATTAGTCTCAAAAGTCATTTGATAGCTTAAAATAGGGGGAGTACACATACTAATTATAAATTCATGACATTATATAAGCTTTTATAAATAGTCTTAGAAATGACAAAAATATATAATTGATAGAAAGTAGTATCAAATTAAGATAATCTGAAATATATTTTTTAGAAACAAATATATGGTTAGTACGTATTCTATAATTTTGTAAATAGCTGGAAATGATGAATTGTGTGTAGTTGCTTTCATTTCAGGTGTACTGTTAAATTTGAATCGACCGACAACATTAGTACGTAATTGGTTCAATAATATTCCACCATGTGTATTGTAGTAGTGTTTTAAATCCTACTATTATAAAATTAATTATGACCCTCCATAATAATATGAATCACGTGCTTCTTAAGACACCTCCAAATCTAATCATATACTTCCACTATTACAAAGAAAGAAAGAAAGATAGAAAGATCACGTCACGCAAGAATGTGAGGGGACTCTAACCTCCAGTGGCGGAGCCAGGGGGCACGGGGAGGCGGCCGCCCCGCTCGCCGAAAAATTTTAGTATATATACCATCTCCTTTCTCACACTATTCTCACCGCCGCCCCCTTCGTCGGTGTCCGCCCTCCCTTTGGGGATCCTGGCTCCGCCACTGCTAACCTCCCGTGAGTTCAAAAAATATATATATATATATATAAAAGTGCATGTACAGTCTTGATCAGGTTGAAGAAAATGCTTTTAAACCTTCAACAAGAGAACATACAGTAATGAGATAAAATTGTATTGCAGTAGTGGATAATTTTATTAGTAACAAAATATGGCTGCTGCTGCTACTAAAACATGGGCTGCTTGTTTCACTCTCAATTTGTCATAATATATAATTCATTACTCTCCCGACCCTTTTTAGCTTGTGTAAGCATCAAATTATTATAATCTACAAAGTGTAATTATAATTATATATATATACTATGGTATATAATTCTCCTAATTATATAGTTTAATGAGTCATTATCAAATATCAATCAACTAATTATGTTAATTTTATTGACTTAAATATTCTAGCTAGCTAGCAACAAATTATTGTTAGTTGTAGTAGAATTGTCTCTATACATTGTACGTAACTAGCCCATGGATAAGTTAGCCCTTTTAGTAAGGATAAATTAGTGTCGATGCATGTAATTAAATATGTAATGATGTCCCTCATTGTTATATATAGGCCATTGTCTCTCATTGTGAATATATTTGATTACCCGTAATCGAGATTGATCATGTCTTATTATTTTTGTTTGGTAAAAGTCATTTAATACTAGTCAAAACTTATGAGTGTTTGATATGAATTTAAAATTATTAAATATGTTTATTTTAACATTCACCTTTTACTAAAATGCCCCATAGACCAATTTATGTCAAATAAAATTAAATGTCCAAAATATTGTCCAACTAGTTAATATTTGATCAATAATATTTAATAAAACCATAAAAATAAATTACACTTGCACTAATAAACTACAGAACAAAATGAATAAGGACAAATTAGAACATTTATGTCCAAATTATTCAAATAAGAGTGTGTTTGATATATCAGTATATTTGCTCGATCAGTAAACTTTTAATAACTATGTGTAGATAAGGATATGTATCTCTAATTTATTTTTGTTTATAGAAAGGTTTTAAGATGACTAGGATGTGATAATCTAAGATTATCACCTATTTTTTGGTCATTCGAATGCCCACTTTAAATGAGAATCTTGATACTTTACCGGGTATGAGATTACTGAAAATATAAGATTACTAATGCAACAAACACAATTTATTAGATCGATTGATGACTCGTATTGTCTAATATATATATATTTAAAATGACTATTTCAGATCACCCGTAACAAACGCCCATATATTTACACATGCTTTAATCCATTAAATTACAATATTAATTGTAAACACACACACACACAATGTTAATCAAATGGCAACTAACATTGCTCTATTGTTTATTCAATGATGTCTCTCAGTCATATAAATAAAGTATTCCAAGAAATATAAAATTCTGGCATTTCTTTCGATTGAACAGTTTTCGTAGAAAATTAATAATATTCAATGATGTCTCTCGGTCATTAATAAAAAGTATTCCTAGACATATAAATTTTTTGGCATTTCTCTCAGTTGGATGATTTTCGTTGCAACTTAATTTCGTAAAATTGTGTGGTAATCGAGTATGCACAAATTATAATATTTTTCAAGATATTCATGTTATTTAAATATAAATTATGTTGTATTACAATAAAATAACATAAATACTTTCAATAAAAAAAAATCACCGCATACATATACAATTACCGGATCTCCCTTTATTCTATTTATAATTTTTAACATCAAAAAATTAATATATGCTTATAAATTGAGGAAATATCCTCGCCTTTTCTCCATCTTCCCAATCAATTGATTTGAATTTCTCTATGTACGTATTAGTTTTCACCTTCTCAAATGCATAATAGCATATACTAAATACACCAAAACAAAAACCAAAACCAAAACCAAATAAACAAGTTCTGAAAATACTTTCCTTTCCAGATGTTCTGAAAGAAACTTCACCTTCCTTTTCCTGATGAAAGATTATAGCAACCAGTTTGGGATGCTTACATAGAACATCACTGAATTGTTTCAGGAACACTTCCAACTTAGTTATTAGACTTGCCCCTTTTTTTTCCAGACAAATTCTTTAGCCATTGTAACAAAAAATGATCAATGTGTACATATAAGACTCGACAAAAGTCCAGTTACTATTTAATAAAATAAATGGGGAAGAAATGAGAAAATAAAAATCCCCTGACAATACAAGAAATAAAAGCCACCAACTCGACATATCCATCAACTCAAGGAGATGAATAATAATAATTTATATAAGGGCCTGGACACCCGATTTTTGCATTTCTCTGAGTTTCCAAATTGGGAATGGAGCACCTTCTTCAAGTTCTTCTTCATCTACTCGTTGCATAGCCCACCCATAATATACTGTGAGGATTGTATCCTTGTCAAGGAAAATATTAAACCAAGCAGGTGTTAATATATTTATCAAGCCAATGCCAGACACCACCAATACTCTTACTATTCTAGACTCGATTGTACACAAGTAGCAAGATAGGGGAAATGATAAACCTAAAGAAATTTGGACAAAATCCCTACCCGAATGCAGCGCGCAGAGTCGGGGTTTTATCCAATCCTTGTAAGGTTTGGAGTTGAGAGTACTATAACACTCGTATTCGCATATTACTTTGTTTTGTTCTTTAAGTTCTTTGGATTTTTCTTCCCTAGTTTCATTTTTTTATACATCTCTTTCATAGAATCCTCCCCCATTCCCCTATTATCTAGCTATGACCATCTCTGGAACATTTGAGCATCCAACTAAATCCAAGCATATGCACACCACGAGAACATAAGCAAAGGGTAATTCTAGACTTTAAGCTAAACAAGTCAGTTATAGTCCTTTATATTTGTTAACCAATCAAGTATAAAGGCTATATTAGTTCTTATTATCATCCGCAATACATAAATAGATTTATTTTATTAGTTTCTGGCATACAATTCATTAAGTTGTGGACTGTGGAGCAATAAGGTTTGTACTAAAATAGAAATCCTGACACTAACATGGACACATGAATATATACAGAAAGGCAAGCATGAAACTCATGTTTCTCAAAGAACCAGGTTTGAATTGTCTGAATTGGAAATTCTCATGAACTTTGGAAATTATATGATAACTTTTCAGATCATGAGAAGAAATATAGCCAACTCATGAAGACATGAAAAATGAAGGCATGTAAAAACTGCAAAAGAAAAAGGCTTGGCATTTACCGTGCTCCCTTCTGTTACTGATCCTAATTTATCTCTTATGCAGTAGACTTGCTGCGTACGGAACTTGACAAGTTTGCAGGATAAAAAAGTCATGTATTAGTCTCTTTACCAAAACAACTAAAAGAAAGAGATTAAGAGCTAAAGGCAAAAGTTCCTACCACAACAATTATTATGGGGGTTTCTCCCATCATTTTGGTCTCTCTTACTTCAACATCCGATATATGTAGAATCTGCATCAAGGAAAATGACAAAAAAGATCTCAATTCATTATTATTTATTTTTTCTTGATAAGTAATAAAAATTTCAAGTCATTCTTTGAAAGAAATGAATTAGGTTATTATAATTTATAAATGATACAAGGTAGCTTCTTACCTTGTTATCAATAAAGATATTCTGGCTTTCAAAAGCCTTGTGTTCGGCTTTACACCGCTCAATTATTTCAGAGCAGCAATACTTCTTCAGAAATTCAGTATCTCCCTGTACAGTAAAGCATTCATAATAGACAAGTTCAAGAAGAAGCATGATAACAGCACGTTGGCCTCCACTGACATGAAATGATATGTTAAGTGAAAAGGGAGAGGAAGGTAGGGGTTAATACAAGTAAGACAACTGGGTCTTCCTCCCAAAAGAAGTGATAGGAAAAGTTGAGAAAATGGAATCCTACCCAGCTTCCTATGAGAACTTAAGACTTACTTTGTAGTACGCAGTGAGAATTGGCCTGACCACTTCTTGAATCTCATCCACAAATTCTGGTAAAGAGAAAGATCTAACCCACACCAATTTTAATTTATATGAAATTAGTTAGTAGGATGTAAAAAAAAATAGTACTCAAACATATATATGATGACATGATATAACAAAAAGCATAAGCTGCAACATCATACGGATCTCGCCGACGTATTTCCTTAATTGAAATTCCAGCAGCCGTTTCTCCAAAGACGCTTTCATTGAGACTATCACAGAAAATGATGATTAATTTAATTACTCTCATTTATGATAACAATTCTCAGTCAATGTAAAACAAATTACTAAAATATATGAAGTATGAACAAACATACTCCTGAATTTTATGTACAACAGGATTATCAGAAACCTCCCACATCTCCCGCACGTCTTCTACCAACTGCCAATCCCAATCCAGAAAGCAGTTAGAGCACAAACTTCAAGAAGGGCATATGCAGAACAGAAACCAAATTGTTGAGAAAAGATATAGAGAGGCCAGTAAACTTTCTATATGAAGATATGATACACAACTTTGTATCTACTTGCAATAAAAAGCAGATTATGAATAAGCATAACAAGGAAGTGGGTAGTTACAAGTGTCAAGATAGTTGTGAAGAAGACGAGTGATGTGATAATATATTGTGGGAGCTATTTAGTCAGAACTTTGGGTAATAGCCATTCCCAATTCATAATTTCTACATTTTATAAATCCTTACACGTGAATTTCTTATGATATTAGACTTCATTAATATATAAACGAAATATTTATATACAAATTAAACTCTCTCTAGAAATTATTATCTCGGTGTAGCAGTATTGTATTGTATCGCATCCAGTTTCTTGTATCTTTTCTTGATAAATAAAATATAAAAAGCAATGACTACAATGTTCATGTGCCAGATCACAAATAGTCAGAAAAAAATGACTCGGAAAGGTATCCCGAGCCTTGTTTCCATGCTTAATTAACAAGTCATGACTTTCTTGAGTGCCATTAAGCATATTTTATCTGCATTACTTGTAAGGAAAATAAATGACAAGGGTTCAGCACATTGGTTTATATATATATTCACTCGTGTGGGATTCCAATCATTCCATAATGTCTGTTATCCATTAGACCGAAATTTATAGTTATGTAAGTATGACCTTTTTCAACCATAGTTGTCATGCGTCGCCAAGGCGTCGCCTAGGCGACTGGCACTGGAGAAGAGCAAGGCGACGTCCCGAGCAGCCAAGGCTCACGCCTTGGTAGCTGGCCCAAATTAAATGATTAAGTCATTTTTTACCCATGAGTCATCATAACCCATAGATTTGCTATGTCGTTATTATACTTGTAATGGGTGATGGGCAAGTTATCGTTCTTTATTTTCTATGTGATGTTTGTTGACTTGATCTACTAGTTTTTAATGTCTAGTGTTTTATTTTTGAATTTTAATTGTGAAATATTCATATTATTGTGTTTATAATTGTCATCATAACTCATAAATTTGCTATGTCGTGTAATTTTATTACTTATTATACTTGTAATGGGTGACGGGCAAATCATCATTCTTTATTATCTATGTGATGTTTGTTGACTTGTTCTACTAGTTTTTAATGTCAGGAGTTTTATTTTTGAATTTTGATTGTGAAGTATTCATATTATTATGTTTATAATTGTATTCCATAATGTTAGTTATTATGTTTTGTGTATTAATGTCTATAAAATTTTATTGTCCAATATACTTTTGAAGTAAAATAATAATGTATAAATTGCACATTATTAACGACTTGTCGCAATACAAACGCTATATGAACGCTCTGGCGGGTGCCTAATCGCTTAAGCGTCCTGGCAGTCAACTACCGCCGCATCTAGTCGTGGCGCCGTGACAACTATATTTACAACAAGGTTCAATGGTTCATCGATTCAACTAATCAATGGGACCAAAAAACCAACATAGATTCATAACTTCCAGCAGTTAAGATCGGGGCTTCAGTCAATATTTTCATTTGATTTTTCTCAGACAAATAAAATTGGGATCAGGTATATTGCAGGCATATTAGAAGTGACATCTGAAACCTATCAAAGAAAAAGCTAAATAAATAACAATACAGCTCAATATCAAATGCAGGAAGCATCCCGGTCTTAACAATACAGCTCCATATCAAACTCTAGCATAATGTGTATATGTAGAAACTGCTAACAACTAAATGTCATACGAGTGGTATGTACCTCCTGGCTCTTAACCACAACGGGCTTGCTCATCCCCCCAACGCGCTTGAATACTGGATAACCTTGCATCTACGGTAAATATGTGCTTTAAGTGAGATTCGTGAAAGGAAAACAAGCAGATAGTTTTACAACGCAACATGAATCAATTTACCTTTTCCTTGAATGCCTCCCACTTCTTCCTCCACCGAGACTGCTTTGAGGGTAAGACAACAACGTCAGTTCTGGTGCTCCTCTCAACCTTTGCTGAGGAGTCTGTGGAAGAATCTGCATATTCTAGGCGTTTTTTCTTAGTTGGGTTACCTCTCAATTCATCCTTTACAATCTCATAACCCTTTTTTGCTAAGTCAACAGGCTTTGTATCCTTTACTTTCTGGAAGGCCAACGAAATCTTGGGAGAAATGTAAGAAACACTAGACTTGACCTTGCTAAATAATGTTTCTGCAGTATCACTAGGCCCAGATTGCTGCTGCTTATCTTCTCCCGATGCAGACTTGCTACCATCATTCTGTCTGGAACCAAAATTAGCTGACGTACCAGAGGACTCTGACAACTCTTGCTTCCCAATCCCAAAAGTTTCTTTGACCTAAGCAATAAATCACAATAATAAGAACTATGATACTGCATTAACTTTATTAATCATAACAATACACCTATTCAGCAAATACTATTACTAGGATACCTCTTCTGTAGCAGCCGAAACCTTTTCCTTCAAATTGGAGGACACCTGTATGTATAATGACAAAAAGTTAGCATAACTAATAGACTAAAACATAATTAACATACTTGAATAATAAATTAAAGTTCCTTTTAATATCAAGCAAGGCCCTCAACTAGCAATCCCATAAGGATTCTGTTATGGAAGAACAAGAGGTATGATAAGATGTACACTACTAAAGCATCTGTACTCTATTATGTGAAACAAGATAACCATTATAGAAAATTAGAAACCACACATATGAAAGGGGAAAAAGGAAAGAAAAGAAAAATGAACGGTGTAAGTCATACTTGAACTTTAACCTCAATACTTGTTAGATGTCAGAAGCAGATTAACATATGCATATATATAGACAAATGAGAGAAACAAATAAGCCTTTGGTACTGAATTTTGACATTTGAGTATATACATTTATATACCTATAAATAAAGTCTGGGAATGTTTGGACCAACCATAATGAGCTAAAGCTCAAATGACTCATAGTTAGTTGATTGATACACAGCAAGTTTAAAAAAGTATGGGACGAAATTCAAGGAAATAGCCACATCAGATACCTATAGAAGAATATTATAAGAGTTTAATAAAATATGACAATATAAGAATTCATTTGGTGCAATCAAACACAAACAGCATATATGCAAAAGGGATTCTTCACAATAACCACAACGGAAAGACTTGTATAGAGTCTACAGGTAATTTATTTAAATACACTCAAACACACACACCAATATATCAGGCCTAAATAAGGTTAAGAAAACATGCAGAGCAAGGGGCAGCAAATTTTTTCAAAAGTGCGCAAAAAGTTACTGAATTTGAAGTATAATGTGTATGAATAAAACACACACGGCAATCAAATATTTATTTGCCAAAGTATGAATAGAGAAATTATAAAAGGAGAAAAAAGGTAGGTGTCTGGGACTTTACTTTTAGACAAATAACCATATTGGTAAGTTATAAGTTTCAGACATTAACAAATTAGACCATAGTCACAAGCACAACATACTTCCAAGACGAAACATAACTTCCATTGTAAAACAGTTTTTTCTTCTTTTTTTTTTGGGATAACAGAAAAGATTTCAATCACACAAATTAAGCAATAATTACTGCACTAGCTCAAATTTACCGGAAAGGATGCAAAGATACCTTTGATAATGCAATTGGAGGATACCAAATCTCATTGTAAAACAATAATATATTAATATCCCAGTTCATTTAACAAGAAACTAGAATCAGGTTAAAGAAGATAGAGAATTAAATAAACAAAAAATTACTGTTGAATGGAAATTCAAAATAAATAAAAAAAGAACGAATCATCTCAGTGATTTAATAATCTTTACTTGCTTTAAAAACTGGGCATACAAAGAAGGATTTTAAGTTAGACCTTCTTCGCAGTAGCTTCAGCTTCTGTCCACACACCATCCACATGTTTGTAAAGCTGCTCAGTTGTCTGCTTCGTTCTGCATTTCGCCAGTTCACCATCTCAGGGCCTCCATTGGAAGTTTCTGCCCAGCCTTGACATACAACAGTATGTCTCAGCCTAGAAACAATTAAAGGAAACTATAGAATACAGGAATCAACGATATTAAAAATTACCTAACTTTCAAATCTTCCTTCACTCCTTTAAGCTCTTCTGCTTTCTTCTTCAGTTCCTTAACTGACTGTTCGAACTCTGGATCTCTGCAATCAAAAGAATTCGTAAGATTACTAGAGACAATGTCCCAAAGAATAAATCATCGTATCACAATTGATGTTAACAACTGTGAGACATTTTCATTAAGATATACACCAACAAAATTTATCACAAAATCCAAGATCAGTCTCATAGTGGTCCCATTTACAAATTTTCACATCATATTTTAACTAAAAAGAATAATGGCTTCATAAGTATTCATTCAAGTTCACTGATATTTCCAAGAAGAAAATAAGTTCTGAAAAACACAGTTCAAGAAGGGGGAAGGGGGAAGGGGGAAGGGGGGGGGGGGGGGGGGGGGGGAATACCCAGCAGAGTTTTTAGAATAACTCTCTTGCTAAAAAGAAAATTATGATTTTAAGATTTGTTAATGGAAAAGCACTAATATCGTAAAAAATAAAGCTCAACCAAAAAAAGTTCCCTTTTTTTTTACCTGTAGTCACCTTCAACAAGTTAAGATGCAATTCATGAGAACCTGAATCTCTAAACAGCTATAAGCATACACCTTGCTTAACTATTTGTCTGATTAACTGGATCTCCCAATGTAGAATGAGGTAATTAAAACTCGGAGAAATAAAACAATTTGCTTACTTTCTCAAAAACAAATAAGCTAAAGCTCTACTAGTATAATCCAATAAGCTATGACATCAAACTTATTAACCATCAATAAAGTGCAATCCTTATTCAACTTCAAACCCAACAACAACAACAAAAATACCCTCAAATTTATTCTCCAAGTAAAGAACAAAAATTTAATATACCTGTTAGCTGCTTCTTTGACCTTCTTGGATAAATCATTAAAGAAACTCAATTGACGGTTACCCGAGTACAAATGTGGTGAGAGCAACCTTAATCTTGTAGTTGAAATTGAAACCTAAACAAACCCATAAATCAAATTATAAGAACAGCAGAATATTCACATGTATAAATCAAAGGAATTACTAGAAGGTTTGAGATTTATTCGTGAACAAACTTGTGGAGATGTTAATAGCTGACGATAACGGGGGTGTTTGGAGAGCAAAAAATCTCGGAGCAGCTTTCTGCTAGCCATTAGAGGTTTCCGTCACCTTTCTCGAGATAATTTTAGTAAAAACTTCCTTGTGAAGTGACGCAGGTTTTTGTCGATTGGGGGTTTCTTTGGCGAAGGTTTATGTTTTAGGTTTTGTTTGGGAGGTGAGATAAACCCTTCACCAAACAAATTGGCTTCTCGATTTATTAGTTTAAACGATAATAGCAAATATAAAAATAAAATGATAAAATAAAACGGTAACATAAATGGCTTATGGATGCAATCTGTAACCCAACGGGTCCCTTAAGTGGAGCACCAAGCAAACTGTTCAAGCCCAAGTCCAGGCCCAAGGCTAAATCAGCCCTTCAAAGACTTGTAGTATTATACCACTCAATCTATAGATTTTTGCCCTGTGGGCTTTTTAATTGTTCATATTGTAGGAGTATTTTATTATGTTTGTTATTAATTTAAATTTATTATTGTGCATATATTTTACCCGTAGTGACAAGTTATAGGAGTATTATTTTGTAGGAGTATTTTATTATGTTTGTGCATATATTTATATACAACTAGACTGACTCATAAGAGAAAGCAAATTAATATTCATGTGTTCTTATATAATATTATCGGAGTATTATTTTTTAAACTAATTAGAAAGATCGACACATATAATAACACCCAAAAATTAATATAATACATGCAATATTATTATTATTATTATTATTGTAATATATCGGTCTCACATGTATTACAAAAGGTTTACATGCACTGCAGAATGCTAATTATACTTTTATTCAAAGATGAAGACTCTCCAGGTATCTCTTACATAACTGCCATATATATATACATACATATATATATATATAAGCCATTATATTTATTCTCAACCATATATAGCAAAAACTAAATTAATTAAACTTGGCGGATGATGACATCCTTAAGCATGTCAACAATGTTTTCACCCTCGGAGGAACGACGAGGTTGTGAGCTAAATAGCGTGGTCTCCTGTCTATTATATTTCAGCTTTTGTGCCTCTTCTCGCGAGATTCGGTACGCATTGGCCAAAACATCAGCAGGCAAACCCCTGAACGCCGAAGTCCGGCCAGCTACAGTACTTACCATGGCATTGTCATTCGTCTTGAAGGCCACCCAATGGAACCCTTGATTTCCAGCTTGTATCACCACTGCAAAATTTTGTGGCACCACCACAATTTGTCCCTCCTGAAGCTCATCATTAAACACGGATTGCCCTCTGTTGTCAACAATTTGGATTTTGGCGTCGCCTCTAGTCGCGTAGATCACGCTGTGGGCGTTCAAGTTCCAGTGTGGTGCCACCATAGCATTCTGCATATGCATGCGTGCATGAGAAATGATAAATAATTAATTAAGCAACAACATTTGATTTGATTTTTTTTATTCTTCTTCTGAATTACGTAGCTGGTACCTTGTGGAGGACACCTCTTTCGGCGCTAAGTCTGAGGACACTGAGAATGGGAAGATTGTAGCTGTTGAGGGTGCTAAGGCGTCCGGCATTGGGGTTGTAAATATCAGCGCGTTCTGGGTCATTAAGGTTCTCCCCGAGCCTGGCGGAGCAGATAGTCTCCTCCAAGCCGTTGTTGTCGCGTCCGCCTTGACCTTGGCCTTGTTCCTGACGTTGTCTTTCTTCCTCCCGGGTGAGTGGGGGGCTAGTTACCTGAAGGCCGCGTTCAACTTTGATAATATGACCTCTTTTGTCATTCTCACCCCGAAGTTTCCTTGCTGTTTCTTCATCCACGTTGAACGATTCTTTCAAAGTCTGCACATCAAAACCTCCTGAAAACATTGCCCGATTCCTGTCCCTGTTGTTCTTGTGGATTTCCAGCAATATAAAATCTCTGTATAACATATATACCACCATAAATTCATGTCATGGTCTTTATTTTTATCCATCACTTGCCAGAAAAAAATTTAGGAAGAATTAGTCATGACTAATTAGTTCTTTTGTTTCTGTTTCATCTTAATTAATTTTCAATCAATAAATTTTACAAGGTTAATTTAAATTAATATTTCATGACTTATAATAGTACTCACCCTGGGATTGGTGTCAAGCTGGTTAGCATAGTTGGTAGTATCAAACATAACAACAGCAACGAGGTCCTCTTCACCATTGTTGTACACCCAATGTGCCACTCCAGCGGGCAATACAACAACATCACCTTCTCTGAGGTGTCTCATCTTCTGATGTCGGTCTTTACTTCTCTGCTCTTTTTCTTGCCCACTAAGTTCTTGTTGCGATGATTGGAAAGTTTCAGGGCAAGCTGGGAACAAAACCCCTTGAATTCCCCTACCTGCAATACATAAATAATATATGAATTGAATTTATATATATATTTAACTTCAGCACAAGTTTTTTGTAATGTCTCTAATTTTGAAACAGACAGTATTTTAATATAAGCGTACCTTTTTCTATGAAGATCATCAGAGGAGAACTGGTGTAGGAGGGCAAAAGCATGCCTCTACGTTGGATGGTGTGCCTGATGGTGGCCACGCCTGCACACTGGAATTGCTGATCGTCGGAGTTCCAGTACTCCGTCACACCGCCTTCTGATTTGAGACTCCTGGTGGGCTGTTGAGCCTTAAGTCTTTGGATTTGGCACTCGCCTTGCTGCTGCGATTGTTTGCTCGCAATGCAGCAATGGAGAAGGAAAAGAAAGCTCAGGGAGAATATGAAAATGAACAACTTATTAGCCATGGTGATTATATATTATCAGAATGAAGAAGATACTTGCTGTGGGATGTGAAGCGACTAGTGGGAAGAGTTGGTATTTATAGAATAGAAAGGGGAGGTTAGGGGTTGACACGTAAGATTGAGATAATGTGTCATGAGCTTGGAATTTTTGCATGGCTGCCAAACCCTAAAATACTTACACCTAATAAGTTTTGATGAAGCAGGTGGGCAGAAGGATACAAGTTATCATGCATGCATATTTGTTTTTATTTGATATCTTTAAGTGTATATATCCATTGAGCTTGTCGAGCTTGCATCATCAATGAACCTGGACTGAAATATTGAAAAGTACCCGTAAAAAAAAAATTATTACTCCCTCCTTTCCAAATTAGTTCATCATATTGATCAACAAATTACTTTAATGCAGTCTTTGGCCCACACAAAAATTTGAGTTAGAGTATGGCGCATCCGCAGTTTGTAAAATGTTTATTGAATAGTTTGTATCTGTAACATTATTTTATATAAAAATATTTTTAAAATTAAAAAAATTGGGAATTAATTAACCATAACTCATATTTTATTCAATGATGCGTATGAGCATTTTATTCTCATCTTAAAATGGCAAAACAAACTAAATAAAGGATTTATACATTTTCGGCTCTAAGACTTGGAAAACTAAAGATAATAGTTTCCCGTCTACGTATCATTTTTAGAGTAAACATTACTCTTCCCAACATAAGAGTGATTACTTTTTCTTCTTCTTTGCCCTCAAAAATGAAAGTTCCCAATAAGTAACTAACATGATTTTTCAACTAATTTGCTTTTAGTAAAACCAAGCTTGCCACCGTCCGAGGTGCGGATCAGCTTTCTTATATCTTTTTTACATGTGGTGTGAGATGTTTTTTTTTTCTTTCTTTTTTGACAATTGACATTCATTTCAATTTAGGTTCGATATTTTTTGTAATTACCTACTAATTTTTTGATCAATCAAATTAATTTAATTGTAAGATGCTCTTTTAAATAATAATAATAATAATTATTATTATTATTATTATTATTATTATTATTATTATATAGGTTAGGTTTTGATTGATATATATATATATAATAATAATAATTTTATATATATATATATAATTTGATTGATATAGTACTAGTTGTATACACGATTTAGTAGTAGAGTAAATTTTGGGTCAGTCTAACATGTGGGTATTTTGGGACAGTCCAGCCTTGATGCGAAAAAATTGAGCCTGCAAAATAGATATTTTATAATCAACCAAGTTAATTCAATTTAGAATCCTCTCTTAGAATATTGTTATTATATAGTTATTGATGTTATTCCATGTATACTTCATTAAATATAGGAGAGAGTACACGATGATCGCCTTCCATTAATTTTGCCATGAAATTTGTTGACATACTAAATGAAACTTTATTTGTGTGCCAAAAAAAATTGACAAATTTTGGTTAACCGGAGGAGAGAATTGGGCAGTACATTACTAGGTACTAGGGTCTAGGCTATATGAAATATTTGTATGTCTTTCTTAAAATTAAAGTTGTAAATTGAACTAAATAGTTTGGGTTTGATTCGAAAAAAATGTGAGTGAGACTCGTATTCGTAATTAATAATATAATCCTAATCTTAGCACAAAAAATAGTTTAAATAAAAATACGAATAGAATCTGAGTAAGGTTATACTCGACTTGTTTAGTATTCAAACTATTCGAATTCTTGCTCGTTATTCGATACATATTCGATTGATACATATTCAAATAGATACTCGATACATTCTCTAATAATATATGCACAACTTAATAAATTTAGAATAAATAGTTATTATTTTTTAATTTTAAATTATATTTTTTATTTGTAAAGTGTAATTTAAATATATTTTCTAATTTCTAGGTAAAATAATGAGTTCAATTGGCTATTTACTATGTGGAGACTCGAATTCAAGCTTTGAAATCGAAATTGGCGAGTAGTTTGAATATAATTCAATCCGAGTCGAGCCGAGTCGAATATGAGTAGTGTTTTTCAAATACAATTTGAAATCAAATTTTATTGAAAATAAAGTGAAAATTTGTGTTAGTTAAATTTTCTAACTCGAGTCATATATTGCGTGACTCTCCCTATGTCAATATATGAGATTAAGTAAGATTATAAAATTGATCCATTATATTAAATACAAGATTAAAACTAAAAAGTCGACATATACGCGAATTCGGAAGATATATTATTATCCTTTGAACTCATCATTTTGCAATCCACAAAATGCAGGGTATCATGTTAGCGCGCATTTGCATGGCTAATAATACAACTGTATTTTACCATGTTTTTATTTCTCTTGCCAATTAAGTTCACATCCTCGATCTGTTGAATTAATTATTCTAAGAGCAAAATTAAAAAAATACAAACAATGATGGTACCATTTGGTCAAAAATAAAGCGCACGTAGAATTACATATAGAATTTCTAATCTTCTTGTTTTGTTAAGAAAGTTAAGTTGGTGAGTGTGGGTTTAATAGAATACCTATAGAAAGCCATCTTCTTCTTGAATGTTGCATTCTCAATGCTCAACACTATGCTCCCTGGTTCCCTAATATGAAATGAATTTCTAACACTCTTTCCCATTCTCTTCTCCTTTTTAACCAATATCCGGTACGAGCAATCGTCGTCCGGAATGAATTCCTCCTTGTAGCTCACTTCATATCCAACCACAGTCATGTCCCAAAACACCGTCATCCCGGCCTGCATGCATCCATCCTCGCTCATTTTTGTATCTTTAAAGTAATTGTTATTTAAAGCTAGCTAGTTCGATACTTGTATGTAACATTTTTTTTACCTCAGCAACAGGAATTTGAATGTTTTCCATGGCATTGGCTCTCACTTTTTGCATCAAAACTTTGTCATCACACGAAAATTCGTCTTCGTTTTCTCTCTCAAGGCCACCGTATTGAACTGGTAAGTTTTCCGGGGCTATAAACCTTCATGTATATATATATATATGTACAAATTATTCAGTAACCTTTGTATGTATGTGTATATATATATATATATATATTTTCTTACTTACTTGACGAGGGTCTCGGTAACTCTATATGGCCTGACGAAGATGAACTTGCTTTTACTCCTTTGTGTTAAGAGCCGCAGTTGGAATGCATGGAATGCCAAAAGCCAAAGGGGGACATTTATAATTACCTGTCATCCATCAAGTACCAATCCGATGCCTTAATTTTGTTCGTAATCATAATGAACAAAAAATACGTACCGACAACATGAGGTTTTACGGACAGCCTGTAGAAATGAGTTGTACTTTATATGACAGAAAGTTGCATTTCTAAGAAATGATCTTTGTTAGACACACACTTGCAACTATTTGATATACGAAAAACGATTAAACTCGGTTCTTCCCAATTTGAACCGACTTTGTTGAATCCAGACTTAAGTTTTAAAGCACTTACATTTCTAAAGATGATTCCGGGATAAAAATCTTGAAACAGAGTCGAGACTTTCCTGCTAAAAAAGGGTAGCTCCTTCATGGCCGGAGCAGGGGCATGCTTCAAATCTACAATCCAAACAAGAGAATTTGTGCCACCCGGTTCGAAACTAAGGGCTTGGATGCATCTTTCCATGAATTGTATGTTCCACCTTAGGAAATCCACCTCCTCTGTCCCCTTGTATGTTTCTTTTTTCTTGTAAATCCCATATGCATTGAAACATAAAGGGTGACCTTTCTTGTCCTTGCTGCCTATATATCCTACCTTGTCAAGGTCAGCACCAAAATTTTCCTCAAGGATTTGGTCGATTTTCATTTCCGTACGCCATTTCAACGTCCTTTGGAGCAGAATGAAGGCCTCGGAGACCTTGAAATCTTTAGCTTTCAAGAATTTAGTAAGAACAACATCTGTGGCCTCCTGGCCTTTACTAGGCAACAGAGGGACACCCCAAAGTGTAAGGTCCCTAAGATTTTCTTCAGGGTTTTCGGTTTCTAGGGAGGAAATTCTTCCTTTCTCTTTCCCTAAGATTTTATGGCTTAGAATTGCATCTTCCAACCTGCACCTGAATTCAAGCAAAGCCTTCTTTTGTCTTGATAATTTCACCTCCAAAGGAATCTGGTTTTCGTCTTCTTGTTTGGTTTCTTGGTCATTGTATTTGTGGCTGGTTTCAATCGGATAAGAGATTGCTGGGAACACATTTGCTTCCTCCTGCATTTTAAGTAATTCGTATAATGCTGCTAGTGTTCCGGCAGCCTGCAATCGCCGGTCAACCAAAACCAGAGGCAAGGAGAGGAGTTTTCAATGGGGCTTCTCCTCTTTTTGAATGGGACCAAAAATGGGTGTTTTGTTTAAAGAGATCGTTGGTTCAAGGATCAGCCAAGACTTTCGAATTCTAACCATTAGTTTAGTTTAGGTGCCACCAACTAAATTGGGATTATGGTTTCAAATGTTCTTAGGAAAGTAGAGAAACATTTGGACCAATGACAAATGAGTTGCAAATTTGAAACAAGGGGTATATTTGTTTTTCCATTTGGGTACATTTTTTACCACAGATCGATCTATATGGGACAGCTCAGAAAGGAGTAATACAACTAAAGCATGATTATTATTTTTTAGCCAAATTATGATTACGACGTACGTCATGGAATAGTTAAAAAAGATTTTACCCGAATTATGATTGTGACTTATATGCATACATGTAATAAATAAGAATTAAGAAAGATTCCACTTTAATTTATTCTATCTTATTGCATATACTCTTACGTTCATCTCAATTCAATTTCATCAAATATTTGTCGACATGTATATTATTTTCCTTTCAACATAGTAC
The DNA here is from genome assembly GCA_020205555.1 of Panax stipuleanatus. Classification (NCBI taxonomy): domain Eukaryota; kingdom Viridiplantae; phylum Streptophyta; class Magnoliopsida; order Apiales; family Araliaceae; genus Panax; species Panax stipuleanatus. The sequence continues at coordinate 166,442,687 of CM035115.1, forward strand.
TCCGACAAATAATGTTCATTAGCAGCTACCGCTGGAGCCGCTTCAAATAATCCATCTCACTTTTCACTATTACAAAAAACATGTATATGAGTCGTATTGATTAAATAACAGAAGCAGCCTTTGCCGATTTATATATATTTTTCCTTTTTTGCATTTCTTACTAAAAAAACACTTAGAGAAATGATCTAAAATGGAGGCAAGGATTTTTTTTAGCATCATTTTAACTAAAGACAATATGGCATAAATTTTGTAATACACATTGTGAGTAAATAAATGGAACAAGATCCAAACTTGCAACTTGTTACATTCCTTGTAGGCAGAACAACTTATGTACTCATCTACTACTATTTATCAAAGTGCCATTACTCATGGTATTTGGTCAGGTCGAACGTCAATGTTCTCGAGCAGCTGAAAGGAAAGAACATAGCCGCAGTTGCAGGTCATTGTGATACTAGACTATACCTTCAAAGTTTGTCTAAATATACAATAGATAACTTAAAACAAAACAAAAATGAATGACTGAATGAACTGACCTTCTATCAGAGTCCCTGTACACCCCAACCAACGCTTCAGCCTTGTCATAAAAGCTATCCTTTAGAGAAATCACAATACTCTGGAAACCACTCGCTCCCTCCGCGTCCTGATTAACCCGGGCTCCTCCGCATGATTTTGATCGAATAAATCCAGCAACTTTAGCAACATTCAAATTATCTAAGGCGGCATCCACCTCATCCAATATAAAGAAGGGGGAGGGCTTGTAACTGAAAATTTCCAAAGATGAAAGTGAGAGATACTGTTAATTCTTCAAAAGCAGCACGTGCAACTGAAACAATAGTATCCTACCAAACCACTCCATGCCTTTTTTGTATTGAAGAAAATCAAATTAACATTGTTGTGATATTACCATAAAGTTGCAGACACATGGATTTACACAAAAACTTGAAAACAAAGAATTAAACTCTGAAACAAAAAACAAGGAATATCACATTAAATCTCAAACAAGTAGCTATCCTGACGGAAATGGTTAAAGAAAATCAACCCTCATCTCATGCGAGTACAGACAATCTTCAGCTTAATCCAAAGTGGTAACAGAGTTATCTTATTAAATACTGTCCTCAAAAGAAGTAACAGGTATACAAAAATATAACGAACATAAAAGTAGAAGCCACTCTATCCCAAATCTGAAAAGGTTCCTTCAAAACAAACAAAACAATTTCAAGCATTCTCTTTATGCACCTTAGACGGAAAAAAGTAATGCAGCTGCAGAAAGAAAAAGAGGGAGAAAGCTCCGCAGATTAATCCTAAGTAGGAACACATTTATGTCATTGAATTTCAGATCACATGGCTACCCACACCTCAACCATTAACAGGTAAACAAACTTGTGATGAAAACTATAATAAAAGGCATGCTATACGATATCTCACGAAGGCTCAATCGAGACCAAACAACAATAATAATGATAATAATAATAAATATATAAATAATTAAGATATTTGATACATTCTTTACTACACACCTGTGGATGGAGAAGAGTAATGCAAGTGCCGCAACAGTCTTCTCACCGCCAGATAGTTGTTCCATATCACGGAAGCGCTTTGTTGGGGGCATAGCAGTGTATTTGATGCCATGTAAAAATGGCTCATCCTCATTATCTAAGTTCAGATACGAAGTCCCGCCAAGCGGGTGTGTGTTGCTCTTCGTTAACTGTTTGTAAATTTTGTCAATATTACCAGAGATATGGTTGAATGCTTCCATAAATAATTCGTACCTGCAATCAAGCTCAAACAAAATTGACACCCCATAACTATAATATATACATAGGCAGTAGAAAAGTGTTGCAGGACAATCCAAAAACACTAAGAAAACAAAACTAGAAATTCAATTTACAACTCATAGTAGTTAGACATCCTCCTCCATAAAACATAACAAAACAAAAGCTAGAAGGTGTGGTGTTCTAATGTACAATATATGTTTGCTATTCATATTCGAAACAATTTGAAGGACCATAATAGTGTCAGTGGCTACAAACATTAATGAGGATTAGGATAAAGGCCCACAAGTCTTTAAAAAGATTATTATACGATCAATCAGTGGCGAAGCCACATGTTAACTTGTGGGGTCAATCGTCCCCACTGAAAAAAAAAATTTGTTTTATAATGTAACGTAAATTTTAAAATTTTAAGTATTATATATAAATTGACCCCACTAAAATTTTATAAATTTTCTATTATACGGGGTCAAATTGAAAATTTATAACTTTGTCAATTAAATTTTAACCACATATGACTCATGTCTTCTCAATATATATATATATATATCTCTCTATAATATTTTAAACTAAATAATAATCTAATTTATATTATTTTTAAAAATAAATAATGAATTACTTATTTATAAACAGTTATGATTAAAAAAGTCTATTATGCATCAATATAGTGTATAAATACCATATATTATTACTTATTATATTTTTATTGTAATATAATTTGTGTATATATATATATATATATATATATATATATATATGTGACCCGAAAGTATAAAGTATTAAAAAAATTGGCTAGGGGGCGCTGCCCCCGAACCCCCGCCAAATTATTTGTAACTTAGTAATAATTTCGACCCCACAGCTACAATTTTCTGGCTTCGCCACTGCGATCAATCACTCTTTTTCCTGAGATTTCAAAAAAAAAGCTTTTAGAATAGTGATGTTATACTAATAATGTTTTTAGTGTATCACTGACAATGCTGGATAAAAAAGTACTACCTCTGTCCTGAATGGATAGTTGCATTTGTTTTGGGGGGTTTTAGTTACATATTTTTAAGACGTGCATGTGTATATGCCATATACATTTTATTGAAAATAAACTTAATGTAGTTGAAAATACATTATACAAATATATCAAAAATATGCACATATATTAAAAATATAATGTATAAAAATGTTTTGAGCATGTCTTAGATTACAAGTCGTTATAACCATAGTTGTCACGGCGCCACGGCGATAGTTGAGTGATGCCTACGCGATAAGGCACCCGCCATGACACCCGTATGACAACAAGCCGTTAACAATGTGCGATTTATACATTATTTGTTTTACTTCAAAAGTATATTGAATAATAAAATTTTATACAAATTAAAACTCAAAACATAATAACTAACACTATAGAATACAATTATATGAATACTTCACTATCAAAATTAAAAAATAAAACACTTGACATTAAAACTAAATAAATAAGTCAACAAACACTACGTAGAAAATAAAGAATCAACCAAGTCAACACCTATCACACCTTACAAGTCTAATAAGAAATAAATTACACCACATAACAAGTTCATAGGATATGATGAGTCATGGATAAAAATGACTTAATCACTTAACTTGGGCCAAATACCCAGGCGTGAGCCTTGGCAGCTCGGCGTCTAAGGCGTTGCCTTGTCCTTCTCTAGCGCCAAGACGCCTAGGCAACTCCATGACAACTATGGTTATAACATCAAACAAGAGGGGCTATGCTTGCAGAACTGAGGAAAATTTAGCGAGTCCAGTCAAGTATTCTTTGTGCAAACAAGAACTTAATATGCCTAGTGGTTTATCACATGGAGTGCAGCATAAGAGAAGCTTTTAGTCTCCTCTTTTCTTTAAGATCACTAAAGCATTAAAAACTATCACTACAAAAAGATAATACTAAAACTAATATATCACTTCTATTAATGGCTTTTGGTAACATGCTTAATTTTTCTTTGGTGAACCTTGTCGATTTCTTCTTTACCATACTCAATAATAGAGGATGCATGCTCGAGGAACCTCCCCCTCTGTTACATTATATGAGCCATATACATATATATGGCATAATTTATTGAATACTACACGAACTTAAAAGAATTTTCATGACATATTGGTGATTGGATGATTTCCTCAACGGATTTATCATTTTTATTCCATTCATTACTCTAATGAAATGTCTTATGAAGACTTACTTGCCACAGTAAGTTACAACTGTAACACGAGTTCTATCAAACAGTGAGGCCTACTATTATGCAATAAAATATGGTACCTTTTCTGCTTCACTCTATTAAACTCGCCAGCTACTTCTTTCTCTTCATTTCTGGCTTCTTCGAACTCTTTAGTTATAGCTCTCTCCTTCTCTTGCAAAGCCTCATATTGATCCAGGGCTTTCAAATTTGGAGCTGTTCTTTCTATTTCTGATATAATGGAGCCAATTTTTTGCTTAAATTCCGTCTCAAGCTTCTCACGCTCAGAATGTCTCATGTTTTGCTGATGAGATCTACTTAGTTGACTGAAATCAAAAACAGGGCCAGTTGATGATCCAGTATCCATCGGGTCAGAGATCGTGGGAAGTATTATATGTTCTAATTCACACTTCTCCAAGATCTCCTGCTTCCTTGAATTCAGCTGCTCAATCTGTGTTTCCTGTAATTATAAGTTCATGAATAAAGATCTACTAGTTCGCCAAGATCCATTTATCATATAGATGCCTAATTAAACTAACCTTTGATTTTATTTGACGAATATGTTTGCTAATATTTGTTGTAGAAGCAGAAATCTTTTTCTTCCATTCCTGTATATCTTTCTCACACTCTTCTGACTTGAGCTTCCACTCTACAAGAAGGGGAGACAACATAAAATGGGATAAAAACCATTCACTCTATGAAGAGGTAATTGATTATGATAGTACTTGGTAACAAATCATTATAGAATAAGGTTTCAAATATGCAGCCCCAAATTCTTTAGTAAGATGGATATCTATTTTAGGGCATTAAGAATAATCCACACTACATTATCACTTGCAAGATTTTAGCTCTTTCTGAGCTACCATCTGACCTGCCTCTAAAAGAAATCCTTCTGTGCAACCAAGCATTTAAAAGTACTATCCATGTAAGTAGAACATAATCTCATCAGAACACTGTTGTAACCCAGTGGATACAAAAAATGAATTCAATCCAAACATCATATTTGCATACAATCAGTTTTTTTTAGAACGTGCATACAGTCGGTTATTGATTATTAGAAACTTTAAACATGGTATCGGAATACCAATACAGTTAAACGAGTCACCATCCCAACCAGAATGTTAACCAATATTCCTGTAAAATTTTCAAGCAACACTCAGAAAAAAAATTACTCTAGCTCAATGAATAAATGACTACTATAATCAATGGAATATGATGAGAAATATTTATCACTTTGTCCTAATTTCATACACCACATGAATAGTTGCTAAGACCCAGTTCAAGCAATAGGTACTAGGTTACAACCACTCTGAACTGATTGGACAACAATAATCAAAGTCCAAGGAATTGAGATTGCAATATGAATACTGCCTTTACTTTGTTTTTGAAAAAACAAAAGGCACCAATCACAAAGACAAGTACAAGTATTAACAAATAAACCAGCCCATTGTTTATGGCATCAGGCGAATTAGAATTAGTAAAGCCTAAACAAAAAAAAAATTAAACTTACCCTGAACTTCCATCTTCCATTGATTAATCTCGTCAGTAGCTTTCTCTATTGCTGACTGTAGTTCATTTTCTTTATCCTCAACATGTTTCAATGCATTTTTCAAAGAATTGAGTGATGATTCTAGCTTCGTTATTCGTGACTCCATGTCTCGCTTTTGCTCATACTCCAACCTGGAACATAGAAAGTAGGTAGAACTCAAAAAAAAAGAAATTAAGTTGAAAAGTAGGTCAGCAGAGAAAGCTGAACAAACTAAGTGATGCAGATTAGAATTATAAGCATCAAAAGATACAAGCATAACCTACTCTCAGTTCCTAAAAGTAACCAACGCTACTTAATAATCATATGTAAATGAGAAGAAACTGTTGATAAAAAAACTTTACAGTAAAATTTGTATTCAAGTGCATTGTGTCAATAAGAACTACATTGGCAGGGCACACCTACACTCATCTCCAGACTAAAGTTTCGTTCTGAAAAAGTAAGGGCACAACAATTCATATTTCAAATCTCAAAATTATCACATATGATGATGATTCATGATTTAGAGTCAGCAGCCGCGCAACACATTTCATGAGCATGTTTGAATAATCTACAATATTTAAGTTTTGATTTTACAACTAATTAAAGTAAACCCAACTTTTAACAAAGACCACAAAGGCACAAACTATAAAGATACGGACCAAAGTAGAAAGATATATAGGCCCCCAAAGAAGACATACTTGGATAAAGTTCATGTAGCAATGGCTAGTTCAGATCAAAGTTTGGTGACTCAACATAATAAACTGAGCCATTGTATTTGCCTTACCAATCATAAGCTACCAGAAGCTATTAATACAGAGCCGAATTAAAAGTATGTAACCATACCAGCAAAGAACGTCAGAGAGCATAAATTGTCAAATTAATTAACTAAAAGAATATAAATCCATCTCTTACAGAAAGATCATAGTTCAGGATTTTGAAGCCTTGACAAAATCACTAGCATTTATGCAAAAGGACTAGCATAAAAATCTATTTTAAGTTCATGGTAGCATCATGGTCCATGGACAACTAAAATGCACAATGCTAAAGAAATAATTCAGGCTGCTGATGAATATACCAACAAGTTGCTGTAAATGAAAACATAAGATTACACACAGTAAACATCAACATGGATAGTATTTGCAACATCAAAGACTTCCGAGTCTTTCAGACATAATGATTCCGAAGACTAGCAGGCGCACAACGCAAGCGAACAAAATAGTTAAGACACGAAGGCTGCCAGAAAGAAAGATTAAAAAAATTCTAAACTGCAGCAGGAATGGCTAGATTCTGTTAGTTCATAAAATCAGGACATATAATTAGATGCTTCTGACCAGACTCGTAAGTAGTTTATACTTTATAGTTATATTGTAGCAGTTGTCTCTATATTAAAATATCTCATACACAAAGATAAAAACCAATAACACAAGAAAGCACAAGTTTATAAGCTAGATAAAAGCAGATAGTCCGCCGAGGTAAACATACTGGTACTTCAGCTTTGATTGCTGATTACGTAAGCTTAGCCTTTGTTCGGCATTCTGCTCAGCGGCCATGAGCTGGTTTTCTTCATACTCACGGATGTTCGTCACTCCAACAGACTCGCTAAATTTCTTGTAGATTCGGTCAACAATATCATTGATTCTCTTCTCTAGAGAAGAGATCTTTGAAGTCCTTGAAGCAGTAATGTTTTTCAGCTGAAACAAAACAAAACCATCCATATCACTAAGACAAATACCATTACAAGAAACTGAACTGAGATAACGGTCACAAAGGCACCTTAAGAAGTTCAGGATGACAAAGACCAATTTCTCTTTCGATATTACTCTTCTCATCCCCCAATTTTTTGAGTTTGTCCACAATACTTTTCTGCAAAAGACAGGTAGGTAAACACTAGTCTGAAAAAATGCATTACAAAGAAAAAGTTTTTGAGATAACATAAACATAAAATATATGCAATCTGAACATATAAAATCAGCCAAGCAGCAAAAATTATAATTATCCTAACAACTTGAGAAGCCCAAGTATAACCACTCTGTTAAATCAGTATACCTTATCAATTTTTCATTCATTAAAATATGATATATCAAGACTGGTCCATATTTTTTGCCCTACCTCTGGCCTCACAACTCTCATTTTGCTTTTTTAACTGCAGTGTTTTCAAAATTTATCAGGTCCTACTAGACCCATTGTGATTGAATTTTAGAATTTCAGTAATGGACTCTGAAGCTTCTATGGGCATTTGAATTGATTGAACACGAACTTACCAATTCAAACTTCTAACTTCCATCTTAATACCAATTAGCACCACACCTAGCATCTAAAAGCATATTGGAATTGATACTATACTCCTTGGATTTTGGCACTTTTACTTTTTTTTTTCTTTTCTTGTTCTTTATTTCGTAAGTAAATAATTCACTAGAAGCATCAAAAAAGGGGGTGAACCCAATTACTCGCACAGCTTATCTAGTCTATAAGAAACAAAAGGCAGGCCTATGCCTCAAACAAACCCATACCCTTCCCTATACAAGGAACTTCCCAAATAAAAGCTTCAACCAGCCATTTTAATTGTAGGAGGGATTATGGGCATCCCAGCAGTCACAACAACAAAAACATGATCAGACAGAAATTGTTCTAGCACACATTGATATTATCCCTAATTACCAACAAACCAATCAGCAATGCTCACATATGCATAATATGCATTAAAATCTTTTTTTTAATTACTTTTCCGGATAAGTTTCATTCCATTTGAAATTTTAAATGTCTCTTCTTTGTCCACATAATTTTGAATGCATAATTGCATATACAGCGTTTTTCTCAAAACCTTAATAGTCTCCAACTATAAGGGAGGATTTGAGGGTGCATAGTATAATCTGATCAGTCAAACCCTAAGTTTAGTCTAGCTAAGTATACAAATAATTTGTAAATGTCACATGTCACAACTCTTTCCAAACATTAATCACGAATTGGCAAGCCAGCCGGTATAAATCCCAAAAAGGAGGGGAGGGATAAATCAAAACAATTTAAAATTTGCTGCAGAAACATAATACGAAGGTGGACACTGAATGACATCATAACTGCAATCTGGTTCCAAACAGAAATTTCATCTGGAATTTTACAAGAAGGGCAAAAGGAACTAAGATGGATGAAAAACAATTCTAATGGCGTCAAAGTGGATGTGCAAGTCAAAACTAAAGAAAGTAGAGAATATATTGCTTCTTTATTCAAACCTTTTCAATCTCTGCATATTGAATTTTCTTCTCAACTCCACTAATTCTCCCAGATGCTTCAGACTCCCTCAACTGTATCTCTCTTATTGACCCAAGCTCTTCCAGTTCCGACTCGAACGCTTCCTTCTTCTTTTTAAGTCCTATAAAATTCGTAAAACTATCACAACTGTGATAAAACTAAAAAAAAATAAGATTAAGCACTTCAAAGACCTTCATCATTTCTTTAAGTTACAAATTTTTCACTATAATTGACCACAACCCACAAACCTTCAATCTTTTTATCATCCCATTTATGTGACCTTGCTTCCATTCCGCCACTCGTACCACCAGTCATTGTACCAGACTTTGTCAATAAAATACCGTCAACAGTCACAACTACAAGCACATTAAATCACTTTTTAATGATTATTCATGTGACTAATAAGTGAAAAAAGAAGAGGCAGCACGTCATATTTACCTTTATATCTCTCACCGCTCCAACTGAGGTGCTTAGCTTCATTCAGCTCATCACAAACTAAGGTATTTCCAACAGCAAATAATATAGCTTTTTCCAAGTTTGCAGCGAATGTATGTCTGTTAAGTATACGAAGAAAGTGCATATCTTTGAACTTTATCTTATAATCAAATACATGAATAAATTTAAAATAGAGCTGTTTCTGGAAGAAAAAAAAAGGAATATAAAATAATAGCAATGGGAGAGTAAACTCTGAGATGCCTGTATAAATCCCTAACATAAAGTAGATATTTTCTTTAGAGGGTGTATAAGAGAAAACATATATATATATATATATATATATATAAATAATATACAGAGAAAGAGAGAGAGAATATCAGATCTGGTAAAGGACAGCTAAAAATAAAGTAGCAGAACATCCTTTTAAACTCTTTCCAGTAACATACACATGCATTTACCAGTACATAGATGCCCAGAGTCCATTTGAGATATAAGTAACAGAAAGAAAATCAAAGGAAACATGTATTACACAGAAAAATATGCATTTACAAACATGTAAGGGATGTATGAAATATTGCATTCTCTTGCGTTATAAATAAACTGGCAAACTATGGTAAAGGATATTCTATTATGTCAAAGATCAGCTTTGCAGTTCCACCTAAAGTGCGCAACTTCTCAATGATAGGCTTTACACGGACTGACTGAAGAGGTATAAACGTCTGAGGAGGAAGCCTTTGTTCTTTCAAATACTGCAGTCAAGCAAGCAAAAGTAACAGTTACACAATAATTATATATACCGCAGTCAGAGACTCAGAGTCAAAACTGCTACCTGCAGAGAAAAGAAGGGTGAAAAAAATGAAGAAATAGCCATGTCATAAAGGTGTCTCGAAAATCCATGTTATTTCTAAACTTTGTAGTGTGAAGAATCATTGGATTAAGAACCAAACTACACCTAAAACAAGATATATCCAAACAAAGCATCATAGGAAAATATTTAAGTATTACCTTGATGCATTCCTTTCCTGTATGTTCATCCTCAACAACTACTGCATCCATAAATTTTCCCATAGCTACAGTGACAGCAAGGTTATACTTTGTATGTCTTGGCCTGCAAAGCTCAGTCATACGACCATGAACACCAGGAAACAGGCGTTTAAGAGTGTCAACTGCTTGTGACAACCTGGCATCCCTCTCATTTTCATGTCGGTCAGCCTTCAATTCACGTAGTTCATTTTCTACCTCGCTAATTTTTTTCTTCAATTTTTCATGTTTACGTCTGTAAAATAAGAGGAATCATTTATAAGTAAGAATCAACTAAGATCTGGAACATCTATTCCAAATAGATGAAATAAAAAGCAATTTCCCTGCCTATATTGCATAAAATAGGTCAAAGAAGGAAATATGCTAATTTTGGGGAACTAATACTCATATATCATGCAAGATCACTAACCTAGAATCTCCAAGTTTTTCTTTCATCTCACGTTGTTCCTTTTTCGCTCGTGCTAGTTCTTCCTTATTTTCCCCAACTGCATCAAGCATCTTCTTCAGTCTAGTTTGCATTTGTTTCTCCTGTGAATTCAGCTCTTGCTTCCGACTTTCCAATTGTTGAAGATTTTCTTCCAAATTCTTTAGGGCCTCAACATCAGCATGTTGTTGCCTATCTTGAACCTCTTTCTCATCCCTTAACTTGGCAGTTTTCATTCCAGCTTCCTCTTTACTGCAAATCAAAATTTTCAATGACAGAATGACAGTTTGGGGCTCATTTACAAGACAAACTTCAGATTAAATATGTTAAAGTACAGTATCCATCAACAACAGAAGGAAAAAAAAAGTTGGCCCCTAAAAAATTTCTAAACAATAAAAATCATGAACATCGCATTTATCTTTCTTTTCTTAAGTGAACATATCTCAACGCACCAAAGTAACGGCAACCCTTTATCTAAATCCGCTTTGCTTCTTCTGAAACTAAACTATCATTACGTAAGCCCAAGCTAGAATGTTGATAGAAGGTAGACAAGGGAAAGATGGACAAGGGAAAGGTAAGCCCGGAATCGGTCAGAAATCAGTACATAATCTTGAGAAAGAGAAGAAAAAACGATGCTCAAGCTAGAACATTGATACAGAGAAACATGACTGCTTATATGAACCATATATTTTAAAGTTGACACGGATAGACGCTTAAGGGCTTACATTTGGTGGTACGTGTCTAATTGACTGTCAGCTAGCTGAAGTTTTTCACCAGCATCCTGACCCTTTTCCTTCAACTCATCCAGTTGTCTAGTGAGATCCCGCAAGTCATTCTCAAGCTTTTTTATCTCATCCGCATGCTTCCGCTTTTCTACCTTCTTCTTCTCAAAATCTTTATCCGTGCTTTTAATTTTTTTAGCTATCCGAGATCTCTCCTCTGTTAGTTTTAGAAGCTCAGGTTTCTGTGAACAGAAAGGGATCGTAATCAATCCACAAATTTAATGCCAGTGGAACCGCACAATTGTAAAACGTATGATCTAAAAATGCATATACATTTGCATAAATACATAAATGCATAAATAGGAAGCACATACATTTGCATAAATGCATATGATACATAGTTTGCTACTTTTTTTCTTCTTTTTTTGTACTATAAACTAACAGCTTACAGTCTTGAAAATTCTCATTAAATGCAGTACAAGGCAAATAAAATGCTAACACAAGAACTATTTGCAACAACTTAAATTTTTATTTCTATTTAGATTTAATGGCTTATGCCGCTTAGCAACACTGCAACTATTTTGCCTACCAAATTCCCTCACAGAATTTGGGCCTTTCTCTCCCATCACATATGTTTCGACACATAAATTACATAAGCATGTTAAATTCTAGGGATACCATATCTTCTACCAAATTCAGGGTATTCAAACAAATCCAATGTGGCATTCAGTATGTAAATTTGAGACGAATTCGCTCTCAAAGCGCGAATTTCTGCTCAGAGCAACTCAGTGAGGCCCGATTTGGGAGAATTGTGACCTAGCTAATGACACATTGTACGCCCAAATCTGGTAGGAAAACAGGCCCCAGTCATTACTCTAAATATATATTCCCAGCAGACAATTGTTCATAAGACAATTTACACAGAACTACATTTTCCCAAAGGTTAACCCATGGGATCATTTTTTTTTGCACCAAAACAAAAAAAAACAAAAGTATGTAAATTTGGTATACTGGAGCTAATCCAACATTCTATGAATGTAAATGGAACTTTAGTATAGAACTCTGCTTCCAGGAGAATGAAAACACACAACAGCTAGCAACACAAAAAGAATAGATCATTAACTACTGAAAGATAAAATGATGCTCACATTTTTATCAAGTTTATTCTTTCTCTCTGCAATCTTCTTTTCACAGTGTGCAATTTCTTTCAAATATTTGGCCTGTTCTTTCTTCTTTTTGCTTGCCTCACTTTCATAATTCTCTAATTCTTGTACAATCTCTTCACGGCTTTTCTCTTCAGCATCAATATCCTCATTCGCCTTTTCAATATCCGTCTCTAAGTTTAATAGTTGCCATAAAAAATGTTCTTTCTTCAAAGATTTCTGCAAGAGAGAAGAACATATTATATACACATGTATATATATAGTGAGAGAGAGAGAGATAAAGGAACATCAAATGGACATATCCATTACAAAAGAAGTTTCCAACCAAGGAGAGCACATAATGCAATTTAAGTGCATGTAGTAAAATAATATACAACAGCTTTGAGACTCCATCAAGTAAAACAATATTCTTTACTTTATTCTACCAATCAGTACTGGCTTACTAAGAACAGGCGGCATTTACCTTTTGGGTGGGGGAAGGAGAGAGACAGAGTTTGTTTACGAATTAGCTCAATGTTATATCCCGAACAACACACTCTCTCTCCCTCTCTCTCTCCCTCTCTCTCTCTCACACACACACACATTCATATTCTCCCGACTAGATACTCAATTGATTAACATTAGTCAGAAAACTAATCATTTGTAGGGGGAAATGACACTTGAAAAAACAGTACTTAATAGACAAGCTTCAAACTAAAACAATAGATGTAGTCTTGCATGGAAAACAAAAAATTATCGTAGTTTTCTTTAATGTCATTATGAGACAGGTGAGATTTGGAAGCACAACATTTATAAATACAAACAATCTACAGCTATAACACACAATCTACTGAGTTCCAAGGCTCCAGCAAAGATGACTATAATATTTACAAGGGAGAGGTATTGATAAATGTATCTATAAATGAAATCTTTAAGATGCATACCAATTGATCTTGCAAGCGAAGATGTTTTTCAGCTTCCTCTTTCTGTTCTTTCTTCTGCTTTCTCTCCATCACTATGGTCCTCTTTTTCTGATAAACAAGTGCTGATTTTTCTTCAGCTATACCTTTTTTTTCTTCCAGTTCATCGTACTCTCTCTTGTATTCATCTGATCCAGAGATTTGTTCAAGAAGTGCAGTAAGCTCTTTTGGATTCTTAGATGCAATTGATTCCACATCACCCTATATAAAAGTTCACAAATAAAAAGAATTTAAGTGATTTTTTCCTATGATAAAACATACATATATAGATAATACTTAATAATGAAGTTATCATGAGGTGTCCATCTCTCTCCTGTAATCTTTTTTCTCCCATATCATGCAGAAAGATAGATTTCACAAATAAAGGACGTTATGAAGCTTAGTGCAATTCATGCAATAATGCATATATATATATATGTATGTATGTATAGGTGTGTGAGCACGCGCAGAGCGTGTTTGTAATGAACATGCTAACTATTTTGTTTCCTGTTCAAATAAAATTACTAATATTAGTAGTTAGTCAAGGAGATTATTTTTCCCTTCTGAAAGAAACATTCACTGATAAAATTAGATACATAAAAGAAGGAAAACATGCTTCAAGATTTAATATTTTAAAGTTTAAATTAATACATATACTTTAAAACATGAAAACCCAGTTTTGCAAACTGTCAAATATAAAAGGCATCTTGCGTAACAGGCTAAACGAATTAGGATTGACTTAATACAATTAAATATATTCAAATACTCTCTTCATCCCGAAGAGAGCGCATTTCTTCGTTTTTGTTAGTCCTAAAAAGAGAGCACACTTTCTAAAAATACTAAGCATTGATGTAATATACCAAACTTACCCTTAATGGGAAGTGTTAAACACAGCATTCATTTAAATTGAGCTAGGAGTTAAGCATTAAAATTGACAACTTTTCTTAAAATGGATAGTTTTTCAAAAGTGGACTTTCATTTGAGATGGACCTAGGGGGTATGACTTATGAGAAAGTAAGAATCAAGCCATCTCTGATGTAATGGTAGTTCTTCCAGAAATATATTTAGTTTTATTTCTGATAAGTTTCATATACGAGTAAATGTAAAGACTGATAATGTCATAATTGTAATCTAAAGTAAAGAGCGATAACTAACTATCATGACCGACGTAGACAATTAATATTCATTAAAACGACAATTACTACTGTAGACCCTTAAAAATAAACGAGGCAAATTGCAACAAGGTATGCGGTGACACTCACTGAAGGTGGTAAAATAACTAATGCTTCGAATAGGGCCAGAGAAGCCCAATATAGATCCATAACAGTAACTCGGTGATAAGGATGGTGATGGCACACCTGTAGATGAAGATACTTGGCCAATCATGAATAGTATTTCCCTCTTTGGCTAATGGCAGATGGCCCATAGATGGCTGTGGTCCAATACCCCATAACTTAATGAAATGTTTATTTCAAACATATTTGAAGCTCAAAAATTTGAGACTTCTTACATTACCCAAAAAAATCATGATGAGACAGCTACAACTAGGATAATCACAACATCTTATGAATAGAATGTCACCGTTAAATATTTTTTCCTTCTTTCACCTTTAATAAATTTTTAATCTTAAATCGTATACAAAACAACATTTCAAATGTATAGTTTTTTATGTCTTCTTTCATCCCTATACGCAGTCAATCTAGAAACATCACAAATAGCAAAACACATCATCAGCTATAAAGCAAAACTAAGCCCGATTTCCATAAAATCCTATACCTGAAACACCAAAAAATTTCTGGCTTTGACAAGAATTCCCAGTGATTTCAACTTGGCACTATACGCGTCCCATGTAACAGATTTATCGTCAATCCGATACTCACTACCACCAGAACTGGTGATGGTGCGCGTAAAATGGAGCTCAGAGCCATTGCCGAGCTGATAAACCAACCTGACAAAGGCTCTTCGGCCTTTCTGCTCTTTTTCTCTGTCATCAAAAGCGTAAATCAGGTCTTTCAATTGGGCCCCTCGGAGTTGACCGGTACGGACGCCGAGGACGAAGCTAATAGCGTCCATGAGGTTGGATTTTCCGGCACCATTCGGACCGATAATGGCTGTGAAGTCGAAGAATGGACCGATTGTTTGGAATCCTTTATAGGATTTGAAGTTTTCGAGTTCGAGCCGGTGGATTTTTCCGGGCGAGGGTAGAGAAGGCATGGTACTGAGTTTGAAACCCTAGAACTGTTTGGAATTGGGGGTGCTGAGAAGGGTTTATCCGAAGTGAGAGAGAGAGAGAGAGAATTTTTGAGATGGGGAATTTTTTAAGGAGAGAGAAAGAGGGAGGGAATTTGGCGGGATTTTAAGGATAGATAGAGTGGGTTTCCATTTGCGAGTACTGAGCATTGAGTAGAAAGAAAGAACAAAAGTAAACGAAGGACCAATTGAGAGGGAAGATCGTATTGCATATTTAACACTACCACTTCCTATTTCAGTGTACGACTTTTTTTTATTATTATTATTTATATTTCTTTTTCTAATGGTGTATAAAATCCTACACTGTATTTGATTTTTAGAAATTAGTTTGAAGTATCTTCAAACTAAAAATTATGTGAATTATTTACATTTTTAAAAGAATAAAGTTTTTAATGAATAGGTTATAATATTTGTAATTATTATTATAATAAAACAAAAATAATTTATATTAGATTTAAATTTAAAATTATCTCAAATTAACTTATATATATACATATATCATATACTCATAATATATTTCGTAACATAAGACCATTATTGACCTTTTAAAATTAAATTAATATATTTTCAAATTCAAAATTAACATTTATTTAATTTTAGCCAATATAATGATGAATATTGCAAAATATCTACACACTGTAAAATTAATTGTTTCATAATTTTCAAGGAATCATCTCAATTTTAAATTTAAAAATATTTTAAATTAACTTTTAAAAATTAATAATAATCTTAAAATTTAAAACAGATAAAGTATTTATATACAAAAGGTTAAATAGTCTGTACATTCCGAACGCATAATCCCTTTTCTCATATATGTTATATACAGATTTTCGAACATTTATACTTTCCGAAATTATTTAGGGTACTTAACGTCTTAACCCATATTTAAAAACTATATGTGGACATGAAAATTGGACATGCACTATGTCATGTCCACCTAGAACAGCTCGCTAATAAAAGCAATGTTATACACATAACAGGTTAAATCCAAAACACCCATCAAGAAGAAGACCTGCCAAGCACACTCCATCCCACAGATCAGAAAACACCAAGAAAGAAAGCATGACAAGCCAACACTACTATATGATAGCATAATTACAAATATCACCACCACCAGCAGGGGTTGAAGATGGGAAACCTAGTGCAGTAATTAGTCATAACAATCTTGAGACAAATTATACAAATTGCAGCATGGTTATAGGTCAAGACACCAGTTTGACATAATAAAGCATAAATAGTTCACCTCATTTCTGGTCGTCTATCAATATAGTTACAATAACTAGATGAACAAAACCAATCCTCAGTACATCATGCCCAAGAAACATATATATTTCTCGTTACATGCTTCTTGATAAGTTTCTTGATGAGCGTTATAAAAACTACGTTCAAATCCTTTAATGTCTACAAACACCTACTCAGACCCTTGTTCAGGACTTCTCATAACGCTAGATTCAACACTCTATGTCTCTATTCCTTTGGGGAACCAGGCTTTTTCCCGTCACTGATGGACTCGGTGCTTTCCACATTCAGGGGATCTGTCTTTTTGGCTTCGCTGCTATGATACCCAAAATGCACGGGAGAATCAACTTTTGTGGTATCCGCATTCGAGGGATCTGCCCTCTTGGAATCGCTATAATTACCAACATGCACAGATGAATTAGCTTCCGTAGTATCCACATTCGGGGGATCTGCCGTATTCACTTCGCTCTGATTCCCAATGTGCACATGTGAATCAACTTCCGTACTATTAGAGATTTTCATTGGCTCTCCCCCGGACTCTAGAGCAGCTTCCAGTTCATCACATCTGGAAATAACTTGTCGAAGCTCATCATGGAGATTTAGAGCCTCAAAAAGCATTACCTCATCATCATTCGTGCTCTCTGCAATTCTCTGAACTACAGGGAGAGAATGCTTGCACTTCTCCAACATGCTCATTGTCAGATCTTCCTGCAATTACACACGAATTCGTATTAATTACCATTATATTATTTATAATCCATGAACATATCCGTTAACTTAATTGGACTTAATTGGAAATTAATAAAGAATAGACTTCAGGGCAAGAACCAGAAACAAACCAACGCCAGCTGTATTGTGCACCTAAATTGTATATGCGAATTCCATACAAAATCTAGTTAGTTTTATTGGTCTCTAAAAAGATTAATTTTGTATTCAAAAGAACAAGAGCATTTATCATCACCATTTTAAAAGTTTAATCTATCAAAAAGACATATCCATATATGAGATATCCTCATCAACCAGAAGGTTCGGAAGGTCGGAAACGGTGCTGAAATAGGTAATATGCACACAGCTATAGGTAAGACCAGTATGCACACAACTAAAGGCATGACAGACTAGTGACGCAATATTACAAAGGAAAGAATTACTTACCTTGACAAGCGTTGGTTCAGGTCCAGAATTCAATATGCTGGAAAGAAGATCAACGCTGTTTCTAGTAACGACAAGAAATTCTTTATTTTCTTCCACAGATACATTGCCATAATTGAATGGAGAAGTGTGATCATCTGCACCAGGAATGGGGTACTGTTCAGGGGGTGACATCAGCTGTTCGCTGTTGACATATGACTCCAAGGTATACTGTTCGGGCTGGAAATTTCCAGCTTGTGCATCTCCAGGTATCTCTCTTGTCTTCAAACTCTGGCATTTTGTCACCAAAACAATAAATTGAAAATTAATAAATATACAAATAAATAACAACAAAACAAGAAATGCAAGTATATGTATCAAATGAAGGCATGGACACCATTCAAACAAAAATGTTAGTACTGGATTGGACTGAACCAAAACTGAGAGAACGGTATTGACATGTGCATGACAGTAGTAGGTAAACTTCCTAAGAACTTGTGAGCTGTTAATTTCAACAAGAACGATAGATTCATTTAGGAAAAGCAAGCATGCATCTGTTTCTTTTATAGACCACATATGGCAACATAATTTAGAAGAATTATGTACAAAAATTTATGAAACAATTGTACTTGTATCCTAGCATAGTGATAAGTGTATACATATCTTCCCGGTTCTAATTGTCGAGATAATAGCAGCCTAGACTCATCAACCTCAAAGGAGGGAAAGACACTTGCGATTTGAAAACTGGATATCATGAAAAATAACAAAGTTCCGTCCTCTATTAAAATTCTTCTCTCTTTTTTCCTCTTAAATTTTATTATCAGATTTGTTATTACTGATCACGTTAGTCATTTCCAAAATGCATCCCTAATTAAAAGTAATGGAGACTAATTGTCTGTCATACACAAATTTGTGACAAAGAAGCATAACCTACCGAAAAAAAGAATTAATAACGACAACAGACTAATTTAATATATGACAAATACGTTACAATGAAATTCCAATATCATGCAAATAAATGGAGCACGTGAACTTAAAAATAAATAGATATTGAATTAAATATAAATTTAAAAATCCTTAGAAATTGCATTGTAATAAAACAACAAACAACCCACCCCATAAAACAACATAAATAAGTCCCCATATCTCCACAAACCAAGACATATCCTGTAAGTGTGTAAGCTTCAACCTCATCTACAAATTTATTTTAGGACATAAGAGAGTAACACAAACCAAATAGGAATATTCATGATAAGTATAGGAAAGCAGTGGTTGCACGTATGTGATATGTTTATAAAATCATCCAAATTAATTTTCAAACCCCCTTTGTGTATCCTCATGTTGTAGAAATATAGTAAACCAATTTCAGATTATCCTTATTAATTAGCTCAAAGAATAACTCCTACGAATATAAGAGAAACATTCCATTTTATCAAACACTGTTATATTCCATTTTGTCAAACATATTATATACGTTAATACGTTATCCATAAACAATATTGAGGGGAAAAAAAAGATTGTACTGACCGTGTAAGTCTGACGAAAAACAGGCAGATACATGAGATCTTCATTTTCGCCCCAAGCCCTAATCATCTCCATAGCTCTCTGTCTAATCCCGTGCTCCGTCTTTTGATCCTCAATCACCCTCACCATATCCTCCAAAACCTTCTCCGATGCTACCTCCGAAAACACCTTCTCGCAATTCGAGGTACAAGCCTCCAAAAGCTCAAGGCTGAGCCGCTGGCTGACGCCGCTCTTGCCCAACAACTTCTTCTTAATCGCCTTCACGATCTCTGTCCCGCTATACTCTCCACTGTTGATCATCGCGCAAATCCGCAAATTCAAACCCCAGTTGGGCTCCTCCATCGACTCCAGCGTGGCTTCGTCTACGATTTTGGATTCCGGGGTTGGGGCTTGTAGAATTTCTTTCATCTTTGAGCTGACCATTCGGCTCATTTGGGCTCCTCCAGTCTTTAATCGCTCCCCCAGTGATGATGAAGCCAGCTTCAATTTGTCCATTTTTTTTGAATTTTGAGCTGATAAAAAAACCAGTTCGATTGAATCTGTAAAACTCTTAGATATTTCTCAGTTTCTCAATCAATGATCTGTGAAAATAATTTGTATTCTTGTGAGAATTGTGATAGAAGAGAAGTGGAGAGAGAAGAGGGGATGTTTGATGGAGTCTTCCAGTGCTGGGGAGACGACGCGAGAGGTGCGAAATAAAGGTGGTGGCCTAATCTGAGGTACACGTGGCGTGATTATGCAGCATCACGACTCATCAATCGAGATACAAACTAATTTTTGAGGCACTACAATTGTCACAGTTCTACACAATTTTAAATACATATATATATATATTATAAACTATAAATCATAATAAGAAATACAAATGATAAATAATTTGGGATAGATTAGTCACTCATTGTTCTTAAAAAAAACACGAACGGACATGTTTTTATTTTTCTATATATAAACATACAAAACATATTTTTATTTTACTAGATTGAAATATACATCAATAATTTATTTATTTTTTAAAAATAATTAATCGATGCCTACCAAATTCATGTATTGCACGAGTTAAATGACTAATCAATATTCAATGATTGAATCGGTTATCTTATAAATACTTGAACCATCTTAACTCATCACACCACAAGTTGTTGATAATATAAGTCGGTTAGTATAATATATTTATACTTCTGTTTAAATAATAATATTAATTTAATACCGTGTAAGATGATTATGGTAAGAAGCTATTTTTTCCCTTAAAATTATACAAGTAATAATAAAGTTATTCTTATACTCAAAATTAACATACTTATATATTTTAATAATAGCAGCAAACTCATGCTAGATAAAACAAATTGTGCGAAATTATTATATTTTTCTCAAATTATATTATCTAATGAATAATAAAATATTATTTACTCGCATTATTATGCATATATATGTGTGTGCGCACATGCGTGTTTACTGTAATACTAATAACAAATTAATATTAAGTAACAATCATATAATTATTTCCTTGATATATAGTATTAGTATATTTTTTCATTCGGTCTAACGGCAAACTAAATCGTGTTGTCAATTATAATATCGATAGATAGTTAGATATTATAACACACATATAGATGAATTAAAATATGAAAGTATATTTAAACATTATTTTTTTATGGCATCTCACTCGACAATTTAAGTGAGTCGCATATTACACAATGTTTACGAGTTTAGGATGAAAAATAAAAATAAAAAACTTAATTTATAATGAAAAAAAGAATAGAAATTTTGTCTTTTTTATTTTTATGTTGTTAGTGAGTTTAAAAAGAAAAACTTTTTTATTTTATTAAATTATTAAGTTACTATTGTATTAATTTTATTATGGTTATAAGCGTATTATAAAAAATGATCTCATGCTATTTAATTTTTGTCTAAATCTGTATGTTTTTTGACGAAAAAATTAGTCAAGTTTTTTGTCTATTTTTTTTTCTTTAAAAAACTCGGTAACAAAAAATTTTAATTTTTTCTGTCTATTTTAAAGCTTAGTAACAGAGTGTTAATGTGATTGACCAAAAGTTGTCAATTATCATGTAATTTGAGTGGAATTATGGTGGGCTTTAATGTTAAGGGTCCTCTTAACATGTGTTCTTAGGGCACATGCTAAATACACAGTTAAAGAGAATATTCTCTTGAACTGTGTGTATATTCCCTTGATTTCTACATTTGCACCAAGTTAAAAAGAATATGCACATAATTTAAAAAAATATTCAGTTTAAACTGTATGTGTAGCATATGCTCTAAAAGCTCATGTTAAAAAATTCCTAATGTTAATATAAATTTCATCATCATCGGTCACGTATATGATATGAGATGGAGCCATACAATATAACCCATACAAGCGTAACATACCCAGTCCATTCCTAATGTCAGCGGACCAGTATAACATGCCAACGGTGGCTAGGTAGGTAGTATGGGCTTTTATTAATTGGAGGCCATCAACCAGTTAGTTATTACTCTAATAAAGAGGCGCCGATGAAGAGAGAAACAAATCATAAAAATTTCAATGTTGTTAAGAGAATTAGAAAAATACTCCGAAATGAAGAGAACGAGGGTTTAAGCAAAAAGGGGATGCTGAAAAAGCTCGGCACGGCAGTCTGGTTTCGACGAAGAATACACCCCACTTGCAATGATTTCTCTCTCCACCTGGTTCCGCTACGTAGTTAACAAACTCGAGTACTCTGTCTCCCACACTTGGAAGGTCTTTTTGCATTTCTCTCATAGTCTCATTTATATTTATATGTATGTATGTTAATTGTGATTTATTCGGATTTTTTTTTATTTCTGCTTAGTTTTGTAAAGATTGTTCCTTTTTTCACGCGATTAGTATTACTTTTTCTTAAGTTTTGAAGCCATTTTCATAGAATGACCGGTTTGACGGGGTTTACGTTCAAAAGGATTAACGGGATTTGTATAAATGATAAATATTTTTCTGTTGGTTGACATTTATTTGAATAACTTTTTTCCTGGGTTGGTTCCCCTTTTGTTGTTGGGAATAAATGTACCTGCTTCAAATTGTATGCTCATATTGTGGTTTATCTTCACTCAAATGTTGAATATTTGTTTTATTTACTTTTTTTTTATCGATAAGTATATTTGTTTTGTTTTTCTGTATCTCTGTCTTGGAATAATGAATATTGTTAGGTATTGCTGCTTTTGACATTACCTTCTTGTCTGTGGGTGAGAATTTGAGATATTGGTATTTTACCTTCTTTTCTGTTCTTATCTCTCTCCTTCCACTATATTGGGTTGATTATGTGAAACTTATTGTTGCTAAGCTAAATTGCAACTATAAGACCCATGATCCCTCTTAATTTTTAAAATTTTGTCCAATTTGAATTTCTCACCGAACAAATTTCCACATGCTAACATTGGTATAGAGTATTTTGGTGGCTTTTTATAATTGTCCAATCATGAAGTTATCCATTTATGATTTTATGACATAACAAGGTGGTTACCAAACAAGTGGAGTTAGAACTAAATAACTTGTTAATTGACGTTACGGGAAACATATTGCATACACTACCTGGTATAGTAGTTGCTTACAATATGTTATGTATCAGAATGAATTAACTTTAGTCGACTGTTATACAATAAGCTCCATCTTAATATTTATGGAATAATATAATGTTGTCTGATAACCTTCAAAAGTTGTCTGTAGTTAGAATAGAAAAATTATTAGGTCTATATTTATGGAATAATATAATGTTGTCTGATAACCTTCAAAAGTTGTCTGTAGTTAGAATAGAAAAATTATTAGGTTTTTATTTTATTTAAGGTGGAAAGTTTTCTTTTAACCAGAAGAATTTTCTTTTTGGGATAAGTATACTCACCTACAGAAATATAGGGCCTGTTTAGTCCTTTATGAGACCCAATCTAATTCAACGTTGAAAGAGTGGAATGTTTGAATTGTGGCTCATAAAAAATAGAGGGTTTGAATTGTATTTGAAGCTCCAGGCAACCAGTCTACTAACAACCTGTATCATATTTTTGGGTCATGCTTGCCATTTCCACAAATAGAAATTATTCAATTGGTGCCATCTTGGGCTCGAAAATGTGACAATTGGTATTAAAGTGGTTTAATACGTGGACAAGCCGGTGCCAGCATTACCTATGTTCCTACTGGTTAGAGCAGGATATCGAGGATGGTGTCAGCAGCGTGCTCGGCTTAATGCCTCCGGAATCCCAGTTCACATTTGAAGGACCTTTGAGTGGGCAATAACAATTACATTAGGAATTCAAGTGGGGATATTGTGACTTTCAACTCCATCCGATATTGAAAGATTGGAAAAAGTTAGAACTTTATTTAAGATTCAGGAGAATCAGGAACCATTACTAACAATTTGCAGAATGACTTTTTGGGTTATGATGGTAGGTTTGTTCCTTCATAAGTTGTGGATTCAGTGACATCATGGGTTTCGGTTGTGACATGTCTTATCCATTGACATTATGCTCTACTTGCTACTTTACTATATCGTTAAGCCATAATGGTGGTGAACGTAGAAGTATACTCTTCACACATGTAATTCTAACAGTATGATTGTCACTCCACAGAGCTATAAAGGAGGTCATATCACAGACACTGAATTTAGTGATGCAATATGGAAAAATTTACTTCAGGGCAAGTTGACATACTTGCATTGGAACAAAGGACAGGAGATGGCCCCGACAATAGCAGAGCAGGGCGGGACTCTTCTTGTTCGGAAACTGCCAGTAGCAAATCCAACGTAAGTTTGCAGTTCATAATCACTCTTGTAATATTTTCTGCAGTGTTTTTCACTTTATTTGGATACGAGGTCCAACTCGTACAACCTGATCTTATGCTTATGGTTGGCATAAGGTTTTATGGTTGAAAATTTAGGTTCGCTGTAACCCTGTTACAAGTGATATCCTCTTGTAAGTGATGAAGAACGTTGGTTTGCAATGGTAGTATCATATATCAAGCCTGGATTGAGAATCATTTGATAGGTGGCAGTTAGTGCTAAATTAGTCTTTTTTGTCCATTTAATCAGGTGCAGATTGCCAATCTGATTGTTCATAGACTTTTGAATAATCACTTTTTGTCCTACATCCTTCTTGTTAATAGCCTTCTTGATAATCACTTTTTGCTGGTGATGGAGTCAATCTGATTGATCGTGCATGTGCAGCTCTACTTTTAGCATTGCTGACCATATGATTTTAACAGGCATGTTTTTGTCGGAGATGTTGTGGTCGTGAAGGACCCTGAAAAGTCAGATAATCATCTGGTTCGTAGATTGGCTGCTGTTGAAGGTTATGAAATTGTGTCTACTGATGAAAAGGATGAACCTTTCGTTCTTGAAAAGGATCAATGTTGGGTGTTGGCCGACAATGGAAATTTAAAGCCCAAGGTATGTCATTTTCTTGTTTGAAAATGTGGTCTTTTGAGAAAGCAGATTAGGAAGAGAAATCCACTTGTTGGGAGCATTTATGAAATAGCTCATATTTTTTTGTTTTTTAAAATTTTTAATTTCCACAACTTCGTATACATCAGCATGCGTGGGTGTTGAATCTTGCAGGGATTTTTGATTAATCCTGCATTCCTTCATGCAGCAGAGTTGTCCACAAAATATAAAAAAGTTAATACTCACTCAAAAGGAAAATAAAATAAGGAAAATTGAAAATTTTGATAGAATTGGATACTCTTAAGCAGATCTCTATTGTGAATTTGTGATTATTATTATTATTTTTGATAAATACCTATGCTATGATTTTTTTTTACATATATTAAGTTTTTAACTAGAAGCATGTTTGTTGGCGCACCCTTTCATGCATGAATAGGACTATTTTTTCTAGAAAGAGGTTGGTGGGTTACTGGGTTTGATAGGCACCATTTTCACTATATCTTAATCTTAGTCTCAAAGGTTGTTGAATTTTATCCTATATAATGATACTGAGACAATGTTAAGCTGGACCAAAGGGAAAGCTATGCAGTGCAATTATAAGCACCTACCACAATCACAATTTGCGTTTTTTAAAATTAGCAACCACGATTATGCGGTTGCTGTGTGGTTGCATAAGCACTTTTGAGTATATAAAAAATCAAAAGAGACAATACCAACATAGAGTGTAACAACCCATTTCCGAAATAGAAAGAGAGGTTACGTACAAAACATAACAGAACTTGCAAAATAAATCAAGAGTTGTATGCCACAAAATAAATATCTCTAATAACTCATAAATGCCACAAATCAAATCGTAATAAAAGCCAAATTAGTTCAAATCACAATGTAAGATAATTATTATAACACCAAATCAACCAATGTATCACAACCTAAACAAAATATATCTAAACCATTGGAAATAATTGAGCTCTTATCACACTTGATCTTGATCCCCTTGATTGGCGGAAAGAAAAAACAGCATGAGCCAAATGTCCAGTACGGATATAGAGTACAAAAATAATGAACTGAAATAACCAACTCAATCAAATGTACTGAACTGAAATGAACAAAACTAACACAACAAAATAATATGTTGAATCAAATGGTTGGATGTTATTTTATACTGAGCTCAGAACAAAATAGAAATATGCCTTGCCACACAGATAAGTCAAATAATGTCACACATACAAATCAAATAATGTCACACAGACAATCACACATCGGGCTGCGCAATCCAGATGCATGTAAAATCGGAAGGCGTGTTTGACACAAATATCATCAATCCACAGGATAGAACAAAAAATCAGGATCGACCCATATACCTCCCACAACAAAATCACCAAATAGTCAACTATCACCTGAACACAAAACGGAGACGCCGTGGACTGATCACACCGTCACCGAAAGTGTCATGCCTCGGTGCCAAGAGGCAATGTCTGTGATACCCCATGGGTGGTTATAGCTCAGGTATACCTCACGGTATATTCTATCAAAGATATAATGTCACAACACATGCATCCAGATGCATGCAAACTCGGAAGACGTGTTTGACACATACATCACCAATCCGCAGAACAGAACAGAAACTAGGGTCGACTCATGCACCTTTAAGAAAAAAATCACCAAATGGTCAACTCCCACTGGAACATAAAACGGAGACGTCGTGGACTGATCACACCGCCACAAAAGGTGTCATACCTCGGTACTAGAGGAAATACATGTGGAACACCCACATGTGGTTATAGTTCAGGTATACCTTACAGTATATTCTAACAAAGATATAATAATGTCACAACACATGTGACACAATATCAACATAAGGGTTCTAATATGTACATGTTAAACCGAAACGAATCAACACAAAGTCTCCAAAATATATTGACATGTACATTTTTACAAATATCAAAATAAATTCTAGACATGATGCACTAGTCTAAAGAGTACCAATATGAGTTCCAAATATCAGCGCTAAAATGAAACTATCATACTAATTTCACAAGGAAAAATTATGTAAAACAATAACCAAATTCAAAACGAGTAACAAAACGAACTAATTAAATTTGACAAGAGTATCGCTAAAGGAGTACAAAATCCGTACCTGGAGTAAGCAATGTAATACCCAAAGTATATTCCAAATATGACTCGTTTAGATAAATATCAAAATAAATTCTATACATGATGCAATAGTCTAAAGAGTACAAATATGAGTTCCAAATATTAGCGCTATAATGAAACTATCATACTAATTTCACAAGGAACAATTATGTAAAACAATAACCAAATTCGAAACAAGTAACAAAACGAACTAATTAAATTTAATAACTGTATCGCTGAAGGAGTACAAAATCCATACCTGGAGTAAGCAATGTAATACTCAAAGTATATTCCAAATATAACTCGTTTAGACAAATATCAAAATAAATTCTAGATATGATGCACTAGTCTAAAGAGTACAAATATGAGTTCCAAATATTAGCGCTAAAATGAAACTATCATACTAATTTCACAAGGAACAATTATGTAAAACAATAACCAAATTCGAAACGAGTAACAAAACGAACTAATTAAATTTAACAACAGTATTGCTGAAGGAGTACAAATTCCGTACTTGGAGTAAGCAATATAATACCCAAAGTATATTCCAAATATGACTCATTTAGACTCCCTCCGAACTAATTAAAAGAATAAATTAATTATAAGTTTAATAAAGTTATAACATTACATTTAATAGTCATTACCTTTTATAATTCTACTAATCATCAAGATTTTCACATCTTATTGTTACTACTGTAATGTTTCAATTAACCAATTATGTTGCTTTATTATTATATTTTATTATTTTTATAATGTTCATGCGGGTCATTTATTGTTAGGCTAGCATATGCCCAACTTAAAGTCAATTAACCAATTAATTTTACATGTTTAAAACCCACTATCTATGATAACTTCCAAAAAGCATATTATACAATAATTTCAAGTTTCCAGAATATTGTTATATCTAAACATTAGAATGCATATATTATAATATATTTATTACATAATATTATGTAGTACAATCAATAACACTAAAACCTATTCCATTAACAACATCCCCACATCCGTTCTAATATATGAAATTTTTCATAACATGATACAATAGTATAATATTAACGTTACTTTGCCATGTTTAACTAACTGTTCCAAACAAACTACTCCAAATTATACCTTTATTCATTTGTTAGTACAAAGTTAAAAATCAAAATAACTTTACATGAGGTTCCCTCCCAGGGCATTCTTTTTAATACTAAACTATTAATTCAATTAACTCATTGCATGTTCCTCCCAATTCATGCTGTCATACAGGATACAAAAAGGTACCTATTAATCAAAGTAAATATATTACCTTGATTGGGATATTCCTCCTTTTTTCGTTTTCTGTTCTCACCACTGCTTTTCTCTGTTATTCAATTTGTATTAGAAGGGAGCCAGTATGGTTAGGTTTGAGTCATTTATTGATATATATTATTAACCCTCCTTATTTTAATAAA
Source organism: Panax stipuleanatus (assembly GCA_020205555.1). Lineage (NCBI taxonomy): Eukaryota > Viridiplantae > Streptophyta > Magnoliopsida > Apiales > Araliaceae > Panax > Panax stipuleanatus. The sequence continues at coordinate 166,471,260 of CM035115.1, forward strand.
TTTAAAATTACACAAATACAAATTAGACTCAATTAGTTTTAAGGTCCAATTTTACCAAATTCATTTATCCATCACTTATTAATAGTTATTAGCCCACATAAATTAAATGATTGGTTTGACCCAAATAAAATACAAAGTGCAAACAATATGTTTTAAAAATATATAATTTTATTTATTTATTTTTACCGGGTATTACATAGAGAATTGCCAACACGGTAAATGCCAACATAGTAGCCTGCAAGGAACACCCAACACATAATCAATCATATTCATTTACCCATATAAAAATATTAATTAAACAAATAAATTAAAATTTCAAAATTTCAGCTTAAAAAAATATAGTATATTAAGAACTCTTACGTACTAGATATCCAAAATTATGGTCAAGAAGTCTCTACACCAGGGGAAAAAATAATTCAAACTATATATATATATACACACATACGTCACAATACATATGTATCTCTATTAAAAGAATTACCCCTTGGTTGCCTTCCTTTTCAATAAATGACAACATATGCACATCATGTTGTAACATATATTCTATACTAGTTGTACCTGTCCGTGCTTTCGGCACTATTTAGCTTTGGACGGTGAGATTTATTTCAAACTTTGGTCAGTCCAGATGATTTTTGGGTTGAGCAGGAAATTCAAATTCAGTTGTGTTTTATTATATAGATTACTATGTGCCAACGTGTTTTAATCCCATATCTTAGAATACTTAAGTTGGTCCCTTAATGAAAGTCTCCTTCAATATAGTCTGTGTTTTTATTTATTTATTTAAAGTAAAATGCTTTTATATACCCTTCTAATCATTTACCAATCATATTCATCTCGCCTATTCATTGTCGATCATTCATATAGTACTACTCTTTCAACATAAAATTATTACTGTCAACTGACTATTTATAAAATTGAAATACAAACAAGACTAAAATATAGTTTGCAACCCAAAATTTGTAGGATTCTTCAGGTTTGCACTCTAATGTTTAATACGTATCTAAATGCAGTCCAAAGTTATTTATAGCTTAAAAAAACGACAGTTTACACCCAAAAGTGACGGTGTATTTTGTTTAGCGGAAAAGACCTTGTGTTGCATTATGACTAGTTAAAAGCCTCAGAGGGTACATTTTGTTTAGCAAAAAAGAATTTTAGGATGCTTTTTGATACGTTTTAGATATTGAGATGCAAACCTCAACAATCTTACAAACGTTGGGGTGCAAAGTGTATTTTAGTCTACAAATGATTAAAAATTTGAAAATGTAATGTAGTTTTGATATTTGGTATATATATTAAATATATAATAAATTTTATTATGCGGTGCGGTTATGGGGTTGTATCCGCAACCACGAAATGTGTGGTTAGTAGAAATAAAAACCGCACATCCGCATCCACAATTGTGCGGTTTTTTGATCTCCCCTAGCTGGACCTCAGTTTTAGAAACTGCTGTTGGTTTATATTTCATAATTCCATTCTCAGGACTCAGAAGGTAGAATATCTGATTAATTTCTGGGGAAGTACTGGAAAGGGAAAGAAACTAAGGAGCAAAAAAGAATAGGAAACGATGACATAATGAACAACACAGAAAAGACTTGTCACGGCCTGAGTACCGAATGGTGCTTTAAATTTTTTGTCATTGCCTATAACCAAGTGGTCTCATGTCGTTCTCCTCTACTGTTCTGTTGCCTCAGTATTGTACTAGTACTTAGTAATCCTGTACTATGTCAGATAAAAGCTTTATTCTCCACTTCTGAATATTAATCATGAGGTGGAAATTCTTTTCATGAGGAAGTCATATACATTGTCTGGATTGGATGCCGATAGTCCTCAAGCTCTAGTAGACATGTATCTGCTTACTCCAAAAGGGCATCTCTTCTTCAATGAGGTGCTAGAATTCTGGTATAGATTAGGGTATGTTATATTTGGAACAAGATTCAATCATTTCAATCTTTGGAGCTTTTGAAACTTAGAATGTGTAGAAAAGAAATCAACGAAAATGTAGCAACTTTTGTAGATACGGAGATTTTTCATATGGGGAAAAACATGATTCCCACATTTAAAATATTCAAAGTACCAGGAGCAACATGAACCTATCTTCACAGCCACCCGTCTAACAACAGTTGGATCATTTATATAACTTTTCTAGCTAGTCTAAAGGGTCATTTTCAGATATACGGAGGCATAAACATTTCAGAACTTGTAGCTTTGAGTTTTGTGTATATATTTGGACACCAGATAGGAACACGATAATATTACTAGGCAAGTGGGCTAGATCTTTGGTAATGATATATTTCTTTTTCCCTTTCTCCCCATTCAATTGCAGGAAGCCAAGGACAGTCGAATATTTGGCCCAGTTGACATGACAGACATAGTTGGCAGAGTCATATATTGCCTGAGAACCGCCGTGGATCATGGTCCTGTGCAGAACAGGTGAGTGAGCTGCTTAAAGTAAATAATCTCATTTGCATATATATATATATATACTGTATATGTAGGAGAATCTAATTGTTATTCTACTGTACCCCAGTCATTTCGGCATGCGAAGGGATTCCCCTGTATTAGAAGTTGAACTGGATGTTGATGAGATGGCTAAAAATCACAAAGCATAAAAATTCCCTGACTTGGTTTGTATGTCCAGTTTTTCTCCATTAGACCTCTTCTTTAGAGTACCAATGAATTAATCAAATAAAAGGTTTGGAATGTAATTTTGGACCAGTGGGTCCTTGACCAGGTATTGCAATCTGAATTGTTTGGTAACTCAGCTCTCTTATGTTGCAAGTAGTAGTACATTATATTGATTTTTTTTTACGTGACAATATGGTAGTAAAAACCGGCACCAGAAAGGAACTCTAGATGCTTCAACGGAATGATGGACAACAATATTGTTGCAAAAATAGTACTCCCTCCGTCCCAATAATAAGTGATGTTTTAGAGTTGAGTATAATCATTAAGGAAATGATTGTATAACATTAAATATAGTATCATTTGTCTATAATACCCTTTGTGTTAATAAGGAGAGAGAGAGAGTTAAAAGCATTTGGGTATTGAAGTAGGAGTAATGAGGTGTAATTTTAAAAATATTGTAATTAATGCTCTTAAATTTTCTAAAATATCAAATAATTTGGGACAAATAAAATAACCTAAAACATCACTTATTATGGGACGGAGGGAGTATCTTTACTGCCATAATTTTAAGCTCGGGATCGGATAGGCTCTAGTTAAAACCACACTATACTTCTGATGAAATTTTAATGAAAAGAAATTAGAAAAGAAGAAGGTAACTAATTAATTGCTACAACCTTTAATACAAAAGCTGTATAAATTCCATGACCAACTTTTGTTTTTTAAAATTTGAGAGATTCCCTGTATAAGTAATTAAAAAATAAATAAACACTAGAAAGAAAAAGGGATTCAAAGCAAAAATCCCTAGCTTTACCGTTACAATAAATAAATGTTATAATTAAGAATTTCATACAAAGTAATAATATTAACAAACTCGTACTAAAATTTGAGATCCTCATTCTTTAACAAAAATTATGTAATCAAACTCCACTAGGAAACCAAAATAATCACTTCATTATCGTTAAAATATAAACTTTAAAAAAATGTTTATGAAAAAGAAAAGAAAATAGAATACTAGTGAGATAATCGAATTTGTCAATTGATCACATATTCACATATAAGAATGCTCAATGAACGGACGGTGTATTTGGCCTTTTTGCCGAGAAGAAAACACTGCCAAATGCAAAACCCCCGCTACTCCCACTGAGACGTACGTACAACAACCACTTGTTCAATTTATCTATACAGTAGCCTAGTAATGTCGCAGCCAATTCATCTGAACATTCCCGGTGAGCTTTTAATCAATTTCTGAGTTGAAATCGTCCAGTGTATACTCCATTCCGTTTTCTTTTCTCCCTTTTCTGTGCAGTTCTATTATCTCTGTAGCTCTATTGATGTGTGCATACGCATACGCAAATGGTGTTTGTTCGGCCTTGTTTTGAAATCAAGTTGTGGGTAGCCTGTTACTCTTTGGCGGTTGCACTCTACCTGTTTGATGATTTGATTTTGTGTAATAGATGTAGGTTTATTTGCTAATATACGCCCACCTAATACCGAGTATGTTTTTGGCGTTTGTGCCATGACTTTGGGCGCATATTTCATCTAATGCTAAAAACCACCTGAGCTGGGTTCTGATAACTGCCTTTTTACAAGTTAGAGTTAGTCTTCATGCTCCTTGGCTCTTTAGGGCGATGGTGTTCAAACTGTGTGGAGCCTTGATCTTGTTTTACAAGGCATTTGTAAAAAGGGTCCTGTTGGGTTTGCTTATTTTAATATAGAATCACTGATTTTTTTGAAATGTCTTGGTATGCTTCCTGGTTTTCTTGCAGGTTATGGTCCATCAGATGGGAGCTGCCACCCTTGTTCAGGGGTTACTGGAAGAATAGTCAGTATATCCCCTTGCTCTTCTCGAAGAGACTTCCAAAACATTTCGCTCTTCAAATTCCAAGTTGTATCTCTGAAATGTGCTTCCAGGAGTATGTCTTCTGTTTGTAATGCAAGTTCTGGTAGCTACAGAAGAAACCCCGACTTCTCAAGGCAAAACAGGCATGGGTTTTCTCGCAATAGGAATAGGCAATTTGAAGAGAAAGATGGCGCTGATAACCTTGAAGAATCTGAATTATTCTCTTCAAAGAATGGCCCGTTATCTTCTGCCTCTGGTACCCCAAAATTCCAAGCCACCCCAACTCCAGGACCTAGGGAAAAGGAGATTGTTGAACTATTCAGAAAAGTCCAGGCTCAACTTCGAGAAAGAGCTGCAGTCAAGGAACAGAAGAAGAATGAAGATCCACAAGGACAAAGCAAACAGAATGAAACGGTTGATTCTCTCCTCAAGCTTTTAAGGAAACATTCGGTTCAACAAGGGAAGAGAAGCAATAGCACTGGTAGCAGCAGAGACTTCATACTGGATCAGCCTGAACCGAATGGCTCATTCTCGACAGAGAAAGGCTCAACCTTCTTCCGTTCTAATAACACAGTGAAGAAAAAGATTCAAGAAAGTGAATCCCCGTCTGTTAGCAGGCCGATATCAAGTTTTCAACGTAGATCTCCAGTTCCTCAAATAAAAAAACAGCCCATTTACCCTGATGAAGACACTATCAATTCTATCTCAGATACAAATTTAGAAGGGAAACAAATGGATACTGATCCTGAGCATGAAGGCGACCATGAGCCTAAGCTTAAGTTCAAGATGGAACCCGAACCCGAACTTGAACTTGAACTTGAACTTGAACTTGAACTTGAGCCTGAGCCTGAGCCTGAGGCAGAGTTGGAGTCCATTTTTCCTAATGGGGACGTGTTTGATGAGATGTCTGGCGATGAAACTGATGAAGGTAATAGCGATGATGATGATGCCGATGAGCCGAATATGAATGATCAGATAGACTTAAATGGAATGAAGCTAACTGAGTTGAGGGCACTTGCGAAATCTCGTGGCATGAAAGGTTTCTCAAAACTGAAGAAGCGTGAGCTCGTTGAGTTGCTAACTGATGGATCAATATGATGCCAGAAAGCATGAAGAAAGCAAACTGATTAGAACAGATCACCCACTCTACATTATGACAATATTAAGTTTAGGCTAATCCTTTTTGTCGTGATAAAGATTTCTATTTTCAGTTAATTTTTCTCTCTTTTAAGGTATGTTTTAAATTCAAAATTGATGTGAACTTATTTAATTTTAGACAGTATAATTAATTATGAAAATTTGTAAATTTCCTAATTAACTCTGTTAATTACAAAATTTATTATTTTCAAAAGTAAAAATGAAACATATAAATTAAATGCATTTATTTAAAAAAAAAAATCAGAAAATGTTAATTTGTGCCGTAATTTTTACTTTTTAGAGCCAATTAAGCCAAACAATGTAGAAAGCATCATAAACAAGAGATTTTATTATTATTATTATTATTTTTTATTCCTCTGGTTGGAGGTGGTTGTGATTTTCATATCTGGGAGGTTTGCATTGTATGTGGTAAAGGTGACAAACTCACGCGACTATTGCTTATTTGCCCTTCCCCACAGTTGATTTTGTTCCATATAAATATGTATGTTGAATACACTATTGCAAAATTTCACCCCATTTTTAAAAATAAACAAAAGTTTTAGGGAGTTCTTATAAAGGTTAATTTGAAACTTTATGGAGCTTCTGTATTACTACTCCTGTTGGGAAAATTAAAGTTGACATCTACTAATAATAAAAAAAAGGTTTAATTTTGTCACGAAACTAAATTGCGACTAAAAATTTAAGCAATAATATAAAATAATAACGATATTAATTTGTCCTCATATATAGCAGGATTTTATTTAATTAATTAAAAAATAAAGTACTACTATAATCTTTTACAAGAATCAGTGACTACAACACTTGAATCTTTATCCCATAATTAGTAAATTTCATAGCATATTCTATCACATTAAATATAAGTCAGAATCACTTTATCTCTTTAATAAATAAGTCGGAATCACGCTTCTGTCAGAGATATTTAACATCATTATTTATGATGATAATACCTAATAAATATATGTGCATATTTCACATTTGGAAGTATCATATGTAGCAACTTCTTAAAATAATTTTATGCATACCAGATACCAATTGTGCAATAATAAATAACAAAAATATTTTGAATTTTAATATTTAAATTAATAATAACACAATACTTTCTTCTTTATTACTGTGCACAAAACAACAACAAATAAACATAGAAGTAGTCAATTTCTTAAAGTATTTTTCTACAAAAGGGAGGAGGGGTATATTAGTCATTTAGATGATATTACATCTGGAAACCAATCATGGTACTTCTTTGCAATCTCATGCATATCATTCCTTTCCATTAATTCATAAACAAAAGGTTCTGGACTTTTTTATAATCATAGTTTAGATTCAATCCCCAATTAATCTTTTCATATCTCGTTATTTAATGTTAATAAAATTATTATTAAAATCGGCAATTTTAAAGGACCCCACCAAATTTTAACCCTTGTCTTTCTTCATGTTTCTCCTTTTTCTTTATTTTTTGTTCTTTCAACAACTCTCTGACTCTCTCTCCCTAAAAAATGAAGCACTTTCAAGAGGGTTGGCAAATGTTGAGTGAAGGGTGACACTGATTCTTAAAGATTAGTATTTCCATGGAGTTTTTTCATGTTAAAGCTTCGTTATTTATGGGGTTCATCAAGATCTGTTGATGCTTTCTCCATTTAGCTCGAGCTACAACAACAGAGGTTTGTTTTGATTCAGTTTTTTGAATTTTGAAAATTAGATATTATGTCTGTTATGAATTTAATGATCTTTGTTGTGATTATTATTTGATATGTTGATGGAATGATGGGTAGGACGGAGCAGAATTTGTTTTAAATCGAATTTCGCCTCTCTTTTTTTGGGTTTTGTTGTGACGGTTTAAATTATCTTGGCACTCTTTTGGTTTAGCTACGTATTTATACAAACATAGGTTGAGTAAAATTATGAGCAAAAGGTTGAGCTAAATTGACAATAAATTTTTTGTTCCTTTTCTTTTATCTATTTGGTGTTCTTTTTGGGGATGGTGGACCTTGGGTTTACGCAGGCAACAAACTTACAATGTTAGCAATAGTTTTTATAGAATGAAGTCATTTTGTTCTGTGCGCGCGTGTTGGGGTTGTGGGGTTATTAGAGATTTGAGTGAATTATGCTGCGAGAAAGCTAATCATTCCGTAGTTTCCAAGGCTTTTAGTTGTAAAAGTTGGGCTATGAAAGTGTCAAATTTCAAAGAAGTGGAACCTTTTAGCTCTAGCATGTACATAATCTTTGTTAGAATTTGAGGTAAATTGAAATGGATTTCATTAATCATTTGAGATGAATCTACATATCAATGTGTTCTACTCCATGAGTAGATTAAAATCAATTATTTGAAAGCTTAAATCCATGGGGTAATATGAATGAAGAATTTACTCCCAAAGGTCACTCTTAGAAATGTTAATAAATACTTGTGGTAAGCTAAGTCTCACATCGAGTAAGAACTAAACATTAAATGAGTATATATATAATTAGATTGCTCTAGGGTTTGAGTCCCAAGGGGCATCCCACTTTTTTTTTTGGGAGGGAGAGAGGACCTAGCTAAAACTTGGTTTGACCGCGCGTCGCCTACCGGTCGGGTTCGTGGGTCTGGGTCATTTTTTATTTATTAACATTTGAAGCAAGTGAGAAGCGAAGTTCAAAAAGTCAAACGCTGCGACACTTGACACCAGAGCCGCGACTCTCCAAAGCAATCCAAGGTGCACGCCTGACTTACTCGCGTCTGGCCTAAATGGTTGCACCTGTTTAGCCACACCTATTGACTTGTGTCCATTTGGTTTGCAAAGGTCGTGTCCCATCTGATGGGTCACTAAACCCTCCTATAAATACCATATGGGGGGCAGCTATTTGGATAATCCAAGCATCCAAACATTCTCAAGTCATTAAGGTCCTCATCATTTCTTAAGTCATTCATAGTTTATTGGAGAGAGTTCAGAACATTTGTTTTGATTTGTTGTGTGTTTTATTTATTGTGCTGCTATAACACACATTGTCATTGTATCATGGGAGACAAGTGTCGCTAACTCTAAGCACCAATAAGGAGGGCATAATTGTCTTAAGGACATAGTACCAAGTACTAGCCTTGACATACTAATTTTTCTGCATTTCAACTCAGGTGTACAACAAATAAGTTTATATATATATATATATATATATATATATCTAGTATTTGTTCTTTTTTCTAACAATCTTAAGACAATTACCTTATTATTATATATATATTTGCAATAAATATGACTACCGAATCTATTATTATAGTCGGTTCTTCTTTTACACCAATAATACCAAATGTGCCTATGAACTATTGAGAAAAAGCAGAAAGGTTCAATGGAACAGAATTCAAAAGATGGCAACAAAAGATGTTTTATCTCACTACGCTTAACTTGACAAGATTTCTTCATGAAAATCCTCCGTGCTTAGTGAGAATGAAACAGATAGGCAAATTATTGCAGTAATAGATGCATGAAAACATGTTGATTTTTTGTGCTGAAATTACATCCTCAATAGATTGGACAACACATTATACAATGTGTGTAGTTTTCTCAAAACGACAAGAGAACTATTAGATTCCTTGGATAAGAAGTATAAAACAGAATATGTCGGCACAAAAAAGTTCGTAGTTAGCAGATTTTTGGACTATAAGATGGTGGATTCCAAGGCTGTCATCAATCAAGTCCAAGAATTCAAGTAATCTTGCATGAAATATATGCAGAAGGAATGTCCTTGAGTGAATCTTTCCAAGTAGCAGCGATCATTAAAAAACTATCACCAATGTGGATAGATTTTAATAATTATCTCAAGCATAAGCGTAAAGAGATGAAACTTGAAGACTTAATCGTGAGATTAAGGATAGAAAAGGACAACCGTGGTTCTGAAAAGAAGTCGGGAAAAACCTATATGAAATTTAAAGCCAACGTGGTGGAACAAGGTCAAAAGTCTAAAAAGAGAAAGCATTTCGACAATGGGCCTCAACAGGGAACGAATAAAAAGTTCCAAGGCAAGTGTCACATTTGTGACAAGCCCGGATATAGGGCAAATGATTGTCGTAAACGCAAAGACCAGAACAAGAAGTCTGCACAAGCTAATGTAACAAAAGTGGATGGCCTTTTTGAAAACGTTTCTGAAATGAACTTATCAACGGTAGTGTTTGAAGTAAACTTGATTGGAAATCTCAAGGAATGGTGGGTAGATACTGGAGCAACCCGCCATGTGTGTTTTGACACGAAGATGTTCTCCACATCAAGAAATTGAGAATGGAGACCAATTATACTTGGAGAATTTTTCACATCCAAGATTGCTGGACAAGGAAAGGTGGTTCTAAAGATGACATCTGACAAGGAACTCACCCTCAACAACATACTCCATGTGCTTGATATTCGAAAGAATTTAGTGTTAGGATCTTTTCTTAGTCAATAGGGATTTATATTGGTCTTTGTGTCAGAGTCCTAACTAAAAATGGGATGTATGTGAGAAAGATATATATGAGCGATTAACTCTTTAAAATGAATGTATTGACAATTGTACCTTCCACTATAAATAAAAATACATCTTCTGCTTATATGCTTGAGTCATCTAATTTATGACATGGTAGATTAGGACATGTTAATTATAATAATATACGTAGATTAATTAATATGAAATTTTTAACAAAATGTGAGATTGACCCCAATAAAAAATGTGAAGTTAGCGTTGAGTTAAAGTTTCGGAAATTTTCTTTTATATCAATTGAAAGAAGCACGAAACCTGTTGAATTAGTACATACCGATAGTTGTGATTTAAACTACATACAAACAAGAAAGGGTAAGAAATGTTTTCTTACTTTTATAGATGATTGTACAAGATTTTGTTATGTTTACTTATTGAGAAGCAAAAATAAGCCTTTGAAAATGTTTATACATTACAAAAATGATGTTGAGAATCAACTTGATAAAAAGATCTAGATAATTGTGAATTTTCTTTTGGTGACATTTGTTCGTAACATGGTATAATACACCAAACGACTGCACTATATTCACCACAACAAAATGGTGTTGCTAAAAGAAAGAATAGAACATTAACAGAAATGATGAATGCGTTATTGTTAAGTTCTGTGCTACCTCAGAATTTGTGGGGAGAAACAATTTTTTCAGTAAATTATATTCTTAACCGAATACCTGAAAAGAAGTCTAATACATCACCCTATGAATCATGGAAAGGACGAAAAATCGTCTTGTAAACACTTAAAAGTATGGGGGTGCTTAGCAAAAGTAATGGTTTCTCCACCCAAAAAGGTAAAAATAAGACAAAACAATAGATTGTATATTCATTGGCTATGCTAATAATAGTAGTGCATATAGATTTTTGGTTAATAAATCAAAAATAGAGGAAATACATGAAAATATTATTATTGAGTCAAAAGATGTTGAATTTTTTGAAACAATATTTCCTAATAAAAAGGAAGAAGTGCTAAGTTCTAATGAATAGGAAACAAGTTCAAACAAAAGAACTTATGACACTGTTAGTGACACTGATCATGGTTTAGAAAATATTGATAAACCTAGACGTAGAAAATGTGCTAGAATATCAAAATCTGATGGTCCGAATTTTCTAACTTATTTGTTAGAAAATGAGTCTCAAACTTATAGAGAAGTGGTATCGAGTCCCGAAGCTCCATATTGAAAAGAGGCTATAAATAGTGAAATAGAATCCATACTGCATAATCGTATGTTGGAATTACTAGATCTTCCAGCAGGCTCTCTAAACCTCTTGGATACAAGTGGATATTCAAGAAGAAAATGAAAACAAATGGATCTATAGATAAATATAAAACAAGACTTGTAATCAAAGAATACAAACAAAATGAGGGTTTGTATTATTTTGATACATATTCTCCTATGACAAGAATATTCTCAATTAGGATATTAATAATCATTGCAACTATATACAAGTTGGAGATACATCAAATGGATGTGAAAACTTTCTTGAATGGTGATTTAGAAGAAATATACATGAAACAACCAGAAGGGTTTATTGTTTCAGGACAAGAAAAGAAAGTCTGTCAGGCTTGTAAAATCTCTTTATGGATTAAAAAAAACACCTAAACAATGACATGAAAAATTTTACAATACAATGGTGTCAAATGGTTTCAAGATAAATGAGTGTGACAAATGTATATATATCAAGGACACTGAAAAATGGTGTCATTATTTGCCTTTATGTGGATGATATGCTCATTATGGGTAATAATATTGAAATCATTAAAACTACTAAGAAAATGTTAAATAGTATGTTTGACATGAAAAACATGGGTGTTGCCGATGTAATATTAGGAATTAAAATTTCTAAAACATCGGATGGGTAAGTGTTATCACAATCATACTATATTGAGAAAATACTCAGGAAATTTAATCAATATGATTGCAATCCTGTGGAAACACCAGTAGATATAAATCTACACATGTCGAAAAATAAAGGAGAGAACATATCACAACCTGAGTATGCACAAATAATTGAAAGCCTTATGTATGTAATGAATTGTACACGTCTTGACATAGCATATGCTGTTAATAAATAGAGTAGATTTACAAGCAATCCAGGACAAGATCACTGAAAAACGATTATAAGAGTTTTAAGGTATTTAAAATATACTCAAAACTTTGGATTGCACTATTTGAGATATCCAGCAGTACTTGAAGGATATTGTGATACGAACTGGATATCAGATACAAAAAACTCTAAATCCACAATTGGCTTTGTGTTTACACTAGGTGGAGGTCCTGGAGGAGCAGTATCATGGAAATCTTCTAAACAAACATGCATTGTTCGATCAACGATGAAATCTAAGTTTATTGCATTGGATAAGGATGGAGAAGAAGTTGAGTGGCTTCGTCACTGTTTAGAAAATATTCCTATGTGCCTAAACCCCTGTGTCGACTGTTTGTATTCATTGTGATAGTCAATCAGCAATTGGAAGGGCACAGAGTCACATGTATAATGGTAAGTTTAGACATATTCGTCGTAGACACACCATAAAACAATTGCTCTCTAATGGCATTATGTCTCGAAAGAAAATATAGCGGGTCCGTTAACTAAAGGTTTGACTAAAGAGCATGTAAAAATGACATTGAGGGGAATAAGTTTAAAGCCTATAAATAAGGATTGTTATGGTGGAAACCCAACCTAGTTGACTGAAGATCCCAAGATCTAGGTTCAAAGGGACAACTAAATTGTGAATGATTCAACCAAATCACTATGAATAAATTAATTTCTTTTACTCATTCTTATGATACGAGATAGTGATACCTGCAATGGTTTTAGGATAAGTTGTGCTTTTAATGATTCTTATATCTTGATAATCAAATGGGGTATGTCAGGATACTCTTATTAAGAATCACTTATGTGAGTGTGAACTGGGTCAATTCTATGAGAATGATAAAGCTATACTTCTCTAGAGCACTCATAAATCCGAAAATGTTCAGGGCCGAAATGAACAAAATCATGAGAATTAAACAATGTTTGGAAATATTCTATGTGAATTTCTATTGTCTCGATTTACACAAACAGTTGGACAGTTCAAGACATCACGTTCACTGAACAACCAGTAAACCCGATAGTTTTTCACAAGAGAAGGTTCAAAGCTAGAAGCCACCTCTCTCTATACAGATGATTTCTAGTTCTGTCTCTCTTAGAGTCTGCATAACATTTGCATAAAGCTGGCAGTCAATTTCATTTATGTGGGGGATTGTTAGAATTTGAGCTAAATTGAAGTAGGTTTCATTAATCATTTGTGATGAATCCACATATCAATGTGTTCTGCTCCATGATTAGATTAAAATCAAGTATTTGGAAGCTTAAATCCATGGGTTAATTAATGAGAAATTTACTCCCAAAAATCATCATTCGAAATGTTAATAAATACTTGTGGAAAGTTAAGTCCCACATCGAGTAAGAACTAAATATTGAGTATATATACAATTAGATTGCTCTTGCTTTTGGGCCTTAAGGGACACCCCACTTTTGTGGAGGGGAAAGGACCTAACCAAGACTTGGTTTGACCGTGCGCTGCCATCGACTGACCGACCAGGCTCTCGACCAGGCTCGTGGGTCTGGGTCATTTCTTATTTATTAACATTTGAAGCAAGCTTAACGAAGTTCAGAAAGTCAAGCACCGCGACACTTGACACCAGACTGGTGGCGCACCCGCGGCGCTAGGATCAGAGCCGCGGCGCTCCGAAGCGATCCAAGGTGCACTCGCGTGCTTGACTTGCTCGCGCTTGGCCTGAATGGTTGCACCTGTTCAGCCACGCCTATTCACTTGTGTCCTTTCGGTTTGCAAGGGTTGTGTTCCATCTGATGAGTCACTAAACCCTCCTATAAATACCATATGGGGGCATCCATTTGGATAATCCAAGCATCCAAACATTTTCAAGTCAATCAAGTCCTCATCATTTGTGACACCCCCAAATCTGGGTACTTCAATTCCACGGGACTTGGTGTTCACTGTACGAATATCATCTATCTATCTACCCATAGTAAATGCAAACCATGCAATAAATAAAATTAAATCCTCCCCTTATGAGGTTACAACATCTGAGTAATAAATAAAATAAATCTCAGGTCATACTAACCTTAAACATCCGTGCGGAATATAAACAAATAAATAAGTCTTACACAACTCTAATATAAGTCTGAAACATAAACAAATAAAATAAACAAGTCTTCATCACTTGTTGACCTTGCCCTTGCCTTTGCTAGTAGAAGGCTCGTTGGACCTTTCGTTCTTAACTGCAATGTTATTATTACGCAAGAGTGAGCACGATTGCCCACAAGTATAATAATATGACAACAATATAATAACATGCGAGTGAATCAAAGACATCTGAATAAAGAAACTCAACTTTTGACTCAAGAATTAATAACAGGAATCAAAAGAATGTCTGAGGGTCATAAGACCTTGAACTATGTCCTAGGTTGTAAAGTTTTTATGCTTTAAACCTTTAACAGTCATAAGACTATGGACTCTACTTCTCGTACTTAGGGGGATCAGCCCTTAGTACCATACTGTGCACAATATCTCAACGCTAAAGCGTAAATAATCCCCTTTTACAGGGTGGTTCATCTCAGTTTTGACATCAGAGTCCGCACAAAAGGAAGTTTGGTTTGGATAAACTCAATAAGTATTTTGGAATTTAGAACGTTCATCAACTATGGACTAGTCGAATCAATAAGGGTTCACTAGTCCTATAAGGTTCAACAATAACATCGATATTCAACTTGAATAATAAATTTCAAGAGTATACAATCGAATAAGTATTGTATAACTGAGTCATGCTTTTAAAAGAGTTACAATATGTAATATGAATTTCGAACTGGAACAATTAAGAACACGAGCTTACTCGATATAGAAACACAAGTCTAAGACTTAATAAATGAATAAATTAAAATTTAGGGAACTTGCTAAATTAATAAGTTAGGGATAGGATACTTGCCTCTTGCACAAGCTACAAATATAATTACAATTCACTTCCTCAACGTCCTACACATTACATTATGTATACGACATCGATTAGTTTTCATAACTACCATGTTTAACTGTAGAACTATTCACTTAAGTTCGACTTACAACTTGGTTTATAATATTACTCAATGGCTAACCACATAACATGAATGTAAACTCACAACATGCATATCACACATGTATAGCCCTTTAAACAATCATAATCAAGTTTTACAATTACGATATTCAAGTTCGCACTTAGTTTGTTAACTTGAACCTTCACATTATCTTATACATGTCAATAAATTAATTTATTAATCATGAACTTCAAATCATATAATATTCATGTATGTAACTTAAAATATATTTTATTATCGAGAACACTACACTTGTGTGCGTGCATGTCCGAAACCCTCCGATTGCCTCCGAATACGCATCAGTCACAAAGATGGCCATTTTTACCCATTTTAACGATTTCAAATTGAAAAACTTAAAGAATGAAAGTTGTAGGTCTACTCGTTATCTTTCTAAATCATCTTGAATCGCCTTAATCGGAGTTCGTATGAAAAAGTTATGCTTATTTTACTACAGGAGGTCAAAACAGTCTCGAAAATAAAAAAAAACAAAGGCTCCTGGACAGCCCTTATACCCATTGGGGCGGGTCCTAATACCCATGAACACCCGCTGGGGCGGGTCCCCCTGCTGGTGCACTCCCTGGTTCGCGATTTTGACAGTTCGTTGGCCCAATTACTCCAATTAAATGCAAATTAAACTCACACAGCGATTTCTATGAAGTACGAACTTCATAGAAAAATCATACAATGTTACTAACATGTTTTTAACATCTTAAATCATGCAATTACTCGAATCAAATCATTAAATTTCACTGTTCTTGGTGTTCTTGACGATTTTGAAGAAAATCAAGAAATTCAACATTACGGATTCGTTATAACACCGAATTCGTTCGTTTAACTTCCGTTTTGTTCGTATAAACGTGTACAATCATATGCAAATGTTAATTCAAAGTTAAACCATCGATTCATGGTATAAAATTTGTACGTAAGGGCCGTATGGCCATATATACGACTCTGTAATTTTTGAAAACCCAATTTAAACAAAATTCGATTACTGCAAGTTATGCATATATGGCATATAATATGTTATAAACACATATGAACACACATATAGCCATATAATGAACAAATATCAATTTTTTCCATTCACAGAGAATTTTTAAAGCACGTAAATGGAAAACTCCGTAACTTTTGAAAAATCAAATTAAGCATAACTACATGGATTTAATCGCATTAAATCATGCATACATGATATACAACATGTTATGATCATACAATAACACATATAAAATCATATCATACATTAATTATCAAATTAGTTATTCACAGAGAATTTCTAACATACGGTTAATGGAAAACTTTAAGAACTTGAATTTAAAAACTTAGGAGAAGGAATTACCCTTGCTAGTTTGTGAAGATGATTCAAGGATGATGAAAATCTTCTCTCAATTCTCTGTGTTTTCTTCGTTGAGTTTTTCTCTCTAAAATTTTACTCTGATGAAATATAAAATTTTATATGTTATATGTTTATATAAGCCTATATAATTATACGCATATTCAAGCTGGTGGAGTCGTGGTCGGTTAATGCCCTTAGTGGGTTAACTGGCCAACTCCTCATAGGGCCTCGTTTGGCTAGCTCATTTATTTCTCCTTTCCACTTATTTTAATAAACTTTTATTATATAGTAAATCGTCACACTTCTAATTAATCAATTAATGTTATTTAAATCACTTAAATAAAATAGCATAAATTCATATTAAATCACATAGTCACATAATTAAAATTCTCATTCATTAATTATGCCAAATCATTAAATCTCTAATTAATTATTTAAATTAATTAGAATAACATTATGCTTATTAATTAATATATTAATCAAATAAGCTCAATTAAATACATACTTTGAATATAAAATTCACCACATTAATTTAACTAATGTGACACGTATAATTAAATTAATCTACCATAATTTCATCAATTAATTATTTAACTCAATAATTAAATCATCGAAAAATATTTATTTAATTCAATAAATATTCAATTTAAATTACAAAAATCTTGTTCGTCACATCTTTCCCTCTTTAAAAGGATTCTGTCCCCAGAATCACGGTTCAATTAAAAATTCGTCCCGTTACATTCTCCCCCCTTACAACGATTCTGTCCCCAAAATCACATATACAAAAAATTTAAGTAAATAAATCTGGGTAATTCTTCATCATATGCTCTTCGAGTTCCCACGTAGCTTCTTCAGCATTGTGGTTCCTCCAAATTACCTTAACAGAAGGTATAACTTTGTTTCTGAGGACTTGCTCTTTCCTGTCAACAATCTGAACAGGAATTTCTTCATAGGATAAGTCTTTTTCAAAATGTAGGGGTTCATATTCAATCACATGTTTGTAATCGGGTTTGTAGGGGCGTAAAACTGAAACATGAAAGTCGTTGTGGACATTCTCAAGCGCTGGAGGTAAGGCTACCTCATACGCAACTTCTCCAATCCTTCGCAGTACTTCAAAGGGTCCAATGAACCTTGGGCTCAATTTTTCCTTCTTACCGAATCTGATCTTCCCCTTCCAGGGAGAGACTTTCAAGAACACATAGCTTCCCGATTCAAACTCAACGTTCTTACGGTGTGGATCGGGGTATTTCTTCTGTCTATCCTGAGCGGCTACCAGTCTTGTCCGGATCACTTTGACTATCTCTGCTGTCTGTTGTACCAACTCTGGACCTAGCAATTGTCTCTCGCCAACTTCATCCCAGTATAGCGGAGTTCTGCATTTTCTTCCGTACAACGCTTCTTAAGGCGGCATGCCAATACTAGCGTGGTAACTGTTGTTGTAACCGAATTCCACTAGTGGTAGGTGATCATCCCAATTTCCTTTAAAATCTATGATGCATGCTCTCAACATATCTTCCAATGTTTGGATCGTTCTTTCACTTTGCCCGTCTGTCTGAGGGTGATAAGCTGTACTCATTCTCAACTGTGTCCCCATGCATTCCTGTAGTCGCTTCCAGAAGTTTGATGTGAAGCGCGGATCTCTGTCGGAAATAATTGACACCGGAACTCCGTGCCTCGAAACAATCTCTTTCACATATAACCTTGCCAACTGATCTAAGTTGAATCTGATTTTGATCGGAAGGAAGTGTGCTGATTTCGTCAGTCGGTCAACGATAACCCATACTGCGTCGTAGCCTTTCTGAGTCGTCGGAAGGCCAACCACGAAATCCATCGTAATGTGTTCCCATTTCCATTCTGGGATTTCCAGGGGTTGTAGCAAACCACTCGGCCTCTGATGTTCTGCTTTTACTTTCTGACAGGTCAGACACTTTGCAACACACTCAGCAACATCTCGTTTCAAATTCGGCCACCAGAAGTGCTGTCGAAGATCCTGGTACATCTTGGTACTACCGGGGTGAATCGAATACCGTGAGCTATGAGCCTCGCTCAAAATGTCATCCTTAATCTCTGGCACTGACGGTACCCAAACTCTGTTCTCAAATCTCAGTAGTCCCTCACTGTCTATCTTGAATCTCAGTTCGGTTCCTTCAGATATCTTTTTCTTAACCTTTTCACATTCTTCGTCCTGAAGTTGAGCTTCTTTAACTTTATCCAATAGGATTGTACCAGTTTGCATCTGAAACAACTTCTCGTCAATCTCCATCGGATACTTCACTTCCAATTTCAGCTTTTCCATTGCTGAAATTAGCTCCTCCTGAGCAGTCAACATCATCAATTTCTCCCGACCCTTTCTGCTTAAGGCGTCGGCAACCACATTAGCCTTACCCGGATGGTATAAGATTTTACAGTCATAGTCCTTAATTAACTCCAGCCACCTTCTCTGGCGCATATTCAAGTCCTGTGTAAAAATATATTTCAGACTCTTGTGGTCTGTATATATTTCACACTTCTCCCCATAGAGATAGTGTCTCCAAATTTTCAAAGCAAATACCACTGCAGCTAACTCCAAGTCATGGGTCGGATACCCTTTCTCATAGTCTTTCAATTGTCGTGACGCATACGCAATGACCTTGCCGTTTTGCATAAGCACACAGCCAAGTCCTTTATGCGACGCATCACTATAAACCACAAAATATCCTGTGTCATCCAGAAGGGATAACACAGGTGCTGAACTCAACCTCCTCTTAAGCTCTTGGAAACTTTCCTCACACTTCTCTGTCCAAACGAATTTCACCGATTTTCTTGTCAAATTTGTCAACGGAGTTGCGATCTTGGAAAAGTCCTGAATGAATCTTCTATAATAACCCGCCAATCCAAGAAAACTCCTCACTTCTGACAGTGTTTTCAGCTGATCCCAGTTCATCACAGCTTCGACTTTAGAGGGATCTACCGAAATTCCGTCCTTGTCGATCACATGTCCAAGAAATTGCACTCTTTCAATCCAGAATTCACATTTCGAAAATTTAGCGTACAACTTCTCTCTTCTCAACGCCTCTAATGTTAACTTCAGATGTTCTACATGTTCTTCCTTGGTCTTTGAGTATACTAAAATATCGTCGATAAAGACCACCACGAATTTGTCCAAAAACGGCTTGAACACTCCATTCATTAAGCCCATGAATGCTGCAGGAGCATTCGTTAGACCAAATGACATTACCAGAAATTCATAGTGACCATATCGAGTCCTAAATGCTATCTTTGGAACATCCTCTGGCCTCACCTTCAGCTGATGATAGCCACTCCTCAAGTCTATCTTTGAAAAGTACCTTGCACCCTTCAATTGGTCAAACAGATCGTCGATCCTCGGTAATAGATATCTATTCTTAATTGTGACCTTATTCAGTTCTCTATAGTCGATGCAAAGCCGCATCGTCCCGTCCTTCTTCTTCACAAACAACACCGGCGCTCCCCACGGCGATACGCTCGGTTGGATGTACTTCTTGTCCAGTAACTCTTGTAGTTGTACCATTAACTCTTTCATCTCTACCGGAGCCATCCGGTATGGTGCCTTCGATATTGGGGCCGTCCCTGGGGCCAAATCGATCACAAACTCAACCTCTCTGTCTGGCGGAAGTCCTGGCAGATCATCCGGAAATACGTCTATGAAGTCCCTCACGACTGGTATATCTTCCACTTTCGGGTTTTCTTTACGACTATCAACTATGTAGGCTAAATATCCTACACAGCCTTGTCTTAACAACTTCCTGGCCTGCATCATCGTCAGACAACTTGCTTGTCTAGGCGATTTGCTGCCATAAAACACAACCTTTGACGGGGTCATAAGGTTGATACACTTCCTCTGGCAATCAATTACAGCCCCATAATTGACTAGGTAATCCATTCCCAGAATAACATCGAATTCCCCAAGTCTAATCGGGATAAGATCTACGTTCATAATATTACCCTTAATATCTACTCTACAGTTCTTGTGTACATACCTAACAGGGATCACTTCTCTATTCGCAATCTCTATGTTCATGGGGTATTCTAACTCGTCTATAGGAAGTTCTAAGTTCTTAGCAAAGTCATCGGATATAAATGAACAAGTAGCACCCGAATCAAATAGTACATAAGCATTAACTTTATTGATCGGAATGATACCTGACACCACATCGCGAGACTGTACAGCATCCTGTACGGTCATGTTGAAGGTCCTGGCGGTCGGTCGGTTGGTTGCGGTTGGTCCCGTGATATTTAGAGCACTTCCACTGCTGTTTCCCCTGTTCCCTCCTGATCCTGCCCCTCCAGATCCCTTCTTGGGACAGTCCCTTGCCAAATGGTTCTTTGAGCCGCAAGTGAAGCAAGCGCCCTTCTTTGGGTTCGGACAGTTAGGTGCTATGTGGCCTTCCTGCCCACAATTGTAGCATACTCGTTTTCCTTTCATACAGACCCCCAGGTGAGCTTTTCCGCAGGTCGGACATGCTTCGATCCTCGTCTTCTGACCTCCTTGCTGATTCCCAGTTGATGAGTTATCATTCCACTTCCTCTTCTGATTATTACTCCCTCCCGTGTTGCTACCACTAGCCTTGTTGATTCCTTCACCTTCACTCTTCTTCTTTTTTTGATCTTGGTTATACTTTGTAATAGCGTCACTCCCACCTTCAGCGAGAATGGCCTTCTCCAACACCCCAGCAAAAGTGTTCAATTGGAACATTGACACTTTGCTATACAACCAGGGCTTCAGGCCCTGCTCAAACCTCCTTGCCTTCCTCTGATCGGTGTGCACTTGATACGTGGCAAACCTAGCCAACTCATTGAATTTCGCCGCATATTCCAGTACGGACATATTCCCCTGTTTCAGCTCCAGGAACTGGACCTCCATTTGATTCTGCGAACTGGTCGGAAAGTACATCTCGAAGAACATCTCTTTAAACCTCTCCCAAGTAATCACACCTTCACCTCCCCGGACCTTATTCGCTTGCCACCAATAGCTGGCCTCGGATTTTAGCATGAACGTTGCATAGGCGGTTTTCTGGTCTTCTCTGACTCTCGCAACGTCGAAAACTTTTTCCATCTCCATAACCCAAGTTTGAGCTTCTATTGGGTTCATGGTGCCTTTAAACTCTGGCGGTCCCACCGCCTTGAAGTCCTTGAACGTTGTGTTCGGTGGAGCTTGAGGTTGGTTGTTAAGCGCTCCAGCAAGTAAGTTCGCCAACTGCTGAACGGGGTTAGCATTGGCGTCGTCGTTGTTGTTAGTTGACCCTTCCTGGGCCGGTCGACGGTTTGGTCTTCTTCTTGGCGGCATATTTCTGTTAAGATATACGCTTATTAGAACTTTAATCAATCTTTTAAATATATAAGGCTTAACTTAAACATTTAGACACAATCAGTCAACACATTATCTCAAATAAACTCTGATATATTACTAAATCAAAAGTTTTAACATAATACGATAGCATCACTGCTATTTACATCAACTATCCTGAGATAAAGAATCTACAGGATTTAAAACATAAAATATTCCTCTGTTTATAAACACATTGGAATTTACATTATTAACTACCAGATAGGTTTTACAAAATCAAATGTTCCTATCACTGCCCATTAAGGCGACGAACAGCTTTGCCACGCTCTTCTTCCATAATCCGAGACATCGTCCTGCGATCTAGCATGTATGACGGTAGTCCTTCGAACTGAATTGGGTACCTCATAACCCGATCCTGGGCCTCATTAATTGCATATTGAAGCGTAGAGTACGTCTCCTCAAGCTTGGCCTTCTTCGCCCGACAATTATCTTCTGCGAGATCTGCTCGTCGTGATTCCCTTACCCAAAGCCTCCTCTGCTATGGTCAGCCTTGCTGATTTCTCTTTCAGTTCATTCTTCAATTCCTCTATTTCCTCTGACTTCTGCTTAGTTTGGCCTTTCTCGTGAACCAAATTCCACTCTACATTTCCCAAACGTGTGTGAAGAGCCTCAACCTCTCCATCCCTCAGCTCGATGGTAGACTGTTGAGTAACCGACCGCTCCCTCAGCTCCTGAACAGTCTCCCTCAGCTCTTGAACAGTATCACATAACTCTATGTTACGGTCATACAGCTCGTCATACATCTCGGCACTGATAGAGCTCGGCGGGAACTCTTCAGGGTCTTCCTCCTCCTCTACGGCTGCCTCAGCCTGAACCTCAATCTCCTCAGGGTCTTCCTCAGAGTCCTCATCTGAATCAGACACCGGCACATACTCCTGACCAATGACTGTGATCAAGGGTGATGGCTCTCGTTGACTAACTGCTCCCAGACTACGTGGATATCTCGGGGCTCCTCTTCTCTAGCCTCTAGGGGTATAAGGTCCCTGGACTGACTAGGTTCTCCAGCATCTGTCATCCTGACAAATAAAATTTTAAGTTTTAGTAATTACGTGATGTTAATCGATACTCGAATATATAAGTATATGCACATAACACATAAGGTAAGTTATTATCTTTCTTAGAACTCGATAAGAGTTATCATTACTATGTTCTCGATCTCTAAAAAGGCTACTATCCTAAGGTTTTCCCCCAACCTAAGGTTCATAACCTACAACTCTGATACCAACCTGTAACACCCCCAAATCCGAGTACTTCAATTCCACGGGACTTGGTGTTCACTGTACGAATATCATCTATCTATCTACCCATAGTAAATGCAAACCATGCAATAAATAGAATTAAATCCTCCCCTTATGAGGTTACAACATCTGAGTAATAAATAAAATAAATCTCAGGTCATACTAACCTTAAACATCCGTGCGGAATATAAACAAATAAATAAGTCTTACACAACTCTAATATAAGTCTGAAACATAAACAAATAAAATAAACAACAAGTCTTCATCACTTGTTGACCTTGCCCTTGCCTTTGCTAGTAGAAAGCTCGTTGGACCTTTCGTTCTTAACTGCAATGTTATTATTACGCAAGAGTGAGCACGATTGCCCACAAGTATAATAATATGACAACAATATAATAACATGCGAGTGAATCAAAGACATCTGAATAAAGAAACTCAACTTTTGACTCAAGAATGAATAACAGGAATCAAAAGAATGTCTGAGGGTCATAAGACCTTGAACTATGTCCTAGGTTGTAAAGTTTTTATGCTTTAAACCTTTAACAGTCATAAGACTATGGACTCTACTTCTCGTACTTAGGGGGATCAGCCCTTAGTACCATACTGTGCACAATATCTCAACGCTAAAGCGTAAATAATCCCCTTTTACAGGGTGGTTCATCTCAGTTTTGACATCAGAGTCCGCACAAAAGGAAGTTTGGTTTGGATAAACTCAATAAGTATTTTGAAATTTAGAACGTTCATCAACTATGGACTAGTCGAATCAATAAGGGTTCACTAGTCCTATAAGGTTCAACAATAACATCGATATTCAACTTGAATAATAAATTTCAAGAGTATACAATCGAATAAGTATTGTATAACTGAGTCATGCTTTTAAAAGAGTTACAATATGTAATATGAATTTCGAACTGGAACAATTAAGAACACGAGCTTACTCGATATAGAAACACAAGTCTAAGACTTAATAAATGAATAAATTAAAATTTAGGGAACTTGCTAAATTAATAAGTTAGGGATAGGATACTTGCCTCTTGCACAAGCTACAAATATAATTACAATTCACTTCCTCAACGTCCTACACATTACATTATGTATACGACATCGATTAGTTTTCATAACTACCATGTTTAACTGTAGAACTATTCACTTAAGTTCGACTTACAACTTGGTTTATAATATTACTCAATGGCTAACCACATAACATGAATGTAAACTCACAACATGCATATCACACATGTATAGCCCTTTAAACAATCATAATCAAGTTTTACAATTACGATATTCAAGTTCGCACTTAGTTTGTTAACTTGAACCTTCACATTATCTTATACATGTCAATAACTTAATTTATTAATCATGAACTTCAAATCATATAATATTCATGTATGTAACTTAAAATATATTTTATTATCGAGAACACTACACTTGTGTGCGTGCATGTCCGAAACCCTCCGATTGCCTCCGAATACGCATCAGTCACAAAGATGGCCATTTTTACCCATTTTAACGATTTCAAATTGAAAAACTTAAAGAATGAAAGTTGTAGGTCTACTCGTTATCTTTCCGAATCATCTTGAATCGCCTTAATCGGAGTTCGTATGAAAAAGTTATGCTTATTTTACTACAGGAGGTCAAAACAGTCTCGAAAATAAAAAAAAACAAAGGCTCCTGGACAGCCCTTATACCCATTGGGGCGGGTCCTAATACCCATGAACACCCGCTGGGGCGGGTCCCCCTGCTGGTGCACTCCCTGGTTCGCGATTTTGACAGTTCGTTGGCCCAATTACTCCAATTAAATGCAAATTAAACTCACACAGCGATTTCTATGAAGTACGAACTTCATAGAAACATCATACAATGCTACTAACATATTTTTAACATCTTAAATCATGCAATTACTCGAATCAAATCATTAAATTTCACTGTTCTTGGTGTTCTTGACGATTTTGAAGAAAATCAAGAAATTCAACATTACGGATTCGTTATAACACCGAATTCGTTCGTTTAACTTCCGTTTTGTTCGTATAAACGTGTACAATCATATGCAAATGTTAATTCAAAGTTAAACCATCGATTCATGGTATAAAATTTGTACGTAAGGGCCGTATGGCCATATATACGACTCTGTAATTTTTGAAAATCCAATTTAAACAAAATTCGATTACTGCAAGTTATGCATATATGGCATATAATATGTTATAAACACATATGAACACACATATAGCCATATAATGAACAAATATCAATTTTTTCCATTCACAGAGAATTTTTAAAGCACGTAAATGGAAAACTCTGTAACTTTTGAAAAATCAAATTAAGCATAACTATATGGATTTAATCGCATTAAATCATGCATACATGATATACAACATGTTATGATCATACAATAACACATATAAAATCATATCATACATTAATTATCAAATTAGTTATTCACAGAGAATTTCTAACATACGGTTAATGGAAAACTTTAAGAACTTGAATTTAAAAACTTAGGAGAAGGAATTACCCTTGCTAGTTTGTGAAGATGATTCAAGGATGATGAAAATCTTCTCTCAATTCTCTGTGTTTTCTTCGTTGAGTTTTTCTCTCTAAAATTTTACTCTGATAAATATAAAATTTTATATGTTATATGTTTATATAAGCCTATATAATTATACGCATATTCAAGCTGGTGGAGTCGTGGTCGGTTAATGCCCTTAGTGGGTTAACTGGCCAACTCCTCATAGGGCCTCGTTTGGCTAGCTCATTTATTTCTCCTTTCCACTTATTTTAATAAACTTTTATTATATAGTAAATCGTCACACTTCTAATTAATCAATTAATGTTATTTAAATCACTTAAATAAAATAGCATAAATTCATATTAAATCACATAGTCACATAATTAAAATTCTCATTCATTAATTATGCCAAATCATTAAATCTCTAATTAATTATTTAAATTAATTAGAATAACATTATGCTTATTAATTAATATATTAATCAAATAAGCTCAATTAAATACATACTTTGAATATAAAATTCACCACATTAATTTAACTAATGTGACACGTATAATTAAATTAATCTACCATAATTTCATCAATTAATTATTTAACTCAATAATTAAATCATCGAAAAATATTTATTTAATTCAATAAATATTCAATTTAAATTACAAAAATCTTGTTCGTCACATCATTTCTTAAGCCATTCATAGTTTATTTGAGAGAGTTCAGAACATTTGTTTTGGTTTGTTGTGTGTGTTATTTGTTGTGCTGCTATAACACACGTTGTCATTGTATCCTGAGAGACAAGGGCATAGTACCAAATACTAGCCTTGACATTCTAATTTTTCTGTATTTCAACTATGGTGTACAACAAATAAGTTTATAGATATATATATCTATTATTCATTCCTTTTCCTAACAATCTTTTCAACTGGGTTGGGTAATTTATTTGAAAGAACTATGGAAAATTAGTTTATTTCATGCTTCCATATACTTCTCATGCTCATTAAAGTGTGAGTGGGAGGACAGGATAATTTAGTCATGCAGGGGGGGAGGGTTAGGTATGATTATAAATTGCGGGTCTTGCATTGTACCGCATTACATATGGAAAATATGACGTTCCACTGTTCCAAGTGGAGGTTTAGCTAGAGACTTGCTGGAAGATCTGTACAATCTTCCTCACCTTATGCAAGACAAATAGAATCACTGATGTTATTTCAGTAAAGAATAGTTTGACATAATATTTGACCTGTACTGAGGTTTAGAAAGTACTTCTGAAACAAAATGTGCTGGCAGTTGTTTAAATTAGGCAAATCTAAAGACTAATATTTTTGATATTTTCATAGCTTAATATAAAGCTGAATAATTAAACTATTCATGCCGTGATAGCCTGAAACTATTTATTTGTTTCTATTTCCCCTTAATTAATGTTCTGAGTTATAAATTTTTGCTGCTCTATAAACAGGTCAGATGGACACAACGTCCGTCGGTTGTCTTATTAACAGCATTTCTCGATTTGTTCATCTACTCTCATGCCTTCCACTGAAGACCATGCCTACTCAGAAGGAGTACAGGAATATAGCCAGTTCATTGAAACTTTTGAAACGAATTCTTGATAATGTTGTTGATTCCAAAGTAAGTTCAGATGAGATTTTGTGTAAAGAGTGCGAAGAACTGGATGTCGCTGTTAATGAGGCTAGGGATTTTATCGAGAACTGGTCTCCTGAGATGAGCAAGATTTGCAGCGTGAGTACCTTCTTTGCTTTCAAAACCATGGCAATGTGATGCCACAAATGATAATATAGACTATAGATCCTTCTGGTTTTCTGGTTGAAAAATATCATACACTGGTTGTTACTTAAATTTATTATGAACTGAGTTTTATATTTTCTCCAGACTTTAGCAAAAATACTTCATATATATATATATATAGATGGCCTTTCTTTCTAACCTCTGCTTAAATCCTTAGTTCTCATTCTACTACTAAATTCTGGAGAACTAAAATTCTTGAATTTTGTAAAACAGGCAATTATGAATCTTATTGAGTAGCATTTGGTTGTCATTTTGTTCTTTTTGTAATGTCTGATTTCAAAAGATCTGGTATGAAAGAAAGTAAAAAGATATCAGTACTATTTTCCAAACACTTATCATTGGTTTACTTATTTTTTGTGTCCTTTAATCTCCTCTAGGTTCTGCAGAGTGAACCGTTGATGATCAAAATCCAAAGCTCTTCAGTCCGTATATCTCACATTTTATGTAGATTATTAGAGTCATCACCATCTACTTCAAGTTCAGCTGAGGCTCGGGTATGTAGAAGTTTGAATTTGTTCGTCACTTCTGTATGTTTTCCAATAAATGCTTATGACTAGAAAGTGGAGACTGCGTTCATATATTTTATTATATCCATAAACCTTTTAGATAGTTCGACAAGTCCCTATCTCTATATACTCTTCATGAAATGGAGCTTTGGAACTATCAAAAAAGGATTGTGGAAATAACCATTTTTTTATATTATTTTTCTGTCATCTTTACTGTTTTTCCATTATTTTTAAAGTTAATTTTAATGCTGTGGTGTGGCCATCACTTTCTTTAGTGCCTGATCCAGTAAGCCAAGTCCATGACTAGTTTATCCGTCCATTTCAGCACTGTATGCAGGAATTCCAATGCTTTAAACTGGACGCAATATCAGAACCCATTAAAGAGGCTCTAAAAAGGCAACGACAAGGTTTGAATCCTTGCTCTGAACATCTATTAAAGATCACTGAGTGGCTTAGTTTAACAGAAAACCTGGGGCTGCTAAAAGAGAGTATTGCTTTGGAGAAGAAGAGAATGAAGGCCGAAACTAAAGAAAATAAAGTGGATCTAGATCAAATTAACCAGCTGGTCGACCTTATCTCCCATATTCGGAATTGTGTGGTTGAACTTGAGAGCTTTAAGGCCATAAATGGTGTTCCTATCCCTCCATACTTCCGCTGTCCTTTGTCATTAGGACTCATGTTGGATCCAGTGATTGTGGCTACTGGTCAAACCTATGAGAGGACCTCCATTCAAATGTGGGTGGATCAGGGGTTAACTATTTGCCCGGGAACTCGTGAAACGCTTTCACATACAAATCTTATTCCTAACTATACAGTCAAAGCACTGATAGCAAATTGGTGTGAGGACAACAAAATAAATCTCTCCAACTATTCTGAGTGTACTAATATTATTGCGAAGCCATCCAAAATAGAAGTTATTTCTTCTCAAGATACCGTTCATGTGGATAATTTCCATCATTCACGACACAGTAGCAATTCCACATCAAGATCATCTCTTGAAGTTGAGCATAACTTTGAGAAGCCTAAGGTTTATGCTGATCCTGGTTTTAGCGGGGAAAAAACGAATGGATTCCGGAGTGATGATAGTGTCAAGCTCGATCGTTCATGCCCTGAACAATCGTATGTTCACAGCAGAAATGAATCTGCATCCAGTAATGTTACTAGCAATGATTATCTGCCAACGGTATCCTCTGAGATGTCAAGGGCATCCACTAAGAACAAAAATGTGAGTGAGTTGTCTGGAGAAATGACATCTGCGTGCCCTTCTTCTTCTTCTTCTCCTCCTCCTAATAAGAACCTAGGGAGTTCTATGTTGTTGTATGGGAAACAATATTACAGCTCACATGTATACGCGGAAAGGTCTGCCGATGGAGATCGTAACTACCCAAGAACACTCTCTCTTCCATGTGATTCAGGTTCTAATGATTTAACCACAACTTCCCATGTTGAAAAACTGGTTAAAGATCTGCAGAGTCTATCAAAGGAAGTGCAAACTACAGCTGCAGCAGAATTGCGGTATCTTGCAAAGCACGACTTGGAGAATCGCAATATTATAGGCAAGTGCGGGGCTATTGAACCATTGATTTCTCTGTTGCACTCAGATGATAGGCAAACCCAGGAGCATGCTGTCACTGCACTGCTGAATCTCTCCATAAATGGAAATGTTAAGGCTATAATTGCTGATGCAGGAGCCATAGAACCACTTATCCATGTTCTAAGAACAGGAAATCCAGGAGCCAAAGAGAATGCTGCGGCAGCTCTGTTCAGCCTCTCGGTACTGGAGGATTACAGGGTAAAGATTGGTCGCTCTGGTGCAGTTAAAGCATTGGTTGATCTTCTAGAATCTGGTACTCTCAGAGGGAAAAAAGACGCTGCTACGGCATTGTTTAATTTATCAATCTTTCACGAAAATAAGGCTCGTATTGTTCAGGCAGGGGCCGTGAAGTATCTTGTTAAGTTGATGGACCCTGCAACAGAAATGGTTGACAAGGCTGTTGCCCTACTTGCAAATCTATCTACAATTACGGAGGGATGCTTGGCGATTGCACAAGAGGGGGGCATACCATTATTGGTTGAGGTTGTTGAGTCAGGATCTCAGCGGGGAAAGGAGAATGCTGCCACCATATTGTTGCAGCTGTGCATTGCTAGTCCCAAATATTGTCGCCTGGTTCTACAAGAAGGAGCCGTCCCACCTCTGGTTTTGTTATCCCAGTCTGGCACTCCAAGAGCCAAGGAGAAGGTATGCGGCTTTGCTCAACTTTTTCATTTGTCCATGTGAGTAGGTGCTCTTGAGTGCGTACATGCATGTAATATCTTAGCCAAGCATGATGGTTCTGTTATGGTCTACTGCTGCATTTAATGAGAATAGGGAGACTATGGTCATGAATTATGATCATAACCCCCATAAAAGAGTACATTATATATAGCAATGGTAATGTATGCGAGTGAGCACAATATAGTGAGTGGTCTTGGAGAAGATAATAGAGTTTCTAATACTGATGCAGGCACAACAGCTTCTTGGTCACTTCCGAAACCAGCGTGAAGGCTCCATGGGGAAGGGAAAGTCGTCGTGAAAATAGAATTTTTGGTTCATATCTGCTGCTATTTTGACATTCTCTTTCGTGTAAGTAGCGTTGTCCCATTCGCTCCTCTTTCTCAAATGTTCTTTATTGAGCTTGATTTTTTAGTCTTGATACCAAAAGTATTGCCCTCATG
Source organism: Panax stipuleanatus (assembly GCA_020205555.1). Taxonomy (NCBI): domain Eukaryota; kingdom Viridiplantae; phylum Streptophyta; class Magnoliopsida; order Apiales; family Araliaceae; genus Panax; species Panax stipuleanatus. Next base: position 166,501,946 of record CM035115.1, read on the forward strand.
CTTGGCAACTGATGCTGTTTGCATCTTTTTAGGTCATAGTAGTAGTTATTGTGGTTCATCACAATTCACATTCGCAAGTATATCTATCTGTACATATATATATATATTCTTCGACTTTTGTAAATTGTAATTTAGACTCTTAATATTCAAGTTGGCGAATTTATTAGCAGAGTTGCTTAGCAGTAAAAATAAGTGCCTCGTTTATAAAAGCTCTCTCTGTCGTATTTTTCACTTGGAAGAGAACATAAATCTTGGAAAAATATAGACTCTTTACTCTATTTGCTTGTGTTTGTAAAACGACACCTTTTAACCTACATGTATGTTTTGTAGTATAAAAATAGAAATGTATTATCATTCCATTTATGGCTGGAATAAGTTATTTCATATTCTCTCTCAAAAAATATAATTCACAAATTTAGTAGGAATGGGAATGATGCATTTCATTCTAATGAAACAATCAAAAACAAATTATTTTTTTTCATTCATTCTATGCGAATAAATGATTTCATTCCTATTATAATTCCTGCAATCCAAACTTAACATTGATAGTTTGTACAACTGAGTAGTACTGCTAGAGATGTTATGTAGGGGAATAATCCAAGCAAATGTTGGATAGCAAGCCATAATCTTTCAAGTAATATTCAGCTGCAAAAAAAGATGGAATGACCTAAGATTATATTCAATGAGCAAAACAAGGAGAGAGGGAGAGAGAATGATTCCCTCGCTAGTTTTTTTGTTCAAATTTGTGCCGGTTTTTAGGACATTGTTTGCCGTATAATTGTGAATGCGAAACAAATTATACTGCAAACTAAGGTGATGTTTGATAAGATTGAGTAATTAAAATCTAAACGGTTAATATATCTTAATAAATTAGAATATTATTAGATCATCTGAATGAAAATGACAAATTTGTTTTTATTTCATAAATTTCCATCTACAAATTATATCACAGGCGTTGATAATTTTGTAAATAATGTCATTCACAATATATTTTATGAACGTAGATTTTACATAAAAGTTAGAAAAACTTTTGCTCTTTTAGTAGGGATAGTTGGATCAAATCGACACCTACTAAAAGATTATTTTAAAATTTTATTTTATTTTTTGGGCTATATACATGACACTAGTTTGTTGAAATTAGGTCATAAGCTCAAATGGCAATACTGTTTAATTATTCCAATCAAAAAGTTGATAGTTTACTCCAAATACTTGTGTAATTATCTGGTTTACATAATAGTTTCACTTTTCAAATATGTAATTATACATTTTCTATTCACAAAAACAAAGTTATTTGATAGACACATAATTTATACATTTTATTATCCCTAATTTTGTCATTTTAATTATATTAGTTTATAAAATTAATATATTTTATTTTATTTTGTAGGATTTAATATTTTGTTGCAATAAAGTCAAAATCTTGGTGTTTAATGCTTATATTCATGGAAGGAAAGAGACAAGAAGAATTCTACAAATAGGTGGAACAATATTGGATTTATCTTGATAAATAAGTAAAAGATAATTGTTACATCTTTTAAAGATCTTGGGAGATTACAATATAGAGATTAAAGCCAAGAAGGAAATAAGAGCATAAAATGGAACAAAAGAGACCAAGTTCAATGAATCCAAATTAGAGCACAAATTAATTTCATTGTATATTTGTTGGAAGATCGTTAATAAAAGGAGTTTTCTTATTTATTTTTATCTACTTCTTTATTTTAGTTAATTTATTTATTTTCATATCTAGTTAATTTCTTTAGTCTAGGATGAAGATGAAATTAAATAATTATTCATGATAATATTTTTTATCTTTTCTATTATTTATGCTTTTATGTTTAATTAATTTCACCTTCATGTTTCTTTATTGAAATACCTTCGTTTTATAGTTTTTATATAATTTTAAATTAATTAAGAGATTTTGATAAGTTATTGTTAAGATGTGAGTTTTTCACATCGAATAAATTTTGATGAGTTATAGTTAATCCTTAAATTTTCATAATCTATGTTTGCTCGCGTTAATTATAAAATTACTAAATTAAAGGGAAGGGAGATCAAAATCATAATTAAGCTAATAAAATAGAAGAAATTGAATTATTTATTATGTTTATTGTTTAATGGATTCAGATTCCTATATTGCTTCCTCAATATTAATTTTCCTATTCTAGTTAATCAAATTACAATCTTTATTTTTAATTCGCCTAAAATAAATATTAAAGATACATTAAAATTAATCTAGTCTCTGTGATTTCGACCTATACTTACACTGTGCACTTGCAGATACATATTTTTATCACATAATCATTCCATGTGCATGAATTTTTCAAATGAAAATATCAATTTTGAGAAAAACCAAGCACCAGACGACTGATATAGCCAGAGTAAATATGATGTTTGAGAAATAAATTTCACTTAAAATGTAAAATGTTGCTATAACAATTATAAAAATATCGTTAAATGTAGCAACCTTAAAAACAGTGAAGAAAAAAATGATTTGTAAATCATCCGAAAAAAAATAAGATGTGCACTTTCTAATTTCATTTATGTACCACTTCTATTGTTATAGAGGTCGAGGCATATTTTCCCCTCCCCACCTAGACCCATCCCCTAGTTAGGATAACTTATTGTAATAGAGCAGGACATTTAAAAAAAATACAGAATTCAACCCCTAGCCAGTATAATGCAGGTTGCAGGTTTGGAGAGAAAATTCTAAAGTTTCTTCACATTTGCAGACAAGATTAAGGCTACTTTATCAATGGACATTGTAGAAATGGCTATGGCATTATTATAATAGTAGATGCTAAAACGAATCCAAACTTGATGTCATGTTTTCTTGGCAGTATTAACTGTAATTGTATCAGACTATCTTAAAAAGGAAGAATAACTGTAATTGTATCACTTCAAGGGATTTATCATTTGATCTCATGTGTTATTGACAGGTATACAGGTGAAATTTTAGAACCATGTCCTATTTGCACATCCATGCCTACTCTTCATCATCATCGCTGAGAACAATAATGTTAAGCTGACAAGAAGGTGAAGATTTTTCTGTTACCTGTTTGTTCGGAGATAAATTGCGCAATGGAGTTTCTGCCAAACTTGCTTTAGGATTCTTGACGATAGTTAGGTCAGTACAAGTATTTGGAGGCTGCTTACTGGGCATAACGTCTTCTTTCGGATGAGGTTGAGAATTTGAGCCCTTTGACAAAATTCCAGAATCTAACGCTGCTCTTTCAGTTTTTGAGGCACACATAACAGAATAATTCTTCGATAAGTCAATAGATGGTGATATTTTCTGTAATGTAGGTGTATCATAGGTTGTACCAGTTGAACCAAGTGCACCTGATGTTCTGTTTTCTCTCTCTTTTAACTTGAATACGGCTGTTTCTTTAAAAGATGGATGCACTTTTTCTATGGGCTTCAATTCTTCTGCAGAAGTGGATGTTGTGCCATGCATGGCTGCAGCTGGTAAAGTATGTTTTGAAGCACTGGAATGGGCACTCAGTCCCAAAATCTCTCTAGCCCATTTATCAACTGCACTTGATTTTCCTTCCAAAGCTTCAACCAGGACATTTAACTCGCTGATTTTATATCGGAAGAGAAAAAATCGATCACTCCAAGCACAGGAACATAGCTGCTTTGCGTGATGCAGACAAGAATATCTGTCTGGGGAACATGGACAGCCTGCAGCAGAAAGGTGTAGATCATATAGACATATGCTACATTCCCTTTTAGTGGTAGAATCAAAGTCCGTCTTCATCTCTTGTATTTGAGAGGAATTGCAAAGGTACTCCCTTCTCCTGCCTTCTTGCATAACACGTGACTAAGCAAGGAGAAAAGAACATGTCAAGATCTTTGCTTATTGTAAATAAGCAAGGCATGTCATGATCTTATTTCTGAGACTGTATTGGATGTATGGTTATCTGTATTAACATAGAAATTAATGGCTACCTATGAAAACAAAACTAGTCAATGTAGTTCGAGATTTCAGGGAAAGCCAAATACCCCTACATAAATCCAAATGCAGAAGCAGCAGGTAAAGGATGGAAACTGAAAACAGAGCTGAATAGGCTAGGTCGCGACTAAAGGACTAAATTAGGAAAGAAATTATTAGGTAAAACTCTTTATGAAAAAAGCCAAAGAAATCATAAGATTCACGTTAATATTATAACAGGCACATATTAATAGGAAGTTGATCCTAGAGACCTACCTTGAGTGCTTTTGCAAGTATCCCATCCTTTCCACAGACACTTGTCCATTGTACACTATGTACAGTGTTTCTTTCACTCATCATTGTGAACTCCCATAGGGCCTTCACAGCTTCGATGGCTGCCTGCAGCAACAGTTTATCATGTGAAATCGACGTTTTTCTACTCTGCTCACTGTACAGTTCCACAACATTCTGCCCATGAGGTAACCAGTCAAAAGGGGCAAAATTTACTGCCTCGGAACAATTAAATCCACAATCAGTTCCTGAATAGTATACTCCCGGAAGGATGAGGACAAACTCCCTTGGATACTGCACGCAACGATAGACAGGTATACCCTCAGACTTCAAAGCAGAGAAGGAGAATTGAGTGACCTGTATCAAAGACTTAATACGTCATAGCTAATCTCAAGATATACAGAATAGAGAACATCTCTTCTGAATTTTGAGTAATCCAACCTTCACTTTCAAACAAACCATAAATATGAGAACGTTTTAACATTCAGTAATCCATAAATCAACCAGAGCAGAAGATATTCTATATTATAAATTATTAATGGAAGAAAGGATGCTGATTGCGGACTCTATACTAATATTTATTATTATTTTGGAAAAATAATATTTTCCATAGTACCAGTTAAACAAAAACTTCCTCCACCTCCACAGAGAATCCTGAATCAAATTAGCACCCATGGATGTTGTCCATGGAAGGAAAACAACCATGCGAGGGACACCTACCCGCCAAATGCTCTTTCACGGAAACCTCCTGTGATCTCTCTACCTCCCTCAAACTCTGAGTATCAAGTCATCTTTATAAAGCTCACGATTTCTTTTACACATCTAGTTAAAATATGAAATTAATTAATCTACACCCACAAACTAGTGCTACAAATGCATAATATATTACCATATATAGTTTCAAGCAATATAAACATCTCTCTTGCTTGGATGTAATAAAGAATCATTCACTCACCAGCTTATGGAGTAACTCAGGATGTTCTAACAAATCTGGAAATTTCTTTTTTAGAGCTGCCTCAAACTTCAAGAGATATCTCCCTGGGATGCCATACCAGATTTTCGGACCACCGAAATGCATATAATAAAGTGAATATAAGTGATGGTCTTCAACTTTCTGTATTCCAAAAGAAACAAACAAATCAAATAATGATCAACACTACCTCTGATACAGCTGGGCAACCAAAAAAGTACAAAATGACAATGAACCTGAAAGACGCCAACAGGCACAAAACAAAACTTGGATGGACCCATGCATAAAAAGGAAAAACATCCCTTGGTTTATGACTACTCAGTACAGAGATTATGTATCTTACCCAACAAAGAGATGAAAAACACATCCCTACATAGAGTCTAGTGAGATAAGCAGTAGAAGTATCACAGCTTTCAAAAGCAAGAAGAGATCCCGGTAGCTTAGCAATATTATTCAAGTTCCAGCTGAATTCCAAATATTCGTCATAATCCTGCGTCTCTGGTGGATTGGATAATAATGGAAACCCACTGCCAAAATTTCTAGTTTCCAAATCAGCACCGTTAAGCACCTATCATATCAGACCAGCATAAAAAATGTGTTGATGCTAAAATATATCTCATAGATGTGTGTGTAGTTTGTGAGGATCACTCAGCGTTGTGCTTTCCTACATACCTCAATTTCTTCACTTGGATTTTCAACAATCCGCCAATATTCACCCTCAATATTTTCCACTGATGGTGTCCATTGATCTTGGAATGCAGTTAAGTTAACATCAGCATCCAGTACCTTGTCTTTCTTACAAAAGTAACGCTCTTTGAAATCATCTGCATATTTCTTGAAAGTTTCCAGAGTGAACTTGGGACCACATTCAAATTCAAAGCCCTCAGTATAGCATCCAACTTCATCAGGGTCTGTGGTACATCCATCACCAGACCCATATTCCATACCCGTTCTCAGAGTTCTTTTCCTTTTCCCTTTCATCTTCTCAGTAATTTTATCAAGCTTTCTCTTTGAATAAAGATCCTGAAGTTCATCAACTAGTTGAATATTGGTACCGAATCTTGAAGTTTCCCATTTATCCTTTTCTTTGATAAGACATGGTGGTTTCCACGAAGGAGGAGGAACAATACGGCAGATCCCATATCCCTCAGCTTGTGTACGTATATTTGCAACAAATTTCAGTGTATCTTTAAACTCCTGCCATTGAAGCCAAAGATCATGACATAAACCATCTACAGAACCTGAACATAAGATGAACGTGAAAGAAATGGAAGTTTTCAAGAGAAACCTCTTCAGTTGGATGAAATACAGGAGCCTTTTCAAGTACGGGTATCTGTGCTGCTTCTGGCTGCCAACTTGTAGTGACCTATTCCAATATTTCACTACGCAATTACAACTTTAAAAGCAAAGAAAGCGACGGAAAATTAAGACTAACACTTTACAATTTCCTCCTATAAAAGCTTGAAATTATAAACTAATGATCATCAAATGAAAATGAACAAAAAACCTTCATATATGACAGCGTACCTTCAGGCAATCATTGCAATTTGAACATCCACGGATAACACCTTTGGGAAGACAACTTTTAGGATGCAGATTCTGCAACCAAAAAGAAAACGACAAGCAGCTAATATAATAAGGACCCATTACTTTATCCAACATCATATAACAAAGTCTCATGTTGATAAAGAAATAAAACTGCTGAATCACAAATTAACTTATTCTTGCCAATTGCACAAGTAAAATGGTACAAATAGATCTTCCACCAGCTTACGGTATAAACTTGGGACTTGTATAAATTTCCAATAAACAATTTTCACAAAAAATATGATAAATCTCACATAAAATAAAACCGCAGACCTTCTAGAAAAAAAATATAAATAATTGGATTTGAAAGGATAAAACCGGAAACCCTTATCCCAGTTTAACAATAACATTATCAGGCTAAAACATGTGTTAAGTCACTAATCACCATGTCTTTCAGATAGTTTCGGTTGAATTTCTTTTTCCCTTGTCTGGTCTGACAATTAACAGGAACCAGAACCTGCATCAAGCATCCTCAGTCTTTGGCACACCTGATCAAAGATTATGAACCTAGTTCCTCCTTAATCTTTTTTGATCTCTTGATTATCATCTGACAATTGCATACCATGCCTAATAGGTCCTTATCTAGGAAGAATACACCTCAATGTCTATATGCAATGCATATTGCCTTGTAAACTACGTAAAAAAACCATTAAAAAATTCTTCACATATTCCAGTAGCAGGCCAATAATGATGCAGATGATACATCTTAAACGGATTAACAAAAAATGTCAAAAATGAAAGTTAACCGTATCAAGTTGTTCCAATTCGGAATCCTCAGCGTCATGATTGAGTTGATTATGAAGTATCCAAGGTCTATTCCGTGTAGACCTCTTAAATTTTGGGGTTTCTAAAATGTAGGAGGAAGTGTCCACCGATGCTGGATCCAGTTGAAGCTCAATTTCATTATGTATAGAACTACAAGGACCTTCATTATGCCTTGGCCTCTTCAGTGTGAATGATGTAAGCGATACAAACCCTGGTGGAACTGAGGCCTTTTCTACATTGTCATTTATTGAAGAATCTTCCATGGGTTCTATACCTGTAAGTTTGTGAAAGAAGAGCAACATTGAGTAAATGCCCGGAAATCAATGAAGTCAGTGTTAAGTAAACACCCATAAATTCCATGTTCAGGATATCTTAACATAATACTACCTTCCTCATAGTAGAAACACAAATAACAGTTGTTTGATGGTGTCCGACAAGGCAACACCAACCGGGGCATGTTTTTTATTTTTTATTTTTGTAAGTAATAAAAACATTTATGTTCACCCACAAAGCATGTGAAAATAAGTAACATGATTGGCCTGAACAAAATCATGCACGAATTAAATGCCTGAAAATGCTACCAATTTTATTAGATAAGTAAACAACGTAATAGGAAAAAGAAATATTATTACTCACCAAGCCTAGATGACCCAAAGGGATGTTAAAGAAGTTGATCATATCTGCATTTCAATAGTTTCTTCATATCTGTTGAACCAAACAAGTGAATTCTTCAGATGCTTCCCTTCTCTTGTGAGTTTTACAGTAGTCTCAAATGGGGTTCATATAAGATGTTCAATCTGAAACTATACCTCAATTTTTTTTCCACACAGACAACGCTACTGAAATAATTGAAACATCAGGTAAACAATTTCTTAGCCACTAAACCAGTGTGCACACACATTGCAAATTTTCAAGGTAAGCTCAAAAGCCTAGCAAATACAATGTGTCAAGTTTTAAGCTCCATTCTGAATAACTGAGTTCCACATCATTGAGAAACTCTCCACTTAATTCCCTACCCACTTAAAACACTGCATATACCATCCAATTGTTCTATTTAAGCAATCCATTCCTCAATTTATCCTGCTGTTCCAGAAAAGGGGGAAAATGCTGCCAGCAGTAGCATGAGCACTAACATGCCCGACAGAATTAGCAGTAAACATTTCACCATTGACCATTCCCATAAATCTGTTTTGAGACTGAACTATATCTCTATAAATCAGATGGGTTTCTAAGGAATGAAATGAATGAAACAGACTGCTACAAAATATTCAAATTCCAGTCAATTGTATAATTCCAATTTCCATTTTTTACCTCCACCTTTGCGTGACCACAATATGATAAAGAAACCAGAAGCTTAATAAATCCTATTTACTCAATACTTGATCAAATAATAAAGAAAGACATAAACTTTATACACTTTTAATCATAGAAACGATTGACGGAGGCTTGAAATCCTCTGCTTTAAACTTTAAAGCTATAAATGTCATTCACCTATCTATCCAAATGTAGACTCTAGTTAGCAATTATATCAAACATTACTAAACTGAACCAAGTCCTCCTACCTTCAAGAATACACAAATGACAAATCCAAATTTCACCCCCCAAAAAAATATAATATGGAAAACAAGCTTACTACCCACTTCAAATTAAGTGGGTATGCAAATAAATACAGATGCATATATGCAAATCAACTCAACTGCATTAAAAACATGAATAAATGTCGAACCAGTTCACATTTTTGGTATATGAAAAAATGGGTATGCATATAAAGTATAAGTTAATGATACAGAATTTAAAATGAATTTAGAATAATACCCAGATAAATTCGTGAGAAGATATTGCCTTATCAAACTCGCATGTTGTGGGATTTGATTGGAAACCTCTCCAATTTGGGATTTTTTCAAACAAACAAGAGTGCAAACTAAAACCTAATAAGTCGAGACCTGGGACGGAACATATTCAAAGTATAAGAATATATTGCCTTATTTTAATGTTATTGAAAAAAGAGACCATTTTCTTTTGTAATTTGTAATATGATGGTGCGATAATATTGTAAAAATATTATCACGATAACTTTTAAACGTGCATTACTAATTTACTATAGTCCAATTTATTATTTTTTTTAATATTATTTGTGAGAGTATTGCAACATACTATAATTTTGTCAAAATAACTGCTTACAACTCATTTGCAGGATAAATATACCAATTATTGGGAATTTTAATCTTAAAAATATTATTAAGCGAACTAAATTCCATTAAATATTGCATGTATGTTCATTAACTAAAGGGGGGAAAATATAAGGAGAAATGTTTAATACAATCAGTGGCGGAGCCAAAGATTTTCAGTGGGGGTCCGGATTATGCATGTAATTTTTTTTTCGACGGTCTTTTAGTTCGTTAATTTTTTTTTTCTTCATATTCCTAAATCACAAGTAATTCAACAATTAACAAAATCATAATTCTAAATCACAAGAAATTCACCATTTCAATTAGTTCCTCAAATTCAATCGAAACAAAAAAAAATCAATTACAAATTGAAACACAAAATATATATAAACATACCGAAGAAAATTCAAAATATATTATGTTCAAGTTTAATAGAAATAATGACAAATACAACTAAGATTTGTTGACTGTTGAACCGGTAACGGTATTAGAACGGCGGAGTCTCCCTTCGGAGTTCGGACGGTAAAGACGGTAAATCCAACCTGTGAGTTCTCATGTTCTAAAAATGTTAGATAATCACTTCATTATTAATGCACCCAAAAACATCTCTCTCGACATAGCACACCAAGCAGTCGGTTAAAAAGTCATCTCCTATCTTGTTGCTCAAATCTGTCTTAACAATATTCATCGCAGAAAAAACTCGTTCTACACTAACAGTCGCAACAGGCAAAACTAAAGTCAACTTGATAAGAAGATATACCAAATGAAAAATAGTGTGATATCTCACCTCAACTATATTAGTTGCAAGTTCTCCGACATCTTCTAGTTTAGAAAATCTTGCATTTTCTTTCATTTCAGAAATCCACATCTTTAATTATTTTTTAAGCTCCATTCGATCATCCATTGAAAAGTCTTGTGGATATAGTTATGCAAGTTGAACTAACTTTGGTAGACTAAAATTAGAGAACGAATTCTTAGGATCAAGACATGATATGCACAAGAGCAATTCCATGATCGTCTCAGTAAAACGATTCTCTATCTCTTGACTAATACGGTCAACAACCTAAAAAATAAAAAATAAAATTACTTTTATATATTCAAAAAAATAATTAGAAGTACAAATAGAGAAACAATTGAGTACCTGTGATGTCATTTTACTTCTATTTTTTTTAAAAAAAATTTCTTCTTTTTCCCCTTTCCTTCTCTTCTGAGCGCACCCCGAACCCCCCACCATTATTGGATTTCAGGCTGGACCCTCTCACATACCTAGTACATAAAAAAAATTTCAATAACAAGGGAAACACCCCCCCCCCCCCCCCCCCCCCCCCCCCCCCCCCCCCTCTCCCCTCTCCCCTCTCCCCTCCCTCGGCCCCTGAATACAATAATATTACAACATCATCATTTATAAACATACTTATAAAGTGGAAGGATAAAAGGCAATTTTATATTAATTTTCTGTTGGATTTTAATATAATGATTACTCTTTCCTAGATCAATTTTCGGCATCAAATTTTAATATGATAATTACCACTTCTTAGTTCAACTTTTGAAAAACACACACTATTCAAATAATGTATCTAAGTTATACGGTAATCAATATTTGAACAAACACACATTTGTCAAGTGTCGTTTTTTCTGATAAAGACTATTCAATTAAACTATTTTTAATGTATCCTTTTAACATGTGTCCTAGTACACATGTTAAGTACATAATTCAAGAGAATATTCTCTTGAACTGCGTGTATATTCTCTTGATTTCTACATTTGCACCAAGTTCAAAGGAATATGCACACAATTCAAGAGAATATTCGCTTGAACTGTGTGCTTAGCATGTAGGGCACATGTTAAGAAATTCTATTTTTAATTCTTTATGAAAGAAGAACAGAAACACTATTTATTGCATCAGCGCTCAAATATATATTTGATATTTATAAAATTTAAAAATAAGATTATTTTTGTAAAAGATGTGTATAATATAGTATAGTATTGTTTCTACCCTAAATTTTTCCCGTCCCGTTGAGCTACATCCAATCTACTAGTTTGGTAGTGGGCCATTGATTTCTAGCCCTACTTAGAGGCTCGAACTAGCATCACTTCCAATAGTAGATTGTCTTTACTTTTAATTGCTTTTCCACCAAATTGGCCCACAGCCCCACTTTTTACTTGTAGCATCTTTTTTCTTTTTCGCTTATCTTTGGGCCATCAACAGTATTCACGTGGGCCATAAATTATGGTCCATTGATTGGATTAGGACACCATTTTTTCTTTATTTTAAACCGGTGGCTTATTCAAGTTGTTTAGCCTTCTTTGAGGAAATGACATTTGGAAGTTAATATAATATAATATAATATTGACAATTTTTTTAAAAAAGAAATTGTTATTGCAAGTTTCCATGCAAGTACTACAAAAACAAGGGTTTGTAAAGGCGTGTCCTTAATTTATTAGTTTATGTCATAATTTAATATTCCCTTTGTTCTTCAAAAATTGACTTAATTTGACTTTTTCAGTAAAAGTAACTATTTTTGTAATCAAAATTTATACTATTTTCTTGTAAATATAGTTAGAGAAACTATAATTATAAGAAATTATGTTGAATTTATTACCATCTCTAATTTTTATAAGTTTGAAAATATAAATAAATATGCTTAATACTTTATTCTAAAATTAATCAATTTAACCAAAAAAGTCAAATAAATTCAGGGACAGAGGGAGTTTGATACATGCAAATTCTATAAAATAAATTTATTTTTTTAATTATTTTACAGTTAAGAACGCATTCAATGTTAAGACATTATTATTCTTATATGTAACAATCTTAAGAGCCAACTTCAAGATTTCTAATTAAGAGCCAAATTTTCCTATTTTAAATAAATAGATAACAAGTTTGAGTTTCCAACTAATTTCTAATAACCCTAAAAACCTAATCAACCTAGCTAGCTACGTAATTTTTGTCTAATTTAATTAAGCTTTACACATTTAGCAAGAAAAAAAAATTCGTTTTGAATTACTTGATGTAAATTATTAAAATGAACCATGGATAATAATTAAATCCAATTAAATAACCTCAAATAATTTGGTGATTTAGGTACAATATCGGTCCTCATTATTAGTATATATGAGTTGGATATATATAGTCTATATGGACGAAGATGAGTATCGGATCCACTTGAGGGCCGTGGGGGCAATGACCCTATTGAATTTTAGGAAGTCAATTTGTCCTCTCTTTCAGAAAATGAATGTTCTCAGAAAATAAATATTTTAATTTATCAATTTTCAGGTTGGATCATAGTCATTTACTCATGAGCAGTGTCAGACAAGTGAATCTTATCCACAGATCAGCTTAGAAGCATAGTGATTGCTAGCTTCGGAAGGTGTGGAGATTATGAAGATTAATTAGGATAGGAGTGTAGTGAGCTTGCATTTATAGGAAACCCCCCTCCCCCGCGCTCTCCCCCTCTATATAATTTATCTAAAAAATTAATGAATGTCTCAAATTTGTACCCACTTTGCTATTTCTTTTTCAGTTCTCTAACTACAATGTTAACTCATCAAAGAAAAAATCTTTAAAACATATTGTAATTTTTCTTTTTATAATTTCACAAATTTAGTAATTGTTTGTGAATTTTTACAATTATTTCAATTGAAGCTATCATGATATTTTTACAACAAAGTCGACCCATCGAAAAAAAAAATCAAAGATAAATAGATGAATGATTGTTTTAGTAACTTACATTATTTAAAATGCATGAGGCTATCATGATTGTTTTTGGATGAATGGATGAATAATATTTATTTTAAAATATTAAATATAATTATTATTTTAGAAATAATATTTTGTTTTAAAATATTAAAAATTGGGATTGGGTCAAACTGGATTGAGTTGGGTCAAAATTTAGTCACAATAGGTTGTGTTGGGGTCAAATCAGGTAGAAAGAACAAAAACACCAAAAAAATGTCACTTTAAGGACCTAATTGTCGAAAAATGAATTTTAGGGACGACTTTGAAAGTGGATGACAATTTGAAAGGACAGAAGTGTCATTCAACCTGATATTTTTGAAGCTATTGAAAATGAGCTTATCATGCAACAATTTCATGTTACAGAGTCTCGAAAAATATTATTGTAAACAATATATGTGTATTATTTAATTTTTTTAATTTATTGTATAATATTTTTATTTTTTATTAAATTTAACCTGCTGAATACATCGTGGATGAGGTAGCCAGCATGCATGTGTTGTCAGCTAATTAGAGAGAATGTATTTGAAACACACCAGGATAATATCATTATTTATATAACTATTAAATGACATGCATACAAGACATCAAATATATATATATATATATATATATATAGCTCTTCAAACATCTCATACTTATCGAAATTGTAAAATATTTCATGCCCATATCTTATTTAAAATCATTCAATAATTTATAATTAATTACATTAAGTTTGTTACTAATTAATTATTTAAAGTCTAGCCAAATCTACATAGGTATATATAATATCCACACTCTAATCATAATTGAATTTAATAACTTAATTTAATATTACTGTGAAATTTATAATTTAAATGCATTAGCTTGAACATGTTATTAATCTAAATAATATTCATCTTAGACACCTTAATCAAATCCAACTTAAAATTAAAATTTATTTTCGACATTGCCTATAATAAATAGCATAATTGTAAAAAAAAAGTGTCAATATGAATTTGAGTTAGTAATCAAATCCAGTTCTGGTACTAATTAACGTAGATGCCTTCTTATTTAAAAACACACAAAAAAAAGACAAAAATTATGGATATGGACTGGTTACCACGACATCAAAAATTCACCTTAATTAATCATCTCTGGCAGGATTGATCTTTCCCACATATATTTATATATATATATATATATATATATATATATAAATGTAATGCCTAAAAATAAAAGGTTATACAAGTGTAGTGTATTATTCTTTTTTTTGCTAATTTTTATGTAGAAAAGAAGCAATATTTATATCAAATTAATCGACATTACACAATGCAAACTAATGTAATATACAAACTTACAAGCATTTGAATGTACCATGTACCTAACTACCTAGCTAGCTGGCTACCATTTATATATTCTCTTAGCTGCTGACAACCAACACCATGTGAACTACATAATAACAAATGGCCAATAAATTTTTGTTCAAGTCTTAAGGTTTTTCCTAATAAATTAATTACTACAACAATTTCATTTACTAATATAAGCTGTGATCATAAATCTTCAAATCTCACTCCCTCCATATTTGAAGCCATTCCATATCCCAAATTGCTCTCTTCAAAGCTCATATCGAACAGGAATCCGTACTCATCTTCATTAACACGAGCTAGAATATCGGTGTGAGCTTGAGATAGTTGAAGAAAATTAGGGTTTAATGGGGATAATAACTCTTGGTTATTATTAGGGTTTTGGTTTTGGTGATTTTGGGAGAAATTAGAGGTGATTTGATGATGATAGCCTAGAGGCAAAATTTGGACAGCAGGAGGAGAAGTGTTACCAGCTGTTGCCTTGGCATCAAACACGTAATTTTGTGGGCTCAGCACCTCATCAATATTGTTGTTCTCTGTCTTGGCTTTGTGAAATACTCTACATAACACCCAGTCTTCCTGCATAATTTCAAAAATTCTATTATTATATAGTACAAAAATATGATGTGTGTATATATATATATATATATGTACATATAATCTCATCATTTGATTTTGACTTTCCCCTTTTTAATCATATTAAGGATGGATAGACATGCATTATTAATTTGAACATAATTTCTTAATTTTCAACTGTCAATATAATTTTAATTTTAAATTTCAAAATTGAAAATAAATTGTCGAGCAAAAATTACCCGGTCCGTGCATGGAAATTAATTAAGCTGTCGTCGGTGTACATGTATATATATATATAAGTATATTGTATATTCTTGGCTTGTTGCGGGAAGGTTAGAAAATGTCTAGTCTGTATTAAAAAGTTGGCAAAAAGTAACTTCAAATGAGCAAACAAAAAATAAAAGAGAAAAAATGGATTGTCTGTATGTCTAGTCTTCTTTTGAGGGTTTCTCAGAAGTTTCTTGCGACAAATTCGTTTGTCTCGTCATTATTGGTTCCCTGTTCACTTATAGATATGCATAGGATTATATATATATATATATATATACCCCCATCCTTCCACAGAAATTATAAAAAATAAAAAATAAATCATTCGTAAAATTATTTAATCTTTTTCTATATATATATATGTTCATCCCACAACATTAATTATAAATTGTTGATTAAATAATGATGATATGATAATGAATTGCAGGTGATGACAAATTTAAAGATACTCAAAGTAAAAATAAATTTCTTTTATTTTTAAATGAGGCTATATATTTTTGTGGAACGTAGATAATTATATGAATTAAGGTGGTGAGAAAAGGAATTAACATGAAAGAATTTAGCTGCAATAAAAAGACAATTGATATTGTCAAATAATGTAATAAATGTCAATAATTAAAGTGTGAAGTGTCTCTAGAAAAATGATAAATCTGTCTGTTAGTATATATATATATATATATATTAATTTGGTGTGACGGTATAATTTTTATCAACCGAGAGTAAAAAAGAAGACAAAAAATTAAGAAAGAGATGTAGCTTAGCAAGCAAGAATATATATATATATATATATATATATATATATATATAATTATAAAAAAAATACCTTAGGAGGAATAAGTGGGTTTTCGAGGCGAAATTCATGCATGATCCAACCAGTTTTAATCCCATTTGGAGCCCTATTTTTGTAGAAAACCAGAGTCTTTCTCATCCCAACAGTGGTATTAGTCCTCGGATCAACCACCGTCCGATCCTTCCCCGTGGCCTTCCAGTATCCGGTCTTGGTGGCTCGATTCGTCCGAAACCCAGTCGCATACTTCCGATCTCGAAAGCTGAAGAAGTACCACTCTGTTGAATTCAGCTTTGCCACCTCTTCAAAAATATATACATGCATTTAATTAGGAATTAGAAGAATTAATTAAACAAAGGGATAAATAAATTAATAACCCTCCAAAATATACAACTACTATGTACTATATAAATAACAAATTAAGGAGTAATAATGATTTTAAACTTAGAGATTAAGAAACATATATATATATATATATATATATATATATATATATATATATATATATATAATGGGGGCATAACTTAAAGTTTAATGAACACCTATTATGGTTTAAAACTTTAATTTAGTATCAATTATAAAGTTGGACAACAGTCAAATTTGATACTTCAACTTTATGTTACTGTTTTTGCTAAGGTTTTGAACAGAGGTCATTCAACTTTTATTGATTATATACCTTTATCTTTTTTTGAAATATAAAAACAAAATGATATGTAAAATATAAAAGAATATTAAAATTGTTCTTATACTTTGAAACGAAAAAATTAAAGTTATACGTCGTTTTCTGGGGACTAATTGTATTTTGTACATACAAATATTAGGGATATGCAAAATTATTGTCCCACATGAGACAGTAGTACTGCAGCCACCTTATTTCAATTATTCACTAATTCACATCTCTCTCTTTCGTTCCCTCCCTACCCTTCTAACAAATATATTACATAGTAATACTTTTAATAATATCAGCAGAAAATTAAAATCACTTAATTAGTTTGATATATATATATATGGCCATCAAATAATGTTTGAGCATATAGTGCTTCCAAGGAATCAACTGAACCCCCAACTTATATTTATATATATATATATATATATATATATATATATAGACACAGAAAAAAAATCTGAGTCCCTTCCCAGTTGGAGCCTGGAGGAACAAAGGTAAAAGCAAAAGACCCAGAAGAACACTACGAAGGGATTACGTGTGTGTGTGTATATATATATATATATATATATATATATATATATATATATATATATATATATATATATATATATATATAGTTTCAGCAAGAAAATCTTGTAATATTAAAGTTAGCATACATTACTCTTTACGGATACCATATTTTATATATATTTAGATCACCCAAATTAAGAATCCATTACTTGATCATTTCTTTTATAAATCAATTAAGAATAGAATATCATGTATATGGTGTTTAATTTGTTTACCATGTCATGTGCTTTGCTCTCTCTCTCTCTCTCTCTCTCTCTATATATATATATATATATATATATATATCTTCGTCGTATAGCATTATCAGAAATAAACAGAAACTAGCCCAAATGTCATTTCTCTTTATCAAAAGGACGAGAAAAATTTGAAGGCTTCCAAAAAAAAAAAATTTATTCGTTAACAAAAACTACATAAACGTACCCAAATTGATCCCAACTTTTGTGTACATGAAGCATATATAGTGAGAAGAGAGAATTATAATTACATACTCAAAGGAATTAAACTAAATTAAGTAAATAATTAATTGTCGAAGGAACCTACCTGGAAGCTGCCATGGCTCACATGTATGGAGATCAATTTCCAAGAGATCAGTACCCTTTAAAACATCTTCATTAGCAATCTTTTTGTAAAGATAATGGCACACTAATTCCTCATCACTCGGATAAAACCTAAATCCCGGAGGAAGTGCAGCTCCAATGTCCCTTAACCCCATTTTTATATATATATATATGTGTGTGTGTGTGTGTGTGTGTTGTTTTTGACAAAAGAAAAGGAGCTATAGGTTGGTGAAATAAATTGAATGATAACTAACTGAACTTTATATATATATATATATAATATGATTTTAAAACTCCAAAGAATACATATATTTCAGTTATATATATGGAAGGAATGGGTGGAGATATAGGATCATAGAATGTTGGTGCATGGTCTAATATATAGAAAGCTTATGTTACAAATATATATTATATATATATATATAGTAGCAGACTAGAAAGGTATACATGTATTTATAGAGGTATGTAGAGAGACAGAGAGAGAGAGCTAGTAGTTCATGCTTGTGTAGATAGATAGTTAAGGTTATTGTGGGCCGGGTTCTTTCAAGAAAAACCATAGTTACAAGAAATCTTCTTGAGGTTAATCATTTAATTAGAGAGAAAATAAATTAACTTATTTCATTAATTAAAGAAACTCCAAATCTTTTATTTATGTAGACAAAACCTCCAAAATACTCCTTTTCTCCACATTAAAAATATCCGCACACATGAATTATTTGTCCAGTTTGATGATACATGGTTGTACAAATACAAACACACAGACAAAATAATAGAAACAGTACTTATTTTACATAACCCTACTAATCCTTTCTAAATTGATGTTGCCTGATCCATATATATAAATCCATTTTAGAGAAATAAAAAATGAAATTGAGTGATCATCAATAGATAGAGAGGATATATAGTAAATTAATAAATTAATTTGTTGGGTCTTATATTAGTTAAGCAGAAAAATTGTGTTGGGCAGAGATTTAGGCAATATTGATCATCAATATATATATATGGTGACGACTTTCTGTTCTATGGCAACGGTCCGAATCGTCGTCATAATCGGTTCGTTAACGAATTTGTCCATTGAAGAAACAGACTATATATATATATATATATATATATATATATATATATATATATATATATATATATAATTAAGCAAGTAACAATAAATTAAACAGACAAATTAAACTATGAAATTTCTTAACATGTGCTTTTAGAGCACATGCTAAGCACAAAGTTCAAAAGAATATTCTTTTAAACTGTGTGCATATTTTTTGAGAACCCTTAAACTATATGGGCTTAACCATATGGTAATACAGATTGCCTTAATTATTAAGGGTCGTAAATCTGGATTGGACTGCTAGATCTGAGTGTATATATCTTCCACGGTTAAACCTAAATGACATGCATATTCTCTTAAATTATAGGGTAGGGTAGCGTAGGACAGGGCCTTTATTTCAGTATGCCATACTCTTTGATAAATCATAAAAGACATATCCATATGATTTACAACTAAATTCGAGCAACATATAGAAATTAATAAAATGAAGCAGCCTCATATAAAATGTGTTAATTAATCATGCAGTTAAGTCCCATCTTTCCAATCTTGATCATAGTAGAATAATATAAATATTTGGATTGGATCAATATAATAATCCCCTCCCTTAATATATATCGTTTTAGAGTTGTGCATAAGTATTAAGGAAATGATTGTGTAACATTAAATATAATGTCAATTGCATATATTGTTCTTCTATTGAAAAAAGTGGGTGTTATTTATTGGACAGAAAATAGTGAAAAAACCAAAGTTATATTTAATACTTGGGGTAATATTGAAAACTAAGCAATTAATACTTAATTGAAATTCTCAAACGACATATATTAAGAGACAAAAATACTTCTCAAAAAGAATATTTAAAAAGGGACTGAGGGAGTAGTGAATTAGGCACAAAAAAATTAAAAAATTATTCTGGGATATACCAATGATGAAGAACAGCATCATATCGATCATGCCAATCTTAATTATATTTTAAAATTTTCCACATGCATTTTTTTGTGGGAATTTTATTGGGTTAAGAACATTAATTGTTGGCAAGGCAATAATAATGAAAATAAGGACAAAACCTTAACTGTCACAACAATATTTAATTATCTATGATAATATATAATTAGAATTGGATATAGTAGATGATGACATAAAATGGGCCCATTTTATATACTTAGCTAGAAGGATTGTAATAATGGGACCTCAAACACTCATTTGTTTGTGTGTGAAATTAATAAATCATTTTCATGGCAACGTGTGATTACCATAATTTTTGACAACTTTCAAGAAATTCTCTTCCTTAATTATCTGAAATTGTAGACCAATCACATATAGAAACAGATTATGCATGGTTGCATTAGTTTTCATTATATCATGAATAGCCAAGGAAAAGCACGTACAAGCTAGCTACTGAAATCAATCTATTAAACTAAGCCATGCATATTTGGAAAATTTGTAGAGAATTCTCTGTGAATTTCTTTTTTCTTTTATATATAATTTTTTGGATGGTACGTATGTGATGAGAATTAGTTATATAGTGAGATGAATTGATAAAGGTAAGCTAGCTAGGTCGGGAATATTGACCGTACAATAACTATTCCATCAAGCGGAAAACAACACTTTTAATTAGTGAGAAATTAAAAAAAATGGTAAAGTCATGTTTTGCTTTCTAGCTAGCTTCTCCATATCATTTAATTTCATATATATGACCATTAATTACTTACTTACATTTCAAGAATATATAATAATCAAATTAATATTCTTGGGAGTTCTCCAAATATTACAATTATGTCAGCACCGCATAAAATTATTTGAGTTAACGTATTTAATTTTATGTAAGAAATATTTTTTAAATTATGAAAAAGAAAAAGAAAAAGAAAGAGCGAAACAACTCCTCCCAAAGACTCTTAACTAAGATTATGTCATTACTAAACTAACAAATTAAGAATAAGGACACATAATTACGTTTGGAGGTTAGAGAATATGTTACTACATGTATGAACCCTACCTTAATTTGCACTTAATTGTAATCCGAGGTTTTGGTAATTTTGGATCACGCTTGTTGTTACTACTATTTTTTATACCCTTTTGATCTTATAACTTTAAATATATTATTATTTTCTTTTCTTTTCTTTTCTTTTTTATCATTCTATTTAATCCTCTAAATTTTATAAAATTCTAATTATACCCCCACATTATTTACACACAATATGTATACCACCGGGTGCTAGTGATCTTAATAAATTAAATGATGAATGAAATTAGTTAAAAATTGATGACACGCTAGAATAAACAATAATACCATAAACTTCACCATCAAGGTTGCTATGAGAATGTATGGGATGTGACGTGTCGTGCCATGTTGGGAACACCTCATCGGGCAGAGATGACGTGTCATTGATTCTTCTTTGAAAAACCATGACTATTCCCCCAATTCTTAACCGAGGAAGGAAGGTGGTGCAATGATTGCTGTAATTCTAGGGTTAGGGTTTATTTGTTCAGTTAGGCATTCGAATGTATGTGTTGTTGGTGTTGGAGATAGAGTGACGGCTTCATACTCCTAATCTTTGCACCCAATAATTTCCATGGCCCATTTCAATGGTGTCTATTGACTTGATTTCCTCGAATAAGTTATGGGCTATAGGTGGGGACAGTGGGGTCCACACGGCCCTTTTTCACGCACCATTTTTCTACTATTAAAAGATGCCTAGCTCCAATATTAATCGTCTCCATTGTACACTGAAGTATGAGAATGATCAATTTTATCCCCCATTTTCTTTGATAGAAAATATGTAAACAATTGTGCTTCCTTCATCGGCTGCAGCCAATTTCTCCATGAAATTAAATATGCAAACTAAGGTTTTAAGGAAGGTTTTAGCGATTGAGAGATGAATACCGTTCTAAATAAATAAATTCTAGAAAAGTAAAATATAGACAGACCTACACAATTAATAATTGATTTATTAATTGGTCTCACTCAGTATGACTGAGACAAAATGTCGGGAGAAGTATTTAACTGTACAATCTATATTACAAATTTTTTTAAAAAAATTAAGCTTGGAGATTTTAAGAGAGAAACTGTAGGATAAACTTGACAATTTTCATATTTTTGGGGTGTTGAATAATTGCAGCCAAAATTTCAGGGTATAATTTTATCATTAACCCTCTGTAGTCCGGTATATTAATTAGAACGCTTCTTGTTCGATCACATCGTGCATATTTTTTTTAAAGATTAAAGAAATAACGGGGGCCAATATATACCATGCTATATATGTATGTATAATTAACAAGGGCTATATGTAGCTACACAGCTGTGTAGCTACACAGTAGGCTATATCGACAGTTTTCTAGGGCTATAGCGACGGTTTGCCTGTCGTCATAGATATTCTGTCTATAGCGACAGACAAACCGTCGCTATAGCCTTGGAAAACCGTCGCTATAGCCTACTGTGCACTACACAGCTGTGTACTTACATTTTTCCCAATTAACAAGGTAAAACTATATAATATGAATAAATTTAAATTAATATATATTAATAGATTCATTCATTTTTTTCAATATTAACTATTTTAAGATTCGCAAAAAAGTTGACATGCATGCATGTTATTTTCAATGTTATAACTTAGCTTGTTGCTTTTAGTAATTTGTCACTCATTCGTTAACGGAATTAACTACTCTTCCTCTTTCTCTATCTCTGATCTCTACAAAGTTTTGATCCGACACCTTAAAGCAACAACATAAAGTATGTAAAGAACATAAAGCAAAAAACACTTTAAGAAAAAATGGCCAAAGTAGAGGCAATCCCTTATCATAATTTGCTAGTGACATTTAATATATCTGTTAGTAGTAACCGCCAAGTCAGATATTTTGTTTAAAATAACTTAAAATTAGTGTTAAACGAATATATAACAATAGCTCATGAGATTTTGAAGGAGCAAAACAAATTCGTCAAACAAACTCTTGAAATGCTGCGTGATAGGAAAGTTTCACATCAAAATATGAGGGGGGGGGGGGGGGGGGGGGGGGGAAATTAAAGACATATGTAAGATCTCAACTTTTAATAATTAAACTTGTTTTTTTAAATAAATATTATTATAAACAGTAAGAGGTTAAATTGATAAAAAAGTTAAAGTTAATAATGATATGTGCAAATTATAAAAAGCAAAAAAACATATCAGAGAATATTCGGTATAAAAAATAAAAAGAATGTCGGGAAATATTCGATAAAGTACGACGGCACCGAATCAACCATTCATTGGTGGACTCCACAACAAAATAATTATCGGATACAGAAAACGATAGAAATAATCTTTTTAATATAAAAAAATGTCGACAAAACTATTACCTTTAACTGTTAAAATACCCGGTGATAAAGCAACAATAACATGCGTTATTCCACAGTAAACACACGGTATTCTATAGTATTTTATATTATTGAGCCAATAATTGTCACAGTAGCAAATGCACAGTATTTCATATTATTGAACTAATAATTTTTATGGTAGCAAATGCACAATACTTCATATTATTGAATCAAAAATTGGCACAGTAGTAAATGCACAGTATTTCATATTATTAAACCAATAATTGTCACAGTAACAAATGCACAGTATTTCACATTATTAAACTAATAGTTGTCACTGTAGTAAGTAGGGCTGCAAACGAACCGAATTGTTTGCGAACCGGTTCTGTTCGAGTTCGACTTCCTCGCCTGGTCGACTCGAGTTCGCACATAATGTTCTGTTCGATTGTTCGATCGAACATATTCGCGAACCATGCGGTTCGGTTCGTCTTAATTCGCGAACAGTTCGAGCTCGGTTCGGTTCGATAAGTTTGAGTTCGGTTCGATAAGTTCAAGTTCGAGTTCGGTTCAAGTAGTTCAATTTCTTAATTACATGTTTAAATTGTTTCTAAAATTCTAAATACAAATAATTGGATATTTCATATTAAATTTTAAAGTTTGTCTTAATAATAATTGTTACATTTGTAGTAATTTTTTATTACCTAAACATCTTTTTATTTTTTTGATAATTGATTATAAGTAAACATTTTTATTAAATAATTAATAAATAATAATATGCACTTTTTCACCTCTAAATTCTAATTTAATTAAAATAATTTTAATATTTTCATAAAAAATTTAACAATGGTTGTTGGATTATTATAATTTACATCCTTATTAATTTAATAAATTATAACTCATGTCATAAAGCACATAAATAAAGTTATTAATCAACATGCACTGATAATTTGACATTAATTAAAGAATAGTACAATACAGTTGCTTACATTTACATGAGTTATTGAAAATTGTCAAATCGAGATAGAAAATAGAGAAATCAAGTCATCAATGTACGTATCGAGACTTCAGTAATAGAGTAATAATCATTAAATTATTTACTAAATAATTTCGAAACTTTAAAAAACTAAACATAAATTTAAAGATAGAAAATAAAAACTAGATATTAAATTTAAAAATCGAATATTAATTAAAAATGACAACAAAAGAATTACATCACTAATATTAAATTGTGAGTTTTTGATAATCATTTGTTTGTAGACTCTGCTTGAAGTAGTTAGACCTTGAATAGTTAAAGCTTTCGGATATTAATATTTTATTGTTGATATTTGTAAATCAAGAATTTATAAGTACTTGTTAACTTTAACTTTTAACTTTTAAGCTCTAAGTAATCATTTTTGGTTTTGGTCTTTTTGGATGAATGATGATTACAATATTTGGTCTAATTTTTGATTGAATACTTAGACTCTTAAAGAAGATATTTTTGGTATGTATTTAACTATTTTTTGCTTCAAAGTTCTAAGCTTGTGTTCGTGAACAAGTTTGGTGTTCGCGTGGACATAGTTGGTGTTCGTGTTCGCGAATAAGCTTATGTTCGACTTGTTCGTGAACTCGATCATATTCGCGAACAATTCACGAACACCAAACGATCCGTAACTCAGTACATAGCTGTTGGTTCGATTAAGTTACTTGAACATGTTCGAGTTCTACTAAAAGTGGTCGAGTTCGGTTCGAGTTCGCCAAAGTACTTCGGTTCGTTTTGTTTGCAGGTCTAGTAGTAATGGAAAGTTACGTAATTAAAAGTCGCGGGTATTAAATAGTTAAACATACTCATTATTTGAAGAACACTGTATACTTAAATATTTGTGATATTAAAACACTTAAGTAAATAATGCATAAAATTAATAATACAATAATAATGGTTAATATTAAAGAAAAATGTAATCTTGAAATGCATGTGAAAAATGTGGATAATTAATGTGGTAGATTAAAGATAATCTTGAAATATGAAAAAGTGTGATTAATTGATAAATGATATAAATTAAAGATAATCTTTAAGTGTGAAGTGTGGTTAATTGATGTGTGGTAGATGTTGATTAATTTTTGGTTATAAATAGAAGGCTTAGCATGAGGAGTTTTATAGCTTTCTTGTTTATCCTTCATTCCATTCTAAAAATTGCTTAGTGTAAGTTGTTACTCCCAAGGGCATTGAGAGATATAGAAGAGGGTGGGAGTTGAATAGATTCTTTAAAAACTTTTGTTTTTAAAGAGTTATTACCAACTTATAATTATATTAAACATTTAGTTAGTTAGATAATTTTGCACAACAGAATGATAGTTTAGAAAAACCACTTCAAAGATTCTCGAGAAATCACAGCTCTAAATTTAGCAATCAAATGTGGAATCAAGTCACAGAATACATCGTAGAGCACATAAAATAATTAATACAACTGTAAAGTAAATGAGACGATATATTTTATGTGGTTCAAATTAAGCACAAAGATCTTCTAGTACTTGCTTGAGTAGGAATAATCCACTAAGGATATATGGGGTAATCACTAAGATCTGTTCACGAAAAACAATTACAACAACTGAATCACTAAGATTTTTTCAAGTAACTAAAACTTGGAACAAGTCACTAAGACTTGGTTAAGGTCATTAAGACCAAATAATCACAGATAGAATAATGTGTTTGAGGTGCTGCTAAGTTACTTAAAGTTCAAGAAGTTCAAGATTGTAGAGTATAAGCTTTTTGAAATGGCAGCAGATCATTGACTTTTTGATCATTCAAACTTTTATTGTTTGTTTGAATTTGCTTGCCTTTTATAGATCTTCTTCGAAATCTTCCCGTTTAGAAGTTACCGTTGCTCCATTAATACTTAGACACTTGTAGATATCTGATCTTGTAGATATTTGATTGTTGACTTTAGAGGAGGTATGTCAGCTTTCAGTTTTGACATGTGATTTCATAGTACTAATTGCTACAAAGACACGAATGTGGGTTTTGTCTTTTCACCAATATTGTGACGCCCCCCAAATTCGGGTCTTTACCACCCAATTTGAGTCGTCAAAATACATACTACTAACACGAATTTTTCTATTTACAACTTTTATACTATCGTACAAAATACGATAACACACATACAGTGAGTGTTCAATATATACAAATTAATAATCTTACTGTATAAAGTACAACAATATTTACACTCACATTATTTCAACTTCGTACAAAATACGATAACACACATATTTTAAGTCATCGGTACAATTATTGTTATACTATTTTATAACTAGATAAGGACAACCACTAACTCGGACCATCACTCTATTCCTCTGTTCTTCCCACTGGACCCAGCTACACTTTTATTTCCTGAAAAAGAACTATGAAACAAAAAGGTGAACACAAATAGCCTAGAAAAAAATATCATGATTAAGATAAATTAATTATCATTAGCATTCAACAGTAATAAATCAGATATTTAGAACATATGGTAGATGATATAAATGTTCAACAAATAACTGCAGCGGAATGAAATATCCTTTAGAGGAGTCAAATAGATCATAATGTCTATTATTTCTCAATTTGAAAATTTAACATTTATATTATATCCTTGTAACACTAATCAACAATATTATTTTCTCAAGAGAAATTTCATCACCTGTACAATATTATTTTTTTACCATAGTAAGTTTAAATTTAGAAATATTGAAAGAAAATGATATTCATTGCCTTAACACGTGACAATATATTGTTTTCTATGTAGTTGA
Source organism: Panax stipuleanatus (assembly GCA_020205555.1). Lineage (NCBI taxonomy): Eukaryota > Viridiplantae > Streptophyta > Magnoliopsida > Apiales > Araliaceae > Panax > Panax stipuleanatus. The sequence continues at coordinate 166,529,250 of CM035115.1, forward strand.
TTAATTAATTCATTTATACACTCCTTAATATTAAATGGTGAAAATTCCTGAAATGATTAAAATTTTCTTAATAGTTGGTGTTTCATCTAAATCTTTTAACCTGAATCTTCATGTTGAAATTTAACCGTTATATTTGAACTATGAACCTTAAATATTATTCTTGAACTTGAATCGATATTCTGGATATTGTGTTGACAATTTGGACATTATTGTACTCTATGGACAAAATAAATTGCAAATCTCTAATGTTTATTTTTTATCTTATTATTCTTTTTTTTCTTTTTCTTTTTTGCTAATTTAAGCTGAAATCTTAACATTCCTGCCTTGGGCATGAATGGATCCCAAGACCTCTTAGACTCAAAGTCTTTTGAGTAGTTGTTTTACCATTGAGCCAAGAGGGACTTGGTTATTCTTCTTATTTATGTTCATCCTTTATATCATTATTATTTGTACTAATCATCAAGACTTAAGTTGTTGTGAATGTCTTTGGTCTGGGCGCAAAGACAATATGATTATTGAGTGTATTTACCTGTGTGACAAGAACACGTGGTGAAAGTTCTTTTGACCTGTGTGCAAAAAGTGAGCTATTGATTTGACTTGATCATGATCATTGTTGTTACAGTTGATGAAATCTTAATGGTCATTTTTTAAAAAAAATTGAAAAAGATAATAGATATTATGATCTATTTGAATATTGTCATGATAATTTTTACTGAGCTATTTGAGTTTACCCTTTTGTTTTAAAATTTCTTTCAAGGAAATGAGAGTATAGCTAGGGCTAGCTAGAACAACAGGGGGAATGGAATGATAGTATGAGTTAGTAACTATAATAGTACTCACCAAGTTGTAAAATAGTGTGACAATAATTGTAACGAGTACTTAGTATCACTACAAGATATTCTCAACGGAATATTATCATTAATTTCGACAGAATATTCTATCGGAAATATATCTTTTTCTTGTAGTGTATGTATATGCTGCTGCCCTACTATATACAACATTGTAATAATTATACATAATAGAATTTATGTATATTGTTTGTATTTTTACGACTAAAATTAGGTTGTGTAGAACCAAATTTAGAGACGTCACAATAAATATGCTCTAAAGTTACGTAGGGATGACTATGAAAAGAGGAATAAGCCGAGCTACAAGAAAAATTCCCGCTGCTACCATAGTAGCAGCATGTATAAGAGCTGAAATAGGAGTAGGCCCCTCCATGGCATCAGGTAACCATACATGAAGAGGGAATTGTGCAGATTTAGCAACCGCATCAGTAAAAAACCTTCTCCTACTTAGAACGGATAAATGCATGGAACAAATAATAGAGTACTATAAACCTAATAAGTTAATTTTTTAAATTAAAATATGCTTTCAGATGAAAATATATGAGCCGAATATTCCTCGACACTAACGCTACTTTTTTCATTCAAAAATATTAAGAAAGGTGGTTTGTCACTGGTTATCAGTACAAGAGTAGCATAATAATGTCATTTTAAGTTATTTTTGTCCCCAAGTGATAGTCCTCTTCTAAAAGTGATTAAAGATATTCATACTACGTATAGTTTTTAAATACATCTTTACAAACAAAACATAGATAAAAAAAAAAAGAGAAGAAAAAAGCGCCATGTTTTTCATGATCCATTACTTTTACAAATTAAGAATTGAAAAATATTATACTTCCTAGTTTTACATGCATCATGTACTGCCCACCGATTCTCACAAACCCAAGCAAACCAATATAAAGAAAAAAGACAAATAGCATAACAGATAATATTGTGTCTATATATATATATATATAGAGAGAGAGAGAAATCGACCAAATCTAGGTGAGGATATATATATATATATAGAATATTTGTAATCTATTAAAGAAAAATTCTGGACACTTAGAATTTTGCATGCAATGCATGAGCTACTTGTCATATACTAGTATACTACTAGTATTTACGTAAGTACTTTAGCTTGCATTTTATGACCCTTTATTTGAACAAAATCAAGACCGTCACCTTCAACAAAGAGACCGACTTTCAGAAATTAAGATGCAAGTTCAAAATTTTAACGGCGAATTGAATTTGTACAAGAATGAACATTACCGTAGCAAGTTATTATTCTCCAAATATATATACAAAGAATAATGCTACAGACACAAATATTATTCTACAAACATTTTATAAACTGCTGATGTGACATACTCCACCTCAACTTTTTATGTGGGGCCGAAGACTACATTGAAGCAATTTGTTGATCAATATGATGAGGTGGAGTATGCCACATCAACAGTTTGTAAAATATTTGTAGAATAGTTTGTGTCTGTAGCATTACTCCTATACAAATTAACCATATTAATTAATTGTATATATAATACTAACTATTTGCGTCTTTTAATTATTTCCGTGTCAAAGAAATTCATTAATTTTAGGCAAATATTCAGTATTCTTAATCATCTCCAGATAGGGAATTTATTAACTGAAAACAAATTAAGAAAAGAAAAATAGATAGTGTTAAGTAAGCATTACGATTGTACGTACGTATATCATCATCGTAGATAATAACAAAAAATAAGGAGTCCTTCTACGGGGACCAGCTTTCTCCTTACCGGGTTGGCGAATCGGTTGGAATTTTTATTTTTATTTTTTGCTTTTGTCTCCCAAATAATTAATGTGATTTATTGGAACTGAAATTTTTACAAAATGCAGTAATTTAGGTGTCATTTGGATATATATATAAAAACAGGGTTGGACACAATCCTGACGGTACAATCCTTTATTTTTTACATGTATCCAAATGACACCTAAATTACTGCATTTTATAAAAATTCCAGTTTCAATAAATCACATTAATTATTTGGGAGACAAAAGCAAAAAAAATAAAAATTCAACCGGTCGCCAACCCGGTCAAAAAAGCCGATCGCTCTAGACTTTTCCAAAAATAAATCATCAAACTAGTGGTTAGGATTCTACCCAAAATTAAAAAATGTATCATTAATTCTACAATTTAAGAAAGGTACGCTTACCCGTACTAGAAAAATGAAATTAATTCCCGATTTATAAAATCATATTTTTGGATTTCTTAAGCTTCAAGGTTAAGGTCACAATTCCAATCTCTAGCCTCCCCCTCCTATCGACATACCAGTGATGAAATTAATAGCTAGCTAGCCTACACAATTTTGAGATCATTCATTAATTTAATTTTATTTTAAGATTTCCAATCAATTAACCCCTCTAGACTAGACAAATACCTTTAATGAGAGCACTATTTTTACATGTATTTTTGATATTTTCACGTGATTCTTTCTCACATGAAGGTGAGACCCACTGTATGCATGATCATGTGAGAAAGACCCACATGTATGATCACGTGACAAGACAATGATATTAGTACATAGATAGCACAGATCTAATCACTTGAAAGTTCAATTACATCTATATCTTGAGATCGAGGTGATGTCTTTTGTTGATATCTAAAGAGCAAATCAGAAACAATATTAATTAATTAATTAATTAGAACATACATATATATCAACTCAGTATGATCACTAGCTAGATCGAGTAGCTGCTAATTATGATATTTTTTCCACTCTGGAAAATATATATGCTAGCTAATTATATATGATATGATGTTTAATTTGATTTTCAGCTAGCTAGCTATTTTTACATTAAAAAACAGCTGGTGAAGGTACGTACACGGGTCATGAATTAAATTTTCATAAAACAGATCGAGTGAGTTAGGTGGTTAAGCTTCATTTGATATATATATATATATATATATATATATATATATATATATATATATGCATGGTTCACTTTAAGAGACGAGCTAGGCAGGAGTAGTAGGACGGACAACTCACCCATGCGCCTTCTATTAGTATTCCTGATGCAATTTTGGGTGGCCAACCCTTAATCTTGAATTCCTTAATTAATTTTCAGGTCAATTTAATTAATATATCAACGAGAAAAAGAAACAAGAAAAAAGATGAAGCGTGTATATATATATATATATGTCGATGTTTGTATAATGTGGGTATTAATTATGATTAAATCAAGAATGAATGCATATATAATCTGTGTTTGTTTTTTTAGTTAATTTTAAATTGTCATGTCTATATCAGTATCACTTGATTAGTAGTTGCAGTCCTATTATCAGCTCACTTGATAGAACGATCACTTTTGTTTGATAGTTATAATTGTTCATTAATTGAGGATAGTTGCATGCAGTCCTATTTTCACTTCACTTGATAGAACGACCAGTACTTTTGTTTATTAGTTAGTTATAAATATATATATATATATTTGAGGATAAATAAAATATAAAATGATGTAAAATTGTAAGTAGATAATATTTCATTATACATACATGGGTACCTAATACCCACTCATTTATAACCAACTACAACCTTACACATCATTTTATATTTTATTTTTATAATAAGTCGTACTATGTATTAGATGCTAAATTATAATTATATAATTTATCAATATATGAGATGGGTGGGAATTATATGGGAATTATAAGGAAGGCTCATTTATTATATATATTTTCAAAAAAGTTACAACCAATACCCATCCATAATTAAAAAATAGTAATAAACATTCGTAATATATATATATATATATTTTTTTTATAATTATTATTGAATCACTGGAATATTATTATTAGTCAGAAAAAAAATATTATTATTAAAAAATATTTGCCCAACTGATTGTTGTACTACCTAATCTAAACCTATTTTTAGAGAACCCGGCCCCCTACTGAAAAGAGTGCAATGAACCGAATGTCACATGTTTAAGAGACTGAGGTGCTGTTGATCGATAAAACTTAGCAGTTAAGATTTGAATGATTAATATTTTTTAATAAATTAAATTATTTGAATGAAATAACATCTAAACTTATAATGCTGTTTGATAATTGAATTTTTTAAAAAATCTTAATGGTAGTATTTTACAATTTTAACCTTGTAAATTGCTTTGAATACTGAGAAAAATTATAATATACACAATCAAAATATTAACTTTACTCAAAAATTTTAATTATATAATTAAATATTAAAATCTAATTTGGAAAATATATATTTGAATAAACTTCACACAAACTTTAATATGTAGAAGAATATTAATAAATAATTATATTTACATATATGAAATAGATTCTACTTTCAAATTTGGTATTTTATATATATATATATATATATATATATATATATATATATATAAATTGTATTAATTATAAAATATATTCCATCTATACATACAAAATCAGTTTAAGCAATGGATGACCAAATCAGTTTCTTTTATAACCAAATCAATTTCTTCCATAAGCAGAACGGAGGAGAGACACACGAGGCAAGGCAATCTAGTCGGAACGAAGGAGATCTGGCCAATGCCAGAGGCTTATAGAAGAGATACGAGGCAATCTAGCCGAAGCTTTCACCGGAACGAAGGAGATCTAGTCAGAGCAATTATCATAATAGAAAAGAGAAGAAGAAAGACGGAGGAGATAATTTGAATTTGTTAGGGTACTTCTATAATAAAGAGTTCAGATGTCCCTCTCTCCGATTCAGACATGATTCCATCTCTTACCGAAAATAGAGGCTTACAAAGATGATAGGTTTTTTTATCAAACAAGCAATTGAGTCTGACCTAAAAAGAGACCTTTCAAAGGTAAAAAAGTGATAAACAAACACCACCTAACACAAAAAACAAAAAAATAATAATAATAATAAACACTGTACATGATATGACATGAAAGCATGAAAATACAGCTGGTAAACCCATACGAGTGTTAGATTTCTCCATTCATTATTGCACACCAAAGCCCCTACTAAACACAAATTTTTATGGAGCTGAGCTGAGCTGAGCTGATAAATCAAATAACTTGTTGTACAGTTGTACCCGAAAGCTATTGTATACCTACCAAACCCCTCTATGATTACCTGTTCCTGTCAATGCTTGTGTTATTTAGTCTTTGTAAGTTGAAATCCATCACTCTTTCAGTCGCGAGCTTCATATTTTAAGGCACACATGCATTTAAGTTTTAACCAAACTACTCCCTTCCTCCCGTTTTGATTGTCATAATTACAAGTAATTAGGACACTTAACCCAAAGTAATTAGGACACATTTATTCTAGTCTTGCTATGTATTGCCAGTCAAAAGACTTTTACATTGATCGCAATTCAACTTGATCACATCTCTGTGAAGATGTATATAATTTTCCCTAGAGAAATAGCAACTTGGGGAGCTGAAACAGGAACAAACATTAATTTTTTTTCTTGAAACAAACAGAGCCTGTGTCTGTGTGTATTATCAAATTAAAAATTTAGATGAGAAATTAACACAGAAATGCTTCTTCAACTTTTGATTTGCCTGCGTCACCCTTATGGGTTACTACAATGTATAGTGTGCGTGCTTAACTTTATCATAACAAATAGAAGAAACAAAACAATGATAGGTAAGGTAATTAATAACCAACAATAGAAGAAACAAAACAAAGATTGATATACCGCTAAACTGGGTACTATAACATTTAATAATATCCCGTGACAAGCTTGAAATCAGCCGCAATTGGTGACCAAACAAACAGTATTTTGAGGATCAATTATTGGATATACAGTAAAATTGAATACGAATTCTCTTCAGTTTGTTTGTTTGTTTGTTTGGGTGTGGACAAATACTTCCATCACTCTTTGTTTTTGAGATGATGTGTATATGATTGCATGGTTTTTAACTTTTGAAATTTATTACACACAATACAATATGTTATTATAAGTTCTCATGCAACTAAAGCCAAAACTATCTATATGCTTGAATCACCCCAACCCCAACCCCAACCCAGTTTATGCATGTTCTTCAACTGTTTTAATTTACTAGCTAGGTGGGTCCGGTCCCAACATGAGTCCCATCCGACTTTTGACGCATATAAACGTGTCCATGGCAAACCATATATATATAATATGGTTAAGAAATGAAAAAATAAAATACAGACTCTGGATTAAATCAGAATTCTAGATTTTCTGCAACAAATTCAAACACTAATTATTATCACATCTACCCTTGTATGACTGACAAAAGAAAATTAAACGAGTATATTAATATTTTGATTCCTTCACTTTCAAAGGTGTATAAATCATTTAAGTGTGCTTTATAGAAAGTTGATAAGAGCCTCCTTTCCTCTAAAGCAGGAGCAGGACGAACTGTGGTCTACTGTAAATATTCCCATCTGATAAGGTTCAGACGGAGACTGGCCCCCAAAACTTCCTCCTGAATCTACCTTCAGTATTTCAATCGGGCAAGCATACTTTAATAGGAGGTGGACACTTGGAAGAACGAATCAATATAACCTATGGGCCTCTTCCGCCATGACTCATCCAACCAACTCATAACTCAAAATACATAAGCTAAAGGAAAATTATTTTGATTTTCTTTAGAAAGCTCATGTTCAGCGAGTTTTTTAAGTCAAGAAAGATGCGAAAAACAAAGGAAAATGGTAGTAAATATGAGTTTCATGAATTTGTTTTTAATAACCCTCCCTCGTAACACATAAAATAAGTTTTAAACAGAACCAAGGAAAGTTCTTTTCCTATCATTTCCTTAGTTAAAAAAATTCGAGCGAGAAATACGGTAACTGAGAAGGGTGTAGTCTAGAAAACTCTCAAACAGAGTATATCAAAAAAAGGAAAAATAAATTGTAATGACGTATCTCATTGTGGTGCACAAAATCAGTAAAATAAAAACCAATATTAGTCTCTGATATAGCGTATATCTCATTAGCAAATAAAGTGCCTTAAACTAGATGATAAAATAACATTTACCTTTCTTGTAAGATAGCATTAGTATAAACAAATCATTTATAGATTTGAGATTGACGGATATCCACGTGAGCAAGCATGCACACAAACAAACATTTAGATGTGGTGTTGTCCTTGTCGAAAGCAACAACACATCTCAAATCTTTGCTACCAAGAAGGAACTTCAGAATATACTCTTCCTAGAAATTAACAATGAAATTTCTTAACAAGTGCCATTAGTAGGACACATGTTGTTTCAAGAAAATATTCTCTTGAATTATGTGCATATTCCTTTGAACTTGGTGCAAATGCAGAAATCAAAAGAATATGCACACAGTTCAACGGAATATTCTCTTGTGTGTTCAGCAGGTGCCCTAAGGACACATGTTAAGAGGACCCATTAACAATATCAGGATGGATGTATTTTATTAAACAGCTTATTGCTTATATTCTTGTTACTCAAATAAATATCTCTCATTCTGGTAACTGCTAAAGCTCAAACCTGGCCTATTCCCACAAAAGCTTCCCAAGACCAGCAATGGTCCTGCTATGCACTAGTTCAATCTAGCAAGGGCACGTGACCTTTGTTTTATCAACATAAAAATCTATTGAAAGCTCAAACATCAAATTAATTGGACAGACATAACTACCAGTCATGTGAGGCAGAGCAAAAAGAAAAAAGTTTGATGGAAAATGACAATAAAAGATACAACAATCATGTTATAATCCGATAAATTAAACAGAAAGAGGGTCAAAAACTTCAGATCTACCTTCTACCCCTAAGTAACTCGCTTGGCCCATATTGAATAATAGAACGTAGGCGGCTTATAGTAAATAAAATTGCAACAAGCAAGGTGATACTCGACTAAACTTGCAATTTTCTGAAATATAAAATTAGATTGAAGAGGTAAAAATGAAGAGAGATTTTACATGATTATAATTAAATACAAAAAAAGTGTGCATCTGATCTATAATTATAGTCTTTGATGATGACACGGTTAGAAAGGAAAACTTGAGGATAGTTTATGAGAGTTCTGTGACCAGCAACAAAACCAGAGTCACATTCCCATCATTCAATATAAATAAGCAGAGCATTACATACCAGTTGTGAGCACCTAGTAATTGGTCTTATATGCTTCTGAGCCTGTCACAGGAGGAGGATAGATAAAAGATTAATTTTCAAAGAAGCTGCCACCAACTCGTGAGCACACACCTAGGCCCGTCTTCTTAGACACAGAACTTAAGTTGCTTTGCCATAATGTTGACTATGGGCTGAGGTGAGCAATTGAAGGGCTTATGAAAGTCCATGATCATGGGTTGAATGTCAAAAAGAGATGGTCAGTGCCTCATAAGTTGTCGTTAGATTACCGCTGTATGGCATAAATAAAAAATTACAAATTGTATCACATGGCCTTAAATCACCAGTATTTTATTTTGAATTTTGATCATTATAAGAGAAAATGTTATTAAAGGTTCGGAGATAAGGTGTGACAACTTGAAAATGTTATGATAAGATCTATCATAACATGTCTGGAAAAAAAAATTATTTGTACCGAGATATTACATGACTAGATGCATATAGTAGATAGATGAGTACTTGTTTAAGAAAACTCCGCTGAAGGTTTATCTGCAGCCTACAAGGTGAAATATGTGAACTTTTTATAACAATCTAGAGAGGACAAACTTCTGCTTTGTGTAATAATATGAATTTGTTTAGTCACTGTATTTCGGTGAGTTTTAACTGAATCCCAGTCTCATTCAGCATTATATTGTCATCAAAGTAGACGAATCTATTTAGAAAAGCACCTATAAGGGTTTATTTCAAGTGGATTGACTTAAGCCGTAAAAGTACTTAATGAAGGAAAGTGGAGAAGAATGAAGCTAGATTTCTTAGAATTTTAAGGCATAGAAATGGTTGAGATTCCTTTTTCAGTTTGGCAAACAATGGATCAGAACACTAAACAATGAAGCTATCATATGCAAATGTCTTGGCCTCAGTACTGTGATCTCAAATTCCTAACTGAAAAGAATTAACTCCCAACTTGAACAAGAATATAAAGGCAACATAATTAACAAGTACAAAATCTAATTGGATTTTGGGCCTTACCTCTAATCCTTTACAACCCGAACGACTAAGCCACTGGGTGTTTGGGCAGTTTTGAGGTGACCTGAACCAATCAAATCACGAAGATGAAATCTCATATCCAATGGAGAAAGTCGTAGACGCTTCTTCTCCAAAGTAGCCATCATCATCTCTTTGTATCTCCTACGGTTGAGAAAAGACAGGAGCTCTTTTCTTCCCTACAAAATACGTCAAAGATAAATGTTATAAATCATAAGGATGTAAATTCCAGAACGTAAACCTATTTGCCAAAAAAAAAAACAAATAAGTCTTCGACTCTGATTTCAGGGAGACCAAGAAAAACCAGTTGAGGTAAATCATTGCTCTTCAAAATCATAAAAATAATAAACTAAGATATACTTCCTCGGTTCTAAAATATAAGAGCAATTTTGACTTTTAGTGCACGTACCTTTAGTCAATACAATTATTAATATTGTAAACTATGTAAAAAACACTACTGATTACAAGATTTACTGTTTTCAAAACTTAAATAAATCACATCAAGTTTTAATATACAAATGTCTCAAATAGACGGGTCAAATTGCTCTTATATTTTGGAATTGAGGGAATTGTTTTTTGAAACTCACCACAAACTTACTACTTCAGAAAGATTTCTGCATTTTCACAGCTTGGAAGCCACCACAACTAATATTTTATAATAACCTAGAGAAAGATATATTTATGCTACGCCTGACTGTTCCATAACCTAGTTTTTATGATAAGGAGTAGTAATGATGCATGTTTAAATGTTTGAGTTTCTGATTGAGCTGTCTATTTGTCAATGCACAAAAGAACCTGTAAAAGTGGACCTCAAATCAAGCTCAAAGCAAAACACTAGACTTTGGTTAAATTTTGTGAATTTTCCTGTTAGGTAGCCTTGAGGCTATGAATCTAGGATGGACTAGACCACCTAATGGGAGTTTAGGTGCTATTTGGTGATCAAGGGGTTGACTTAAAATAAGTGGTTACCGATTACAGCAGTCAACATATAACAATATTATCCATGCAAGTTGCATTCAAATTTCAATATTCACAGAAGTTATTGATTTTGAGCTTAAGTGGCAACGTCTCATCATGATGGCTGATTTTCCTTGAGATTATTAAATTGCAGCACTAAACAACATAGAAGGCGAGAAGTTGCTTGATTTCTGTTAACCATAAATCTAGTTGTCAAAATTCATAGATGACATTACACTTTTTTGCCTTGCTGCCATTCATACTCCTTGAATTTTTAATAGATATCGAAGACCTCATATTTGATCCACCCAAGATACTCATGAAATCATGTCAGATTCTTTTTACACTTGCAATGACATATATGCATGCATTTTCGTAATATAATGCATTGCATTTACAACTAATTACCTGAGAGAGGCCCTTGAGTAGTGAACCAATATTTGGTATTGTGAACCAGTACATGTTTGGATCAACAAGTTGGCGAGTCTAAAATGAAAAGAACAGTATCAGGAAAAAGGGGGGAAATAATATGGAACCATTAAAAGAAAACTTAAAATTGTAATAGGACTCCCAAAATAAGATAGTTAAATATGTCAGAAAAAAATATAGCAGAAAAATAGGAGCAACTCCGCCTCCAGGAAATTCTCGGTCAAAGGGCAGAAAGCATAAGGTTGGGTTGCAGCTGATGAATGACAACAAACTTTCAAAACATCAGCAACTAAAGCGAAGGAGGCATGATAAATACATTCAAGAAGAAACAAAAAATGCAGCACTATTTATGCTCATACAACCCGAAATATAACCCAATTGTATGACCAAAATAAAATCCTTTCACAAAAGGCCAGATGAGCAAATCCAAGCAAACAACTCCCACCTTCAAGTTCCTACTACATATATATTCGAGGGTTACCCACTCAAGGATACCATGCACTCATGTTGATAACAAGTGAGACTGATGAAAATTTAAGGAATGAAATTTTCGTAACGTCACACGTGGTACCAGCATGAAGACTTCACCTTTATCTAAACTATCGAAATCAAAGTTGTTAAGGCGCTAAGACGAGGCGAGTTGTTGGTGTGCCGTTTAAGTGACTAGACGACTAAGCGCTCAACGTGCTTTTTATATATATCCTACGTAATTGTCATTGATTACTTTTAAAAATATTAAAATTAGAAGTCAAAATTATTATTGATTATCTTAAATTTATTTAATTTTTATGAATAATAAATATTATATATTATAATATAATTAATAATATTTTATAAATATTCTATTACACAAAGTATTTGATATTAAATGCATGTCATGTAACTAATAGTGCCCAAGCAAGTTTAGATATGTACATGTAGATGAATAAATATACATTATTCTTATCGTTCCAATCATCACCATTGTGGGACAGGTGGTGATGTACTAAGTGACCAACTAATATATGCAACCCATTATTTTGTTTGACCCCTCACATGCAACTAATAAATAATAATATACATATATACTCTGAAACAACCCGGGTCAAATCTCGAGTCCGGAATAAATCTTGGGTCAAATCCCAAGTCTAAATCGAATCAAATCCATCCAAATAAGACCTTAAACCACAAAACCCAATAGTATCTTCTTGGGTCATCTTAACTCATCACACGCTCACCCAAAAGGTCATAACTGAAGGTACTATTAATTCCTAATACACAGACAAATTTTTCTTATATTTTTCGATGTGGGACTGGAGTGTTACGAACTCCCTCACTTAAATTTCTGACGTTCACACACACGGTCAACAAATCTTTGCCTCTCTAGCCATTGTGGGATAATACCGATTGACTTCATGTCCCCACCTCCGGACCTCCCTCATCCAATGTGGGATAATACCACCACTCTTCGTGTCCCCACCTCCGAAAATCCGATTGAATGACGCGACCCGAGCTTTCGAGAGTCGGCTCTGATACCATGTGAAACAACCCAGGTAAAATCCCGAGTCCGAAACAAATTTTAAGTCAAATCCCAAGTCCGAATCGAATCAAATTCAACCAAATAAGACCTTAAACCACTAAGCCCAATAGTATCTTCTTGGGTCATCTTAGTCCACCAAAAGCTCACCCAAAAGGTCATGACCGAAGATATTATTGTTAGTAACTTAATTCCTTATATACAAACAAATTTTTCTCATATCTTTCGATGTGGAACTAGGGTGTTACATGCTCCCTCTACTAGATCATTTGATATTTATATACAAAAAATAAGTACAGTAAGAAAGAAGAAAGAGTTGCAGTCTTCTCTGTCAGAGTCAATGGTCGACCCTACCTTACCAACCCAACAGCGACCACCGACCCAATCGCCGACCAAGAAACCCAAGTCTACACCGACCAAGAAACCAAGTTACTGAAGGAAGAAGATGCAACAATCAAGTCCAGCAAAGTAAGAAGAAGAAAGAGATGAAGCAGACAAGTCTAATGAAGGAAAAAGAAGAAATAGAGAAGCTGGTAAGTCGGTTATGGGACAATTGGAGTTTTGGTAAATTTAGATTTGGGGTTGTTCTTAAGTCGTTCAACTAGATAATAAAGCGGGAAAATCGACGATTCGGGATAACTAGGCCACAATCAGGTTCTCAAGTCGGGCGTCTTAGGTACAACAACAAAGTCGAGCCCTCGACTTGTAGCTTCAACAGCGACCGGGTGGCTAGTCGCCGACTAGGTGTCAATTAAGCGACGACTTAATAACTATGATCGACATTAGACAACTCTAAAGTGTTGCAGTTATCTTTTTCAAAACGAAAAATGCAGTAGTAATAATATTTCAGATCAATATCCTCATGTAGACATATTCTTTATAGATATATTCAGAATTTTCTTTAATTTAACACCTATTGTCAGGTTAGATAAGCAAATCCAATGGTGAACCATATCTCTGAAAGGGGAAAGCGTGTTACATTAACCACTGAAGTATAAAATCTGCAATCTTTCATTTGATGAATTTGAATCCAAGGATACTTACAAGAAGACCTGCATTGATTAAAAGAGATATGTGTTCATCTTTCACTTTTCCTCCCAACGATAGAAGTGAACACTACAAAGCAGACATGAGTAGAAAAAATGTGAAAATAAGTTGATATCTCATTGAAATAGCTACTAAGACCATGCACACAAAAAGAATGCAATATATATATATAAGGTGAGGAATACTACCCAAAAGATGGAGGACAAGAAGTCCACAAACCACCAAAAAATATAAAATAAGAGGAATCAAATAAGAACATATCTCCAATCTCACGTAAGATCGGCAATAGTTCTTGAAGCCGAAAGGCGCACCTAGGCAAAAAGGTCACCGCGGAGCAAAGGTGCAAGGCAAGATGCGCACTCATCAAAGTAAGGCGCACAACCTCAAAAAATACAATTATATATATATATATATATATATTTATATAGTCATATTTTTAACAAATAATGTATCTTATAACATAAATTGACAAATATATGGTTATGGCATAAATACACATTAAAAAAGAAGAATTAAGAAAAAGAGGATAGGGAGGAATAGAAATAGGATGAAAGAAGAAAATTAAAAGAAAAGCGGGAGAAGAAAAAACAGAGGAAGAAAAAAAGTATGAAAAATAAAGGAAGAATAAAAAAAAACAAAAAAAGGGGAAATAAACGTGGATGAAGAAAAATGAAAACATGTACAATATAATATCGCACATACCCAAACACATATATGGAATATACATGCGCTAATTACATACAAATACTTAGTATAGTTGAGTCTTAATCTAAATTGAAAATAACGGAAGTTCAACAAGGGCACAACACAAGTAATATTTTATTACTCACAAGCTCTTGATGTGCAATACTAGGATCCACCTTGGAATGGATAACATGAAACTTAAACCACTCAAAAACTGCAAGATTATCTTGCTTCTTTGCTTCAATCCTTTTAACGACACGTTCAATCTATGACCAAATTTTGGATAGAAGAAACAATGTTAATTGTTGCTAGATTTGGGAAGAAAATGTCACCACTGGTTAAGCTTCATCATGATAAAATATGAAATTCATTCAAATCTATAAAATGTATAAAAGCAAATTGATAAGTAACAATAAAATATATAAATAACCCAAAGCAAATAGATAAGTAACAATAGATATACTCGGTGCCATGCACTAGAAAATACTGAAAATACACATGCACATATTTGTAAACTTGATAAACGCACTCCCAATAAAATTCTCAAGGGAAAAAAGGTCTTCCTCTTAATTGAAATAAATAATTAAACGAAAGGATTCTCTAAGACAATGAGAGGAAAAACTAACCTCATTCAAATAGTCATCTACAAACATTATGGCATGATCATCTTGTCCAGTATTTAATTTGAAGATGCGCAGAACTCTCTCCCTCCTCAAAGACTGCAAACAAATGGAAGACACTCTTGTAAATCCATATGAATAAATAAGTAAAAGGAAAGTGAGGAAACCCCTAAAAACGAACTACAATCACAACAATTGAAAATAAATATGGCAGGGAGAAAAGGCAAGAATGGTCAGTGTGGGTCAACTATGTCACATAAGAAACTGAGAAGACTCTGTGCATACTTGGACCCTATTCCAGTATTTTTCTCTTAAAATATCATATCTAGTGGCAAACCATGATGGCTATATATGAAAAATAAGAAGGAAAATTTTCCTTAAGGCTTCAAAGAACTACTGATTTTCAAAAATAAATGAATAACTCTACCAATATCAAAATGACCTTCATCAAATATTATGACTTCAATAAGAATTTCAACAAAAGCAACAGATGTTTCCTGATAGATAATGTGCACACATGTATTCATGAGTCAAACAATCTTACACTACCTCAAGACCTCCTTACTAGTAATGCTCCTACTCCAGTGCGTTAAAAAATGAGTACATAACATCAATGTCAAGAGATCAGACCTCTAGTTCTCTATCTACTTGTGTCCTGTCCTTTACACTGCTGTACAATTGCGATTGCAGCATAAAAGGCTTAACTGAAACCTGAAATAAAAGAATAAAAATAATCCAAATGATTAAAACCACACTAATGATAATAAATTAGCATCATTGGCAGAGTAGTAAAATTGAGGATTCCACATTACTTTTCAAAATTAATGCAAAAAACAGAGAAGAATACGTTAAAATAGAATAAAATGTCAATCAACCGTTATCGACGAAAGATGTAACTTTACATATGGGATGTACACTATGGACGACAATCGATTTAGCTGGTCAGCGGTCAAGCATATGATCAAATGACTTACTATCCCTCCATGAAAGCTACATATAAAATCATGACATGTGTTCATTTACAACTGAAACAAGCTTAAACCTTAGTACTAAAAAAGGATTCAATGAGAGACAGGGATTTCACGATTAATCCGATTTCAGAATTTGCGATCGCAACCAATACATATTAACCAAGGAAATTTTCAAATTACAACCTTATCATTGCAAGGAAACTGAGCACGCATCATCCGTAATGCCACCAAAGTATCACTGAAGGTAAAGTTCTCCTCTGAATTAGAAGATGAATCCATGTCATCTCTTTGTAAGGAAATTAGGGAGAATTAAGTTAGAGATATAAAAAAAAGGGAGAGAATTCACCGAGTGAAAGTGATTGGTCAGTTTCTTCGGTCTCTTCTTCTCTTTGGCGCCTTTTTCGTGTTGATGATGATGAGCCATCCCTCTTCTCCATTTTCAGCAGCAAATCAATCAGAATCGAATTCTAAAATCCAATTCCGCCGACCTTTCGCCTAACCGAGCACTTCACGTGCGCTGCACGTGGTTTTTAATTTTAAGAACTAGTACTTTATGCACTGTTATTGTATATACACATACGATGTTAGAATTACTACTTTATGCACTGTTACTGTATATATACACATACGATGTTAGAATCACTTGTATCGAAAAATATACTATTGTTATTTTAATAACATGTTATCTTAACACTATTTAATAGTGTATATACGGATAATTTATTAAATTTGAACTCTAAAAAAAATCTATAATAACGTCTATTATAAAATTTAATTCTACCTTGCACTTATATATCACTAAAATGAGTGTTTCTGAAGAAAAAAAAGGAAACCCTCGCTCAAAAAGAAACATTTTGTATCTCTGGTTATGTGTAAAAAATTATAAAATTAATTGAGAATTTAAATATGAATAATTTTGTCATTATATCATCTTTCTTAGTACGCTAAAAAAATCAACCAAAATTTTTATTTTTGTCCCTACAAGTAAAATTAGTTTACAATTTTTTCCTTTTAATTTTTACTATGTATTTTTACACGAACTATTTCGAACTGCTTCCCAGGATGAAACAGACATCTTCAAATAACTGGATAACCATTCATTCGACAGGCAAAAAGGAAGCTTTTCAGAGAGCTGGTGATGAGGATTGAAAACATGTCCACGAGAAGTAGTGGATGGTTGAAAGGATCGATAAACGAAGCTTTTGCAGACAAGGCAACAGAATATTGTTCTGCAAATTAATTCCTAAAAGTATGCATCGACAAGCAACACATTAATTATTGGAGTATTATTATTAGACCAATAATAATAATAATAGCATGCTTTTGCTTTTGGAGAAAACATGACCTTCCAAGTTCTATTCCTCACATCACATACACATACATACACACAGCACAGCACAGCAGCATGTCAATGTACCTTATAAGCTTCCAACTGAGTAATACAAGTCAAGTGATAGAATCTTTAATTCTTGAAGCAATCCATCTATTTAAAATTTTTAACTTGTCGAATTAAGATCTATATTCATCATTCCCTATGCCTATGCTTTTACTACGTAGGGTAGGGGCGGGCCTTTCGCAATACTATATCGGTATATAATTGTTGAACAACTTAACTACTACTGTTGCAAAAGATCTGAGTTGTCGGATCTTGCAATAATCAATTATACAAAATAATATGGCCAGATTATGTTGTGGATCAATTCCCTACATACATACATACATATAAAAGAGACAACGTTTCATTTTTCATGGCTTCTCATTTGCGTTATTTTTTGGTGATAATAATTATACAAAAAAACACTAAAATTATAGTGCAGAATCCCAATATCAGTGTAGCTCTAAACCATAAATTTGTCAAAACCATAGGGACCCAATTCTTTGAAACATCATTCAGTTGAATCCATATAGATTTCAAAGAACTAACAATAGTGCAAAATTAACGTAAAGAAGTCTTTCCATATCTAGATTAAGGTAAACAAGTCTTTCGCTATTGCTCCTGTCACAAGTTAAACAACTTGTGTTAGCTGAATACCTACAAAAACAACAATACAGTCCATCACACTTCCTATTATTCTACACACTCCCAAAAGTAGCATTAGTACTTCTGTGGTGGCTTCTGGGTCGGAAGCAATCCAAACCGTTTCTTTAGAAGAACTCTTTGCCTTGAATACTTGTCATCAGGGGAAAACCGAGCTGAAAAACAAGGTAAACATTGGTAAAAGAATGGTTCAGTTCAACTACAAAACGTGTATAACTCAATGTTTCATCAAAATATAGCAGTCTGAAAGAGTTGGATTATTTAGAACCCAGATATCGATGGATCACCAAATGCGTGTTTATGGCCAAAGGTTGAGCAGGAGAGAGATCCTACACTGACTATGGTTTTAATAAGAAGCTAATTATAGTTTCTTAGTCATTTATGTCCCTCAAGACATAATAATCGATGAAGGGGCTTAAGAGAAAGTAATGCTTTCACTAACACGATAGAAAAATAACAGAATTCATATCCTCATAAAAATTGTTTCTCCACCACATAATCGTAAGGTGAGACAAAAAGAATGTGCAACCAATTGACGGGGAAAAATGGTCAAGTTCCCAAGTATATAACCCTTTCTCAAAACTAAACCCAGGCCGACTTGATCTCGAAATGAACTAAAAGTAATACAAATTAAGAGACAGCAGTGCAAGCACCAAAGAGATAGAAACAAATATTATGATTCATGACCTTATAAAAATTGTTTCTGGACCTCATTATCATAAAGCAAGACAAAGAGGATGTGCAACCAATTGACAGAAACATGATGAGTGTGAACTCAGAGAACACCAATTACAAGGGGGAGAAGAAGAAAAAAATCATACACCTAATCAGTTTTCGGGTAATCTAAAACAGGAATAAAAAAATGACTGTGAAAGAGAGTGAGACAAAACGAGACAAGCTGTATAAACAAAGCAGGTCAACTTTAGAAATGACACTTGACTGGACTTGACAAACTTTATATCTGATTTATAAGTTATAACTTAGTTCAACATAACCACCGGGGACTGTTCCGAATCTCTTGGACTGATATGGCATCACATAAGTCATCGGTGTGCAACTAATTTTGACCGACAAAACATTTTTAATCGGAATCTTAACTATTATTTAAAAAGTTCAACAAATATCAGCACCACATTATAAAAGAGGGAGTTGCAACAAGGTATACTGCCCTGGTGGATTATGAAATACTATACTTCTTTGGAAATCCAGAACCAAAGTCCAATCAATTTAAACTGAACTTGGTAAACATAAATTCTTGTCCATACATGGAAACTACACTCCAAATCAGAAACTTTGACATAGTGCCTAAGGGTATTATCGGGTTCTCCGAATAGCCCTAAAAAATCTTTACTTCAATACTGACCATTACTCACAGCTAAACAATGACATCTAAATAAACCAACCAGATTGTGTTGCACATCTAAACAATGACACCTAAATAAACAGGCCAGTACGGAACTAACTTAAGAAGTGGTTGACAATAGGGACCCCTTTAACCTCCCCAATATCCGGATGCAATTTCAAGATCATTGAACCAAAGAAGTGAATATGACACTAGTAAAAGTTTGATATGTATTACCTGGATGAGCAGATTGTGTTGCCAACCCAAGTGGTGTTTCTTTCTGCATGAACAGAAAACATACAAAAATTAAAAAGAGCAGACCATATTCAAAAAAATAAAAGTAATTCTTTAGTTGGCACAAATACATTTTTCCCCCCGAAAAAAAAAACACTTTTTGTCAACCTATTCTACAGAATGTTGAACTAACTTTCTAACATGAATCATTGCTCAGAATTTAACCATACTACATCAAAGTTTTAGTCATGCTCCGAGTAAAATAAATTTCAAGTAAAAAGAACTCAAATTGATATGAAATACCAAAGTAAAACGGTAGAATACTGAATACATCACATGAAATAAAAGCTAGGAAAATAAAGGAACAAAACAAACCTTAGTGGTATAAACTTTGTCACCGTTATCGTTTATGTAGAACTGGAGATACATTTTTACAGCTTACTTACACCCTGCTAATACAACAATAAAGTCAGATTTTTTTCAAGAAACCGCATATTAGCTTATTGACAATTTTGCCAACAAAGCTTACCAGAAGAAACGCAGCTACCCCAATCCAGTAGAGGTAGAGCGCTTTAAACCCTAGGATTTTTGGACACCCAGGTCTAATGGGTTGGTTTTTATACACATGATTTTAGACCTGACTTTGGTCTAAGGCTGAAATTTTGGGCTTGGGCCCGACTTTTAAACCTTTTTATAGTACTCTCATAGTATGGACTATGGATGACAATTTGACCCAAATTCATCGAATTTCATTGATATCAATTTTAGCATTATATCAAGTAACTAGCCGTACAATCCGTGCCTACGAAGGGGAAGAGTGAGGAGAGATTGTCGGCGCTAGAGAATGGAGGAGGCAGTGGGCGAGCTCGGGAGGAGAAAGAACGGAGGAAAACCTGAGAGTGAAAGAGAGAACAATTTTTTTTTCTTTGAAGTTAAAGATGATATAATGGACAGTGAGATTTATTCCATACTTTGGACGGTCCTGATCATTTATTAGGGTGAGCAGAAAATTCAAAATCAGTTGTGTTTTATTAATTAGATTTTTTTTATTAAAAGTGGATATTACGTGTATGATTGTGGTTGATTGTGCATCATTAAATTTTAATTTGATGCATTATTTTGTAAATTGTTTTTCATACGAATTTTTTGTACATATAGTATTGCTCTAAATCAAGGATACACTTCTTTAAGTTATGTATGAGTGTATATTTCTTTACTTCTAAAATATGAAATAACTTTTAATTTTTTAGATTTAATTTGAAGGTACTTTAAATTTATCCAAACTTCAATTTAGGACAAATTTGTTGGTTTTAAAATAGTTGAACTTACCAACAAGGTCTAATTTAAATACTTGAAATACCATATTGTTTTTGTAGTAAAATTTATGGATTAATGAAAGTCGTACTAAAATGCAAATTTATTCATTCTTACATTATGTAAGTGTAGGCTTTCTTGTTCTTGAAGACTTTCTGCTTGGTAGGCTTTATAGTTAAAGTACTTGTTGACAAGAAGGATATGAAATAGATAATTATAAATAATACATTTTTCTATTACACTAGTGTTGTATGTTGCGATTAAGGCTGTAAATCGAACCAAACAGTTCAAACTCGGATTTGATAAAAAAAAATGTGAGCGAAATTCAAATTCGTAAATAATATGATCTAAATCTGAGCATAAGAAATAATTCGAGTAAAAATATCAGTAGAATCTGAGTAATGTCATACTCGACTCGTTTAAAATTAAAACTATTTAATTTTTTTTTATCATAATTCGATACATAATTGATTGATACATATTCGAATAAATATTCGATACATTATCTTATAATATATATACACTTTAATCAAATCAGAATAAATAGTTATTATTATTATTATTTCAAATTGTATTTTTTTATTTATAAAGTGTACTTTAAATATATTTTATAATTTATAAGTAAAATAATAAGTTCAATTAGTAATTATATATTATAAAGCTACGTATTATGTTAAGACTCAAATTCGAGTTTAAATTTGAAGTTCACAAGTAATTTGAATAGAATTCGATCCAAATCGAGTAATAAATATTTAAGCCAAGTTGAATTTGTTTAGAGCTTTTTAAATACAATTCGAATCCATGTAAAAAATTTACTTTCCGAATCTAATTCGAATAACTCTGTTCGAAAAATGAAAATTATGGCAATGCGTGCTCAAGTCACACAAAATATAAAATTATTTTTCAATTTTAAAATTTTTGGGATAAAATAAATAAATACACTTTTTTTTATGTGTTGGGATGTTAAGGGTATAAAACCATAAAACTGTACAAGTAACGAGGAGGGATTTAGCAAAAACAAAAGGATGAAGGGATCATTTGGTAAAAGTCTTGACTCCTCCCCCTGATTCCAGTATACAGTTTTGACATTTCATAACACGCTTCGAAACCACGTCTCTCTGCAACTAAATTTATCGCTTCAATCCCACGTCTCGCCATTTTCTCAACTTCAAACGCTTCCAAATCCAAATCGAAAATCCCCCTCAAAATTTGAGTTTCTCTGAAAATCCACTGAATCCATCTCAACAAACAAGAAATTAGTAGCTACATTTTTCGTCCAAATCGATGTCGTTCGAAGAAGAGGAAGAATCATTCGAGCACACACTTCTGGTTGTTCGAGAAGTATCCGTATTCAAAATCCCGCCCCGTTCCACCAGCGGCGGCTACAAATGTGGCGAGTGGCTCCAGTCTGACAAGATCTGGTCGGGTCGTCTCAGGGTCGTATCTTGTAAGGACCGCTGCGAGATCCGACTAGAGGATCCGAATTCCGGGGACCTCTTCGCCGCTTGCTTCGTTAACCCCGGCCAGAGGGAGAATGCCGTTGAGTCAGTCCTCGATTCATCGCGCTACTTCGTCTTGAAGATCGAAGACGGAACTGGAAAGCACGCGTTTATTGGATTAGGGTTTGCAGAGAGAAATGAGGCATTTGATTTCAATGTGGCATTGTCGGATCACGAGAAGTATGTGAAGAGAGAGAATGAGAAAGATTTTGGAGAGACGAGCGAAGAAAATCACATTGATATTCACCCTGCAGTAAATCAGAGACTAAAGGTTATACACATATGCATATGTATTTTTAATCTACTTGTAGGTTGTAGCTGATTTTATTTTTGATGGGTGTCTTATTTTCTTGTGAATGGAACTTTTCGAGATTGTTGTCCTTTTAGTCCAATTTTGAGTTTCTTATGGTCCGTACCACCGAGATACTTGGAGATTTAGAAGTATGCATAAAGAGAAAGTAAATAGCCAGTTAAAGCTGCTTACTTTACTGCTGGAGGTCTTATTTATATTACATCTATTTAAGGTAAGTACTAGTGAATGGGTTTATCAATATATTCATCCCTCAGTTAAATCAGATATGCACGGTATATCTAGGAACTTCTTAAGCATATAGTAGCATCATGCAATTGCATTTGCATAATGCTGTGCAATGTGACAATATAGCCAACGTTTTATTTGAACAATTTGGACAAAGTAATGGAAGATTGGAGAGTTGAGGCTTGAGAAATATATAAATAGTACTGGTTTTGTTGGAGTCTGTGTCTGTGAGTTTGTGGATTAATTTGCTTATATGTACAAGTAACAGTTTAATGTAGCTGAAATTAGACTTGTTATTTTTTGCCGGACTCAAAGTTTTCGAGTTTGTTTAGCAGCGGAAAGAAAGATTCCAAAATCCTATTTTACTTCATATATTCATTTCTTAACTCTTTCTCCTTTAAAATTGGTTCCAAATCCTTTCTTTTTCCATTCATTTCAGTATGCCAAACACACTTGATATTCTTCTTTCCTACTAATTTCTTCAGTTCAAAATATTAAATACTGGATTTTGGCATAGCAGTTAGTTTCTTATTATCTTATGGTTGTGTGATTCAAATCCTTGGAAGTTATAAGTATGAAGAATATAGAGGAAATAAATAGATGGTTTTTGGTTGTTTACGAATCAGGTTTATATTAAATTTGGTCTCTGTGTGTGTGTGTGTGTTTTGAATAAGAGAATAATTTTACTTGAAAGAGGAGAAAATACTGAAAGGGAGGATAAGTTCTCTGACAAAAAAAGTAGCAAATATCAAACTCCTTCAAACTGGACACCCCTCCAATACCTATGAATATCATAAATAATCAACCTCTGTAAAAGCACCTGTCGTGGATTCCCTTACAAAAGTCAAGAAAGACACAATCCCAATGCAGAGGAAAAGGCATGGAGTATTCTCAAAAAATCCTCACATTCCTCTCGGTCCACAAACCCCATAGATATAATTATAAATATCACCGACAGTCCCAAAGAATCTTGCCATCCTTGCATTTTATAACCATATTTTGGTTATGTGCTTGGAAGAAATAATTGAAGTATTGATTAATCAAAATCAACCAATACTTTTGTGCCAATTATGGCACAATATCTTATGTGAATTGCCTTAAACAGTATAATACGAGTGTTTTCTTTGAAATTTATTGGAATTGGCATGGTTAACATGTTAATTTTTGCTCTTATGATATTAGTTGTGAGCTGGAAGAATCAAAGTGATATACATTGAAGACATTGGTGGAAGACCTTTTAGAAAGAAAAAAACTAGTCATCTGATGATTTCATAGATTGTTCAAACTTTTTTGTTAAGTGGACGCTGGCCTTAATGTTTCAAATGTGTACTCACTCTCTCTACCTCGCTAAATCAGCAAGTTTGCACTTTTTTAGTTTATAAATGGTGGATTGTACGGATTTACTAGTGATACCGTGCCATCTACAAGTATATATACACTAGGTCACCTGATCTGTTTATAGTATTGTTATTTCCGTTTATTATTACCGTTTCTAGATCATTAGAGATTTCAGTTTGGAGTGTTTGATAAGAATAAGCTGCTCTATTAGACTACTGATGTTGGTTATCTTATTCTGTAAGTAACTGTTGTGCATTACGCTGTTGGATCATGTTTCTTTCCTTTTTCGGGTTTGAACTATTATCTTTATTCTTAATTGAAATTTGTTGGCTGCATTTTAGGAAGGTGAAACCATTCGGATAAATGTGAAGAACAAACCCTTCAGTGGGACTGGCATGCTTTCAGCTGCTGGGTTGTCTGGGGGACTTTCTGGAACTGGAAAGTCTAAAACCCTTGGCCTTGCCTCTCCGCCTATTGGTGCAGGAAAAATTAGGACTCCGCTCCCACCCCCACCAAATCATCCTGCTGCAGCTCGAAAGACTTCTGCAAGTCATGAGGTTGCACTCAAGGGGACCAAGGAGAATACAAGGCATTCTACTGATCCCTTCACGGATCTCTCTCAACTTGAGGTATCACTTTGTTATTATTATCTTATATCTTTTATTGGCTAGGTGGTTCTTTGTACATGCTTTTTAATACTTGGGTTCAAGTCACTTCCAAGCTATCTGATGTTCTGAACCTTAGTTTTTGGTCCTCTACTCCTCTCCTACTCGTTCTCTGTGATTGATCATGTATGTAGCAGCATATATTTTGCAGATTTTGATGGCATTGTAGTTAGAGACGTGTAGTGAATTGAGCAATTGTGTGAGTTGTGTTCAAATTTATCTTTGCACATGTAACGTAGAGCAAATATATCAATACAAATAAATTGTAGAGTAAATATATCAATGCACGTATAATGTAGATCAAATATATATACGCATCGTACTAAAGGGAAAGAGAGTGAGAGACCTTTTTGGTATAGAAACTCGCTCTTCTTTCTTGAAATATACTTGCTCTGTCAAAGTCGTTAAAATTAATTATTCTAAGTAGTCTGTATATCTTGATAACCCCTTCTTTTTGATGTATCTAAGTAAACAGTTGTACATTTGATGGCATTTGCAGAGAAATCTTCCTCCCACAACTGGTTCAGGATCAACTAAAGGCACTGGAGCTGGATGGGCAGCATTTTGATTGTGCAAGTGTGTGTGTTGATTATGGTTGAGGTTTTTGTTTGTTGTTGTGTTCAGAAAGGTGGAAAATTGAATAGGGTGATTGAAGAGTGAGGAGAACTTAAGGTACTGATTAATCCATTTTTTTGGAAAATAATTGTAACTCGGATATGTTGGTGATGCATATTGTGGTCCACTGATAAGCAGTATGTGTTATCTAAGGTAGTCTTTTTGAGCTGGCATATTCTTTATGCGCTAATATTTTTGCCGAAAATCAGCCGGACATGGAAGCAATTTATTTGCACCGGGTGGGTGCTATGATAATATGGTTATTCAATCCAGTGACTTGGCCACCAGAAGTCATTTGGTCTGTTTTTGTGCAGCTCTATTAAAAGTAGAAAATTGCGCTTAGACTTGGGGTTTTGGTATAACTGGCAGCATGATATGCTTGTTGATAAGCTCCGTAGTTTTCATCAACTCACAAAGATTGATTGATAACCACATCAATTGAAACTGGTTTTAGTTTTATAATTCTCAGAATGAGTTGATTTATTTTTATCATCAATCTTTCATTGACATCATGAGTAGGATCTCTCTTGTAATCTTATTAAGACGAGGAGATGAAGCGTGTTAAGATCTCTCTGGTTGTTGTATTATTGTATAATGAATGCACTCTGTGGATTATAGTTTAACAAATATTCGGCAAGCCCTCCCAACGAACATCCACACCGTCTTAATAGAAATCTCATATCTGGGATTTAAATTCCCTGAGATTTAAGCTGCTCAATTTCAGTTTGCTACCTATCGTGCGTGCTAAATACTACCTCCGTCCCATAATAAGTGTTTTTTTAGTTTAAATCACGCAAATCAATACACAAGCTAAAATGACAAAAATACCCTTCATATACTTTCTTTGTTTTGTTTGAGACTTTTTTTATTGCATTTTGGTCTCTCTTTCTCTTTCTTCAACCTTTTAACTTCTCAATAAATATGCAATAAATACCATTGGTTACATAAGGACACATATGAAAAAATATTGTAAAATTTGTATTGGAATTCTAACACATCACTTATTTGGGGAAAAAATGTTAAGCTTAAAAAAACACTTATTGTGGGACAGAAGTAGTATTCAACAGATCAACGCCCACTAGTACAGTAGTTCTTTTATCAGTTTATGTTCTCCTTCCGTTCTTATTTATCTAAAACCATATTATTTTCTTAAAGCACATGAAAGTACAGCAAGAGGCTTCAGTAGCATGTTAAAAGTACTTCAACTATATATTTCTATCCATAAGCGTTAACTTCTATCCGTAAGCAAAAATTCAGGACATCTGGGGCTCCGTAATGTATTTTTCACAGGGATGATTATAATAATAATCAATTGACCAGAACTTCCAATGTAATAATAACATGTATTCTAAAAATTACTGTTCCCGATACTCCGGCTTTAGAACCCAGGAAGACCCATTTGGATTTTTCTCCAAAGTGGCTATTTCCTTTAAAAGATTCTTGAACAAGGGAAGGTCTTTAGAGGGAATCCTGTCCTTAAAATGCTGTACTATGCTGGCTGAAACAGTTCTTCCACCTCTTTGTAGTAGAAATGTGCAGATTTGACGAATTAACACTTCTGGCTGTACCCCAGACGAGTTGGATGATGACCTCACAGGGCCAATATTTACTGAGCTTGATCTACCAGCAGAGCTTGAAGCCAGGCCAAATTGCTGTTCTAGCCCATCGCCCACTGCTCTTTCTTGGTTTCCTCTAATCCTAGCCAGTAACTCAGATGAAGACAATGCTTTACCAGCAGTTGCCCCAGCAGCAGAGCCACTTGACCTGCTCTCTACATTGTTAGGCAATTGTTCAGGAGGTCTATAACTACCTGTCAATTGAGTATTCACAGTTGAGCCAAATTTTTTACGAACAGAAGTTGGCGCACCAGCAGCTCCTGATCTCCCTGTCCAGGTTGGGACAGCTATACTTTCTCGACTTCTAAGCATCCGGGACTGGCGTAATGCTTCAGCTGCTCTCTGTGCAACTTGAGAAGCTTGTTCCTCGAGCTTTAACTTCTCTTCATCATGGGCATTCACAATCAGATCATGGTTCATCGCACTCTGAAGTAAAAGTTAAAAATGAGAACATCAAGTTATATGAGCAATTAATGGAACACTTGTGAAGCTGT
Source organism: Panax stipuleanatus (assembly GCA_020205555.1). NCBI lineage: Eukaryota > Viridiplantae > Streptophyta > Magnoliopsida > Apiales > Araliaceae > Panax > Panax stipuleanatus. Next base: position 166,557,073 of record CM035115.1, read on the forward strand.
AATCATTGCCTAAATCGTGTTTAATAAATCATGCTTCAAAACAATAAAATTAAATTAGAAACATTGAAGAAATATAAACCACAGAAAAACTAGTTCCAACAGCGTTCTCTGACCCCTTTTATGCATTTTGTTCTCTTGTGTGAAACCAGACATACTAGTTGGTTTTGAAAAAATTCAGTTAACTTGCATGGAATACTTAATATCTTTTACTTTCCAAACTTCATAAACACCACCAACCAGTTGTATTTAGTTTGGAAAGGAGTTTTTTTACTCGAATAAAAGCTCAAGGGAGTTTCCTCATTTCAAATAACTGAGAAAATAAACAAGGAAACTTACATGAATTCCATGGGCATCAAATAGGGACTGCAAAATATTAGATTCTTCATCTGCTTCCCTGTTGCTATTATCAACTTTTTCTTTGCCCTTCTTCTTGGATGGTCCAATATCTGAGTTGTCTTCGTTGTCAATTGCAGCAATATTTGAACTTAGTACTGTTACATCAATTAATTTCTTATCATCCTGGTTGTCTTTACGAGTCCCAACAACATTTACATCTTCAGATAACTGACTGAAAATGTTGGATGTTTCAGTAGAGCCACGCTCTCCATCATCATTCAATGTGAAGAGATCCTTCATGTCCCGGGATTTGAAGAACCTTCTCTGCTGTGGATTCTTTAATATTTTATTAGTGAGAAAGTGTTTGTAAATTTGCCGGTGATATACCTTCTCTTCAATGGTTCCACGGGTAATCAATCTAAACACTGTGACATCTTTTTTCTGACCAATACGCCAAGCACGCTCCCTGGCCTGTCATAAGATGCAAACATGTATAGAAATGACATGTAAAACTAGTTGCATATGATACACTTAAAACTAGTTGCAGTCACAGAGCAAAAGCAAATTGAACTTTAAAGAAATCATGTACAGAATAAGTTAAAGGTTTATCCATTAATGTTAAAAAAGGTGAAAATTCTATATACTCCAATAAATTCTGGAAGAAGATGATATCTGGTCGCTAAATCAAAACCAAGTCCCTAAAATGACATGTAAATTCTTTTCTGAAAATCTGTATTAAGATTTAAAATCAATCGCTAGGCAAACCTGCATGTCAGTTGAAGGATTCCAATCAGGGTCAAAGATGATCACCCTGTTGGCACCAGTTAGGTTTGTTCCCAAGCCACCAACCTTGGTGGTTAAAATGAAAATGAAGACTTCATCTGAATTGTTAAATTCATCTATTAATGTCATTCTCTGTTTTACAGGAGTGAGACCATCCATTCTCCTGTAGCTATAGCAACTACCAATCAAAAAGTTCTCAAGAATGTCAAGCATTTGTTGAGTTTGAGAAAAAAGAAGAACACGATGATTCTGTTCCTTCCACACTTTAAGAACTTGGGTAACAACTTTCATTTTTCCACTCCGGTCAGGATTTCCATAGTCTGGATTCCTGCAGGAATGTTCTCTCTCAAGCAGATCAGGGTGGTTGCAGATCTTACGCATCACATCAATTCCATAAAGAGAGTTTTTGTTCCCGTCAAAGATCTGTTCCACCTCAGAGCTAGCAAGAAATGCCCGGTACACAGAACGCTGCTCTGAAGTGAGGCTGCAAAAGAGGACATGCTCAGTCTTCTTCGGAAGATGAGCGTTTACATCAGCCTTCATTCGCCGGAGGAGGTAAGGCATGATCAAATCACGTAGAACAACTGCACATCTGCACAACCTCGACTTCAGGAATATGAAATAATCCGACACTGAAAATAATCCAAATATCATATGTTCTACATCCTACCAAGACATGCAGTAACAATAAAAAACCCTATTTTATTTTAATTTTTTGTTAATGGGTAGGCTGGTTGTGTACTTTGAGAGAGCTGTTGGGTTTCTTTGATAAGTACACATTACTAACCTGTGTAGGACATTCTTCTTACTTTGGGATTAGATTAAATAGAGTCAGCTTATATTGGTGTATCTAATAAGTTGAGTAAATATAAAACTACTTGAAGAACAGTCAGGTAATTCAGAGTGGCTAGCATTCTCAGTAGAATTCAAATGTAGCAATGTGGACCTGTAAGCAGTAGATACTTGCAAGGGTGAGGCATTAGCATAACCACCAACAGATATGGGAACTGCAAATTCAGCTTCAAATATGGGAAGCACGCCTAATTTTCCAGGGAACACAAAATCAAACAAAGACCACAGTTCAGCCAATTTATTCTGAATTGGTGCACCAGTCATTATTATACGATGAACGGTCTGTAGCTGTTTGCAAACTAGAGTGACTTCTGCATTTGGATTTCGGATTCTGTGTCCTTCATCTAACACTGCATAACCCCAGTCAATGTCAAGGAGTTTTTCCCCTAGCAATCGGAGCTGCTCGTAAGTGGTAATCAACAATCCAGATTCTGATCTCAAAACACGATTTATCAAGGTATCCCATTTTTTGGCGTTTCTCCTAGATGAAATCCCTCCACTATCACAGTCACGTGAACCTTCACTTTCATAATCACTTTCGTCAGATTCAGCTTGCTTCTTCCTTGTAGTAGAGTCCTGAGCAGAATCATGTAATAGCTCCACACGAAATGCTGGATACCATTTTTGTGCTTCCCTCTTCCATTGTCGCAAGAGTGTGACAGGGCAGATAATGATGCTTGGTTTGTACATATCACTAAAATGCAAAGCTCCAAGGAAAGCTAAGACTTGAATAGTTTTACCAAGTCCCATCTCATCTCCAATAATTCCACCTGCTCTTTGACAATGAAGTTCCCAAAGCCACTGCACCCCAACCTTTTGGTAGTCAAAGAGGTTGCTAAAAATGGTTTCTGGAATCTTTAGTCCACCTTCAAGTGTCACAAAAGGAGTTTCATCGTCTACAGATTCTTGGTTATCTTCTTCATTACTAGAGGTCCTTAAATCTTCTGCAAGATTATGAAGTTGATATCAAGTCACTAGTGTAAATATATGATTTAAAGGGTAAATGAGGATGTTGGTTGTCATTATTCAAATGGCTCTAGATAGTCATGTAAAAGAAACTGGTGCAATTTGACTTTGAATATTGTCAGACAAATGTGCTCTTGTTGACCAGATTTTGTCGTGCTAAAATCCACTAAACAATAGTTATTGAAAAAACATAAACAGCAAGAGTCTGAGACGACCATGCTTGGGTGGACACAGCTAACTAAATAACCATGCTAATCAGTCAATGAGATAATTTCATTAAAATAAGAGAATGAAACCATGAACAAAAACAGGACCATTGGTCTTTTCTCTATATGAATCGAGAACTCAAACTGTTTCAGGAACAAAATATTTCTGCAGGATAGACAATCCAGTACAATGAGCATAACCCTGGCCTTAGTCAAATTTTTTTTGGTAAAGATAACCCTGACCTTGTTGAAAGAAGTTTAAGTAATATATTCTCTGAACAGACCAACAACCTAGGTCTGCTAATGAGAACACCTATCAAGTATTACACTCACAAGGGCCTTTCTTACCCAGCATTTTCTCAGATCTTAACCTTATAATTATTGATTAATAAAACAGGGCACCATCTTCAGGTACTGACCGTAATGCTGAACTGAACTTGTGAATTTAAAAAGTGGAACTTTTATCATCTATGGTATCAACACACAGAGTACACTAACAAAATCTTGAAGATACCAGACTTCTCCAGAACCTCAACTAACAGGTGTTAGCTAAAATTCAAGCATTACACAATTTTTAATAAGGATGTTGTAACAAGGACAAAATAAGATTTGTTTCACAAATGAAAGTTGAACCCTTAGGTGGTCAAACAAGAATCAGAGAGTTTGAGTTTTATATTAAAAAAGGTAAGAAATTGAGACCTATAATCCACAATCAAAAGAAAATTCTTGTCAGACTGCATGTCATCTGCAAGGCCATAGGAATCACAGACAAAACTCAAACTATGACAGAATCAGAAAACACTTGAAACACGCTTTTGTTTTGCTCTTAAGAAAGACTCGAGTAAACTGCGATTTTTTTTTATAGATAAGTTTGGACCCAATTATGGAGATGAGAACCAGTATAAGACGAAAATAACAAATATGGAACTAAAGGAAACCATATAACCAACTGAACAGTACCAGTTTCTTCCGAAAATAAATCTTCTTGAGAAGCTACCTTTCTCCATTTTTTACCAGGCAAAGGCCTTTTCTTTTTCATATTAAAATCTTTTTCTTTTTCAGACACATTGCTTTCGGACCGAGGGATTCTCAGGGGTGCCTTAAGCCTTTGAAAAGGGCGAGTTGGGGCATCAAGTTTAGGCAGGGATTCTGGATCTAGAAGCTTAGTTGTTGGGCGAGCTTCTGCAGCCTCTGATATTAACTGGACAGCTCTGGCTATGCTGGAGGAAGCAAGATCACCTGTATTATCTACTTCCTCAGGTAAATCTTTCCTATTAGATGGCCCTGGTTCTTGAATACGACGTTCAAAGCCCTTAAGCTTATGAAAGGGGGTTAAAATTCCTTTCCGAACTAACTCATCCCTTTCCTAAGACATAAACATAGAATGGTTAGCCCTGACAGCCCCAATTTCATTTGTATATCTCAAGCAATTTAAGACATTTATTAATATAAAAATACATATATAACTGGTAAAACCTCTTTTCCCCTACTAAAATCTTATGAAACGAACTCAGTATAGTAGATTATAAACCATGCCAACTCACGGTTTCAACAAATCCTGCAGATGCCGCGTTTAACACTGCATCAAATTCCTCATCATCATCAAATGAAACTGCTTTCTGCCGCTTCTTCCGATTCTTGCTTAATTTTGGATCTTCTTTCAGCTGTCGCTTACGCCGTGGCTCCTCCTTAACAAGATTCTGTAACACCTTCTCATGCTTACTACCTTTGGAAGAGTCATCTTTAAAATTTACAAGTTCTTCCTCGAGCTGAGCTTTCGTCTTCTTCAGGCTTAGTAATCGATCAGCAGCTAGAGCTTGCTGAAGGGTTGAAACATTGGAAGAAGGTTGAAAAATACTTTTTCCCTTACCTATATCTTCCTGTTCCTTGCTGTCATTGTTATCAGGAGCATGATCTTCATTTCTTGCAATGTTTACCTGTTCAACAGTTGATGCAACAGCATCTATTTCAATTTCTATTGCTCTCAACTTATTATAGAGTTCTGCATGTCTGATAGATGCTGATGGTTCATTGATTCTTGTCCTATCAAGAGTTTCGTCCTCCACGGTCCCACCAGCTTCACAACTGTTCCCCGCATTACTTCTTGCCTGTTATTAGATGATCACTAGCATTAAATAGTGCAAAGTTTGATAAAACATCAGCCTAAACCAAATGTATACAGCTAAGGACATGACACAAGACTGTGACACATAACAATCGAAATTTTATGAAATATATAGTTATCATGTAGCTCATAATAAAAAATAACAATATGCTTCAATAGATCCTCGAACAATCTCCCTCCATTTCAGCAGTAGTTATTTTGAACATTTGAAGATAAGTAGATAACCTAACAAAAACAGATGAGTAGGAAGATAATGATACCTAACTAGTTTGACTTCACATTTATCACAAGATATAGCAAGTGCTTCAAACTCAAAAGGTAAAGCTTATTCCACCTTAACCATTCTAAAACAAGGTAAATCTTCACTGTGATGCAATTTGCATATTTAGAAGTCCACGCAAACATAAACATATTTTGAAGGAAAAGGCATGAAACATAATGCATAATATGAAGTAACACCTGTTCTAGAATATCACGCTCAATATCTTCAGGGTCTGCAGAAGTGACACCCAAACTACTCAACAGAGCTCTATCTCCCTCTTCTTCTTTCATTGATCTGTATAAATCATTCAATTTAGAATATTATGATACAGCCAATAGAACCACATACCACAACATGTGCATTGTTTTATTTCTTCTCCGGAAAACATATCGTTTTTCCACACATTATAATTAACTGTGGTCTAAACATGAACCTCTGTTGCAGCAATAACATTTATCTTGGGTATGCTATTAGCAATTAAATGTACAGTACACTACCTAACTCTCTATAACTCCTACAAGTGTTTGATTAATTTGAAGCCAACACACAGATAACACTTCAGTTATAAGCTACAAGGAGAGTAATTAAACAATGCAGGTACACAAGTCAACTACTACAATAATGTGAATCATGAAAATGCACATTAAATATTTTTACAACATTGTAATAACCCATCAGCAAAACATTTCAACACGTATTCCAATTATATTAGCATAAAGTTTTTCATTTCTTAATATTCCTCAAATCCATATACGAATATATGACGAAATTTTGAATAAAAAAGAGCTCAATCTAACCAAAGCTTGTGATTCAGAAGTACTCTCTCGAATAGATTCGACGGCGTCTCATTCACGACTAAGAATTCAAGTATGATAAAGCTAGGGTTTATAGATTCGAAACGACCACCATAAACCCTAGATTGTTGGATGAAACTATCTCAGAATTACTCTCTCTAAAACCTACTCCGAAATTTTTCTCTCTCCTTCGCTATTGTTAATGTCGATCGTGTTTCTTTGTTACGACCAAGATAACTTTTTCTGGGTGATTGTTACTAACGTGAGCATGGCTATCGCAGGTGTTAACCTACGCACCAGTCGCCGCTTGAAATTTGTTACAGATTGGTCGTAGCGGTGCGGTAAGTTCATGTTAGTTGGTTTAGCCAACTACTTCGCGGTTTTTTTAAAGGTAAAATAAGGTTTTTCCCAAAAAAAATATAATGTTCTTATTTTTCTTTTGTTTCTCTTTTTTTTTAAAGAAAATTTTTAGATTGTGTTGGAATTTTTCAAATGATACAAAAATATAAAAAATTAGAAATTCAAATATTTTATTTTATCAAACATAAACTGTGACGCCCCCAAAATAGGTTCAATACACAACCCACCTATTCTGAGTCGCCACAGAATTCAAATACAAATCTTTTATATTCAATTGTCGTACACAATACGACCACACATAAAGTGTGAGTTTTAATACAAATACAGTACTCACACTTCAAATCAATGATAGATTACATAAAGGTAAAGTCAATAACTGTTTTATGAATTAAACTCTTTGAAAAATGCTTAATGAAACCTTCGTACATGGGTGACCATGCATCTAAATTATAATAGGACTTGAGAATTATCCTTGGTTGACCTAATAAATCCCCAGAGAAGAACGAGAAGATTACTATCATGTTCTTTTCAGTGGTGAATTTTCTCTTGCCATATAATTATCTCAATTTTTTCAAACTGAGAATTATATTCAAACCATACTCCAAGATTATATAGATAGTGTTCATAAATATAATCAGCAAGTGGATGTGCACAACTCTGTCTTGTGATAACCCGAAGTCGTAGGTTATTAGACATCTTGTATGATAGATAATGGCAAAATACCTTTTTAAAGTTGGGTTCACCTCAACCTATTCGGTTCATCAAAATCAACGGTTAAACTGACGTTTTAAAATACGACACACACATTTAAAGTTCTCAATACAATTATTCTCATATTGTTTTATGGAAAACTTCAATAGTTATAGACCATCGTTCTATTCCCCTGTTATCCCCGCTCAACCCAACTACACTTTTATTACCTGAAAAAAATATGAAGCAAAAAGGAGAGCACAAATAGCTCAGTAAAGAATATCATGACTAAAGATAATCAAATTATCAATAGCATTCGTCAATAATAAATCAGAGATTTAGAACGTATGGTAAATGATAAAACTTTTCAACCATAGTTGCAGCGGAACGAACAATCCATTAGAATAATCAAATAGACCGTAGTGTCTATTATCTTTTTCATGTTAAAAGTCCATCAACAATGTTTTATTCCAGTAACATCAATCAACATTTTCTGTCCATAATCATGTGAATAATTCATAATCGTAATTATGTTGCTAAATTCTTCTTCGCACCCAGGACGAAAATAACTTTCATCATCTGTCTTTACCTGAAACACTAAATATCATTGTTATACCAAATCACAGTTCCTGTTCATAATCATGCTAATCAATTCATTTTTGCACTTACGGGCCCAAAGATATTCAAATCTCAATTAATCATTCATCTTTGCAATACAGGCCAAATATATTCATCAATAGTTCATCTTTGCACTACAGGCTAAAGATGTTTACAAATCAACCGCTCATCTTTGTACTACAGGACCAAAGATATTCATCATTAGTTCATCTTTGCACTACAAGCCAAAAATATTCATAAATCAACAGCTCATCTTTGCACTACAGGCCAAAGATATTTAAATACCAAATAAATATCTAATTATTTCAGAATTTATAGAAACAACATTTATACCATGTTGATCAATTCACCTTTGCACTTAAGCTAAAGATATTCAATTGTAAACTCAATAGTCATGATCATACCAGTCAACAATTCATCTTTGCACTACTAGCCAAAGATAACCCATAGTCATGGTCATACCAATAATCTACCGATCTTTACACTAAAGTCAAAGAGAACTTCCATCACTGTGATTATAAAAATGTTATATATGACAATAAGAATAATATAATCAAAATATGGATCTAATTTCAAGAGTAAGATTCATAATTCAAAGATAGTTTGGACAGAAAAAAATATATTATTTTTTTACCGTGAATAGTACCCCTTAAATAGTAACTCGTGAATAGTAACCCATTAATAATAACTCGTGAATAGTAACTCGTAAATAGTAACTCCGACATGAAAAGATAAATTTTTCATAATAAAGTTCAGACCAATATTCCGGTGAAATGATATTTGATAAAGCGCAAAATTCAAAGAATTTCTAATCATTTTATGAATTATAGAAGCAATACTTACCACAGTAAGTTTAAATTTATGAATCTGAAACGAAATATTATTACTTACATACTATAGAGTATGGAATAAAATAATATTCCTTACGAATATAGAATGAAAACATCCTTTACGAGAAAAATAATATCCTTTACGAGAAAAATAATACCTCTTACAAATACGAAAGTAATAATACCCCTTACGAGTATAAAATCACATCATTTACCAAAATATCTTTTATCAAAATATCTTTTACGAAAATAATATCATTTACGAAAAATAATTTTCTTTACGAAACATAATAACACCCCTTACAACAATGATAATCCTTACCTTAGTAGAAGAGTAATTTTGACTGTAATATCGGATATTATGTTGAGAAAAATATTGCACCGTAATCCATACTCAAAATACTCATATCCTCACAAGAAATACGCTCAACATTATAGAGAGAAAATTTTATGATTCTGGTGTGATTTTTATTTTTAACTAAGCACCCTATTTATAGAAAAATGCTAAAACACCAAAAACTGACCAAAACCTGCTACCGGATGCTTCCCTTATTTCTTTCCCGCACCACCAAGTTGACAAACCAAAAAATCAGCATTTTACACCAACAAAAGGACAAGAGTGGGGCCCACCCTTCTAGAAAATCTTCACAAAAAATATTCTAAATTTAAACAATATTCAGAAACTTCAATAATTCATAATAAATAGTTTTTTATCATAAAAATATGAACCTTATGTCCATTCCATATAAAATTTAATTATCTACAATTTTATATAAGAAAGTTTTTTCCAAATTCCGAACGAAAAATGACCCAAATTTACATACGGATGATTTTTTCACACCCACATTCTAACAAAACTAACAACGGAACAATCCAACTTTGAAAAACCAACATCATCACATTTCACACATAAGTGGGGCCCACCCAATTAGAAAAATCCTCCACCAAATTTTTTCACATGTTTATGTAATATATATATATTAAAACATTCAAAAAAATTCCATTTGGCTCTCTTCCACCTTATTTTATTTTTATGTCCTAAATTTATTATAACAATATTACTACTTAAAATTATAAATTATACTATTATATTATCACATTATAATATTATAATAATATATTTGAATAAATTATTTTATCATAAAATATAAAATATCAATTTTTAACAATTGTATCTTTTGCTAAAATTCCTCTATTTTATATCTACGTCGAATAAATATTTTTTTTATCATTTTTATTAATAATTATTATTCACAAATAATATTACAGAACTACAATATGACAAACAGGTCGTTCCCAGGAAAGAGGGGGTTTTTCGATAAGAATTTCTCCTTACTGGCGCGCAATTAGATTAACTAACCTCTTTTCTAGATAAAACTTTTCAGACATTGTCAATAATGCTGCCTAATAATATTATTCAAATAATATGAATTATTGATTTGATAATAGTGAAATACTGTGTAGTGGTTACTATGACAATTATTGAATCAAAATATAAAACATTAACGTAACAATTATTGATATAAAATATCAACGTAGCAATTATTGAACCAATAAAATATTATGCAATTGTAGCAATTATTGAATCAATAATATAAAATATTGAACAGTAATTATTGTAATAATTTGAGTAAGTGTCTTCTTACGTAAGAATCAATAATTAGAATTAATGTGCAATACCGTGTGCTACTGTGCAACACCTCGTATTACTGTATTTTAACCACCTGATATTTCAACAGTTTTAACGGTAATTGTTATGCCGTTATTTTTAGAAAACTTATTCTTGTTATTTTTTTCATCCGACAATTTTTCGTTATGGGGCCCACAAATGCTGCGCCGTCGTACGAATATTCTCTGACAACAAGAATATTCCACGACCAAACTAATATTTTCTGACACAATAAATATTTTATAACCACTTGCTTACTTTATAAAATTTAAATATATCATCCTTAACTTTAACTTTTTATCAATTTAACCATTTATTGAATAATAATAAGAAAAATTGAATACTTCTTTTTTATAAAATTCAAAATCTTACATAAATCTAATTATTTATAATTTAGAAAATATTAATTAAAGTATTATAAGGACGACTAAAGATATAATTTTTATTGTCCACAAAATAATAAATTAAAGTACATAATATGATAGATAAAAATATGATTTACTGGGGTCCACCAACAAAAAATAAAATAAAATACTTGTCACTTTATGTAATCTTATAAGACCTCTAAAAATAAATTATAAATTTATTTACTATTTTTTCTTTACTTTATTATTTTATTAATATGAATAAAAAAATATATTTTGTCATCATTTTGAAAACTGACAAAATATAGATGACAAAATATATTTTAAAGATACATTGTCATTATAAGTTAATAAAACATTTCAAATTAATGAGTTGTCACATATTGTTTGACTATCACTGAAATATAAAGGAGTCCAAAAAATGTATATAATTTATGATTATTAACTTTTCATCTCTAACCATGGCAAGTATAATCTCAAGGATAATGAATGATAAATATTATTTAAAATATTATAATTATTTTTTTTAAATGCTTAAAAGATGTTGAATGCCCTAAAATAAATAAAAAAACAAATTATAGAATAGAAGAGTTTACATAAAAGCATCTCCTCAAATTATAATTTTTAATTTTTTTAATAGGGATTTAGGTGGGAAAAAAAAAGATATGAAGAGAATTAAGCTCATTTTTTTTATCTAATTACATTAGATAATGGTAGGACCCGCATTAATACAGCAAATTTAATAACCAAAATTAACCAACGTGGCTGCTTCTTTTACAACCACGTGTCAGCATCAGGTGATTCCAAGTAACAGATGCGAATTTATAAATAAGGGCGGCGGTAGCAGACGAGCATGTAAGTTACTCGTCCAATTGCAATTACAGAGAGAGAGAGAGAGAGAGAGAGAGAGATGGAAGGGGAGGAAGAAGAAGTGAAGGGAATTCGAGTCATGGGTATGCAATTCGGATACGATTTCCAAAACCCGATTTTTCTTGATTTCAACCTTAATATATATCCTGGATCTCGATGCCTCCTCGTCGGTGCCAATGGATCCGGTACTACTCTCTCTCTATATCTTTCTATGTATGTATATGTTATTTGCAAAAATGGCCCTTTAGGCGGATTATGTTTCTGGATTAATGTAATCTGGTTGTTTTGTGTTTGTTGTTTCTTTTTAGATTTTTGTTCAATTTGGATTGTTTCTAATCATAATGTAGTGATCACTGAATTAGGGTGGATTGTAAAGTTGATGTGTTCATAGGTCATTAAGGAGAATTGCACTGATTGTGGAGTGATGAAGTTATACACCATTTGGACTTGATAATTTGATTTTGGATGGATATACTTGTTAATGGATTTGGATTTGGATTTGGATTTGGGCGTTATAGGGAATGGGTTTGAAGTAGGAGGATTCTTAACAAAAACTAACTTATACTTGGTAGACTATCATTTCTTTCAACTCGACTCAAGAAATCCTTATCCCAGCTTGGCGGGTTTTGGCTAATACAATTAATAGTTTCCTCCATCCTTTTCACAAGAAGTGTCCCATTTGCAAAATTTGTAAACTTTAAAGGTTATATTTTTCTTAGTTTATTGCTAAATATAGCAAGTGTTTAATTTATGGTGGTATGGTACTGAAATTAAGAAGTTAAACTTCATGACATTGTGTCGTTTTATATTACCATATAAAAAAGGTCTCTTTTTTGTGGAATGGAGGGAGTATCTTTCTGTTTTTAATTCTCAAACCACTATGAATTCACGGCTGCCTCCCCTATATTTTTATGAAATCAGTTCCATTAATTTGGTCACTAGAATGTGGTCCAACATAAAATTACTTCATCATATATTTCCTTCCAGCGAGGTAGCTATTATCATCTCTGGGACATTTAACTGGAAATAGAGTGACAATATTTTTCGTGGAATGTACTCTCACATTGCGTGAATGACATTTTATTTTAAGAAACTTTATTTCTGAAGAAAAAAGAAGACCATATCTACTTTGGTAAACTAAATAAACACTATCAAGGTTTGATTAATACTCTATTCATTTCACTGTAATGAGTGGGTGCTTTTGGAAACTCTGACGAAATGCAAATTGTAGACCCAACAAGTTAAACTTATTATGTAGACTAGTTGGTGGTTCTCATATTTGTTAATAAGAGCTCCGCGTTTCCGCTTCTATTTTTTTAGTACGTTTTTATATCTTCACAGGAAAGACTACTTTGCTCAAGATTTTGGCTGGGAAGCATATGGTTGGTGGAAGAAATGTAGTGCGGGTTCTAAATTGTTCAGCTTTTCATGACACACACTTGGTTTGTAGTGGGGATTTGTCCTATTTGGGAGGATCCTGGACTAAAACAGTGGGCTCTGCGGTGAGTTCTTTATCTCCGTTCGTTATGCAGCCTGTTGAGTACATTTTAATAAGATGTTTTTCTTGGGGAAAAAAATGCTTTACTTGTATCAATAGAAGCAGTTTTTCGGGGTGTTATTAACTACATTTATTTCCGTGTGTACATGCGGATATTCTTCATCATTTATTATTGGGATAATTCAGTTTTATTAGAGGTTTTGGATAGGTTCCAAACTGATATATTCCCCTGACAAACATGCAAATTCCATATGTTCTATGTTATATCCATTGAAATAACATGCTCTTACGCTCATTCAGGGCGAAATTCCGCTCCAAGGAGACTTCTCTGCTGAGCATATGATATTTGGAGGTGAGTTAGCTTCATTTATTATTATACAAGGCTATTCATCCTTTGGGTCCAGCACAAAATTAAGGTTACAGATTAACCTTCTCACCATTTCATTGTTGTGGTCCAGTTGAAGGGACTGATCCTATAAGACGAGATACGCTGATTGATCTGCTTGATATTGATCTACGATGGCGGATGCACAAGGTTTCTGATGGTCAGCGACGTCGAGTCCAAATATGTATGGGTCTTCTTCATCCTTTTCAGGTAATTTAATTTCATACGGGTTACAAACTGTTAGTAAGTTGTTAGATGCATGTTTATGTTCAAGTTACTTGAATATGATACATTAGCATGTCAAATTTTGGGGGTATTACAAAAGATATGTGTGATTTAGAACCCCAGATATTTAAGGTCAGTTTCAAAAGTTGTATGGACCCAAGAGGCAAGAGACCTCCCTCAAAAAAAATTGAAAGCAAAAATAAAATAAAAAATTTACAAAGTCTTTAACCCTTTTCTGATTTGTTGGTTTAGTGGGGTGGGGGGATCAGACAAGTGCTTGTCTGCTAGAAAGCAAGTCTTTTCTTTTGTTAAACATAACTTAGAGTTGGGAAAATTATCATTGAACAAGTATGTACTCCGGAGACATGTGAATGCATGTGTTCACACATTATATGCTGTTATGTAAATGCTTGTTTATATTCTAGTCTTATCATTCCCCACATTTATGGTCTGGCTATCTGAATATCTCAGCTTAAATTTTAGCTCTTTTATCAACCGAATCCCATATATGTTCAGGTCCTTTTGCTCGATGAAGTTACAGTTGATCTAGATGTTGTTGCACGGATGGATTTGCTGGACTTCTTTAAGGAAGAATGTGAGCAGGTACAAAATGCTTAGCTTTTGTTACGATGAACTCTACATTAGGTCATATAACAAGGATCCTCAATTCCTTCTGATCCTTCTAAAGGGAAGATGATCCATGTGCAAACTGCATAGAGCACATTGTGCCTTATAGTACTATTTCAAACAGTGTCTAGAATATTTCCATTAGATTACATGACATTTTAAACTTAAGGAAATATGTCTTGGGACTTCTTAATCTTTAGTTCAGACTTCTTAAAAGCTCCATCTTAATTATATTTTGTCAGTGTGAGGGGAAAATCATATGATTCAGAATCCTCAAATCATTATATAATCTGCTTTTGCATATTATTACTTCCACCTTTTATTTGCATCTTTGCAAGTATACCCGTGTGTTTTTCCTGGTTCAGGTCTCTGATTTGTTGTATTTTTTAATACGTATTTGATCAGACGTTGAAATTTCTTTCACTTGTTTAAATAACAGAGAGGTGCTACAATTGTGTATGCAACCCATATTTTTGATGGACTGGAGACATGGGCAACGAATCTGGCTTACATACAAGATGGAGAATTGAGGAGGAATGAGAAGTTATCTGAGCTTGCTGAGTTGAAGAACTCTGCTAATCTGCTTTCAGTGGTTGAGTCCTGGCTACGCTCTGAAACCAAGACTGAGAAAAAGAAACCCGTTAATCATCCATCCCAAGTCCAGAAGACTTCTCCTTTTAGGTCATCCAGACACATGGCATACTACCGTTGATCTTACTCAATATCTTAATATTTAGGTAAAACTTCAAATTCATGGCTGCGTTGAGGATCAGTTATGTTGCTTGTTAAAGAAGTTTCTGCTCTCGTCCATCATCAATTCTTTGCTTGTAAAGCCGTGTTGTTCCAACCGTCGATGCATCTAGTCTCTTTTTTTTTTTGGCTAAATGCATCTAGTCTCTTTTCGACATCATGGAAGCATGAAAACAAGAATAAAGGTAGCATTGGGGCTAGTTGCACGTTGAAGCTCCTAGGGATCTACCTCAGGCTGAGATTACGAGCCTTCGAGTCTTCTTTTATAATTTCAATACTTGAGCAAGTGTATTTTGGTATCTTCAGTTACTGTTTGTTCTTATTCTAATTAGAATATGTAAAGATTTCTTCTTCCTTGAAGTTTGTTAATCAAAATTCGAAGGTATTGTGCCCAACGCAGCTAAATGACGTTTAGTTTTCATTTGAATTTAAAAAATTGTTAATGCCCTGGCCTTGCTACTATTTTACATTACGTTGAACTATAAAAGCACATGTAGTCGATAGTTTAAAACCTATAATTTGATTAAGATGAATTCAAACTCTAATTTGAGTCCTCTTAACATTTGTCAATTTTGTTACTCTCAAATAGGACGCTATCATAATGACTATAATAACTTTACTTTATATATAAATAATGTGTTAACACTTTCTGTCAAATTTAATTTGAAAAAATTAGTTTTTTATTGATAAAAAGTGTTGTTGGAATAATTTTGCACAACTAGATATAAGGAAGGTTTGCGCTAAGAAAAAAGTTTAGGAAACATTTTTGCTAAAAATAATAAGAAATAAGAGAGTTAAATTTGCAATTTAATAGTTATATAGACACTTAGTGGAGTAATAATATATCTATTTATACAAATGAATTTGAATTTCTCCACCCCCCCCAAATAAATCATATGGGTCGTTCCACGAGACACAGTCGGTACATCTATATTTTATGAAAGATTCTATGCGCGTAAAAATTGTCAAGCATGTACAATTTTCATGTATAATCATATCCTCCAGAAGAGCTCATATATTATACATTATACTTTAGTTACTAATCCTTATAAATAATTGACCTTTTAAGAGATTCGCGGATCGAAATGCTTTCTCTCCGACACAATTGTTTCGCGGTAATCCGATCTCTCTGCCTCTTTTATAGATTTCACTGACTTCCGCTCATCTTTTGATTTTTTTATGTGGGTTCAGATTAGAATCAATCATAATGTTTTAATTTTGAATTTTGATGATATTTAATGATAGTTTGCATCTGATCTACTGAATATGATCTCATTTACATATAAAATGATTCTAAAAGATTCAAGTTTTGATATGTTGATCATTTCTTGTTTAAATTCTAGAGCTTTTGGAATCTTTATTTGCAGTTAGTCATGGGAGCCTCTTTGATTTCCTGACATTCAAGGCATTTTTTATTTTTTCTATTTGAATGTGAAAAATGTAATTTTGGTATCATATAGTACTTTTCTTTCCTTTTCGAAAAAGGGATCCAGAAACTAAAAGAAAAACTGGATTTAGCTCTACTTTTCCAGAAATGAAGAAATCTAAATTGCTGTGAAAGCGGGTTTTGGTTTATGTATGTGGGTAAATTGATAAGCACGTTTATTTAATTACAGAATGCATTTATTAGATCCTTTAAGATTCGGGTGAGGAAAATGAATCAATGCCATTTGTTTAACTTCGGAAAAATGATTGTTTGTTGTTGAAGTACCTCTTGAGCTGAGGGGAAAGAAATGGATTCAACTAGGAGTTGGTTTCATAAGTTTCAGCCACGAGATCGCGTCAGGTCTTCCACTAAGAAGAAGGAATCCATCGCTTATGAGGATGATGAGACCAAAGACTCACAACCACCACTAACAGCCGAAGAAGCCTCAAATATCACAAAGCAGAAGGTAGCGGCAGCGAAGCAGTATATTGAGAATCATTATAAGGAGCAGATGAAGAACTTGCAGGAGAGGAAGGAGCGGTATGTGATGTGTCCAAGAAATTATATCTGAAATTCTGAATGCTATATGATCTACATTATTAGATATATGTTAGCAGTAAATGGCCAATGTGTGTGTCAGAGATCCAGTTAGTCCTTACTAGGTCACTCCATTTGTTACTAAATAGTTATCCGTTAGATTTCTCTGGAATAATTTTAGAGCTGGAGTTGTAGAATTTACAGGGTATGATACACGTGGTTATACCTTCGTTGTTTTTTTCTTCACACACAGGAAATTTACTGGAGAAGAAGTTGGCTGATGCTGATGTCTCAGAGGAAGACCAAAACAACCTATTAAAGTTCTTAGAGAAGAAGGAAACCGAATAGATGCGCCTTCAGAGGCACAAAATGGGTGCTGATGATTTTGAGTTACTGACAATGATTGGAAAGGGTGCTTTTGGAGAGGTAAACATAGTCTATTAAATATACAATAGTAGTCGTGAACAAATGAACAGTTTTTCTTTTACTGGATTTTAAACAGTTACAGTTTATAATTTTGCAACTTTTAACCATTTATATATATATATATATATATATAAGTGCTAATCTTAAATTTTTATATGTCCTTTTCTGTTTTCTTTGATGCCCAGGGTTCCACTCTGTTGTTAGTTATTCAAGTATTGATACTGAGAATTTCTGAAATTTTCAGTAGATAAATTAAGTAAAGAAGTTTGAACTAAAAAAGTTGTTGCATAGGTGCTCATTCATTTTGACCAAGATCATGAATCATTGCAGTTGTTTTTCTCTCAAAGGCAAATAGTGGTTCCTTTCAGATTTATAATCCAGTCTACATAATTACCTTGTAGATGATTGCTGCCTGTTACAGGTATACCTTATACAATTAATAATTCCTAACGTAACCTATTGTATATATTGAAAAATTTATACAATCTGTACCAAAAAATTTGATGGTCTTCTTTGGGTTATTCCTGTGCAATTCATATATTTTGAAAACATATAATGCACTTTATTCCCCCAGTTATTGGGACAGGTATGAATTATTAGCTTGACAGTACCAAATGGAATCTGTATATATATTTATACATATATATATATATATATATATATGCATATAAATATTGTAAAGATTACTTTTTCTCCCCAGAGTAGAAAATTATTGTAAGGGAACACGATAGAGGGGGGAGCAGGGTTGGGATGTCTATCTTACTTAGGCATGAATAATCTCAAATGTTGAAATCTTAAAATGACTGATCTTAAGTTCTAGTACTTGCTTTATCTTGTGTGGGTACTTGTTTTTCGATAATGGTATTGACACAGTCCTTAGACAAGTTTAAAGGACTTAATTCAGGATACGGGTGGTTTTCCTGACGGTCAAGTTGTCTCCGTTTTTTTTGTTAATGGATTTGTATATGCCTCTGTGAGAAGGGAGTGGGGGATATAGGTTGATGCTGTACCCCCTTATATATACCACTTATGCTGATTAAGGGTGTAAACGAACCGAGTCGATCTGAGTATTGAGTTGCTCAGATTTGGTTCACAAAATTTATCGAGTATAAAATAAGGTTTGATTGAGGCTCATTTAGCTACCGAGTCAAGCACGATTCCGAATCGAGTCCGAGCTAGTTTGAACTTTTCGAACGAATATGATCCGAGTATCAATAGAAAATTACAATTTAAGGAGGTTCGAGTAATTTATCGAACTTTAAAATGTGCTCATATTTGACTCATTTATATTTCGAGTCAAGCTCGAATCGAATTTTTAGTCGAGCGAGTACGAATCGAGCTCGAACTGTTTGCTCATTTTACAACCTTAATGCTGATATCTATCTTTGTAAGCAACAAAAGAGAAGAATAATGATAAAAGAAATAGAGAAAGAAAAGAAAAACAAGGTAAGAATCTTCACATTATTTACCAAATAAAAAAAAAGAGAAGACAATCTTTTGTTTTAGTAACTGTTCCGTTCTCACTTCCGAAAAATATGTGCCTTCTGTAGCTTTCTTGAACGAAAAAACGTTACGTGGTAGAATCCGGTAGAATCCCTTCTTCGCTGTTAATAGCTAACATGGGAATACGGGATGAGTATGTTGATGAGATGGAAGTAGGTCTATGGTAATATTTCAATTTGTACTTTAGTTTTCACATATTTTACTCGACATAACTTTGCAAATTGTGGTGCACAGAGTCTAAAGTTTGTTAATCTCCAGCTTCCACATAATAATTTAAATGGACAAACTCGCCCATTTATATTTGCCAGCTGTGTGTCATTGTCAGTGGAAAATAAGTTTAGTTCAAAGTTTGGGACTTGATGATGGTGATGTTGTTGATCACACCAAGAATTATTCTGTTCCTGAGATGTCTCCATATTGAAATGTAAAGACTCTGGAAATAACTTACCTGTATTGGTTATTTATGCACAGGTCAGAGTTTGTAGGGAAAAAACAACAGGTCATGTGTACGCGATGAAAAAGCTTAAGAAATCGGAAATGCTTCGCAGAGGCCAGGTGTGTGATTATGTGGTCTTCAGATTATTTTATTGTGGTCTTGTTCCCTTTATTTGCTGCTAATTAGCTTCTACATCCTTACAGGTTGAACATGTGAAATCTGAAAGGAATCTTCTTGCAGAGGTGGACAGCAATTGCATTGTGAAACTTTATTGTTCTTTCCAAGATAACGAGTTTCTATATCTTATCATGGAATATTTACCTGGTGGAGATATGATGACTCTACTTATGAGAAAAGACACATTGACTGAAGATGAGGCCAGATTTTATGTTGGTGAAACGGTGTTGGCTATTGAATCTATCCACAAACATAATTATATTCATAGGTTTGTGACTGTTTCAATGCATCACCTTAATTTCGTATGCTTCGTAAATTGCAATTATTGACTAGTTAGATATTCTGACTTTTGATGTTACTTTTTACAGAGACATTAAGCCTGACAACTTGTTACTTGACAAATATGGTCATTTGAGACTATCAGATTTTGGACTTTGTAAACCTTTAGACTGCTGTACTCTACAAGAGAAGGACTTGTCATCAGGAGAAAGTTTAATGGAACTTCAAGAAGTGATGAACACTCGAGAACTCCAAAACGAACACAGCAGGAGCAACTACAACATTGGCAGAAAAATAGGCGGACACTTGTAAGTTTTCTTTGATTTATGAGTTGTGACTGCATATTAGTCTGTATAATACTTGGTGATGGCTAAGTTGTTAAAAATAATTTCCAAGATATGTCCTCCTTGTGGGAAAATTTAAAAGAGATTCATATCTTGCATTATGTCGTGAATTGACATAAAAGTTTGTGTATTTTTCCCATCGTAATTCAGCCGTTTTTCTGCAGTGTGATCCCTATGTTTCTGGCAGATGGATCTCAATTACCTGGGAATTTTACTTTGAACATGTTATTTTTGGACATTGCAGGCTTATTCAACTGTTGGTACACCTGACTATATTGCTCCAGAAGTTCTTTTGAAGAAGGGTTATTCTTTGGAATGTGACTGGTTAGTAGTTAATACATGTTTATTGGTGGATCCTGTGTCCCTTGAGGAAATATATTTTAATCGTGTTTTACATAGAATCCTTAAAGAAGTTAACCTTTATGTTCTTTCTGTATCATTTGGCTCAGTGTGTTAACTCTTTCTGGATAAATTTGTTTGTTTTCTATGTTGGGTAGGCCTTTTCTTTTCTTCCCAACAATCTTACCAGTGTCTTCAATGTTAATAAGTTTAGCTTAGGTCCATCAATCAATCTCTCATAAAGCCCTAAGGTGAATCTAAATGGAGTCTTGCATTAGGCCCAAAATTCCTTGTAATGCTCTAAGAGGGAGGCTTAGATTCCATAGAGTTCTTGTTGGGCTTTAGTTAAACCTACATCCATTTTAGAATAGGATCTTTTATGTAGCCTAACTCATAGAAAGTTATGTCACTTGGCCTAAACCCATTTCTTCTATTATGTTTAGTGATAGTTTTTTTTTGGCTTTCTATTCCATATCGTGTCATTTTAAGCTCATTTATCTTATTAGGTCTTATCTTTTGTACTATGTTGACGTTCAGATTGCATACCATGCAAGTCTTTCATTATCCACACATATCAGACATCTTATATGATGATTTTAGAAAGCAAAAAAAAAAACTGTTGGGCATTTGCATGATAGAGCTAAACTATAGTCTAGAAAGAAGCACACAAATAATTATAGGTGTGTAGAACTCATATTAAAATGTTGCTTCCAAAAACTATTACTACATATTGATATTGGAGGTGGCCTAAACCTAGGGTCTGTTCTAGAAGCACACAAATAGCTATAGGTGTGTAGAATCCATCTTAAAAAATTAGATAAGCTGCTTCCAAAAACTATTACTTCATATTGACATTGGAGGTAGCCTAAACCTAGGGTCTGACGTTTCTTGTTGAGTAAACAATTAAGACTTAAATTCGTTTACACAGAGGAAGACAATTATAAAAAATATGACTTTAAACAAATTAGATTAGATTCTTTAATATAATATCAACATAACAATAACATTATAAAGCGATATAGGCATTTCTCCATTCCATCAACCAAGAAAGACACCTGCGTTACACTAACTAGGAGTGTTCTCCTTTATTCAAAACACAAATAAATTATGAAATGAACCCACATATAAAAGTGGGTTGGTCTGCTCATTTTTTTGTTTTTATATGTTTATTAATTATTTGCAATACAAATAACACCTCTACTATACTAGTATGGAGGGAATTTATGTCGGATGAAACAAGACGCTTTAAACCATATACTATTGTTGCTGGAATGAAATATTGTCTCAGACCAGAATTATGTTGCTTGTTGGGCCCTGATTGTGGAACTAACATTTTTTTAGGGGAAGAAAACGGACCCCTTTGCGGCAAAGTGGGCAGCATCACTTTCTCTCGTGTAGTTATGATGCCATTCAGAAACAACACAAGAAGAAAACAAAATTATTTCGCGGATTTTTGCCATCCATGGAAAATAAATTGAGCTGTAGACATTTAGGGATTGAGATTATATACTACTGCAGAAGCGGAATCGGGTTGAAAGTTAAGGATATCATGATTTTTCGATTGGTTGGAAGGCAAGTAGGGGTGGGAAAAAATTTCGATTTTTGACCAAACTGAACCGGTTTGGGACAAATTGTAACCAGTTCAGAATCGGTACATAAAACAAAACCGGTATATACCAGACATTCGGCATCGGTACCGAGAAGTGGTTGGTTCGTTCAGTATATACCGGACCGAACCGGTATACCGGTTAAATTAATAATTTATTAATTTTATTCAAATTTGACTCTGTTTACAGGGGGACTAAACAACCTTGGACTGACAATACAGTGGCTGTGTGTTCCCCTATTCAGGCATAAAACAGATGGGCGTTTAAGGGTCCGTATAATCTTTCTCTTTTGTTTATCTGTAAATATCTAATGTTCGGGAGGTTGTTTTTCTGCAAGCCATCTTTTGTTTCAGTAAATATCTCTCTTTATGTTTAATCTCATGAAATGCGAGAACAATGATTCCCAAATTGAAGCTAGTGCAATACTGCAATCACAAGTGAAAGTACTTTCAAGAAATCCAACAGAGTGAGATTTGAAGTAAAAGACATGACAAATAGAAAAAGCACAAGTCTTTTGGTAATTAGAATGAGTATGTTTGGTTGGGACTGTGACACTATAGAAAGGATGAAGGTGATACTAGGTCAAGTAAGGAGTGCAGATTGACGAATTGGGATGGGTCTTGTTTTTGTTTTGTCCAATTGAGGAAATTCTCTTCTCAAAGGTGACAATTCCAATTCCAATTCCAATTCCATCATATTTCATGATTCAATCTTATACCTAGAAATGCAGAAAACAACCGTGAAATGCAGAAAAACAGAGGTGGGAAGTTCCATACAATCTTATATCTAGAGAACAACCTCCCGCTTTCAATGACAAACAGTGAACAGAGACTGCATAATGAAAATCGGTATGATATGAGATAAAAAACGGTATCGTATCGGTACCGGACCGGCTAACCGGTTCAGTATACCGGTCCAACCGTACCGGTATCGATGCCCAATTTTGGGTAAATTCGGTAATCGGTCTGGTCCGGTACAGGCTGTTTAATTACTGATAAACAGTCCTAAAGGTAAGTATAGCATAATTAACTGGTTGCAGGTCCCTTGGATAATGTGCCACAATTACTTTAGTTTAGACCACTGAACATCGTTTAGATAGGACTAGGATATAGGCGTAGGCCTTATTTTTATGACTATAAATTTATGGGCTACTTTGATGGTCTCAAATCTGTAGGAGATGGATGGACTCAGATCCTTCTCATTTTTTTATGCGAGGAAAAAGAAATAATTGGAGATACTTTGTGAAAGACTAAATGTTTCACCTTCTTTTATGATAAAGTTAGTGTGCTTTTTCTAGGCACACCAGTGAAGCGCGCTCACGTAAAACACACAAACTGAACTAGCAAGATTTATGGTTTGGACTCAAGTAAGAAGGAAGTTTCAGAGCTAGAAAGGCAACATAAGCACATGTCAAGTAGTATACTTAGCTTACACCTTATTTCAACTTTCACATGAATTTTCAGCACATTTATACGAAAAAGTCTTTATTATTATATTAACATAAGCATTGAACACTTTAGACTAGGGTTTGGCCCATACATACATGCAAACACAAAAAAGAAAACCAAACAAAGACACTTAGCATAGATAGGTCTTCCAGAACCAGTAAGCATAGGAGTAGATCTCCACCAAACAAAAACAAAGAAAACCATGCATTAAACACACTACTTTAACTCTACAAACACTTATTTAAATCTTCTAAAAGACTACTATTCTAGTCTCTCTTGTCATCGAGGGTAATGGCTTGCGTAATGAGTTCTTGTTGTTCTTCGATGAGGGCCATTTTCCTGTTTTCAAGAGAGCATATTTGATCTTTGATCCCTTGAATCATTTGTACTATAAAATGAAGATTGAGAGCAGACAAATGCTCCTAGAATAACCGAAGCCTTAGCTCGCAGTGGAGCTTATGATTTTTACCCGTTGTATTTCTTGCTGAATTATAGCAAGTCTTCTGGCGATATCCATAATAGTGTTTTTAGAATAAATGTTATTGAAGTTTCTGTCTTTGTGACTTCTACTTTTCTCCTTGAAAATAGAGACTAAAAGAAGCTGATATTTATAGGCATTGGGGGCCCTTAATTCTTTGTTCTTATTCGTTACCCTATTATTATATTAGTATTAGTAAGATATGTTGTCTTGGTTTCATGTTATGGATCATTTCAAACTAGGCTTTTCATGAACATTGAACCCTATCTACTATCTTTAAGTGCGCTGAATCATTTTTTCTGTACGTATTTGAGTACGAAAGACCTACCCCAAAGAGTGAATAGTTCTTTGTTTTTTGTAGATATCACCACACGGCTTAATCTTGATCCCCCTCCCAGGAAGAGGAAGCAATAATAGAGTGAATCTGTTAGAGAGTACTCCACCACGAGTTGCCAAAGCACATTCAGCTAATCGTAGCTCGCCAACTCCTGTCGTTGATCTCTGAGCAGCCTTGACCTGTCTTTCTTGTCTGTCCTGCCTTGATCCGTCTTTCTTGTCTACCTGCTTTGATTGTCAGTAATTAGCTTTCGTGCCTTGCTTTCTCCTTTTGCCACTAATGAGCTGTGCTTTCTTTATCATTTACCAGATTGATAGGTACTAATATGAATTTAGAATAACTTTCAACATACAGGTCATATTGCTCATATAAGGATCAGAAAGAGAAGAAGATGAAAATCTTAAATAAGTTATTGAACTTTTTCTACTTTTGGATTCACCTGATCTTGATAATAAGAAATCTAATACAATTAAGTTCCAGGATGAAATAATCAGGTTATTACACGATAAGAAGGATATATTCCCGTGTTATCCTAGAGAACATATTGATTTTCAGTTAATGATTGAAGAAATGAGTATGGATCACAATGAAAGGAATTTACACTAAAACCTCTCCTAACTTGCTAAAGCTATTGATTAGTAATAATAAGACTATTGCTAAAGAAATCTCAAGAACAATCTCCCAAATGAGGAACTACCTCTTCTTCATAACTTGAAGGCCTATACGCTGGAGTCCATTAATGTACTAGGATTACTCTCCAATTTTATGAAGGATAAATCGGTTGTTAGGCTTGATACTTTGTTGGATCGAATGGATTAAGTTGCATGAATGAAAGCTCAGTGGTGATATCGGTACAACGATATTGGATAAGTATAAATAGGATAGCGAAGGTGCGAAACCGCTCGGAAAGGATTATGTGATATTGGATTAGAGTGTTAAAGATAATATTGGGGTATTGGATGATGATCAAGATGAGAGTGTTAAGTAGAGATTGGATGATAATGAGAGTGTTAAGGGGTATTGAAATCCAAAGAAGAGGATATGGGTCAAGGTAAAGGAGGTAAAACCTTTTTTAATAGCTATAGGAAAGGTGAAGTGAAAGAATAAAAACAAGGATGTTCTATCGGGGTCCACTTGATCCACTTCTTGGTGGAAAGAAAATTTCTTAAGTTATACACTGATTTGAACTTAAAAACTAATTAGTATTAACAATCAAAATTATTACGCTAAAAGTTATGCTATGTGTAATTTTGACTTCAGCCTCCTACCTATTAAACTCAATCTACCTATGGTTTGCAAGCCCAAAGATTGGTCTATTAAATAGGAGAAATACGAGACTGTAGATCAAAATCGTTATATATGGTTATCGAATATCGCAGGTGGTTACTTAAAAGAGTACCCGACTTTTGTGAATAATAGGTTTAAAGTATTAACAAGCCATAATACTTATTTTTTCAATATATTATTAAATAGAGAGGTCAATTTTCTCAGTATTTCAGTTGAACTAGATTTGCAGAAGCCTCTTGTCCCTAAGGTTAAGGTATGAA
Source organism: Panax stipuleanatus (assembly GCA_020205555.1). NCBI lineage: Eukaryota > Viridiplantae > Streptophyta > Magnoliopsida > Apiales > Araliaceae > Panax > Panax stipuleanatus. Next base: position 166,583,168 of record CM035115.1, read on the forward strand.
ACAGATGGTGAAATCTTATTTGTTTTGAATGCGACCGATAATGCCATCGTCGAGATTTATGTCTAAAGGTGAATAAACTGGCAGAGGGAACGATACCATTCGTCGTTTAGTTACACAAAACTGAGCTGAATGCAAAAGACTCAATGAGATTGAGTCAACTTCTGATTTTGGGCCATGGATGATTGGTGAGCAAAAAGTTTGTAAACCTAGAGGCCTAGGACCATGTAATAGGTAAGGAGGACCGAGGACAAATTGTGACCAAGTAGGGGCCCTCCCAATCTTAGGAAAGGTTATGGCTCGAGATTTTCAGCTCTTAGTATAAATGATGATTCTTTTAACGTCACACTTGTGACAGTTAATGCCCAATTCCAAGTTGGATCGAAGAGCCCAGAAGCAGCACCCAGGCCCAACGAGCAACAGTAAAGGCAATACATAGTTATAAGCCCAAGTAAAGCCTCAGTCTTTAACAAGGTCAGCCACAATGTCCAAGACCTCCAAGACCCAATCTACCCCTTTTTAAAAAGCGGGCAAAAGTCGCATTGATCACGTTACTTTCAAACCCAAAATCCTTCTAAAGCCCATTCTTTTTGCCTAAACAGCCCCTCTAGCTTTTAACCAAACTTGGGTTATTCTCGCATCCTGTACCGCCCACCCCCCCCCAGTGAAGCTACTAGGAAAGAAAGCCTAGCAGCTCCGTTAAGTCCGAAACCATCTGAAAAAAAGATGGAAAGACCTATTACTCGAAGAAAAGTCTTTTAGAGCCTGTACAAGCAAAGCCCCTTCGATTCGGCAAAAAGAGTTGGTTATAGAAGTGTTTTGGTTAGCTTTCTCGTTCTTGAGGACTTTCTGGTCAATAGGATTTATAACGGACCTGCCTTACTGATAGGGATTAAGCCACGTGGTGTTACTCGCGAAAAACAAATGATTATTTGTTCTTTGGGGTGAGTCTTTCGTACTCAAATTCGTACGGGAAAATGATATGCACTCAAAGATGGTGGACGGGGTTCAATACTCATGAAAATCTCGATTTAAAATTATCCATGTTACGAAACCAAGACAACCTGTCTTACCAATACTAATATAATAATAGGGTGACTAATAAGATGAAAGAGTTAAGGGCCTCCAACGCCTATAAATATTAGCCTTTTTCAGTCTCTATTTTCAAAGAGAGAGGTAGAAGTAAGAAAGAAAGACTTTCAGTAACACTTATTCCAAAAACACTCTTATGGATATCGCCGGAAGACTTGCTACAATTCAGCAAGAAATACAGCAGGTAGAAAATCAGAAGCTCCACTGCGAGCAAAGGCTCGGGCTATTCTGGGAGCATCCGCCTGCTCTCGATCCTAATTTTATAGGAAAAATTATGCAGGGGATCAAATACGCCCTCTCGAAGACAGGAAGAGAACTTACTCGAAGAACAACAAAGGCGTATTGTGCAGGTCGCCACTCTCGGTGACCGGGGATATTAGAATATAAGTCCTTTTAGACGATTTAATTAAGTGTCTATAGACACAAAGTAGTGTGCTTTAATGTACGACTTTTCCTATGTTTACTTGCTCTGGAAGACCTATCTATGCTAAGTGCCTTTATTTGGTTTTCTTTTTTGTGTTTTCATGTATGTATGAACCAAACTCTAGTTTAAAGTGTTTAATGATTATGTTAATAGAATTATAAAACCTTTTTTCGTAAAAATGTGCTTATGTTGCTGATGGTATAAAATTATGTACTGCAAGTGAACAATGTCAAATCAAAGAACTGACAAGTACATGTCGAACCCACTGAGACTAGATTAATTTTAATGTATCCTTAATATCTATTTCGGACGAATTAGAAATAAAGATTGAGAATCGATTAACTGTAATTAAACTAATTAGAATATAAAAACTAATAATAAGGAAGTAATCTAGGAATCCTAATCCATTAAACAATAAACATAATAAGTAATCCAATCTCTTCTATTTTTATGACTTAACTATGGTTTTAATCTTCCTCCCTTTAATTTAGTAATTTTACAATTAACGCGGACAAGCATAAATTATGAAAATTTAAATTATAATCCATCAAAACTATTTCGAGCAAACATGGATTATGAAAAAATCATGTCTTAACAATAATCTATCAAAACCTCTTAATTAATTTAAAATCACATAAGAAATATAAAACGAATGTATTTCAATAACGACACATGAAGGCGAAATCAATTAAACATAAAAGCATTAATAATAGAAGAGATGAAGAATATTATCATGAATAATTATTTAATTTCATCTTCATCCTAGATTAAAGAAATTAGCTAGATATTAAAAATAAATAAATCAACTAAGATAAAGTAGAAAGTTAAAAATAAAATAAGAAACTCCATTTTATTAACGATCATTCAACTAGCGTACAAAAAAGAAATAATTTATTCTACTCTTAACCTAAACTAATACATAAAAAATACCTAATAATCTCTTCCCTAAAATCTCTTGATGCTCCTCTATTTATAGGAGTAAGGATTTAATTATTTTTCATGTAGGCAATCAATTTATCAAAGAGATCTTCTAGATAAACTTTCATTTTCTTCATTGGATTCGACTTGTATACTAAGATTATTCCACCTTCCTTCCTTCTCCTTGTAGGAATCTTCTTAGCACTTTTCTTGCATGAATAAGAGTATTAAATATTAACAAGATATTGACTTGGTAATAAAATATTAAATCATACAAAATAAAATAAAACATAGTAGTTAAATATAATATAATATGATATAATAAAAGGAACACAATTAGAGATAATAAAATGTATAAATTATGAGTCTATCAGTTGCCTTTCAGCTTTGAAGCTTCCTACTTCCTGGAGTCTGCAGTGTCTGAAATTCCAAACCCTAAATCTTGCTAGTTCAGTTCGTGTGTTTTACGTGAGCGCGCTTCACTAGTGTGCGTAGAAAAAACACACTAACTTGATCATAAAAGAAAGTGAAACGTTTTGTCTTTCACAAAATATCTCCAATTATCTCTTTTTCCTCACATAAAATCATGAAAAGGATGGATCCAAGCCCATCCATCTCATACATGAAAGGTTCTGAGTCTATCAAAATAGTTTAAAAAATTATAGCCATAGAAAAAAGTCTAGGCCTATATAGCCTCGACCCATCCAAATGATGGTCAGCGGTCTAAACCTAAGTAATTGTGACCTATAATCCAAGAAACCAACAACCACATGCTATCCTTACCTTCCAACCAATTGGAAAATCACTCTATTCTATTTTCAACACAATTTTGCTTCTGCATTAGTATATAATAATCTCGATCTCTTGATGCCTACAACTCAATTTGTTTTCTAGTGATGGCAAGAATTCGCGAGATACTACTTTTTCTTCTTGTATTGTTTCTGAATGACATCATAGCTATACGAGAGAAAAAGATGCTTCCCACTCTGTCGCAAAAAGGGGCTCCTTTCTTCCCCCACAAAAATGTCAGTTCCACCATCAGGACCCAACAAGTAACATAATTTTGTTCAAAGGTTGTATTTCATTTTAGCAACAGTAATATGTGATTCAAAACGTTCCATCCAGCACGAATCCTCTCCATTACTAGTATAATGGAGGTCTTATTTGTATTGCAAGAATTAATAAACGTACAAACACAAATAATGAGTAGACCAATCCATTTTTTATGTGGGTTCATTTCATAATTTATTTGTATAACGCATGTGCCTTTCTCGGTTGATGGAAGGGAGAAATACCTATATCACTTTATAATGTTATTATTATGTTGATGTTGTATTAAAGAATCTAATCTAATTTACTTAAAGCATAGTTGTTTAGTCGTCGCCTAAGTGACACTTAGGCATCCACTTGATGGGTTAGGCCAAGCTGTCCGAACGACTTGCTAGAGGGATAGAAAGACACGCACTCAGTTGGATATGTCATCGCCTTAGACTACTTGGAAGCAAATTGGGCGACTTGGTGATGTCAGGTATGATTCGATCCAAAGTCCAATTGGGTTAAAAAAATAAACTTAAAATTGATCAGATCAGCCGAGCCACTTTGCGAACAGACAACAGAGAGAGGATGAAGGAGAGAAGGCAACTCACCTCGGCATTTCGACGACGCCGATGTGACGACTCCGACGAGGCGACGACCTCTAGCGTCTACGGTGGCGGCGGCTTGAGGTATTTTTCTCTTCTTCTCGGCTTTTCTTCTCTTCTTCCCTTTAGTTCTCTTCTTCTCGCCTCGGCTAGATTTACAAGTAATAATTAGGTATATGGACTGTACAGTTATAAAGGGCATTCTGAAGGTTTAACTTTCAAAGAAGGGGGAAAAAGGAAGGGAATTTGTCTGAATCCATACCCAAACCGAGATGAAGGACCCACTGATTAATTTTCTTTATTTTAAGCTCATCTACACCGTCTGCTATAATACTTATCCATTCCAGAAAAAATAAAAATTAACTTTATTTTTTTCATTAAATAATTTATAAAATTTTAAAATTGGTAGTTCATTTATTTGAGTTTGATTAATGTAATAGTTGATAGTGTAAACTACTTTAAAAAAAGACTACTAATACAAAATTGTTGTTTTGAAAATGAAAATAAATTTATATGACACTTTAAATTTTAGTATTTTACAAATTAATTAAAATCAAATTTGAATGAAACTGTTTATGTGGAACGTAGGGGTATAAAAATAGCATTATTAAATTATGATGATACCACCACTACTTACCAAATTATTGAATTCTTAGTATTGAAATTTATGGTATTCTATATATAATGTTAAAACTTGCATTATGAATATGGCAAATCATTCGAAATATAAATATATAAATATTCATATAAATGTTAAATATATATAATTTTATACGTATAAAATTTACATTTTTATCGACTTGTCGACTTGTGAACGGACGACTAGTTGTCGCCTAAGTGCTTAAGCTCCCGGCTGTCACCTCGCCTCGACTTGTTGCCTTGATAACTAATATTCTTTATAATTGTCTTCCTTTTTCTCTGTAACGAATTTCAAGTCTTAATTGTTTACTTAACAAGAAGCTCCACATCCTAGATTTGTGTCGCTTTCGATGTCAATATAATAATTTTCGGAAGCATCCTATATAATTTTTTGAGGTGGATTCTATTCACTTATAGCTATTTGTCTGGTTCTTCCTAGGCTATGATATACCTACATCATGCAAATGTCTAACACTTTTTTGCTTTCTAAGATCATCTTATATGAAAGATTTATGACATATGTGGATAGTGAAAGACTTGCATGATATGCAATCTGAACGTCCACAGAGTACAATAAGTAAGGTCTAATAAGAAAAATGAGCTTAGCACAACACGATATGGGATCGAAAGCAAATCTTAAAAGGAAAAAATCATCACTAAACGTAATAGAAGAAATGGGATCAAGCTATGTGAGAGAACTCTCTATGTGTTGTGCTACATAAAAGATCCTATTCTAAAATGGATGTAGACTTGACTAAAGCCCATTGCTGGTTGAACTCTATGGAATCTAAGCCTCCCTCTTAGAGCGTTACAAGGAATTTTTGGCCTAATGCAAGGCCCCATCTAGATTCAGCTTAGGGCTTTATGAGAGATTGATTGATGGACCTAAGCTAAACTTAGAAGATTGAACCTAAACCACAACCTATAGACTACAAGTGAAGAAATTGGGAAAAAAGCCCTTAACCCAACATAAGGTGGAGCCTTAACCCGGCACAAAATGAGACCCTATTAGAATAGAATAGTGGGCTTAGTCAGCCCAACATAGGTTGTCAACAAAAAAAGGGGGGGAAGTTCCCGTGATTTAAGGGGATATCATACCCTAAGATGTGAGGATTTTGCTTAGAACAAGACTTATTAGAGGATAAGATCACTTCTTCATGACAAAAGGTAAAGCTGTACACGGTAGGTCTCACTGACACATGAATGATTATCCGTTAAGATTCACTATAATTTATGTTTTGGTATATTTAGACAATTTAAATATTTGATGTATTTTTATTTTTTTAATTAGGATAGCCCGTTTATGTTTTGGGCTTAGTTTTTAAGTTTATTAGATTTTATTTAATTTTAGGGTTTAGGTAGTATAAATAGTCTCTTAGGGTTATTATTACGAAACAACTCTCATCATTATTGAATTATCAGATTATTCTGACGGCTGTTCTATAGTCTTTAATCTCTCCATTGTGGATTCTTGTGATCGCAAAGTTCTAGATTTATTTAATTAATAAATAAAAATACATCAAATATTTAGATTGTCCATACATACCAAAACATAAATTATAGCGAATCTTAACAGATAATCCTTCCCGTGTCACTCACTCAAGGTAATGGGCCAAACCTAATGAGTCCAAACAAAATTTATGACAAAACTCACAGATTGGGCTTAATCCAAAGCACTCTCCTATTCTATCTTGTGCCTAGAAACACAGCCGATGAGTAAATTTTCCTATTCTATCTGCTAGGACTAATTTATTTTGTTAGCATTCTGCAGGTGGTCACTTGGTGCTATTATGTTTGAAATGCTCGTGGGTTATCCACCATTCTATTCTGATGACCCTATTTCAACTTGTAGGAAGGTAAGTTTATAGTTATGCCTTTTTGTTTAAGTAATGCCAGAAAATATCCCAGGGGTTTACTTTATTATCCAATCGTGACGGTTGGGAGTGTGAAGCCAGTTTGTCAAAATAATAGGCCTCAAGAGAATGCGCTGGCCCTGCTGGGCTGTAATGTTCTTGCCCCAATCCGCTCCTCCAACTTCTTTTTTTTGGTTGATAATTTGATCATAAACGCTTCTTCCATGGTGAGTTATTAGTGATGTTGCTAGTTTGTTATCAACTTACACGTGTACTTCATATACAACCCATATATGCTACAAATGAACATGGCTCATTTTTAAGAACCTTAAGAAGCCTTTTGGGCCAAAACTGAATCTTAAAAGCTCAACTGATTGGCTTCATCAAATTTCATATATTGGGGGATCTATGCTTGCCCTATATCATGAAGCTTTTTTCTTCTTCTGTATATCTACATGTCTGCTTACGGTTATTTAAGAGGCGTATATCTTTACAAAAAAAAAACTAAGTTAAAAAGGCAATAGAATATTTCTAGGATGGGCTTTGTCAAGTCAACAGTAGGCTGTTTTGTTGGCACTCAGCTGTCTCAATCTAGCCGTCTGTTTATCTCGATTATCTTATTTCTTTCTGTTTCTAAAGTCTAATAATGTTGCTGCTGAATATGTATTTTTTTTAAAATTAATTCTCTTATCTTTTCTTTTGCCTTCTAATGCTGTTTTGGCTGTCCCTGCTTGATTGGATATTTGCATGAAAGTAATTGTTTTAACATTTTCTGAAACCCCAGCCCCTTTAGATAATAGAAAAGCATACCCAAATTATTTATTATCTGAAGGATTTTATTTTCCACATACGTGCAGATAGTTAACTGGAGAACACACTTGAAGTTTCCTGAAGAAGCACATTTGTCTTCAGAAGCTAAAGACCGTACCAGCAAACTACTTTGTAATGTAAATCAGAGGCTGGGTTCAAAAGGTGCAGATGAAATAAAGGTGTTGTATGGTGTGTCCAGTTCTGAGTTCCGTGTTCTTGTGTTTGTTCCAGAAGTGAGTCAGAAATAGAGGGTGTTACCTGGTTGTTCTTTTATTTCAGGCTCATCCTTGGTTTGAAGGTGTTGACTGGGACAGATTATATGAAATGGAAGCTGCTTTCATTCCTGAAGTCAATGATGAATTAGACACTCAAAACTTTGAAAAGTTTGACGAGGTAAATATGTTGCTTAATCATTTTATTTGAGATATGGAGATGCATGGTTTGAATCTTCTCTCTGTTGATTGTACTTATTTTTTCTGCCTATTTTGTTATGCAGTCAGAAAACCAAGCTCAGACTTCTTCAAGATCTGGTCCATGGAGAAAAGCAAGCTCACTGGTTCAACTACGTTGCCATGATTATTAAGCAGCAGTCCAAGTCGCAAGTGCTGCTTTAATTTTCATACTTATTTCTGCACTTGCAGTAGTATTTCTTTTCCACGGCAATATATTGTTTGCTCCAAAATTAAGCATCACCAGTCCAATCCCCATGCTTGGGACCCACATTATCCATCAAAATTAAGCATCACCAGTTGTCTGGATAGTGTTACTTTTTGTAATTTGGATATGTGAAGTTCTTTGGTGGTAGAAAATGACAAGGGACTTATAACTGGGTTATTAAAATAGTCCACTCTGCTGCTTTCCAATTTTGCAAAAGAAGGGCAATTTAGGTTCTTTGGAAAATAAAATTGCAAGTAGCCTCTAAAATGGCTTTGCAAATATTCTATTCATTTGGGTGCTCAAAATCTTGAGCTTTTGTTTATGCTACTTGTTCTCTGTGCAAATTAGAAGGGAATTTCCCAGATATCAATTGACTCGATGGAAACAATCAGATTGCAAGATCTTACAAGTAAGATATATTAACTATTCGGAGAAAAAAATTTGAGAGTTATTTGCTGTAGCATACAGGCCTACAGAAACAATGATCGGGCACATAATGACTTGTATGTTCACTAGACACATGCTTCTGGGTGTCAGCTCTCAGGTTATACTTAGCATGTGTCATCCACGGATATTGTATATCTAAATAGGATCCATGCTACACTAGACACGACATGATTCCAAAAATATGTTTCCCACTCGGTGTATTTATTCCTGTTTTGGACTAAGAGCTATTGTGCACCTGCATTGTGTCTGGGGAATGATGGCCATGTTGATTATGTGAATCTGCTAGAACATGTCTAAGAAACTCCTTTCAATGAATGAATTTTCCTGCTGATAGAGTCTGCTATTTCTATATGAGTTGCCATGTCTAATGTGAATTTGCCTTCCATTTTGACATCCCCTTTACGAACATCTCGACTGTGCAAAGACTTTGAAATTTTCTCTTCCTCCTTTCGTCTTCACTCTTCTGTTTTATCTTTTGGTTTCTTTCTTATTTCTTCTTTTGTTTCTATAGATGCTTTCCTCCAAGGATGTTAACTTTGTTGGTTACACGTATAAGAACTTTGAAATCGTCAATGATTATCAAGTTCCTGGAATGGGTATCTCTCTCTCTCTCTCTCTCTATATATATATATATATATATATATATAAGTTTCTTCTTTCTCTGCATTTGTCTAGTTGACAATACGAACTTACGTGTCTGTTGACGTTTACATAATAGTTGGTCAAATTTTGGGCATTTTTGACAACTGTTTGAAAGTTTAATGGTTTTGGTACAAAAAGTTTTTATTTTTTGATAGCTCGACTAGAGTTCAATGGGTTTTTTTTTTGGTCATTAAGTCTTATTATTGACTAAATTCAAAGTTTAGTATTTGTCTTCTCTTGCGACTGATTGGTCTGTTTTATGCTTTCTCGCAGCGGAATTAAAGAAGAAAAACACCAAACCAAAAAGGCCAAGCATCCGGTCACTCTTTGGTAGGCTTATGCATTTTGTCCTCGAAAATATAAAAGTTTTGTCAGCTGTTACTCTTGGGATGTAATGTTGTGCATTTTCATAGGTCGTTATCTTTCATGATTCTGATACTTGGATGTAAAGTTGCATCAATGAATAATAACATTAAAAGAGATATACAGAGAATCTGTCGTGATGATTCTGATACTTAGATGTCTGTAACGGTCGCTAGGTTTAGTATGCGCATTACCTCTTACTCGTGATTATTCTCATCATATTGGGTTTTTCTTCTTACAGAGGATGAATCTGAAACATCAGATACAGCTGATGATCAAAAGGCGGAAGGAAGCTTTTTGAATAGCAAATCCCTGTAATCCTGCTGATCTCTCCATTGCATCTGATAACCGACTGAGGTTCAACTTTTCTGAGTAAAAAATTAGTTATGGCAGGAAGTTGAAGTTTGGGATTGGTGCTGGTTTTTGAAGCTCCGAATCAGTTACAAGTTTCTTTTGATTGACAAGTACTTCATTCTTTCCAACTTTTGAACAAAAAAATGTTATGTACAAAGGCAAAAGCATACCACTTTTAACAGTTTAACTCGTCTCAACAACACTCTTTTAATATCATTTCATGAAACATTCTTGTAATTTTTTATTGCTAGTTAAACAATTTTGCTCAATACCACTTCTTTTATCATTTTAGTTGGGGAGTTATGTCTGGCCCCTTGTAACTGTGAGAAGGGTTTTGATTAAGAGGTTATCAAACTGCTGCTGCCAGGACATTTTTTTATCCCGACACTAATAGTCCAATTCAAACTATAATTATTACAAACAAACATAACTAAATAATAAAATAAAAGAATAATGCGCGAGTCTCTACTTAATTTCTTCATATATGTCGACATTTAATATCGATATAAATTTGTCGTCATATGTAACCTACTTATATAATAATATGTTTTTATGGATCCAAGTCGGTTCTCCAACGTACTGGTCCGTTAACGGACCACCTTTAACGAAGAAAGGCTGATTCGTTAATGGACCAGTCCGTTGGAGAACGGCTCGCTGTGTCTATGGATATAATCTTCTTCAAGGAGATGGAACTCTTGCTAGAGTAAAAATTGGTGAAGATTTGAAGTTAGATTGTAAATGGTACTCTCCCCATTTTAAATCATAACATAATTAATAAAAGTTAATTTAAAAGTAATATGATTCATTAACACTTACTAAATTATAAATATTATAATTATTAATATTTTGAAGATAATTTTTTATATTCATCATTATATTGATTAAAAATAAATGAATTTATGTCAATTTTAACTTTACATTATCTAAAATAAACTTTAAAAATACACTAATAATCTTATAAATTTAAAGAGAGAGAGAGAGAGAGTATTATTTAGTGTTTGTAAAAGTTTCACATTAATAAGAAACAAAATTTCATTTTGTTTACCTTGTGAGTCATCTATAAAGTAAATTTATGAATATTACATAGTGCAACGCACCAAGGAATGAATTGAAATGTTAACTAATATTTGCTCTCACACAAAAAATACAAATTTGAAATGTATTCCCTACAAAACTAAATAATAGTCATCTTAAAAATATGTCTATGTAAAACGTGGCAGGGAGAAAAAGATTTGAAATTTTTAATTTTAAATGATATGATATTAAATATTTTAATGATAATTTATGACGTAACTGATCAATGTTATGGTAGTACATCATTAAAAATATTTTAGTTGTTTTAGTTTATACCGGTATAAAATAATATAATATCTTAAACTAGCCGTACTATCCGTACCTCCGGAGGAGGATGAGTGAGAGAGAGCAATTTTGTTTCCTTTGAAGTTAAAGAGAATATGATGAATGGTGAGATTTATCCCAAATTTTAAACGATCCTGATCGTTTATTAGAATGAGCGGAACATTTAAAATCAATTGTGTTTTGTTAATTAGATATCTTAATTTTAGTATTATGTAATTACTACTAATAAATTATTAATTTTGGAGAGAGAGAGAGAGAGAGGGAATGCAATTGCAATGCACGTCTAGGAAGAGGACGTGTTAGGCGGCAGACGAGAAGAGACGACAGATGGAGAAGGGATCGCTTAACCGCTCATCATTTATTACTCAATTTTTAAAATAAAATTTCAAAACAAAAAACAACCTGGATTTATTTAATCATTTTAGGAGTAGTGTCAGTAGTGTAGAGTGGAGTAGAGAGTATATTCCATCATCAAATAATTAAAAACACAAAAATGAAAAAGAAGAAAACAAAATAATATCACCCCCAGTCCCCACCCCACTCCACGCCACCCCCTCCTCCACCCCACAAATTCCTCCTCCTCCTCATAATTTCTTTCTTCTCGCCTGCTATATTTATTTCCTCGCATTTCATTACTTTCTGCAACAAAATTTATTGTTTTCTCAACACAATTTCGTCTTTTTATCTCTTTCTAATCCCTCACTTCTCTCCCATTTGATTTGTTCTTTCATTGTTCATTGTCTACAATTTAATTTTATATGTATATATATATTTTTTCTGATCAATGACGTTGGATATGATAGTTTATGAAATTAGTGTTCAATTTCTCCTCCGCCGTTGATGATTAGGGGTTTTCAATAATCGAAGGATGTAGTTCGATATTTGTTGGGATTTTTTGTGTTTAATTTGCTCAACAAATTTTATCTGTTGCCATTAGAATCTGTACAGTGTAATTGCACATGTCTTTTATGACCCGTTGGTTCTCAATTTGGTTGATTTGAACGCGTTGTGGGGGTTGTTAAATTGTTTGGTGGGTTAGGTAGAACCCGAATTGGTGTTAAATTTGGCATAGATCTGAGTAGAGGTAGGTCGAAAAAGAGGATTGCGAATCATGGATCATGTTGTGGGGGGAAAGTTTAAGCTGGGAAGTAAAATTGGAAGTGGGTCTTTTGGTGAGCTGTATTTAGGTATGTATTAAGTTTCTTTGCTGGTAATACTTTTGTTTTTGTTTGATTATGAATTGTTTGTGTAATGTGCTTTTTGATTTAGGTATTAATATTCAAAGTGGAGAAGAAGTGGCCATCAAGCTGGTATTGGTTCTATCTTTTCCATCTGTGTTTTATAAGTTTGTTTTTATGTGAATTTATGTTCTGGTTTGTAAACCGAAAGGATTAGCTATTGATTTGATTTTGTCATCCAACTCTAATTTCCTGTGTGGTTATCTTTATTGTTGATATTTTCTCTTTATGCGGGTACTTAGTACTTCTGGAAATATTACAATACTGGAAATTTAGTGTTGACAACAATGATTGAATTCATGATCATATGTAGTCATAGTATGAGTTGACAAGAATTTGAAGCTAATTTGAAGCTTTCTTTCATATAATCATATTAATTTATGCGAAAGTAGTCAAGTGTTGCTCTACTTTGGTATGAAGTGGCTCTATGGAAATGATCTCTTTACTTCATCTGATGCCTTATTCATTTCTCAACTGCATTTAATTTTTGAGCTTCTTTAGCCAAGAAAGTGATCTTATTGAATAATTTCACCTTCATGACATTGCTTTTTAGTTTGACTCTCTTATTCTCTCTTTGTTTCTTCAGTCCACTTACATTACTTGCATGCTCCCACAATCAGTCTGTTTTTTGCCACTAGGAATAAAATGGATTTTGTTTACATTGAGCTCATTAGATTAGTAGCAGTAACACTTCATGATTTGTATCCCCTTTGTTGTCTGCGAGTGATGCCGTAAAGCCTTATGCAGCTGCCATTAATCTTGTATAACATAATATTGACCAATGCTTTACAATCATGAATTCATGTTAAAGTATGGTGGTTGACTGGTTGTTTCAGCTTTTTTTACCTTTTCAATATATGCTTGTTCAAGAATTTATTTGTTTCTTTGCGGAATTTAAATTCCAGTCCTCATCCCTTTGTTTTTTTCCCTTGTTACTTGTCAGGAAACTGTCAAGACTAAGCACCCTCAACTTCACTATGAATCAAAAATTTATATGCTTCTCCAAGGAGGAAGTAAGTGTCTCTCTCTCATATAACCAAAGACATGTAGTGACAGAGAAGGTCCATTCTGATTGAAACTAGTTCATATTCTCGTGTGCAGCCATAAGGTTGCCAACTAAATTTGTATAGCGGTAGAAGATACCTAGTAAGAGAGAAAAATGTGCTGGAGTATGGTTTTACAATAAATAAAATTTCAATTTTTTATAGTTAATTTTAGACCCAAGTATGAGGATTGGAACTGACGAGCTTGATGTTATTCCTCAAGGCCTCTGCCATTCCTCCCACCCCTTGGAGTTTTATAACCAATAAATATGGAGTAGTTACGGTGCATTTGAATCCATGTTAAGGTTTAGGGGATGCATTTGATATTTAAATATATACATGATTGATTTCTTTGCGTGATGAACTAACTATCAGACGAGGATCTGTTTTTTTCTTATAAGTCAATCTGATCATCCGTGATGTTTCTTTGGTGAAGCGGGGATTCCCAACTTCAAATGGTTTGGAGTGGAGGGTGAGTACAATATCATGGTTATTGACCTTCTTGGCCCGAGTTTGGAAGATCTATTCAACTATTGCAACAGAAAACTCTCACTGAAAACAGTATTGATGCTTGCAGATCAACTAGTAAGTACATATGACAATTCTTTCATAAGGACCATGCTTTTAGCGTCCATGTGATGTATCTGTTATGTTATTAGTGCAGATAAATAGAGTTGAATACATGCATTCAAGAGGTTTTCTTCACCGTGACATAAAGCCTGACAACTTTTTAATGGGCCTAGGGCGCAAAGCAAATCAGGTAATATTTAGTATATGTTTCTAATCTTCTTGCATCACAATGTGCTGCATTTACAAGCTCAGTGGTTATCATTCATTTGTATCTTAGAACACTTGATGCCTTATAAAAGAATTTTATTACGCATTATAAGAGATAGTGTGTGCTGCTATCTTTGTCGGCATGAGATGTACGATTTTTGAGATGTCATTACACATTATAAGAGACAGAGTAACATCTCTTCTTGAAGATTTTGTACTTTGTAGTAATATAATAATAAATTGATTTTGCAATTTGATAAAAATGTCAGTTTTATTTAATTAACTCTTATAATTTGTTTGTATACATATGTTCATATGTTTTTGCCTTGTACTGGTCCTATTCATTTAGTGTTTATTTAGTGGAATCTATAAGAAATTGTGCAAGTCTTATTAAGATTCAGGAAATGCCTCAATTTACTTTTACATCACTGAACTGTTTTTATTCCCATTCAACTCATTGTACTGCAATGTTTTTACAAATCATTACAAAATCACTTAAGTTGTTTGACTTCTAACGGAATGACTGACACGTGAGAGGGAGATTCTGCCCATTATATATATATGTCAATGTGGTATGCCATGATGGAATTTCTTTTTTAAAAGAATATTGCTTAATAAAAAATTGAGATTAACAAATTGTACATGCCAAAATTACACTTGCACTAATTAAAATTTAATTAACTGTCTTGAACCAGGTTCTCTACGTCATCATTCAAACTCAGCTTTAACTCTACTGCAACCCAGATCCAATCAACTCAACCCATCATCAACTTTAAAAATTCCAGATCTGTAGCTTTGGCATCCTTGCCTCCACTCTCTTATACATAGATCAAATTTCTATCTCTTATTCTAGTACATAAAGCAGATTTGGTTCTCCCCAATTAACTTTAGATATAGAGATTTTGTTTCTAAGGTCGCACAATGTAAATCCAAACAAATAAACCAGAACAACCCCTATCCACAATTCTTCTTTGATTTAGGTGATGCAAATTAATACTCCCTCTTAAATGAAGAAATTTGAGTTAATTTGTGTTAATTAAATGAATTCAAAGTTTAGACTATATTTTTTTTTTGGTGTGATTAATTGGAGGCCAGTCATGGCAGTATGTGAGAGCAACGGAGCATGGTGATGGTGATTGTGCAAGGTTGATTGAAGAAAAAGATGATGAGAGAATCAACAAAAATAAAAATGTCACTTACTTTGGGACATGGTGGAAATTGCAACAATGATAATGGTGATTTGGTGTGAGGGAGTAGTTGATTTAGGTGTTGTTTCGGTTGCAACAATCTCTCTGATTTGTATGTTTCCTCAATGAATGAAATGGGTGGTATCATAAGAGAGAGAAGATAAAATGGGGTTGGATTCATGTGAATCTAAGATGGGATTTGTTTAAATTATATTATTTGTTTAATTTGTTCAATTAGTTTGTTTAAATTGTTTGTTGTATTATTTATTTAGTTTGTTTAATAATTTATTTAAATTATTTATGTTCAGTATTTAATTTAATTTAATTTATGTTTTGTTTAGTTATTTGTAAGAAAAATGGTTTGTTTTTGTTAATATAATATAAACTCAGCCTCTCTCTCCTTGTTAACATAAATCGCAGCTGCCACATAGATTTGCCGTTAAATTTTAACGGAGTTAACGATTTTTGAATTTTTTGTAAAACATTTGCAGTTCAACGAGTCGATCGAAAAAAAATATCAATTCAGTGATGCAAATATAAATTGGAGTGTAGTTCAGTAGGGAACATAGTTGTAACGGCGCCATAACGAGTCATGGCGGTAGTCGATTGCCAGGACGCCAAGGCGACTGTCACGACGTCCGTATGGCGGCAAGTCATTTACAATATGCAATTTATATTTATATATTATTTATTTTACTTAACAAGTATATTGACAATAAAATTTCATATACATTAAAACTCAAAACATAACACCATGGAATAACATTAAAAGCACAATTATGTAAATACTTAGCAATAACAATCCAAAAATAAAACACTTGATATTAAAAACTAGTAGAAATGAAGAATTCAACAAACACTACATAGAAAATAAAGTTACAACCAACCATCACATATTACTAGTCTAATAACTAATAAAACCACCACATAACAAGCCAAAGTAATGTCTAGACTCTCTACACTAGTTTCTAAACATCGTTCAAGCAAACTCATCAAGAAAAAGGTCATCTCCATCTTCACGAGAACTACTCTCATTCAAAGGTGTTGGTGGTCTTTCTCCAAAACTATCCTCCATATCTTCATCATTTGGAATTTTCTCTTCTTCATCATTGGAGTCGGAATCCATCAACCTTAATTCCTTTGAAGTTGAACCACCACCACGTCGAGAGTACGTAATGATATTATCACTAGTATTAGCACGAGCCCTCCTTGAAGAATTATGACCATCAAGCGTGTTGGATGCATCGGTTGCTCGATATCATTCCATGTAAGATCTTTTCCTGGATGAACAACATCGGCTTCATTATTGATCCATTCATTACCCTATTCAAAGTCATCAATGTCTAATGGATCAAAAAAAAAATTCAAGTTCACGCCTCTTTTGGAACCTTGAGACGATCTTTCGATTATATTGGACATACGCTAAGTCACTCAATCGTTTGTGTTCCAATCTATTCCTCTTCTTCGTATGAATCTAAAATAAATAAAACAAAAAATAATAATATTAATGATAAATTTTAATTATATAAAAAATAGTTAGTATTAGTAGTGAATGACTTATTACTTTTGAACTAACAATAGAAAGTAATTACAAACTCAAATGTACTCTAATTATGCTCACAACCGGAAGATGAACAACAAAGGCCTATAATTCTTTTTGCAAACTTTGTAAGCTCAATAGCCTATTCTCCAAAAGCGTTCCATCAATCAACTTGCATACATGTAAAAGAATATAAATATTTTTAAAAGGAGGAAAGGAAGAATATATATAATTATAATTTATCTTTTATATCTTTATATATATTTCAATATACTTACGAGGATTCTTTAATTTTCGTTGCCTAATCGCCATTTCACTTGTAGAAGTATCTCGAGAAGTATCATAGTTATTGGCTAAATTGCTTATCTTGTCTAGCAAATTTAGCTCCACCATCTTTGCAAGAATGTCATTGAAGTCTTCTCGTAGAGTACCAGCTAACACCGAACGTTCCTATTTGATATCAAAGTACTTACCCGGATTGAGAAACAACACATCCCCATATAATTTTTGCTCCATTTGGCTACCCCATCGCCGCTCAACAATGTCAATCACCTTCTTGTAAAGTCTTTGTTTGTTATCAAATGAATCTTTGGTTTTTTTCTTCGCACATTCTATCGTAGCGAAAACTTCTGGCATAGCAGACTTCTCATCACCATCAACAATCCTCAAGGCTATAAGAAGTGGTTGTGACGCCCTAATGCAATCCTCAACATGATGCCAACAGTATCACATACTTGCTTCTCCGCTTCGGTAGCCGACAACTTAGATTTTGTCCAATCCTTGCTTGTGAACAAATGCCTCAATGCATTTCTATTCTTGTTCAAACTCTGCAAAGTATGGAAAGCTGTAGCAAATCTAGTAACTCTGGGTCTCACAAGTCACAAGATCCCTCCTATTTATTTTTTCCCTCATCGCATCAGGAAGACGACTATGTCTGTAAATGAATGTTGTGATTCTTCTTGCATTTGTGATTGTGGGTTAAAATTGCTTCAGCTTGTCTATGTCCTCTAGCATAAGTCTAGGCAGTGAGTGGCGCAAAGTGTACAAATGGTCTCCTCTCCATTAGTATATGTCTTGCTGCCTTGTAAATAGAGGCATTGTCCGTGACCACTTGAACAATATACTTTGGGCTAATTTCCTCAATCTTGTTATCAAGGAGATTTGTCACATTGTGGCATCTTGCGACTGACTGGAGGCATCAACAGAACCCATGAAGTAAGTCCCATTTGGGCTACTAATAAAGAAATTCAACAAATGTCTTCCCCTCCTATCTGTCCAACCATCCGACATGAGTGTGTAGTCATATTGCTTCCAAGAAACTTCATGTTTCGCCTTTAACTCATCGTTTTGCTTTTGTGCATTCTCAAGTAAAGAAACTCTCAACTAATGATATGTTGGATGCTTTAAACCCGACCCATATTGCCCTATGGACTCGATCATTACCTCAAAGCTCCTTGCATTTGCAACATTGAATGGTATGGCACACTTGTAGAAAAAGTTGGCAATGCGCATATGGACTCTCTCCTTTTCCTCCGGTGTCAAACAATTTTCAATAGTCATTTGGCTCAAACGCTTGCTATGCCTGTCCTCTACAACTTCTTCGGGAGTTTTCATTAAAAGTGCTTCAACCGTCTTTGTTGGAGCTTTTGGTTGTGGCTTTTGGAATTAAAAAACAGCTTTCTTCCTTATGGAAGCGGTCCCAGAACTTGGGATAATGTTAGAGGAAGCATTGGAAACCATGTTTGGAGGAATAGATGATTGTTCTTCTTGCAGTTTTACCCCATCATCATCATCATCCAGCTCTACTGACTTGTTCCTCTTTTTACTATTTAAAGCCAATTGCATCTCCCTCATAATTTTGGTGGATGTTTTTGCGCACTTCGCTACATCTCCAAAATTTTTTGTTAGATGTTGCTTCAGCCTTTTAATTCCCGGTCGACATTTCTTCCCACAAAAGATATATTGCACTATATCCTTATTACTCGTATCCGACCAATACCCATATTTCCAACCGGATCGTTTGATTTGGCCTTTTTTTTCTGGTCCTTGGTTATATCATAACCATCGGCTCCAGATCTTTCCGCCATTTTGTTTTCTAGTTTCTATACAATACAATCAAACAAAAAATATAAGAGACAATTGACATTTTTATTTTTACTTGCGAATGTAGTAGTATATTACTAGTTTAGTAAATAGTAACCATTCACACTCAACACTTAATAGATAGTGTTTACACTTTGTTAATTTTACCAACAAAAAAAAGTAAACAATAATTTTAACTTATTAAAAAGTCGAATCATCTCTCACATAATAATTTTGTACTGTTTAAACTTTAAAGTATAATCACAATTCATAAAACACATTAAATGTACTAACCTAAGTGGCTAACTATTCTCTATATATTTAATTAAGCTTTATGTATCGACAATGATAAAATATATTCCTAAGTCATTAAGTCTTAATTTAGTGGAAGCATCTTGAGTTCCTTAGTCCCAAGTCCTAACCTATTTTATTAAGCCCCACCAGTCCACCACAAAGACATAAAATCTGCAAAGCAAATAGAGAAACAGAGAAAGCAAAGCAAAGAGAGAAACAAACAGAGACAGAAAACAAAGCAAAGCAAAGCAATGAAGAACCTGTGTGAGAGAAGGTCAAGGCTGGTTGGCTGGGTTGCTGAAACAAAGTCAGAAAGACTCACAGTTGGGTTGACTCAGTTGCTGAGTTCTTTTGAGAGACTCACAGTCGTCGCCAGCTATGGGTCAACTTAGTCGTTGGGTTCCGATGGGTTGTGATGATGGTTGAGCTGCGATGGGTCGAAAAAGTTGCGATCGACTCCAAAGAAGTTGCAATCGAGTCCAAAGATGTCGCGAATCGCGATTGCTGATAAGTGTTTTAGGGTTTTATTGCCTTTCTCTTTGATTTTTAATCGATGGGTCATGGGTTAATGCTCATGGTTCAGAAGTGTTAAACACTTAAGTTGGGTCAGAGCTGCTAAGGCGTGCACCTTGGCAGCTCCATCTCAAGTCGACCCTTGCCGTGACAGTTTCTCCATCGCCTGGATGTCATGGCGTCTGATTTAACCTCATATTAAAATATCAATTAAGTACTCTCTCTCTCTCTCTCCTACTAACTCAAATCGACTCAACTACGGGTACCTAAGCTTCCTCAACCACACTTCATATCTGTGCTACATGACTCTTCAGTTTACCTGTGTCGACATGGGTTTTGTTGTGGCAGTTGGACAATCCAAAATAGCTTAAAATAGTGAAAAATGTTCTAAAAATAGGAGAGTACAGTGTCAGGCACTTCTCTGTACCGAACAAAGATCCCGAGTCCATGTAACATTGCTTAATTTACCCATTGTTTGACAAAACAGTAGCCACACTAATGAACCTGGACAACCATCCACAACTTCTATGTCCATCTCCATCTGAATCATCTTTGAGATGCCATCACAATGTAAATATTTTTAGTCATTCTGATTATTTTATTTTGATGGACGTGACAAGCCCCATGGAGGCTAGTTTAATTTTCCCTGTATTGCGGTATAATTATTACTTTACTAGCATTCGGCAGGTTTGCTGGACTTTGTGCTTTTGGCTATCGTATAGCACTAAACTTTTGTTAATCACATGCAACATACTTCTACATACTGTATACATTTGATTGACTACACATGTAACCAATTTGATGGATTAATTAACATAAATGTTTCAAATACAGTATGAAAGATTTCATTATTCCAGTTTGGCTAAATCTTATTACAGGTATACGTTATCGACTTTGGCCTTGCAAAGAAGTATAGGGATCTTCAGACTCATAAGCACATACCGTACAGGTATTAATTCTAGATTTACCTCATATGGTATGTTGTCACTTAATAAATTCAGTTGTATCCTTGTGTTAATTGTAGCTTTTGCATTTACATTTATCTGAAGGTTTTTTTTAATGAGCTAAGATCCTATACGAGAACTTAATTTAGTGCTAAAACTTGAAAGCAGATGACAATTTTGAGATCTAAATTGTAATGTACCACATTTTTTTTGATTAATTAACCAGAGCATGTGGTTTACTTTTGTGCTAGTATAGAAATTTTCTTGTGGTTGACCATATGTAGATGCACCAAGGTGCTAAACTACACTTAGGAGCATTGGTCGAACTCATGTATGAGATTAAAATTAGGAATGTCATGTATATATGAAAGGAAAATTGATATACAATTATGTTTGTGGATGTTAGAAATGAGACCTTGGTATATGGTTGATGTGACTGATACATATCAAGGAAGGGCAATGAGAGACATGAACAAAAATAAAAAGTTCTAACACCTACTCCGCCTCCAAAATGCAGATTGCATTCCTCAGTATCTGATCTACTGTGTTGCTGATCCGTTCCAATTTAATTACATTTGTGGCGGATCTGATCCAAATCCAAATCTAGTTGGAACTGATCCAAGCTGACCCATTGACAACCTAATTGTAATATCATATCGACTTCTTCATCTTTCTGTATTAAAAGTGGTGGCTAACTACTTGGGATCATAGTTGTTAAGGCGTCGCCTAGGCGACACCTAAGCATCCTGTCGGTGAGCAACAAATAAGGCGACCATGCGACTTGGGTTTGGGTTGAAAGTCGAGCGCCTAGCAAAGGCAATCGTCGCCTTGACGCCTCGACGTCGACGATTTTCCGACAGATCAATCGTACAGGTGCGGGAATAAGTCAATCCCAATTGTTTTGTCTGTCTACTTGGCTACTTCCGGGTATGGATCGGTTAAAAAAAAATTAAACGACGTCGCTTGGAACTAGGCTAGCCCTAGTTGAATTGATGAAGAACAGGAATGACGCGAAGTGAAGAACAGGAACGCAATAAAGATCGAACAATAGAAGAGGAGTTGACAAGTGACTATGTGAAGAAGAGTCGACGAGCGACCGAGAGAGGGAGAGACTAAGAGAGAGAGAGAGAGTATCTCGTCGACTGTCGACTCCGACGTGCCTTTTGGCAACGCTGCGCTACTCGGCGATTTATATCGGCACTTCGGCAACGGCAATTATTTTCTTTTTTTTTTCCCGTTTCTACTATGTTGCTCTGCTGCTCCTTCTTTTTTAGTGCCAAGTCACTGTCGGCTGCTATATATGATATATCTTTGTGAATTATGTAATTATGTTTATTGTTTGGCTTTTTTTTTTGTTTCCCTTACTGCTCGTTATATATATATATTATATAAACCTATTCTTTTTTATTCTTATATATATACATACTTATGAGAGTCTGCTAGTTATATATAAATTTTTATATATAATATATATATATATATATATATAAATTTATATATGTTTGTCTTATATTTTTTATTTGATTATATATATTTAATTGTATATATTAATTTATACATTAATATATTATATATATATATATATATTTTCTATGTGGTGTTTGTTGAAATTTTCATTTCTTTTACTAATTTTTAATATCAAGTGTTTTGTTTTTGGATTGTTATTGCTAAGTATTTACATAATTATGCCTTTAATGTTATTCTGTTATGTTTTGAGTTTTAATGTATATGAAATTTTATTGTTAATAAACTTGATAAGTAAAATAACAAGTATATAAATTGCAAATTGTAAACGACTTGACGCCAATGGCGGTCGCATAGGCGTCCAGGCAGTCGGCTACCGTTATGACTCGTTGTGGCACCTTAACAACTATGCTTGGGATTAGCATATACTTATATTATTGGCCACTATTACATCTAATTTCTCTAAAGCATCCTCTTATATTTGTGAATTTGGTTACATGCTTCTCTTTCTCTACTCTTCTGTATTTTTTGTGTTTATGTTGAGCTTTAGCCTTTGATAGTGTTAGCATGAATACTCATAAAGCTTCTGTTTTAGGGAAAACAAAAATCTTACTGGCACTGCTCGCTATGCTAGTGTTAACACACACCTAGGAGTTGGTGAGTGAATTATCACTTTGTTATTTGTGCAGTTATTATTTGATATAGACTGCTACAGAATCTTGTCAATTGCAGATTTATTCTATTTACTCTTGGTTAATTTTTCTGGCAGAACAATGCAGAAGGGATGATCTGGAATCTCTCGGTTACGTGCTTATGTATTTCTTAAGAGGAAGGTTGAATATAGATGTGCTACCATTTAGTTTTTTTTCTCTACCTGATACTTAATCATCAGTGAAGCATTAATTTTTTCTATTTACTTCCTAATTTAATGTGGACATTTCTGTTGCATCAGTCTTCCTTGGCAGGGTCTGAAAGCCGGCAATAAAAAGCAGAAGTATGATAAGATTAGTGAGAAGAAGATGTTAACACCTATAGAGGTACTATATTTGGTTACCTGCTTGGCTGCATTTTTATATCAAGGCAATTCATTACTACTGCACTATCGTGTATACCTTTTGAACATATCCCAAGGTGGTTGTGCCTAACTTGTGAAATATCAAAGAAAAAAAGATTGTTGCTCAGACCAAAGACTGATCCTAATGACTGTTTATTAGACAGGCTTCAGTGCAATATATAATTGCAAGATGGTCGTTCTTTTCTTTTTCTTTTGTTACATATATTCTATAGTTCTATCCTTAATATCTATAAACCTTCAACTTAATCATGACCAACCTAGAAAAGCTTATCCATGGTGCTGCCCAGTCCTATGATTCTCAATTGATGATGGGGCTTTATGAAGAAAGTAGCACATATGATTGATTATACATATTTATGCACAAATAATACACTAACATTTTCTTCATCAGATTATGTATATAGGGGGGGATTACAAACAAAGTCTAGCTATTTACACTAGTCCCTCACTCACATGAAAGTGGGACCCACCTCACCCTCATGTGTGGGGGCGGGGGGGGGGGGGTACTTGTGGATGTAGAAAAAGATTTGTAGAAATAATTTACTAATCCCATATATATCCGGTGCCCACTAGTTCTTTGGAGCTAAGAGTCATTCATCCCATGTTAGGCCTATGTTACTTTCATATTCAGTCTCTGATGAGCTGTGTTGTTGACCATCAATTTCTTGGTGGTACAATAGAATTTGAGTTTCACATATTATGCTTTTGTATTCAACAGGTGCTATGCAAATCATATCCTTCAGAATTCATATCATACTTCCATTACTGCCGATCATTGCGCTTTGAAGACAAACCAGATTATTCATATTTGAAAAGGCTTTTCAGGGATTTGTTTATTCGCGAAGGTAAATTGGATCACAACTCTCATACATCTGGCTATAATTATTTATTCCAATGCTCCCTGTTTTGTATTTTTCTAGAGTCCTTTCCCCCGAGTTACTGAGTTTTTTGTACTGTATGTGATGTCTAGATATTAGTTGATATGTGTAGTTTCAACTTTTCTACAATTGACCTTGTCGACACTACAGGTTATCAATTTGATTATGTTTTTGATTGGACCATATTGAAATATCCTCAGATTGGGGCCAGTTCTAGAGAAAGGGTTGGTGCTTCTTGAACTTTCAATCGTGGATTTCTTTCCTTCCAGCAATGTTACTCATTTTGTTTTTTGTCCTCAGAATCCTAGTGGGAATGCAGGACCATCTGCCGAAAAGCCAGGAAGGATCTCAGGTATTCTCTCTAAGCAATATTGGTGTTGGAAATGAAATGCCATTGCCCATTTATGAACACTATATCTTGATATGGACGATCACTGATTCTAGATACCAATGGTTGTTCTTTTAATTGTTTGATACTATCCTACATTTTTGAAAATATTTCCTGAGTTCTTAATTATAATTGAATTCAGTGGTTTGGAAAAAGCTATATTTCTAATTAAAACCTAGATTAGTTTCATGTAGGCTTGTCAATGAGTCGGGTCAGAGCAAATCATGCTCTGATGGATCATTGATTTGTTCCATGATTCTCTTGATCCAACAATACGGGTCATATGATCCAAATCGATACATTTCTTTTTCTTTTTTTATTTCCTTTTTTTGTAATTATATTAAATTATGAATAACCACGTACATAACCTAGGTTATCTACCGTGTGATTGATTTTCCATCTCTACTATTAGATATCAGATAATTTAATAATAGATTGTGAGAACGAACAACTAATCAAGAATTATGGTAAATTTTCCATATAGGATGTCAAAGGAATGTTTACCTTATATTAGCCAATTCTATAAATTATTTATTCTCTGTTTTACAAACAAAACAAAATCTCCATCCAAGTATCAGTTGGAAACTAGATAGAAACTGAGATTATAGCAAGAAACATGCAAAAAGAAATAACGGATGATCAATTAATTAATTACCTTGTAAATATTAAAAGATGCATAACTAAGCTTATAAACATAAATAATTTAGTTTAAGCATGGAAGTAGTAAATCATGTAGTGTATAACAGAAAAAATCAAATTAAACCCACTAAAGTATGGTAGGGGCTCACTTAAAATCTCCTTCTACAAGCGCCAATACTGAAGTGCAATTGAAATTATCAGTTTACAAAAAGTTAATTAGAAAAGAAACACTCTTTACTCACAGGCATACCGGTTTAAGTGTACAAAAATAGAATTATATAAAGCACAAAATCGGAAGTAAAAGTATGATTTGCTTCTACAGATCAACAAAGGATTCAAGAAATATATATATATATCCTGTATTAATCAAAACATTGAAAACAATACCAAATTGGACTCATCATAAGATGACGAACCATTTAATCTCCCATGCCTTTCGTATACCAGTTCGTTGTAAATAGGGAGATACGGGATTTTTTTTAATTGATCAGTGGGGAAGTCAAATCAAATCCATGATTTGGACCATTTGAAATATTGATCCAATGGATCAAATTATTATAAATTAGTAAATAAATGAGCTGGAGGTTTGATCCAATAAATTATACTGAATAGGATCAAATCAGGGTCAAGATTTGGCTCATTGACAACCCTAGTCTCATGGAAATGATTGCTTTCTAGAGCCCTTTGAATGTGTTGAAAGTTTTAGGGTATGTTTGGAACTTGAAAAACGTTGTTGAAAAGAAAGGAAAAGGAAAAATAAAAATAAAAATAAATGCAAACGGAAAAACTATATTAATGAACATAAGTCTAGTTAATCTCTACACAAAAAATTCTAATTCCAAGAACAATGTTAAAATGTAGTGTAATGGGTGATTAAGAATGCTCCAATAATTTTTGGATATTGTTTCCTTTTCCTTTGTTTTCCCATGAGTTTCCTAGTTCCCAATATATAAATCTCCTCTCGTGATTTAATTAATGCTTCACTTGGATTTCATTGTTTCATCTAGTAGGACAAGATATTAGAGAAAAATTCTCAGGTGCTGTTGAAGCATTTTCCAGAAGAAATACTTCAGGTCCTGGTCGGCATGGTGAACACTCCTCCAGACACAGAAGTTTGAACGAAGTAGCTTCATCCAAGGAAGTGGTAATTTTCTTAGAAACTTCTTTGAAAAATAGTCTGGGGGGGTTTCCTTTTTTAATTTTACTTGTATATTTGATATTGATCTTCAGGTAATATGTTTGGTAACCATATGAGATGATTTGACTGCTATTCCTTTTGGTAAAGAGGCTATATACCTGCTCTTTTATAGCCAATGTCTCCTTGATCTCCAAGTTTTTTTCATCGGAACTTCTTTTGTGAGTGATTTCTTTTGTGGAATCATTTTTTAGAATGTTGATAAACAATTCAACTGTGGATTTAATGTATTAGTTTATCAATTTTTAGATGTATAAGATCGACTTTCGTCATACTTTATTTCACTACTTTCTCTTCTGAAGATGCTAACAAAAAAAGTAAACAGAATTCTTTTCCAAATGCTTGTGTAGAGTTGACGGTTCACTCGAGTCTGTTTTAGGGTGGGAAAAGCAACAGCGAAGTGGGAAGAGAAAGGAGGGTTGGTGCAAATCTTATGCTTTAGATAAGAAAGTTTTCTGTTGCAATCTTATTTGGATCCTGTTTCTGATTATAAAAAAAAAACTGTAAATGAAAACATGTCCACATAAGTTTTCCCTTGATGTCATTTGCTGCTAGTTAGAACATAACGTGTTAATTATCCATTCTTAGTGCATCTGAATCAACTTTTTATGCATGGGTTTGACAGATTTTCAATCCTTGTGGCAAATTATAAAGAAGTTTTTGCCTTTTGTTTTGCAGCAAGCTGATTCTGAAAAAGGCCGAACTTCTCGAAATGGCAGCTCTTCAAAAAGAGCAGCCATTACAAGCAGCAGCAGACCAAGCTCCTCTGGTGAATTCACCGACGGACGCTCGAGCCGATTAGTATCAAGCATTGGCCGACTGTCTACTACGCAAAGAATCCAACCCGGGACAGACTCCAAACCACCAACATATTCTCGTAATGTGGTGACCAAGGGTTCTCGGGATGATCCTCTTCGTAGCTTTGATTTCCTTTCAATCAGGAAGTAAATCAATGTTGTTTTTATAGTAAAAAGTAAATTACTCGTTCTCAAAATGGACAAATACCATTCTTCACACTTGTAAATGGGAAGTTTAGTGTCAAGTAAAGGTGGTCTGATCTAGCAGTATTATTCCCTGTTCTAATTTTGTCCAGAGTTTCTGGCCACTGTAAGGCGCTTTAGACTCATCCGAAGGTGATGAGTTTTATTTATGCAAGGGAATTTCCCATTAAAAATGGTGTTTGCTGTATTTATTATTCTCCTTGAAGATTATTTGGTGCCTTAAATATTAGGCGGAGTATTATTTTGTATTCTTCTATATATGTTATGAATACCATGAAAATGCAATATTTTTGTGTTCTCCGTACATCACTACAATTAGGATTGATATTAGCTGGCTGCACGTATTTTTTAGTCGACTATTTCTACGCGGACAAGAAAATTGGACCGGAAGAATAAAATGAATGTGTTCCCGTGAACAAATGGACAATACAATCTATTTGTTCGTGAGAACAAATTTATTTTATTCTCCGATCCAAATTTTCTGTCCGCATATAGTTATGGTTTCTAGTCTTAGGAGTGGGCTGTCAAATGGAAATATGGAACACTGATTACTAGTATTATTATTTTAAGAGCAACCGTTTTGTTGATTTTGTAACTGTGAGTTCTTACTAAGTTTTTCCACTTACTAATTACTATTTTGATATTTTATTCTTATTCAACATAATTTATTCTATTCTATTCAGCATAATTTTTGTGATTTTCATTCAACATAATTTTATTTTGGTCATTTTTATTTTTTATTTTTACACAAATTTAAGTTGCTTAAATAAAATGTTTGATTCCGATCTAAATAATTTCTTCAAACCAAATGTACTCGTGAAGAGTTGCATGCCCTTATTATCACCTCACTCCTTAAAGTACTGATGCCCACTTAGATTTTGTTCTAATACAAAATACAGTTGAGCCTTCTTACATCCCAAAACTCCAACCCCTCCTAAAAGAAAATAAAAATAAAAGAACATAATAGGAATAAAACTTTCTAGTATTGAATCAAATTACTAAAATTATAAACTAAGAAAAAATAAGAGAAAAATAGTACAGATTTATGTAGCCAAAGTTAGCCATTGGCGTGTAGTGTTGCAAACGATTCCATTCAAACTTTGACGAACTCGAACCAAATTCGAACATTATTAATCGAACTCGAATATGTTTGTATAATATGATCGAACAAACACACATGCGCTAGTTCAGATTGTTAGATGTTCGTGAATATATTCGAATTCATGAACAGTTCGCGAATATAGTCGAAATATCATCATGTTCGCGAATATAGTCGAATATCATCATATTTGCGAATATCTAAACGTTCACGAACACAAATTCGTTCGCGAACAACTCATGAACATATTTGAACTTGGTCAACAAAAAAAATTGAATCAACTCATTACGTGCACTGAAACAAAAATTAGGCCAAATATTGTAATCATCATTTATCCAAAACCAAAAATGATTAGAAGTTAAAAATTAACAAGTATTTAAAAATTCTTAATTTACAAATATTAAAAATCAAATATTAATATCCAAAAAATCTTTCAAATCTTCAAGTCATACCACTTCAAATTTCTAGCGTTCTAACATGCTACTAGATAAGATTGATTGATCAGTAATGACAATCAACCGATCAAGTAATCAACAAAATCATATTATAAATTTAATCATTTGTAAAATTACATCTTTACTTCAAAATCAAGTTTTATCTTTACTTCAATTTTAATAAAAATAACATCTTTTTATACAGTGCTTTAAAATTAAGTAGCGGTTTACGTACAATTATTTGTTTAGAATTTAATATAAAAAAACTAACTATTTATATTTAAAATTTAACAACATTAAAAATATAAAAAATACAATTTGAACTCGAACATCACACGACCCCAATCCTAACTATTCACGAATAAAATCGAATCAAACTACATGATTTACAAACATGTTTAATTGTCAAGTGCGAACTACTCGACAAGTTAATTGACTCGAACCTGACCGAACAAATTCAAGAACAGCTTTGTATGTGGAACTGGGTGCCCAAAGTGCAATATCCAGTTATAACACTATTGACTTTGACTAGATATCTCTCTATATATATCGTCTGCAAAGAGTTGCTATTATCCTGACTAGGCTTTGCTTCTTTGAGTGGCATTTCCAGTTTAAAGCTCCGTATTCTTCAGACCCTTCACCTCTTTTTTGGGTCTCTGTTTTGCCCATTTTTTTTTGAAACTGCGATCATCAAAACCACCGTCTCTGGGCCCACACTGACCCTCCTCGATCTGAGAGCCCTTCACACATGTATATATGTATATGTATACACACAAACACACACATCATCTTCAACTTTAATTCGAAACAGAAATTCAAAGTCGTTGAGTTCAGTAAAAGATATTACCTTTTTTCAATTCGTGGTATACAAAGTTTTTGAAAGCTAGCTAGGGTTGTTCGAATTTCTGAATTTGAGCTCAATACAGTGTTGATGTTAGTGAGAGAATTTTGTTGGTCCTGTGTGTTGGGGGGTGAAAAATTATAGTTCGTGATTGAATTAGAGTATTGGAGATCTAGGGATTTGAAATAACAGAGGCTTGTGTGTGTGTGTGTGTGTGTGTGTGTGTATATATAAATATTTATATGTAAGATGGATATGGAAATTGTGGGGGATGTGGTATCTTTGGACCCTGAATTGTTGCAGCTTCCAGAGGTGTCTCCTTTGGCGCTAAAAACAAGCCCTCAAATTGCTGAGGAACTGTTTGCACAATGGTTGTCCTTTCCGGTCGCCGGTCTACTGGTATTGTTTGGACAATGATTCCATTCTTTTGTCGAATTATGTTTTATAACATTTATGTGGATAGCTCAGTTATTATTACTAATTTTTTGTTTGTCAAATAATGTCAATTTATGTTTTAACATTTTTGTTTATGAACTGTGTGCAGTGTACTCTAGGAATGTTAAAGTAAGAAAATAAAAGATGATACTTTGTGGAACTGATTGGACATTAACAATGATTGGAGTCTTGCAAAGAAATCTAAACTAAGGGAAATGAGTTCAGATAAATATTGAACTAAAAAATACGAATTTTGGTACCTCATTAAATGCTATCTCTTACTTATTAATTTTTGAATTGTATTAATATGCTACCATGCGAATCAAAATGTGGCTTTAATAATGGTCTCTATGACGTCAACCATTGTTTAGGTTAGTGGCGGTATTTATTGTGTTTTGGCGGATGTTGGCACTAATGCCCCAGTATATGCACTCAATTATATCATTATTTTGACGGAGAAATTGAAGCTTCAATACCAACTGAATTCGGTAAAGACTCCTTGAAATTATCCAGCTGCAATTAAATGACATTGGATTCTTTGTCAGATTATTCATTCTAGATACTTATTAGTGATCTCTGGAGAAAAGGTATTCTTGTAGGGAACATTCGGATCCTGGTGTGTTTAAGAGTGTCAACAGAATACCCTAGAGTTGGAATCACAGGACGTTGGTATTGTACGTAAATAGAACTAGGAGTGGAGTATGTTGAAAATTTGAGTGATTGAATAATTTATGATTCTTTCGTAAAAAAATGATCATTAAGAGTTGAAATTAATCTACGCATAAAAAAGGAAAAGCATAAGAGAGTATACTAATTAGATTCTTCAAGTTTATTCGTCTATTGGTTGGTGTCTAATTAATCTATTTGAATAATTTAATGCCAATATAGTGATTTCCGGGTTATATTCGTTTTCTTGCTAAGTTTTCTTGTTCTTATCTCAATGCAAGGCCTCTAAGTTGAACAATCCTGTGAGGCTGTGATACAACTGCCAAATTGTCTTACATTTTATCGTGTTAACTGTTGACAAAATATTCCAATAGAATAGAGAACTACTAAATATCTGATGTTTTATATGCATAGTGATGCCTCGATATTGAACTTGGGATTTGGCATTATTTGTTTAGCTGTTTATGTAATTACTGAAACTATGTTAATGGTGGAGCCAAATTGTCTGCAAAGGATTCTATGTATTGAAACTCTAAATAGACTTCAGGTCTCCTGGGTCTGTCATACCTTTTGGAGCATATATTAAAATCATGTATATTTATGAGGAAATGAAAGTACAAGGTCAAGCAAAATTTTGTTTGAGGCTTTTAGGTTCTTTTTGAAACAAAAAAAAAACTTAGGACACAAACACAACAAAGGGGTTGATTTATTTGTTTGATTTATGAATGTAGAATACGGGGAAGAGAATAAAAAGTATTAATTTGTTAGTCGATTGTGAAAGTTGTTGTTAAGAGCTAATAAATTGAATGTTCATTTCTTTTTTCTTAGACAAGTAAATTTTAGGATCAATTATAAATGATTGAAGCTATAGGTAAGAGTGGAGTGTTATTATTGATCATTTGTGGGCTGTTCAAGGTCTAGACATGCACAAATTAAGAGTAGCATGGAGCCGTCAAAACATGAACTCATAAACAGAATTACAATGTTTACTGCATTTTATTTTCTTGTTCACGTCATCATTTTCTCTACAACCAATATATTTGTCATCTGAAAGAGATCAATTTTTGGCATTATTGCAGGTGAAATCTTTAGCTAATGATGCAAAAGCAGGCACCTCTTTTGGTGCCCCAGGGAACTCTTGCACTACAAATGCTAGCGGGGGTAGTCCATTGCCTTCTCTCTTTCCTGCTGGTAGTGCACCTCCGCTATCACCAAGAAGTGCTGTTGGTTCTCCACGTACTATGAAGAAAAGGTCCACCTTTTCTTCCTTGAGTTCTCCACTGAAATTGGTCAGTGAACCAGTGAGAGAAGTCATACCTCAGGTATGATTCAATATCGATGGCTCTTGTAGTGTACTCTTGTACTTCAAGATCTGCTGCTTGCCCGTTGTGTTTGCATGTTATTCAAACTGTGAAGTAGAGAGGTTTATTCCGTAACTATACATTTTACAAATGAGAGTTGAGCCTTTTATAGACTTACACATTCTATAAGGAAAGTAAATCAAGACCATCGATGATTAGCACACTTCACTCCTACAATCATGCTCCTGGAATCCTCTAGAATCCCCTAATACAAACAATTATAATTTATGGGAGGGAGGGAGCGAACATTGCCTGCTTCTATAATAGATTTATTGTTTGGCTGTCAACTATGAGAAACTGTTTTTTTCAGCCCTTAGAAATTTTATAGCCCCATGGAACAGAAAGATGCAACATCTCATGCTTTTTTTGTATTGATCTTGCAGTTCTACTTCCTAGATTGTCCTCCACCACCCAAGGAGCTAAGAGAACAGTTCCTTTCTAGAATCGATGACTTTTTCAATGGAAGTACGGATGGCTTGCAAGTGCATGGTGAAATGCATATCCCTTCTCTAATCTATATTACATTTCTTCATATGATCTATGATCTCCAAAAACTCTCCTCCTGTCCTCCATCTTCAAATCCCCCGCCTCCCGTGCCGCACTCAGTCCTATCTATGGTCTAAGTGTTTTTTATATGTTTCAATGCAGAATTCAAATCAGTCACAAAGAATATATGTCAGCTACCATCGTTTATATCCACCACACTTTTCCTAAAGATCGACACTAACGGCACAAGGATAGTGACCAGGTATCCAATTTTACACTAGAAGGCACATTTATTAATATTCATAATGGATTTTCCATCCCATTTCTTTAGTTGTTTAAATCTAATTCTTTAGCTATTTCCTGAGATAGTAGGTCCTAGATCCCAATAGAACTCAATATTGTGATGATTCATTGTTTGGCCATTCAGGTTTCTGTTCTCTTTCTTCTTTTTACTGTTTTAAGATATTTTCCACCTCCCATTGCCGTTTGGTCATTCCGAAATGACTATCAAATAACTTTGGCAATTTTTGTAATTCGGGAATTATTCAGCCTTGTAATGGTTTGTGATTTGAGAGAAATTCGAGAAATAACGGAGTTGGC
This sequence comes from Panax stipuleanatus, assembly GCA_020205555.1. Lineage (NCBI taxonomy): Eukaryota > Viridiplantae > Streptophyta > Magnoliopsida > Apiales > Araliaceae > Panax > Panax stipuleanatus. The sequence goes on from CM035115.1 coordinate 166,616,543, forward strand.
AGATTAAGTGTTATAAAACTTTCTGCCTTGGTTGTATTCATCTAGTATTCATATTTTGCCCTGATTGGTGTTACTTTGTTTATAGAGGAGTACTTACTAAAAAAGTACGAAGTTTAAGGAATCTTATGAAAAAAAGAACTATGGGAAATCTTTCTTTTCGGCTCGTGACTGTTCAAAAAATAAAAAAATACAATGTCAATTTTTGGGATCTTTTGGGTAATTTGAAAATATTCAAGTATCATTCACTATATTGAGAATGCTTTAAGTAACTTGAAAATCATTGAATTATTTGGAACGAATTCTGGCTTTGTTTATTTATCAGAAAAAATATGATCTTTGGATTTGCTTGCTAGACGAAAATATAAATTAAAAATCTTAAATTGGAGAATTGTGCTGATATAATCCCTAATTATTGTTGCAGTACAGTGATCACGGTAGTTTATACATTTTGTTACTGTTGGGCTGAACTTGCACTCAAGTTAGTTGCATTATGTACCATAATATGTGGGTCTTGTAGTATTTTGTCTCTGCATAATGGGATAGTATCATTAGTAGAAATCCATAATCAGTGTAGACAGGTGAGGTCTGTGAGGAGAAGAGTGTTAGCACTTAGCATAAAGGTATTTTTTGTTATCTTTGTTCCCTTCTTGTGTACAGTGTGTACACGGGTTTTTACCTCTTTTTTGACTATCTGGTGATTAGCATTATTTATATTTGAAAATTAAACACTCATTATTAGTCGACCTCACACGAAATGATGTTTCTTGAGAGCTTGGCCTACCTCAATAAGGTGAATCTGCTTGAGTTGGTTTGTATAATTTCTGTCTCTCTATCCACTTCTATATGTTTGGAACATTACTTTATTAAAATGGTTAGAGTTGGATCTGAGGAGGTCTAGGAGTCTAGTTTCTCTACTATTTGGGTTTGTTTTTAATTCTCCATGTGTGACCCTAAATCGCACCTGAGGAAAGCGCAATGAGAGAAGAAAATAGTTAAAGACTGGAGAAAGTTATGAGACTGGAAGGGCCTCTTTCAAAACATTCCATGCAGGTTAAGAAAGTCTGCATTTGCATGCTCTGGAAGCATGTCCCTTATCCAACATGTGGGATTATATTCCTGGTGGGTTTGTTGGATGACATATATGTAGTTGCTTGAAAAACTTGTAATCATCAATATATTCTTTTTGCAACTCTTGAATCTAAACTTTCTCACATCCATGTAAATACATATTCGTCTTGTCTAGTTACAAGTTTTATCTTGTCGTACTTAAATTATTCAGTTACATTAATGTTAGAATAAATAAATAAATATCTCAGTTACATTTATGTGCTGAATATGTGTATTGTGCTGCTTTGATTGTATTAAATATACGATCTATATTTCTTTCTCTTATAGGCATGCGCAGTGCTCTTATCCATTTTGTAGCATGAACATAATATTGAGATAACATTTTTGGTAAGTAGTCTAGAACAGTTACTGTTGGGGACTTGTGCTTAATTTTTTTTTAATATTATCTTTTTATATATATTTGTAGGGATGCATTCATCAAGTATTGGGTTGACAGCAACATGTTAACCTTGGATATAGCTACACAAATATTTAAAATTCTTAAGCAACCGGACTGCAAATACCTTACTCAGGTCTGTTATCCAATTCTTAGTGAATGGTGATGTGATAATCTCTTCCATTTTTTGTGTGTGTAGTTATCAGACTGTAATTTCGTGGGAAAACCTCTACTTTAATGATCATTTGTTGGTTTTCTGCTTCATTTCTTTCTGCATTTAACTTTCAATGTGTGAATCTTTGATACAGGCCGACTTTAAACCCGTTCTTCAAGAGCTTTTGGCTACCCATCCGGGATTGGAGTTCTTGCAGAGTACACCTGAATTTCAGGAAAGATATGGTAAGCTCTTTATAAGTTGGGGAGTTTCCTTTAATCTAGTGTTAGATGAACCATGCTGTTCAGACTTTTCAAGCACTTTGGGTCCTTTTTTAATCTAAAAGTAAAGTTTTACTCTGTGAATTAGAAATCTCAACTCGAGTCAGCCTGTCGTTTTCATATTTTGGTTGTGAAGGCATGTAAGAACGAGAACTATGTTTACATTCCTTAATGTGGGAATATTTTTGTGGATCACTGATCACATTGTGGTTTGTAGAGGTGTGAGATGGTTGGGAACTGTGAAAGGTAGGTGGCAGGAGAGTGGTCTGCCTTGGGGATAAACAACTGGTGATTCTCAATTTCCGGGTGTGAAACAAGACCAAGATTGATGTAACCTAGACTTTGCTGGGTCTTTTGTAGATAGGGTTCATTACTTGTTAATTTAAGTCATGCAACCAAAGCATTACATTAATCAGAATGAAGACCACTAAATGAGGGCCATTTATGATTAAAACCACCACTTTAAACCATGACATGTGTCAAGTTCCAGTTTTCGGTAGTATAAATAGAAGTTGTTGCTGTTTATTAGTAAGGCGAAAGGTTGCTTTACTAAGATTTTAATATAAGGCGCGTGCTCAACTGTTCACTAGACTTCCTGTATCCCCCCTCTTCATTACTTGTTAATTAAAGTCATGCAACCAAATCATTCCATTTAATCGGAATGAAAACCAATAAATGAGGGCCATTTAGGATTAAAACCTCCACTTTAAAACATGACATGTCACGCGTGTCAAGTTTCAGTTTTCGGTAGTATAAATTATATAACTAGTGGTTGTGGATTAGCGCAGAGAGATACTTGTTCTTGCAGGTTTAGAGATTATTAAATGCATGACCAAGCTAATCTTTAAAATTAATAAACCACCCAGTGAGATTAACGAGAAAGCTCTGATCTATGTACTATCGAAAGACTGAAATCATGGGTAGAAGAAGGGTTTACTTGCCACTCGCCAGTAAGCAGTAGCCTCTTGACAAGTTAGTTTGAAATTGCCTAAGAAAACACCTAGTCCACCTAGCGAAGCACATAGGTACCACCTAGGCGCCTCCTCCGCCGCCTAGGTTCACCTAACGATTTTTAGATCACTGGGTAGCTTGCTTGGATATGCTTATTACACTGTTCATTACAGTGTTGTTTCACTATGAGAATCTTTAATTGGTGTGTAGATAGAGCCTTGTGCAGGCCAGCATGCTTTTCAATTTAGAAATAGGATTTTGCGTATATACTAGTAGCATTTCATGATATTTTTCTTAGAGTCCAAGTTTGGGAAACCTATAAAAAGTAAATTTCATTACAGTGAAAGGGAGATTCTTCCTGGATTATTGAGTGGCTTTGAATGCTTCAAATTCTTATAAATTGGCTGTTTTGAGTTGTTTGATGGTCTAAGCTCTTTACCTCACAAGGGGCTTTGTGGTATTATTACTGGTAGTTATGTGAACCTTACTGTTTTGGAACCTTGATCTAATTGTTTACTTTTTAATCATATCATCTGTCAACATCATTTGACATTAACTAAGCTTGCATGCAAATGAGTGTTACTTTCTGGTTACTCTAAATATTTGGTATAATTGGATTTGATTGGTATCCATGTTGTTCACATGTTTTATGTTGAAATATAGTATTGTTATATACCGTAATAATTTATTTTTTGATAAATGATTTTTGTTATTTGATGTTATTAAACCATTCCTATTTTAGTTAGGGACCTTGGTAGGCATGCAAACTTTGGTTACTGATGCTTTGAAAATTAATTTTCTTTGGTTATCTAGCTGAAACTGTCATATACAGAATATTCTACTATGTCAATAGATCTGGAAATGGTCATCTCACTCTCAGGGAGCTCAGACATGGAAATCTGATTGCTGCGATGCAGCATGCAGATGATGAAGAGGACATTAACAAAGTTCTACGGTAGATACATTAGTGTTGCTCTTTGCATGATTTGGTTTGATCACGGTCTCTTCTTATAGAAGTATACTTTCTAATTAAAATATTATATTCATAGTCCTTTCAGTCAATTCTGGTATTTAAACTTGCTCTATTACCCATTTTTGGAAATCTCAACAATTGTACAGTTTTACATGCTGTTGATTAGTTTTTATGAGAATGAGTTTGGTGGGTTTATTTAATAACTCCAACTCAAACTAAGATCTTAAGTTGAAACTGTTGCTTGGAGATAATAATATAGAATAATGTTTTCTGCGGCAAATTAGAATAAAATCGTCTCCCATTTCATTTAATTTCTTTGTTTTGAAACAGTTTCTGCTGAGCTTCTTTTGGGTTGACTTCACCAAGTTTTCTTAGTACTGAAACCTAGTATTTTTGACCAATGTTTCTCTATGAGCTGAACAAATTCTATTGATGTTCTTATTCGGATTTTTAAATAAGACATTCATTAAGCTGCAAACCTGCAATCACCTCCTTTATCTGTGTTACATCAATTGGGAAATGGTCAAGTGTGTGTAGTCCACCTGAATTTAAGCATATACGTTACTTGTGTTTTCAATTTAAATTGTAGGTACTTTTCATATGAACACTTCTACGTCATATATTGCAAGTTTTGGGAACTGGATACAGACCATGATTTCTTGATAGACAAAGAGAATCTCATCAAATATGGTAATCATGCACTTACCTACAGGATTGTTGTCCGACTATTTTCACAGGTTGTTTTCTCATATGATGTTTTACATTTAAATTAAGGCAATTGAACTTGTTGGGGAGTGGAGGTAACATGTACTGAAATTTTAATGCATTTATGTTTATGCTATGTTTACGCAGGTTCCCAGGAAGTTTACTAGCAATATTGAAGGGAAGATGGGGTATGAAGATTTTGTCTATTTCATGCTAGCAGAAGAGGATAAATCATCTGAGCCGAGTCTTGAGTATTGGTATATACCCTTCCTTATGTGCTACAATCTATTGTTGATATAGTGATACTTTAAGAAGCCTATGGCTAAAGTTTAGCAAAATAGTGGTGGTGAAGGAGTTATGATAAGGAAAAAACAGTTGGGATAGTAATTTGTTGGTACAAGTTCTTTCTTATCCTGTGGCAAACTGACATAACTAGAAATAAACTGTTTTTACATATTAATATAAGCACATTCTTTCTCTTGTCAAATACTTGGACCAGTGCAACCTTTTCTTTGACATTTGATAGCAATTGTCATCTTCATTTTTGGTACCTAGAATGCTTGGGGCTTAGGGCTTAAATGTGGTGAGTTAGTGGCAGTAAAGTGCTTAAAGTCGGATACTATCTCTAAAAAGTGAAGGTGCTTAAACTAGGACAAAGAATTTGAATGAGAGTTGGAATGTTGAAGGGTTGGGTTACAACTTATGCTCCTAGAAAATTATGAATATCTTTTCTGTAACTAGCTAAAGGGTTAAAATTACAACTGTATTAGAACATCAGATTCGTTTTGAAACGAAAGGAGTAAACAAGAAACGAGGAAGGACAGCAACTAGTCTATAAGTTTTGCTTGGTGTGTACTCTCATATTAATCAAGAAGTTCTTTAAGCGTTTGATATAAAATGTCCTGATAGATATATATGTTATCAGGTTAAGATTCGTATTAGAAATTTCTATTTTCCATTTTTCTAGTTTAATAGGATTCTCATCCTCCACTTATCATTTTATAATCTTTATATCAGATAATAAATATTCTCTTTCTATTTAGAGTATTTCACAAATAAAAATAATGACAGTCAGTCAGTTAGCCTGGTTGGTTCCTGACAATTTAGGACGGTGATGAGAGTTTCAGTAGTGCTGACCAAAGTGACAACTCACCAAAGCCATCACTTAATTTGATAAAATAACTACCCTTGTGATACTTTAATAATAACGTCTCCCTACTCTTTGGAGTTGACATGCTTACATTAGTAGGACATGTTTCCAGAAAATCATGTTAATTGCAGCTGTTTTTCTTCTTCTTAAATTGGGCATCTCTTCGACAAGCATGCCAAGGTTACTACAACTGAAGTGATAAACTGGATTTACATCCCCAAATTTCTTTAGATGATGCATTTTAACTGTTTGACAGAGCACTTTTATAGCAACCTCCCTTTTTTTCATCTAAATTTGGCCCCTTAACTTGCTGAGCCCTCAGGTGTATTCTGTAGCTTTGTAGTAGGATAAGGCTTAAGAGGTGAGCTTTTTTGTGCACCATAGTTTTGTAATTTTGTTATATTTTCTAATTATATGAACTATGATTTTCAGGTTCAAGTGCATAGATTTGGATGGAAATGGGGTTCTCACAAGAAATGAGATGCAGTTCTTTTATGAGGAACAGTTGCATCGGATGGAATGCATGGCCCAAGAACCTGTTCTCTTTGAGGATATATTGTGTCAAATTGTGGATATGATTTCACCAGAGGTCACCACTTGCTCCTAAATTATTATAGTAAAGACATAATACCGTCGATGACACTATTTTTTTTGCAGAGGGAAGATTACATCACAATACGTGACTTTAAAGAATGCAAGCTATCAGGATATGTTTTTAACATTCTTTTCAATCTAAATAAGTTTATGGCATTTGAAACTCGGGATCCATTTCTAATTCGTCAGGTACGTTCAACATCTTAAAACTCTAGATATTGCGTGACCATAATGGTATATTTTCTGCCATTTGTGTTGCTACAGGAACGAGAGGATCCAACTTTGACAGAGTGGGATCGTTTTGCGCATAGAGAATATATTAGGCTGTCAATGGAAGAAGATGGTGGATCAAATGGAAGTGCAGAAGTTTGGGACGAATCACTAGAGGCACCTTTTTAAGTTCAATGAGGTGAGTCTAATATGAAATCTTGATATGCGGCGAGTTTAATATGAGAGGTGACATATTTCAGGCCATAGGTTTTGCTGATTGATTGGCTGTGAAACATTTTCTTGAATTTTTTTGTGTGGAACTCATCAGCCACTGGAAGATTGTGATCAGTATGGTTCATGTTGGTCACCTCATCTTCTGCTGCTGCTGTATGCTATAATAGTCTGGAAGGGTTTACGACCTTAAGCTTTCTACTGTGAAATTCATGGAAAGCTGCTTTTGGATTGGAGTACCAACCAAACCTTATCTGGGAATAGCAGTTTCTCCTTTGTGGGGAGAAGATAGGTTGCTGATAAATGATTCATCATCTTTGAGGTGACGATAGTCCGTGATGTTTGTTGTATCTACTAGTTTCTGCAGAGTTGGATCTACTCCTTGTTGCTTTTTACTTTCCTCTTCAAGGCGGATGGGTGAGAATTTTGGGGATGCATTCAAGTATAAACTTTTACCCAAGTTTTATTGCCCTTGAGAGGATGAATTAATCCCTTCATCATTTTCCTTGGGTTTCATTTGTTATTCTTTCCCCATTCTGGTTTTGTACACTGTTTATATGTTCTTTATTGATTTATGTTATGAAAAAGAAAAATGGCTTACAAGCCATTGAAAAGTTTGTTTGTTGTGAAAAGATACGAGGAAATTATTTGAAAAATATTTTAGCATTACAACTATTTTAGTTGAGTTGGCTAAAAGGATTAAATTTTTGGTTGTTTTTTCTGTGTCTAGGCCAGCTTAATAAAGTTAAGTTTTTGACGGAATATCTGACAATGATAAAATTAAATACACAAGAAATAATTTGGGGAGAAGAAAAGAAAAATTTATGGGTTCTTTAATTAAATACAAAGAAAAAAATTTGGGGAGAAGAAGAGGAGAATTTATGCTTATCAAGACTCAAATTAAATACACAGAAAAATTTGGCCATGGAGGCTTCCTAGTTCTTACTCACGAAGGGTAGAGGTGGAGATGAAGGCCATGGAGGCTTCTTAGTTCTTACTCGAGATTAAGGCCATGGAGTTCTTGAGTACCGACGACTATGGAATTCCCTATTCAGATTTGATTCGTTGGAGGAGGAAGATGCACTTCATATTCAAATGAGGTTGCCCTTCCATTGTGGCAAGCGTGGTGATGATTCAAAATAATTTTCTGAATAAATTTTTAGATCTGCCACACTCCCAATCCTCTTGGTAAATGGTGATTTATTAATGATGGAATTAGCTTTTTTTTTCAAATAATAATTATTTTGTATTTTAAAATTCTAATATTGTAAATACTTATATATTTCTGAATAAATTCTAACATAGTATTTTTTTTTTGGTTAATCAAAATATAGTATCAAGTATAATGTCGTGGAACTTAAATTTTCGATCTTAACGGGTCTCACATGACATTATTTTAATACTACTACTATTTTATGACAAAATTAAAACTAAACATCGTTAGTTGTTGCGAAATTATGATTTTTATATAATAGACCTTTTAGTTGGTTTGAAAGCTCCATCCAAAAGTCTCTTCGGCTCCCCGACTTAATGCAAAACACAGCGTTGGAAAGGGATTCAATGCTACTAAGGTTATAAACGAACTGAGTCGAGTCGAGTATTGAGTTGCTCAGATTTGGTTCACAAAATTTATCGAGTATTAAATAAGGTTTGATTGAGATTCATTTAGCTACCGAGTCGAGCACGATTCCGAATCGAGCCCGAGAAGTTTGAACTTTTCGAACGAATATGATCCGAGTATCAATAGAAAATTACAATTTAAAGAGGTTCGAGTAATTTATCGAACTTTAAAATTTGCTCATATTTGACTCATTTATATTTCGAGTCAAACTTTTAGTCGAGCGAGTATGAATCGAGCCCGAATTGTTTGCTCATTTTAGCCTTAAATGCTACCATGCCTTTGCCTTGAGCTCTTAACAAGACCAATATTGTTGTTTTTGGTTTTAAGCCCTTAAAAGGTCATTGCTGCATGGGCCCTAACTCCCTCGGCCTCTGATCTACCAGATCGCGTAGGGTTATGGTAGAACTATCAAGATTCAATCATTATTTAACAATATATTAAAGTGTAATAATATTTCTACGTCTATTTTTTATATTTCTACATAATTCTCTCTTTTATCCTTATTTTTATTCTCATTTTCTTTAACTTTCTATTTTTATTTTTTTTTACGTACGTACGTAGCATGAGTCAGATGACTAGTTATTATAATAATAATCAATATGCCTACATATTTGAACTTTTTTTTGTGGTTCATTTTTGGTCTCCTGCCTGCTTTTCTACATTAAATTTTTTTAAAAAAACATGCTTTTTTTCCGTCTATTTAAATATCTCTTGACACACACATTTAATGACACCTAATAGCCTAATTAATATACTCCCCCGTCCCATAATATATGACGTTTTAGAGTTGTATATAAAAAAATTATTGTATAATATTAAATATAATGTTAATTGTCTATAATATCTTTAAATTCTCATAATTACCATACTTTCTCATACTCTCTCTCATCTCTAATATTTTTCTATGAGAGGTAATTTTGAAAAGATTTTCTTTGTCATGCGTGAGTCAATCTCGATTAAGGAGCACAATTTTCTTTTCATAATCTTAGATTGAATTATATATTTCTGGTTCAAATAAATTCTTCCTTCACTTGATAATTAAATGATTTTATTTTACTTAAGGTTGATAACATATATATTAATAAGTCAAAAATGAAACTAACGGGAGAGTCGGTATACGAAGAGAGAGAGGTCTCCTTTGTAACAGGAGTGAAGAATGACCCGACCCGGCCACAAGAAGACAAGCACTATCACATCAACATGAAAGAGATGACGAGCCTACTCAATTATAGGTTACCACTCGTCATAGATGATTCGATTCCAAAAAAAAGGGAAGAAGGGATTAATAATTTTTGATGCATGAGATACGGATTCGATACTGCTCACGGATAAAAATTAAACTCTAGAAGAAATTGATGGTGCACTTTTGATATTTAATTTACTTCTCTCTAGGGTTAGAGACTTCGAAACATGCCATCGTAAACGACAAAAAGTCACACTAGTTAACAATCATGTGTATGATTGCTAAACGAAAAGGGTGATGTTAGAAACTAAACCTTGGAAAAAATTGATGGTGCACTTTTAATATTAAAAGGGTGATGTTAGAAACTAAACCCAATAAAAAATTGATGGTGCACTTTTGATATTTAATTTACTTCTCTCTATGGTTAGAAACTTCGAAACATGCCATCGTAAACGACAAAAAACCACACTAGTTAACAATCATTTGTATGATTGCTAAATGAAAAGGGTGATGTTAGAAGTTAAACTCTAGGAAAAATTGACGGTGCACTTTTGATATTTAATTTACTTCTCTCTCGGGTTAGAGACTTCGAAGCATTTCATCGTAATCGACAAAAAGCCACACGTTAACAATTATTTGTATGATTGCTAAACCAAAATTAAAGATGATGTTAATTAGGGGTTTCAAATGTTTGTTTTAAAAAAATGTTCAAATAATCATGTGTCACCATAATATTGTTTGGTTAGATATATTTCATGTGACTGACTATATATACCAATAATTATTATTAAAATATTTAATATCATGTTATTTGAGATATATATTTGAGATTAAAAATTTGAGACTCCTAATTAACATTAATCAATCGAAAAACTACATATATATTAAACCCCAATACCATACTAACTCAAGGTCGATCATAGCTAGTACTTTGTCAACCTAATGATTGAACACTCAATCTTTCACCATCAAAAATATTAACCCTGCGGCAGTTAATTAAACATCACATGTTTTTGTTATTAAATTCGCAAATATATATTTCAATTTTTCAGATAAACACGACTCATTGAAAGATTACTATATATGGGCAATAAACTAACAAGCCTCCGACTTGTTAATATCAAGTAAATAGAATATCATAATTAGGTTTATATATTACATACCAAATTTGCGACATACATGTTCATATATATTATCATAAACAATGTTTTACTATACAATGATTTGGTCTACTAAATTCACTAATTCGTTATATATAAAAAATGATCGATATAGGGTCCCTAATCCTAATTCACAACAACAAAAAGATTGCTATATATATATATATATATGTGTGTGTGTGTGTGTGTGTGTGAAAAACTAAATTTATTAAAGTCTGTATTCTTACACTAGTTGATTATACTATGATTCAGTTCCCATGTCAGCTAATATCGCAGAAGCTAGATTAAAAAAATTAAATTTTTTTTTTTGCTATATTCGACTGAAGTTTAACATTATTGTCTTTGACAAGAATGGATCCCAAGACCTCGTCCACTCAAAACCTTATGAACTATATATATTCATGTTTCTCTTACTTTTTCTTTTTCTTTTTCTTTTTGAGCTTAATTGTTAGGTAGCACTCAAAGCTTGTCTTTTATAATTTATGTAATAAGATTATGTTTAGATTGTGACTAAATAAATGCAGGTCTCTTATCATCTATAAAAGGGGCCGGAGAGGGCGTGTACCATTTACTTCCGTCCAACCTACAACTAGCTTCATTTCTCTTTGTATGTATGGCAGATTTAGAGGAAGGTTATGACTCTAATTCAGATATAATTGAAGGGGAGCCATTGTTACGAGTCTTTTTATGTTACATATGCAAAGAGGGGTTTGAGAGTAGTGAAAAATTTATGAATCATTTGGACAGTGCACGTAAGTGCTCAGCTGTTGACATTGGCTCCACCAACGGAGCCACCACTCACCCTCCAGCTGACATTGGCCACCGGAGTTTATGCGGCCCTCAATCAGAATAATTCTCCCGTGCCATCTCACATCAGTAACTCTCAAGCTGATGACGAGACAAACGTGCCTTCTGATTTGATTTTGACCCTCGCTCCACCTGGAAAGAGTAACTAGCTTGTTAGAGCTTTAATTACTCATCTTTAAATTTTATTTTATGTAATCAAACTCTAATGACTAATAAATAAAGTGGAGTAAATTTGCCAGTAGTACGTATATTATTTTATTTTATTAGGTACATGAATACGTACAACGTTCTTTCTTTGCTCTTTTATTTTTTACTAAAAAAAATTCCATCATTAATTAAGTTTTTTTAATTTGTGTGCTAAATACCATTAATTAAGTTGACTTTAATCAAGAAACCAAATGCAAATTAAAGAAAGAGTCTTTGCGCGCGCGCGCGCGCGCACACACACACACACATATATATATATAAAAACTTTTTTCAATGATAACATGCATGCATGCAATGAAGATAAAATTCTCAATTGTTATTTCAAATCAAACACTTTTATCTGTCTTAAGAAAGAGTTTTACTATATGTAATGTGTTAGAGTACGTTCCAAAGATAAGCTAGTTGATTTGCATAAAATCATTGCTACGACGACTTAATTCTACTCATACTGAAGTTAGTCCTTCATCCTACGGGTTAAGTCGAAACAAATTCAGTTTTGCCATGAAAAGTAAAAGATGCTTTTTCCCCAACTTAAATCTCTCTCTCTCTCTCTCTCTCTCATGTAACAGTTAACATCCTAATTAATTTTGCATCTTATTCTTATCTCTAGTTTTGTCACGTTGTAATTAAGTAATAGGAGTACGTAATATATATTTAGAGCAAAAAGTTTTTGATAATCCTATTTTTAAAACCCTTCATCTATAATCACTTTTTATAAAAATAATCAGAATCACTAATTTGGAAGTTTTTGATGATTTTTCAAATATAACAATCATATTTGACCAAAAATATTATTAATTTATTTTAGTAAATCTACTCATTACCCTATTAATTTACTTTTCAAAATCTTATTTTTTTTAGTAGAAATTTATACCAGAAATAGGTGGAAAGCAGTTTTTTTATAAAAAAAAAGTAAACACTTTTTACTTTATCTAATTAATGAAATTGCCTAGTTATTTATTTGAACCGTGTGTAAGCATTAATTCAAATAAATTGATCATAAATAGAGTAACTACCCCTATTATAAGTCCACTCCCAAGGCTTTAAATGTCTGATGCAAGCTTTTGTGTCTCATCTATTTGGTAGTAATTATTTAGTGACCTATGAAAACACTTACTAAGGTACTACGTGGAGTACAATTAATTTTTTTAAGAGGAAATTGAGGTTGCATGGTAAATAGTATCATGCTCAGTGTCACAACTGTCATGCAAGCTTTGGCTCGTTTCCTATTAATTACTATTATTGTTTTTTTTTATGTAATTAATTTAGTTACAACAACAACTTTCAATTATACAATCAATACATCCGTAACCAAATTACTAGTACTATAAATTAGAAGAGGGTATTTACAATACTGGGATTATCTAATTACCATAATCCACGTGTCATCTTTTTCTCTTTTTCCTTTTTTTTAAAAATTCTATAAAAGCATGCTAGTTGGAACCATGCCATGTCTAACACCTTAAAAAACATCGACTCCCTCACCACCTTCAATGGAGAAAAGAAAATGTTCGGGTTCGGGTTCAGGGTTCAGTTTCAGGCTCGGGCTCGAAATCAGTCGAAGTGGAGCACGAAGTTCAAGTCATCTTTAAACACTTGCCATTTACGTGTCCGAAATGTCGGATCACGTTTCTTAATTATAATGAATATGAAAATCATTTGGTGCGTGTCCCCAAAGTAGACTTGGAACTGAGGTTGGGAAGTGGCACAGCTACTAAAGTTGATTTGAATTTGAAATTGGGACCTCCATCCAATAAGTAAAATCAAATCAAATCATAGGGCTGGCTAACTAGCTAGTTAGCTTATTGCTATGCTATGTAGTAAGTATTTCGTTCCAGTCCAGTATAATGCTATATAAAAACCCCATCCGATCCGTTTAATGTGTTTTTAATTGTGGTGTATATACCTTGTGGGTTCTTTCAGTTTCTCTAAGTCTTAATTTCCTTTAGTTTCAGTGTTGTGTTTCTTGAAAATAATCTCGACTCTCAAAATTTGATAAAATACCCTCATTAATTATTCTTTTCTTTCTTTCTTTCTTCTTTTTGCATGCAGATTTTGCTAAAGTTAATAAGTTGGACCAAATAAATCATAAATGAGACCGATGGTAATAAATAAATCATAAATGTTTGAAATCTAATTTAAATTTTGAATCACCAAATAAATCATAAATGAGACCCATGGTCCAGTAATGCTATGGACACAAATTATATACAAAAATATAACGTGGTCTGAGCTTAGCTACCGTCGGATGTTTTATACATTTTTTTTTTATTGATAAGTGCTAATACATAAGTATAATGTTTGGTGCACAATAGTTTGTGCATAAGATTATAATAATATTCAATTATACTAATGGGGTCCCGCATATTAGAAGCTTATTCCACAATTTATGTCAATTTGAGTTTGATAATATACAAGTAAGACGAATGAGCTAGATTTATTATCTTACATGCATTGTTAAGTTAGAAATTCTAATAGTAACTCATATATTATCTATTTGAGCATTCATTTGAAAAAGTCAAAATCTCCCAACAAACACAAACACAATGGCATAAGGCATAATTAATTAATTAATTACAACTCTTCAAGTCAGAAGACCTGACATATGTTTCTATTCGAATTGAATATTTGTTTTTGACATTTCTGTGTATTTCAAATTAATTCTCCATCTATTTGAATCATAAATTTATGCATAAACCCATAAAAAGAAACATTTACTAATTAGTTGAAGATGATAATAGAGACGGGCATCTTTTGACTAAATTATTAACCCTCCCTCAGTCCCTCGCTCAATATAAGAAAATAAGGATAGTAATACTGTGGTGTAGACGCGGTTATTGAGTGATTTGGTATTGCATCGATTTTAATAAAAATTGCGCACCTCATAAATATATTATACTGTATCAGGACAACACCAAGCACTTCATTTTCTTTAGCCACACCACACCCGCACCAAAAAATAGCTATAAATAATTAATTAAAATATTTCAAGAAGTAAAACGATACCATAGATTAAAATATTTCTTAACAACTCTTCAAACTCTCTCTTTATGGATTATCCTCGAATACTGGACTACTTATAGGTGAACTGAATATTTAATTACTGTCTACATCAACATCAATCTATAAATTAAAAATTATTATTATTACAAAGCTAATAAAACATGTATTAAGCATTAGGCTAAATATGGATATCATAATTGTTCTTCGTAGCATAGTTTGCCAATTCATGAGCTTATTGGACCAAACTCCTATGCTGCGTTTAGATTGAAGGAATGTAATGGAGATTAGAATGATTCATTTCATTCTAGTTGGAATGAGTTATTCCATACTCTCTCTCCCCCAATATCCTCATGACTCAATGATAAAAAAAAACTACTCACAAGGTTTTGGGCATGAAATCTTGAGCAAGAATGTTAAATTTCAGTCGAAAATAGCAACAAAAAAAAAAGGATGACTCAATTTATTCCAATCACAACCAAACATAATTTTTTTAATTCCATAGGAATGAGTCATTCCATTCCTACCTTTATTCCTTCCATCCAAACGCAGCATAGGAACTTTTGTAAGCAATAATAAGATGTCAAATTACAATTTAATCCTTGGAATAAGATGCTAAAAGATTAACATAAAAAAATAACACAATGCTAACCCCTACTCCATCCTTAGGAACTAATAAGCCAACCCAACGATGCAAGAGCGCATCATTTGCATGTAAAAGGTATCCGAAAGGGCAAAAGGCCAACCATTAAAATCTATCCCCAAAGACCTAACACGTTAAACAATTGTTGGGCTGAGATGTTCATCCAAATTCTATTTGTACAACATTCCTAATACGAAAATGGGCCTACTTGATTTCGTTTCTGATATTTTTATTATAGTTCAACAATGATACGTTCAAAATATTTCAGCACGAGCAATAAATATTGAAGACAATAATTATCCCTTCCCCACCTAGATCCATCCCCCAGGTTAAGATAAATTATTGTAATAAATTAGGACATTCAAAAAAAAATTATAATGACCTCTAAAATAGTTTAAATGTTGTGTAGATTCTATCTAAAATTACTTTTGAAAAAACACCCAAAAAAAAGTTGTTTTTAACTCAGTAATACCCAAAATAAATATTTAAATTTGCTTATTTGGGGAAATTGTCTACCAAAAAAATCGAATAACCTAGACCATTTAAGTCAATTAAATGTTTGAAATCTATTTTATTAATAATAAATAAGGATAAACAAACTCCTATTGGACTGCCGAGCTACAAGTCCTACTACACTAATTAAATTCTAAAAAATCAATCCAAACAATTTTGGACTTGATATACTTCCCCATACTAAGTCTCATTACACTAATGCAAGCAGTGACGGATCTAGAAATTTTTTCGTGTGGATCCAAAAAATTTTTCTTGCCGGGACAAAACTTTAACGAGATTAGTGTTCACCAATGTTTAACAACCAAACAAGAAGATCATTGATGTCGTCAATATTCAAAATTCTGCATTCTTTTTTTCTTTAACTACATCCAAATAACCACATTACCAATTATTGCAGAATAAAAATAAAGAATGCCACAAACAAAACTAAAAGTAAACAAGTCAAGTAAATAATTGTAAACTCACAAATTGGTATAAAGGATAGTAATCACAACAGAACACAACTCTGTTCAATCCCAAAGCAAGTGCTGCATTCAACCCCTCAATCACCGCTTTCCCGGCCACGACCCGGTTGTTCATCCACTCCCCGCTAACTGCCACCGGCTTCCTCATCTCAAAGAGCAATCCATCGCTCGCACCGCTAACTGCCACCGGCTTCCTCATCTCAAAGAGCGGCAATCCCAGCAAATTTCGGCACCAAATTACCTTTCCTATCCCTAAACTTCTTTTCGCCCAACAAACCCTTAAAATAAACCCTAAACAGTTCAGAATTAGCAGCCCTCGATGAAGAACCCTCACGCACCAAATTACCTTTCCTATCCCTAAACTTCTTTTCGCCCAACAAACCCTTAAAATAAACCCTAAACAGTTCAGAATTAGCAGCCCTCGATGAAGAACCCTCACCATACGGCCGCTCATTTTGGGATGTCCCAAACTTGCCCCGGGCTACAGCCCAACCTAGTCCAAACGTGGCTCCGCCCCTGCCCGCGGCCCACCCCTCTGCTTTTTCCGGCTGCTGCCGGGGCATAACTGCCGCTGTCTTTGGGATTTTCCGACGGCTGCCTGGGCAGTTGCCCAGGTATGCTAAAGTATGGATCCGTCCTTGAATGCAAGTTGATCAAATTTATTAACTTAATTCCCTCCAAAGTTTTTACTAATCTAAAAAATAAATATTATAACCTACAGATACAAATGCTGGTCTTGGGCCCTTACAATCAAAAGCATTCAAAGCTTCAAGGCATCAAAATGTTCGTGTAGTTAGCACCCCGAAGGGTGGAAAAATACAGTTGCACAGAAAATAAAGTAACATTTTGTACTGAGTTCACTTGTCCAATCACATGCCCAAACCATCTGTTCTATCAGATTCAATGTGTTACTTACCTTGAATGAATAATTTGAAATTAATTAATCCGATCCACCGGTTATAGTGTTCAGGCACCATCTCCAAACACATTAAGCAAGGATTTAATCACACATTGCTACCATAGATTAGCCATGGCATCGCAAGTTCAACAGATGGAGAAGTGTAACAGCCCATATTGCACAGTCTAAAGAGTAAAAACAAACTAGTTAAAACGCAAGCATACATATTCAGAAAATACATTGCCAGTGCAAAGACAAATGAATTAGACAAGGTAACCGCAATCTTAAATAGATCTGGACCACAAGTGATTACAAAAAGTTATCTTAATCCAAGGACTAACAAAAACAAACCACACAGTGAAAGCACCAAAGCAACATCTTGCAAAAAAAAACTACTATAAATTCATCTCACGATTTAAGAAACTAGAACTCAAGTTGTGCTCTCCTTTTTAAGCTTCGCAAGCTCCTGCCTAACAACTCCAGCTTTCTGTGGAAGTCATATATAAAAGACCAAGTTAAATTTTGCCTTATAAAGTCAAAACTCAGAAGTGGAGCCAAAATAAAGAAACAACTAATGTCTAAACCAGGCTTTGATATTTCATACTCTTCAACACGCTCTATATGCATATATATGATATCAGGTCAACATGTAGGGCAGGAGGTAAATGGTGGTAGCCAGCCACATACAGTTAGTATCGGTATATTTGCCTTATTCTTAAAGGAGAGGGGTGCTGGGTAGAAACATCGTCCAAGGATTGACACATACAATTAAAGTATCAAATTAGGGAATAAGCAAAATAGGAGTGGATTACTGTGAACCTTTATCTTTGCCAACATAAGCTTGAACCTATCAAAATCATTAAGTGAGGCCCTTCTCTTCTGCACAATTAGCTTCCTGCCCCAGGAACTGTTTTCCCATTTGCCCTTAACATCTGTAATCAAGTTATAAATAGATTAAAAATAACAACTCAATTTATAGCAATTTTACACCCATACTACAAAGAACATAAAATGATTTTAACAAGTTGGCACTTGCCAGCAGCCTCCATAGCAGCGACCAGAGTCTTCTTCTTTGGAACCCTTTTGATGTCAATGGTGATGTCGGTGAGTGTAAGCCGCTTAAAATTCAGTTGGCTCCTAACAATCTCAGGGGAATCAACAAGAGCCTGTGATTTGGTACATGATTAATGAATGTCAAACCATATTTTATTTTCCACTTAGCATCAAAATCAATACCTTGTCACAAATGAAATCTCAAATTATATACAATATCATGAAATCAGCCATCACTAAAATCAGTAAAGCTTGCAACCGATAATCATATAGTCCGAATACCAAACATCAAATAACATCCATGAAATAATAATCAAACAAACACCAACAATAAATGACCACCTCGTGTTTCATACACAACATAAAAAATTGTTCATCAAATGTGTATACGACTATATGCATATAATTATAACTGACCACGGTATCACAAATATGATACTTCAATTATGAATTAAATGCAATTCAATTATAAATCCATTTCAGAGATTTATTTTTGAATGATTTTATAAAAAAATAATCAGAATTCTCAGTTTGAAGCTATATAGCATGAAGTTGTATGGCCTAACACACTGAAAACTTTAAAATTCGACCTGTCCCAAATGAGAACAAATTTGGGATTCAGCTTACAGTTCTAATTAAACTGAACATTTAAAAAATCAAAATATGACCAAAAAAAGAGGGCAGTATATAAGTTTCGGATTATCAATTTGCACTGGATTGCTGGAATAATATGCTAAAAAAACATACCCTGTTCTGATCGATAACATCAACAATGACGACAAGTTTTCCATAATCTTTCCCGTAGTTGACCAGAGCTACCCTCCCAATCTCCACGTACCTCTTAAACGGCTAAAATCAATCACAATCAAATTAAACACATAGTTTATAGATATCTGCATATATCTGTATATGAATATGTAGAGAGAGAAACAGAAATGGATTAGAAGAAGGATGTAGAATCTCACCATTGTTTTGCAATCTGGTGTAGTGGAAGCAAACAACGAGTGAGATGAATGAGGCGGGAGGGATAGTACTAGTAATTAGGGTTTGCCAAAAACATAGTACAGGCTTTTCATCAACATGAAGTTTTATCAGCTGCGGTCGAGTCATGTGTCAGGTTTGAATTAGTAAATTCAATTCCTTTTCTTCTCTTCTGGGCTTCGTTCACCGTAAATAAGTGGGTATTTTGGGCCCTTCAGCTTTGCAATTTAATTTGTCAAGGCCCTATCAATTATGTATCAGTACTTTTTTTTACTTCAAAATGATGTCAACTATTTTTTTTATACGCAACTCGGGCAACCAAGTTGTTAATATTGCGCCATATTTGGCCAGTTCTTATAATTTTTTGTAAAATGATAATACAATCCAAGCAAATACTTGGTGTTAAAAAAATACAAAAATAAAAAAAAATCAATAGGTTGAATGTAGTGTCTATAAATAAAATTTCATGAAAAAAAATATTAATTATTCTCACACTTCTCCAAAAAAAATCTTTGTTCGACAATAGCGTGATAGTAGTATTTAATTACTCCATATATATTGGATATTATTAAGTTATAATTCGTATTTTAGGGGCGGCATAGTAACTCAATCTTATACACAAATAATCTGGCTCGTTGTATCTTTCTTTTTGTGCAGATTGCGCAAAAAAAATCACACATTGAAAATTGAAAGATTTGCTATTGTGTGAGCCTAATGATAACTTAGGCATTGTTTGTTTTGGACTGAATATATCTGAATGGTTCAATTAGTCAGTCATTAAGTGTGTTTGTTTTGGAAAAAAATCGTCTGAATGGTTGAATCGGTCAGATGATTTAGTTGAATGACTAAGTCAGGTTTTTTTGTCTGAATGAGAAGCTGAATAAAGTAAAAAAATTAAAAAAAATATATTAACTATTATATTAAGTAATATTAAATAAATTTACAACAACTTTGAATTTTTCAAAGAGGTAAAATAATAAAATTATGTCATTCAGATGTTTCAAACATGTTAATTATCAAATAATTTTTTTTATTTAGATTCAAATTCAGCTCATTTAGATTTAGATTCAGATTCATTCAATTTTTATCAAACACCCCCTTACTCTTACACCTTTACGTTTAACATATCAATGAAATATTTTATGAGGTTAGTCAAGTTGAGTCAATTACTCGTTTATTTTAAAATAAAATGAATTGTACTTTTATATTCATTTAGCTTTGGATATAATAAATTTGTTATAAATTTAAGCTTAATTTTAGAAAATGTATTTTATATCTAAATGTAACTTATATAAAATACGTTTATAATTATCTTAGGAAAAATATATTTATGAATAAAGGCCTACTCTCCCTCCTTAAAAATAACCGAAATGAATTGAGAAATTTATAGTCCCTCAAAAAAAGAAAAAGGTTTGACCTGATATAAAAATTAAAAAAATAATAATCTGCTGTTTCGGGATTTCCTATTTTTTTTTTCCACCAAATAAATAACTGCGTAGTCTTCTTCTGCCGTTGTTTTTAAGCCAATACCGAGTGAAGTTCAACAAAGAAGAAGGTCCATTTTCTACTCTCTAAACTAATTCAACTTTATTAACTTTGTTTAGAATATTTAGATCTATGTTGCATTTCAGTTTCTTTTAATTTTCCGACCTTTATTATATATATATATATATATCAATGTTAATTAATCAATAGTCAATGACCTCTCCTTACTGAATTCATAAATTTACAATTCTTGTAATTTTATTTAATTTTGATGGTTTGAGCTTCATTTTGATGTTTTTATTTGTTTGATATTTTAAATAAGTGTTATGATTTATTTATTTTTAAATTTTCGACTGCTTGGAATATGGAGGAAAGCTTATTAGAATAGATTTCTTCTTCCTCTGTAAACTGGACAGGCTATTGTATCATGCTCATTGGACTAAGTTTTTTTTTTAATTGTGGCGATCTGAATATTCCAATGAAAATTATGAGACTAAACATTGTGTTAGCTTTATTTATCAAAAAGACAATTTTATTTTAATTTCGTATTCACTCTCTCCACACATCCGCCCTGATTCAGCAAGGAGTGGTTCAAGAATTGTGTGATCTCTAGCCATTGAAAATTAAAGTAGTAATTAGGCGTTTCTTTGGATATTAATACAACTAGCATGATTGGATTAGGATAAGGAAGCTACATTGGTTGTGTTTTGAAACTTCTGCTGCTGCGAGTCCAGATACTTTGTTGTAGGTGTTGTTACATTTCAATATCCTTGTCTTCATTGTCAGGATTGGTATTGATTATTTGATTTTTCTAAAAAAAATTAGACACCTTTCTCACAAATCGGTTCCTATAATTTTCTATGAGGGCATTTAAACTCACCATTGATTTATTTGAAGGTCAATTATGTGTCATATGTTCACCCTATGATAACTTAAAAGATGCCTTGTGATTATATCAGTTATTCATGTACGATCGTTAGTTATATTATGATTTTGTATTTGTTTCCCTTGGCCCTCCAACTGCAACATGGTTGTTTACTTTATTTATGTAGTAAAAGCATCAAAATGGAAGGTACAGTGTTTGTTTCTGCTTTAGAGGGAATGAAACATGTCAAGTCTGAAGAGGGAGAAATGCTTACCAAGCAATTCCTGGAAGTATGCAAACAGATAATACCTATTATAGGTATGATTTGAATTTGCGGTTTTTTTTTTGCTCTCTTATCCGTGTCTATATTGTTACACAAATAGCTTTCTTTCTAGGATTTGGTAATATATCATTTTATAAGAAAGCTTGTATTTGATGGCAGAAAAATTTGGACCTGCCATGGCACTCGTTAAATCTGACGTTGGCGGTAATATAACGGTACAATTTATTCTTTCATGGTGCATATTGTAATGGGCCGACGATATAAAACTTAACAGTTTATATCCATATGAAATAAGTGTTCATTCCCCTGTGAATGTAAGGGTTGTTTGTTTGTTTGTTTTTTTTTTTTTTTGGGGGGGGGGGGGGGGGAAATAAAGTTTTCCAATCAAATGTGTATGGACTTTGTGTTCCAGGCTGGGTCAATATTGAACTAAAGTTTGTCCAAGTTCTCTTTATGTTTAATATTCATAAAAACTGCTTTTCGATATACTTAAGAGCATTTCCTAGCGCCAGTCTGATCTCACTTTCTTGTGCAAATTTCAGGTAGATATTATATTATAAACTGACCTATATATTCTTATATACTTCATCAGAGGTTGGAAAGCAAGTACCTGACTAGCCCATCAGAATTTAACCACCTCTACAGTATGGTACGAGTGGAAGTTGAAGCTAAGACTGCAAAAGGTTCATCCAGTTGCACCAATGGTCTTCTATGGTTAACAAGGTGAGCATTATTTACCAATTACCACTTATACTTTATGCTTCCTAGCAATCTAGCATCAGTGATCAGTTTATAAGTTAGATCTGCTAAACCCATGCTCACATGAGTTTGTTTATATGTTAGCATCAGTAAATTTCCTTAATACATGAGTTTGTTTCTGCTTACACATGCATTTGTGTAAAATATCATTGATAATGTCTCTTCAGGGCAATGGATTTCTTGGTAGAGTTGTTCCGGGATCTGTTGGAGCATGCAGACTGGACCTTGTCGCAAGCTTGCACTGATTCCTACAACAAGACACTGAAGAAATGGCATGGCTGGCTAGCCAGTTCAAGTTTCTCGGTGAACTCTTTTCCCATTCAATATAGTTTCAAATTAGTTGTGATGCTTACTTTCGGCTTTTGTTTACTCCTAACGAGAGAGCACACTAATATTGCATCCCCCCCCCCAAAAAAAAAAAGGCGCAGTCTCATGAACATGGATTCACGTCATCTAGTTAGTATGTCCATCCTCTGTGTTTGTGGCAAAATTTTAAACTGAGCATGAATTCATTATGCTGGCTGATTGTGGTCAATCAGATACGAGAACTTTAATGACATCATAACTTCCGATACGAGAACTTCAATGGCAGTTGTATATATATGATGACGTGTCACATGTTTTTTGGACTTTATTATTTGAACTAAGCATGAATTCATGCTGATGGATGATTATGGTAAACTAAATATGAAAACATTAATGGCACTTATACCTTCAGATATGATAACTTTAACGACAATTATATGTATAAACATTCATTTGTTTTGCCAAAATCGAAATGTTACAAGTACACTGTACATGGAAGAGGCCTTGATACCATCTTTTCTTGTCACAATCGGCATATTTTGCTCTGCAACTTTAATATTGACCATCAACTCAAAGTAGCATTCTGGTTGCTAGTTTTTAGATTATTTTTTTCCAAATGCTTTTAGCATAGAAGAAGAGAGTTGATGCATACCTATTTTAGCATGGTTAAAAAAAATAACATGCTTTCAGATAATCTATTTTTCTGCAAATCAGAACCCAATTCCTCTTCTACTTTAGTTACAATTAATATGTGGTAGATCTTAAAGCATCTCTTACCTTTTTCTTATCATTTTAACGCTGCCTGATGCTTATTTTAAATCGGTATCACAGCTAGCCATGAAGTTTGCTCCAGATAGGAAGAAGTTTATGGATGTCATTGGTGGAACAGGTGACATTAATGCTGACATTGAGAAGTTCTGCACAAACTTCTCGCCACTTCTTGAAGAAAACCACAAATTCTTGGTAAGGACCTTTGTCGTTGGAGAGAAAATTTCAAGTTTGATTTGATACTGGCTAGGCAATACTTATCAGTGTGGGGGGGACTACTTGACATTTTCCTGTCTTTTTCATACTCCTTCCGTTCCACGATAATAGTCCCATTTGCAAAATTTAAACATCAAGTATATAATTTGTTTCATATTTACCATTAAAATTATGGAGGGTTTAGTTAGTAGCGACGAAATGATTATGAAATTAGGATGGTAAATTTAAGGACATTGTGTCTTTTATACTACCGTTGTAGAAGAAATGAGGCTCTTTTTTCAGACAAAAAAAAAAGAATTGACAAATGACAGTGTTTTTGTGGAAGGTGGGGGTGAAGGTGGGGGGGGGAGTATGATCTAAAAGACATGGTTTTTATTAAGATTTAAACGTGTGTTAATGTTCAGGCTAGCGTTGGATTGGACGATCTTAAGGCATCTTAATGAGCTACCAAAGAAAGAAAGATAATCATCCTCCAACTGTTGGACTGCACTTCTGAAAGCATTGTGTAGATTATTTATCTTATATTGTATTTGGTCTACTTGTTAACATTCTGAACACATATCTATCAGCAACAATAATTAATTATGTTTTGAAGCTTATATGTTTTTATTTCTTCAAATTGCATTTATATCAAACTCGTTTATTGAAAACGGAAGAAACAAGGTTGTGCCTGTTTTAAGTTATCTTGTTCTGGAATGTGGGAATTGGGATGGTGAGGCCCATCACCTGTTGGATCAATTACTAGTTGAGATTCCGTTTCTAAAATCTGTGTTCGTGATTTATTATAGACCAGCTAGTGTATTGACATCTTACCCAAAAATTAAAATGAATAAATAAATAAAATTTGCTAGTTTATTTATAATTGAATAAAAAAAAGTGGGGATTTATTTCTAGTGGAATTCATTTCTATGGAATGAAAAAAATTGTGTTTGGTTGTTCCATTAGAATGGAATAAATCATTCTCATTCATTCTTCTTCATTTCCTTCTGACGTAGCATTAGACTCTTATTAAAACACAGTTGTTCTATTATTAGCATATTAGGTGTGAATCATTATTAAAAGAAAAATATGATGTCAGGCCTAAATTTTAGATCTACGTCTAGTTTTGATTAACGGGTAATAGAAACTAACATTGCATTGCCATTAAATTAACCTGAATGATTGGGTATTAACAATTCATTGCCATTGAATTAACGAAACAATTTGTGGACATAGAGGGTAAACTTTGGCCCAGGTGTGAGGGCGTTAAAGTGCAATTTCTTGGTATAGTTACCCTTTCTTTTTCTCATTCTTAACACCTCACTCAATTTTTACACCACTTTTCCTCGAGTTTCTTCTACCTTGGGATCTTCATTACAAATAGATTTTACCATGGTCTAATTGCTAAAATTTGGCGCTCATTGACCAACTCTTAATTTTTCTTATTAAGGTTTGTGTTATTTTTCCTTTCTAAATTTATTTATCTCATGCATGTTATTTCCATTTTATTTTATTTATAATCTTTTTAATTTTGCTGCAGATCTGAAGGGGAAGCTCATAGTTCCCTCCTCCCAATTCAACCTTTCAGCCAAGAGGAATACATAGCATATAGTATCAAACAGCAGAATGGGGACTAAAATGAAGGGCCTTTTGAAAGGCTTAAGATACATTTCTCAAATATTTGGTAGGTCACGCATATATTAAAATTTGGGTTATAATATAACCAAGGCCATTGATAATGACGGAGTAAAATAATTATATTGTTAACCAGTGTCTGTAAAAGTATAGCGAAATGCATATTGATAATAATAACGGCGGCATATATATATATATATATATATATCAAGTCTAAGATACTAGTATTTCTTGTCCAGAAATTGTTGCCCAATTTACAAGCTACATTGCTAGTAATATATAACATTCCTGTGAAGTATACCGACTGGGTTGTGAAATATGTTGCAGATGAAGAGAAAGAAAAAGAAATACAGATTGGTTTTCCGACAGACGTAAAGCATGTGGCTCACATAGGATGGGACGGACCATCATCAGCAGTTGATAATTCCCCGAGCTGGGTATACATCGCTGTAGTAGTAATTAATGAATTCCATGAGTTAGGCTGTGCATAAATTTGATATATGAATTGGAAATAAACAGGCCTTTATAGTTGTTGTATATTATTATGTTCAAATTTATGCAGATGAAGGAGTTCAAACCAGGCGGAGCTCAATCAGCTCCTCTAGATGCTTCTGGTAATCCTATAGAGAACCATGAAGACAAATGGGGTTAGATAAAATTTGACTCCATACCCATCAAATTCAAGAAATGTTGCTAAAATCTTGAACCAACATGACCCAAATGAAATTGCCTTTAGGTCCTTCACTTTATGACATAACAGAACACTTTCTTGGCCTAGTTTTGCAGATTCATCAAGCCAAAAAAAATTGAATTCTCCGGCTGGGGACCTGGCAGAATTACCAAAGTCATCACGGCGCCATTTCGCAGAAACGTCTGATTCTCCAAATAGAGAACCATCCACAAAATCAAGGAGCTCAAGGAGACACCTAAGAAAAGACTCCGGCGGAGGCAGTAATAGATCAGGGCGGCGAACTCAAGACCAGAGCAATGGCGGACCCGAGTCTCCCTCGAGTTCAAAATTGCCAGACGTTCCGAAGAAGGCGCGACGAAAGAAATTGAAGGATGGAGTATCGACGAGATCAAATTGTAAGGACTCCTCGGCGGGTGGCGGGTCGATGAGAGTGTCTCGATCACAAGCCAACAGCATCCCTCCTGCATATACTAGTAGTAGTCCATTCTCGGATCCTGGACCAGACACTTGTAATTCCATAACTGGAGAAAAAGGGGAATAGTGGGGGCGTGTAGAATTACTGGGTTTTTTTTTTGTTTTTACTTGCAATGATGCTTGTAGCTAGTGATTTGTATTTCTTCTTGCTTTGTTTTTGTATAATCCTTCATGATATGTAAGTTAATGATATGAAAGTTGCTCTATTTCTTAAATTCCACAACATTTAATATAAAGCAACCACACGGGGCTGATCAACTTCTACACAACATTTAATGCAAAGCACCTCCTTGCAAGGGCGGAGCTAAGAATTTTTGCCACCCTGAGCTACCAAGTACCAACCATATCCAACTAAGATCAATCATAAATTCAAAATATATATAAAGGTTACTTTGCCTAAAACATTGGCTAATTCACAAGTTTTAGCATAACAACCTCTTAGAGACAAAAATTCAAACACCTTAAAGGCGTACTCTAAAATCCCAGATTTCATAAGCATTTAGATGGAGGTTAGCCAAAAAAAATTATCCTTATTACTCCAATTAGCATATATATATAACCTCCCATCACATTAACAAAGCAATTTCAATATGTTATTTATCTCAAATTCACGAATTTAATAAGTATAAATTAAATTACCTCTTTGCTTGATGTTTTTACTTGAATCCTTGATTCAATTCTTGCTCCCAACTTGCTTTGATTGAATTCAATTATTCATTTGGACAACACTTTGCTTCACTTCTACTTTAATTTTAGTACTTGATAACTTCAATTCCTTAAGAACTTGATGGAGTTTTTAGTCCAAGCAAAAAGAAAGAGGTTGGAACTGATGGAAAGCAAGGAATTGTCAAAAACTTTACCCGAGCTGAAGCCCACCCCAGCCCAAGCGTGGCTCCGCCCCTGCCTCCTTGTCTAAAAGCTTAATATATTAGATTGAAGCTTCACCGTACTTATTAACATATCTATACTTTATCTGATATGGGATTTATGTAAGATATTTCAACATCCAGTCCAGTTTGCTACTTGTATCCGAAGTCCACCGGTGAAAAGTAAAGCTAAAACTAGATTATTCTTTGACTAACAATGGCAAGGTTACATAATGCAAAGCTTTCAACATGTTATGCTTTGTTTGTGAAATACGATTAAAGTGGTCATGGTGTTGATGAGGACCAAATAATATAAATGCTTGTCTTGTCCAAATTCCATCTTTTTTCTTCTTCTTTGAGATGATTGATGCCTGTTCAAAATTCAGGTAGCTTATATAAAAGTAAAATGTAATTCACTCACTCAAATATGTTGATACTAATATAGCATTGAATAACTTGTAATATTGCAGTGGCAGAACACTCAAATTGGGGACAAGGATTATTTGTATGCAAAAGTCTAAATAATTCAAGAAAACAAATTAGGAATGAATTTACCAAGATATCATGTAAAACCAAGTTGTCAAAACATACTTTCATATGCACTTAAAAATTGTGGAACTTTAGTCACATATTTGCCCTTGCAACTGATTTGACCACCAGTTCATCTACAAACTTTTACTAGTGAATGATGTATTGCAATAAATTTATTTTGAATTATATTTGCGAAGTTTATTAATATATGGGATTACAAATAATTATAGAAAAACTCTATTTATTATGCATACCTCTAAAAAAGTATATTTTTTTCTCTCATAATACATTTAACTTATTATATTATATCTATTGTTGGGATATAATTTTGGGCCCCATAACCGATATCCAAAATTCGAGCCTAGGTGATTTGGTGTTCTAGAAGGATCGAAGTCCAAGTTGACTTATGATTCTTTGTTTAATTTGGTTTTCTATTTTCAATGATAAAGATCTTGTTCTTATGAAAACTCTAATTGGATTCTTATTCCCAATTGATTTTGTGTGTTTATAACCAAGGAATACGAACAACTATAAATAAAGTCATATATTGGAGCCAAGGTACATACAATTAATTTTCAGCACAAGCTCTTATTTATCTATTATTGGCGTTTTTGACCTGTATTTATCAATCCGTCAAACTTTTTAGTGAGGTCACTGTTGATTCTATGTGTAATTTATTGCTCGTTGTTTGATAATTTGATCAGCGAACAAAATCGCGCATTAATATCTACTAAGGTAATAAAAACAAGGTAGCACATGTTTTTAACTAATAATATCAATTTTATACCGACTGTCTGGTAAACTAATTTTTTTATACTATTCAATAAGAATCGGATAACTTTGTATTGTTAGAAAAATATCAAAGAGTTTTAATTTTTTAACGGATTATGTAATATTAGTTACTATAGTAAAATCCATTTAATAATTTGAATAGAATCAAAATTCATTGATTTTGTCTCAAATTATTTTGAGCCGACAGATTCTCATTCAACGTTGTAAAAATACCAATTTACCATCAGTCCCTATATAATTTATCCTATTAAACTAAACATCCGTTATTTTCGGTGCGAAAATGCCAACACCGTTACACCACTCTATTAAAGTTTCCTTCCCTTTATTTTTTGGTAACATCCTTCCCTTTATTTACACAATATATAAATTAAAATTACGCGGGTTTCTAACGCCGCACTCCTCGATTTTGAGGAGTCTCTAAAGCTGTGCGTGTTTATACTTCATTTATTATTCAGAGAAAAACCACAGAGTATATCAATCAATCGATCGATCGAAAGAACATGGCGATGGCTGGTTTATATAGACGCATCCTTCCATCTCCTCCTGCCATCGATTTTGCTTCAGCCGAAGGAAAAGTATGTTTTTCTCTTTTGTTCTTTTAACTCTTGCTTAGTCAATTTCAATCAAATTTCTGTTTGGAATTAGGTTTTCTACTAGTATACCGAACTTCCGGCGTCTGTATTTGTTATTTCGATGACTTCAGTTTTATTCGGTGTTTTGTAAAGGGTTCTTTTGATTTGATTCGTTTTTTTAATCCAATTGGCGCTTTTAATTTACTGTCGTTTAGTTGCATGATATGTGTTCAAGGCAGATTCGCTAGTGATGGAATGAAAATTAAGATGTTAGCATAACTTTCAATAGTTGCTTTAGTTGTACGCTTAGTGTATCTGAATTTTATACCAGTGGAGAGTTAAAACAATAGAAGATTGTGGAAAAAACCACATGCCAAATTTCGAATCACCACTATATCATAATAATGAGCTTACAATAATCCTCCCAAGTTTTACGCCTTAAAACTTGAGGTTCCACAATATCACGACACAACTTTTTACACGGACTAAAAGCTGCAAAAACCCTCTCACTCACAATACAACTTTTTTACACGGAATATAAAAGATGCAAAAACCCTCTTCCTCACACAAACACAAAACTCACTCAAACCCTTTCTTAATTCTTAGGATGATACATAACTTTTGATTGTGCTACACTTCAACAACTCAACATAATACTTTATTTATAGAGTACCCACAATTCTTCTCTTTCTATTCAAAATAAGACACTTTCAAAATAAAACTCCTACAAAAAATAAGATTCATTCTCATGCATATAATAAATATCCTATTAAAAATATGACACCTTTCGTTTCATAATAGCAATTCTTTTCTGAATAGGATTCAAGGAGTAACTAAACAATTTCTCCAAGTCCGCAAACACTTCAAATTCATCACTGTCACCGTTGTCGTAGTTGCCACCATCATCTGCATTATTCTCTGCATAATCCGCATCATCTGCATGATCCGCATTACCTGCACTATCTGCATCATCCTTGTAATTTGCATCATCCACGTCATCCACATTACTAGCGTTATAGTTATCATCATCTTTTTTTAACATTATCATCTTTTTCAATAGCATCATCAACATCGCTGTCTTCATCTTCATCAGCATTTTCATCATCAAGCGACTGCAATGGCGATCCTCCATAAGCGCAAAATTTATTGTTCTTCAACATCACAATGAACATCTTCAACTCTTTTAATCTTTACTCTCTTGATAACACATGTCTACTCTCTTGATAACACATGTCACACCAATGCGACTAATTCTCCTCTACCTTGGATCCAATCAACCTAACTCTGGTAATTAAGTTAACGCAAACCATACAATAAAATAAAAAGAGATAAAACAACAGAAGATTTAATGTGAAAAACCCTTAAAGGGAAAAACCACAGGCCAAATTTTGAATCTCAACTGTATCAAAATAATGGACTTATAATGATTATCCCAAGTTTTACGCCCTAAAACTTGAGGTTCCACAATATCACGATACAAATTTTTGCACGGACTAAAAGCTGTTAAAACCCTCTCTCACAATATAACTTTTTTGCACGGAATATAAAAGCTTCAAAAACTTTCTCCCTCACACAAACACAAAATCCACTCACACCTTCTTTTAACTCTTAAGATGCTACATGACTTTTGATTGTGCTACACTTCAACCACTCAGCATAATACTCTATTTATAGAGTACCCGCAATTCTCTTATTCCTATTCAAAACAGGACACTTTCAAAATAAAACTTCTACAAAAAATAAGATTCGTTCTCATAATTAAACTCCAGCATATAATAAATATCCTATTAAAAATATGACACCTTTCGTTCCATAATAGCAATTCTTTTTTTAATATGATTCGAGGAGTAACTCAACAGAATGTTTACAATCCCTATTCAATTCCTTGAAAGACCTTATATTTCGTTTCATATATTCTTAGGGTGGATTCTCACTCCTTTTATTGATTTTGGATTAGCTTTAGGAGATTCTATTCTTAAGAGACATTTTTTTTGCTTACTTGATTTTTTATAACGAAGCAAACAAAATTGTAAATGGTATTGTTTTTATGAAAATAGAGCAAGGTCGGGTCTTTCTTTTTATCGGTGTTTATATTATAGATACGTGTCCTGAAATGGATCATCTCTTTCAAATTATCGCCTGATTTTTAGTAATTAATCTTGGTTTATGTCCCGGAACCACAGCAACTTTTCATTGAGGCCATTCAAGGTGGGACGATGGAAGGCTTTTTTAAGTTGATCTCTTATTTTCAGACACAATCAGAACCTGCATATTGTGGTTTAGCCAGCCTTGCCATGGTCTTGAATGCCCTGGCTATTGATCCCGGTAGAAAATGGAAAGGTAACTTTCATTTTATCAAGTTGTTGTAGACTGGTAGTTAATGAATGTGCTTAACTTGTCTCAATTAGTGCTCAAGATTTGACATGACAAGGAAAAACCATGTGAAACATTTTGGCCTAAGATTTAGAGAGATTGCATTGTTATGCAACTCTTTGTTGTGTGTAAATATATCTATATGGCTTTGCAGGCAGTTTAGATAGTCCTTGAAAGATATACTTTTGTTGGTTTGTAGCCTCGCCACCCAGAGCCATCAAACTAATGTGCTAATAGCTAAGCGATTGTGCTGAGTGGCTTTTGACAACTTGATTTCATGTATGTTCACATGACTTTCCCCTATGTGTTCATACGTGCTCAATACAGTTAGATTTTCTCCAATAGATACACAAACAAATTTATATATTTATTTTCAATAACTATTATATAATTCAAAAATATATCCCTGCTATTTTACCTATATGTGGGGTGAAAAATATGTGTGTGTACGATGTAATACAATTACTTATTGGTGAATCTGTTCTGGATCAGACTTGTTACTTTTCTCTTCAGGAGAATGAAAAATGATGACAGATACTATGAAAAGTTCACTCCGTTAAAAAACTTGGTAGAAATATAATTTTCATGTACTCAATTTTAATTCTTTTGTTAATTTTGGATGTGTCTAGCAAGGTTTCTAAAGGGTGACTCTGTAACTAAAAGTCGTATAACTAGTGAAAAACAATAAATGTACTGAATACCATCGAGTAATATGGTTTACTAATTTATTTGTTTCTTAACATGTATTGTAAACCCCATTTTACACTTTGTTGAGTGTGTCTAAATTAAGTATTAAATCTGACAGTATTCTCAAAGGTTTCTGTCTAAATAAAAATGCCAGCACTTTAGCTAAGCTAAGCTTGAATTATATATACCTAGTCACCTACAAAAGTGGAGGTGGAGCACTGATGCCTGGTTGGGATATGAGTGCTTGTATTTTACTTATTTAAGAAAGGTATAAAAATATCGATTTTGGACAATTGCAGGCACGTTACCTCATTTTAAGCTTATTGGCTTTCTTAAATTCTGAATTTTGATTTTTAAATTCTACCCTTTTCTTCTTGATATCAGTCACTCAGGAAGGTGGTGTTTGATAAAATTGAGTAATAAAGATCTGAATGGTTAATACATTAAATCATTTTAATGAAATAGCATCTGAATCTAAAAAACTGTTTGATAACTAAAAAGTGTAAAATATTTAAATGACACTATTTTATCATTTTAACCCTCTGATTTATTTAAAAAATTTATTTGAATGATCTTAAAATTTGAAATGGAAAGAGTACAATATTTATTGAGGCTATTTTTGTCTATAAATTTTAAATAAACTATTAAGAGGCAACTCTTAATAGTTAAGATTTGAATTTCTGTCTTAACAATTAAGAGGCAAAAAAAAAATTTATCAAACAAAATTTGCCTCTTACCGAATCAGAGGCAGATGAATTAAGAGACATTCAGACAAACAAACACCACCTAAATGATACATCTTGTGCCATGGAACTTTTATACATAGGGCCTTGGAGATGGTTTGATGAATCTATGCTGGACTGTTGTGAACCTTTGGAAAAGATTAAAGCTAAAGGCATCTCCTTTGGGAAGGTTGTGTGCTTAGCTCACTGTGCTGGCGCAAAAGTCAATGCTTTTCGCACACATCAAAGCAGCCTTGATGACTTCCGTAAGTATGTCATGGCATGTTCTGCTTCAGATGATTGCCATGTGATCTCTTCTTATCACCGGGGAACCTTTGAACAGGTAACAATCATGCTTAGGCTTCTGTGGTTATTATATTCTTTCATGATTATTTTCAACCTAGTATTTGGATTCTCTGACTATAGGAGCATATTACTTTACTAGAAACTATTTCCCCCATATCTGATTCAGGGGAAGATTATGAAGTTATTTTGATGAACACATTTTAAAATCTATCAACAAGGAAATATTAGTTTATTCAAAGTAAAAAGAATGAAAAAGTAAACCAAGATTCGTGAGCTTGATCAGGCAAGTTCAGTAGTTGAATTGTGTAGATATTGTTCTGCTGGGATAAGTAGATTAATCAGTTTATAAATATGCAGGTCGGTCCTTGTGTTACTTGATTATGTTTGTGTTTATGGCTTTAATAAAATTAAAGTATTATAGGTTTATCTCAAGGATTTAATCGTTTATAAATAACCTGGATGGTTTGAGTGGGCTCTTAGAGTTGTGGGAAGTTCTTTATATTAGAAACAAGCTTACCAACCTCATGCGAAGCACTAGCCGCATGGATAGAGGTTTATTCATTCAAAATTAAGATAATTAATTGAATGTAGTTTAAAGTTATTGGGACTTTGAGAGTATAATTATTATGTTATTAAATTTTTAATTAGGCAAATAATGAAATTATATAGTAGGATATAATTGTATTGTCGATTTAAATAAAGAATTTTCTTGAAATAGCAGTCTAAATAGAAATTTTAAACTCAAATTTTAATTTATTTATGACACCAATTTACTAAGGAATCTATTATTATTCAACTAAATTCACAACTAATTTAAAACAGT
Organism: Panax stipuleanatus; assembly: GCA_020205555.1. Lineage (NCBI taxonomy): Eukaryota > Viridiplantae > Streptophyta > Magnoliopsida > Apiales > Araliaceae > Panax > Panax stipuleanatus. The sequence goes on from CM035115.1 coordinate 166,650,959, forward strand.
TAAACAACGTAATTTGATAAGATTTGTTTAAATTTTAATGAATTTTACTTTAGTTTGGACACTAATTTAGTAAACTGTACATGGGGTGTGTGGGGAGTGTGTACGGGGTGCGACGTTAGATGTATCCCCTTGTTTCCTTGCTCGAGTGTGTCGGGTTGCAGTTTGGGGGTGCGACAGTAGCATGATTGGTAAATATGAACACCCCAAAAAAGAAAAAGAAAAAGAAAAGAAAAAGGAAAAGAAAAATAGGAAATTAAGTTGCTATTTTGGAACAAATGTTCCTTTTAGGGCTTATGTCTTAATCTTTATGAAGGGGAGGTCTGGTTTCTCTCTCTCTCTCTTCTCCTTTTTCTCCTCTTCTCTTCTCTATTCTTGTTGCTCACATTATTACTCTTTTCTCTTTTTCCTCCCCTCTTTTGTTTTTTTCTCTTTCTCTTCTTTGTTTTGCTATGGGTTTGTTGGAAGTTGGAGTTGATAGTGTTCAACGGCTGGTGGGTTTATTGCATACCTTTATAATTACCGATTCTATAAGCAACTTAGTCATGACGTAATAGGAACTTTAAAATTTGAATTTTTAATGTTTGAGTGGTGTTAGGCCTACTGGCAATAAATGCTTAGGGGTGAGTAGTGCTGGTTATAAATGTAGCCTGCTAGCTATAAATGTTTAATGGTGTTGGTTATAAATGTTGAGTGGTGTTGGTTCGTGGTTATTATTAATTGTTGACTGCTAAGTGATACTATATATTTTTTTCAAAAATATCTTTTTTATGTTATAAATATATAAAATTATATAAATATATTTATATATTTAATATGTGGTGTTTCCTGCCGCACCTGAATCTCCATTTTTTCAAATTTGACAAACTACGTGGAGCTGTATACCGGAAAAAAGCCCTTATCTCGCGCCCACAATTTCTCGCAATAGTGGCGGAGAAATGTTGATTTAACCCGTTATTACCCGCAAAAAGAATGAATAAATATGGATAAAATATCATGTGAATTCTAACTCAATATTTTACACCCGATGTATCGTACTATCTCAACCAGGTTATCTTAAGAAAATATTGCTATATCGAAAGGAGGGAAGGCGCGCTACAGCTAACATAAAAGCCAGATCAAAAAGGTTAGCTAACTAGGCTAGTGCACAATGGCATTCTCCGATAAGGGCTCGCTTCTTCAAACTCCGCCCAACCTATACATGGTGTTAGCTCACTTTTATCTCAGCCACTAGTGGCTTATGTAGTGTTCGGCATTCTTCATGTTCCCGTGTCACGCAACCGAATCCCCGCATCTGAATCCTTACTTAGATGAATTCTAATTTAAGAAAATTAAGTGCGGTAGGACACAGTTTTAGGATATTACGCCAAATCCAGGAACAATCAGATGGAGCAGAAAGATGTCAGAAATTCTTACTAGCAAGGACTGCAGAATTGACCCATTTGGTCCATAAGGAAGGGGAAGAAGGGGAAATGACATTAAGGAGATGGAGAATGGATTACCCATTAACCCCTCTTAGTCCTTTCTTTCCAATTCCAGAATTCTCATTTTAGCTCGTATCTCTTCAATTATTTCCTTGGGAGCTTGGTCCTTACCTTCGAGTAACCATCATGACGTGCATCAATTTCGCAGTATCATTTCTTCCCTTCCTCCTCCAACTGATGATGTGGACATGATTCTTTGGGACAACCGAAAGATAAAATCTGTTAAGGCCTCCACTATTTGGGATTCCATTCGATCCCGTGCGCTAAAGGTTCCTTGGGCTAATCTGTTATGACATTCTCACCATATCCCTCGGTTCTCTTTTACGTTATGGTTGGCTATCCGTTATAGGCTGCCCACAAATGATTTGTTCTCATCCTACACTAGCTTCCGCCACATGAACTGAGCGTTTTGCGAGTCTCATGCTGAGACTTTTTCCCATTTGTTCTTTGAATGCTTCTATTCTTCCTCAGTTTTATCCTCTGTCCTTGCTGTTGGAGCTTGGCCAAATGTTCCTTTGAGTTGGGATAGCCTTGTGTACTACATTATTCAGTTTAAAGGGAGTAACTTAAGGTCTGAAATTTTAAAATTAGTCTTTGCTACTTCTGTGTACAAATTATTGGCTGTTAGAAACTCCATTGTTCATAATAGGGTTAAGATGCCATCTTGGGTTCTGAGTAGGGATATTGTTAATGTTATCAAGTCCCGATTATCTTCGTCATCGAGATTCTTTAAGGCGGCTCAGAACTATCTCAGCCTTCGTTTGTGGATGTAGTTTTCTTGTTCTGAAATGAGTTTTGCTGCTTTGATGAGCTGCTGGGAATTTGGAATGCATTGGCTTTCTCCTTGTTGTTTGGGCTGCTGGGCTGGAGGGCAGCTGTAGCTTGGCTGCCTTTGGCTCGCTCTTTTTTGGTCTTTTGTGGGCTGCAGGGATGCTTTGACTCCTTTTGTTAGGTTGCTTAGGCTTAGCGCTTTGTTATCTTTGTATGGTTGTTTAGGCTTAGGGCCTTTGTCTTTCAATTTGATTTGGTTGTCTTTCTTTAGTCTAATCCTCATGGGGGTTGTCCCATGATGATCATTCTAAAGCCGCTGGGGTATGCCCCTTTGCCATTGTTTCATCATTCTTCCTCTTTATATACAAGCAAATTTAGCAACAAAAAAAAATCTAATTTAGCTAGAAAACTAATTTAATAATAGAAGTGTGGAACCAACTCCAAAATCACATTTATACTTTTAAATATGTAGGAGATATGAATATTTTTGGTTAGTTGCGGTTTAAAACAAAAATGATCTCCCTTTTCATATTAGAGATATAAATGTTTTTATGGGCATCACATAAAAAAAGAAAGAAAAAAGCTCTCAATGAAGCTGATAGAACCAAAAAACTTAAGGTTTTTTTTCCTATTAGAGATAGGAATTTTGATCGACTGATTTAAAAACAAAAAGGACCTTCATTTTCTTTTCGAGATATGAATGTTTCTTAAACTAAAAAAAAAGTTTGACCAAATTATTTGTAAAACCAAGTTTGTGATTTTAATTATCTAGTAGATTTGGATTTGTGCTGGGCTGTTGTTTATATTAAATATATTTTACCCATAGAACCTTTTAATTTCTCAACTTTATGTGGTACTCCTACTTGTCAAGTAAACATTAAGCTTGTTATTCCCATCTATTTGATATGGATTTCTCATTATTTTATGAACAGAATCCTAGTTCTAAAAGATCTTTCTGCCCCATGAATATATTCTTTTTAAAATATAATCCATTTCCCCTTCCAACAGAATGTAGATGATTCTCCATCAAAACTTATCTCCTCCCACATGTATCTCTATTTTCTCAATCTTTGGGTCAATTTTTAAAGATTCATACAATGGATACCTGGTTTGGTATGTTTTGCGTAGGTCTTCCTTGCCATTTTTTGAGACATGGCTTTGGATCGATTGGCTAGGATAAGAGCATATATTATCATATAATATGTGTGTATATATGTTATACACTCCCTTCGTCCCATAACAATTGCAACCTTTGACACATCACACATATTAAGGATTTATGTTGACTCTTGGTTAAATCTCCAAAATGCCCAAGTTTAAAAATGGAGTCAAAATTTGAAATTGTCAATATATCCAAGCTTAAAATACAACTTCTAGTTGAATTTTTGCATGATAATGGTCGGACCATATGTATGTTAAAGAATTAAGTATGTGGAACCATTAAGGGTAATTTGGATAATTCATCTAGTAAAAAAAAATTATAAGAAAGAATTTTTCAAACAATGTGGGACTACTGAAAAAGGAATGTGTTAAAATTATTATGGGACGGTGGGAGTAGATGTTAGTTATTGTATTATATTGAATATATTACTTTATTATGTGTAATTTACTAAACATTACATACTCATTGGGTATTATGTATAGCAGTATAGTCTACATGTTCTTGAAATACTCTTTTTTTTAAGTAGCTTTATGTTCTAATAGTTCCATGCACATCATCACACTTTTGCGGGGATAAGACTTGATAAAAGTATTACTATATTTTTTGGTGCAGACAGGAACAGGTCACTTTTCACCTATTGGTGGTTATCATGCTGGAAGAGATATGGCATTAATATTAGATGTTGCACGATTTAAGTACCCTCCTCATTGGGTCCCACTTTCCCTCCTTTGGGAAGCCATGAATACCTTGGATGAAGCAAGCGGACATCGTAGAGGGTATGCATTTTTTATAATCATTTTAGTGGATTATATATTTTTAACATATTGCAATCATAGATTAGTTGAAAGTTTGTTTAACATTACATGGAACATGGATTGTTTTGGTTCATGGAATAGATCCAGTACAGTACATAAGCTCAAATAGGGTACGCAGGGGTAGCTTTAAATGGATAAGCTAGGAATTCTCTTAGAATGTAAAATGGAATAAGGCTGTATATAAGTGAAGTTTTTAGTTACATAAACAAACTGATTGATCTAGAAATAATTTAGTTCAAATATGATGTTTGGTTGTCCGATCCTAAGTTAGAATGTTGATATTTTTGCAATTAGAGGTAGAAAAGAAAGAAATATTAAAATTAGTTCCAAAACGTTAGAGTACCATGTTTGTATATGGAAGTATCAAATCACAATTGTCTAGGTCTACAAGAGTATCGGGAACTTGTGCTTGGCGCGATTCTCAAGTGCTTTCTTGTTGAATGTTTAGCCACATGTTTAGTAAATAGATATAAGATACATTTAACCCTCCCTAGATCCTGCTTTGCAGAAGACAATTTACTGGGTACAAGCTGTACAATCATATATTAGTTTTTGAATTTTTCCTTTGGAAGTAACTTCTTTTAGAATTCTGTTCTTCACTATGGTTCATTACTTGTAATGGTTGAATGGACAAAACTTCTTTCTATATGATGTTTCTTTGTCCATACACAATCTGGCGGTTCTAAAACATATATCGTGTGGTATATAATCCTTTGGGACTCTGTTGTCGGCTACTTTTGCATTTGCTTCAACTATTTCCTAGTAGCTATATTTTGTATTTTATGTTGGCCAATATTGTTTACCTTCATATATTTATATTAGGGTAAATGGAAAAAAATAAAATTAGAAATTTGGGGAATTGACAGTTTACCCTATGTGGTTTACCTCGAGGGCAAAGGACTCCCATGTGGTTCACAAAGAGGGAGTCAACCCTCACTTATTTTCACCAAAGTGCAAGTTAACATTCCATTTGTTTTTTAGATGGAAAATGCATATGACTTAAATAACGTTAGTATAGACTAAGGCTACGTTTGTTTGCAAGGATTATTGATGGGATTGGACTATTTGGTCCTTCAATGAACCACAGAGAGGTGCTGTCGAACTGTCGAAGTAAACCATCCGGGAGTTAAGAGTGTCATTTGCCCTTAGTATTAGAATATACTGTCTTCATTTTCTCTTTAGGGTATTGCTATGTCACTTGAATGTGGTCCTAACCGCTTTGATTTTTTAATAAGTTATGGTCCTAATCACTTTGATTGTTTCTTATTTTCTCTTTCCAGATTCATGCTAATATCTAGGCTTCACAGATCCCCAGCACTGCTTTATACCCTGGTATGATTTAGTTGACTAGTAATACAACGTTAAACTGTTGCTGGATACAACTGAGGGTGCATAATGTCATAATCTTTATAATTGAACTATGTCTTTGTTAATTTCTGAATAAGCTTTTTTTTTCAACTTTTTAACTTTTCATAATAAGATTTGGGTAGTATTAGTTTATTAGTGAGGTTGTTGTCTACCTGCCTATCTGCCATGTGGTAGAAAAGACTCCTTTACGTAGAGGTTTGAGTGTGAACCTTTTATGAAAGGAATCAGTGTGTCCTAGACCGATTTTTTTTTTGAAAATGACAAAAAAGCATAGCAGAAAACATAACAAAACATAATTATAGTATAATTAACTTTTTTGGTGTTTTTCGTTACCTCTCTGGATCAGATTCATTGGTGTATTTGTGCTTCGATGACATCCACGCATGCTACTGCCTCTATTTGTTTATGATATTTCTTTTCCCATTCCTTTTCATGATCCCCTTTATTCTTCGTGTATTTGTGGCGTCGAAACTGGTAATATGTGAACTCTTGGGCAGCTCATGATGGTAATATATTTCAGAGCTGTAAACACGAGAGCTGGGTCAGTATTGCAACGTACTTAATGGAAGATGTTCCGGTACTATTAAGTTCGGAGGAGGTAGAAGACATAAAAGATGTCCTCTCTATTGTTTTCAAGTCTCTCCCATCACAATTCGAGGAATTCATCAAGTGGATTGCAGAAGTTCGGAGACAAGAAGATGGTGGCCAAAGCCTAAGTCAAGAAGAGAAAGGACGGCTTACTGTGAAGGTCTTTTTTTAGCTTAAACTCCCTCAGAGAAACACAGGCCTCTACTGTTTGCAGATCTTTAGACTACATTCTACATTTCATTATAGTGCTTAGTGAATTCACATTTGCTCAGTTCTTTTGCAGGAAGAGGTTTTGAAACAAGTACAGGAGATTGGTCTTTACGAGCATGTGACGGATTTTTTAACTTCAGGAAAATCATGTTGCCAAGGCATAGCATCTTTGAATAATGAAGAGAGTTTGTCTTCGATTGCAGCAAAGATCTGTTGCCAAGGAGCAGGATTTATGGAGGGTAACTATAGATCCTCTGACACGTTTTGTTGTAGGGAAACATGTGTGAAATGCATAAAAGCTAATGGAGACAAGCCTATTACAGTGGTATCTGGAACGGTGGTCAATGGCAATGATGAGAAACAAGTGGATATACTAGTTCCTTCATCTCAAACAAAGCTCGGTTGCTCTGGCTCTGATCCAAGTAGTTACAAGGTGGTGCATCCAGCAAGCAATGATGTTTTGACAGCTCTTTTGCTGGCCTTGCCTCCAGAGACATGGTCTGGTATAAAAAATGAAAAGCTTTTGCAGAACATACAAAGCCTTGTTTCAACAGAGAACCTTCCTACTCTGCTTCAAGAAGAGGTACTATATATCCACTATTTCTGTTTTCTTTTCGCAATTCTACTTTACTAGTTAATAATTAGTAATAAATTGGTAGCTGTTATTGTTCAAGATATTAGGACACCTATATGTTGTTTATCATGTAAACTTCCATTTTTCTTTTCCTTCTTTAATTGAATGACTACTTTCTTTTTCTTTTGTTGATTCTTTTATTTTTACTTTTTGTGGTAAATATATGGCAGATATTGCCTGTAACATGTCTTCTCATGGGAACTTGTATATGTGTTAATATGTAAAAATATCAATACAAGTAAATTATGAATAATGGACTCCTTTTATACTGCTAAAAATGTGGTAGCAGCTCCCACAATTTTGGATTATTGTTAGTGGAATCTCTTCTTTGTAGTTTAGCAATGTTGGCTGGGGGTGTAGTGGGAAAGGTGGGGGGTGTCCATTACCGATTTGCATAGATTGGAATGCTGCTATATACTAGGACTTTAATTTTTTATTTATTTTTCATTAAGATGTTTGTTTTAGAGGATTATTAGTCCTCGCTTTGTCTTGAATGGTATTTTGTTTCCTTGCCTTCTATAGTTAAAGCACCTTTCTAACCTTTTTCTTTATCTAAAAAACACAACATTGTTGTAGGATTACATGTTCAAAGACTACTAATTTTTTTAGACTAATTGAGAATAGTAATATATGAATTCAGATGAACCTATTTATTTATTATAGCCTAGGCCTTTCCTTGTGTTTAACTGTAGAGATTGGAATTCCGTACGGTAAATCAGTAATGTAATTTTTCTTATTTTAATTCATGTAAATGGCAGATTTTGCACTTGCGAGGTCAGCTGGTAATTCTCAAGAGATGCAAAGATAACAAGGTAGAGGAAGATCTTGGTGCACCCCTTTTTTAACATCATTCTGAATTTCTTATAAATCCGTTGTGTTGTAACCCAATATTGCCTCAAAAACCTATTTTGAGGATGTAAAAACTTTAAAGCTTCATAATGTGACTACAAGCAGACTGCAGACAGGCTTTTTTTATTACCCTTTATAGGTCAAATCTCAAGCAAGCGGTGCCTCCCGGAGATTGAAATCTTTTAGCAACAAAGCAAGGCTCGTCTCTCAGAGAACAAAGTGCAGTTCAAGTTGGAACCATGTCAATTGGGATAATGATGTGCTGACTTATTCAGGTAACATGACCTTACTGGGAACACAAGGTATTCACGGTGGCGGGTTTGTGAAGAAATTTGTAAAGCCATCTTGGGTTTGTGGTGGGATCAGACGTTTGACTACCTGTCCCAGATCCTTCTCGTACAATTTGCCCATATGTTTTAAGACATCCTAGTTAAGAAGCGTGTCCTTTAAAGGGAGATTGGTGATATAATTAGGGTTCTTGAATGGCTCATTGCTATGATAGGGAAAAAAGGAATTGCTTACCGCCAGCCATTGTCGGAACTTCCACACTCGACTAGTTAAGTTTTTGTTGGCTTAGCATGTCAGTACTCTCTATTCTTACACCGTTAGAGTCAAATTGTTGGGAACGTGGTGCCTGGAATGAGTGATATTATTAGTCTGACCTGTCCACCCATAGCAATTGGATTTTAGTTGATATGTACCACCGATAGCAATTGGATTTTAGTTGATATGTACGGGTGATTGATGATTGTTATATATATTGGGGTTAGTATTAAGAATCTTGACATTAGGGAGGGGAGTGAGAATCAAACCTGGTCTCCAGTGGGTAGGGTGGGGGGGGGGGGGGGGTCATGGGCTACCATGTCAATTCATATATATTTGTTGAGAATATTGTTTGTTTCTTACTCAATTTGTATATTCAAGTACAACTTGATGACTTGTTTCTTCATATTGAATATGTGGCTAATTTTTGGGTCTACAATTTGATTTGTTATTTTGAGAATGCTAGCAGTAGCTTAAGTTTCTTCATTTATATTTGATAGTCTACAGAAGCAACCTTGACTTCCTTAATGAGAGCAATAAGTCTACGGGACATTGTTTTGTGACATTTTTAGTGATATTTTTTTTATTTAGTACCTCCCAAATTTTTCTTAGTATATTTATTCCAAATGGAATTTTTACAAAAAACATTGTTTAAGGTGTACTTTAGATACATACCAGAAACAGCAGTAGAAGGACTAATACTATTTCCTTCCAATTTGGGGAGAGAGAAAAATGGATTCCTCGTTTTTGGCTTTTAACTCCCAATTGTAGAAGTTTTTTTCCCTCGTTTACATCCTCCAACCTTCTTTTTTCCTAATAAAGTGGAGTAACCTAATTATTATTATTATTATTAGTCCCTAAATTAAGTGAAGCAACCTAAATTATGATCATCTTTGTTGGCTAGGGGTGAGCAATTCGGTTATAACCGAACTGAATAATTTATTCGGTTATAATCGAAAATCGAAAATTTTGTAATTTTACTATCCGAACAATTAACCGAATTTAAATATAACTGAATTACCGAAAACCGAATAACTGAATTTACATTTCGGTTATTTCGGTTAATAATCGAAATTAAGTTCTATTTTATGAAAGTCTAATTAATCAAGCAACAAAGTCAGACAGCAACATGCGGCAGATTAACAGATGGATTTAATATAAGGACAAAGTAATTACCATTCTATTCTTTACCAAAGCCAAACCCAAAGCCAAATCATTTAACAACACTCCATTCTGTTTATTGTTGCAGAGGCATACAGGAAGATGAAGCTTGCTATATACTAAGGGATGGATTTGATAGTACATAGTAGGATAAATAAAGATAAACATTCTGTTTATTGTTGCAGAGGCATTCAGGAAGATAAAGCTTGCTATATACTAAGGGATGGATTTGATAGTACGTAGTAGGATAAATAAAGATAAAAATCTGGATAGTTTTTGTGACTTCGGGTTGTATCACTGTTTGATTGTGTAGCTTGCTTAGTGACTATGAAGTGCTGTTTCTAGGATGGTGTTGAATTTGATAACTGTTTCTAGTCTGTTATCCACATTTACGTTATCCATATGTTCTTTTGGAATATCCCCTTTTGGGTTTTCGTGGTTGTTTTTTCTTTTGGACCTTGCCGGTGGGACTTGGGAGCAAATTATTTGTTAAGAGAGTTAATCCTTGGAGAGTTGGTGTATTGAAAGTTTTAAATTGATCTACGTGAATATGAGAATACATTAGATAAAGAAACAGAGGGTAAATTAATTACTTCGTACTTATATTAAATCCATCTTTTTATAAAATAGGAAATATAAAAAAATCTATTTGGTTATTCGGGTAACAGAATACTACAATTTCAATAACCGTATCTAAACTCGAAAACCGAATTATTAATCGGTTATAACCGAATTGAAGAAAATAACCGAATAATCGAAAAAATTCGATTAAAAAAATTCGATTATATTCGATTATTCAATTTTATATGTTTTTTGCTCAAATAACAAGTAGCACGGCAAGCCAACTAAATTATGAATTTTTGTATAGGAATCAACCGTGAGTGGCCTTGTGGTGAAAGTTGAAAATAGATATTTGATCAAAACTCTTCCTCATCGGTCGTTTTAGTCATCATTTTGCATTCAATGAATAATCAACAATACTATTATCACATAAAAAAGATCACATAATGCTCATATATACACATATGCATACTGTGAATCCTATCTGACATGCGAGGCTCATAAATATATATATGTGTGTATACGAGTATTATGTAATCCTTTTTTATGTGATAGTAGCATTATTTATAAATAATAATTCTTGTTATTTTAAGCTCTGGCATCTGATTGCAGATTTGATTGAGGTGGAAAAATGTTTTGGTCAAGTCCAATACACAGAATGAAATACATTTAACAATTATTAATTATTTTTTTTAAAAAAAGGAGCCTACCGTATCTGACCAGTGACCACCAACTCTCCTCACTCATACCTCGCCGTCTTGGATATAGTCCGAACCGCAGAAGCCGAAAATTGACTTTTTGCGCACCAGATTTGAAACGAATGAAATATCTATTATCGTGATCCTAAAAATTTAATTAAAGATGTACTCCATACTTTTTACTTTTGTTTCTATAAGAATTTATTAAGTTAAAAATAACTATGTGGATTGATAAATTTAACAGGATAATTGAATTAGAAAAATAAAAAAAAATTATTTCGACGAATAATTGGACAGTACAATCATTTGTTCGCAGAAATAAATTTTTTTATTTTTTCGATCCTGTCTAATTTACGTCTCCGCATAAAAATATTATTAATTAAGGTAGAAGAAAGAGTCGACTCTTTTGTAATAAAATAATGCTACTATCACATAAAGACCATTACATAAATATTGCGTAATGCTATGTGACGGTATGTAATTTGTTGTTGAGTTAAGTAGATCATGTCAACAACTAAATTACATACTGTTACGTCAATAGTACGTGATGTTTATGTGATAATAGTATTACCCTTTGTAATATTAGTATATTACAACGTTATGGCCCTAACGCAGGTATCAGTCAATATGGCCCTAACGCAGGTATCAGTCAAAAATGATGTACTTATTCATCAATAAATAACACAAAAAAAAAATGTAGCTGTAGTTGTAGTTGTTGGTTGTTGGTTGTTGGTTGTAGAGTAGTGAGTTGAGGAAGCACAAAGGCGGAACTAACAAAGCAGAAAAAATGGAAGTTAGTAGTAATAGTAGTAGTAATCATCATCCATTGTTAAGAGGAGGGAGAAGAGATGATGAGTCCAAGAGGTACAAGCATGGCTTTTCTACATCTCAAATCCAAACACTGTCTTCCATTTGTGAAGCTTTCGTCCCTCCCCTGCCACCCAATGCCTTCGCCATTAATGAACACCACTCACCTGATCATGATCTTCTCACTTTCTCCAAACTTTCAGCCTCTCAATCTCCAATCCCAGATGAGGTATTTTTTTTATTTATCAAGATTTTACTACCCCCTTCATTTTGACTTTTACGAGTCAATTTGCGTAATCCTTTTTAGTTTTACGAGTTACAAATATTATCTGCTCAAGTGCTTATACTAAAATATGTATCAATTTTAAATTTTGGGATTTCGCAAAAAAGTCGAAATATAAATTAGAGTAGAGATCCTCTTGGGGGAAAAAGTAATAGTTTTTTTGATGGGTTTTCTTTATCTTGAATGCTGGATATATATATATATATAGGTTGCAGAGACAATGGTGAAGAGGATTTTACCTGAAGCTGTGATCTTGATAAGCATAGTTCTGAAGCTTCTTTCAACCAGATTGGGTTCTTTATTGCTTTGCGGGTTTGTTTGTTTAGATTGGAGGTGGCCATTTATTCACAAGTTTTCAGAATTACCCTTGAACCAGAGAGAGAAGATTCTCCAAAAATGGTCTAGCCAGACTTTTTTGGTTCCAATTAGAGTGGTATTTGTTCTGCTTAAAGTTTTGTGCTGCTACACAACTTACTCTTGGGTAAGTATCGTCTCAACCCTCATCTTAATTTCCTTGTTTTGTACATTATCTTATTTTTGCTATAATTAATTACTTAAAAGTTATTAGCAACTTTAGTTGGTCACCCTTTAATATGTCAATCCCACAAGCTTTGTCATTTTCTTTATTTTTTGGACATTGAAGGAAATGATTGAACGATGTGACAATATTTATGGTGGCTGTTATTCAGTTTCTGCTGGAATATATATAACACTTATTTCTGTGTACATTTATGCCTCTTATTTGAGGAAAAAGTAGTAATTGCTCCATATGTTGGAAGAAGTCGGATATTAAGTTTGATTTGTTTTCTAAGAGGGTAAATATTAATTTGCTGCAGACTGATGAAAATTCTAAAAATCCAGCATGTGAAGCAATTGGATACCAGGTAGACAATGAAGAAAAACCGAGCAAACTGCAGAAGGAGAGACCTCTTGAAAAGGGTATTATAGAAACCAAGGATGTTAATGACTTGACCTTATTAGAATCCCTCACCCAAAAAGGCCTAGAAGTCATAGAGGACAATGCAACATATCGTATCAAATGTGATGTTGTCATTGTTGGTTCTGGTTGTGGAGGAGGAATTGCAGCTGCAGTTCTTGCAAGTTCTGGTCAAAAAGTTCTTGTTCTTGAGAAAGGGAACTATTTTGTGCCACAAGATTATCCCTCCATTGAAGGACCTTCAATGAATGAACTATATGAATCAGGTGGAGTTTTATCAACAGTTGATGGAAGAGTCCAGATTAGAGCAGGATCAACAGTTGGAGGTGGCTCAGCCGTGAATTGGTCGGCTGCCCTTAGAACCCCGGAGTTTGTTCTCAAGAATTGGGCTGTCGAGCAAAAACTACCAATATTTGGGAGCTCGGATTATCAAGAGGCCATGAATGTTGTGAGTAAAAGAATTGGTGTTACAGAGAATTGTCCGGAGGAAGGATTTCAAAACCAAGTACTTAGAAAAGGGTGTGAAAATCTTGGTTTGAAAGTTGAGAGAATTCCAAGGAATTCACCAGAAGATCACTATTGTGGTTCTTGTTCATATGGTTGCAAGACAGGAGATAAGAAAGGGGCTGATTCTACATGGTTAGTTGATGCTGTTGACAATGGGGCAGTAATCTTAACTGGTGTTAAAGCAGAGAAATTCATATTGGAGAAGAACGAGTATGGTGGGTCTAAAAAGAGATGCTTGGGAGTGATTGCAAATGCTGTAAATAAGAAAATAACAAAGAAGCTGCAGATTGAGGCACGTGTAACAGTTTCTGCGTGTGGTGCTCTTTTGACACCCCCACTAATGATTTCTAGTGGCTTAAAGAACAAAAATATTGGCAGGAATCTTCATCTCCATCCTGTTTTATTAGCCTGGGGTTACTTTCCTGAATCAATTTCAACAATCAAAGGGAAATGTTACGAGGGAGGAATTCTCACTTCACTCCATAAGGTGGAGTCTGAAGAATCTAATGTTCAGGCTGTAGTAGAAGCTGCTGCATTAGGACCTGCTTCATTTGCTGCATTGGTACCATGGGTTTCAGGGCTTGATATGAAGGAAAGAATGACAAGATATGCAAGAACCGCAACTTTATTTGGATTGGTGAGGGATCAAAGTTCAGGGGAAGTGAAAACAGAAGGTAGGATTTCATACAACTTGAATAAGCAGGATGAAGAGAATCTTAAAATGGGGGTGAGGCGCGCTTTGAGGATCTTGATTGAGGCAGGAGCTGTTGAAGTGGGCACTTTTCGGAATGATGGGCAGAGGATGAAATGTGAAGGGATTAAAAGTGAGGATGTGGATGAGTTTTTGGACACGGTTGCAGCGGTTGGAGGGCCCAAGTCTAGCGGAGAGCATTGGACTTTGTACTGCTCAGCGCACCAGATGGGGAGTTGCAAGATGGGTGCCACTGATGCAGACGGTGCAGTTGATGAGAATGGGGAAAGTTGGGAAGCAAAAGGTTTATTTGTTTGTGATGGCAGTTTGCTGCCTAGTTCAGTTGGGGTCAATCCTATGATTACTATCTATTCAACTGCTTATTGCATCTCAAAAAACCTAGCAGAGTCCCTGAAGAAAGGCAAATTTTGAGATGAATAATTCATTCATTTATCTGTTTCTTGATTTTGTTTGTATCCACCGGTTTAATTATAGTATATTATATTGTTGGTGTGACGAGAGATCATCAATAATGCTATTTGTAATGTGATATGATGCTCTGCTCTGCTAAGGAATTCATAGTAATGAATAAATTAAATTCCTTTTCTCCTCCTATCAACTTCATCATTTTAACTTCTGCTAAGGAATTCATTGTAATGTCTTGATATTATTCTGCCTCTCCCTCTTTTTAATTTCAGAAAATCTTATAGAACTACTTAAATCCGTCCTGTTGGAAAAACTCCTCCAATTATAACTGTCTTTGAAAAACTAAATAAACTAGAAAATAATATCACAATAATAAACCAAACACAAGACACCAAATTTTACGTGGAAAACCCTCTAAAATTAAGAGGTAAAAACTACGGGTCGAACTCCGAACAATTTCACTATAATCAACTGTGAATACAAATATCCCTTCCAAGTTTTATAACTAAAAACTTGAAATATTAAGAAATTGAAAGAATACAAGAATACCTCAATTTGAGTGAAAACTCAAATTATCTCACCACCTAGAACCTCAAAATTAATTAAAGTCTTCAAGCAATTAATTAACCCGGAAAAATGATGACAATTTGTGAATAAACTTTCACAAAAAAACCCTCTCAATTTACTGTCACTTTTTCTCTACCGAAGCACTGTCAATACAATGCTCATTCTGAAAAATACTCACAGTTGCTATTTTGTGTGATATTCAATATGGCATGAATAAGTCATATATATATTAATAATATGATGACTTTAATTTGGATTGGGATTGTACCCAACAATATTCCAAGCTGCTTTATTCCTAAATCAAGTCACCTTCGAAAATTACTAAACTGCCATCCCAAATCCAATGTTACTTCTGAAAATTCAATTCCTTTCCAATTTCAGAACATACATACCAAAATAAAAAAATTCCTACTTTAAATAGGATAATCTCATGGGTTTGGATCCCACAAACCCAACAATCTCCCCCTCCAAATCCATGAGAGGGGGCTTTCACCGTGACCCCGTCACTTGGAGTCCATCCCGACCAACTCCTTGCAAAACTCCAGTTTATCGCGAGTTACAACCTTTGTCAACATGTCTGAAGGGTTCTCGTCGGTATGAACTTTCTTTATTTTCATCAATTCCTTTTCCATCACTTCTCGAAGCCAGTGATAACGAACATCAATGTGTTTGGTACGATTATGATACGTGGCATTTTTGGTCAAGTCAATTGCACTTTGACTGTCACAATAAACCACATATTCATCCTGTGTCAAACCCAACTCTTGGAGAAACCGTTTCAACCATAACATCTCCTTGCCTGCTTCCGTAGCGGCGATGTATTCTGACTCAGTTGTAGACAAGGCAACACACTTCTGCAACTTGGACTGCCATGATACAGCTCCCCCTGTAAAAATAAATAAATACCCTGAAGTAGACTTCTTCTCTTCAGAACCTGCCATGTCTGCATCTGTAAAACCCTCCAAGACTGGACTCGAACCACCAAACCCCAAACACAAACCGGAAGTAGCTTTCAAGTATCTGAGAATCCACTTAACTGCTTCCTAATGTTCTCTACCAGGATTTGACAAATACCTGCTCACAACGCCAACTGCATAAGCAATATCTGGCCGTGTACAAACCATCGCATACATAAGACTCCCTACAGCAGAGGAGTAAGGAACTGCTGACATATCATCTCTCCCTTCCTTAGTAGAAGGACACATGCGCTTTGTCAACTTAATATGATTGGCCAGTGGTGTGCTAACTGGCTTAGCATCACCCATGTTGAACCTTGCAAGCACTCGTTCAACATACTTCTCTTGTGACAACCACAACCTTTTAGCTTTTCTGTCACGAGCAATCTTCATGCCCAAAATCTGCTTAGCCGGGCCTAAGTCCTTCATATCAAAGGACTTGAATAACTCACCTTTGAGCCTGCGAATCATATTACCATCTTGCCCAACTATCAACATATCATCTACATATAACAACAAAATAACGAAGTTATTATCCGAAAACTTTTTAACATACACACAATGATTTGCAATTGTTCTGCTGTAACCTTGATCCATCATGAATGAATCAAATTTCATGTACCACTGCCTTGGGGCTTGTTTCAGGCCGTACAAACTTTTCTTCAACCTGCAAACCAAGTGCTCTTTCCCTTTAACTTCAAATCCCTCTGGTTGCTCCATGTAGATTTCCTCCTTCAAATCACCATGAAGGAATGCAGTTTTTACATCTAGTTGCTCATGCTCAAGATCCATACTAGCTACTAACCCCAACACTGCTCGAATAGAGGTCATTTTTACAACCGGAGAAAAAATCTCATCGAAATCAATACCTTGCTTTTGAGCAAAACCCTTGACCACCAATCGAGCCTTGTACTTCACTAGTTTTTCTCCATCCTTTTTCAGCTTAAACACCCATTTATTCTTCAATGCTTTCCTGCCCTTCGGAAGTGTAGTCAGCTCATAAGTGTGATTCTTGTGCAACGAATCCATCTGATCCCGCATTGCTCTCAGCCAATTATTCTTCTCCTTATGAGCCTTAACTTCCTGAAAAGTTTCTGGTTCTCCCTCCTCAGCAACTAAAAGATATTCAGACGAAGGATACCTGACTGATGGCACATGTTCTCTCGTAGATCTTCTTAGCTGAGGTTCTTCAATATCAAGTTGAGGGGGCTGCTCCCCCTGCTCAACACTCTCTGCATCTGATCCATTACCATCGTGCAACTCTGTATCAGTCACATCTTCATTCTGACTTTCTTCTTCAACTGTGGCATTCTATAATGGCGAAGGAACTCCGCTGAGGTCTGGAACTTTATTTTCCCTAGGTTGTGTAACTTTATCAAAATCCTCATAATTCTGGTGCTCATGAAACACCACGTCTCTGCTTCTGAACAATTTTCTCTGAACTGGATCCCATAACCTGTACCCAAATTCTGCATCTCCATAGCCAACAAACACACATGGAGTAGATTTGTCATCAAGCTTCGATCGTTGTTCCTTGGGAATATGTGCAAAAGCCTTGCACCCAAATACCCTCAAATAAGAATAGGACACATCCTTACCACTCCAAACCTTCTCTGGAATCTGAAAGTCCAACGGTGCTGATGGAGATCTATTAATCAGGTAGCAAGCGGTACGAACAGCTTCACTCCAGAATGACTTAGGCAGCTTAGCCATTCTCAAAATACATCGGACTCGCTCAATAATAGTGCGGTTCATTCTCTCAGCCACACCATTATGCTGTGGGGTGCCAGGAACTGTCTGCTCATGTCGAATACCGTGTTTCACACAATATGCTCCAAACTCCTTTGAAGTGTATTCCCCTCCGTTGTCACTGCGAAGACACTTCAATAATTTTCCAGTCTCTCTTTCAACCATAGCATGGAAACTCTGAAAATGCTGGAATACCTGGTCTTTTGTTTTCAACAAAAACACCCACACCTTACGTGAAACATCATCAATAAAAGTAACAAAATATCTATTGCCACCTAATGACTCAACCTCAATGGGACCACATACATCAGAATATACTCTCTCAAGTAACTCAGATTTTCTTTTAGAGGAACTGCTAAAAGAAACTCTATTCTGCTTACCAAACAAACAATAATCACAAGGGTTTAGTACAGTATCTTTAGCAAAAGGAATGAGGGACCTCTTTGCTAACATCTGCAACCCTTTCTCACTCATATGCCCAAGCCTTTTATGCCACAGATTCGGTGAAGATTCATCTTCAATTGCATTCAACTCATTAGAACACACCTTCACATGAGTTTTGTATAATGAGCAACAAGCAGTACCTCTAGCGACTACCATAGTACCCTTGGTAAGCTTCCACTTTCCGCTGCCGAAGTGATTCTCATAGCCTTCCTTGTCCAAGGCCATACCAGAAATTAAGTTGAGGCGCAAATCTGGAACATGTCTCACATCCCTCAAAGTAATAGTGCAGCCTATATCTGTCTGTATGCAAACATCACCAATTCCAACAATCTTGGACTGATCAGTGTTACCCATCCTCACAAACCCAAAGTCTCCGGCTTTGTACGTGGTGAAGAATTCTCTCTTGGGAGTAGCGTGATACGAAGCACCTGTATCAATAACCCAATCAATCTTCTGATCAACAACATGTAAGCATTCTTCTTCCCCGAATGAAAGAAGCACAACATCCTCAGTAACTGTAGCTGCAATATTCTTCTCCTCAACTTTTCCTTGTTCACCAGTTTTCTGCTTGGCTAACTAGATCTTGCAATTTCTTTTGAAGTGACCCTCCTTGTTGCAATGAAAACACCTGTATGTAGCACCTTCTCTTGTCTTTGACTTGCTCCTATGATTTCTGGAATTTTTGCTTTTACTGCGATTCAAATTTCCCTTGTGAGATCCCCTGAAGTTACTTCTACCCCTGTTCTCTGCCACAAGTGTTTGTGTCTCAAAATTCAAACCCTGCTCCTTTCGTCTTGTTTCCTCGTTGTGTATGCTGTCCTTGACCATCTGCATGGTTATCTTTCCTTCCGGAGCTGAATTGCTTAGTGACACAACTAAAGTTTCCCAACTGTTAGGCAATGAACTGAGAAGCAACAATGCCTGAATCTCATCCTCAAGATTCAACTTCATGGTAGACAACTGGTTCACCAATCCCTGGAACTCACTCATATGCTCGGATACACTGCTACCATCTTTATACTTCAGGTTCACAATCTTTCGAATCACAAAGGTTTTATTCTGAGCATTATTTTTCTCGTACATGGACTCTAATGTAGTCCATAGTGTATAAGCATCTGTTTCCTGCGAAATATGGTGGAACACACTTTGATCGATCCACTGTCTGATGTGACCGATCGTTTTTCTATTCATTTTTTTCCAATCAGCCTTAGTCTTGTCCACTGGCTTTTTTCCCTTAAGCTCCAGTGGATCATACAAATCCTTGCAGTAAAGGATGTCTTCCATTCTAGGCTTCCATATCAAAAAATTAGATGATGTCAATTTAATCATTACGCCACTTGATTCATCCATTTAATTTATCAAAGACCAACCGCGCAAAGAACCTTGCTCTGATACCACTTTGTTGGAAAAACTCCTCCAATTATAACTGTCTTTGAAAAACTAAATAAACTAGAAAATAATATCACAATAATAAACCAAACACAAGACACCAAATTTTACGTGGAAAACCCTCTAAAATTAAGAGGTAAAAACCACGGGTCGAACTCCGAACAATTTTACTATAATCAACTGTGAATACAAATATCCCTTCCAAGTTTTATAACTAAAAACTTGAAATATTAAGAAATTGAAAGAATACAAGAATACCTCAATTTGAGTGAAAACTCAAATTATCTCACCACCTAGAACCTCAGAATTAATTAAAGTCTTCAAGCAATTAATTAACCCGAAAAAATGATGACAATTTGTGAATAAACTTTCACAAAAAAACCCTCTCAATTTACTCTCACTTTTTCTCAACCGAAGCACTGTCAATACAATGCTCCTTCTGAAAAATACTCACAGTTGCTATTTTGTGTGATATTCAATATAGCATGAATAAGTCATATATATATTAATAATATGATGACTTCAATTTGGATTGGGATTGTACCCAACAGTATTCCAAGCTGCTTTATTCCTAAATCAAGTCACCTTCGAAAATTACTAAACTGCCATCCCAAATCCAATGTTACTTCTGAAAATTCAATTCCTTTCCAATTTCAGAACATACATACCAAAATAAAAAAATTCCTATTTTAAATAGGATAATCTCATGAGTTTGGATCCCACAAACCCAACACGTCCCCCGTCCCCCCTAGTAGGGATTGGCTTGACATTCAGCAACTTTCACTTTCAATTGGTTATTCTGCCCTTCCCCACTTGGTTGAAAAAGAAGGATCATTCTTTATAGCTAGAGCTGCTGTTTCCGGCTTATATTCTCAATTCATAATCAATATTTTGTTAGTTTTGTAGGGCATCTGCAGAATTACACTCTATTTAAGCTAGTAAGAGTAGGTATAGGGAAATACACTGCACAAGTTCTAAAGCATTGATAAACACCCATCTCATGCAATTTCTAGGAATTTTTATACTTCCCTGAAAGGCTACAAGGAAAAAGCATCATCAACCTGCAGACCACCTTTCTAATTTTAGAGTGGTCAGGCTACTCGAATTGTTACCGAAAGAAGAAGCGTATTTTCTTTACATTTATCAAACATGAGGTGAAACTAGATGTTATGGTCTGAACACTGCATCAGATTCGCACAAAAGTAATCAAGTTGAAGCAAAACGGTTGTAGTCTTGTGGAGTTGAGTGGAATTCCTCAACTAGCAGCTGCTTTAACTGTTGGGAAAAATAAACTCCCAAATATTGTTGTCTTTGATAAATTAAATGAATAAAATATCAGTATATGCCAAATAGATTAAATTCGCAGTTCCACCAAAATAATAACCACTACAGGAAATAATGAGTAGAAAATATGCAACCACGAGACACCAAGATTTTACATGAAAAACCATCTAAAACTAAGAGGTAAAAATCACAGAACGATCTCCGAAAAATTAATTATAATATTCTGAGAGAATACAAAGATATCTTAATTTGAGTACAAACTCAAATTACTTCACCACAATAACTATGTGATGGAACCCAAATAAAATACCATTTTATTTGAACTATATTTCTCTCTCTATTTTTCTTAAGCTTTAAAAAAACTTTCTTCCACATCCACCCTTTCTCTTTTTCTCTCTTGGATGGGTTTTCTCCCGATTGGTGTTTTTGTTTCTTTCCATTTGGCTTCTTTTTATAGCCACAAATATGAGGTGAGAGAAAACATGGGAAAGTCACATGGGCAATGGCATTCCTCATCTCCAAAACCCCCCAACTTTGTCTCCTAAATGGGTGAGGAGAATTCTTTGGGCGGGCGGAACCAACTATCTCCCCCTTCGAACCCATTAGAGGAGGTATTCACCATGACCCTGTTAGTTGGAGTCGATTCCTGTATCAAATCCAACTTTTGAAGAAACCACAACATTTCGTTGTCAACTCAGTAGTAGACATAGCAATACATTTCTGCAACTTGGACTGCCATAACACGGCTCCCCCTGCAAAAGTAAACAATACCCCGAAGTGGACTTCTTCTCTTCGAAACCTGCTATATCTGCTTCTGTATAACCTAGCAAGACTGAATTTACACATCAAACCACAACTCCTCACTTGGAGTTAATCCCAACGAAGCCTTGACTCAACTCAAGCTTCTTGGAATTTTCAACTTTCTTCATGTTCGACTTTATCTCATCGGCATGGTTGTTCTTGATGGGAGGATCTAACTCAAACTTGACAGATTTTTGCTTGTCAAATTTTTTCACAACCGCTTTATACCCTGACTGCGAGCTATCACTTTCCGTCTTCACTTTTGGTACCCATTTAAAGCGAAGAGCTTTCTTCTCATGGTTCTCATGCAAGGCTTTTCTTCCATCTTGCATGGCTTTGTACCACATCCTTTTGCATTTTGCTCCCCCATCATCAACACCCTCTACATGCACCTGCATCGTGTAAAGAGTGCCTATCTTCTTTTCTCTAGTCACCACTAGAGACCCTTTAGTGAGCTTCCACTGACCTTCACCAAAGAAAATGTTATAACCATTCTCATCAAGCTTATCAGTAGACATCAAATTAAGGCGGATATCCAGAACATGTCTGATTTCTCTAAGTATCAACATGCCACCATTGTTAGGTTTCAGATAAATATCTCCAATACCGATAACCTTGGATGCACTACTATTTTCCATCCGTACATAGCCAAAATCACCACTAGTGTAGGATGTGAAGATCTCACCACGCGAAGTAGCATGGAACGAAGCATCCGAATCAATAACCCACTCATTAACTTGGCACTTGGGTTTACCATCACTAACAATGGCTACATCAACGTCGGATAGATACATAATCGAATTCTTATCCTCATCTTTTTTCCTAGACTGTTCATTCTTTAAGAATCTACACTCTCGCCTTATATGGCCAGGTCTCTGGCAGTGAAAACAAATGATCTCTTTTCCTTTCAACCGTCTCCTGGATTTGTTATCTTCAAGAAAGCTCTTCTCTCTGTTTTCGCTGTTACTCTGTGCGACGAAAACTTGTGTTTGTGTCTCAAAATTCACAACTTGCTCCTTTCGTCTTGTCTCCTCATTATGGAGACTGTCCTTGACCATCTGCATAGTTAGCTTTCCTTCTGGATCAGAATTACTCAGAGACACCACCAAAGTCTCCCAGCTATTTGGCAACGAACTGAGAAGCAAAAGAGCCTGAATCTCATCATCAAGATTCAACTTCATAGTGGACAACTGGTTTACCAAACCTTGAAACTCACTCATATGCTCCGACACACTGCTCCTGTCTTTGTACTTCACGTTCACAATTTTTTGAATCACAAAAGTTTTATTTTGTGCATTCTTCTTTTCGTACATAGACTCTAGTGTTGTCCATAAAGTGTGAAGCATCTGTCTCCTGCGAAACATGGTGGAACACACTTTGATCAATCCACTGCCGGATGTAACTGTAGGGATTTCGGCACATAAAAGTAGCGGAATTTAAAATTTTCAAAACAATTTCCGAAACCCTAAAACAGGATCCATGCGAAAACATATTAATTCAGAGGTTCAGATTTGTTTTACCGATTAACCGAGCTTGAATGGAGACGATGAAAATTCTGGAACAGTTTCGAATCTTCAACGCAATCCAACGGAACTGCGTCTCTATGGTATCCACACGAACGCCCCGTGAATTGTCACACGATCTGTAGCAAAGAGAGCTGCGGTACTAGCCGTCAAGATCTGGATTTTCTAAAGTTTTTCTCTCTAGTCTCTCTCTAAAAGCGGCTAGGGTTTTGGTTTTTGATTCTTACTCTAAAACGGCTGATATATCATATATATATATATAGCAGTCAAAAAGAATTAACCAAAACCTAATCTAATTAGAAAAGTAAAATCCGAATTTATATATATTATATCTTAATTAAGTCTTAATTAATATACATATATACAAATTATCCTATTAATTTAAATTCGTAATTTAAATACTATCAATCATATTGACATATTTAAATCCTTACAAATTAAATTAATTCTCTTTTAATTACGTTCTAAGTGTGTGACCCTATAGGTTATTATTATGTTGGTAATAAATTTAAAATCATATTATAAAATTATAAACAGTGAGCGACATCTAGTAATGTATCACTGCTACCTAAGTAATAATAAGATCGGTAATTCGATGCAACCTTTTCGTGATCAATGTTTTAATGTAATTTAATTCTTTTAACCTTGACATCCTAGATTGAACTCGAGGCATGGAATGTGTCATACTCTTCATGATTTAATCTGAGTTTTCTTGATCAATGAGTATACTATATGAAACAAATCACTATTTGAGCATGACCATGTATTTCATAGTCCTACTTAATCAAGAGGCTTATGGATATCACCCCTAATATATAGGAGAGTTAAATTCCATCTAGATCACTCACATTCCTCACACGATTCATGATGTACCCAATAATCACCTTTATTGTCCACCCTATTAAAGGTGACCTTTGATGATATCAAAGTACATAAATTCTTGTGTAGTAATATAGTGATTTCAGGTCGGAGAATCATTACATCATTGTCACTATGAGAATTACTTATGACACTTTGCATAATGCTCCACGTAGAATTCTCATGATGGGTCTGTCTAGTACATTGTTCTTTAACATGTACTTATGCATTGACTCAATATCTCATATATTTATGACCAATGAGATTTGGCCATCAGTCAATTCACATACTAGTCTCAATGTATCATTGTTGTCCCAGTAACAATGATACTCGACTAGGGACATTTAAGAGCAATGATACTAATTGTAATTATATGATCTCATGTTCAAGTCACATACTGAAGCTATGTAATTTGTATCACTATTCTAAGGACTTTTATTATGTTTACATTTATATAACGTAGTAAATAAAACCATAATAAAATAATTCATTTATTTAATCAAATATAATATCAAAAATGTTAAGCAATTACATCAAAAAATTGGCCTATAGGGAATAAACTCTAACAGTGACCAATAGTCTTTCTGTTCATCTTTTTTCAATCAGCGTCAAATTTAGCCGCGGGCTTCTTTCCCTCGAGCTCCTAATGGATCATACAAATCCTTGCAATAAAGGATATCCTCCATTCTGGGCTTCCAGATCAAAAAATTTGAAGATGTCAATTTAATCATGGCTCTGACTGATTCCTCCATAAAATTTATCAAAAACAACCAATCAAATAACCTTAGCTCTGATACCAGTTGTTGGAAAAAATCACCTCCCAAATACTGTTGTCTTTGATAAATTAAATGAATTAAATATCAGTATATGTCAAACAGATTAAATCTGCAGTTCCACCAAAATAATAACCACTGTAGAAAATATCCAATCACGAGATATCAAGATTTTACGTAAAAAACCCTCTAAAACTAAGAGGTAAAACACCATTTTATTTGAACCATATTTCTCTCTCTATTTTTCTTAAGCTTTAAAAAAAAACCTTTCTTCCACCCTTTCTCTTTTTCTCTCTCGGATGGGTTTTCTCCCAATTGGTGTGTTTGTTTCTTTGGCTTCCTTTTATAGCCACAAATATGAGGTGAGAGAAAACATGGGAAAGTCACATGCAATGGCATTCCTTATCTCCAAAACCTCCCAACTTTGTCTCCTAAATGGGTGAGGAGAATTCTTTGGGCGAGCGGAACCAACATTAACTTCTTTCTCGGCTGCATCATCCAGATCCTCTGCCATAACCAAACTCATCCCGCTTTCCTGCAGATAAAGACTTGTATTCATCAATTGAAATTTCGGTCCCTTGTGTTTTTATTACACCATTAACTCCTTTACACACAAAGTTTCTGTTCTTGTGATTACAGAGAAGATTGAGTTTCACAGTTACCTTTAGAATCCTCTTCCCTTGGTAACATTGGTGCCCTCAAGACGAACTACAACTGGTACTTTTAAAGCAACCTAGAACACAATTCAAATTATATAAATATATTTATATATTTAATATTTTAATATGTGGTGTTTCCTGCCGCACCTGAATCTCCATTTTTTCAAATTTGACGAACTAAGCGGAACTGTATACCGCAAAAAAAAGCCCTTATTCTTGCAAGAGTTCTCCTCGCGCCCACAATTTCTCACAATAGTGGTGAAGAAATGTTGATTTAACCCGTTATTACCCGCAAAAAGAATGAATAAATTTGGATAAAATGTCACGTGAATTCTAACTCAATCTTTTACACCCGATGTATCGTACTATCTCAACCAGGTCATCTTAAGAAAATATTGCTATATCGGAAGGAGGGAAGGCGCACTACAACTAACATAACGATCAAAAAGGTTAGCTAGCTAGGCTAGTGTGCAACGGCATTCTCCGATAGGGGCTCGCTTCTTCAAGCTCTGCCCAACCTATACACGGTGTTGCTCACTTTATCTCAGCCACTAGTGGCTTATGTAGTGGTCCACATTCTCCGTGTCCCGTGTCACACAATCGAATCCCCGCATCCGAATCCTTACTTCTTAGATGAATTCTAATTTAGCTAGAAAACTAATTTAATAATAGAAGTGTGGAACCAACACCAAAATCACATTTATACTTTTAAATATATACTACCTCCGTCCCATAATAAGTGCTTTTTTACCTTAAATCACACATACCAATACACAAGCTAAAATGACAAAAATACCCTTAATATACTTTGTTTGAGACTTTTTTTTATTGCATTTTGGTCTCTCTTTCTCTTTCCTCAACCTTTCAACTTCCCAATAAATACGCAATAAATATCATTGGTTGCATAAGGGCACATATGAAAAAATATTGTAAAAATTGTATTGAAATTCTAACATATCACTTATTTTGGAAAAAAATGTTAAGCCTAAAAAAACACTTATTGTGGGACGGAGTAGTAGTAGATATGAATTTTTTTTGGTTAGTTGCGGTTTAAAACAAAAATGATTTCCCTTTTCCTATTATTAGAGATATAAATGTTTTTATGGGCATCACATAAAAAAAGAAAGAAAAAAGCTCTCAATGAAGTTGATAGAACCAAAAAACTTGAGGTTTTTTTTCCTATTAGAGATATATAGGAATTTTGATCGACTGATTTAAAAACAAAAAGGACCTTCATTTTCTTTTCGAGATATGAATGTTTCTTAAACTAAACAAAAAAAGTTTAACCAAATTATTTGTGAAACCAAGTTTGTGATTTTAATTATCTAGTAGATTTGGATTTGTGCTGGGCTGTTGTTTATATGAAATATATTTTACCCATAGAACCTTTTAATTTCTCAACTTTATGTGGGGTACGTACTCCTACTTGTCAAGTAAACATTAAGCTTGCTATTCTCATCTATTTGATATGGATTTCTCATTATTTTATGAACAGAATCCTAGTTCTAAAAGATCTTTCTGCCCCATGAATATATGTTTTTTAAAATATGATCTATTTCCCCTTCCAACAGAATGTAGAAGATTCTCCATCAAAACTTATCTCCTCCTGTTCGGATATAATCCACCAACCCCTACATGGACAGAAGGCCTTGGCCGATAGGAGCTTACCGGGCCCAATGGGCCGAAGCCAAGATCGGAGTAGCAGAGTTCGGGATCGGGTATCTGAGCTCTTTGGGCCAGAACCCAGACCCAGCTGGTATTATCCGGATCGGGCATCCTAGTCCTATGAGACCGGGGCCCAGACTAACATAATGATGATCGGGATCGGACTACCAAGCCCTTCGGGCCGGAGTCTAGACCGAATAGGTAATGATCGGGATCGGACTACCGAGCCCTTCGGGACGGGATTCAGACCACTTTCTAAGGCCCATATCGAAGGTTATTTCTCGGATAGAGCCCGGGGCAATAAGGAGTCTAAAGGATTAAGGGTTTTAACCCTAATCCTATCTCAATACCAACTCTTATAAGGCAAGTGGTTGGATAACCACCAACTTGTACTTTTAAAGGAGATTGTGTTGGACCCAAAACAATGGTAACTGCCATATTTAGGAGTCCTAACTCGACTGGGACATGGATTCTAGAGGCGGTGAGAATGACTATAAATACAAGGCTTGACCTAATGGTAACAGATAATATTCACTTGAGCACTATATACTATTGCCTCCATTGTTAACCTTGTGACCAGCCTGTACTTATTCTCACACCGGAGCTATCACCCGGTGGCCCCAGCCGTCAAGCTTCGTTTGTGACTTGTTATTATGCAGGTTTGAGCGCGTGGATTTGGTGATTGGACGCGACGACAAAACTTGGCGTTAACATTGGCGCTAGAAGGAGGGGCCTTAGTGCCTTAATCAATCACGTTTGTACTTTTTCGGTAGAAAGGATATGGCCAGTAAGGACAATGGACCTTCAAACCAGGAAAAGGCCAAGACCCACCCGACGACCCTAGTAAGGGCATCGGTCAAAGATAGATTGGGACCTAGCAAACAGGAGGGCAATTCGGTGTAGGTCCAGTCGGCACAAAGGCAGCTGTTCGTCCCCAGTCAACATACTCCGATCCCTCAGCACACCAACGTAGAAGACAACCAGTCTCGGGCTTATGAATGACGGGATAAGGATCGGGTGGAGAACAGCAAGGACCAGCGTCAGTTTATTCTGTTGACCAAAATACAGCAGAATAAGGACGCCATGCTGGCCTTGCATCTCCAGCAAGAAGAATTGGAGTTACAGATGGCTAAGGTGGCTGGAGAACAGGAGGCCTCTTCGAAGAAACGCAGGCATCAGAGCCGATCCAGAACAGAACAAGGTGAGACGGGAAAGAACAGAAGCCGATACAAAAGCCATTCTCTGGAAAGGAGGAGCCAAAGAAGGAGTCGTTCCCCCGAACGAAGATCTGAACGCCTGGGCCGATCGGGATAGAGGGAGAAAATTGGATCTCCCGAATATGAGGGGGACATGCGCAGACCTTCCTCCAGTAAGGAAGATACCGACCCCCTCGCTCGACGAGTCGCGGAGTTGGAGAAGCTTCTGGCTGCGAAAAATTAGGTAAGAACACCCTCGAGCTGCCACAGTTCGCCCTTCTCGCCCGAGATCAATCAAGTCACTACTGACCCAAAGAAGAAAATGCCCCCGATGGAGACATACGACGGAATGGGAGACCCGTATGACCATTCGGACGGATATGATAGGTTGATGACATATTATGGGCATTCGGACGCAGCAAAGTGTCATATGTTTGCAACCACCTTGAAGAAGAGTGCCAGAGAGTGGATGGGAACTTTGGCATCGGGAACAATTACTTCATGGAACGATCTTTTGAAAAAATTCCACGCTAGGTTCGGAAGCAACAGGAGAAGGGGAAAGATCACAGCTTCCCTCATGCAAGTGAAACAACGTTCGGACGAGACTCTCGGCACCTACGTCAAGAGGTTTCGGGAAGCTGTAGGATCGGTGGCAGAATTGAATTCACCGCAAGACTTGGGATTCTTCACAACGGGTCTGGATATGGGGAGGTCAAATAAGTTGATGAAAGACCTAGTGATCAACCCACCCTCGGACTTGACTGAAGCCTTTCACCGGGCCGAAGGATTCATTGCCATTGAAGAGGCCATGGGAAATTTCAAGCCACCTTTACACGACAAGTCTAGGGACAGAGATAAGCCGAACAACCAACGATCGGACAATAATCAGGGGAGATCGGATAATCAAGGAAAAAAAACTATAACAGTAGGGGATCGGGCAGTGGCCGACCACCCTTCCCGGGCAGAAGTGTCAACAAAGTTTTCACTCCCCTCAACACCAATCGAGATAGAATATTGGAAGACATCAAGGACAAACCCTTCTATGAGCCCTGCAGGACGAGGCCGAAACCTGGGAGGCGCAGTAAAAATAGGTATTGTAATTATCATCAGAATGCGGGCCATATGACAGAGGAATGCCTGGATCTAGGGGATCTCATCGAGAAGAACATTCAGAATGGGACGTCGGTTCAGTATGTGGCCGACAGGGAAAATACCGGAACTCAACCAAGGGAAGAAGACAGGACTCAGGCTCGAGAAACACAGCCGAATCAGAACTAGCCCGCTCGGGGGGTGATTGATGTTATTTCCGGAGGTTCGGTAGGGCGCGTGACTGGACGAAAGAGAAGCGAACATCTAGAGGCGGTCTTATCGGTTGTTGGGTCCACGACAAAAAAGGAAAGGGCTTTCCCGGGGGCAGTAATCTCTTTTTCCGATGAAGACTACCCTTCGAATCCCATAGAGTCACATGATGGGGCATTGGTGATAACAGCTCAGGTCGGACCAGTGGATATGAAGCGGATGATGGTAGACAACGGATCCTCGGTCGACATACTATATACACATGCCTATCAGAGGATGGACCTAGGGGGAAAGAAGATGAAACTGGGGGGAGAAGGACCATTGTACAGATTCAGTGGCGACCCGGTGCATGTGTCGGGCACCATCGAACTGTCGATTAGGTTTGGCACAGCTCCTCAACAAATGGAGGTTATGGTCAGATTCTTCGTTGTCCAGGTGGATTCGGCTTACAACGCCATATTGGGAAAACAGACCCTGGCAGCCTTGCAAGCAGTCACCTCCATACCTCATTTCAAGATCAAGTTGCCAACACCGAGCGGGATCAGGGAGGTAAAAGGCGACCTAGATATTGCCCATAGGTGTTATCGGAATACATTGATCTCTTCAGGAACCGGGGTAAGTAAGCAGAAGCAGACGATGGCTATCGAGATAGAGCTATTTACAGAAGGTAGCGCAGAACCACTTGCATTACCAGCCAAAGAAACAGAGGATATACAACTAATCTTGGGGAACGAAAGAAAAATGATAAAGATTGGCTCAGGATTGACAGAACCCTTCCGGACCGGGTTGATCGATCTGCTTTGGGCGTACGCGGATATCTTTGCATGGGTACCCAGTGATATGCCCGGGGTGGACAAGTCAGTAGCACTACACCGTCTGGAAGTGGATCCCAATAAGAGACCAGTTATACAGAAGAGAAGAATTTTTGCCTCGGAGAGGTAGAAAATCATCGATGAAGAGGTTGCTAAATTACTGGAGGCAGGGTTTATCTTCGAAATTGACTATCCGAAGTGGTTGGCAAACGTGGTGTTGGTTCAGAAACAAAATGGGAAATGAAGAATCTGCATTGATTACACAGACCTGAACAAGGCTTGCCCGAAAGATTTCTACCCTTTGCCCAACATTGATCAGTTGATTGATGCCACTTCAGGGTACGGACATATTGAGCTTCATGGATGCTTTCTCGGGATATCATCAAATCTCAATGGCCAAGGAGGATATCCCGAAGACGAGCTTCATCACGCATCGGGCCATTTATGCATATCGGAAGATGACCTTTGGACTGCTCAACGCAAGGGCCACTTATCAGCGAATGATGAACTATGTGTTTACAAAGCAGCTAGGCCGAAGCATGGAGGTCTACGTAGACGACATGATTGTAAAAAGCGTGTCATTCCGAGATCATCTAGTGGACCTGGAAAACTGCTTTGAAACGGTTCGAAAATACAAGCTTCGCCTGAACCCAACAAAGTGCACCTGCGGATTGGGATCAGGAAAGTTCCTGGGTTATCTGGTTAGCAAAAGGGGCATCGAGGCTAACCCGAAGAAGATCCAAGCGATACTAGATATGAAATCCTCAAAGTCGTACAAAGATGTGCAGAGGCTGACAGGTCGGATAGCGGTCCTTCAAAGGTTCGTATCAAAATCAGCGGAAAGGTGTTTGCCATTCTTCGACACTCTAAATGGGCCAAAAAATGAGAAGAGTTTCCAGTAGACCTCCGAGTGTGAAGACGCCTTCTAGGGGATCAGGCAATACTTGTCCTCGATACCTTTGCTGATGAAATCGATCCCCTCGGAGCCACTATATCTATACCTAGCCGCAAGCTCGATGGCGGTGGGGGCAGCACTGGTTCGGGAAAAAGCGGGAAAACAGTTTTCGGTCTACTATGTCAGCCACGTCCTTCGAGAAGCGGAAACCCGGTACCCTAACCTGGAGAAGTTCGCCTACGCTCTGATCATCGCGAGCCGGAAGCTTCGGCACTATTTCCAAGGTCGGCTGATGATAGTCTACACAGATCAACCATTGAAAAAAGTACTGCACAGGCCTGAAGTCTCGGGCAGGCTTGCCGCATGGGCAATGGAACTAACTTAATTCTCCTTAGAATACCATCCCCGGACGGCAATTAAGGGACAGGCCTTAGCGAATTTTATCATGGAGTGTTCTTTCACCGAACCAGATGTGGCTTCGGTCACCGAAGCTCGATCACTACAAACGGTCTGGACTCTCTACGTGGACGGGTCATCTACCTCAGACATTGTCGGAGCGGGGGTCATTCTGACTAGTCCCGAAGGGTTCCGGGTCCAACAGGCCATTAGGTTTTGATTCAAGGCCACCAACAACGAGGCCGAGTACGAAGCTATTTTGGCCGGACTTAGATTAGCCCGATGCCTAGAGGTACAAAAGATAGTGGTGTACAGCGATTCCCAGCTGGTGGTTAAATAGATATCGGGAGAGTATGAGACCCGAGGGACCCGAATGACAAAATACCTGGCAGAGGTAAAGGACGAACTCTCACACTTCGGGTCGTACAACTGTCTAGGGATCGATCGGACAGACAATACAGTAGCAGATTCCCTAGCCAAACTAGCCACAACTGAAGCAAGTTCTTTCACCGGATCAGTATACTTGGAAGTATTAGACAAACCTAGTATTCAAAGGACAGACGTATTGACCCTGGATCGGCTCGACTGTTGGTTTACGCCTTACATCACTTACTTGGCCGAGGGGATTCTGCCTTCGGATCGCATGTACGCTAGAAAAATCAAGCACAGGAGCTCTAACTTCATTCTTATTGATGGGGATCTGTACCGAAGGGCATTCACCTCTCCTTTACTAAAGTGTCTGACGCCTTCGGAGGCTGAGTACACACTGAGGGAAGTACATGAAGGAATCTGTGGGGATCACATGGGGGCCAAGTCATTGGCTTACAAAATTCTGAGGCAGGGATACTAGTGGCCGACCATCTTCCAGGAAGCAAAGGACTATGTCAAAAAATATCCTAAGTGTCAGTTATATAGTTCCATCCCACATCGACCTCCCGAGGAGTTGTATTCGGTCTTATCCCCGGTTTCATTTGCTATGTGGGGGGTTGATATCTTGGGACCATTACCGAAGGCCAAAGGGCAGACCACTTTCGTAATCGTCACAATCGACTACATGACAAAGTGGGTGGAAGCCAAACCGTTACAGAAGATTATCGAACAAGAATGCCTCAAGTTCTTTAAGGAGCATGTTGTCTACCGGTTCGGCATTCCGATGGTCTTGGTCTCGGATAATGGCAGACAATTTGTGGGGTCAAAGTTCAAAATTTTCCTAAAAGAGTTAGGCATCCAACACAGAAAGACTTCAGTGGCCCACCCCCAATCCAATGGACAGGTAGAAGTCACCAACAGGATCCTGCTCACAGGAATTAAAAGAAGGTTGGATGAATTAAAGGGAAGATGGCCCGAAGAGCTGCTCAGCGTCCTATGGGTGTATCGGACTACCCAAAGGACCACAATAGGGGACTCACCGTTCAGACTGGCCTATGGAACCGATGCACTAATACCCGTTGAGATCGGATCACCAACACTTCGGATCAGTCAGTACCAAGAATTATACAATGATGATGGTTTACGATTGAATTTAGATCTGTTGGATGAGGTTCGGGATTCAGCATCGATAAGACTAGCTATATACCAGAAGAGAACGACCCGACACTACAATCAGAATGTGAAGCAAAGGAGGTTTGGGGTCGGGGACCTGGTTCTTCGGGAAGCAGAGGCATCTACCCCCCAGAACACGGGTAAGTTAATGCCGAACTGGGAGGGACCTTATAAAGTGACGGAAGTGCCGAAGCCTGGTACCTATCGGCTTCGAGCAATGGATGGCACAGACATAAAAAATACATGGCATGCTGGAAAACTTAAAAAATATTATTAGTAAGAGTTATGTAATTATTTACTTCTGTTAATGTAAGCTGCTTTATACATCAATAAAATAAAATGGATTTCTCTTCGCAAAATTTTTTGATCTTCATTTATATTCTAAAAGTCTACAAAACCCATCGGACTAGCGATGAACAGATCCGATCAGAATAGTTACAAAATAACTTGAACTGATCGGACAAAGTTACACGCAGATCCGATCAGGCAAAGTTACAAAAGAAATAAAGACGACAAAAAATTACAAGTGAAATCCTAAACTACGGATCAGGAGCCACGCCATCAGCATCATCTCCGGTATCGGACTCATCATCGGAGGAGTCTAGGATAGCAGCATCAAGCCCAGCAGCCGTCATCTTCGCCTGAGCCCGCTCCTTATAAGCTCCATAGCCTTCGGCGAATTGACCCATAATGGTATCGCGGAGCTTAGCCGATTCCTGATACTCTTGCGCACCCCACTGCTTGGCTTCAGAACATTCTACCCCCAGAGCTGTATTTTCCCTCATCAGCACCAGGTGTTGGGCGTGCATTTCAGAAATTTGGCTCTAGAGGATCAGAAGTGCGTTCTGCTGATCCAGATCCTTCTCTTTCAGAAGAGCCCTCTCCTCGATGAGCTGTTTATTATAGACGTCAAGGGGAACGAACTCCTTCTGCAGATTATGATGGAGCCTCTGGTGTTCGTTGGTTTGACGTTCGGCGAAGGCCACCTTAGTACGGGTATCGGCATAATCTTCCTTCTCCTTGGCCAAATCAGCCGATAACCCCCGAACATCCGCCCCGAGCATTTCCACCTCGGCGCGAAGCTGAGCCTCCTTCCGGGTAGCCTTGACGACAGGGGGGATAGCTCGGGCCAGAATGGCGTTAGCCTGTATCGAGGAAAAAGAAACAGGTTAATAATGGTCAGGCAGATATTCAGAGGATACAAGCTAAAACTTTCGGGAATACCTGACTCTGGGCTTTGATATACGACACCATCAAGGCTTCGGCAGAATACCCTTTGAATCGGGCATCATCAGCAGGAAGCTTGAAGTAGTCCAAGCGGTCAAAAGGGAAAGCTTCCGAAGGGCTCTTCGGCCAAAATGATTGGGTCGGAGACCGTTCGGAAGGACCGGCTTGGGCAGACGGGCCGACAGCGGCAGAGGGCACGACCTCAGGAGTATGCGGGGCAGCATCCGGCTGGACCTCGACCATTTGAAGGTCGGGCTCATCTACAAGTTTTTGCTTCTTGGGGCGAGGCCTCAGAGTTTCTTCCTCGGTCTCCTCAGGATCCCCAAGAACTGAAACTGGGGGAGGTGGCAGAAGAGTCAGCTTCGGGGTGGCCGGTTTCGGAAGAGACGATTTAGAGGATCCCTTGGAAAGAGCCCTCTTCTTGCCTTTCTTCAACTGGGCCACCTTCTCAGCGGCAGTCATCTTCGTGACATTCTTTGGCTCGGTAGGAGAGGAGTCGGCTGAAAGCTCAGAAATTGGGATTGTCTCCCTTTCGGCCGCACCATCCCCGAGGGGTAAAAGGATTGGACCGGACCGAACGGGGAGGGGGGTAAAAGACTCATCCGCACCCTTCGGCTTGAAGATGGTCACTGCAGAAACAAGTAGACCCATCAGAAAATTAGAAAAACAAATCAGAAACTAATGCTCGAAAGGAAAAGAGGTCGGGATAGAATACTTACATCCGTGCCTATACAGCCAGGCCTCATTGGCTAAAGTATCTAGGCTCCACATGGTCTTCTTCACCTTCCGATAGAAGGCTCGGAACTCGTCCCTTCGGTTGGTGGGGAAGGTGGTGACTTTCACAATTGGATCTTCGGGGGTGGCCCAGTTCGGGAGAAGTTGAAGGTCGGTCCCCTTGACGAAGATCCACTGATTGTGTCAACCCTTGTTGCTTGAGGGAGTCTTGGCAAAGGTGGCTCAGCCGGAGACACGGTTCAGTTGACGAAAGCCGGGCTCTTTGGATTTGCCGACCGAGAACAATACGAAGAAAAAATCAAGACCAGGGGCGATCCCTAGTTCTTGGCAGATAGCTATAAAGCTTACCAAGTGGATATACGAGTTCGGCACAAGTTGTGCGAACTCGATCCCCACAAAGTAGAGAAAAGACACGATAAACTCGTGAAGGGGGAAGCGGACACCGTACCTCAGGGCATAAGTGGGGATGGCCACCCATTTGCCTTCAGGGCGCCAAAACATTCTCTCTTCGGCCCTGGGTACCCGAAGCTTATACTTTTGGGGGATATTGAAAAGGGCTCGGGCGTCAGAAATCTGGGACGGAGTAATGGTAGATAGACCGGATCCGTGCCTTGGTTCCATCAGCAGTGTCACCGGTGGGAGCTTCCGGTAAATCGACCGGCACCAAATCGGTGCTGGCGATGGTGACGGTGGCGGCCATTTCAGCAGAAGTAGGAGTGACCTCAGTGGTGGGGGTCAAGTCGGTGGTAGAAGCAGCTGGAAGGATGCCGGAATCAGCCATTAGAACAAAAAGTCGGTGGAAATGAGGTGATCTGGGGTGGTAAAAAGCCTGATTGGAGTAAGAGAAGTCTCTCGCCGGAAGTCGTGCTCACCGGAAAGTCTTTTGAAATGAGCTTAGAGAAAGAGAGTTCGTAAAAGTAACTGTCGTGGGGTGGGGAGGTATTTATACTGATGCTGTACGAATCTCAATAGGCGGCTAGTAATGACGTTGGGCCGTTCATTTCTTGTGTATCGTGTACTGCATTAATTAGGTCGGTTGGATATCTAGGTATCTCTTCAAATCTCTCATTAAATATCTCATTAAAGGCTTGCTATAATGAGAGACTAGGGGGCAATGTTCGGATATAATCCACCGACCCCTACATGGACAGAAGGCCTGGGCCGATAGGAGCTTACCGGGCCCAATGGGCCGAAGCCAGGATTGGAGTAGCAGAGTTCGGGATCGGGTATCTGAGCACTTTGGGCCAAAACCCAGACCCAGCTGGTATTATCCGGATCGGGCATCCTAGTCCCATGAGACCGGGGCCCAGACCAACATAATGATGATCGGGATCGGACTACCAAGCCCTTCGGGCCGGAGTCTAGACCGAATAGGTAATGATCGGGATCGGACTACCGAGCCCTTCGGGACGGGGTTCAGACCACTTTGTAAGGCCCATATCGAAGGTTATTTCTCGGATAGAGCCCGGGGCAATAAGGAGTCTAAAGGATTAAGGGTTTTAACCCTAATCCTATCTCAATACCAACTCTTATAAGGCAAGTGGTAGGATAACCACCAACTTGTACTTTTAAAGGAGATTGCGTTGGACCCAAAACAATGGTAACTGCCATGTTTAGGAGTCCTAACTCGACTGGGACATGGACTCTAGAGGCGGTGAGAATAACTATAAATACAAGGTTTGACCTAATGGTAACAGGTAATATTCACTTGAGCACTATACACTATTGCCTCCATTGTTAACCTTGTGACCAGCCTGTACTTATTCTCACACCGGAGCTATCACCCGGCGGCCCCATCCTTCAAGTTTCGTTTGTGACTTGTTATTGTGCAGGTTTGAGCGCGTGAATTTGATAATTGGACGCGCCGACAAAACTTGACGTTAACATTATATGTGTCTCTATTTTCACAATCTCTGGGTCAATTTTTAAAGACTCATACAGTGGATACCCGGTTTGCGTAGGTCTTTCTTGCCATTGTCTGAGACATGGCTTTGGATCGATTGGCTAGGATAAGAGCATATATTATCATATAATATATGTGTGTATATGTATTTACACTCCCTTCATCCCATAACAATTGCAACCTTTGACACAGCACACATATTAAGGATTTATGTTGACTCTTGGTTAAATCTCCGGAATGCCCGAGTTTAAAAATGGAGTCAAAATTTGAAATTGCTTAAAATACAACTACTAGTTGAATTTTTGCATGACAATGGTGGGACCATATGTACGTTAAAGAATTAAGTGTGTGGAACCATTAAGGGTAATTTGGATAATTAATCTAGTAAAAAAAATTAGAAGAAAGAATTTTTCAAACAACGAGGAACTACCGAAAAAGGAATGCGTTACGATTATTATGGGACGGTGGGAGTTGATGTTTAGCCACATGTTCAGTAAATAGATAGATATATATACATTGATGATATTTCTTTTCATGATCCCCTTTATTCTTGGTGTATTTGTGGCATCGAAACCGGTAATATGTGAACTCTTGGGCAGCTGATGATGGTAATATATATATATATATATATATATATATATTTCAGAGCTGTAAACACGTACGAGAGCTGCTGGGTCAGTATTGCAACGTACTTAATGGAAGATGTTCCGGTACTAGCCACTATTAAGTTGGGAGGAGGTCCTCGATCTCTATTGTTTTCAAGTCTCTCCCATCAAAATTCGATCGAGGAATTCATCACAAGTTCGGAGACAAGAAGATGGTGGTGATCAAAGCCTAATTAGTCAAGAAGAGAAAGGAAGGAAGGTCTTTTTTTAGCTTAAACTCCCTCGGAGAAATTAACACACAGGCCTCTACTGTTAATTTGCACATCTTTAGACTACATTCTACATTTCATTACTTTAGTAGTGAATTCATATCATCATGTTGCCAAGGCATAGCCTGCATTTGACGAATATTCAATGACATTGTCCGTCCTTTGGCAGACCAAAATTTTGAGAATGCTAGCTACCACTAGTTCAAGTTTCTTTATTTTATATTTGATGCATTTGATAGTCTACGGAAGCAAGCTTGACTTCCTTAATAAGACTCTATTTCCTTCCTATTTGGGGAGAGACAAAAATTGATTCCTCGTTTTTGGCCCAATTGTAGAAGCTTTTTTTCCTCGTTTACATCCTCCCGCCTTTTTTTTTCCTAATAAAGTAGTATATTATATTACTAACGCAGGTATGAGTCAAAAATGATGTACTTATTCATCAATAAATAACAAAAAAGATGTAGTTGTAGTTGTGGTTGTTGGTTGTTGGTTGTTGAGGAAGCACAAAGGCGGAACTAACAAATGGAAGTTAGTAGTAATAGTAGTAGTAGTAATCATCATCCAATGTTAAGAGGAGGGAGAAGAGATGATGAGTCCAAGAGGTACAAGCATGGTTTTTCTACATCTCAAATCCAAACACTGTCTTCCATTTGTGAAGCTTTCATCCCTCCCCTGCCACCCAATGCCTTGGCCATTAATCAACACCACTCACCTGATCATCTTCTCACTTTCTCCAAACTTTCAGCCTCTCAATCTCCAATCCCAGATGAGGTATTTTGTTTATGGGTCCTCTTAACATGTGCCCTAAGGGTATATGCTAAACACACAGTTCAAGAGAATATTCTCTTGAATTGTGTGCATATTCTCTTGATTTCTGCATTTGCACCAAGTTCAAGGGAATAAGCACACAATTCAAGAAAATCTTCCCTTAAACTGTGTGCTTAGCATGTGCCCGTAGGGCACATGTTAAGAAATTCCTTTATTTACTTATCAAGATTTTACTACCCCCTTCATTTTGACTTTTACAAGTCAATTTGCGTAATCCTTTTTAGTTTTACGAGTTACAAATATGAATAATGCTATAAACACGGATCAGGATCCTCTCCAGTCTCCGTTTAAAGGTTGAGATTTAAAATTATTAGATCTAAAGTAAGCTGTCACCTCATTTAAAAGTCACTAACCTAACTCTAACTCTAACCACCTCATTTAATAATCACTAACCTAACTCTAGTCACCTCATTTAAAAATCAATAACCTGACTCATGTCATTAATTTAATATAATACTAATATATTATTATTAATAATGCCATTATTAGTACTTTGTTATGTCTCTCATTGTTTTTTTAAATAATTATTTTATTATTATTAATTTTTTTTAATATTATGTTTTCTTCTTCTATTTTTGGTGCGAAAGTTATGAACATATTTTGTCTAAATATTTATTGAGTGGAGCTTTGTGATGAACATTTTATCATGTTATATAAGGTTATAAAGCACAAAAAAAGAAGAAGAATAAAATAGAAATTATAATTTGTAATTTACTCAATTTTTTTTACTTAACTACATGTAATCCAAACTTACACATGGCAACCTACAATTTTGAGTTAAATTACATATAAAATAATATTTTTTTTCTTGCTACGTTCATTAATTAAATGACCGGTAAAAACTAATTTTCGTTTAAGTTATTTCATACCAAAAACTAATTAATTACTGAACTCATTCCACTGTCCCCTCACACGTCTCTTCTTTCTTTTTCGGCACATTATATTAAGTTGGATAGTTTAGTGTAGGGGTGTAAACGGATATATACGAATTCGGATACAGTAGTATCCGTATCCGTTTATTTGCGGATACCTTTAAATCGAATACGAATAATATTCACTTTTTTTCGAATACGGATGCGGACGAATACGAATTTTTCGGTTACTATTTATAGTCCTAATTATAACTAGAGTAAAAAAATAATGAGTTTTAAAATATAGTTTATTAAGGAATGAATGTTAATTTATTTATTTTTAATAAATATTTAAATACAATAATCAATGTTCTTAATTACAATTCGAATAATTTTTCATCACTTTTGAAATTCTAAATTTCAATACTACTTATTAATGTTTAGATGTCCAATATTGTAGTGTGTATGAATATTTATAATTTATAATTAGATTCAAAAGTTTACATTAAATATTTAATTATTTTTTCTCAAATACTTGATTAAAATTTTAATAATATGTTTATGTGAACTTTTATTTTTAATTTATCCTCACTACATAGATTACAATTTACACAGTTATAAAAAGTTTATTTTATTTTATTATATTTATGGAGAGTGCGAGTTATAATGTATATGTGACAACTGACAACTAGTTAATCCAACTTCATCCAAAATTTACTTTGGACTTGCTTTAAATATTTGGACTTCTAATTTTTAAATAATTGGGCAAAAGAAAGTGATAAATAATCCTTCAACATTACGCCTGCTTCACGTGATAAAATGTTACATAACCCTTCAACATTACGCCTGCTTTCACTAGTAATATGGTCACTAGTTCGTTAAATTTCAGAAACACCAGAAACATATATGTAATCTTATGTATGAATAAAATACTTATTCTCAGCACTAATCCGCACAACTTACAGGACCAGCAGTAGTACGGTCAAGAGTGATAGCAAAGTACATCTCATTCACAAGTGAAACCTTTTCACACAAGTAAACCTGCAATAAAGCAGAAACACTAGATTAACTAACGAGAGAAAAGTGCGCTTCCAAGATTAACAAAACTGGAACCTCAAACCAAAAAAGAATAGAAAACTATTATATCAGGATTTAAGACAATTTTAAATTGACTAACAACCAGGATCAAATTTTGAACGCATACGATTATATTGACTATTATCAGCTGAAAGTCATATGATATGAGCATAACATTATCATCCTCCTACTGTTTCTCTACTCACCGACCCCATTGTTATATCAATTGAATTTCATTTTTCTTCAGTTAGTCAAGATCAAATATCTTCAAAAAGGAACATCGGCTCTAACATTTCTGTCGCCATTTACCAAAATGACCGTCAAATTAATCAATCTAAAATCTAAATCTTCAGTACAGTGTGAATTAGTGATGCACCCTAATTTTAATGACCTACACCATTACTTTCATTAGTATTATAAAATAGCAGGTTGAACTATATTAATTTGATTCAAATCCATGAAGCATGATCTCTGATGATCGTATCATGTCCATGTATACAAAAGTCAAATTTGTAACTCTAGCATTTTGTGAGGCAACAAAGTTAACAAATATAGTTGGAAAGAAATAACAAACCAACCTTGCTGACAACTTTTCCTTGGGGCCCACTTTGTTTAGTGACAAGTGTTTGACCAAGCATCTTCCCTAAATAACAAGAAATACAAGGTCACGCCATTATACTAGCATATCATCGATTCAAAGATTCTCATGCATGATCGGTAATATTGCCAACTATTTTGCAAATATAAAAAAAAGGTCATGCATGTTGCATTAATTTGTGCATCAAAGTCAAACATTTGCCTGAGATTAGCACGTCCAAATAAACTATTTTAGATGTCACAAATTTGCACACATTAAATTGCAATAAAGATTTCCTTTCAGCTCCTACAAAGTGTCTAGATACCAAATTTTATAAATAATCGATCAGTATTTAAATTCGTGTCAGAAGCAAGCTTCATCACAATCATACAAATGATCTCTTTTCCTTTCAACTTTCTCCTGGATTTGTTATCTTCAAGAGAGCTCTTCTCTCTGTTTCTGTCGTTACTCTATGCGACGAAAACTTGTGTTTGTGTCTCAAAATTCACAACTTGCTCCTTTCGTCTTGTCTCCTCATTATGGAGACTGTCTTTGACCATCTGCATAGTCAGCTTTCCTTCCGGAGCAGAATTACTCAGAGACACCACCAAAGTCTCTCAGCTATTTGGCAACGAACTGAGAAGCAAAAGAGCCTGAATCTCATCATCAAGATTCAACTTCATAGTGGACAACTGGTTTACCAAACCTTGAAACTCACTCGTGTACTCCGACACACTGCTCCCGTCTTTGTACTTCACGTTCACAATTTTTCGAATCGCAAAAGTTTTATTTTGTGCATTCTTCTTTTCGTACATAGACTCTAGTGTTGTCCATAAAGTGTGAAGCATCTGTCTCCTGCGAAACATGGTGGAACACACTTTGATCAATCCACTGCCGGATGTAACTGTAGGGATTTCGGCACATAAAAGCAGCGGAATTTAAAATTTTTAAAATAATTTCCGAAACCCTAAAACAGGATCCATGCGAAAACATATTAATTCAAAGGTTTAGATTTGTTTTAACGATTATCCGAGCTTGAATGGAAACGATAAAAATTCTGGAACAGCTTCGAATCTTCAACGCAATCCAACGGAACTGCACCTCTACGGTATCCACACGAACGCCCCACGAATCATCACACGATCTGCAGCAAAGAGAGCTGCAATACTAGCTGCCAAGATCTGGATTTTCTGAAGCTTTTCTCTCTATTCTCTCTCTAAAAGCGGCTAGGGTTTTGGTTTTTGATTCTTACTCTAAAACGGCTGATATATCATATATATATATATATATATATATATAGCAGTCAAAAAGAATTAAGCAAAACCTAATCCAATTAAAAAAATAAAATTCGAATTTATATATATTGTATCTTAATTAAGTCTTAATTAATATATATATACAAATTATCTTATTAATTTAAATTCGTAATTTAAATACTATCAATCATATTGACATATTTAAATTCTTACAAATTAAATTAATTTTCTTTTAATTACGTTCTAAGTGTGTGACCCTATAGGTTATTATTATGTTGGCAATAAATTTAAAATCATATTATAAAACTATAAACAGTGAGCGGCATCTAGTAATGCATCACTGCTACCCAAGTAATAATAAGATCGGTGATTCGATGCAACCTTTTGGTGATCAATGTTTCAATGTAATTTAATCCTTTTAACCTTGACATCCTAGATTGAACTCGAGGCATGGAATGTGTCATACTCTTCATGATTTAATCTGAGTTTTCTTGATCAATGAGTAGACTATATGAAACAAATCACTATTTGTGCATAGCCATGCATTTCATAATCCTACTCAATCAAGAGGCTTATGGATATCACCCCTAATATATAGGAGGGTTAAATTTCATCTAGATCACTCATATTCCTCACACGATTTATGATATACCCAATAATCACCTTTATTGTCCACCATATTAAAGGTGACCTTTGATGATATCAAAGTACATAAATTCTCGTGTAGTAATATAGTGATTTCAGGTCGGAGAATCATTACATCATTGTCACTATGAGAATTGCTTATGACACTTTGCATAATGCTCCACGTAGAATTCTCATGATAGGTCTGTCCAGTACATTGTTCTCTAACATGTACCTATGCATTAACTCAATATCTCATATATTTATAACCAATGAGATTTAACCATCAGTCAATCTATATACTAGTCTCAATGTATCATTGTTGTCCCATTAACAATGATACTCGACTAGGGACATTTAAGAGCAATGATACTAATTGTAATTATATGATCTCATGTTCAAGTCACATACTTGAAGCTATATCATTTGTATCACTATTCTAAGGACTTTTATTATGTTTACATTTATATAACGCAGTAAATAAAACCATAATAAAATAATTCATTTATTCAATCAAATATAATATCAAAAATGTTAAGCAATTACATCAAAGAATTG
Organism: Panax stipuleanatus; assembly: GCA_020205555.1. NCBI lineage: Eukaryota > Viridiplantae > Streptophyta > Magnoliopsida > Apiales > Araliaceae > Panax > Panax stipuleanatus. Next base: position 166,694,769 of record CM035115.1, read on the forward strand.
GCCTCTAGGGCATAAATAACAGTGACCAATAGTCTTTCTGTTCATCTTTTTCCAATCAGCCTCAGATTTAGCCGCGGGCTTCTTTCCTTATAGCTCCAATGGATCATACAAATCCTTGCAATAAAGGATATCCTCCATTCTGGGCTTCCAGGTCGAAAAATTTGAAGATGTCAATTTAATCATGGCTCCTACTGATTACTCCATAAAATTTATCAAAAACAACCAAGCAAATAACCTTAGCTCTGATACCAGTTGTTGGGAAAAATCACCTCCCAAATATTGTAGTCTTTGATAAATTAAATGAATAAAATATCAGTATATGCCAAACAGATTAAATCCGCAATTCTACCAAAATAATAACCACTGTAGGAAATAATAAGTAGAAAATATCCAATCACGAGACACCAAGATTTTACGTGAAAATCCCTCTAAAACTAAGAGGTAAAACACCATTTTATTTGAACCATATTTCTCTCCCTATTTTTGTTAAGCTTAAAAAAAAACTTTCTTCAACCCTTTCTCTTTTTCTCTCTCGGATGGGTTTTCTCCCAATTGGTGTGTTTGTTTCTTTGGCTTCCTTTTATAGCCACAAATATGAGGTGAGAGAAAACATGGGAAAGTCACATGCAATGGCAACCTCCCACCTTTGTCTCCTAAATGGGTGAGGAGAATTCTTTGGGCGGGCGGAACAAACATTAACTGCTTTCTCGGCTGCATCATCCAGATCCTCTGCCGTAACCAAACTCATCCCGCTTTCCTGCAGATAAAGACTTGTATTCATCAATTGAAATTTCGGTCCCTTGTGTTTTTATTACACCATTAACTCCTTTACACACAAAGTTTCTGTTCTTGTGATTACAGAGAAGATTGAGTTTCACAGTTACCTTTAGAATCCTCTTCCCTTGGTCAACATTGGCGCCCTCAAGACGAACTACAACTGGTACTTTTAAAGCAACCTAGAACACAAATTACCTTTCAAATTATATAAATATATTTTAATATGTGGTGTTTCCTGCCGCACCTGAATCTCTATTTTTTTCAAATTTGACGAACTAAGCGGAACTGTATACCGCAAAAAAGCCCTTATTCTTGCAAGAGTTCTCCTCGCGCCCACAATTTCTCGCAATAGTGCTGAAGAAATGTTGATTTAACCCGTTATTACCCGCAAAAAGAATGAATAAATTTGGATAAAATGTCACGTGAATTCTAACTCAATCTTTTACACCCGATGTATCGTACTATCTCAACCAGGTCATCTTAAGAAAATATTGCTATATCGGAAGGAGGGAAGGCGCACTACAACTAACATAACGATCAAAAAGGTTAGCTAGCTAGGCTAGTGTGCAACGGCATTCTCCGATAGGGGCTCGCTTCTTCAAGCTCCGCCCAACCTATACACAGTGTTAGCTCACTTTTATCTCAACCACTAGTGGCTTATGTAGTGGTCCACATTCTTCGTGTCCCGTGTCACACAACCGAATCCCCACATCCGAATCCTTACTTCTTAGATGAATTCTAATTTAGCTAGAAAACTAATTTAATAATAGAAGTGTGGAACCAACACCAAAATCACATTTATACTTTTAAATATATAGTAGATATGAATTTTTTTTGGTTAGTTTCGGTTTAAAACAAAAATGATCTCCCTTTTCCTATTATTAGAGATATAAATGTTTTTATGGGCATCACATAAAAAAAGAAAGAAAAAAGCTCTCAATGAAGTTGATAGAACCAAAAAACTTGAGGTTTTTTTTTCCTATTAGAGATATATAGGAATTTTGAATGACTGATTTAAAAACAAAAAGGACCTTCATTTTCTTTTCGAGATATGAATGTTTCTTAAACTAAAAAAAAAGTTTAACCAAATTATTTGTGAAACCAAGTTTGTGATTTTAATTATCTGGTAGATTTGGATTTGGATTTGTGCTGGGCTGTTGTTTATATGAAATATATTTTACCCATAGAACCTTTTAATTTCTCAACTTTATGTGGGGTACTCCTACTTGTCAAGTAAACAGTAAGCTTGTTATTCCCATCTATTTGATATGGATTTCTCATTATTTTATGAACAGAATCCTAGTTCTAAAAGATCTTTCTGCCCCATGAATATATTCTTTTTAAAATATGATCTATTTCCCCTTCCAACAGAATGTAGAAGATTCTCCATCAAAACTTATCTCCTCCCATATGTATCTCTATCTTCACAATCTCTGGGTCAATTTTTAAAGACTCATACAGGGGATACCCGGTTTGGTATGTTTTGCGTAGGTCTTTCTTGCCATTGTCTGAGACATGGTTTTGGATCGATTGGCTAGGATAAGAGCATATATTATCATATCATATGTGTGTGTATATGTATTATACACTCCCTTCATCCCATAACAATTGCAACCTTTGACACAGCACACATATTAAGGATTTATGTTGACTCTTGGTTAAATCTCCAGAATGCCCGAGCTTAAAAATGGAGTCAAAATTTGAAATTGCTTAAAATACACCTTATGTACGTTAAAGAATTAAGTGTGGTAATATGTGAACTCTTGGGCAGCTGATGATGGTAATATATATATATATATATATATATATATATATATGTATATATAAACACGTACGAGAGCTGCTGGGTCAGTATTGCAACGTACTTAATGGAAGATGTTCCGGTACTAGCCTACTATTAAGTTGGGAGGAGGTCCTCGATCTCTATTGTTTTCAAGTCTCTCCCATCAAAATTCGATCGAGGAATTCATCACAAGTTCGGAGACAAGAAGATGGTGGTGATCAAAGCCTAATTAGTCAAGAAGAGAAAGGAAGGAAGGTCTTTTTTTAGCTTAAACTCCCTCGGAGAAATTAACACACAGGCCTCTACTGTTAATTTGCACATCTTTAGACTACATTCTACATTTCATTACTTTAGTAGTGAATTCATATCATCATGTTGCCAAGGCATAGCCTGCATTTGACGAATATTCAATGACATTGTCCGTCCTTTGGCAGACCAAAATTTTGAGAATGCTAGCTACCACTAGTTCAAGTTTCTTTATTTTATATTTGATGCATTTGATAGTCTACGGAAGCAAGCTTGACTTCCTTAATAAGACTCTATTTCCTTCCTATTTGGGGAGAGACAAAAATTGATTCCTCGTTTTTGGCCCAATTGTAGAAGCTTTTTTTCCTCGTTTACATCCTCCCGCCTTTTTTTTTCCTAATAAAGTAGTATATTATATTTTACTAACGCAGGTATGAGTCAAAAATGATGTACTTATTCATCAATAAATAACAAAAAAAATGTACTTGTAGTTGTTGGTTGTTGAGGAAGCACAAAGGCGGAACTAACAAATTAAGCAGAAAAAATGGAAGTTAGTAGTAATAGTAGTAGTCGTAATCATCATCCATTGTTAAGAGGAGGGAGAAGAGATGATGAGTCCAAGAGGTACAAGCATGGCTTTTCTACATCTCAAATCCAAACACTGTCTTCCATTTGTGAAGCTTTCATCCCTCCCCTGCCACCCAATGCCTTGGCCATTAATCAACACCACTCACCTGATCATGATCTTCTCACTTTCTCCAAACTTTCAGCCTCTCAATCTCCAATCCCAGATGAGGTATTTTATTTATTTATCAAGATTTTACTACCCCCTTCATTTTGACTTTCACAAGTCAATTTGCGTAACACTTTTTAGTTTTACGAGTTACAAATATGAATAATGTTATAAACACGGATCAGGATCCTCTCCCGTCTCCATTTAAATGTTGAGATTTTAAATTATTAGATCTAAAGTAAGCTGCCACCTCATTTAAAAGTCACTAACCTAACTTTAACTCTAACCACCTTATTTAATAGTCACTAACTTAACTCTAGCCACCTCATTTAAAAACTACTCATGTCATTAATTTAATATAATACTAATATATTATTATTAATAATGCCATTATTAGCACTTTGTTATGTCTCTCATTGTTTTTTAAATAATTATTTTATTATTATTATTTTTTTTTAATATTATGTTTTCTTCTTCTATTTTTGGTGCGAAAGTTATGTACATATTTTGTCTAAATATTTATTGAGTGGAGCTTTGTGATGAACATTTTATCATATTATATAAGGTTATGAAGCACAAAAAAAGAAGAAGAATAAAATAGAAATTATAATTTGTAATTTACTCAATTTTTTTTACTTGACTACATATAATCCAAACTTACACATGGCAACCTACAATTTTGAGTTAAACTACATATAAAATAATATATTTTTTCTTGCTACGTTCATTAATTAAATGACCGGTAAAAACTAATTTTCGTTTAAGTTATTTCATACCAAAAACTAATTAATTACTGAACTCATTCCACTGTCCCCTCACACGTCTCTTCTTTCTTTTTTTCGGCACATTATATTAAGTTGGATAGTTTAGTTTAGGGGTGTAAACGGATATATACGAATTCGGATACAGTAATATTCATATCCGTTTATTTACGGATACTTTTGAACCGAATACGAATAATGTCTACTTTTTTTCGAATACGGATGCGGACGAATACGGATTTTTCGGTTACCATTTATAGTCCTAATTATAACTAGAGTAAAAAAATAATGAGTCTTAAAATATAATTTATTAATGAATGAATGTTAATTTATTTATTTTTAATAAATATTTAAATACAATAATCAATGTTCTTAATTACAATTCAAATAATTTTTCATCATTTTTGAAATTCTAAATTTCAATACTACTTATTAATGTTTAGATGTCCAATATTGTAGTGTGGATGAATATTTATAATTTATAATTAGATTCAAAAGTTTACATTAAATATTTAATTATTTTTTCTCAAATACTTGATTAAAATTTTAATAATATGTTTATGGGAACTTTTATTTTTAATTTATCCTCACTGCATAGATTACAATTTACATAGTTATAAAAAATTTATTTTATTTTATTATATTTATGAGAGTGCGAGTTATGATGTATATGTGGCAACTGACAACTAGTTAATCCAACTTCATCCAAAATTTATTTTGGACTTGCTTTAAATATTTAGACTTCTAATTTTTAAATAATTGGGGAAATGAAAGTGATAAATAATCCCTCCACCCGAAAATTCATAAACGTGAATTAATTATTCAATCCCCTTCTAGATTAATTCTAAATTAATTCGAACTTAACACATTTTAACAATAAAATTATATTGCTCATTGTTCCCGTCTCCCAATATTGCAAGTAAGTTTTGAAAGTAAAAAATTTATAACAAACTAATAACTATAGTTTTGTTCTTCTAGTATATAATTTTCTTGGTAAATGATACATTTTAGATATTTTAACTTTATAATAATAAAAATTTATTAACTATATTTAAATCAATTTATTTCAGTTTATTAATATTAAAATAAAAGTGTTATTTCCTACTTTTTAAAAGTGAAATGATATATTTTTAAAATAATTTTCGTATGATAGTGAAAACTAATTATTATATAAGGAATGTCACTTTAAAAAAATTATTTTGCTTATTATATAATATATAAGTTATTTAGATACGAATTTCGAATACGGATCCGAATCCGGATATTCGTTATTCGTCGGATATATTTACGGTCGAATGTTAAACGAATACGAATACGCCTATATCCGTATTTATATCCGTATTTATATCCGTTTATTTGTAGATACTTTTAAATCGAATACGGATATATCTATTTTTTTTTTTTGAATACGAATAATATCCGTTTTTTTTAATACAGATGCGGACGAATACGAATTTATGAATTTTTCGATTACCATTTACAGGCCTAATTTAGTGCATGAGTGATAGGCAATTCACCAAGTTAGCACTGTTAGGACGGTACGTTAGAAACCCAATTAGGAACAAGGGTATATATAACCATATATATATATTAGTTTTTGGTATGACTAGGAGAAGAAAATATAATATTAAAAAAATTAATAGTAATAATAATAATAAAATAATTATTAAAAAAATAATGAGAAACATAACAAAGTGCTCATAATAATAATAATAATAATATATTAGTATTATATTAAATTAAATTAATGGCAAGAGTTAGGTTAGTGGTTTTTAAATGAGGTGGCTAGAGTTAGGTTAGTGACTTTTAAATGAGATGATTAGAGTTAGAGTTAGATTAGTAACTTTTAAATGAGGTGACAGCTTCAAGGCCTTAGATTTAATAATTTTAAATCCGAAGACTATATTGAAAAAATTTGTTTATCAATATGCTGACGTGGAATATACCACGTCAATAAATTACTCCCTCCATTCCTAATTATTTGACGTTTTAGAGCTTTGCACAACTATTAAGAAAGTTAAAACTCCTATATTAATTTCACTAAAATTACTATGTATTACCAAAAATACCCTTGCATAGATAAATTAAAAGTTAAACTGTAGATGATAAAGATGAGAGAAATATTGTTAGAGGATAAAGAAAATATACGAATTATAAGAGAGAGAGAGAGTATACCATTAAGATATTAAAAGAGGGAGAAAAAATAGTCTTGAAAAAGTAAGAGAGTATTAAATATTTAGGGGTAATTTAGGAAGTAATGTAATCAATATCTTCTAAAAATCTACAAACGTCAAATAAAGAAGAACAAAATTTGTTCTCTAAAATGTCAAATAAATAGGGATGGAGAGAGTATAAAATAGTTGTAGAATAAATTGTGTCAATAGCATTACTCTACAAATATTATATGCTCAAGTGCTTATACTAAATTATGTATCAATTTTAAATTTTGGGATTTCGCAAAAAAGTCAAAATATAAATTAGAGTAGAGATCCTCTTGGGGGGAAAAGTAATAATTTTTTTGATGGGTTTTCTTTATCTTGAATGCTGGATATATATATATATATATATATATATATATATATATATATATATATATATAGGTTGCAGAGACAATGGTGAAGAGGATTTTACCTGAAGCTGTGATCTTGGTAAGCATAGTTCTGAAGCTTCTTTCAACCAGATTGGGATCTTTATTGCTTTGCGGGTTTGTTTGTTTAGATTGGAGCTGGCCATTTATTCACAAGTTTTCAGAATTAGCCTTGAACCAGAGAGAGAAGATTCTCCAAAAATGGTCTAGCCAGACTTTTTTGGTTCCAATTAGAGTGGTATTTGTTGTGCTTAAAGTTTTTTGCTGCTACACAACTTACTCTTGGGTAAGTATCGTCTCAACCCTCATCTTAATTTCCTTGTTTTGTACATTATCTTATTTTTGCTATAATTAATTACTTAAAAGTTATTAGCAACTTTAGTTGGTCACCCTTTAATATGTCAAGCTTTGTCATTTCCTTTATTTTTTGGACATTGAAGGAAATGATTGAACGATGTGACAATATCAGTTTCTGAGGGAATATATATATATATATATATATATATATATATATATATGGGATTGCATCCATGGCAACCGGTTGCTACAGCACTATTCTCAGCACCAAGCTCTTAGCCGTAGATTTAGTAAATGAATGGCTGAGATCAACTTTGTAATATACCAAGCCGCTACTACAAGTAGCGGCTTAGAGAAAATTTAAAAAGTCAAATTTGTGGGCCCCTTAAACTGAAAAAGTAACTTTTTGAATAGTGTGAGCAACTACAAGTAGCGGCTTGTGTAGTAAACTTATCCCAAAACTAAGTCACTTTCATTATTAATAGTAATAATAAATTCTAATAATAAAAATAATATTAATATAATCAATTGTTTGATTTAATAAATAAATTTATAAATAATATTAATTGAATTTAATGTAATAATAATAATAATAATTACTATTATTATTATTATAATTACTATTATTATTATGATTATTATTATTTTTTTAAACTCCCAACCGCTACATATAGTAATAATAATAATAATTTAATTTAATTATTATAATAATAATAATAATTATTATTATTATTATTATTTAATTATAAAATAATTTTTTAATATATTACAACCACTTTGTCAGATTTTATTTACTTTGATTAATTATGGATGGGTGCACTTGAAAATTAAATTATTATTATTATTAATACTATTATTTTAATAATAATAATTAAATTAAATTATTATTATTATTACTATGTGTAGCGGTTGGGGGATTAAAAAAATAATAATAATAATAACTCATGTCACTTTTATTATATTAGTTTGCTATAATAAATTCTTATAATAATATTAATAATATTAATTGTTTTATTTAATAAATAAGATTATAAATAATATTAATTAAATTTAATGTAATAATAATAATATATTGTTATTCTTTTTATTATTACTATTATTATTATTATTATTACTATTATTATTACTATTATTATTTTTTTAATCCCCCAACCGCTACACATAGTAACAATAGTAATAATTTAATTTAATTATTATTATTATTATTATAGTAATAATAATAATAATACTTTAATTATAAAATAATTACTCACCTTGGAGCGGTAGTTTTTTCAATTTGGTTAAAGTTATTATTATTATTATTATTATTATTAATACTAATTTGATATTATAATAATAATAATAATAATATATTATTATTGTTTTTATTATTATTAATACTATTATTATTATTTTAATTCTTCAATTGCTACACATAGTAATAATAGTAATACTTTAATTTAATTATTATTATTATAATAATAGTATTAATAATGAAAGTGATAAGTGGACTAGAGAGGCTGAATTTGACGAAACAGTGACTAGCTGCTATGCACAGTGATAATGAACAAATAGTGCCAGCCGCAACAGGGACTAGCAGTTGTGCACTGTTTTAAGTTATGACTTTTAATTTGGGATAAATTTTCATAAGCCGCTAGTCCTTGTACTGGTTGATTTCCTTTTTTTTCCCCTCCTGTTTCGTTCCTAATGTAGTCCCAAATTGAAAGTCATGTCCCAAATTGAAAGTCATAACTTAAACTAAATTAAAAAAACTAAAGTCCCAACTGAGTAAGTATTTTATAATTATATTATTATTATTATTATTAATACTATTATTATAATAATAATAATTAAATTAAATTATTACTATTATTACTATGTGTAGCGGTTGGGGAATTAAAAAATTAATAATAGTATTAATAATAATAAAAACAATAACAATATATTATTATTATAATAATAATAATATCAAATTAGTATTAATAATAATAATAATTATAATAATAACTTTAACCAAATTGAAAAAACTACCGCTCCAAGGTGAGTAATTTTTTTATAATTAAATTATTATTATTATTATTAATACTATTACTATAATAATAATAATAATTAAATTAAATTATTACTATTATTACTATGTGTAGCGGTTGGGGGATTAAAAAAATAATAATAGTATTAATAATAATAATAATACTAATAATAATAGTAATAATAATAATAATAATAGTAATAATAAAAAGAATAACAATATATTATTATTATTATTACATTAAATTTAATTAATATTATTTATAATCTTATTTATTAAATAAAACAATTAATATTATTATTATTATTATAAGAATTTATTATAACAAACTAATACAATAAAAGTGACATGAGTTATTATTATTATTTTTTTTTAATCCCCCAACCGCTACACATAGTAATAATAATAATAATTTAATTTTATTATTATGATTATAATAATAGTATTAATAATAATAATAATTTAATTTTCAAGTGCACCCAACCATAATTAATCAAAGTAAATAAAATCTGACAAAGTGGTTGTAATATATTAAAAAAACATTTTATAATTAAATAATAATAATAATTATTATTATTATTATTATTATAATTAAATTAAATTATTATTATTATTACTATGTGTAGCGGTTGGGGTTTAAAAAAATAATAATAATCATAATAATAATAATAGTAATTATAATAAAAAAAAATAACAATGTATTATTATAATTATTATTAATACATTAAATTTAATTAATATTATTTATAAATTTATTTATTAAATCAAACAATTGATTATATTAATATTATTTTTATTATTAGAATTTATTATTACTATTAATAATGAAAGTGACTTAGTTTTGGGGGACAAGTTTACTACACAAGTCGCTACTTGTAGTTGCTCACACTATTCAAAAAATTACTTTTTCAGTTTAAGGGGCCCACAAATTTGACTTTTTAAATTTTCACAAAACCTCTACTTGTAGTTGCGGCTTGGTATATTACAAAGTTGATCTCAGCCATTTATTTACTAAATCTACGGCTAAGAACTTGATTGCTGGGAATAGTGTTGTAGCAACCGGTTGCCATGGATACAATCCCTATATATATAACACTTATTTATGTGTACATTTATACCTCTTTTTTGAGGAAAAAGTAGTAATTGCTCCATATGTTGGAAGAAGTCGGATATTAAGTTTGATTTGTTTTCTAAGAGGGTAATATTAATTTGCTGCAGACTGATGAAAATTCTAAAAATCCATCATGTGAAGCAATTGGATACCAGGTAGACAATGAAGAAAAACTGAGCAAACCCCCCCAGAAGGAGAGACCTCTTGAAAGGGGTATTATAGAAACCAAGGATGTTAATGACTTGACCTTATTAGAATCCCTCACCCAAAAAGGCCTAGAAGTCATAGAGGACAATTCAACCTATCGTATCAAATGTGATGTTGTCATTGTTGGTTCTGGTTGTGGAGGAGGAATTGCAGCTGCAGTTCTTGCAAGTTCTGGTCAAAAAGTTCTTGTTCTTGAGAAAGGGAACTATTTCGTGCCACAAGATTATCCCTCCATTGAAGGACCTTCATTGAATGAACTATATGAATCAGGTGGACTTTTATCAACAGTTGATGGAAGAGTGCAGATTAGAGCAGGATCAACAGTTGGAGGTGGCTCAGCCGTGAATTGGTCGGCTGCCCTTAGAACCCCGGATTTTGTCCTCAAGAATTGGGCTGTCGAGCAAAATCTACCAATATTTGGGAGCTCGGATTATCAAGATGCCATGAATGTTGTGAGTAAAAGAATTGGTGTTACAGAGAATTGTCCGGAGGAAGGATTTCAAAACCAAGTACTTAGAAAAGGGTGTGAAAATCTTGGTTTGAAAGTTGAGAGAGTTCCAAGGAATTCACCAGAAGATCACTATTGTGGTTCTTGTTCATATGGTTGCAAGACAGGAGATAAGAAAGGGGCTGATTCTACATGGTTAGTTGATGCTGTTGACAATGGGGCAGTAATCTTAACTGGTGTTAAAGCAGAGAAATTCATATTGGAGAAGAACGAGTATGGTGGGTCTAAAAAGAGATGCTTGGGAGTGATTGCAAATGCTGTAAATAAAAAAATAACAAAGAAGCTACAGATTGAGGCACGCGCAACAGTTTCTGCGTGTGGTGCTCTTTTGACACCCCCACTAATGATTTCTAGTGGCTTAAAGAACAAAAATATTGGCAGGAATCTTCATCTCCATCCTGTTTTATTAGCCTGGGGTTACTTTCCTGAATCAATTTCAACAACCAAAGGGAAATGTTACGAGGGAGGAATTCTCACTTCACTCCATAAGGTGGAGTCTGAAGAATCTAATGTTCAGGCTGTAGTAGAAGTTGCTGCATTAGGACCTGCTTCATTTGCTGCATTGGTACCATGGGTTTCAGGGCTTGATATGAAGGAAAGAATGACAAGATATGCAAGAACCGCAACTTTATTCGGATTGGTGAGGGATCAAAGTTCAGGGGAAGTGAAAACAGAAGGTAGGATTTCATATAACTTGAATAAGCAGGATGAAGAGAATCTTAAAATGGGGGTGAGGCGCGCTTTGAGGATCTTGATTGAGGCAGGAGCTGTTGAAGTGGGCACTTTTCGGAATGATGGGCAGAGGATGAAATGTGAAGGGATTAAAAGTGAGGATGTGAATGAGTTTTTGAACACGGTTGACGCGGTTGGAGGGCCCAGGTCTAGCGGAGAGCATTGGACTTTGTACTGCTCAGCGCACCAGATGGGGAGTTGCAAGATGGGTGCCACTGATGCAGACGGTGCAGTTGATGAGAATGGGGAAAGTTGGGAAGCAAAAGGTTTATTTGTTTGTGATGGCAGTTTGCTGCCTAGTGCAGTTGGGATCAATCCTATGATTACTATCTATTCAACTGCTTATTGCATCTCAAAAAAGCTAGCGGAGTCCTTGAAGAAAGCAAATTTTGAGATTTTGTATCCACCGGTTTAATTATAGTATTATATTGTTCGTGTGACGAGAGATCATCAATAATGCTATTTGTAATGTGATATGATGCTCTGCTGTGCTAAGGAATTCATAGTAATGAATAAATTAAATTCCTTTTCTCCCTCCTATCAACTTCATCATTTTAACTTCTGCCAAGGAATTCATTGTAATGTCTTGATTTATTCTGCCTCTCCCTCTTTTTAATTTCAGAAAATCTTATAGAACTACTTAAAAGCCGTCTCCCGTCCCCCTAGTAGGGATTGGCTTGACATTCAGCAACTTTCACTTTCAATTGGTTATTCCGCCCTTCCCCACTTGGTTGAAAAAGAAGGATCATTCTTTATAGCTAGAGCTGCTGTTTCCGGCTTATATTCTCAATTCATAATCAATATTTTGTTAATTTTGTAGGGCGTCTGCAGAATTACACTCTATTTAAGCTGGTAAGAGTAGGTATAGGGAAATACAATGCACAAGTTCTAAAGCATTGACAAACACCCATCTCATGCAATTTCTAGGAATTTGTATACTTCCCTGAAAGGCTACAAGGAAAAAGCATCATCAACCTGAAGACCACCTTTCTAATTTTAGAGTGGTCAGGCTACTCGAATTGTTACCGAAAGAAGAAGCGTATTTTCTTTACATTTATCAAGCATGAGGTGAAACTAGATGTTATGGTCTGAACACTGCATCAGATTCGCACAAAAGTAATCAAGTTGAAGCAAAACGGTTGTAGTCTTGTGGAGTTGAGTGGAATTCCTCAACTAGAAGCTGCTTTAACTGCTTTCTCGGCTGCATCATCCAGATCCTCTGCCGTAACCAAACTCATCCCGCTTTCCTGCAGATAAAGACTTGAATTCATCAGTTGAAATTTCGGTCCCTTGTGTTTTTATTACACCATTAACTCCTTTACACACAGTTTCTGTTCTTGTGATTACAGAGAAGATTGAGTTTCACAGTTACCTTTAGAATCCTCTTCCCTTGGTCAACATTGGTGCCCTCAAGACGAACTACAACCGGTACCTTTAAAGCAACCTATAACACAAATTACTGTTAGATAATACACGTTCAAGTATACAACTGTGGGGTTATTATCGAGATACACACGACAAGAGCACATCAACATACTAAGAGAAGTAGTCGACAATAAATTGCAATTGTTATGAAGGTCTCAAGCAACACTCACATGTTTAGCAGCATTGACAATTCCGCTAGCTATAACATCACACTTCATTATTCCTCCAAATATGTTCACCAAAATTGCTTTCACCTTCTCATCTGAGGTCAAAATTTTAAATGCCTCCACAACCTGCCCCACAGATTTAATAGTAAGGTCAAGTAAATTGAGAGCAACAGCCAGAGCCTGAGAAGTTAGACTAATCAGAGCATTTTCATCAGAATAATGGCAACCATGCCATTTTATTTATCATTATCTGAGCAACAATAATTATGACAACAATAAAAACAAAATGAGAGAAAACACGGAAGTTGTTTCCAGTGCCGATAAGGATCAATTACGACCTAAGAAACAGTACAAGTTACCTGGCTTTCAGAAGCATTTCCACCTACATCCAGAAAATTGGCAGGGGTTCCTCCATGTAACTTGATTATATCCATGGTAGCCATTGCCAAACCAGCACCATTCACCATGCAGCCAATTTCCCCATCTAACCCAATATAGTTCAAATCTGCTTTTGCAGCAGCAACCTGCCAGAAGCCAAAACCCCAACAAAAACGTCATAAAGAAGGGTTATCACTTTTCTTGTTAACCAATAAAAGTCTGCAACACACATTTTTCATTATTTTCATTGTGTGGGAGGGGGTGGTTGATGTTAATTTTAACATTCCCTTGAACTTCACACTATTCCACACTTCATTTATTATGAATAAAACCAACTCTCGGGGTTACCTTTATCACAACACAAGCATGGATTAAGCAGTGTCATCAGTTACATAATAAATGCACAAGGAATAGCCATACCTCACGAGGATCCTCCTGTGATGGATCACGAAGAGCAAAAATCTCTTTCTGACGGAAATAAGCATTGTCGTCAAAGTTTAGTTTGGCATCAGCAGCTACCATCTTGTTATCAGAAGTCTCCGCAAGGGGATTAATCTGTCCAAAGAAGGTTCAAACTTAGTCACATGCACGAGAATATGTGTTGCCAAGTGATAATAATTATGAAGGACAAAATGCATACTTCCAACATCGTGCAGTCACAATCACAAAAAAGTTTATACAACTTTTTCACTTGCTCCATTGATTCCTTCTTGTCAGCAACTTGGGGAGCCAAGCCATCAACAGCCTTGGCAGCATCTTCATCCGTAATTCCTTTAAAAACATCAATAGGCACCTGCAGAATTAACAATTGGTGAATCAATTATGCAAGTCAAAGACAATATAGCAGGAAAGTAATAGATATGTTGGTAGCAAGTTGAAAGAAGACAGAAAAAGATGCCTTTATTATCATGTCTGGAAACTTCTCTGCAAGGTCTTCGATGCTTGTCCCTCCCTTTCGACAAGCAATTATAAGCTGGAAAACAGAAAATGCCATAAAGGACCTTAGTTAGCAGTTAACACGATGAGCTTCACGTGATAAAATGTTACATAACCCTTCAACATTACGCCTGCTTTCACTAGTAATATGGTCACTAGTTCGTTAAATTTCAGAAACACCAGAAACATATATGTAATCTTATGTATGAATAAAATACTTATTCTCAGCACTAATCCGCACAAATTTGGCAACTTACAGGACCAGCAGTAGTACGGTCAAGAGTGATAGCAAAGTACATCTCATTCACAAGTGAAACCTTTTCACACAAGTAAACCTGCAATAAAGCAGAAACACTAGATTAACTAACGAGAGAAAAGTGCGCTTCCAAGATTAACAAAACAGAATTTGTAAAACTGGAACCTCAAACCAAAAAAGAATAGAAAACTATTATATCAGGATTTAAGACAATTTTAAATTGACTAACAACCAGGATCAAATTTTGAACGCATACGATTATATTGACTATTATCAGCTGAAAGTCATATGATATGAGCATAACATTATCATCCTCCTACTGTTTCTCTACTCACCGACCATTGTTATATCAATTGAATTTCATTTTTCTTCAGTTAGTCAAGATCAAATATCTTCAAAAAGGAACATCGGCTCTAACATTTCTGTCGCCATTTACCAAAATGACCGTCAAATTAATCAATCTAAAATCTAAATCTTCAGTACAGTGTGAATTAGTGATGCACCCTAATTTTAATGACCTACACCATTACTTTCATTAGTATTATAAAATAGCAGGTTGAACTATATTAATTTGATTCAAATCCATGAAGCATGATCTCTGATGATCGTATCATGTCCATGTATACAAAAGTCAAATTTGTAACTCTAGCATTTTGTGAGGCAACAAAGTTAACAAATATAGTTGGAAAGAAATAACAAACCAACCTTGCTGACAACTTTTCCTTGGGGCCCACTTTGTTTAGTGACAAGTGTTTGACCAAGCATCTTCCCTAAATAACAAGAAATACAAGGTCACGCCATTATACTAGCATATCATCGATTCAAAGATTCTCATGCATGATCGGTAATATTGCCAACTATTTTGCAAATATAAAAAAAAGGTCATGCATGTTGCATTAATTTGTGCATCAAAGTCAAACATTTGCCTGAGATTAGCACGTCCAAATAAACTATTTTAGATGTCACAAATTTGCACACATTAAATTGCAATAAAGATTTCCTTTCAGCTCCTACAAAGTGTCTAGATACCAAATTTTATAAATAATCGATCAGTATTTAAATTCGTGTCAGAAGCAAGCTTCATCACAATCATACATATAAACAACAATATAGATACCAACTGAAACACAGAAGAAGGGGAAAAAACCACAACATAAGTTCTGTTTAAAGAGAGTAATACCAGCTGTCTCTTCAACCTTGTCAGCCTTAACAATGTGAACTCCACCCTTAAAACCATTTTTGAATGTTCCCAGGCCCCTTCCACCAGCAAGGATTTGGCTTTTAACCACTAACTGCACCACAAACAAGGTCAATAGACTCGATACTTCTAGTTTAGTCCTTTTCACCTTCAACCCCTCTGGTTGCCACAATACAATAATGAATTATATCAAATTTACAATTAATTGGGACATAAATACATAATAACAATCAACTCAGCCTAAAATAGTTAAGTTGGTCTACATTTTCCTTTGGCACTGCAACTACTCAAATGGATGATTGGATGATCTGAGGTTGAATAAGTATGCCCTATATTCTTAATTTGGAACCTAAATACATAATAACGCAGAACAAGGACTAAAATAAAATTGATCCAGTTAAGGTAATATTCACTTTTTTTTATTTTTTCCCCTGCAGCTATTCGAATAAGTGGTTGTATGATCTTAGATTAAACATATGAATGCCCTAAATTTAAATTCTATATTTTGTGGAAACGTTTTACCTCATTTTCGTTTGGGAAAACATCCTGGACGACTTTTCTGACTTCTTCAACCGAAGAAACAGCAACACCTTTGGGAACATTTATACCATATCTTGACATCAATTCAGCTCCCTGATACCCAACAAAAAAAATATACAAAAAATCACTAGATCTATCATTTTCAGAAATATACATCACTGCTCATACAATTGTGGAAATACATGATAAAATACAAACTTATTGTGTACGGATACGGAGTGGAGAATAGTGACCTGATATTCATGGATGTTGAGACGACGGAGCTGCTGTTGCTGCCATTTTCCGCCTAAAGAGAGATATTTAGAGGCAAGCTTGCTCAGTAATCCTCTCACCATATTTTTGGAACCTTGATTACAACAATGACAAAAGATCGAAATCAAAACCTAGAGAAAACAAGTGTGAGAATTGATGAAAGTATATGGCAGACCCTACTGCGTTCGTACTTCCCTTTTATTTTTCCATCAACGTGCTTTTTGGTGGTTTTTAGCTCCTTTTCTTTTTTCTAAATATTTTAATTCTTTTTCCTCTATTTTTTTTAATTTATATTTTTGCTAAACATGTTAATTAGTTTTCATTTTTTTTCTTTTTTTATCGGATCAATCATTTCTTTTCGACATTTAGTTTGCTAAATTTCGACGGAATCCTGTTTCCTTTATGTATTGAAATTGCGATTCCTTACCCTCTGTTTCTTTGTATTGGACGAAAAAAAAAAATAGAAAACTTAAATTAAAATAGAAAAAAATAATATTATTTTTATAAATTTATTCTTCTATTAATTATAACTATTAAATCATGAATAATAATATATAAAATAAATTTAATCAAAGAAAAAAATTCATTATTAAATACAAATATCCAAATAAATGTTAAACAAAAACTACCTCTATAAAATTATTGTCATATTATAATTCATACCCAAAAGTCATCAAACATAATTTGTATTATTAATACTAACGGAAATTATTCATCAAATTTTTCAATAAATTCAATCCGCTCTCTATAATCCTCTCCATTTTCTCTCCCTAAAATTGTCAATTAGTGTTAGTTTTGGTGATCAAATGGCAGGTGAGCATCAATTTAATTTCGTTTTTTTTGTTGTTTAATCTTATAAACTCATGCTTTACTTCTCAATATGTATACATATCACTTTTTTTTTTTGCGCCGAATTATTCTCTATGTTAGTATATTTATGATTACAAGTTTTGTATTAATGTCGATTCTATCAAGTATTAGCTAAAATATATAGGATAATTTTCAGTAAATTAAGCACAGGCAAACTTTTGATTTTGTATTGAACTATTGAGTAAATCTAATCAGGAAGAATTGGGGTTAGTAGATAAAAATAAATTGGAGCCATGGGTTGTAATTTAAAATTTATTATATTGAAAGTTGAGGATAATATGGGATTATAAAAATATTACTTATTCCAATTTCTTTTCGGTCCAAATCAGGCCAATTTTGGACGGAAAACTTTGGGAGGATAAGTGGTCAAATTTTGATCCATTCCTCTTCTTTTCCGTTTATTAAAAAACCCAGAAACACAGGAATTAGAAAGAAAATTTAAATTTTCTGTCTTTTTCTTTTTTATTTTCCATCGATTTTAAAACTCAGAAACAGAGTGTTAGGGGATTTAGTAATGATCATTCTAACGAGTTATAAAATGAAATAAAGAAATAAAATTAATATTTTCACATATTAAAATGAGTCTTTTTTACATTGAGGTGAGACCCACTCACAATTTATATGAGATGGATTACGTGGAAATATAAAAAAAAATAATTTATGTATATACATATGCATATATTATATTTTTATATATCTTATATATAGGTACATAATATTATATTATAAAAAACAGTAGTATGTATTATTACTTTTTTTATCTGACCGTTTCAGTTCCCTCTTTGCATTTATGCTTTTTATTTTTTCATTAAATTTTACCTTCAATAGAATCACTAGTCAAATAAATTTAATAATCAATAGTAATTAATGTGATCCAGTAATTCTTAAAATACTTTTATCAATTTTTTTAGTATATCATTAAGAAGATACTTATTAGTACATTTGTAGACTTGTCCGGTGGTGAAATTATACGATGTTTGGTTTCAAGTATCTTAATAATATTTTTCAATGTTTTTGAATAAGTAATAATATTTGGTATTATTTTAATTGAATATCTTTTGGTTAACAAAACAAACAAAAAAAGTAATCGAGAAACATTTCTCATCAATATTTGTTGGACATGATTTTGAAAGTGTACAATTTTAAAAATCCAATACATTTGCACATTTCATACAAAATAAAAAATAAAAAATAAAAATAATTACTACGTTTAGAACACATAATTCTCAAAGAGTAGTTCATTAAAAATGTCTAGACAAAAATATTATCAGAACCAAAGATTGGATCTCTCTGGCTCTTTACATCTCCATTTCCTTGTGTTCCAATCTGAGACCATGTATTGCCCCAAGGGACTTACTTGGACATTAAAGCTGAAGCATCAATAGTTCTTATCATTGATCATACATATGTTAATACATGGTTAAGCTACAAAGTAGAGAAATTTGACATAGAAAGCTTGAAACTACAGGCTTTGGTTCCTTCCCTTGCGCCAACCCGGATCAAAAGTAGTTGAAGGGTTCAAGAAAGAAAGCAAGATAAATCCAGGGGAGAATACCTAGTTTCCCACGACACGATGGATTTTCCTACAAGGGGAGGGGGGGAGGGGGGGGGGATGTCTTGATTCCTTTGTTTTCTGTAATCCTTTGCTATCATGTCACTTCTCACCTCTGCATCTGAAGAATCAAAGAATTTTACTAGTGTCAATAAAGCTTATCATCATCAGCTATGAACTTCAACGAAAAAGGGTACCTACCTGTATCAGAATTGAAATGGTCAATATAGAGTTGCTCCACTCATCCATGAAGGCTTTTTTGCTTTATAATAAAAATGTGCAATCATCTGGACCAACTCATCCCATGTGCGAAACTCTGTAGATCAGGTTCAAGCTAAAGATACATGCCACTACCAATTAAAGGAGAAATCAACAATCTTACCTTTCTCCCTGTACAGAATCCTGTTTCCCCGCAAAAACAAAATTTGTGGACACTCTTTAATCTTGAGAGCATATGCCAAATCTCTCTCAATGTTGACGTCAATCTTGACCGCCTGTTTTGTGAAACTATAAAGATGTTTAAATGCTTTAAAATAAGATGCCAAAATATTTAAGGCAATGCAATAACATATTGACAAATATCGTCAGAACTCAGAAGAGAAGCAAAGATAACTTGTTCACATATGAATAGTCAAAAAATGGGGACATGAGAAGTTTGAAATACCCGAGGAGGCAATCGATCTTTGGCACTCCAGTACACCTTAGTGGCCTTCTCTAGCTCCTTTAAAACCTTCCAGTTATCAGTTGCCCTGTAAACAATATGAGAAGAGGAGGCAATGATTTCACATAAATAAAGCAGCATCATGCCAGTTATTGGATTTTCCCCAAGGCACCTTCATACAATTTGATAGGTCATGAAAACATTTCCCGAAAAATTAAAAAAAAAAGCACATCACAAATTAATAACTACCAATCAGATGGTGCTAAAAAGTTCAACCATAAAGAAATTTTGGTTCACATACATCTAAGTACCCAATCTTAGTGCTGCAAAGCGCATACTGTGCAGCATTATGTCCAAAAACACAGCACATCACCACTTTTAAGAAATTCACACCTAAACTTAAGATGTAGAGAGACAAGTTTGGGAAACATTGATGCTTTAAGAGCATCCTAAGTCCTAACTCTATCCATTTCATCAATTATATTACATCAATCTATTCTATAACACAAAATATAAGTCAATGAACTGTGCCAGCTAAAAAGAATAATTCTGTATAACAAACTGTATTTGGACCAAGTCATTAATTTTTAAGTGAAGCATGTGCATGGAAGTGCACAACTCATACCCATATACATCATCATCATCAACTCAAGTCCTATTAACCATATTAAATCCATTCTTCCACTTAACAAATGCCACATTTCAGTGAATGTAGCTCAAAATAATCAATTCCTCTCTAAGAAGGTCTATCCTAAGACTCTTGTCATAGAACAGCATTTCTTCAGTTAATATGTAAAAAACCTTTCCGCATTGAGAAAACTGCATCATATGAATCATCAATTTGTTCGGTATTGAATATTATGTTGAGCTCAATTAAGATAAAGAAAAGAAACAGAAAAGGTGACCCCCAACCCTCCAAGGAAAAAGTTAAACATGTTAGTTAATGATTCATCGGTTCTCTCTTCCTAAATTCATCTCACAGCACCTGTACCTTACCAGTAGCTACCTAAGTGTCTCTGTAGGTGCTTCATATTTCAATTCAGGCCACATATATAATTTTCTAAATGAACTTTTTCTTATTAATCATACATAAGTTGTTGAATACATGCTATATATATGCTTTAAGAATGTGAACATCCAAATACTGTTTCTATAAGTTCAATTGTTTAGTTTTAATCTAACATTTTATACATGACATAGTGAGTGTATTGCCAATCCATTTGAAGAGGAAAGGGGGATAAGGGATATCCCTATTGATAAAGACACAAGCTACATGGGATCAACAGTTAATTTTATTTTAGTTTTCTCATCCTCTGCCGTTTAATGCCTCACTTTCTAAATATACACCAATAGGAAACTCGTAATTTATTCGCTTTGACAGTATGTTGAGATTATGCAGAATGTAGGAGCTAAGCAGGACACAATGCAGCAGGGTATAACATGGCAAATAATGATTAACGTACTGATTGTATCTTTCAAAAACAAGGACAATTAAGGGGCTGGGATGGAAAGCGAATGTCTCCCACTCTAGACAATTGATCTCCTTCACCCAGTTATCCTCAATCTCTCCTTCCCAGTCGATCTCCACGCCGTCTTCCCCCACTACATTTCTTATTGGATGCTGCTGAAAGTACTCTGATGCTCTAATTCCCCACCCTACATCAGCATCAAGCGGCCAATCAGGATTATCCTCCTCAACCACCATCTTCTTTCCTTTTATATTCCCTTCATTGTCATCGTTATCATCACCACTTCCATCGGAATCTATCTCACCACCAATCTTTTCTTTTATGATATGTTCCGTATTCTTCAGAATTTCTGAATTCTGCTGCCGAATGGATGCAAATGTCTGTTCAAGAGAATCTCGCATAAAATCTTCAACTGCAGCTGCTTCACTCCTACGACCACGCCTTGGCTTTTTGGAAATTGTTGTAGGGAAAGTTCTACCACAATCTTCATCTTCGATTTGCTGATCTTTGGCTTTCTGACGTTGCGTTTTTGCTTTAGGTTTGGAATCAAGGTGAAGGCTAGAGCTACGTTCAGTTTCTAAATCAGATTCCCTCGACCTGGCATTTAATCTCAGTTTTTTATACATGTTATCATGTTTCAAAGAAGGGGATAACAGGAAGCACAAATGAGATACAGTGCTAGAAGAAGGGCTAATGGAGGGATAGATTGGTGAGCAAGAGTGTAAATGAAGGTTTGGTTTCACGGTGGAAAGAAACATTTTCCCTTTGACGAACTCAGTGTGACATCTGTCTTGCTGCTTCGAGATTCAAAAGCGAACAAGTAAAACCTTCTGGTCCAACAAACAGTTCTATCCCTGTTTCAATTTAGTCAATAGTACATAAAGGCATATTTTGAGTGATAATGCAAAATCTATATTGGTGTATAAAGACTATAAAGGACCAAATGAATCAACTTTCAGCAATTATTCAAGGCTCTGGTAAGAAAACAAACATATCGCATTAAAAGAAAAAGACTGACAAAAAATCATTTTAGTGCACGGGAAAAGCACTCCCTTCTGCACAGCAACTTCTTAACAAGCCAGTATATCGATGGCATCCAAACATGCAACAACAAAAAACTGCAGACGGGATTGGTTGAAATTAAAGTAAATAAGTTGCTCCAATTTTTAGCCAAGAAATCAACCACCCCCGTATTTAGCCACAAAGAAATCAGGTCATCCCAATTAGAGTTATTTCCTTTTGGGGTTCTCCCAAAACAAGGGTGTCTCGTTGAAAAATTAAGAGGCTATACAATCTCAGAAATTGTATATCTTTCATTACTAAAATAGTAATTTACATTGCAGAAATGTGAATGTGATATTTTCTTCACAAATATTTCACTCAGGAAGAAGAGTATGTTTAAGTAAAAGAATATGCAAGAGCATGCCTAATGAATAACAGCCAACCTGACTTGCAAAATCGAATCCGAACACCCAACCTGAAAACCCAGAGAGTTTGATCTACATATCGAAATCTTTTTTGTAAAACAAAACTAATTAGCCAATAAAACAGGTCAAATATCAAGTGGCATAACAAAAATGAAGCGTTATGCTAATCTTGGGTAATATATACCCGAATGGTCAAGCCCTCTCCTCCCCTTCTTAGCTAGCAATAAGTACTAGCAAAAGTATACAGTTATACTCCAATTTTCACTTCCTTCACCTACTGTAGCTCCAAACTTAAGCCAATAATCACTATTTTACAGTAACAAGAGGGGAATCTTTCCATGATGACTAACAGCCACATATTGACAATATTAATTTATAAATTTCTAACTAAAATATTAACCTTAGATATAATGCTTCGAAAGGAAAGCCCTTATAGACCCTCATAAAATTTGAGGAATCCAAAATCACGATTATACTTTATCCTTAAAACCACAAAAGATCAAAACTTTAGCTTCTTTTATCACTTTGGAACACTGAAGCGAATCAACCAAAAACAAAAACAATCCAAGTTAAAATATTTATTTGAGGCTTAGGTAAATGTTGACAATATATATTGGAGGTCCCTAAATAAGCAAAACATCAAACACATAGCAAGCAAACTCTTGTTTATAAAGAAAAATTCCACCTTTTTCGCCAATTTAAAGTCATTAACGTTATACTCACTGAGTTATTATATATCCAACGGAATAGCAGTAGAAAAATAGATGAACAAATAAACATTAAGCAGTCAATTTTTGCCAAAAAGATGATAGATATTCTTAAAGATTACTACTTATAACTGCTAGTAATTAGAGAGAAACGTACTGGGTATTTGATTCGGCTTGAAATTTGCTTGGTATGGTGAGAAATACGGGAGCTTGGCTCAGCACCGGATAAATAAATCAGAAAGAGAAGGGATATCTGTCTGCAGTTTCTAACTTGTACCCTGGAGTTTAAATTTTGAAAGGGAAAAATACTAAAATGGTCCTCTAAATATTCATTTCTTATCAATTTAGTCCATTTAGAACCACCAAAAAAACAATAACTGACCGCACTTGAGATTTACAGTAGTATTTTTACAAAAATAACTGTGAGAACTTTGCGATAAGAGGGGCAAGGGACCTTTCGTCACTTTCTCTCATCTCATGGGTTGTTTCATAGAGGGATAAATAGTTAAATAACTTTACAAATACGAGTTTTCCCAAAAAAATAAAAGTAAATACAAGATTGAGAACATAATCAAGAGGAGATACATTTTGTATAAAATTTTGGGCCAAATGGCTATACTATGACACAAGTGGTGACTTTGATTAATTTTCCTCACATTTGCCTTGTTTTATTATAAGTTTTCACAAAATAGTGAAAATGGGAATGGATCCCTCCATCTCTAATACTTGAATGACTCTCCTCTTCTTTTTTCTTTTTCATTTTTTTTTGTGTTTTATAAATTATGGGTACAAATTAAATCATGAAGGCATGGTCTTTTGTTCAGCTCGTGCACAAATTGATATGATTGCTAGTAGTATGCTTTGTTATAGTTAATTTTGGTGCAGAATGGAGAATGCATACTCTGAAATGAAATTGAACGATATGTGTCACTTTAATTCATCACTAACGCAATCACAATAAGTATGTTGGATCACACCCTTACTCAAAAAGTTTAATTTATTATGTTAAGGTTTCACCATACTTATAAACTCATATACACTCTTAAATTCA
Organism: Panax stipuleanatus; assembly: GCA_020205555.1. Classification (NCBI taxonomy): domain Eukaryota; kingdom Viridiplantae; phylum Streptophyta; class Magnoliopsida; order Apiales; family Araliaceae; genus Panax; species Panax stipuleanatus. Next base: position 166,719,408 of record CM035115.1, read on the forward strand.
TCCATATAAAATTCATGTGAAATATCTCAACACAGTCTAGACGGGATCCGGTTATCATGAAGTTAACTTCATGGTAAGTTGGACAATTGATCAATACAAAGCTGACACGCATAGAGAAATTGTTTTTTGACCTGCGTGGCAATATTGATTTGATCAATTAATCAAAATTAATTTCATGCTATCCACTCTGGTCCAGTCTGCACTGTATTTCATTATTTGAGAGTATGACTGACCACCACTCCGCGCATGTGTATGTGACGTTGTGTGCTACTTCTTTTGTATGGGAGGGAGGGAGTAATATTGGAGCATTTTTCTTCCATTCATTATTGTTCTTGAATGCCCATGCTTACAAGAAAATAATTGACAAGTGGAAAGTGATTTCAGAAAAAGACTTTCACTAAAATATGTGTTTCCATAATTTAGCTCTCTTGTTATAATTGGAAATTGTCGTGTATATGTTTATGAAATTCTAAATAATTTACATATTGAATAACATATATAACACGACTATTGATCTTGAATACTTTAAACCTTACTTATAGAGCAATTAGAAGGAGTTAAGAACATGATTAATGACCTAATGCCAAGGATATGGAGCAATTAGAAGGATATTTTTTTTATAATATTAATTTCCATTTTTTATTGAAAAATAAAAATTTAATGTATACAAATAAAATCTCCTAAAAACATGTATTAATATTTAGTAGTTGCAAATGACCTAACTTTCTTTAAAAATATCGTCTTTTTCAATATTAAATTATTATTATTATTGAGATTTAAATATAAATATACATAGTCACCAATCAGATATTTCATTTATCAATTTCAAAATAAAAGTTCATTAATCTATTTAATAAAATATTTATAAAATTATAATAAAAAAAACATCAACACTAAAATAGGCTGGTGAACTTGTGATGATAATACAACACAAGCCATCAAGTATAAAGTTCATATCCAACTCTCAACCCACCTTGAGAGAAGTTGTAGTTAATACTCATCCTTTTCCATTATATAAGTAGTTTTAAAAGAAAATTTTCTTTTCATAATATATATTTAAAAAAAAATTATTTTTTTATTAAAAGAGAGGATGAAGAGTACTTCCTCCGTCATATAAAAGAGTAATGCTACTATCACATACTGCTGATGTAGTAGTATGTGATTTGTTATTGATATGACCTACTTAACTCAACAACAAATCACATACTGTCACATAACATTATATGATATTTATGTGATGATCTTTATATGATAATAACATTATTTTTTGTAAAAGAAGTTTATGTTAAAGCTAGCACAAAATGAGAGGTAATGTAGTCCACGTGGGCAAAAGATTGGCCTCCGACAACTGGTAATGTCCAAAATGGGTATCATAATAGAATTTATATTTCACAAATCCCATCCTATACTTTATTATTCTTCTTTATTACTCGCCGTCGTTGTCGTTAAATAAATAAAAATTATAGTAAGAACTAAAATAAATTTTTTATAAAATTTAAAAGAATAAATTTAATATTAAAAATAATAATATATTTAAAATTATAAGGGTGAAAGAATATATACTAATAAATAACAATAAGTGTGACTCAATTATACTAAATTTATTGATGAAGGGACTGGGGAGGCTTTATAATATAATATAAAATAGTAGATATAGATATAGATATTAATATATATAGATTAATGCAACCATTTTTGATCAACCCAAAACCAAAAGACTCCTTCCTCTCTTACGATTCAATTCAAATTCAATCTCCTATTTTCCATTAGGCACACAAAATTAATCCGAGTTCCCCAAAGGATATACTTTGTCAATGTTTCAATGTTTCAACTTTAGCATCTCCAAGATAATATAAATTTCTCAGCTGAAAAAGAAAAGAAAGGAAAAGTAAAGAAAATAAAGGGTCTTCGAGCTTTTTCGATTCTTGATTGAGAAGGGAATTACAAATGGAGGCTTGATTGGAGAACAAATGGGCACTGGGTTTGTTTTGTTGTGGGATTTGGGTGTCTGTTTCTTCTCATTCTGGGGCAAAAAAAGGTAACTTTTTTTTATTAATTAGAATTGATGGGTTTCGTTTACTGTAAATTTATGCGTGTTTGGAGTATTTAGTCGTGGGTGTATCTGAATTCATCGATTTTCCTAACAATTGTCACTGGGTGGTTTGACTTGGGGTTTTGGGTTGTGAATTAGGGGAGTAGTAGGTGATTTTTTAGGTCTTTATGTCTGAATTGGTGATATTTTTGTAGTTCTGTTGCATTAATTTTGATGGATGTTTTGGTTTAGTAACAGAAAGTTTTGGTCTTTGGGAGTTAGGACTGGATAATAGGGTTTTGGGCTTGAATTATTTCAGTTTTTATTTATTTATTATTCTAGTTTGTTGACTTTAGTTGGAAATATTTTTACTTCCCAATTTTCACTGTTCTGAATTTGTTTTTCTTTAAGAATGTTTTTTTATCTTCATATTTATTTAGACTGGTTAATTGGCAGTTTTAGTACATGTTATTGATCATAAGATGTCATTCAGTTTCAGTTTTAGTTTCTTTGTTCTCCTGTCAAAAGACTCCAAATAAAATTACTTGGGGAAAATGTAATTAATTTCCTCTTTTAGTCTATACTTTTCCTGTTCTCCAATAACAATTCTAAATTGTTGTTCTTTTTTTTTTATGATTTGCCAGAAGGGTGAAACAGTATGAGGAATAGGAATTGGATCAAGGGGAGGGAGAGAAGAGGAATAAGTACGAGGTTGAGAAATCTAATGAAGTGCCTCCGATCGGGGGAGCAATTAAGATTGGATGAAATGGTCCCATCATCCAAGTCACTTGCTACAAAGGATTATTCAGCAAGTGGATATTCTTCTCGAGCTGGAGAGATTGAACAAAAACCAGATATTGGCAATATTGAGGAAGCTGAATCATCTTTGCGTGAGAGTGGTTCTTTGAATTATGAGGTTCTTTCTCTATTCCAATTTGCTCAAAGCTCCCTTTGTCACGTAAATATTTCTTTGAGTGAATTTCATTCTTTAAATTTAAATGGTGGTTACCTTTTATCTCTCACAGTTTCTTTCAGATTTATTTCTCTTATTATTTATCTTTTCTAGTTTTCACCATCCGTCTCATCGTCTTTCATTTTATTTGTTGTTAGAAACCACAATTTAGGTTTATCTATTTACTTTTCAGGAAGCAAGAGCTTTGTTAGGAAGATTTGAATATCAAAAGGGAAACATAGAAGCTGCGCTGCATGTGTTTGAAGGGATAGATATTGCAGCAAATACACCAAAAATGAAAGATACTCTTAGTAGGAAAGTAGAAACTCGTAAAAGACGCTCACAAAATTTTGCCACCACACCGATGTCCATACATGCTGTCAGTTTACTCCTGGAATCAATCTTCTTAAAATCAAAATCATTGCAAGTTCTTGGGAGATATAAAGGTAATTCCTATAGTAGTCCATAAATTATCATGGATTTGCTATTTTGCTGCATTTTTTATTTTTTGAAATTTCTGCTAATTTCTAGTTTTGAATTCCTGAGCCGGGTTACAATTTGTATATCATTATTATAATGTTCATGTGGTACCCGTATCACTTTGTTGCATGAATATTGAAGATATAGACTCATTCATGAAAATTTGTGCTTGTGTATATTGCATTTAGAATCCGTTCATTATACAATATTTTTGGGCATTGGTTGTTTGTGTTTTCTAGTTCGGTATTGGAAGATTTTTTTGTTTCTTTCTTTCATTCACTTCAGAGTAAATCGTAAATAGTTTTAAATTCCAAGGATAAAATATTAGGTTCATTTTTTTTTGTGTTTTTATTTTATAACTGTTAGAATACGGCAAAGCACATCCCACTTATGGTTGCAGGATTCTATCTAAAAGCAGCTACTTAACATAATATAGAAGTATTATGTTCCATCCAATAACTATGAAGACTAAAATTATATTAGTATACGTTATACAGGCATTCAAAATTTCATATGAAATATGTCTTGTTCACTTGGTTATAATATCAAGAAACCCCAGACAAACTGGAATTACCTGTTTTTTAATACAAGACCAAGCTATATTGTCTGAGGTCTAACAGAACAAAGAGCTGTGGTGTAGGTTTGCCTCATAGGTTGCAGCTATCTAGGGTGAATGCCTAATTAATCCCTTTACAGAAATTAATCCTATCAAAGCTATGCAGCAACAAAGAGATATATTTTCTATGTTTCTAAGCTTTCATAAAAATATCAGATTAACTTTAAAGCATCCAGCATTGCTTGTGAAGCATGTGCCATTTTGGTTAGTTTGTTATTTTCTTATGATTGTGTGGTTGTGTGCATGTGCTATGTTTTCATGAAGTATTAAGACAAATCTCTCCCTCTATGTGAACCGGCATATTGTCATGCATACAGGACTTTATTTTGTTTTCTTTTGTTCATTTTTGATAACAGAACAAAATTGCAATCTACATGGAGCAGCAGAACTTTCATTGTTTGGCTAATATGTGTCTTCACATTTTTGCAGAAGCTGCTCAATCATGCACAGTTATTTTGGATATCGTTGAGTCTTCATTACCTGCAGGCTTGCCTGGAAACTTTGGTGTTGACGGTAAATTGCAGGAGACTCTTAACAACGCGGTAGAGTTGCTCCCAGAATTATGGAAACTTGCTGACTGTCCCAGTGAAGCAATCTTCTCATATCGGCGAGCTCTTCTCCATCCCTGGAACCTTGACACACAAACCACAGCAAAGGTTCAAAAAGAATTTGCCATATTTCTGTTGTATAGTGGAGGGGAAGCTAGTCCCCCAAACCTTCGTTCCCAAATGGATAGTTCATTTGTACCTAAAAACAACATAGAGGAGGCTATTCTTTTGTTTATGATTTTATTAAGAAAAGTTTCTCGCAAAATAATTGAGTGGGATCCATCTGTTTTGGATCACCTTTCATATGCCTTATCTATCTCTGGGGGACTAAGGGCTTTAGCTAACCAACTGGAGGAGTTGCTTCCTGGGGTCATTGATCAGAAAGACAGGTACCACACTCTAGCCCTCTGTTATTATGGAGAAGGAGATGATTTGAGTGCTCTTAATTTGTTGAGGAAATTGCTGAATAGTAGAGTGGATCCGAATCACATTCCAGCTTTATTAATGGCCTCAAAGATATGTGGCGAGTGCTCTAATTATGAGGAGGGTACAAATTTTGCTCTCAGAGCTGTGGAGAACTTGAAAGGCAAATGTGACCAGATGGTTGGTGTTGCCGACTGTTTATTGGGCATTTCACTTTCTGCACACTCTAGGTCAGCTGTGACTGATTCTGAGAGGGTTAGGAAACAATCTGATGCACTGCAGTCCCTGGAAACAGCTGGGAGAATCACAAAACTGAGTGACTCCAGAGTTGTTTATCATCTCAGTTTAGAAAATGCTGAGCAGAGGAAGTTGGATGCTGCACTTTACTATGCAAAACACCTTATTAAATTAGAAGGTGGGTCTAATCTTTCAGGGTGGATATTGGTGGCTCGGATATTATCAGCTCAGAAACGATTTGAGGATGCTGAAACAATTATTAATGCTGCTCTAGATCAGACGGGGAAATGGGATCAAGGAGAATTGCTGCGAACTAAAGCTAAACTCCAAATTGCACAGGGTCAATTAAAGAATGCCATTGGTACATACACTCAGCTTCTTGCTGTTCTTCAGGTTCGTAGTAAAAGCTTCGGATCTGGGAAGAACCTTCTTGAGGTACGTCACGTCATCATCTGTGTGGTTGTCCCTTTAATTAGCTTTATTTTTTGTAGATTCTGCATCTGTTTTTAACTGATCCACAACACTAACTATATTGATAAACAGGTGTTGTTTAGCATTTTAACCCTCATACCCTTCTCTTCTACCTTTTTGAGGCATTTTTCTTTTTTTAAAAATGTCTTCTTTTCTTGGGAGTTTGTTGGCCACTCATTTTTAATCATATTGGCTAGTTTTGGTTTCTTGGAATGGTAGTAAGTCGTAATGCGTTTATAACTTGCGTTGATTATGTGTGTTGCTTTAGCAGATAAGTCGAGTCAAGACAGTCGTAATGCGTTTATAACTAGCGTTGATTATGTGTGTTGCTTTAGCAGATAAGTCAAGTCAAGACATCCGTAAGATAAGAACATAGGTCTGTCTAAAACTGGAAAATTTTTCTATCTTCTTTCTATCTTAAAAAAAATTAAGGGAGTGCAGGGGATGGAATTCTGTTTGATGTTTTGACAAATGGAATCCTGATTGCCAGAGGAAATATATTCTATTAAATGAAATTTCTTATCAAATTCGAGGTAGACTACTGAATATATTTGCGTCTTTTTTTTTCTTGGATTAAAGAAGAAATTTTATTTATAGACAACAAAGGATACAATAAAAGGGGGAACAAGAAGTCCACCCTCGGGACTAAAGAAAAAAAAACAGAGAACTTCAAAAAGTACAGCCCTCCAATCTCTAGATATTTGCTATTGAAGAAGATATTTTTGCTAAGATTAAGGCTCTGCCATTTTTATTTGAACTGGCTCTTAAATTGTAAGAGCATCCCGCTTTCCATCATTTTGGTGAATGACTTTCTCAGAAGAACCATATGAAGTTGTTACACAGATTTTGTAATTGCTGCAAAGCTACTTTTCCATTTCCTGACATGAACTTTTACCATTTATGTTTTATAGGAGGTCTTTTTTATTTATTTATAAATACTGATAGATGTTGTGTTCTGATTGGACAGGATATTGTAAAATGGAATAGAAACTTGGAATTGGAGACTTGGCTTGATCTGGCTTTTGTATACATTAGCTTGTCGCAGTTCCGTGACGCAGAGATTTGTCTTTCAAAATCCAAGGCCAGTCAAAATTTATTCTGCATCTAGATGGCATGTCACTGGTAGGTAACACCCATGTTTTAGTTATGTTGTATTCTTTGTCCATCTTCAAGTCACCTTCTACTTGAAAGGATACTCATGGTAAAAGGAAAAAATAAAAGAATAATGGTAATGGACCAAAACATGAAGAATAAAAACTTCAACAGCGACCATAAATATTTTGATCTATTCGAGCATTGATAGTTTGATTTTGGTCAATTATGTTGGAATTGGGTCACCTTGTTTGTGTGGATAGTGCCTTTGATGATAATAGTAGAGTATGCTGCTTGAGTTAAATTTAGTTATTTTTCTTTCTTCATTTATCTCAACATTTTGAGAGTCCGGATTTGTGTATTTTACTGTCAGCAGTTTTTTCTTTTGCCATTTCTTCTTATTTAGTCGAGAGTTTTTCGGTTTTCCAATGGTTACAATCATCTGATTAAACAGCCTTTCGGTAATAGAGTTATGGTTTGTTGATAAATTTAGAAATAGGGACATGTTAGTTTATTTAGGTTTTGAAGGAAAGCAGCTCATTTTGAGAATTGATTTGAACAAAGAAGAGTAGACACAAAATTAGTCAGACCCCCGGTGTGAAGCGAAGATAATGAAAACCTCATTTTCTGCCAATCCCAAGGAGCTGCGCACATTACCGTGTTTTTTTTCCACATTTTTTCACTAGCGAAAGTGAAAACCTCATTTTCAGCTCATTTTTCACTAGCTAAAGTGGTGAAACTGATTTTGACATGTCTGAGACAATCCTATTTACATTAAGTAGTTTTGTCAAGAGGATGTAATGGCAAGGGTGATTTTTTCAGGTGTGCTTTATGAAGCAAAGGGCCTCCACAAAGAAGCTCTAAAAGCTTTTGGGACTGCTTTAGATGTGGATCCGGGGAACGTGCCAAGTCTTGTTTCCATGGCTGTGGTTCTCAGAGGGCTTGGTGAACGATCTCTGCCGGTGGTCAGAAGCTTACTGACAGAAGCTCTACGGCTCGACAGAATGAATTATTATGCATGGTATAATCTTGGCATGCTCTACAAAGATGAGGGTGGTGCGTTGGCGCAGGAAGCTGCTGAATGTTTTGAGGCTGCCACGCTTCTCAGAGAGACTGCACCAGTTGAACCCTTTAGATGACGACCTGCACTTCGTATATTCTTTCTCCTGTCTTTGAAATTCTGCTTGAACAAGCTCTTACACCTCTTATCTTATGACTGAAACTATATTTACATCGTCGCCAGTTTAATTAACTAAAAAAAGGGAAGCAATAATGAGAGAACAAGTTTTACTTCATCCACCCCCAAATATCACCACCAATTTTATTAATAGGAAATTGGTATTTTCACATGATTTTTTGATATTTTTACATGAAAAGTGTTGCTATAGATCTATAGTAACGGTAAAAACTATCGCTATATGATTTATAGAGATAGTTTTCATGTGAAAATATCAGTTTCCTATTATTATCATTGCCGCTACAATTGGTTTTTTTTTTTTAATTAAAAAAAACAAATCTATTGATTTTGCCAACACTGGGTATTTTGAATCGACCCAACCCAACCTGTTACAATATAATCAAAAAGAAGAAGTTATAATTCTGTTTTAATCCATATTATTAGAGCAACTTACTAAAAATATAAAAATTAAGGAGATAGTTTATACAGAATTAAAATTTGTATTTATTTTGAACCTTTTTAAAAATAAAATAAAAATCTTTTTCGGGAAGAGAGGGAGGATATAAATTTGAAAACGAGACGCTGGGCTGGGCCTTTGATTCAAAAGAGTCAAGTGTCAAATTCATACTGCCACATAGTTGACATAGTACTAAGCCAGAGTTCCCTATTTATTGTACCTTGAATACCGGCGTGATTGTCATAACTCATAAACCTCATATATTTCGTGAGTGGATTTGGTATCCCACTATTATACATTCTCTCTCTATGGGTGTTTGTTTTTCAAGCATGGCTATCTTTATAAATCTTATTTATTACAATAATAATTTTAGGAATTTCTTAACATGTGCCCTTAGGACACATGTTATTCTCTTAAATTGTGTGCATATTTTCTTGAATTTGATGCAAATGCAGAAATCAAGAGAATATACACACAGTTCAAAAGAATATTCTCTTGAACTGTGTGCTTAACATGTGCTTTAAGGACATATGTTAAGAGGACCCATAATCTTATATTCTCGGTAATCAGATACTTATGTGTCAAGATTCTTATTAATATCAAAAAATAGGTGGTAATATGAGATTATCACCTAGTGATCATCTTGAAATTTTTATTTAAAAAAAATACTTTTTTATATTTAATAATTGATTAAAAAAATTATTTAGACACAAATATTCTTTATATTTAATAGGTGGTAATATGAGATTGGTGATCATCTTTACTATAAAATTATTTTTAATGATTTTATTTTTTTTATAGAAATGATCTTAATAGTATCAACTATTTATTAACATATTTTTATCATTACTAATGAAATTACTAAGATAAAATAATTAGTATATTAAATAAAATTAAAAAAATATCTAATAAAAGAGAGTCAAATCGGTAAATAATTATAATGATAATATTATAACGATATATTTAAAATAGTAGATCAATTTTAAAATCTTATCCAATTTCATATATTCTTATACCACTCATCACTCAATTAATTAAAAGGAAAATATGGTGTTTTTATTTTATTTTATTATTATTAATATGATATGGTGTGAACTTTAAAAACGCATTAGTTTTAAAAATAGCAGTGGCTTTTGGGGACTATTATGATTCAGAAGAGTCAATGTCTTGTCTGAAACAAACGTAATTCCCGAAATCTAGTTTGACCATAACCGCCGACAAGGCCCATAATAAAAGAAGACACCCCTCCCCCCATACAGCTGGTCTCAATTTAGGGTTGCTTTTTTTGAATTTCTTGAGAGGGTTTTTCTAGTATTCTTCTTTGAAAAAGAGAGGAGAGAGAGAGAGACTTGTGTTGTTCTAGACTTCTGCCTACTGCTAGTGTTTTTGAGGAGAGAGAAATGGAGGGTGGAAAGAGAGCAGAGGAGGCAGGACCATCATCTGGGTGTTCTTCTGTTCAAATTGGTGAGGAGGAAAAACATCAAAAGAAGGAAGCTGCTGAGACTGAGATAATAATAATGACTGGTGGGAGAGCTTTTGATGTTGAAGAAGATGATGATCAAGAAGATGAAGATCTTCTTGACAATTTTGTTCCTGCTCCTCCTATTCCTCTCAAAGACCAGCTTGACAAAGACAAGGTACGCTTTTTCTCTTCTTTCCTTCTCTACTTGCTTGCTCTTGTTTCTTTCTCAAAATCTTATATTTTTTCAGTTTGTAACCTTCTAAATGGCTAAATTGGCATTTCTCTCTCTGTTTTGATTTTAGGGTTTATATGGTAACTCATTTAACCCATATATCCAATGATGCTTTTTATTCATGTCTTTTTTCTTTGGCATTTTGCTGCAAATTGAAATTGGTTCTATTAGAATTATTGAATCTATAATGTTGTTTTGCAAAATTTGGCATTACTGAGATATTTAAGCTGGGAGCTAAGATGTGAAATGATGTTAGGATGTCAAACACATACAAGATTAAAAGACATTCTTTTTGGGGGTGGGGTTGGCTCTATTAGCAGAATTTGATGTGTTATGAATTAGGATTTCTTTTTGCTCTATTCCACTTCATTTGTGCATTTATGCTACGTACGAGAACCAAATAGGAATGATTCGAATCTCAGAAAGTGCTCCTAGAAAACCAGCTGCTTTGAGATTAATTATTAGTACCTCACTACCTCTACATAATTATCTTAGGCCTTTGTTATTCTTTTCAGGATGACGAGAGCTTGAGGAGGTGGAAAGAGAAACTACTCGGTTGTTTGGAAAGCGATTTGGATGGTTTGTACACGGTTTTTGGCCCCTTGTTGCAACTTCTGTTCCACCAGATATTCGTTTGTTCTGTTTCATGAATGTGATGTTTGTTTTGATAGGCCAAGTGGACCCTGAAGTTATATTCAACTCCATAGGAATTCTATCTGATGATTTTGGAGAGATTAATACTCCCTTGCCTGTAGACGAAGTTCAGAATGGCTGCCCCCTTTTTACACTCAAGGAGGGATCTGAGTACCGGCTCAAGCTAATGTTCACCGTTCTGCACAACATTGTATCTGGCCTGGCCTATACAAATGCCGTCTGGAAAGGAGGAATGCAAGGTTTGAATCTAATTCTCTTCTTGTTGATATACTATTAAGTAGGGCTGTCAATGGGTCGGATAAGAGTAAATCATGATCTGATCCAATATGATTCACCAAATGTAATAATGGATCAATGATTTGATTCAACATGTAATGGATCTGCCTCATGATCCACTTGGTCCAATAATACGAATCATAATATCAATCTATTTTTTAAAAAAAATATTTGTACAGTCATATAAATTTATATAATCTATAAAATTATATTATATTATTATGAAAAAATTTCACTTAATCTCTCTTAAATCTTTTATTTTCTCGCATTAATTTTTTTTAATTTTCTCTCACTAATTTCTTTTACTTTCTCTGTCTAAAAAATTCGATTTTTTCATTCATTATAAGCTTCATTTAGACCATCATAACTTTGACAAATAACGATCTTTCCATACACCAATTCACTCTTTAGGCATCCATATTCCCCTGTTCCACTCAAGTTGAAAGAATTAACTACATTCCCCTGTTCCACATCAAATTAATCATAAGTTAATAATCATAAAACTAGGACTATAAAGTAAATAAGAGGAATTTTGGATGAAAACTTTAACCCTGTCCATGAATGGTGCTTGTTCCAACACCAAACATGCAGGTGCACCACATGATACTGTTCCTAATGAATTACAATTACTTCCTGCAGAAGTAACGGTGAGTATGCCATTAACCATGGCATGAAAAGCTTCAATTGAAATAGGGTCTTGATCCACTGGATATATTTTGATTTACAAGATGGAGATGAAGACTTGAGAGCGTAAATATCTGGAAGGAAGGAATAAAAACCCTAGATTTGGCCAGTTGGTTTGTTTCGATCGATCGAGAGTAAATAGGAATATACTGCAACTTTTTTTGTTTTTAGTGTATCCGTGGACCAAATCAAATCAGATCTAAGATTTGGCTCGTTTAAAATATTGATCCAATGGATCAACTTATCACAAATTAGCAAATAAATGAGGTGGAGCTTTGATCCAACAAATTATGTTAAAGTAGATCAAATCAAGGTCAAGATTTGGCTAATTGACAACCCTACTATTAAGTTTCTAGTTATAGCACCTTCTATGGCATTTAACTCGAATGTTTTAACACATTTGTTCACTTAATGCTAAAGGAGATTACCAGAGCTAGGTGTAACTTGCTTTAACCAAAAAGAATTTCATCCATTTAATGATAACCTCAATGTGATTAGTATTCTTATTTATGCAAAGATTTGTTTGAATACCTATATTAATTCATGAACTTTGGCCAACATGGTGGGAATTAGCCCTACAACTAAATTTTGCTTAACCTTCTGCATTACTACCGTGACGGCGCTTAATTTGCAAGGCTTCCTTAGCAAGAGTATTTTGTTTTTGTTGATGGTTTATAGATCTCACAAACATCCCGTTTATAATTCTTTATTGTAATTCCTTTGTTCAGTTGTTGCTTTTGAATTGATGTCAGTTGATCGAAGCAAAGGAATGTTGGGTACTTTTGCTCCACAGAGAGAACCATACGTACATACCTTAGAAGAGGAAACCACTCCCTCTGGTGTGCTTGCAAGAGGGATATACACAGCAAAGCTTAAGGTACATGGAATTATGTATTATTAAGATTAATATTTTCTATATGTGCCTTGTGTTAAGGTCCTGTCGTGTCAAGTCCTATGTATTACGTTAAAAAGCTCAACACCATCCCAAACCATTTGAATAATCATCGACCCTAACAGCAGGTTGTTCAATAATAATCGTGCTAAACTGATTGACGCCTCTACTTATGTAAGTTGTTTAGTACGCAAATTGCATGCACGGTGTATAAATCTACTGCAGTTACTTCTTGTCATGTAAAAAACTTTGCCTTGCAATGCATGCATGGTGTATTATTCATCACAGCTTGGTGCTTCATCTTTTGAATTACCGTTACGTGCAGTTTGAAGATGATGACAGAAGATGTCATTTGGAGCTTAATTATTCCTTCGAAATCAAGAAGAAGGGGTATTAGCAAGGACCTTGTCAAAGTGTAATTTCTTCAATGTCTCGTGACACCGTCAGCTGTGATTTTGCTAAGTTTGTGAAAAAAGCCTCTATTAATTAACCATAAAAATGGAGCGTAGAGTTTGGTTCCATTGTAATAGAGCATTAAAACCAAAGGAGTTCCTGCTTATTGCTAAAAATTTTAAGAAAAATAATGATATCATTAATGTGATGCCGAGACATTAAATTTGCACCTTCAATTTCATGAACCAGAGAACATTAGATGGTACCATGTAATTACATGACAATTATAAGGCACCCTATTCAAATATAAACCAAACAAATTTTGATTACATTACATCCCAAGCCTATTAAGAGAGTCAACCAATAGTTTTACGTATGCCTGGTAAAGCTGATAGTCAATCGGCACAAACCGAGCATAATTTGCTGCAATAATTTCCAAAATTTTCAATTCAATTCAACGTCTATTGTCCATAAATCAGCCTAACGTATACTCAACAATAGCAGCACTTTATAGTTTCCTATAATTCAGAAATATCCCATTTATTTTTGGCAGTGAGCATCTATTATCTGCATCCAAGTTCTGCAGAAACGGTAATAAACCCGATCAAAATTAAACAACTTTCTAGGAATATTATGAAAGGGAGACGAGGAAAGAAAGAAAAGCTATGAACCAATATATTTCTTACAAGGTATGACTAAAAATCATTTGGTTCTGAATTAACAAGGAAATAGACCGCTTACATGTTCTTTTATATGCCTGCAGTTGCAATTCATGTCAGCAAAAATGCAAAGGGATGGAAAGTCAATTAAGTTAGAAGCTCGAACCTGAAGAGACAGTGCCAAAGAATTTAGCACAGGAGAAATTAACAAGGATCAACAAGTTTAAGCAGGTCACATTAGTCATTACAGTGTTTCTACACGAATAAGTTGAAGTAGTTGTACAAAACATTTCATTTAGAGCGACTGCTGAGAGACTTTGAACTTTACAAGCAATATGCAGTCAATGAAAAGCTATGACAGGTTCTAAGCAAATTTCCTTTTTTCTTCTTCAAGTAAATTTTTTTAGTGTATATTTCAGAATTTGTTTGGTCTAAAACCTCTTTAGGAGTCCCTATTTCCTTTTAGATTCCCTTTTGAGAGAATAACATACTAGTAAATTCGTGAATGCATTAGATGCAAGCTGTCCTAAAATCGAAATTCCAAGGAAAAAAACTCTAAATTCTCCTAGGATATGATGTAAACAATGGACTGCTTGTCTTCCTCGAAATATCTACAATTTAGCTCCCTCCAAAACATCCACCAAAGATGCCCAATTAACACGTTTCCTCTCAGAAACTCAGACACCCTGCCAAGTGCCCAAAAAAGGCATAACCCAAGTCATCCCCTACAAAGAGAAAACAACGCCCATAAGCAGATAGTAAATGAAGGAGCAAATGATCAGCCCACTCCCAATCCTTCACATCTAACACCGATTCACCAAACAGTTTCCCATTTTCCAAATACTTCACCACTGGAAGGTCACACTACCCATGTCCTGTCCACACAAACTCCTATAATAGGATTTACCAGAAAATCTCCCACTGCTATGGGCGTCCCACGTAAGGAATCCACGCGATAAAAAATATTGCCGAAACTCCTCCAACACCACCAAAAACTCTCCCACCTCCACCAATCCCAATCCTGAAATTGCATCTGAAATAACAACATAACCAGCAACCATCACATCAACTACTAAAGAAAATAAGTTCGGGAAGGGAACCCCCAAAAACGCATTACCCATCCACACATCATTCCAAAAACGAATCTGCTGCTCATCCCCAATTGCAAAAGAGGTATGCCTCACAAAATCCTCCCAAAATCTAATTTCCATAAACTTATCACACTCCACGATTTACCTGATTAAGGTGAAATTGTGTGTTGAACAAGTACCATTTCCTCGGTGGAATCTTTTCAAATTTATCCCACAGAGTTCTGGTTGTGTCAGAAGAAAGTGTTTGCCAAGGGTATATTGCGTAGAAGGTTAGTTTAAATTGGTTCTCAGTTTAATAACATTTTGATCACATCAGAAATGCGCTCACTTATTACCAACATGTGCTCTTCAGAGAATCTTTTGTAAAAAGACATACAAGACAAGCATTGTATACCATCACTATTCAAGTCATTATCTCAATCAATAGCTTTGTAAAATTCGGAAGACTGAGTGTAGCTCAACTGAGACATAACAGAAAAAGTTTACCTCACAAGTTATACATAATGCAAAAGGAGATCAGCAGAAGAATTCCTCAACCTGCAGCTCTGCCCCAGGTGAACGTCTCCAAAAGCATACCTGCATCAGTACGTAGAAGTTAAGTGGATGGCCCGTGAAACAGAATGTTATATCCCAGCGGGAAACGATATAACCTATATTCACAATGTTCAGACCATGCACAACGAGCTTTTCCATAATCCCAATAGCAGTCCTCATCTCTCAGAGGTCCACGCTTAGCTGCCTCAAGTAAAATCATGAGGTAAACATTAACCAAACAAGAGAATGGTTAGAGAAGAGAGGTAACCTTTTGTAACAAATTTTGATGTTTTATCTGGATGAATATCATGCCACATCTCAAGCCATAGTTCCCGCATCAGAACTGGGGATCTTACAATATTTCTGTGATTCGCTGCAAAGAGGCAGTTTCAACATTCGGTAAAAACTCCACGTTTCAATAAGGAGTTTCCTTTTTTTCTTTTTCATTTTTTTTGTTGGGGGTGAGAGGGGGTGTTGGGAGGGGGAAGTGATATGCTATCCCAATAAAAAATAATAGTTCAAACATTTCATCAAACTCAATCTTCAGACCTTATCGGGAAAACTAAAGGAAATCATATAAGATTAGAATACACAATATTCCTATAGATATGAAATGTAATAAATGAGGATGCTAATTATAATTTTAAGGACAAATCAGTTTTTTTATAGGTTCTGTTATTTTCTTCGCTTTTATTTAAATATGAAATGACATAATTTAGACAAAGGTGGAACTACAAGAAATTAGAAGAAGGAATTTAACAAGGCTCTTATGCACTAATGTATGCTGAATATCATTATCGAACCCTTTTCCGGAAGGTTAACAGTGTCATATTAGTTGTACTAGATGCTTACTGGTTGTTGCAAAAACAATAAACAGCAGCCAAACAAAGAAATAAACAGGCAGGAAAAAATAAGCAGGCAGAAGGGAGCCAACGTTCATAATTTAAAGCGGAGAATTCACCAAGTTACCGGGAACCATTAGATAACTCGTGCTCATATGATACTTTTGCATGCTGATCCTTTCTTGTACACTCTAACGTAATCAATAATTAACCATAAAATTCCAAATAGTCCAAAAGAGTTCGGCACTAATTTTGATACCTTTATCAAGTTCCCAAACTGCTGTTCTCTTTCCTGGAAGGTTTTCAGAATCTTCATAATAGGTTATGTACTTAACCCTAGGTGAGCTTGTCATGTTGGGGATAATGTCTGTCTCATGAAGATGTTCAACACTTAGCTGCACTTGTATGTCAGACCCATCATGCTCCGACTGAAATAGCCAACCGAGCATAGAAGTAAAGAAACACAAGGTCATACTCTAATCAATAAAATGAGGAAACTAACAATTTGGTGCAAATGTTAAATCTATCAGCTGATCAATGTTTTTACGATTCAGCAGGAGGAAAGACGAAACAACAGGACCTCCCATGCACGAGCTATATGTAATTTGGTTCTCGTGTACAGCATCAGGTAGAGAAGTAGCACTACTTTATGATTAGAGAATGCTATCAAACAAACTATAGAAAGCCGCAACTAGAATAACTAGTTTTCAAAGAATGGTGAAGGTAAGAAGATGTTGATAATTCAACAAAACTACCGTCATAAAACAGAATTTTGAAAAGCCTCCCAAAAGATGTGAAGTATTGCAAAATTTCTTAACAATTGCTCTTAGCTATTTACCAAGCAATTTCCAACTAGAAAAAGAGCAAACTGTAAGATTTTAGAAAAGATGACAAAATTACATTGTAGCCCGACTCATAAAAATAATTAATTTAATAACATAACTTAAAAGGTTCACAGAGTCAGAAATTCTGTTAAAGGTTTCTAGAAGTGGCAAAAAGTATGTGATGAAGAAAGAGTTAGTTAGAATAAGATGGCATAGTGCATTTTAACGGCTCATATTAGCATTTGGTTTTTAGTTAGAAAATCTAGTATATATAGTAGATGAAGTCATTTATTTGTGGTGTTTATCAATAGAAATCTGAAAGAAATTTTGCCGCGTCTTCCTCAAATTTCTGCCCAATTCTTCCCTGCCCGACTTTGTACCTGTTTTTTCCTTCCTAGTCCATATTCTGCTTCGCTGGATGCTAATACAAACATATTTTGTGACTACATAACCTAAACAATAGATATTAAGACAAGTTCAACACAAGTAAGTGATTTGATATGCTGTTAAACAACCTTGCAGCAATGTTGCTATATACAGGTAATACAAAAATAGATTTCCATTCCGGGATCATAAGTAAAAACCAAGGGCAACAAGAAGGAAACATGATAGGAGAATGACATACGCATTAATTATACATTTTAATATTCCCATTTTTATGAATTTATATGTATATTTTATTTTGTTTTGTAGGAGATAATGTTTTATTTATCTTTTGATCAAGGATAATTGTTCTAGCATTTGAAGATTAAAATGGACTCTATAATATTATCATGATGGAGTTGGAATCAAGTTGGAGATAAAGGGATAAGAAAGAAAAAAGGAACACCAAGTTCAATGTATTGGGTTACAATTTATTTTTTTAGGTCTTTTGTTTTAGGAAAATGGGGGATTAGATATTAGGTATTTTTTATGTGTTAGTTGAGGTTAGGAGTAGGATTAAATTATTTTTTCATTGTACCCTCGTTGGATGATTGTGAATAAAGGGAGTTTTTTATTTATTTTTAATCTTCTTTTTTATTTTAGTTAGTTTATTTATTTTCATGTCTAGTTAATTTCATTAATCTAGGATGAAGATGACATTAACTAATTATTTATGACAATATTTTTATCTCTTCTATTAATTGTGCTTTAATATTTAATTGATTTCGTCTTCATGTTTCGTTATTGAAATAACTTCGTTTTATATATTTTTTTATGTGATTTTAAATTAATTAAGAGATTTTGATAGATTATTGTTAAGACGTGAGTTTTTCATAATCCATACTTGCTCGAAGAAGTTTTGATGGATTATAATTAATCCTTAAATTTTTATAATCTATGTTTGTCCAAGTTAATTGTAAAATTACTAAATTAAAGGGAATGAGGATCAAAACCATAGTTAAGTTATAAAAATAAAAGAGATTGGATTATTTATTTTGTTTATTGTTTAATGGATTCGAATTCTAGATTGTTTTCTCATTATTAATTTTTATATTCTAATTAATTTAATTGTAGTTAATCAATTCTCCATCTTTATTTCTAATTCGCCTGAAATAAATAGTAAGGATGTTTTAAAATTAATCTAGTTTCTGTGGGTACGACCTGTACGGCTATACTTGCCAGTTTTTCAATTTGTTGTTGTGCACTTGCAGTTAATAATTTTTATCACATCAGAGAACATGAATTAAGATTTCAGAGATATCTATTAGAAGGTCAAGTTCAGATAGACAAAATCGATAAATCTCAGTTTTTGAATCAATTCCATATATGCAAAAGATGTTCTTTAAAGGAGGCCTTTCCCATGGTGTTAATGGATTTAGAACTGGATCGTAATGATACGACCTGAAATATACATCCTTGTTAAAACATTGGGAAAGTTTTATAGAGAATTCAGACTAAGTTTAACATGATGTTTAAGAAATAAGCAACAGATAATGAAAGTCCCAAATTTAGTAATTCACATTTTCAATGATATTGTTGATAAACATATGCACACAAAGTACATCATTCTCTGCCAATACAGTTAAAAGATTACAAACTTGTCAAGTGATGGTTATATTTCCCCGGAGCACCATATGTTTAAGATTTCAATCCTGCGAGATGGCATACTGGGCACATTACGATTCAGACCCTACATTAATGCGTATTTTTCATGTGACGAGACAAGTTATGTAGCAGAGATTGCAGCCATAATTGTGGGACACCATGAAAGATATGGCTGCTGCAGATGGACATGGTTACTAAAAAGAGTTATAAAGCTAGATAACAAGTTTTTCAATTAAAAGAGGGATGCAATATGTAGCACATTTATCCAATAAATTATAAGTCATTACAACACATCTCTTAATATAAGTTTCCGACAATATAGCAGCCTTATAAAAGACATGAGCAGAGCAGCATGACAAAGACACACTGCCAACATCTGGAACCGATGTTAGTTCAATTGAAAATCAAATATAGATAATCTGATAGGAGTTAAGACACTAAGCATTTTCTAAGGAAAAAGTGGAAGGCCCTTTGGAGTCCTAGTGCAAAGTTATTTTACCAGATTGAGTTGCAGGCCAAGAGAGGAGCTGTCTTCTAAGTGCATTCTAGTTAAAAAGTTTGCAGAACTGAAGGTAATGCAACTTCGTCATATGATATACGGAATACTCACTTTTGTAATTGGTACAAGAGCCTTTTGCTATCAGGATCATAATCTTCTATTGCTTTGAAAAGTGTCCCATCCGACACTTCACGAGCAGAGAAGGATAAAAGAGTTGGAAATCCACATTCCATGCTAGATAAGTTGTGTTGCTCTGCATATAAAAACACACAGATAAACATCATTTCCTGCTAAATCGATATAGAGCCTAGCCTATGAGCACGTTCAAAACTGTGACACCCCCAAATCCGGGTACTTCAATTTCCACGGGACTTGGTGTTCACTGTACAAATATTATCTATCTATCTATCCATAAAAATGCAAACCATGAAATAAATAAAAATAATCCTCCCCTTATGGGTTTACAACATCTGAAAATAAATACATCAATCCCAGGTAATATTAACCTTAAACATCTGTGCGGAACATAAACAATTAAATAGTCTTACATAACTTTAACATAGAGCTGAAACATATACATATAAAATAAACAACAAGTCTTCATCACTTGTTGACCTTGCCCTTGCCTTTGCTAGTAGAAGGCTCGTTAGACCTTTCGTTCTTAACTGCAATGTTATTATACGCAAGAGTGAGCACGATTGCCCACAAGTATAATAATATGACAACAATATAATAACATGCGAGTAAATCAAAGACATCTGAATAAAAAAAAACTCAACTTTTGACTCGAGGATAAATAACAGGAATCAAAATAACATCTGAGTGTCATAAGACCTTGAACTATGTCCTAGGTTGTAAAGTGTTTATACTTTAAACCTTTAACAGTCATAAGACTATGGACTCTACTTCTCGTACTTAGGGGGATCAGCCCTTAGTACCATACTGTGCACAATATCTCAACGCTAAAGCGTAAATAATCCTCTTTTACAGGGTTGTTCATCTCAGTTTTGACATCAGAGTCCGCACCAAAGAAAGTTTGGTTTGGATAAGCTCAATAAGTATTTTAGAATTTAGAACGTTCATCAACTATGGACTAGTCGAATCAATAAGGGTTCACTAGTCCTATAAGGTTCAACAATAACATCGATATTCAACTTGAATAATAAATCTCAAGAGTATACAATCGAATAAGTATTGTATAACTGAATCATGCTTTTAAAAGAGTTACAATATGTAATATGAATTTCGAACTGGAACAATTAAGAACACGAGCTTACTCGATATAGAAACACAAGTCTAAGACTTAATAAATGAATAAATTAGAATTTAGGGAACTTACTAAATCAATAAGTTAGGGATAGAATACTTGCCTCTTGCACAAGCTACAAATATAATTACAATTCACTTCCTCAACGTCCTACACATTACATTATGTATACGACATCGATTAATTTTCATAACTACCATGTTTAACTGTTGAACTATTCACTTAAGTTTGACTTACAACTTGGTTTATAATATTACTCAATGGCTAACCACATAACATGAATGTAAACTCACAACATGCATATCACACATGTATAGCCCTTTAAACAATCATAATCAAGTTTTACAATTACGATATTCAAGTTCGCACTTAGTTTGTTAACTTGAACCTTCACATTATCTTATACATGTCAATAACTTAATTTATTAATCATGAACTTCAAATCATATAATATTCATGTATGTAACTTAAAACAACATCTTTTATTATCGAGAACACTACACTTGTGTGTGTGCATGTCCGAAGCCCTCCGATTGCCTCCGAATACGCAGCAGTCACAAAGATGGCCATTTTTACCCATTTTAAAGATTTCAAATTGAAAAACTTAAAGAATGAAAGTTGTAGGTATACTCGTTATCTTTCCGAATCATCTTGAATCGCCTTAATCGGAGTTCGTATGAAAAAGTTGTGCTTATTTTACTACAGGAAGTCAAAACAGTCTCGGAAATCAAAAAAAAAAGGGCTCCCGGACAGCCCTTATACCCGCTGGGGCGGGTCCTAATGCCCATGAACACCCGCTGGGGCGGGTCCCCCTGCTGGTGCACTCCCTGGTTCGCGATGAACACACAGAGTAGCCCAAATAAATCCAAATTAAACTAACATAATTTATTATAAGGCTACCCATAATGTAAAAACTCCACAGAAACATTATATAATATTTCTAGCATGATCTTAGCATTTTAAATCACGTATTTACACAATCCAAGGCATCTATTTTCACTGTTTTTAATATTTTGTAAAGTTTTGAAGAAAAACAAGAAATTCAACATTACGAATTCGTTATAATACCGAATCCGTTCGTTTAACTTCCATTTTGTTCGTTTAAACGTACATAATTACATGCAAGTATCAATTTAAGTTAAATAAACGTATAAGGCGTGTAAATTTTGTACGTAAGGGCCATATGGGCCATATGTACAATTTCTACACTTTGTAACTTTTGAAAACCCAATTACCAACAAAATATCACTGAAAGTTATGCATATATGGCATATAATATGTTATAAACACATATTAACACAAATATAGCCATATAATGAACAAATATCAATTTTTCCATTCACAGAGAATTTTTAAAGCTCGTAAATAGAAAAACTCTGTAAAAGTTTGAAAACCCAATTAAGGCCCTAATTACATGAATTCGATTATTTTAATTCATTCATACCAAATACAAAACATGTTATAATCATACAATAACACATATGATTACATCTTAAGTATTCGTCACCAAAATCATATACAGAGAGTTTGGAGTTGGGTTTGAAAAATAAACTAACGTAATAAAACTTGAGATGAAGGATTATACCCTTGTTAACTCTGTTTGATGATGATATGAACTTTAATTCTTCAATCTCTTCTCAAAATCAATTCTTCTCTCAATTTTCTCTCTTAATCTCTCTAAGTTCTCTGACGTTTGTAATATATAAAATATAAAACTAGTGTATAGGATATATGTATAGAGTAATACGTATAATATGTATAGTGGACGAGTAATGGGTGAGTGGCGTCAGTTAATCCGTAATGGGTTAACTGGTGCAACTCCCCTTAGGGCCTTGTTTGTTTGCCCCTTATAATCTCCTTTCCCATTAATTTAATTAAAGCATTATAATATAGTTTTAATGTCACACCCAATTAAATAAAATAATGTTATTTAAATCACTTAAATAAAATAGCATAAATTCATATTAAATCACATAGTCACATAATTAAAATTCTCATTCATTAATTATGCCAAATCATTAAATCTCTAATTAATTATTTAAATTAATTAAAATAACATTATGCTTATTAATTAATATATTAATCAAATAAGCTCAATTAAATACATACTTTGAATATAAAAATTCACCACTATTAATTTAACTAACGTGACACATATAATTAAATTAATCTACCACAATTTCATCAATTAATTATTTAAATCATAAAAAAATATTTATTTAATTCAATAAATATTCAATTTAAATTACAAAAATCTTGTTCGTCACAAATACTATTGCTAAAAGTATGCTGGTGGATTTGAAACAATACCCCGACCAGAAATGTTGACAACATTAGTCGGCCACCCAGAATAGTCCGACTTAAATTCGTCTTCATCACAATAGTATACTTGATGACATTTTCTGCTCCTACCAGACAAATGCTTCCAGTACATATAATCAGTCCTACAATACTTTGAAAATGGCAGCATCCATAGTATAGAGGTAAATGAATTGGACATCAATCGAGCAGTTCCCTGATACCTTGCCAAAATATTTGATGTCTTTGTGTTAGTATAGGCTTTCATCACATAGGGTTCACAACTACAGATCCTCAAGCATTCTGCTAAGCTAATGTAAAGTAATTGCAATCATTTTGTAACATCTTCAGAATAGATTGTACTATCCAGTGGCTAGAGATTGCACCCAAAAGATATACTCCTCTGAAAACCCCAAAACTAGTTATTTGTTTGAATTGGAGTGGTAGTTAAACTAGCTAGATTTTAATCACGGCCCAAGTAAATGGATGACCTCTGATTAAGATTCGTGTAATAAGTTATAATATTTTATATATATATATATATATATATATATATATATATATATATATATATATATATATATCATACTACCAAACAAACTGCTGTTCCAGTAGTTAATGTAATGAATAAAATTACAGTTGAATTAACAAAGGAAAATGGAGAAGAAATCAATTCATACAACAAACTTCCAAATTGGGAAAAGAAAAAAAAAAAAAAAGAACCTCAGAAACAGGAAGACCAAATGGCAATCCAGAAAGTGTTGATTCAATTATCTGAACTGAACCAAGAAAAGGAGAACCTGAAATCAAATCAACAGCACAATGTCTGTATAAATAGCATCCTTTGCTGCCCTGGACAACTCTGTAAAGAAATTAAGTCAAATTTTGGATAGGGCAATCATACCAACAGCAAAATAGGCATGAATGTGATCATCAAGCCACTGGATATATTTTTTGGGTGCAATCTCCAGCTTCAACCACTCCAAAAAGTACCGGAACACATTGTTACCCAGTGAATGACCAAAAACTAGTGAGGGACCGCCACGGATTTTGAATGTGGTTTCAAAAGTCAGCCTGCAACATCAAAAAAAGACCTAGCTGAATAATCAGTATCCATCTGTAGAAAACCAGTGAATAACTTTTGGAAAATGAATGGCCAGTGAAGTAACGCTATAAGGTTCCTTTAGTGTTGTAATATTTTTTTTTGGGTGGGGGGAGAGAGTAGAAATCACATCAGGAAGAAATAAAATGAAAACAATGTTCCCTACTATTTGGTTCATGAATTGTCTTTATTTTTCATGTCAAACAAGCGGATAATCAGCTTTTCATTTAAATTTAATGCAAATCATAGACTTCATTATCCATATGTACCAACAATCTTATTGCATTTGCACCAAGACAAATAAACACAGAGTAAAGCTATGGACATAAACTCTATACAAATAATTGTGCACAAAATGACATGGCATATGATGTGCAAGTATTTGGTGGACCCATTTATGAGGAGAGTTGGTTGTTGTGGTGAGTTCAAATACTTACACATCACATGCCATGTCATTTTGTGCACAATTTTTGTCTAGGTTTGTGTCCATAGCATTATTCATAAAAAAAAAACAGACAAATGAACCACAAATTAAGGAAGTTATGGAACCAAACATCAATCAGAATGTCAAAATAACTAGTCTGGCTTGGTAAATTATACTTATTTAAATCTTCTCTAATAAGTGTTGGCATAGAATAGGAAACCAATCAATCTCATAGTTGGTGAAAATAAATGTATGAATTGAAATCCCATAGAACTCCTGTTAATGAATCAATTCATTTTTTCTTCGGAATGCTAGAAAAAAGATTATTACTTTATTTTATTAATATATGCCCAGAATAATCCTTCTGTTATTACTACTTTAAGGACTTTTTCCAAAGGTAGTTTAATATAATAGAAGACGTGAGCGCCCCTGCGCGAGCCTTATTTTATTAGTTTAGTAAAGTAAAGCTTTGGCTCCCTAAAGACTAAAGAAATGGATAAAAAGAGGGGGGACTTCTGCAACGGGCTATGCCACCCAAACCAACTGAGGGAAGTCGCATCACAACTAAAGCAACAATTGTGATAATTAATTACTCTTAGTTTTTCAAACTAGTTCTAAAGTAATTACAATTATTGACCTATCGAACCGTGTAACGTTTCAATACTCTATTAGCATACCCAAATATTTCTTTATTTTACCTATAATTGCACAAATATCAATATTCTAACTTATTATTGGATGCTCAAAAATCAAATCTGTATTAAATTACTTTTAAAATAATTAACTTGTTGATGCAATTAAAAATCTTTTATGAAATTTAGATTTATTGCATTTAAATTCTAAGAGAATTTCTAACTATAAGCATTCATATCAAGCTACCCCTAGCATTACGTGTGTAGCCAATAAAGCATACCGCTTTCACCTATTGGTTCCATCAACCAACAATCCACGTTCTTGGTAACATTGCTCTAAAGTGGCTCTAAAAGATGACTGTCCATTAAGATAGCACATTATCGACAAATAGGCATAATTGGCATAATATAAGTCTAACTAAGATGCACTTATCAAAAATAGATATTTTCTAAGTAAAATTGCACAAGATATATACAAACTTTAGCTTGTGAAAGTAAAGATCACGTTCCTCAAGCTTTGATGGTGACAACCTCCAATCATATGGAGCAGCAATGATTGCATTTGCCTCAATTCCAAACTCAATGCACCACTTGATCCATTCTTTCCACACCGATGAAAGAGGACCTGCATAGCATGATTATTATATAGGCAGAGTACTCCTTGAAGAAACTAAACAAGATAGTCATTACCTTCTTGAGTTAACTAGGAAGTCACTGGTCAATTACAAATTTAACACTACAAAGTAAAATTAAAACACAAGTTATTAACCAATTAAGGGCCTGTAATATTCTTATATATATATTATTAGAACTTGGTTGTAAACCCTGACAAAAATAAGTGCCATCTTACCAATTAAGGGCCTGTAATATTCTTATATATATATATATATATATATATATATATATATATATATATATATATATATTATTAGAATTTGGTTGTAAAAATAAGTGCCATCTTTCCAATTAAGGGCATGTAATATTCTTATGTATATTTGGCTGTAAACCCTGACAAAAATAAGTGCCATCTTCAATTCTACACACTTCAGAAGTGATTGTGTCCGCTAATGTCCACACTCATATTCATCTTGGGTCGCCGGGCTCTCAGCTTTAAAAATAAAGAATCCACAGATGTACAAGTACACAAACAGAAACTTGGATCTCGATTGTTTGATAATAAGTAAAAAGCCTTTATTTCATATATTGTAGAGGTTTCCTTGCCTTTCAAACATATGCAGTAGGTGAATCTAATTGTGAGAAAGGATTCCACCAGACACATGATACGAAGAAAACAAGAAACTCAAAATATAGGATGAAAACGTAGAGCAATACAACACAAGATGAGAACTTTATATTCTCATGTAGTCGTGTCTTTCAGTACAATAAAGAGAGATGCATTGATAGATTAAAGTTGTCATAGAGCAATAAATGAAGAAATTAAGGCTAAAACACGCTGTTCGTACCTGTTATATAGCCTGGATCGAGCTCCGTGATCGCAGAAAGACCAGTATCAGCGCGAAACTTGCATTCAGGGTGATCTGTTTGATTGTAAGGGTCTAGCAGCATGCACTTAAGCCAGCAATTTACAGCAGAAAGAAGCAGCATGATAGATGGTAGTCTTCTTCTATCATTTATGGAAATATTGGATAATAAATGAGAAAAATATAAATATTATGGTAATCCATTGCTTAACATTTGACAAACCAAATTTTAATATGGGTGCAAATCCACTAAAAAAAAATAAACCTTTTTCATGCTTTAGCATAAATTCGGGCCGACTATTTACCAAGTTCACATATAATAAGGCTTTTAATATAAAAATTGCAGAAATATATGAATCTACTTTTAGACAAATAACAAAAAATAGAACTTTTTTCTTTCCTTTTTTGCAAATCAGAGCATGTTCAGAACCAAAATTCACTTTAGATGAACATTACGAGCAACATAACATGACAAAGTGTAATGTTACATACACCTAATCTGTACCAGCAATATATGCACAATTTAGGGGTATTTTTCATTTTTCTGTGAGAATATAATCCAAACTGTAGCAGCCCAAATTATATTTACTTGTAATGGTTGCTTTGTATATATTACTCTATTTATTTTGGATTTTCCTTTTTGCAACGTGGGTACACTACTACCTTCTAACCCTTAAAACTTCTGTCTTTATATAAATACACATACATATTGGTGATTTTGTGCACCAACCCCTGCCCTCTAACAAAATGCATCCACTGGAACAAAAATGATATTAAAAGTGGGTACCTAAGTTTTAGTATAACTTAGTTTCACATAGTGATTCTTTTTAGACCTTTTAATAAAAATTTCACGGTGAGGATAAAAAGAGCATGCAAATATACGAGAGAATTAAAAAAAGAGTATATTTTTGACATTTTGGATTTTTTATATTTTTTATTAGAATAAAGTCATTGATATACCTTACCAAAATAATATGGAAAAATTTACATGCTCTCACATATTTTTATGTTTGTTGCATCCACACCGTTGAATTTATCTTTTCAAAAGAAAATGTATAGGGTATTACCCTTTTTCACTAGTTATATAACTAAACAAGCATATTAAACAGTATATTATATATGCTACTAGTGTATTAAATAAAGAGGGAAAAAAAGAATTGGGAAAGGGCTAAAGGGTTTTGTCTTACTTTGGTGGAGTCGAGCCAGACCAAATCGAGAGGGTTGAAATCGAGGGGAGAAAATGGACAGTCCAAAATAGACCATGCTCTGAGCTGAGTGGAGGCGAACCCTGGTATTATAATCCTCGATAGCTTGGCGAAATCTCCGCCGTGAGCCCTTAGCTCTGTACTTTGGCCGATTTTTTGAGCTCCGATGAGAAGGAAAACGATGATGAATCCTTCCATTTTCCCTCTCATTTGATTTGCTCCGAGTACTTCCTTTCTGTTTGGAGTGTCAAGTATTTTCTGAAATCCGGTAGACAATTTTATTCCTTTTTTAGATTTCAGGGGATTTGAGAAATTATTGGGTCAAAGTGTTAATTAGTTAGTATCATCATATTCCGTCCACCATTACTCTAAAATTAAATACACACCATACTCGCTTATCGTATGGTACTGGAGTATCATTCTTTATGAGGCCATTTTATTTTACTTTTCTTTTTGGATATATAAATCATAAATGTCAAAAATCAGACTAACCGTATAGAAAAATGCATTAGCATTGGTTTATAAAAGATATATATATATATATATATATATATATACACAGAAATTTTCTCCAACGGATCAGAAAAGCGGACCAACGACAGACTAGAGGTCGCGTCTCTCCGTCCCGACGGGGATTTCTTCATAAAACACCCGCCCCAACGGGGGCGGATATTTTTCGAGTGTATTTTTTCTTGTGCCCCGCTGGGACGGGTGTTTTGTGAAAGAATTCCCACCGGGGCCGAGAGGCGCGACCTCTAATCTGTCGTTGGTCCGCTTTTCTGGTCCGTTGGAGAAAGTTTCTGATATATATATATATATATAATTGATATTTCTACAAGGCCTCACTTACATGAATGTGGATCCCTTTTACTATTCATGTGATGTCTTATGAAATATCAATTTTTTTTGTGAAAATATCAATTTCCTATATATATATATTTATAGTAATGAACTAAAAACTCAACATAGAGATGAGGCTTTAGAGGGAAAAATCCAAAACTTTTAAAATCTTTTGCTTTGTGCTTCTTAGATGGGCTAAAATAAAAGATTGTATGTACTTTATATGAAACTTTATTTATTTGTTTGTTTACTTTTATATTTTTTTTATTTTGAAGTGTAAAACCATTTTTACCCAAGTCAAATAGTCAATGTATTTTTTGTTAACAATATTATTTCTTATGAGTGGCGTGGATATTTTTTTTTAATTAGATGTAATATGTAAAAAGAACTTATATATAGCTGTCAAGTTGTGTTGTGAGATGAGCCAAGGGTGACAAAATGCTACCCTATCAAATAATTTGAAGAGTAGACAATGAAAAAACATAAGAAGTTTTTATATATATATATATATATATATATATATATATATATATGTGTGTGTGTGTATGTGTGAGAATCACGCTATACATTGAAAAAATTTAGTCGAATTATGATTGCAACGTATGTGATAGGTAAAAATTAAGAAATGTTTCACTTTAATTTATTTTATTTTATTGCATATAATTTTACGTTGGTTTGCGACGTATGTGCACATATGTGATAGGTAAAAATTAAGAAATGCCTTAATTTAATTTATCATATCTTATTGTATATAATTTTACGTTAATTTTGCTTGTAATGTATGTGCATATATGTTTAGATAGAAATCAAAAAATATCTAATTTTAATTTATTCTATTGCGTCACATATATTTTTATTTTAGTCATAATTTAATTTTATTAAATATTTATCGACATGTATATATTTTTTATATATATATTGTTGATTCAATTTAATTTTATCAAATATTTATGGACATATATATATATATATATATATAGTTAGACTGAATATAAGAATAATAAATCACTTATAAAGAGAAATGGGAAACTATTGAAAATATCAATTGTGTATCATTAGCCATAAAATAATTTTGTATGGATACTTGACAAAATTGTATTATTTTATATTATTATTTAATTATATTGATGGGACAAAAAATGATAAACAAGAATTTCAAAAGCCGCCAATCCAAATTATGCAATAACGACGTCGTCTTTCATGTTTTTTTTTCCAACAAAATTCGGCCACGGCTGAAACACACGATTCACCAGAAGAAAACGAAAACAAGAAAACAATAACAAACTGTATCCCGACCGTACTGACGATTCCGATGAAACCCAAGCATCCTACAAAAGAAACATCGACCCAACAAAACGACGGCGAAATGTCCCATTACCCAAACCTTTCAAGATTTCCTTTGAAATCCAAAAATTCGGATCAGCAAAATAGCATTAGAATCCGCCATGAACACATCCACTACTTCTTCCAGATCAAGATTCCGGTTCAGAGATCATCGTCAAAAAATGGCTGGTAGGGGGTCTCCGGAGGCCCAAGTCAGCTCGGAATCTTCATCTCTGTCCAGCGACGGCGAATTTGAGCCGGAGCTCACTTCCATGACCGGAAAGGTATAGTCTTTTTTTTAATAGAGATAGGGGCTAGTGTTTTCTTTGATGATTGAGTGGAATTTTTGATGGTGCATCATGGGATATTATTATTTTTTTATAAAAAATTGTACCCTTTTCCCCAATTTGCCAGTCAGCACCCCCCCCCCTTTCCATAATTGTTTATACACCCTCTAGGAATAAAACTCCAAGGGCCCAAGATCACAACTTGTTTTAAAATAATGCAATTCGTTAAGTTAATATTGAAAGTGGCCTCTCATTTTTATGGGATGATTTAAAGTGGAAAAATGGAATCTTAATTTGGGACTGAGGGAATACATGGCTTTACTTATTTACTATTAATTCTACTAGCGTCATTACCTTATGATTCTATATGCTTTATGCTTTGTAAATTTGCTTCTTTTGCTGATTTAGGGAATCAGGCGTCTATGTTCGGAACTCCTTGAGCTAAAGAAGGCCTCTGAAGAAGATTTTCAGAAAAACATATTTTCTAATTATTCATCATTTGTCAGGTAATTTGGATCCTTTAAACAGATTTACGTAGGTGACTCTGCTCTGACATACTCTGTGTAATTGGTGTGCCATGCTTGTTCTATAATGATAAAAAGTTTTGGGCTAAATGCTGCATGACATTTGTAGTTTTGTTGTCACCAAAAGTGTTTCTTTCCTATTACTAGTGTATTTTCTCTAGCAATGGTAAGCCTTGATAATTAGTAACAGCTAGTGTTGTTGCTTGGATAGTTTCCTGATAAGCAGGGGCTTGATCGTGTAATGCAGTTATTGAGAACTTGTCGGTGGTTGTCAAAGTATTACAGCTCTGGCTACTTTTTATTCTCAAAATCTTTGAAGCTAATAGCATTTAGAAACTGTTGAAGGATGCAAAATTATTTACTTCGCATATCAGTTTGTCTAATATCTTGGATGGTGCCTGTCTGATCACGTAATTATATGATCAACTATCAAAGACATATTAAAGTTGTCTACAACACATATTTTGTCCTTATATTCAACTCATCCAATATTTTGGCAGTCTAAAATTCTTTTTCATATGTTATTAGCACCTTGATCCAAGAGATGGCATTTTATTTCACAGAATATTCGAAGAAATGGAAGGCGTGGAAATTCAGTTGACGCAACTGAAAAATCATGTTTCAACCCAAAAAATGCTGGTAAAAAAATTTAAAGATGAAATTTACCTAAAGATCACACTTGAGGAGACAGTAGAACCAATTATTGAAGAACCTTCACGTGGTGAATCATCACCCAGGAGCATATTAGAGACTCACACGGACAATGTTTCAGACATCCTAGATACCTGTCTTTCAGAACACAGATTAGACGATGCTCTTGAGATTCTGGAGATGGAAGCTGGAACTTTCCAAAATATGCAGTTCCAAGAAAATCTTCCAGTAGAAATCTGGATGTTTTATGAGTCTGCAATGTCAGAGCGAAGGGCTATGCTGGTGGATCAGTTCTCACTTTTGGCTGAAAACCCTAGAGTGTGTGCAGCAGAATTGCAAAAGGCATTAGTTGGGCTTTGCAGACTAGGTGAAAATAATGTTGCAACTCAGTTACTGCTCAAGTATTACCATTGGCGCATTTCATCTGGTATGCGTGATTTGCAATTCTCAGAAACATTTTCACATGGGCTGTACATTCGTGAAGTTGCAAAATTTGTTTTCTCTATGATCTCTCAAGCAGCAAGGAGCTTCGTTGTCTTACATGGAGAGACTTCTCCTTATGCTCAGGAACTTATTCAGTGGGCGCATGATGAAACTAACTTGTTAGCCACCTGTTTTACTGAATATGTCAAATCCATATCAGAAATAAGTGGTGGATTGTCAACAGCTGTGGAAGCTATGAACTTTGCTATGTCATATTGCTCTTTGTTAGAAATTCAAAGGTTACCGCTGCAGCCATGCTTGATAGAGCATATACGTCCTTGTATGGAAGATATTTTAATGATTCATTTTGACCATTTTAAGAAAGTAATCAATATCTTTACATCAACTGATGCTTGGGTTCTGGGAAGATATCTTTTACCGGGAATTTTAAGTGAAGGGAGCTTTTCTGTGGTTATTGGTCAGCAACCAGAGTATTGCTTGCTCACTAACAGCGGCCGGAAGTTTGTAACAGTCCTGCAGGTCTGTTTGATCTCCTTCGTACTCTTAGTTCAATTCTTAGCAGCAACATATGGATTTTAATCATAAGGTTATCTGCATTAGCATTGGATTGCCATGATCTTACTAGTGTGAATGACAAAATACGCATTATAATTGGTTAAGGAAAACAACAGTTCCATCCATTGGGTTTCCAAGTGAAAAGTGGTTATCCCTTCTTAAACAGTCTGTTCTAGCATTCCGTAAGCCTCCAGGACAACTAAATTCCCTGAACATGATGTCACAAAAATGTTTCCTTTAAATATTTGCTCTTTCAAAAAAAAAACACTTGAATCATTCTCTATTTACTGTAGGAGATTAAAGCTTTAAGGTAATACTTGTATTCTTTTCTTTTATGGGTTTCATGTGCTCCTGTTTCTTACTTTTAGATATTTTCAGGCTATTAAGGATGACATCTCCCCTTTGGTGTTCCTTCAAATTGAAGGTCCAATCCTCAGAGGACTCATGGATCTCTTCACAGAGTATACTGCTATTCTTGAAAGATCACTCACTGATAAAGAATGTGCTATAGAGAAAGGTGGTTCAAAAATTAACTCGGCAGAGTCACTGGTGCAACAAGTTTCAGTTATTGCCAATTTATCAACGCTTGTGAATATTTTCTCTAGCATAATCAGAAATGTCTTTAAGGAAATCAGTCATTTGGAGTTTGAAATGGACAGTTATATATTGTTTATTCAAGAGGCTTGCAGTCGACTCCGAGCTAATATCTGCGAACAATTTATACATAAAATAATGTCTCTAGAAGGTGACCACAGGCCTACTCAAAATGGTTTCATTTGGACCCAAGATGATTCTGACTCTTCCACCAATATGATGCCTTCTGTTCCTTATCAGGTACGCCATAGTTATGAAATGCTAAGGTATGGAGTATATCTATTGAAGAACTTACTGGTATCTGCTTGGGGTTCTCAACTGTTTTGAATCCCAGTTGTTATGTTTTAAATGTCTTGAGTTTTAACTTGACATGCCAAAGTGAGTTTTAGCCTTCTGCTATAAGTGGATTATATTGAGTGTGCAAATCCCTGTAATCTTGCCTTCCTTACTAGCATAGACAGGAAACCTCTTTCTTTTCAACTTCTGAATTCACTTATGTTTTTACTTCATATTGTGCGGAACAACTTAATTTGTGATTTGGAATTTGGTGTTTGAACTCCTAATGATTTTCCCCTAGCTTCATAAATTTGGAAGGCCAAGGTTCTGTAGAAAATTAAGGCTTTTGTCTGGTTGGAAGATCTCGCTTTTGTTAATGATTTCCTGTAAGGGCAAAAGCCATACAAATGCTTGTGCCCAGATATGTGTGTCATGTCGGGTTAAATCATTTTTTACCTACTGAACTGAACACCAATTTACATTTACACCATTGAATTGAATTTTTTTCCATTTGACTCACTGAACTACTAAATAATTACAAAATCTGTCCAACTCCTTTGACTTTTAACGGAAGGTTACATGTGGCTCCCATGTAAGAAAGAGAAAATTTACATGTCAAGGCGTTGTCCATGTAACTGCTAAAGTGGGAAAGATATAAATTTTAATGTTAAACTAGACGAAATGATAATATCTGATAGGAGATTAAGGCTAGACTATAATAAAAATATGTTAAAAATTTAAAATAAAATCCTTTTTTTTGTTAATATAAAATCTTTAAAAATAAAATCTATTGATTTTAAACTTGGTTGATATTGTATAGGAGTACGTATGTGTTAGGAAAAAAAATATTCACAAATAATTAGGTATATTAAAATCTTCAATTTGTACTTATATTATGAAAATAAAATAAATGCATCGCTGCCGCCTGCCAAACTCAAGTCGTGATACTCGCTGACCAAATCCCATGCCATCATCATCATAACTTTCCCATTCAAAAGTTATTTCAAATATTTGGGAATATATGATGAAGTTGTTTAGAAAAAAAATGGAGAAATCAAGACCAATCCTTTTCTCTCTCATCTCAATCCTTCAGACCCTAGAAGAGCAGCAGACATACGACATGGTTTCAATTGAAGTAGTATAGAGAGATGGCTGCGGATTGGAGAAAGAAAAGAAAAAGAAA
Organism: Panax stipuleanatus; assembly: GCA_020205555.1. Lineage (NCBI taxonomy): Eukaryota > Viridiplantae > Streptophyta > Magnoliopsida > Apiales > Araliaceae > Panax > Panax stipuleanatus. The sequence continues at coordinate 166,754,049 of CM035115.1, forward strand.
CTCATTCACACCCAATTGGCAACATATGCCCTTCCATAAATTGAATTCGAAATTCAATTTTCAAGAAACCTAACGAAATTGCAAATTGTAGAACCTAAATAAAAACCCAATATTCACACATGCACACATACACAATAGAGAGAGTGGTCTTCAGAATTGGTTTTTCTCTTCTGATCGTGTTGCCCAGAATCCCTTGATGAACGAGATTGTTGATGGTAGTGGTGCTGCAAGAGGATTGGCGGCAATAGTGAGGAACAAGTAGTGGGGGGATGGTGGAGCAGGTGGTGGTTGTGGTGATGAAGATGGTGGAGGTGGTGGTTATGTGGTCTTACAGTGAAGGTTTTGGTGACACTCATTTGAGGAAGATGTAGGTTTGTATTTATTTATTTATAATTTATTTTTAAAGGAAGATGAAGAATATAAATGTATAAATGGTTAAAAATAAGTTTTTTTTTCTTCTTCTTAATTTTTAGTACACATCATGACTATCAAATCAAGTTTTAATTTGTTGAATAATTACATAAGCGTCCGACATGATGCCACATAGACATTCCGTTAAGTTTTAGCATTCTTAGATGATTTTTTTTTATTTTGTAAAAAAATTGTAGTTCAATGAGTTGACTAGAAAAAAAATTAGTTTAGTGAGCATATGTAAGTAAATTGAGATTCAGTTCAGTGATGCTTATTAATCTCATTTGATTGAATTGATTAGGTATTATTTTCAAAACTAAGGAAATTAGAAAAGCTTGCTGAAGAAAATTTCATTGAAGATTGGTTGATGGATCATTTGAGGGAGCTAGTGGAGGCCGTGTTTGTTTGGATTTCACGCAATGATGAAATCTGGACAATTCATGAAGAGGACTTCACTGACAAACATTCTAGCAATTTCATGCAGGTATATTAAGTTCTTTCTTTTGCAAGTGTTGGTAGTAAAAGTGCTACTTTGACCAATTGAAAAAAGAAGAGTTAAATCTTGGTAGACTTTTTTAAGTCAACTTAAAACATTTTCAAAATCTAAATTGACATGATTCCTTTAAATTTTAGTCATTGTAAAGTATTACTTGTTGTAAGGTTTGTTGTTTTATAACTTTTAATGAATCATCTCAATTTTGAGTTTGAAAATATCTCAAATTGACTTTCAAAAGTCAATAATGGTCTTATGATTTGAAACTGAGGGAGTAAATCCCAGATTCAAGAGGTTGTATTGCTTAAATTCAGTTTGACCGTCTAAGGGGTTAATCAAATTTCCACCATAATTATTCCCGTATAGATCATCTATGACGACTCCCATTCTGACTTTTGTTAACTATTTCTGTAGTTTGTTCTGGACATACAATTTTTGGTGGAAATTGCAAGATCTGGAGGATACTTAACCAACATCATGGCTAATGCTTCCCTTGATATTATATCTCGATTGGAATCAGCCTTTGTTTTTGTTGACTTGGATCATAATAGGTAATTCTTTAATTTGCAACTAAAAATCTCGACATTGTTATGATTTGCTACTTGTTTACATTTATTCTGTTACTTTCTTAACTGAATTGGAGCCCCTTACATTTTTTGTATTCCTGTTTGTTTATGCAGAGTTGCAAATGACTATGACTGGGCTAAAACTGCTGCCACCAAAGCCCTTCAGAAGCTGCAAGAGATTGAAATAGCAAAGTTGCATCGAGATGAAACTACTTCTAGTTTTGAAGAAACGAAAGAACAAGAAGTAAATTATATAAGTGACTCGCTTGGTGACGATGACGGGGCATTAAGCTATTCAGAAGATTCTGTTGAGCCACTTGAAGATTCAGGTAGTATAGATGCTTTAGAAGTTGCCACTAATACACAAACAAATATTTTAAATGGAGAAGCTCTTGAAGGAGTTGTAGATCTTACAGGGGAGGCTCATTCTGATGATAAAAATGCTACGCATATGGATGCACTAGAAGTTTCCATCAGTGCTGTAACAAAAATATCAACTACAAAAGCAATCCCTCTTGAAAATTTTGTAGATGTTGGAGGTGAGGATGATTTTGTTGGCGAAAGTGCTATACATACAAATGCGCTACCAGTTGAAGGAGTTGCGGGAAAGGGTTTTGATGATAAGAGTGGTAAGCAGATAATCGCATCAGAAGATGCCATTGGCGCAGAAACAGAGATTTCAACCACAAAAGCAATTTCTATTGAAGGATTTGCAGGATTCGTAGAGAAGGGTAGTTCTGATGATAGGAGCACTATAGGCACTGCCAACATCTACTTGAAATTAAAACAAAATGAAGCTACAGATGAAGAGGGAAATGGAGTACACAAGTTGCAGAAAACTAAATCTTGGGACATGCTATTATTCAGCGATGATGAAAGATCTCTTGAAGGAGACCTTGGTTTAGATGCAGTAGGAGTTGCCAATGACGCGAAAAAACATATTTCAGCTATCGAAGCAATCCATTTTGAAGAATTGCAGACTACCAAATCTTTGGGCATGCTGTTGTTTAGTGATGATGTCAATGAAGCTTCCACTGCATGGTTTTCTGTAGAAGGGACCAACAGTCGACACTATTATGCTGAGCCAGTCACATATGAGCTAGAAGAGGGCGGCGTACAAGCAACTTTACTTGGGGCCTTTGCAGAATCAGAACATATTGAACAAACAAAAGACCAAGATGAAGTAAAAAACTAGAAAGAAAAGGCTGCTAGGGAAAAAGGACGAAAAGAGGGGCAAAATGTTTAGGATGGTAATGCTACAGATTTGTCGAGAATTTCATAAACATGCAGAACTTGGAAGATGAAGAGCTAGCAAAGATCGACAACAGCAGAACTAAAGTTAAACCACTGTGGTCTGAGTCTTGCACAAATACTTTGTCAAGGATAGTCCATTTTATTTTTCTTTCTTGGTTTCTATTATGCATTTTTTCTTTTTTAAACAAATTTGCAAAAGTCATTCAATATTCGAACATTAGAGTAACCCCGGTCGTAACTTTCACCTAAATCATATACGAAAAATGTTGCACATGATGTACCCAGCATATGTAACATTTTTCTATATGACTATATATAAAAAAAGTTTTAGTATTTTTTTTCCAAAATTTCATATGGTGCCTATAGTTTCACCCATATTCAAATGCTTCAGTTTAAACAAAATAAAGCAGCAGACTTCGTTTGCAACGGATCATAGTTCATGCGAGACTAACTCAACATGTGTCCACATTTACACCAAAACAGTTCAGCACACCAAGGATGGCATCACGTTAATATTATATAGATCAAGGAATGTCACTGTAGCCAAGCTGAGTCGCCATTCAGTTTATCGAAATCTAAATAACAAGCACATCCTACAATTACATTAGATACAAACTGATTCACAATAGAACTTCTCATATAATGAGCTACCATACTACTATGCCTCCAGATGTGCCAATATCAGATGTGTCACCACCCTTCACCGCATGTTTTGACGCCTATTATTATAACGGGTACGATCGTTGTATCTTGGTCTGTCTTGAGCTCTCTGAGGCACTGGCTGCACTCTCCGTTCTCTCTCAGGGGACCTTTTGACAATCTCTCCATTTACAAGCAGCTCCGCTGGCAAATCATGACGGCAAAGAAGTTCAGTATAGTTCTACATTGTATCAACTTAATCTTACATTGAAAACATGAATACAACTAGGAGAAAATAGATTGAATTAGAGGGGAAAAAAGAAAAAGAAAAGTTTTCTAGGAAGTTGGCATACGCAATGAAAGGCCAAGAAAGATCATACAAAATATAAATAAATGCCATAAATGAATGAAGTACGAATTCACGTGAATATACACACTAATTTTAAACATTTAAGTTAATTCATTGAATGATGATATAGAACTGGCTGATCATAGCGATAAAAAATATGTAGGACAGCATCCTTTTAACTTTTATTATCATCTTATCCAAAAACTATGAAAGTGCTTAAAATAAATTAGTAACAAGTATTTGATAATGTAAGAGAGTCAAGAGACCCCTATGCAAGCAATTATCAATTTTTTTAGAACGTACTCACAATATGACAATTCATCTATGATATGTCATAAGCTTGATTCTTAAACCCAATAACTTGCATATAGATGGTGGTACATGATAATACTAGAAAAGAAAGAAATCTTCATGGAAGCAGAGATGTTGAGCACAACAAATAAATTAGAGCAAACTAGAGAAGAAATTTAGTTAAATCTATTAAGACAAACTAAGTAATTCAGGATACTTTTAAATATATTAGACCTTAAGCTATGTTTGTTTGCAAAAAACGTGCTCAGACTATTTTATCCATGATGAGAGATTAATAGTCCTTTAAATAGTCTTAGGGACTATTTTTTGTCATTTCTAAACCTATTTATGAGGGATTATATAATCCTATGATGAATATGGAACTAATCTCACATTAAGGGACTAATAGTCCCTCGTCAAGAGATTAAATAATCTGAAGTAGTGTTAAATTAAGACAAATAGTCCAATCTCAAGCATTACTTTTTGCAAACAAACATGACCTAAGAGTTAAAATTTATACTTCTTTTTACATAGATGCTATGACTCCCTTGTATATAAAATAGATTTACCTCCATAGTCTTTGTTCTCAGCATCAACATAGGAATCGGGAAGGACAAACAAAACACCAGGCAAACCTGTATAAAATATCAAAACATGTGACCCTCCAAAATAAAAATAAACCAAGCAAATAAAAGCACAAATTAATGAGAGCAAAGGCGGCACAAACCTTCAAGTTTATTCGACGTCTCCTCGTCAATCTCACATCCAAACCCAAAATATCTCTCACAAGAAACATTGTAAATCTTCTTCTTTGCTTCTTCTTCACTGAAAATCATACCAACATAATAAAGTTAATGTAGTTTGAGGTATTGTGCTAAATTCAATGTATATAACGACCAATAAAGGACATTGAGGCAATTATTGGAAAAAAATCACAGAAATAATAAAGACCAACTCTTCTTCAAAAATATACCAATGAACTGCAGATTGACAAATTATCTGTTATTTTATATAAGAAATAAGTTGAGCCCTAATTTTGACTGAAAATATATACTAAGATTTATCATAGTCTAATAATGCAAGCCCAACATATATCAGAAGACTCAAAATATAATAGTTCACGACAAATATGTGAAGTGTAAAAATTTGTAATAATACATTATCTAATGGAGTACTTGTAAAACTCATGTTTCTATAGAAGCCGTCCAAAAAATATATTGTTTTCAACACAATCAAAAATATTTAAACAAACCAATGGGAAATTGACCCAAAAGTCCAAAACTTTACAAAGATATTAGCTTTTCAACATGATAGTCCTCAAAAACAAAATGAAATTTTCTCTCTATACAAATAAAAATGATAACACAAAATAATCTCACACTAGGCAGGTTAAACATAGAAGATACTCCAGCATTTTATGTGCACAAATGAATTCTTTCACTTTAAAATTTTACATTTACTGATCTTTAAGATATCTAGCATGGTCAATTCATGTATTTCCAATGAATATAAACTCGAATAATTAAAAATTACCTTCCGAGGATCTTAGCTAGGGTTTGGATGTAACATTCAATCATCTGCTCCTTAGTGGCGCCTTCGCCACCGGGCTTGTCCATGACAATGAGCCAATGCTCGTAGTCGCATCCAGGGAACAGCGGCGCCATCTCCGTCGGCGGCCGGTCACTGAAGTTCGAACCGGAGTTGAGGGGAGAGTAGGCGCCCCCGGACCGGTTCACTCTGCAACGGACAGGGTTTAGCCGAACCGCACCGGGGACGAAGTCCCTGAGCGAGTGAGAGATCGAGAATGTGGACCGGGCAGGTCGGGTGAATCCGGGAAGATGTGGGGATTTGGCTATGGATGATGAAGAAGAGAGTAGGCGTTTGGAGAAGATGAAGTATGATGATGATCGGACGGCGAGGATTGATCGGGCTAGGGTGGCTGCCATGGCTGGTGCAGAAATGAGTGGAAAAGTGTTAAAGGATATAAAGGCGACGACGCAAGGGTTTATTAATCAGAGTATATGAGGGCTTTTGATATCTAATGGGTTATAATCAGGTGCGGATAATTTCCATGGGTTCGTATAGACGTGTTTATAGATTACTGGTTAGGATCATCTAGAAGCAAACAAATTAATTATTATAGTTTTTTTTCCCATCAAAATAGATGTATGAATAAATAAATAATACTTGTATTCCTAGGAAATTTAATTTGTGGTAATTTTTACTTATTTTGCTTTTTCTGGATTGATTTGAAATTCAATATTATGTCATATTTTTAAAAAATTTGTTCCGGTTCTATGCTCAAGATTTTTACTGTGCAACTTTAAGTGTTGACTTAATTTAAAGTATTGTAATAGTGTGAAAAAGATTTATCTTATAATGGCATAATAAGATATTTAAGTTAATTTAGTACCTCTTCACATTGTTTTGTTGATAATTAAATTGCTAGACCTGAAATTTTTTATAACAAAATTATAAATTATATTTTTGTGTGTGTTTCTAGGGTCATATATCTATATATGGAAAAAATATAAGTACACAGCTGTGTACTGCACAGTAGGCTATAGCGACGGTTTTCTAGAGCTATAGCGATGGTTTGTCTGTCGCTATAGACAGAATATCTATGACGACAAACAAACCCTCACTATAGCCTTAGAAAACCGTCGCTATAACCTACTGTGTAGCTACACAGCTGTGTAGCTACATATAACCCTATATATATATATATATATATATATATATATATATATATATATATGATTGTTTTCCGCATTTGTACAACATATAACATCAAAATAGTATTAAGTGAATAATATTTGATTTATTCTTTTTTTTCCTTCAACGTAACTTTAAGGTTTGATTGAGCTTGGTAAATAATATTTTGAATTTATAATTTTCCAACACATAATTATCTTTTATTGGATTAATGGGAAATGATATTACAATTGTAATTATTTTTATCATAGTAGATAATAATTGTATTCAATTAAGTCTCGTTAGACTTTGGTAAGTTGGTCAATTGATCAATACAGTGCTGATACGCAGATAGAGAAGTCACCTTTCGGTATGCATGTCAATAATATATTGGTCAATTGATCAAAGTTAACTTCATGCTAACCACTCTCATAAAATTCATAACTAACGCAACTACGTATCAATATATTACTATTACTTAATTAATTAATTTACTCCTAAGTTTTTATATAGGAATCTCTTAATATGTGCCCTTAAGGCACATGTTAAGCACACAGTTAAAGAAAATATTCTCTTGAATTGTGTGCATATTCTCTTGATTTTTGCATTTGCACCAAATTTAAGAGAATATACACACAATTTAAGAGAATATTTCCTTGAACTGTGTGCTTAGCATGTGCCCTAAAGGCACAAGTTAATAAATTCCTTTTATATAACTTGAGCTTTTCCTTAACTAGTTAACTTTGTTTTGTTACCTTAGTCTCCCTTATTTTATAAATTGACTAAGGGGATGTTTGATAAAAATTGAATGAATTTGAACCTGAATGAGTTGAACTTGAATCTGAATAAAAAAAGTTGTTTGATAATTAACATGTCTGAAACATCTAACTGACATAATTTTATTATTTTATCCCTCTGAAAAAAATTAAAGTTGTTGTAAATTTATTTAATATTACTTAATATAATCGATAATTTTTTTTACTTCATTTAGCCATTCAGCCAAAAAAAATCTGACTTAACTATTCAGCTCAATCATTTAACCGATTCAGCAATTCAGACGATTATTTTCTAAAATAGAAGCACTTAATGTCTGATCGATTCAACTATTCAGATGTATTCAGTCATAAACAAACAGCCTCTAAGTGACTTTGTAACCTCAACCTACATTTTTTCTTAGGCTGATTGACACTTCTGTCCCTCCAAGTTGCCACTCACTTTCAAAGTCGTCTCTAAAGTACCATTTTTCGTCAGTTAGGTCCTTAAAGTGACATTTTATTGGCGTTTCTGTTCCTTCAACCCATTTTAACCTAAACCCGACCCATTTTGACCAAGTTTAACCCAACCCAACCCAAAATTTTAATATATTAAAATATAATAATATTTTAAAAATAAGTTTAAAATAAAAATAATATTTAACATTTAAAAAAAAATATTTAATTATTTAAATTAAATCACTATTATAAAAATAATAATTATTTTAATATTTTAAATAAAATAATTATTTTAAAAATAGTTATTTTTAATATTTAAAAATAAAATATTAGTTTTTTTTAAAAAATAAAAATAAAAATAATATTTAATATTTTAAAATGAATAATTTTTAAATATTTTATTTTTAATATTTTTAAAAAAATAAATAAATTTGTAAATATTATTTTTAAAAATAATATTTACTTTTAAAATATTAAAAATAATATTTATTTTAGAATATTAAAAATAATATTTATTTTAGAATATTAAAAATAATAATTTTTTAAATTTTTTTAAATTTTTTTTGAATAATTATTATATTTATATTTATATTTATTTTAATTTTTTAATATTATAAAATAATTATTATTTTTAATATTCTAAAATAAATATTATTAATAATTATTGTTTTTGAAGGAAAAATAATATTTAATATTCTGAAATACTTATTAAAAAAATTAAAATGATTATTATTTAATAATAATAATTATTAAGATTATTTTAATTTTTAAAATAATAATTATTAAGCTTATTTTAGTTCTTAAAATAATAATTATTAAGATTATTTTAATTTTTAAAATAATAATTATTAAGATTATTTAATTTTTTTAATAATTATTAAATAATTATTATTTCAGAATATTAAATATTATTTTTCCTTCAAAAAACAATAATTATTAAAAATATTTATTTTAGAATATTAAAAATAATAATTATTTTAGAATATTAAAAGTAAATATTAAAAAATTAAAATAAATATAAATATAATAATTATTCAAAAAAGTTTTTGTAAAAAAACTAAAATAATTATTATTTTTAATATTCTAAATTAAATATTTTTTTTAATATTCTAAAATAAATATTATATTTAATATTCTAAAATAATTAATATTTTTTATTTCTAAAATAATTATTATTTTTAATATTCTAAAATAAATATTATTTTTAATATTGTAAAATTAAATATTATTTTAAAAAATAATATTTACAAAAATATTTTTTACTTTTAAAATGTTAAAAATAAAAAATATTTATTTTAGAATATTAAATATAATTATTAATTTTTTTATAAAAAAACTAATATTTTTTTTAAAATATTAAAAATAACTATTTTTAAAACAATTATTTTATTTAAAATATTAAAATAATTATTATCTTAATAATAATAATTTATTTTAAATAATTAAATATTATTTTTTTAAAATATTAAATTTAATTATTATTTTAAACTTATTTTAAAATATTAAAAATTTGGGTTTGGTCAAACTGGGTCGGGTTGAGTTAAACTTGGTCAAAATGGATCGGGTTTAGGTTAAAATGGGTTGAAAGAACAGAAACGCCAATAAAATACCACTTTAAGAGCCTAACTGACGAAAATAGTACTTTAGGAACGACTTTAAAAGTAGGTGACAACTTGGAGGAACAGAAATGCCAATCAGCCTTTTTTCTTACCGTAACATAAGCTTTCATCATTTTGTTTATGACAAATTAGGTGTATCATGCACAACACATTTTTCACAAGCATTAAATTGATATATGCATTAAATTTACCATAACTTTTTTTATGGGTCCTCTAAACATGTGTCCTTAGGGCACACGCTAAGCACACAATTCAAAAAAATATTTTCTTGAACTGTGTGCATATTCCCTTGATTTCTGTATTTGCATCAAATTCAAGGGAATATGCACCAAATTCAAAAGAATATTTCATTAAACTGTGTGCTTAGCATATGTCGTGAGGGCACATGTTAAGAAATTCTTTTTTTTATTATAAAAATGTTTTGGTCAAATTGATTTATACAACATATCATTTTACTATTAATATGATTGTGAAAAAAATATTTCTTCTATCCAAATATCAGATCAAATTCATTTTTACAAAGTTATTTTTTTTCAAATTTAAAATTAATAATTATAATATTTTGTTTTATTTTACTAGTCATTACAAAATTTATATTTTAGTACTTAAAAGAATCATGTCAATTTAAAGTTTTTTTTAAAAAATGTCTTTAATTGTAAAATCAATTAATTTGAAATGAAGAACTAAAACCTATTAGTAGTATAAAATAAATTCCTTTGAGAATTGTGCAAACGAGCCCGCTCCATAGGGAGACGAGGAATAGTAATGCCAAACACAAATTTTATGGTCTGACATCGCATCTGGGCCGTCCATTTAAATGATCAGCACCAGTAAAAGTGCCATACGTATTCATCCCTTTTACACCATCCAAAATTGTACTCAAAAATCTAGTTTAATAGTCCACTTTCTTGTTTTTTTGTTGGAAGAGTGCAGAAAATAAATGGAAGATTCTAATAAGAGGATACTCAATCCATGGCTCTTTCACCTCCAGAAACTCGCTCTTGAGCTCAAATGCCCCATCTGGTAAATGTCCATCTACTACATACTCTTTCTGTTCCAATATATATGATCAAAATTGTTTTTTTTAGTCAATTCGAGATATTATTAATTTCAAAATTGATTTTTGGATAATACATCTATGAAAGTTGTAAACTTTTGCAAAAAAGTAGTGCAAGGTTTAACGTGTGAAAAATTTAGTGTGATCTTATGTTTTGGGATTGAGGGAGTATATATTTTACTTTTGATACATTGGATATATTTAGGGTACTAATTTCTGCTTGTTGATTTTTTTGTGAATCTTGCAGTCTTGATTTGCTTAACCAACCCGTTTTGCTCCCCTGTAATCATTTATTTTGCAAGTTAGTTCCTTCTTTCAATTCTAGCTCTTCGAATTCGAATAATTAGTGCCTGTTTACCTGTTAATTTCTGGTCCTCTGAACTGTTTTTTTTGATTGATTGCGTAATGCAGGTCATGCATTCATAAACCAACCTGGCATGGACCCGAATGTCCGGCTTGTAAAAGTCAATATGTTGATTTAGGTATGCACAAATATAGTCAATGACAATGTGGATTTGAGTTCCTAGTTCTGTTCTTTTTTTGTCTCGATAATGTTTTTGGTCCAAGTAGTTATAATCTTGTGTATATTTAGAAAATTCTGCAAAAGAAAAGTGTCGATATCTAGAATTAGTGACCATTGGTCAGTTGAATCTCTGTACAATTGTTTTTATTCAGATAGATGATGTCCAATTGTATGACTTGTAAAGATGTATTTAGTGCTTTCGTGAATGATCTAAAGTTTCAATTTTTAATGCTATTGGTTTAAAAGTTCAAATTCTATCAACTGTTGTGTGAATGCATAAAAATGAGATCGTGATAAGAAAAACCCAGCTTGTTAATGTTCTAACTTTGGTTAAATGGCCCAGAGATACGATCTGCACCTTATATGGAAAATGTGGTAACAGTCTACAAAAGCTTGTGTGCTACTTCCCTTGCTAAGATCTTTCATCCTGTTTCTTCTGGTAAGACAATTTCCAGTCCTTGCAGGCTGTTTTGAACTCATTACCTTTTTTTTCTTTCTGGAGTTTGACCTTTGATGGTTTATTGACTCAACTATTGTATGTAATCACCAAAGATGTTGGAAGGTTGTCAGATAAGTTTCCTGTGTCGGCTAAGACAAATCGTAAGTTAAGAAAGGAGCCCGTTGAAATATCTGCAGAGGAAAATTCCACCGACGGGAAATCCATGATTTCTTTAAATGCTGGTAAGACAGTTACAAGACATGGCAAACAGAGAAGGGGTGAAATAATAATAAATGGCGAGGATAGGTTGAGACGGTCCCAGTCTCCTGATCAGGTCAGAAATGGGAAACATTTAGAGATTGGAGTCGAGGAAATAGACATGAATCAGATTGAACAGTTGTCACCAGGAAGTAATCGTTCATTGGGTGAGAGCAGGAATGCCAAGAGACAAAAGAAATCAAATTCATCAGAAGCATATGGTAGCGAGTGTGGCTTTTGCCATTCTTCTGAAGTAACTGATGTTAGTCTTGAATTTGAATGCAGTAATATCTTTGTAAAAGAATTTCTATATAGGCTCTCTACTGATGTTATTTAAAGAAAACTTTTCTTTAAACTCTGTAACTATTTCTTATTTTATGAGTTTTAACCCCTTGAAAATTATTCGCTTATTACCTAAATGATTACTTGCAGGAAACTGGGCCAATGTTGCGTTATTTCAGACGTAAATTAGTACACGGAGAATTGGCCTCCTCCTCTAAGGTTATTCACGTTCACAGGATATGCATTGATTGGTACGTTATCTTTGGAAACTATTCTGACTTAATACCTTTGATATTGTTAGAAAGCCATCCATAAACAAATTTAAATCGAATTTGGATTGTAAAAGATGGGTGTCTCAAAGGTCTGTGTATCTCGTCACCTGCATATCCTTAATTCTTCGAACCATTTGTTTATCTGTATTGTTGGAGGCAACGTATCTATGTGCATGCTGCTTTGAATTTACTCCCAGGGTGACCCTTACAATGCTATAAACAGCTATGATTTTGATGGTGGTAACAACTGTTGATATTTGTCCCTACTTCTCTTTTGTGCCTGATCCATCTTTTCTCTCTCTAGGGCAGCTTTTTGTTGCTAGGATTTACCCCTCCTGCCTTCCCAGCTGATCCATCTTCATTTGATCACCTTATGACCCTAGCCTTTCTTTGATACTATCTATTGCTTTGTGCTCAAGACTTATTCTACTCTCCCTAAGCTCCCTCTATCACTTTTATCTTGCTAGCGATAGTTGATTTCTTTGCTTCTTGTGTTAAGTGTTGAGACTTCTCAAATAATTACTTGAGTAATTGGCAAGTCTCTACGTGTTGAGTGTTTGAGTGAATATGTACGCTTAAGAGGGATCAGTTCATCCATGTCGGGACTCACACGTTAAGGGATAGATTTGTTAAGGTAACATGCAAGTTGATATAGTTCTAATTAGTGTTCGAGTGCGAAGTTGAAGACTTAATATACAAGGTTGAGCCCAAGGCCTATCAGCTTAAGCTTTTGGTTCAGGTTGACTTCTGACATGTGTGCTGAGTCTTTCAGTGGTATCCCCTAGGTCTGACGCTAAATGCCTAGTTTATAGAAAAATTAAAAAAAATGTCCATATGGCAAGGATATGAAAATGTGCATGATTATTACCTGTGTTGCAGAGAATTGTTGCCTGTGCATGATGATATCAAATGAAACATGACTTCCTCTATATATTATCTAGATTTTGAACTATTTAATAGAGCACTGCGTTACTGTCAGCCCAATTTAACAGGTTTGTCATAAATGTGCTTACTCTTCTTAATCAATGTGTATTTTATTTGTTTTTTTCAAGAATATTTTAGTCCGGGCATATTATGATAACATTTTATTGCAGGACGCCACGAGTTTATTACGAGGGTGATGAAATCAAGAATTTGGAGAAAGAACTGGCTAGGGCTGGTAAGCTAAGATGCAGCAGCTGTGGGCAAAAGGGAGCAGCACTCGGCTGCTATGTACAACCTTGCCGGAAGACTTACCATGCAGCTTGTGCATTAAAAATCTTAGATTGCAGATGGGATTGTGTAAGTCAACTAAATTAATTGTTTATATGGGCTCAGCTATTTTAGTGGTTGTGTCATATTTTATTTTCTTGCTTTATATTTTGTAATACGTTTTCTTTGTTTATTCTCTCTATAGGAGAACTTTCTAATGCTGTGCCCATTTCATAAATCTATCACGTTTCCAAGCGAAACTCAACGGTCTGGGAAGCATGCCAGTATAGAAAAAGATCCTCTGTCGACACAAACGTACAGATTTTATTACGTTTGTTTTGCCAAGATATCTACTTAGTTGATTAACACACTTCTTTATAACTTTGGTATCTTCATGCATTCTAGATTTTCTGTTTAGGTCTTTTTAAGGTAAATTGAATTGGTAATGTAACATTAACTCTGACTCTGCAAATGCAGCTTTTAATTTACTTGAGCTATCTAAAAGCAGATATATTCTGGTTTGATTTTATGTATATCACCTTATTTTTGATATCCATTATTTTTCCTTAATTTTATTTCTCTACCAAAAGTTTTTTTGTTGCCCAATATGCTTTCATTGTGAATACAGGATCTCTGAGCTGTCAAACTTTTGGTCAACATTGCCTCATGGAGCAAAAACGTGGGTATTCTGTGGATCTGCTTTGTCTTCTAAGGAGAAGGTTGGTTCTAATTTTAGCAGAACAATTATGTGATGTATAAGTTCATGTGTGTATATATGACAAGATTTTCTAGTTTTAGACTATGTTTCTGAAGATAACATGCTGTTGCTTAAAACAGATGACTTCCTCCAGAGATGGTTAGCTAGTAACTGAACATGGCTGTTTTAATAAAGATTCTTGTTATATTAACCTTACAAATACTATGTTTGATATTAACCTTACAAATACTATGTTTGATATTAACCTTATGCTACTTTATAATCTCATTTACTGCCTTGTTTAAGACCTTTGGTTTTGTTGTTCCCATTCTTAATGACAAGTATTTTGGAGAATATTTGTAGATCAAAATGAATTATTATTTTTTCAATCTTCGAGTCTATTGAGCCGATTTTTTGGCTATGTGACTTTCCCTGTGGGCTTAATTTTGGAAACTCATGTATCATCAATTCTGAAGTAACCTTTTGTTCTTTCTCTTACTGATATGCAGTGTCATCTGGTCAAGTTTGCAAGAAGTTGTGGTGCAACTGTGTCAAAATTTTGGAAATCAGATGTAACCCATGTAATTGCTGCCACAGATGCAAATGGTGCATGTATCCGGACAATGAAAATTCTCATGGCAATTTTACATGGAAGATGGATCGTTACTACGGAATGTAAGATTTATGTTTCCTTTTTATGACTATTTTTTTGGGTTTGGGACAACCTTTTTGAAGCTGCCAGTGTATTTTTGTTGGGCTTCAACATGAAAAGTCATGTGCGGTCTTCTAGTCTTTTGTTTTTCTTCTCTCTGTTTTTTAAGTTGCAGAACATCAGACATTTCTATAGATTATGAAGGACTAGCCACAATTTTATATAAATCAAAAATCATGACCTCAAATACTAAATTTACATTTCTATATGATTTTGTAATATTGTAGTCATTCTTTTTACCATGTGAGCAGAACATGGCAAACTTGATTACCCATGTTGCCAAAGCTTCAAAAAACTCTATTAAAAAGCTTATCTTTCCATTCTTCTATGCAAACCCCTTAAACAACCTCCCCCTTGATGCCCTCATCACCGAAGTTTATGGTTTTGCAACCTCATCTGACCCCTTAAGTGGAAACAAAGTTTGATCAGATATTGGGTTGGAAAAGAGGGAGAATTCAAAGTAAAGAGGTCCGTTGACATAAAATGGCAGACCAAAATGGTATTGAATTTTCTTACTGAAAGGTAATGGTGATTCGGTTTTCTGTTTCTTTTATTGATTAATAATGGAACTTGTGAGCTATTTGCAGGGATAAAATCTTGTCAGGAAGCAAAAAGACCCGTGGATGAAAAACCTTATGAAGTTAGCCTAGACAATCATGGCTCTCGTGATGGCCCCAAAATCGGCAGACTTCGGGCATCAGATAATGTTGGTGCAAATATTTTCAATGAAAGAACAAAATGTGTTGCTAGAGTAAATTTTTTAAGAATCAAGTTCATCTAACTGTGCCATGTCATTTTGGACTATGGAGCTAGAAAATTCTTTACTTCCGTTTCTTAACTGGACTGAGTATATTATTCGTGCTGTTATATAGTTAGCCTAGTTAATTGTAGTTTATTTTCGATGTGATTTTTTGTCAAAATGAGCTGTTAATCTTCATTTGTTTTCTGAATGTAGGGACCAAAACTTTTTGATAGCCTAAAATTCTACTTCAGTGGTGATTTTGTGCCTGCTACCAACAATGACCTCCTAAATTTGGTCAAAACTGCTGGTGGTACTGTTATTGAGAGCAAGGAACCACTAGCGGCACAAAGTCATGATGTATTGGCAACTCCTTCAACAACTCTGATTGTTTATTATAATGATGATTGCATAGAAGAATGCTTGGGAGATGAATATTCCCATGTGTCGAAGAGATTAAAGGCAGCAGAAGATTTAGCTGAAAGAATCGGATCTAGGGTTATTAAGCACACATGGATTTTGGAATCTGTTGCAGCATATAAGTTGCAGCCTTTGCCCTGCTGTTGAAGGATTCTGCAATGAAGATTCTAATGTTACATGTAAGAATTATGGCCACACTACAACTTATTTAACTTTGTGGGTATTGTAATTTGATACTATTGCCTCTATTGGGAATTCAATGTTTTTTCTTTATCTATATCTATTGTGGCTTGGAGGATCATTTTAATTGATGTCTCATTGCATGCTGTTTTATATTTTAAGTCTCGTATAAAATTTTGTTAGAACCAAACACACCATAGAAGAACTCGAACTGAGGCAGGAGAATGAAGATGGTAAGAGGAACTGTCTGGTTTTTCTGAACTATGCCATTCTCTCTTGCTACTCTTAGCCTATATCTTTCAGTAAAGGAAACAATGATCAATATAATGACATGTAACACAAGGCCAATCCCCATTCTTTGCAGCAATGTAATCCCTTCCCTCTGGGATTTTTGGTGTAACGGCGAATTGCAGGAACAAAGAATCTGTCGTAAACTACAATGCCGATCAACATAAAGAGTGTCACGAATTGCAGGAACAAAGATGCTGGGGGAATTCGGACCCATGCTTCTGACCAGAGTTGTGCCTTGCTTGATAAATAGTGTGCGAGTTTGTGCAAGTAGGGTGGCGGGTATGAATGATGCTAGCAGAAGTGGTAGCATTTTTACCATTTGCTTGGTTTCTTCAACTTGGGTGACCGGACGTAGCATCCACGGTGACGTTGGGCCGTTCTGTACGGCTGCTTTGTCGAGGAATCTGCTGGCAACACAGAGCTAGTTACAGAGGACATAATGTAAATACGTAGGCAGTCAGAAAATCAAATGAGACTCGTCTGTCTGGCAGAAGGAGACTGACATTCCTTGTTACAGAAATGGAAAGAGAATCAATGTACATCATGATAAGTACTTCAATAAGGTATAGGTTAATAGGTTATGTGTAGATTCCGTGTTTTGGAGGCAGGTCAGGTCAGTTCATGCAACACAGACAAAAAAAAGAAGAAAGAAAATGTTTGTTGATATTTCTGCCTGGAAAATATGAAAAATGAAATTTTGGCGCAAGATAAATGGCGGATGAAATCATGAAAGTCCAGTATCGGCCGAGATGAACGTCTGCCTAGGAGGGGGGTGGGTGTCAACTACCAACAAAGTTGGTGACATTGTTTGAAGATTTGACAGTGCCTTGATTGAGCTCTCTTGTGAGGTACCAACACTAGACTGGACTTGTTACTATTCCATTATATGCCATCCTCTCAAACATGCCCTTTTGCAACTCCACTTGAGAATATTCATCCGATTCTTTGTTGTAAACAAAGTATTTTGCATTGCAGCCACAAGAAAGAAAAGAAGGTTGATAGAGCTCAAGACAGCTAAGAAAATACCTAACTCCCAAACTCAAGCTTTGGATATAATTTTAAAAATGGACAAATTAATACACATGCATGCATGCATGATGAATGCCTCGAGCTTTCATGCATGCATGCATAGTACGAAAAGTACAACATACATACATCCAGGTAAATGGCAGATGAAATGATGAAAGTCCAGTATCGATCGGCCAAGGTGAGCATCGGCTATGTAGGCGCCTAGAAGGGTATATCCAAACAGTACGTACCACCCCAATTACATATATATATATATATATATATATATATATATATATATATATGCATATATATATATATATTTTACATATATCTCTTAAGTTTCTGAGCTTCTGCGAAAATATTGATGCCATTTTTACTTTTTAATTAATTATATCACTATCAAACTCAACAAGGCGGCACATATAATATATATAAACATGTATAGAGATTGTATGAAATTAATAAGCACGGGCCGGGGACAGATGTGTATACTAGTAGTAAACTTGCCGATTAACCTAATAAGCATGATACAATTAATTAATATACAATAATAAATAGCAGTAGTATTATATATAAAATGTTGTCTTGTGGCTGTGGCTCCTCCTAAATAAGGGAACGAACACACAAACAGCAGAGCTTCATATCTGGAGTAATTATTTGTTAAAAAAACTCTTTATTCACCGCCTTAAGTTGTACTCCCTCCAAATTAGAGAGAGACTTTTGGAGTAGGTTTTAATCATGATTAGAATCTCCCCCTTTCTTTGAGGCATAATACACCATACAAAAAAACTAAAGTTGTAATTATGATGGAGTGGATAAGCATAATATGAAGTGAAAATAGCCACTCCCCACCACAAGAAACCAACCAACCAACCTGCCAACAACAATCTGATATGGAGTGTAACATCTGATTGATGCTGCTTGCTACACTTTAAGCTTTGACACTCCGGGGATTGAAGCATTTAGTAGAAAGGGGCAAAACTTCCAAATCAACTAATAGATGCAACTATTTAGTCAACCTGAAATTAATACTGTAACCAACTACTTCAAGCAATGACAACTAAATGCCAAGTACAACTACTAATCACAAGTGTACTAGTAGTTATATACTAGCAAAATAGCTATTGAAAACTACAATCAAGATTCAAACAATCAAACCAGTCCCATAATCTTTGTTATCAAGCACATAAGCTTGACAAGAGTCTATCTAGACCTCAATGCTGCATTTTAATATCCTGAAGATCCATTACTACCATAGGCGCTGTAGCCACCACCTGCCCCTTGTTGTTCTCCCCCACTGCCAGCATTGCTGTTAGGGGCATTCCCAGAACGCCCACTGACATTTCCATACCCACCGTCACTTCCACCGTAATTACCATACCCATATCCTTGAGTCCCATACCCAGAAGCACCACTTGGAGATTGACCCATAGGTGCAGAAGCAGCACCACCACTGCCTTGCACATTCCAAGGAACATTAGCCCCATAGCCTGCAGTTGCACCATAGCCTGCAGTTCCGTAGCCAGGAGTTTGACTTCCCCACGTGCTTTTCAAGGCACTGGGTGGGCCGCTGGCATAACCAGTATTTGGGCCACTTGGGTTCCCATATGCTCCAGCAGGTCCGCCAAAGCCTGCATTGGCACTTCCGAAGCCGCCAACACCATAACCACCATATCCGATATTGCTATTTGCTGCTCCATAACCATAACTTGGAGGTCCGTAGTTCGAAAATGGTGGATAGCTGCCACCTGTAGATTGTTGCTGCATGTATCTATTGCCATCCATTCTACCATCAAACGTGCTAGCATTGGTACCAGAAGAGCCATAGCCTTGATAGCCTCCACCACGACCACGACCAGAACCACCGCCACCACCGCCACCGCCACCACCACTTTGGTGTGCATCTTTAGGTAGAGCCCGTTTTACCTCGACAAGTTTATTATTCAGCTCATGGAATGTCTTGTGGAGAACTCTATCAACAGCATCTTCAGTGTCGAAAGATATGAAACCAAAACCGCGGGGACGATTAGTATTTTGGTCAAACATTATTACTACATCAGTGACGTCACCATAAGTTTCAAAGTACTGACGGAATTCTTCATCCGTCAAAGTGGAAGGCAATCCTCCAACAAATATTTTTTTAGTCCTGTAATTTCCTGCCCCTCCAAAGCTCCTGCCAGCATTAGGATTCCCGGGTCTAGAAGTGTGCTGTTCTTCTCTTGATAAAGCCCTTTTAGCCTCCACCTGAGAATCCAATATAAAATTTGAATTATATACAAGGAAGACGATAAAAAAACAAACAGAAATTACATAAGAGAGATTGCATTATTAGCACTCTATCTGATGCTATCAGACAACAATGTTGCAGGGTGCCTCTTAGATTGAGGAAGATAATAGGAAAACTATTTTGAACCATTTAATTGTTATGCAGCTTTAATTTTCAGAGACATTTAGCTTGGCTGTGGCGCTGTGCTCAACCAAATAGCAGAAAGAACCTCAAATCTCTTGAAAAGAATAAACCCAACGTCAATGTTTTCACGTCAACTTCCGTTACCAGATCATCAAACACTGCATACGGAAACACAGTTGTACCTGTTCAAATATGCAAGCAGTCCAAAATGAATTGATAAAAGTTTTGTTTTTTCAGATATCCAACTTAATGACAATAATAATAGTGTTATCGAGAAATGTACCAAGATAGGAGGGGTATTCTACACATGTAACCAAAGCCATTAATAATTAGAAGTAGACAAGATAACCTAGATGCTAGATTTCTAAATATTTCTGATGTACAGAAAAAATGGGATATCCTAACAGTTCATAATTACTGGCCTCTAATGGATGTGCTACAGAAAGAATGATGAATGAAGGAGGTATTGCACAAAAGGTCCAAACCCAACCCATAAATACATTAAGCAGTAAAAGCTTAATTTTTTTCCAATAATGAAACTGTTTATAAATCAATGTCAATATTAACTGGCAAACAAATTGATGTTTGAGCATTAAAAAAAGAAAACCTAGAATTTAAGAAGTGATGATTTGAAGGATTATTCCACTCAAAGAGCAAAACCCATTAAAAATTAAGCACTAAAGAGAGACCCAGAACTTCAAATAACAAATACAAACAATACATCACCAAAACCAGTCAGAGTGAATACGCAATTCTACACAAAGGGCAAAAGCCAACAGTCTTGAGCGTCCTTATTTTATTTCATTTTTATTTAAAAAGGGGAAAACCATAAAAAATAAACTTAAGCACTAAAAAGCAAAACCAAGAAGTTCAAATGACAAAACCTAAGCAAAAAAAAACACCATAACCAAACAGACTTGATGTCAGAAGTTGTTTGATAAAAAGAGGGCATAACAGTATAATTACGAAAAATTCGCACCGTGCGACCATCAATGGAGTGTCTGTCCTGAAGAACAGTATCGAGAACAGAGGGATCTGAGAAAACAACGAAGCCAAAGCCACGGGGACGATGGGTGACTTTGTCGAGCATGATGACAGTCTCCGTTACTTCTCCATACTTGCCGAAGTATTCTCTGAGTGTTTCTTCAGTTGTGTCCCATGCTATCCCTCCTATGAACAGCTTCCCCTCATCTGAATCCATCTCTGTGTATGGAGCTATTTCTCTCCCTTTCTCTGTCTCTCTCTCTATATGTATAGGAGTATAAATCTTAGGCTGTAATAATAAAGAAAAGGGGGTCTAGGGTTTGGGTTTCTGCCACGGACACAGATGCCGTGGGGGAGAAAATATCTACTAGCAGGACTCTAAAATGGCACTAAATAGTACGACGCCGTTTGATCCAGGTTTAAGCTAGTTTTGGGCCCTTATTTTACTTTTGGGCTTCATATTGGACCCTTATTTTATTTTTATTTTTTGCACCAGCCAATAGTGATAAGATTTCTATTTTGGGTCCTTTACATTACTATACAACAATTAAAAAATAATTACAACATCAGTACATCAATAAAATAATTATAAAAATAACGCAATCCTCAATTTCACAATTAATACGTACCTAAAATTAAGGAGCAATAACACCCTACACGTCAGTTACCGACTTTAATATATCGGCAACCAACTATTATCCTAAATTCAAACTAACGAGAAAACAGAAAACAGGAGAACGAATTTTGCAGATCGAAGAAGACGAAATACGCCGAACATTCAAGATCGGAGAATAGAATAGAATTTTTTTGACGAATTTTTTTTTACGATTTGGTTACCAACTCAAATCGATTGCATATTTCTCGAGGAACCAAGTATTGTTTTCCTAACCTCCATTGGAAAAGTTTGGGGTCATTCCACTCTGAGTCGTATTTTCTCATTAACAGTAGTCTCCTCTTTTGGATATCATCGTGGTCTAACGCCGAGATTACTGCAGCAGTCTCAATGGCCTCGATGACAACCGAAAAATAGCAAAACAAGTTGTGTATGTGGAGCTCTACGCAGTCCTTGTTTTGATGTAGGCTAATCGCTTTGCCCCACCAATCTTTAATTTTTTTTTGACGAATTGGTTACCCACAAAAATTAAAATGGTTATCTTTGTATGAAGGTTTGGTTACCAACTGCATCACATTCAAAATAAATTAGTAACCTAATAAAACTGAATTGGTTACCTTGGTCTCAAGGTTTGGCAACCAACTGCATGAAGGTTTGGCTATCAACTGCATCACATTCAAAATAAATTGGTAACCTAATAAAACTAAATTGGTTACCTTGGTATGAAGGTTTGGCTACCAACTGCATGAATGTTTGGCTACTAACTGCGTCACATTCAAACTAAATTGGTAACCTAATAAAACTGAATTGGTTACCTTAGTACGAAGGTTTGATTACCAACTGCACTATGAAAAAACTGCAGATGTGGAGGTGGATTGGTTACTATGGTATGAAAGTTTGGTTACCAACTGCATTATGAAAAAACTGTAGGTGTGGAGGTGGTTTGATTACCTTGGCATGAAGGTTTGATTACTTTGGTATGAAGGTTTGGTTACCAACTGCACTATAAAAAAACTGCAGGTGTGGAGGTGGAATGGTTACCTTGGTATGAAGATTTTGTTACCTTAGTATGAAGGTTTGATTACCTTAGTATTAATGTTTGGTTACCAACTGCACTATGAAGGTACCCTAATAAAACTGAATTGGTTACCTTGGTATGAAGGTATGAAGGTTTGGCTACCAACTGCATGAAGGTCTGGCTACCAACTGCATCACATTCAAAATAAATTGGTAACATAATAAAACTGAATTGGTTACTTTTGTACGAAAGTTTGGTTACCAACTGCACTATGAAAAAACTGCAGGTGTGAAGGTGGATTGGTTACCTTGGTATGAAAGTTTGGTTACCTTGGTATGAATATTTGGTTACCTTGGTAGGAAGGTTTGGTTACCATCCAACAAAATGCTACACCCTGTCTTTGCCCATGAACTTCTGATCTCTTGCACGTAATGTTGCCTCTCCTTCAGTTCACTCTGAAGGATCCACCCTTTCAACTCTTGACAAGTGGGAACCATATGCTCAAATTTAGAACCAAGGGTGGAATTTATCATTCTCTAAAGGCTAGGAACAGTGGCAGCACTTAAATCAATGCATGTCTCGTAAAAGAATCTGCCAATGCATTTTTTAGCATGCAATAATGATTGATCTTCATTTCCACCAGCCGCTAATTGGAACTCCATCATTCTATCGGGAAGAACCATACTGTAGGAGATGCATATTTTGGCATGCGCGTGGCTGAGCCGTGGCCTATTTGCCCGCTGTACATTGCTAACATCAGAAAATGGAATAATCGAGAATCTCGAGCAACTGGCGATCAATTCGTCAAGGATAGTGAAAAGAGTGATGGAGGAATTTGGAATTAGAGAGAAGGGTTTGGATGAGAGCCATTATGATTTTGGGACAAATGATTCTTGCTGATCTATGGATGATTGTTGCTGAGCGAGATGATAGATAAAGTCATCGAGCGAGAAGAGAGAGAAAACCATGGATAATGAAGATGATATTTAAAATACCCATCTAAATTAAAGAAATTCTAATTGCATTAATTTTATAAATAAATATGAAAAAATGTATTACTTTTGTAATTCTTTTATCTATGTACTGTTGTTGTAATTATTTCTAAAAATGTACTAAAATATGTAATTGTTCCTTTAATGCGCATAGTTAGAGTTTATTTGTTAGTAAAATCAGCAAAACGCTTAAAAAATAAAATCGAATAAAATAGTTATGAATGTTTAAGTAATATGAATGAGCTGAATGAATCAGAATTTTGAATATTAAATGAAAAAAAATTAATTAATAATTGATATGTCTGAAACATCTGAATAACATATTTTTATTATTTTATTCTTTTGAAAATTTTTAAAATTATTATAAATTTATTTAACATAATAGTTAATATTATAAAAAAAATATAAATATAAAATACTTTATTCAACAGTCATTCAACCCATTCAGTCAAAAAAGTACACTTAGCCATTCAATCCAAAAATCTGACCGATTCAACCATTCAGACGGTTTTTATTCAAAACAAACACACTGAATAAATGACCGATTCAGACATTCAACTCTAAACAAACACACCCTAGTCTTGTAGATTAATCTTTTAATTTTATTTTCACGTTCAGGAAAATAGCTCTAACTTTTAATCACGTGGGATGTTTTTCACTATTATAAATAATTTAAAATTAAATTTTGGTTTAGCTAACTCCATTTTTTCTTGATGGCTTGTTTTGCGTGAGAAGAGAGAGAGAGAGAGAGAGAGATAATGTATTCTCACCTTGGAGCAATGAATGTACTAAAATCTCTGATTTATGTTGAGTTTGTTTGTACTTTGTGTTACTTCAAGTGAAGATAGTATACGAATTAAAAAGTTTAAAAAAAAAATAGTAACAAAAAAATACGATTTAGACCAAATGTGATCGGTAAGTTTTTTTTTTTTTTTTTTGTATTTTTTAAAATCCGACAATATTCTTTAACAAAGTCAACATGTAATATTCATAATACATTCAATTTTTTCTTAAACTCCTTCTAAACCATAAGATTGAAAACTAACCATACGGATTCTTCAACAAAAAAAAAAAAGAAAAAAAAGAAGAATATTAGTGTGCTTTATTGTCTTTTTGCTAAATTATTCATTATTTTTTTAAATTCTAAACGAAAAATGACTACCCTAAAGTAATTTAAAAAATTGAAATTTGAGGGGAGCCAAAAAGAAAAAGAAAAAGAAAAGGGTTCAAGTGGAGAACTCTTTATTGGCTGATTAATCATAAAAATCTAATCATTTAGTAGTACTCCATAAAGGAAGATGTATGAACCAAGGCACTAAAAAAGCCTTTGGGATTTTAATACTAATAAATTAACAGTTCAGATACAGCCAGGCTCTGGCTGGTGCTCACAAGCAAACAGCATCATGAAACTCTAACGGTTACTTTCTTTTCCAAACATAAACCCTAAACACTCCCATCCATCCCTTCTGGAAAAAAAAAAATAGACCGTTTTCGTCTTCCCTTTTCCCTCGGATCCCAACGCTCCTCTTTCTCTCTCCAAAATGAAGAAGACCCTTTACCAACTCTGAGATTGAAATCTTCGTCATCCACTTGGAAATAAATCAAAATCCCTGACATCAAGAAAAAAGGGAGTCTGTAAATGGGCTGTTTTCTTGGGTGTTTTGGTGGTTCTAAGGATCGGAGACGCCGAAACCAGAGGAACAGGGGCAGCCCTCGACGCCAAGTTAGTTACTTTAGCTTACTTACCAACTGTATAGTCAAAATTTTCCGTTTCTCTTTCATCGTTTTCTTTGCCACGAAAATGGAGGAACCTGTTAATTATCTGCTTTTTAATATCCAAAATACAAACTTGACATGATGTGTATAGATTTTTACCAGATGGGTTTTATAGATTTTTGAGGTTAATTGTTTTTTTCGAGCTTGAAGTTTCTTTCCCTTTCGTACTTTTTTTTTTCTTTCTTCAATATAATTCGGTAAATGTTTTTCAGCAATTGAAAATACGCTTCCTTTAGTCAGTCTATTGGGTATAGCTTTCGATTCTCTTCCCGTCTATTTGGTTTCTAAGGGTAGTGAAGAAAATGAGATACTTTGCTCTTGTTGTTTTTGTTCTCCAAACACCAACAAATGAACTTAATGCATTGAGTTTTGGGTTTGATTCATCAGTTCCATAGTTATATAATTTTGTTGATTGATTTGTTTTTTTCCATTTTCATTTTGAATATGTGTTGCAGAGAAATGGAGGTCAGAGCCCTCTTCTAACTGCTGTATCTCCAGTGTTAGGCATCACAGAAAAGGCCACCAATTCAGTTCCAGAGTTGAGGTAAGCCATTGATTTCTTGAATTTAATTGTTTCCTTTTGGAATTCGTTTGCCTTTTCTCTTTGTTTTTGGGAGAAAGGAAGGTCGGGTAACTCTAGTTGCTTTTCTATTTTGTTTATTTTCACCGAAAGTTGTGGAATTTGTTTGTAGTGATAAGTCCGAGCTGAAACTGAGCCCCAGTACAAGAAAAAGAGTCGCTTTTGATTCAAATGTCCAAACCTATGAGCATGTTGCTGTCTATGGAAGTACTGATTCATTACTGGAGAACAATGACATTAGTGAGAGGGAGAAAGAGAAGGATCTAGCTAAATCAAGGCAATCCTATACCAATTCTGAGGATGATTCTACTATTTCCAGCGTTGGATCCTACCCTCAGAATCACAGGTACCAAAATTGCCGAGATAGCGATGATGAAGCCGTAGAATCAGAGTATGAGGATAGTGATTTAGATGATGAAGATGATGACTATGATGATTATGATGAGGCTGATGATGAAAGTGTGTTATGTCAAGAAGTGTGGTCGGAGACCATTCCAACTACAACAATGGAGTCGTGGACAGAAAATTCATTGACACGAATGGCCTCGCAAGAGGTGGATAGTCCTATGACTTGTGAAATGGCCGAGAAGGAAGTAAAAACAATTGGGTTGAATCGAAATGCAAGAGACAGGAGTGTTTATGTTCATCCTGTGTTGAATCCAGTAGAGAATCTTAGTCAATGGAAAGCTGTGAAATCAAGAGGAACACTGCCGCTGAAGCCACAACAGAAGGAGAACTTTGCTGCAGATGAAGAAGTACCTCGAATTTCATTTAGTTCTGAACCTAGTTTTAAGCAGTCATCATATAGTCTCAACCATCAGTCCAATCATCAAGCCAAGAATCTGAATAAAGACATAGCTGTCGATGCCAGCCTTTCGAATTGGTTGGTTTCATCTGAAATCACACCCAAAAAGAAGACTGCTACCATTGAGCTTGGGTCCATTACTTCTGAGAAAAGTATGTCCCAAGGATCAACTTCAGTTATAAGCATAGAAGATAGGCCAATTTTAGGCGCATTGACACTTGAGGAGCTGAAACAGTTTTCAGCATCGAACTCGCCTAGAAAGTCACCAAGTCGAAGCCCAGATGACATGCCTATTATGGGAACTGTAGGGACCTATTGGAAACACACAGGTGAAGCCAAGGATTCTGGCTCTGCTTCTTCCTATAAAGGCATACCAAACGCAACAAGCAAGTACAGAGAGGTATATGTGAAGTGAGATCTTGTGACTTTGTTCATAAGGGTAATCTGGTGCTAATCAGGTGTGTAATTGTTTGCAGGATAAGAAAGTGAATTGGAATTCCACCCCTTTTGAAACAAGGTTGGAGAGAGCTTTGACTGGAGGTGCTGCTGAAGCTTAATCTTGCCATTTTAATTTTTGTGAGACGGTTTTGGAGTGTGTCTGTTTCTATACAGAGTTCATATCTTTTGTTGTTTGTGAATTTTAAAAAGTGTGTTGTAATTTTTTATTATATTTATCAGATGATCGAATTGATTCTATTTATTTATTTATAGCTCTCGCATTTGCCGCCCATTAATCTCCTGGTTCATTCAGGTCAATGTATTTTGATATGTTGGTACTGCATGAAGTCGAATGAAATTATGCTGTGCCAATGCGAGTTCATCAAAACTACAAGAGGTAATATTGAAAGTTCGTAAAGCACCATAAATCCTGATTCTAGTGTAATACTGGAAACATGAACAAAACTCACTCGCAGCAGATACATGGCAGCGTTTCAGAAGCCATTTGTTCTGCTTTTTTTATGTTCTTTTACTCTATGTACTTCCATTCAATATAACATCATCTGCAATAACAGAAGCAGAAGCAGAAGCTCTTGTGAAATGGAAGAAGTGCTTAGCACCCTCTTCTTCACTCAATTCTTGGTCCCTCACCAACCTCACAAACCTTTGTGAATGGACTGGCATTATCTGCAACAATGCAGGGGACAGTCTCTGAGATAAACCTCCCCTATGAAGACCTCACAGGAACACTTTCCCACTTCAGTTTCACTTCATTTCCAACTCTCACCCGCTTCAACATCAGCAACAACAATTTCAGCGGTCCCATGCCACCATCTATCACCGCAAGCGTCTCCAATATCACTTTCTTGGATTTGAGCAGCAATTATTTTGAAGATGGCATACCGCCGGAGATTGGAAATTTAACTGACCTTCAGTAACTTAGCTTTTTCAACAACGAACTCGAGGGTACCATTCCTTACCAAGTTAGTAATCTTCAAAAGCTACAGTACTTGGACCTGGGATCAAACTACTTGCGCACTCCAGACTTGTCCAAGTTTTTGGACATGCCTTTGTTGACACGCCTCAGCTTTTCCTACAATGAGCTCACCAAGGAATTCCCAGATTTTATACTCGGTTGCAGGAATCTAACGTATCTCGATTTGTCATCAAACAAGATTTCAGGCCCCATACCTGAATCAGTGTTTACCAATTTGGGTAATCTTGAATACCTCAATCTTACTTACAATTCATTTCAAGGCCCATTGCCAACAAATATATCCAAGCTTTCCAAGCTCAAAGACCTTCGCCTGGGAATGAATGGATTCTCAGGTTTTATTCCTGATGTTGTAGGCTTGCTACCTGATCTTCAAATCCTTGAATTGTTTAACAATTCATTTCAAGGAAATATTCCTTTTTCTATCGGTCAACTTAGGGAGCTTCAGCAACTCGATCTCCGAATAAATCATTTGCGTTCTTCTATTCCTTCTGAGCTTGGCTTGTGTACTAAGCTCACCTACTTGGCTTTAGCTGATAATTCACTTACCGGGGCCTTGCCTTTGTCCTCCTCCAATCTAACTAAGATATCTGATCTGCATCTATCAAATAACTCTGTCCGGTGAGCTCTCGCCTCATTTCATCACCAATTGGACCGAATTAACATCACTGCAGCTTCAATACAATCAATTCACTGGGTATATTCGTCCTGAAATTGGTTTGTTGACAAATCTGACTTACCTTTTTATGTACTGTAATCAACTCACAGGAACAATACCTGCAGAGATTGGAAACTTGAAATATCTGGGTTCATTAGACCTTTCAGTTAACCAGCTGTCGGGTCCAATTCCACCAACAATTGGGAACCTCACCAATATTGTTCTCATACATCTCTACTCCAACCATCTTAGCGGAACTATTCCAGCTGTGATTGGAAATTTGACCTTTCTCTGGCAACAGCTTCTCTGGGGAGTTACCACATGCATTATGTAGTGGTTTGGCTCTAAAAATCTTCACAGTAATTGGGAATAACTTCACTGGTCCTTTGCCCAATTGCCTGAGAAGCTGCTCCGGACTAACTAGAGTCCGTCTTGATGGAAACAAGTTATCTGGAAACGTTTCTGAAGCTTTTGGTGTTCACCCAAATCTTGTTTTCATTTCTCTGAGTAGCATAAGTTTACAGGTGAGCTCTCACCCCAGTGAGGGAAATGTGCAATGCTCACTACTTTACAGATGGCGAGAAACAAAATTTCTGGCATAATCCCAGCTGAGCTAGGCAACTTAACAAAATTGGAGGTCTTGGAGCTGGATTCAAATGAATTCACAGGTGATATTCCAACTGAACTGGGAAATCTAGGCCTGTTGTTCAAGCTCAACTTCAGCCGTAATCATTTTATTGGAGAGATCCCTCGGAGTTTGGGCAAGTTAACGAAGCTCCAGCAGCTTGATTTGTCTGCAAACAAAATGAAAGGAAACATACCGAAAGAGATTGGAAATTGCAGAAGCTTATTGAGCTTGAACATAAGCAACAACACTTTTTCAGGAGAGATACCATCTGAGCTTGGCAGCTTGGTTTGGTTGCAATATGTTTTGGACCAGAGTAGCAATTCACTTTCAGGAATTATCCCACCTAACTTGGCAAAACTCTCATCATCGGAGTATCTTAATATTTCTCATAACAATCTCGCAAGTAGAATTCCTTCTTCACTTTCCAACATGAAGAGTTTGCAATTGATTGATTTTTCCTTCAATGACTTGTCTTGGCCCTATACCAACGTTCCAACATGCGCTAGACAAATCTTTCATTGGAAACTCAGATTTGTGTGGAGATGCAGAAGGATTGCCCTCTTGTAATGGAACACCTAGGAAGACACAGAAGTCCAATAATAAGGTCCTCGCCGGTGTCATTGTCTTTGTTTTGGCAGTGATCATCCTTGCTGGATGTTTCGTATTCACAGTAAAACCAAGCAGCGTGATGAAGAGACTAGAAGTTCAGAGAAATATGAGAATTCTGAGTCTCTGATTTGGGAAAAAGAAGGAAGATTCACATTTGATGATATTGTGAAAGCCACCGGAGACTTCATGGAAAAGTACTGCATTGGAAGAGGAGGATTTGGAAGTGTGTACAAGGCCATTTTGCTGACTGGAGAGATTGTAGCGGTTAAAAGGCTCAATATATCAGGCTCTAGTGACGTTCCAACAACTAATAGGTGGAGCTTTGAGAATGAGATTCGAACCTTGACAGAAGTTAGGCACCGGAATATTATCAAACTGTATGGGTTGTGTTCAAAGGAAGGGTGCCTGTACTTGGTTTATGAATTTTTGGAGAGGAAATTGCTGTATGGCGAGGAGGGGGCATTGGAATTAGGCCGGGAGGTGAGAATTATTCAAGGAGTGGCTCATGCACTTTCTTACTTGCATCATGACTGCTCTCCACCTATTGTGCACCGGCACAGCTAGATTGTTGAGCACAGATTCATCTAATGGTGCAGGGTCTTATGGCTACATGGCACCAGGTATCGTCTCAAAAGAGTGTAATTTTGAATATATCTGTCTCTTAATGATACAAGTAACGCTACCTCTAATTCATATTCTAGCTACATGTGCATAGTGTGTTCTTATTGTCTTTGTAACTGTAAATTCATTGGCAACGTGTTATCTTTATTTTGTTTATTTGTAGAGCTTGCATTTAGTATGCGAGTAACAGAGAAATCTGATTGATGTTTATAGCTTTGGAGTGGCGGCGTAGGAGGGAAGGCACCCAGGGGAGCTCATTTCTTCTCTAGCATCATCGACAGCAAAAACATTGTCGAGTGGCACTAGCATGCACACATTGGATTCACGACCTACCATGCGCGGCTAGAGCTCACTTACATGACTGAACCGTTTGGTGTCTGTAAATTGACATGCATTCAGAAATAGAGGATATGCCAAATAAGTTGGTCAGTTGTCATGGAGCTTTTTGATTTTTACAATAAGTTTGCCAAAATATGTTTAAATTCAATGTCTTGATGATGATATAATGATCAATGATATTCTTGTACCTTATTACATACAAGTAATTCCCAAATTTATGCAAGATAGTGGCTACATTTATGATTTTTGAATAAAATTTCTTGTTTTTGAGTTATTTATATGAGCTCAGCAAGATTTTTCTTCTATACTAAGTGGCCTATGAGTTCTATGTATCTTTGCATTTCACCTACTACTAGGAAGTGTTTATGAACAAGTATTTCAACTGCCTCACAATTAAAGCAAGACTATCAGACTCATTTTTTCCCCCACCTAAAGGCAATGAGTGTCATAGACTTTTGGATATATTTTACTTTATGATGCACTTAATTGGCAAGGGAAATTAAACCCCCTATTAAATGAGTGCAATCACCAATAGATTGTATAATTATTACCCATTACTCTTGTGCATACTGAAGCACAACAGCTTAAAATGATGGTACAAACAGAAACCAATTGTTAGGTTGGTCTACATGTTCAATTTTTATATTCAAAAATTTCTGGCTCAAAAAAGCAGTCAAACTTAACATGATGGAAACGCTTGTACTTGTATTCAATACAATATTACATTGTCATATGTACCAACTTTACACAAGCCTTTCACTCATTTTTTGCAGGCCATAGCAAAATCTCTCTTCCCACCAGTAAAAATAATGACATTTTCTGTGAATGCTCAATAGTTATCGTAGTGGTAAAAACTACCAGAGACTGAACAAAGCCAACAGTAAAAGGGAAAGACGAGGACATTTAAATGAATGACTAGCATTCCACTCCACATTGTTTAAGAATAGGACCAGTTTGCTTAGGCAAGAAAGGATCAATCCGAACCCAAACCAATGAAAATATTGAAGCTAGCAGAACTGACCAAAGGACTACTATTGTGGGAGTCCTGTTTTGCCTTCCCATTAGACCCTTTAGGAAAGGATAGAGATGAAGAATGACCCAAAAAGAGAAGAAAAGCTTGCCAAATAAGGGACCCCATGAGCCATAACCATTGTTAATGGCATCAGAAACTCCAGCCACAACACCAACCATGTTCAAGATTATTAGTGTAGTTGGTGGGATGAGAAGAGTGGTCCATTTGAAGAGGTAGAGCTCCCCAAACTCCACGTCGTCTGCTGCTTTTGCTGTCACTGTGAAATTTGTGTCAACTCCACCAAGGACTTTGAGGAAGCCTTGGAACACTGCAAAAAGATGAGCTGAGACGCCGCCAATGACCCAAAATTGTTCATTTCGCCACCAGTCTTGGATGCTAACTTTACTCCATCTGAGCTCCAAAACGCCGGTTGTAATGATAGATAGGAAAAGAGCCAGAAACCATATGCCAGCAAGATTGTTCAGCTGCATAAAGTTCAACTTGTGGTCAGAATTCTTATATTGATATTAATAGGGACATGTTAAATAATGAGTTGATAATATATATTAACATTTAGGTGTACAAATCCTATAGTTGGGACATTATATGTTACTTACTGTTGGGATGATGAATTTTCCGGTGAGAAGACACGCAGCTGGAAGAGTGCAGTAGGCAAGCAGAGGGATAGAAGTGAAAGGGTAAACAATAGTGTTAATGTAAGCAAGCCTTTCTAGCCATTTGAGCTTCCCACCATATCCATACCAAAGCGGGCAGTGACGACTCATGAAGATTTCAACAGAACCAAGAGCCCATCTCAAAACTTGGTGCAACCTGTCTGATAAATTGATTGGAGCTGATCCCTTAAAAGCTGGTCTTTTTGGCATGCAGTACACTGATTTCCACCCTCTACAATGCATCTTGAAGCCTGTTAAAATGTCTTCTGTCACCGAGCCGTATATCCATCCAATCTGTAAGGAAGACAAGTACGTAAAGCACTTAGTTCCACATTTGATTGAACTGAATGCTGTCTAGAATTGAAAATCAACATTATGATGAGAATACAAAGCAGAATTTAGTTTGTTTTAAGTCCTTCATATATATATTGAACTTTTATTGTTCATCAAAGTTAAAGCATGTTTTTTCTAAATTAGGGAAAATCATAATATGAAGTTACTTGCCTCTTTGCCCCATTCAGTCTTTTCTTCATAGCCACAACTAATAACATGAATGGCTTCTTTGATAAGTGAAGCACTGCTAGTCCCTTCTGGAAGGCCACCATTTTCCATGAGTGTGGAAGTAATAAAAACTGGTGACTGCCCAAATCGTTTCTCAAAATTCTTCTGAGACATGAGGGATGATTTTTCCAACTTGTCGTAGCCTTCAGGCCCTTCTTCTATCTCTTCAAGATCAAAGACAGGTCCAGGAGAGTTTCTTGTGTAGTTCTTGCCCATCATTTTCTTTTTCTTGCTATAAACCCCCACAAGGCCGAGCAAAGCTTTAAGTCCCTTCTTTTTGGACTTTGGCTTTCTTTTACCACCACCACAACAGCAGCAGAACCATGAAGGCCAGCAATCACATGTCATCTTCTGCCTCTTCTCAGACACGGGGGGATCGTATCCATACAATGCCTGTCGGTTAAAGACACATCCAGTTCCAACATAAACTGGCCCTTGGATCCCATCAAGGCCTCTCATGTTAATCTGTAACAAAAATGACATTAGGGGTATTTCGAGCTCAGGCTGAAAACTTAGATTTCTATGAGAAAAAGTAAACATGATATCGAATTGGATAGCAAAACTTACATCAAAGAACACAACATTGCGATTAGCATATCTGTCGTGGCGATCAATACCATCAAACCTCTGTGGAAACTGGACATAGCAGAGCTTCTTCCCAAGTTGGGGATCCATTAAAAAGCACATAGCTTCCCTTGCAGCCTTGCTGTTGTTAATGTAGTGGTCACAGTCCAGGTTCAACATGAAGGGTGCATTGGTAAGTACTGCAGAGACTCGAACCTAGTTGATGAAAATTAAAGCAACACCGAGGTATCAACATACCTTAATCGCAACAAATTTAACTAATTGATTGCTACTCACCATTGCATTCATAGCTCCAGCTTTCTTGTGGTGTTGATAGCCAGGTTTTTTCTCACGCGATACATAAACAAGTAGAGGCAACTCCTTGCCTTCAACATCCAATGCTCCTTCACTTCCAAGATAAACCTGTACAGAGAAATACCATTTTAGAACACATACTTCACATATAAGGACGTGTGGACTATTATGGAAAGTTGAACCATTTCTCAGATGGATTATCTAAAAATGGACATATTGAGGAGAACATTTTTTTCATATGGACTGTTGACTATTGAATACAATTTCTGGCAATCCAGAAAAATAAAGGTTTTACACATTCGTAAAATCAAAATGGATTGCAAGAAATTAATTGCCTTTTTTAGTGCCATTAGCATCTCCTTTGGAAATGATTTAATTCATATAATGTAGTTTCAAACCTGAATCATGCCAGGATGATCGCGAGTGTTGTTCCCAGGCCACGGGATTCCATCTTGCATATCCCACCCTTCTTCTGGTTTCTTCAGAGCTTTTGCCACCAATGCATTAATCCTTACTTTGAACTCTTCATATTCTCTCTGCAGTTCAAACAAAAAGCTCTCAGACACCATTTAGTTGATGAAAAATGTTCTAGTGCACAATATAAGATATACACCATCTAGTCCATTTTAGACGTACCTTTAAATAATGCAATCTTTTTAAATTTCTTAACTTTGAAAACTTAGCCATATACATAAAGGTAGGAAGGTTTCAAATTTGCTTACTTTTATATAGCAATTTTTATTTTTTTTGCTTACTTTCATGGCTCTACGATCCTTCACAAATGCAGGTTGCACCTTATCCTTCAAGTAGTCAATTTTCTCGGAGAAGTAAAACTCAGGAGCCCTAGGCTCAATGCTGTACTTCTTGCAAAATGGCACCCACCTCCTAGCAAACTCAGCTGTCTCTGATAGTGTATCAAAAAGCAACATTGATGCACCATCATCTGATACATAACAGCTCACCTTCTCAACTGGATAATCAACTGACAAGATCGATAGAATTGTGTTTGCAGTAATAATTGGTGGCTCCTTAAGAGGATCAACAGAACTCACAAAGAAATCAACTGGGGCTAGTCCATTTGGCTCACCCTCGCGCTCAAACCTCATGGACAGGCGATCCAAGTAAGTATCTCGGTTAATGGGGAACCATTTTGGGAACTGATCAAGAATCCATGAGAAGCCAAACCATATCTCACATATTACAGATATAAGCCACAAAGGGTAAGCGTCATAAGCCGGAGTTAAGATGCGAAAATGGAAGAAGAAGGCTAGAATGATGAGCCTAGAGACAATGACTATTCGATATGGATTGATTAGACTTGATGAAATAGGGACTTTTCGCCAAAGTGGCTGCCGAGCTTCAGCCATGCTATATGAGTAGTAACATTGTTAAAGATTTTGAATGTCAATGCAAACAAGCAAACAAGCAGAGGAAAAAGAAAAAGAATCTTACAGATACTCATCTTCATCCCCTTGATCATTACCTCCATCTCCTTGGGAAACTACACCTCTTTTCTCTTGCCTGGTTTTCCATTTATCAACTCTCTCTTTCCATTCAGCATTAGTGTAAGTCTCTTTCTCACCTTCAAAATCCTTACCAACAACTATTTATAACCCTCCAATCAGTATAGTTACATATAAAATCTAGAAAAAGATTTATAGAAACTGCGCTATACAAGTGAAAATTGAAGTTCGTTTACCACTTCCAGCAATGGAAGAGAAAGCAGGCACATTGGGATGCCATTGCTGCTGTTGATTATGCTCTCCATTTTCCTACAACAACCACAACCTTCTTATTGTTAGATTTATTAAAATTTACAGATATTTTTGTGATGATCAACTAGCTAATAGACTAAGTTACCGAGGGAATATTGGCATGTTGGTGATCTGGGGTATCTTGGTGATTTTTGATCTGAAATTCATTGTCGAAATCATCTGCATCATAGTTTTCTTCATCATCTCCAGCAACTCTTGCACAGCCTGTAGAAAACAAACCCCAGAAAGTTAACATTTTCCCAAATGAGATTTGCTAAATCCTAGTAAATGTAAATGTTGAACTAACAAAGATAAAAAGACCTATGTGGCGTTTATAGCGAGTATTGCACCGAGGACAGCATTGATGGTCTTCACTTCTTTCATATTCATAACAAGGCCTACAAACTGGGAATCCACACTCAAAACAAGCCACAAACAGCTCTCCATTACCCTTAAATCTAATGTCATCCCCACAAACTCGACAAATCTTTCTTGTAGACTCGCGTGTTGGAGGCTGATTCTGTAGAACAAACATGCACATTGATCACTAACAAAGGTAGTCATTCAAACAAGAAGAAGAGAAATGAGAATGAGAAGAACGTTACCTCGTCTGCAGCAGGCATAACGTGGAGTTCATTGCGGCCATGAGAGCCTGCAAATAGGCCAGCCATGGTGTTTGATGCCATGGCAAGCAAAACAAAGGAAAGAAAAACACAGGGTTTTTTTTTTTATTTCAATAGTATGGAGGGAGTGATAGAGAGGAAGGATTATAAGGAATAATGAGAATGTTGCATATAGCTAGCTCCTACCAACTGATAGTTGGAGGGTCGTGAGATTGATTGGAAGAGAAGTTAATATAGGTAAGAAAAGGGACAGTTTGCTTGCTAATTCTGACAGGTAAATAGTTACTTTTAAGAAGGAAAAAAAAAGAGGAAGAAAAGAACACATTCATGAATAACTTGGATCCAAAGCCAGGACTGACACCAACAGCTTCCATAAGTTCATATTATTCAAATATCTCCATACTTTTTTCTGATATAAAACTCGCGTTCGCTGGTTCCAATCTCCAAACTTCTGGACTCGGGTTTCGAAAATGATAATGAATTTAGAGATAGTCTCATGAGTCTCCTTGTGTTGCCTTGTGGAGAGTAGAGTGTTTTTCTAGTATTGTCTTGAACTCTCAAGTGAACTAGGACACAGTATAGCATTTTTAAGCCAGTAAGAGAACTATAATATGCTTTAAATTACAAGTTTAGTACCAAAGAATAAAAAAATATGGACTCTTGGGAGAGCATTTTGAACGTTGAATTGGATCTTTAAAGGATTTAGAGCTCGTTTTTGGCCTCCCTCTCCTTTTCCAACCAACAAAATCTTACCCAGAAAAATGATTTTCACGGCTTTTAATTTGCATAGAAATTTGTTGGCGTCAAGAATAAACAAGAGATCAAGTACCAAACTAGCTCGGTTCAAAACGCTACCAACAGGATAGAAATTTGATAAATAAACGAAATCCCCTTTCAGACAAATAGCACTAGAAAAATACAACTACTGTGGCATTGAATAGAAAGCCTATTTTCTGTAAATGACTTGTTGGTACATACCACTCGGCTTCTACGTTTTCTTACCCTTATTACAAACTTACATTACAACAAATTCACATTCTCAAGAAACTTCTATCCTTCTCTAAACACCATAATGCATACATTAAACTTGTATTTAAATATGCATAGGGTTGATTAATCTAAAAATACTGGGAGAAATTCATTAGAAGTTTAAAACCCTCCGTCTCACAAGAAGAATATCTATTATGAGCAAAAAGGGCTGTAATGTAATAGGTCAGACTCAAGTAAACACTGAGAACTTGCTTATCAAGTAAATTGAAGGAAGGAGACATAAGCCAAAGGGCATGATAACTTTAACTACAAAGACAAGGACATGAGAGTTCCAAACCTCCTTACTGTCCATCACTACCTGTCCTGTCCTACACAAAGACCGAGAGATATTCAATGTATTTTGTCTTATTCTAAAAGAGGATGGTGGTTATAATATGGGCTCATTCATTTAGTTTTAAACGCTTTGCTGGTTGAGAGTCGGAATGGCCAAGATTCTCTGAAGTTTCAGCTTCAGATTCCTTTTGTTTCTCTTTCAAATTCTCAGATCCATCTTCTGATGGTGCAACGACATTATCTGGGTCATTCCCTGTTGCCTGATGTTCCAGCTGCAAGGTTCCTGGTTCACTTTTGGCAGGGGAATTTTGGATTGTTTCAGCCAACTGAGCAGAGGAATTATCCACAGTCGACGATGAGGCCTTCCGCATGTCAATTTCTGACTTGTGTTGCCTCTCAAACATCATCTGTAAGCATTTTCCTTGTTCTTCTATTCGCAGCTGTAAATTTCTTTGAATCTGGAGAAAAAGAATTTATAAATATATCAACATATACCACTAATGGCTATGACAAGAAACCTGACCATTGTACCAATTCTAGCAAAACAGAGCCACATATACTTTGGCATAATAAAGTATCAACACATACCCACAGTTTGATATTGTAAAGATGACAAACTGTGTAGAGAATGGCAGAAAAGCCAGAAAGCCTCAAATGTTGCTTTTTCAATATTGTGCATCATACCACAAAGAATGTCAGCAGACTTTGAGAAAAACTTTTTATGTCAAAGCAAAATATAATCAGTACTTGTTTCATTCTAGTAAAATACTTCCTCCATAGTCAGTAAGCTACCCATGATCACAAATGAAACTAAAATTTAATTCTACATTTAAAATGCATTCATACCTCAAGCTGTTCATGTAGCCGTTTCTGAACTTCCATCTGCAATCGTAATGCCTCAGTGATCTCAATACCCCTGTTACCACAAGCAGAGAGAGGTAATAAATTTGAATAATGCGTAACACATCAAATAGCTCAAAGAGCATCAAGAGGTCAAAAGCTCAAATGCAGATTTTGACTATACAGTATATATGGAGACATCTACTTAATAGAGTTAACAAAAAATGCAACTTCAATCCTTAAAACTTGAGCAATTCCCAGACAAAAAATTAAGTTTACCAGAAGAGATTGCACAAGCTTCTTCAGATCAGATGGTACTAATATTGGCCTAGAATTTCAAATTTACTCTTTCAGCTGCTTAATGTGACAAGCAGGTCCTCAAAAACTTTAGCAAATGATTAAATTTCAATCAAAAAATAGGTAAAAAGACAATAGCAATCAATATGAATAGAATTAAATAATAAGAGTATGTTTGGGATTGCTTAAAAAATGTGATTACTGATTGTGATTACTACTTTAGATTATAATCAGTTTTAGAAAAGTAATTTGTGTTTGGTTAATAAAAAACACTTAAACTAGCAAAAAGTAAAAATTGTTTGGTATAAATTTTTTTTACTAATCACTTATTTTAAGTGTAAATTACTAAAAAGAAATGTTTTGGGAAGTAAAGATGGGTAATGGATGTAACTACTAAAATAAACAAGGATATATTAGTAATGTACTTGGTCAAACCTGATTATTAAATTTGGCCAAGTTGGTATCCTAAGGTGGTGACAATCAACAAATGCTATCACCACTTTACCATCTCCATCATTAATATATCAGAAAATTTCAAGCACAACAAGATCACATGAAAAGAAATAACTAAATAAACAACGACATAGCTTTTGAATTTGACAACTATAAGCAACCACACGACACTACATATGCAGGCTTGTAATTTACACATTTCTGAGAATTTTATTAAAGGATGCTACAAAGTAAATAGACTCACGTTTTCAAGTCCAGAGATGAAAGTTCTTCAAGAGGAGTCAGTTTTTTCTCCGAATATCCTGCAAAAATGGAATACCCCACCTTATAGATAAGTGCCCATGTATCACCTTCTACATGCTAAGTCCATAACAAATGAACGTTCACCAACTACAACAAGAGAGGGCAAAAGAAACAAAAAGACAAAAATATCATGGGAATTTAAGTAGTAAACAGATAAAGCTGAAATGGAGTTACTATGAAATTTTCACTATTTTAGAAAGAACTGAAACTTGAACTTTTTTATCACAAAGTTGAACATTTTAGCTTTTTCAAGGGCACTGAAGATCACAGGGAATAAATCATGCAGAAATACGAAGTTCAAACAAAATAAAAACAACAGAAGTCAAAACTTAAAATATAACGAGAGGACAACCAAAAAAGATAATTATATCTTTAGTAAAGGAAAATCTAATTTTCGTTACTGAATTTAAAACATGTAATTTGTTAACTGAAATCACAAAACTATATTTGAAACAGAAATAGGTAGATTGAGACTTTGAGAGAGAGGAAGAAAGTGAGAAAGGCATGTGGGAAAATTCTTCCATATGAGGTTTACAAGCTACTAGCTGAAGACAAGACT
The DNA here is from genome assembly GCA_020205555.1 of Panax stipuleanatus. NCBI lineage: Eukaryota > Viridiplantae > Streptophyta > Magnoliopsida > Apiales > Araliaceae > Panax > Panax stipuleanatus. Next base: position 166,794,391 of record CM035115.1, read on the forward strand.
GAAGAAATAGCAACCAAAAAAAGGAAAAAAGAAACTGATACTATCTTTACATTTGAAGCCCATAAGTATTGTTTCAATACATGCAATTCCCCTCCGGAGTAAGAAACCTAACTTCTATAGTATGCTTTAGGATAAGCCTTGCGTGGGAAAAGAGAGGTAATTCATGTTTTATCCAATCCATTTTAAGCAAATTGCTTTAAATATACTAATTACTCAATGGACCCTAGTCATAAAGTTGAATTAAGTCAACAGTTTTCTTCAGTATATCATTCGGCATAAGAATAAATGAATTGTATGTAATGGATAAAGTAAAAGCAAAGAAATTTTATAAAATACATAAAATCCGGGAACAGTTGTTACCTTCCGACGACTCTGGTTTGTATCTAGCAGTTCGATATTTCTGCAATTTGAGGAAAAAAATTCAAACATGACAGAAAGAGAATTGGCAAATCCATTTCTGTTGGGAGTCGATATTAAGACAAATAACAAACAACACACCTGCAAATGGCTCTTTACGTGATAGATGGTCAAATCTTCAACTTTCATTTGCTTTAGCACACCCTTGGGAGTAGCTCCTGTGATTTAAAATCAATTAATTATTCAAAAAGTGTGTCATAGTTGGTAGCACATATGATGACAAAATACAGCAAAGAGCAAAATATTACTTTCACTGCCACCAAGCTTATTGACTGCCTCCACAAAGGCTTCATGCAGTTCCGGTGTCCAACGCATGCGTGGCTTGGTTGAAGAGCCACCTGCCGAGGATGATGGGGTAACAGCTGTGCAAGTCTCTCCAGATGCAGTGGGATGCTGTGGATGCACTTGGGACTGCTGCACCGGGTAATTCATAGATGGTCTGGACACTTGATATGTAATCTACAGTAATAAAGTACGAATAAATATCTTCAATATTTTCTACAGTAAATAGAAGAGGAACAAAGATATTTAAAGCATATTGTGAAAGCAATATCAAGAATTTTTTGCATTCTGAGCACCCAACCTCAAGGAGGTCATCCCAATTAGGAGGCAAAGCATCATCGTCGGTGATTAATTGGTCTGCCCATTCTTGCCAATCACTTGGCTTACTAAATTCTTCAGATGGCATGACAGAACAATTAATGCTGCCATCCATTTGGTTATTTACAACAGGGCTGTTTACAGGATAGTCAAGAAAGCTGGGTGGTGAATCTGTACACCAGGAATCCTTGCTTTTTACCGTAGTATAGTAACGTGATGACCCAGCATTTGAGGACTCAGATATGAAAGGAGCTTTTCTTGAAAGCTTTTCATGTTGTGAAGCAGAAGAAAATTGAAGATCAGTAGAGAACCCAGCGGATGAAGAAAATATATGACCAACAGCTCCACTGTCGGAAGACAATGGAGGCCGAACATCTAGAGGCCGAACATCTAGAGGACTTGGCAAAAGGTCCCTCTCCATTGAAATCTCTTTATAGTCTGGCAGCTTGGTATATTTCTCTTCTAGGGCGGTGGAAAGAACAGGTAAAGATGAAGATAGAGCTCCAGATGATACATGGTTACTAAGTTGTCGAGCACCTGGTCTTTGGAAGGATAAACCAGGGCGTGCCTCCATTATTGCCAACTCTCAAAAGGATAAAATTGCAGTAGAAGTCAATATATATTAGCCAAGTGCCTTCAGTAAACCTTCTAGCAATACTTCGGTACCGGTACCTACACCAAGAAAATGGTCATTAATTCATGCAACACCTCCTTGAAAACAGTATAACATATCAACATAAAACAAAATCAATACCCAGCAATTTAAATGTTTCTTATGTAATTAGATATTGTAACATATAATAACCACGCCCATTTTTTTTTTTTTTTTTTGGCAGGTATTTTTGGCCCCAGGAGCGGGGATAGGAACCAGCGACCTTTAGGTTATTCCTTGAGCCCTTTGCCATTCTGCTTCCAGATTATGTATAACTAGGAACTACTTAACCAAGTCCATATTAATGCAATGGCCTTTGGGTATGAACCCATATTGAGTCGGAAAAGTAATGGAAATATGGAATCTAATCTCTTTTCTAATGCTATACGCCACAGCTGATAGTGATCAAGCAATAATGTTCCCGAATTTTTAAGGAATCCAGATTTCCTAACAATACAAAATCTGGAAGCAGAATTCAAAAAGAAATTGGAGAATAATTGCTAAACAAATGTTTTAAGTAAGAAATAGGCAAACCGTACAAAGCCTATTTAGTATATTAAAAGGAAAATCTACCAAATGTTTAAGAACTAGGTTTTAAGCCAGGAAAAGATCGGTCTTCACGAGATCAGCTAGGTTTAGCGAAAAGAAAAGTAAAAACGTTCATTTAGAATTGATGAACTTGCACTAGAACAAAGTTCACAGAGATCCTTATCCTTGTGGGTATCAAATTCATGTTAGAAGTAAGTTACAAAACTGAACTTTCTTGAGCATTCTCTCTTACAAAAGTATGATTGCTTCAAGATTATGGCACTATTCCTAATGAGTTTTACCTACTATTTATTCCTTTTATAAGTCTTGCCCACTTTAAAACCATATCTTATTTTGAAATTTCCAACCCTGCTTGCGCAAGTAACTGCAAACACAACACAGACCACCAGTTTCAAAAATAACAATTGGCTGCTGGCCATGCTCTATAACCCTGATATAGAGTAAACTTTTTGTCTGATAATTGTTACTAAACATAATAACTAAAGGAATTAACAAAGAATATGCCTCTCCAGAGAGTAAAACCACTGTGATGTACAGGTGAATAACAAAGAAAAAGCAAAATGAGAGCACTAGTTACCTATTGCTTAAACTTGACATGATTGTCCACTCTGCTTAAGGTCTATATTACAGTTCTTTGTCTAAACGTGACAACATTATGACTGTGACCGTACACACCTTGTATAAAGTAACTTCAGACTCAGACTTCCAATTATAGCCATTTTCAAATAGTAGCAATCATATGTATTAAGAAAACAAAAGTCTGCTACATCATCACAACAGTTATTTCAACGCAACACAGTAAACGAATCTCCATCTCTATGTCTTTCAAAACATTCTTCCACATTTTAAACAGAAGGCAACCACAAATTAAATTGGTGTTATTTTAAAGCCGAGATTTCTTTTATCAAGCTTACCTTACAGTTCTAAATGATTACTAATGTAACAAATACAAGCAACATCTCATATTAGACAGATACCCTACTTGGGAGATTAGGCACTGAACTAATCTACAATTAAGATCATATTCACAAATTTGTATCTCTCAATAGCATCTCATACCCATTCAACCAATTATCTTTTTCTTCCACCCAGCACTATCAACTCAACCAAACTTCACCAAACTAATCATTCATCTACCCTCAAGTTGGTAACACAAATTCAACCAAATACAAAACAATGGAATTGAATTTTAAGACTCAAAATAGCACCAGCTGCTAAAAGCAGCTATCTAATCCACCATAAAGAACAAAACCTATTTAGCTAGTCATGCTAAACCATTAACATGTACTAATAACAACATATTTATCCTGTAAGAAATATACATACTTTCCACATATAGCGTACACACACATATATATAGACAGAGAGAGAAAGAAGCAACTCCATTAATAAGGGCCAAAAGAATTAAAACAGGAATAAAAAGCATACAAATCTCCGTATGCGTCATTTAGATTGCAAACTAATTAACATGAAATCATACATATATCGTCAGTCTAAAAATCTAAAACTGAACAAAATCACGAACTGGGTATTCGAAATTCTTACCTAAAATCAGAGAAAGCTAGAAACTTCAGCCCTGAACAGCTTCATCACGACCCAAAAGTTGAATATGCTAGGGCTGATGTTGAGAGAGAATCAATTACAAATCAAAAACCCCTGAAAAAAAAAAAAGCAGCCGATATCACACAAAGATAAATATATAATTATATATATACGCATGTAATTTTGTAAATCGTACGGACGGTCGATCTTGTGCAACTATTATTTTCATTTTTGGAAATAATAATTAGTATATTATTATTATTATTGTAAGAGGCAATTTCTGGCCCACGCGCAGATGGGAGCGCGTAGTAGAAAAGAGAGTGGAATATTAAGAGGGTGGTGATTGTCATGTGTGTGGATCCTACTTAAAAAGAGCAATTTGGCTACCTGTGATTGGACGGTGACGAGACCGTCTCATGGAGACGTCCTGGGGTTACAATTCCCTCACGTATAGTAAGTAATTATTAATAGTAGTAGTGTTTTTTTAAACGTCTCTAATTTCTTTGATAAGTTCGTAAGTAATTTTTAGAATCAATTTCTTAATATGTGCCCTTACATCATTTATAATAGTTTTTTTAATAGATTTTTTATTCTCACATTTGAAGAATATATCAATAAATCAGCATTCAACAGCTTTCTTATCCTTATATAATTTTTTATTTTAATCCTTATATATGATTTGACTCCTCAGGGTGAGGGAATCAAATAAGCATTCCCTATTTATATAAAATGACATTTCACACCCTATTTATTGTGATTTTATGTTGGTTAAAGAATCTTATCTCACTTAATTGCTGATTTGGGTATGCCTATCAAATTCACTCATTTTTATTTTTTAAACAGAAGATTTAGAGTAGAAAGAGAACTATTAAAAAAATTAAAAATCAGTTAAATTTTGATTTTGATCATTTTTGTAAAAAATATTACTACTAATTATAAATTTTATTATTTTATAATTAAAATAATGTTGTTTAATTTCTCATAAACACATAATGATCGTTGCACTTTTTGATTTCTAACAATATCTATTTCTAAATTAAAATAATTACAATTTTTAAATTCAAACAACAATTATTTTTAAATAAAAAATAGTTATAACGGTTAACACATGATTTGACTGTTGAAACTTTCAAATTTTAACTTTTAAATTTTAAATTTTAAAATTTAAGGAATCAATATAAGGAATCTGTTGGGTACATACTGAAAAAATTGAATCTCTATCCTACAGAATGACCCAAAGTACTGCAGTGTAGGGATAGAGATAAAGAAGCTGTTGTGAATGCTTTTAGGGCACATGCAAAGCACACAGTTTAAGAGAATATTTTTTGAAATTGTGTACATATTCTCTTGAACTTGGTGCAAATGCAAAAATTAAGAGAATATACACACAATTCAAGAGAATATTTTCTTGAATTGTGTGCTTAGCATGTGCCCTAAGAACATATATTAACAAATTATTTCAATATAATATTCGGACCCACATAAAATTTAAAATAAAATATGTCATATTAATAAATTATAAAATAAATTATATCTCTAATATTATTCTTTTTAATATGCTATCCTTCCCACAATTGGGGTATTGGGCTGCTTATTGAAAAAAGTTAATAGTTGTACAAGATACAAGTTTATTAAACTTTTTAAAGAGATTTAAAATACTAATTTTTTATTTTAATTTGGTAGTGGGAAGGAGTAGAATAATGTGATTATTCAATTACAGAATGATATGCTCTTTCAATACTCTAAAAGGCCAAAGGCCAACCGTGGGACCAATGGATCCTATAGGCTATAGGCCTACAGCTCTTGTGTTTTGTCATTTAGGGGAATGTGGTCCTTTTATGCAATGTTTTCATATTTCAGCAAGTTATCCAGTCGGAAAAGATAAATTACTGGTTGAACCGGTGGTTTAATTGTTATTGACCCAATGACATTATTAATATATACAAATATGTATATTAGTAATTAAAAATTTTTATTTTTTTTTGCTAAATTTGTTTGTGTGTTAAGAAAAATCATATATACAATGGCTTAGGGGCAATGCTCAAAAAATTATATAGGGATCATCACGGTACAGGGCCCGTGACTATAGAAACCAACCAAACAAGGAAACATCTATAATCATTCATAACAAAACAGGGGAACTACACCCAATTATGAAGAGTGTGACATTTTTGAGCGGCTTTATGGAACTTCCTAAAAGTTGAGAGTCTAGCTTTTATCAAGCTAACAATTTCCTTTGCTAAGGGTGTATGGCGGAAACAAAGTTCCTTCATGAAATTTGGAGTTTCGAGAGTCCCAAATCTTATAAACAGTAGTTGCCAAGACTCTATACTGCATGAACCAAGTTGGCCCAGCCAATAGGAACATTTGACCAACCCCCAACAGTCAAAATTGAGGAGATAACTTCACTAGAATAAAAGCAGTTAAAAAACATATGATTAAAAGTTTCATCAGTAGTGGAGCACAAAGGTATCATTTGTAGGGAGCCTCTTGTGCATAGCCAGTCAGAGGGTGAAAGAGAACCGGGGAACATAGTGTCTGTGCCACAAAATATTAGCCCAAGAAACCTGACCTGCAGATTGGCTAATAGAGTTCCATATATGATTTGTCTTTAAATAATTTATATCCACAGCTTCCCATTTGATAGAGTCCACAAAATCAGAAGGAACAGGGACATTACGCAATAACATCATGATAAGTACGATGATTACTAATAGGGAAATGCCAACTAAATTGGGAAATAATGCTGGAAACTCGAGCAGAAGCAAGCAGCCCAGAATTCGAAAGCAGGTAAAAAGACTCTGATTGTTTAACCTAGGGTCATACCACAGACTGATATTGTCCCCTCTGCCCACATGATAAGTAATGAATTGCAAAGCCAGAGGCCTAAGCTTTGTAATTTTTCGCCAAGTCCAAGAGCAGTCCGAAGGGGAAGACATATGCCATAAATTTTTACCTTTAAGCACTGATTTCTGAATCCAGCAAGCCCAGGGAGATGAAGGAGAGAAATTGATTACCTTTAGCAGGTGATGAAGCATGAGTGCTTTATTACAGTCCTCCAGATTTTTCAAATTTACAAGAAAGGCAGAGAAATAACCTTCGAAGACACTTTTGTCCCATACTTTTGAAGAGAAGGACCCTTCCAAAGAAACTTGCAGAGAATGGACTGAATTGCACTAAGAACTGATTTAGGCAAGAGAAAATGAGCCGACCAAAAAGACTGCATTGCGAACAAGACAAATTTGATTAGCTGCAATCTTCCACAATAAGCAAGGAATCTAGCAGTGCAAGCAGAAACTTTGAATAAGGGGCATGCAATCAAAATGAGAAAGTCTTAAGGATATAAGAGGGACTCCCAAAAATCTTATCGGCAAAGATCCCAAAGTGAACCCAAAGAGAGCATATTTTCTGCTTTTCATTTTCAGCCACATTTGATAAGAAACGCCGACTCTTATGCGCATTAGGAATAAGGCCAACAAACAGAGAAAGACTATATACAAGAGTGGATAATGAATATCGAAGGCAAACTGCCATGGCAAAAGATTAGGAGGTCATCTGCAAAACAGAGGCGAGTCAAATTGCATTGCTGAGTTTTGCAATGAAATTTAAATTAAGGACAGAAAGTTTCTTTAATCAAGATCAGGGCTTCCATAGCCCTGATCTTGCATAAAGTAACTTGCAAGAGCCCCATTAACCTTGACAGAAAACAATGCAGTTGAAATACAAGCTTTAACCACTTTGTAAAGGAAATTTAAACAACTTCAGCATATCAAAGATAAAGTTCCAATTAACCGTGTTGAAAGCCTTCCTGATATCAATTTTACGAGCACATCTTGCAGGACTAGAATTCCTATAATAGTTCCTAAATAGCTCTTGAGCCAACAGGATGTTGTCACTAATACTCCTACCAGATATGAAAGCAGATTGAACATAATCAATGAGAGTTGGAAGAGTCTACTTTAGACGATTTGCAAGAATCTTGGAGATGCTTTTATAAATAGTTTTGCAACACGAGATAGGTCGAAAATCAGACATAAAATATGAGTTTTCAGTCTTCGGAGTCAAAGCAATAGCCGTAGCATTAATCTCATTGGGGAGATGACCAGTATTAAAGAAATACCCAATAATATCCCAGCAATGCAAAAAGAAATTAACATTAAACCCATCTGGACCTGGGCTCTTATTCTTCTTCATGGATTTGAGAACATACAGAATCTCACCATCCAAAATTGGATTTGGAGCCTCCATAACAGAAGCTTGTTGAGGAGATATGTGCTTCGAGATATAAAAAGCAAGCTCATCATAGCCAGGAGGCTCATTTGAAGAGGTGTCAAAAAGGTTTTAATAGTAATCCACAACAACTTACTGGGTATTCGATTGACCCTCAACCAAGTCACCATTACAGTCATTTATGGCCATAATTTTATTCCTGTTCCATATGCTCTTAATTATATTGGCAAAAAATTTCGACTTCTTATCCCCTTGAGAGATCCATAATAAAGTCGATTTACAATATTACTAAATTTTAATATTAAAATTTTTTTTGTGCAAAAAAATATTAAAAAATAATTAAAACCGTTTCACTAGGTCAACTTAACAAGTTTTACTAGGTTTTGACTAAAAACAGGTTAATGGTCCAAACCGGACCAGAGTGTCGACCGGCTATAATTTTTATCGGTTGAACCGGCGGTCCGGTCTGAATTTTAAAATCAGCTTAAATACTTCGTCCGTTCCAAAATTAGAGATATAATTTAATTTTCGAGATTAAATGATAATATGTTAAATTTTAAATTAATATAAATTTATTTAATGTTAATTGATACAATTATTATAATTATATAATATATAACAAAATTTATTAATCACAAAATTTGTTTTATTTTAAATTTTTATGAATCATATAAATTTTAAAATTAAATATAATGTCATTGAACCTCAAAAATTAAATTGTATCTCTAATATTTTGAAACTTAGAGAGTAGTAAACAACCTCTCACCTAGCATTGAGGAATAATGATTAATATTTCATGACATATGCACTTGTCTTTTGGTAATTTTTAAGGGTGAGATATAGAATAGAAGACTATGTTTCGCAAGAGAGTTTTGTTGGTAAATTAAAAAATTATGAGTGCATGATTGTCTTCTAATTACTACACTTAACAGGATAGCGGTATGATAATGATACTAAAAATGGGAAATCCATATTTTCACATAATTTTTTGATATTTTCACGCGTAGGATCCACATATTAGCTAGCGTGTCAAATTTTTATTAGTTAATATATGAGTTCTACATATGAAAACATCAAAAAGTGATGTGAAAATATCAATTCTCTAACAATAAGACAATATTATTGTGCAACTAACATTAACATTCAAAGAAATAAGACTGTTTTCTGATAATTGAGATTGTTTTTGTGAATGGACAGAGCAAATGTTTGTCGATTATAGACTTCTTATACAAGTTGCACAATTACTTGAGTGAGTTTTGAGAATTTAAGTAGCATTCTTCTCTTCTTTTTTAATAATGTCGGTGCATAAATTTGTCCATTTCTGCAAGTAATTTGATTAAGATTATCATCCACTAAAAACCAAAAAAAAAATTAACCACCACCCAAAAAAGATTATTAACATTTTAATTTGTTTATTTCGTGCTCAAAAGTTGATAAAAGATTTTGTCCTCAAAAGAATGAACAAATACAAATTTTTATATGGACTAATTTATCATTCACTAATCACTATACACCATTCGCATCACAAATGAGTGGTTCATATTAATTTTCTCATATCCAAATCCAAAACACTTCATACTCTTACTTTATTAACCATCTTAATTTGTATGAAAACAAAGATAGCATATGACACTAATATTAATAGTTATTACTCCCTTCATTCCTTTTGGATGACTTGTGATATTTGTCCTCAAGTCAAAGTACAATAATATCGGTTACAAAAAAAAATGTGAACGATTCCATCCACTAATTCTAATCCGACACATTATTTTGCCTCTACTTTTTTGTCACCGTGACATTACTCGTCAAAGTACCCAAATGAAGTAGATAAAATTTTACATCGACTAATTAATTTTTTTTTCTAATAAATAATAATAAGGATCAGGACATCACTTCATCAACATCCAGGCAAAGTTGCATAACTAAAGCAAGCAAAAACCAGTCCACCAAGTATAGTACTAACCACCCAAGAAAGTCGACAAAGGTGAGAGAGATGGTGATGTTGGGAGGAGCAACCGTCGTCCAAGTTTTTAGAATAGCTGCCAGGATCATAACTGTACTGTTCAGTGTTTCTTTCCCATCTCAGAGCTTGCTTCGACTGTGATTTGAACCTTCAAATTAACTGCCTGAAGAGGTATGATCCACTGTGTTTAAAGGCAAGGCACACAATTCTCCTTTCCCAACTCAATATTAGGATCTTCAAGCTTGACACATTCAAAACTTTCATTCTCGGCTCTCCTTGTGTTTAACCGAATGAGACCGCAAGAAGAAGAGCTTATAAGCCTCCTTATATATTAACTTCATGAAAATAGTGCTTTTTTGTGTGTCATGTATCCATTGGCAACCATCAGTTTCATTCAAGTTCGATGTCATTTCGAAATTTTGTGATCAATATAGCCCCCATTCATCTCTCTTTTGCCACCACCTTAGGTCCTCAATGGTCCCGGCCTTTAAGAGAGAACAAAAAAATTCCACTCTAGTGCTGTAACATCATTACTAGTCAGTCAGCACCTTCAAGATTAGATAGCAAAGATGCTATATTCTATTGCTTGCAAAATATCAACCTGTTTGACACACTAATGTGATAAAAGTTTCTTTTGGAGAGAAAAGGAGGATGCACTATGCTATTATGCAAACAAGTATCCGGAGTCCATGTCCAGTGGATTATAGTGACCTACTTCTCCACATTTATCTATTAAGTTCCTTCAGAACTTTTTCAAGGCAATTTGACCGAGTTATCTATATAAAGGAAAATTGAGATCTGCATAATTATGAGAAGCTTTATATGGCCCAGAAAATAAAATAAACAAAACAAAGGAGAAATGATAAGGACATCACAAGGGGGCACATCCTCTATCTAGGTTAAAAGAAACAAAAAGATCAAACCATAGAAAGGAAAGAGAGATGCAAGGAAAACTTTATTGAAATATCTCCTGTTTCTTTTTTTTATTACAATTTTTTTTGGCAAGTATCTAGGCGGAACAAATAATAAGCTTCTCCCACTTTTAAAAAAGGAAGTCAGGAAAGAGGAGAAGATGAAGAAGAAGGTAAGCTTAGAGGTGGCAAACAGATTTTTTATGAAATAGAACCTCTCGTGTAATACCCAAATTTTTATTTATTTATTTAATAATAAGAGATGACATTTAAAATTATATTTTAAATATATTAATTGAACTTTGTCTTTTAATTGGGTCAAAGTAGTCATTTAATTTATGTGGGCCAATGTATTAATAAGTGTTGGGTAAATTAATTTAGTAAAATTGGGCCTTAAAACTTATTGAGTCTAATTTATATTTGTGGGTAATACTAAATCCTATTAAAATTAGGAGAGTAATAATATAAATAAAACATAACCCTACATAATTACCTTCATTCGCCTGATAAAAAGAAAAAGAAGCCGCCACTTAATAAACCAAGAGAGAAAGCACTGCAGTGGCTCTTCGGAAAGGAAAGGATCGAAACAAAAGCAGCGGCTGGGAGAAAGATTTTTCCAATCAAAGTAATATTCTTACTTTGATTAATATGTAGCCTTTGTAATTTACTGTGTGACTGTTTTGATTGGGAGGAACATGCTAGTAATAATTAGATATTGACCATGCATATTAATTGGTGTTATATATATATATATATAATAAATTCGTTAACAATGGGAGTATACTGACTAACTGAAAGTTTTGAAAAATTTCAAAATTTTATTATATATATATAATCACGATTTTTGCCAGAAAGTGTATTGGGTTCAACTAGTCTATATATATATATATATACATATAAATAATGAATTTGTTGATTATTATGGTTGAAACGGAAGGCTTAGTCAATAATTGATTATAATAATGATAATAAAATGAGTTTATTAAAGGTTTAAAGATGGAAGAATATTTTATAAGTGTACTTATATTTATATTATCATTTTGTTAACTAGTTCGGACGGAAGGAGTTTATCGAGTCGAATATGGAATATAATTTCGGGTATTACATTACTTAATTTAGGTACGGATTCCGTACTCTTTCAGCGTTACTCTTGTTAAATTTGATTTATTCGTTTTGTTCCTTATTTCGAAATTCGTTATTATTTCACATAATTATTTCTTGTGAAATTCAGATAGTAGTTTTATTTTGGAGTTGATTCATATGACTCGAATTTGTACTCTTGAATTAAGTTTCATATTTAGTATTTATTTTTGGTAATTGTAGAGCGGTACATGTTGTTACGTTTTTTTTGAGACCTTGAGATTATGATTTGATTTGGTTCAACATGTACGTATAGAACCCCTTTGTGTTGATATTATGTCACATGTGTTGTGATATGGTATTTTTGTTAGAATATACCGTATGGTATACCTGAGCTATAACTACCTGTGGGGGTACCACAGGCATGTCGTCTTGGCACGAGAGGCATGACACTTTCCGTGGCAGTGTGATCAGTCCACGGCGTCTCCGTTTTGTGCTCCGGTGGGAGTTGGCCATTTGGTGTTTTGTTGTGGGAGGCGTATGGGTTGACCCTATTCGTAATATAACACGATTATAAGAAGAGATCACAACGTGATCTGATGAGGTCATAGGAGGACAGATAATCAATTTATTGATTGAAGACTTTATAGCAGAATTGCTATACGAGAATGATACTATGAAATAATACGAGTTAAACTCAAAAGAGTTGAAAAGGATGATATACGGATTAAATGAAATTCGTATTGAGCAAAGAGGAGACTAAAATTATGTGAGATTTTGATTGAGGACTCATGTGATAGCTGAGTTATACAAACCTTTGAATGGGCGGGGGTTTTGTGCTTGGTCTAATAACTACTTAGTTTATCACATTGATAATTATTGAAATGTTGGTGTCGCGCTATTCGCTATATATATATTGAGAAGGTGATTTTTTTCTCATGTGTGTAACGGATAGGTAGAGAATATAAGATTAGGTGCGAGTTCTTAAAACTCACACTTATGGTAAGTTTGTGACTCATAATCGTATGGTATATTTTTGAACCCCTAAGCGTATGGACAGTTCCTGATTGGTTCTTGAACTACGTATTGCTAGGATAAGTTTCTAAACTCATATTATTGTCGAAAGTTCCTGAACTCCTAACGTGTGGTATGTTTGATGAACTATACTGGGGTATAGAAAAGTTATAGATGAAGAATTGAGAATTTTTAATAGATAGAATTATTAAGCAATTGATCATTATAGCAATTAAAGTTGGTGATGGAAGCATAGGTATTCCAAATCTTCTAGCTGTGCTAGAGTTCAAATTTTTGACATCAAGCTAAATTCGCACTAATGTGCCTTTAAAAATATAAATGAATTTTTGTTATCAGCAGCACATGGTTACAATTATGTAGACGTGGGCTTCGAACCACTAACACATCGTTACTTGTTGCGGCATGATAACACCAAAAATGATTTTCAATAATTTTGAGTTGTTTAAAGAAGAGTCTACGCTAATTATTTTGGCCAGACAAAAATAATTTGAGATATCAAAAGATATTTTATATATCATCGATGCATCATGAAACCTGATGCAGAAATGATAAAAATGATGGAGTTATCAATGCAGAATTACCTAGTGTTGGACACAATTTAAGGATCGTCAGCCCACTATGGTACGATGTAGTATGACAAAGTCATAAAATGATGAAATCCTCAAACGGACTGTAAATATAGTGCGGTATCATGACGTCATAAAATGATTTTTAGAATTTTAAAGAAAAGTTAAGTGTCAATTAAATTTGGTCTGATATATGTTTTGATTGATGTTCGAATTATTGGTATACGTCTAAGCTAATTGATTCAGCTAGACAAATGTTTATGAAAATTCAAGTATCTCTTTGAGAATTATCCCGAACCAAATTGTTTTGGTACGGACTTTGATGTTAAGACTAAGGTGAACAACCCTGAAAAATGGGGATATACTGGTTAGATAAAATATATTCCAATCTTTGAACGCATACAGTCATTCTGAGAATTAAGGTACAATAGATTGATCACCTAACTTACCCGTATCGGTAGTTTACTTTCTTCGTGATTGTAAACATACCTACCACATCATGTTTTAGATTTGGTTACGGTGAATACCGTTAAACCTGAGAGTTCACGGTCTATATGACCCCTCAGCCCGATATGAAAAGTTTTAACTCCTTAGAAAGAAGTCATGGAAGAATGTGATGGTAGTAGAGCTCCTCATAGTAGGAAGCAAGACGTACTCATTAAATTGAGCATGAAGTCAGGTAAAGGTTAACTTAAAAACCTAGTTTTGATGAATAAAAGGAGTAGGGATTAGTAGACTGAAATTTTGAGGACGAAATTCCTAGAAGAAGGGGTGAATGTGACAACCCGAAAATTTATAAGATTTTAAATGATTAAAATAAAGGTTAAAGAATAAAACCTAGATGAGAATTTGAGGATTTAATTAAAATTTTTAAATAAAACCTATATGGTTTCCTATTGGAATGAGAATAGAGAAAATATGGGTTACAAAATTCCAAAATCCTAGAAATGGTGTGAATGAATGTTAAGGATAAGGTATTACGATACCTATCACATTGATGTGAACTAAATGGTGTAAGAGATGCTATGAGGATAAACAAATATGTGTATATGTATAAATATATATATATATACTTAGTAAGGTGCTATATATTTTAGCAAGAGGAATTATAAGTTAAGTTAAGGATATGAGAATCAAGATAAAAACTATGTTAGTAATTAACATAGTTTGAATGTTGGCCTTGACTGGCAAATTAGAAGATGAATAAGTATAAAGCCATTAGCTAATATGATTAGCAATAAAAATAGAGTAAGTTAAAACTCAAAATTTGAGTTAGAGATAAAATTTTGAAGCACGGACTGCTCGGTTGGGTCCGGAACGGCAAGTTTAGTTAAAAAAGGCAATTAACACAAAATGTGAAAGGGTTGACTTTTTGGTTAAAGTCAATAGTTGAATTTTATGGAGAAAAGTCAAAATTGAAGTTAGAAGTGGAATACGTTGTGATTTATGTGAACTATGAATATGATTAAATAAATATACATTATATAATGTGCATACATTTACTTTATATATAAAAGAGAATTAAGAATAAAGTTATGTAACCTAATATATATATTAGGTATGATAATTAAATAACCTAAGGGGTTATAATATGAGAGAATGTTAGTATATAAAAATATGTACTAACTTCGAGAGATTTATTTTATATATCTAAATAATTAATTTTATAACCCAAGTAAACCAAGTCTAATTGGGTTATGAAATTAAAGAGGCATGAGTAAGGAATTTATTTTTAAATGTGGGGAATGAAAACCCTAATTAAATGATTAGGGTAGAATAGAATTAAAAGTATTGGACTATAATAATATCGTAGCCTGATAAATTAAATAGAGTGGCTGTAACGAATGAGATTTTATATATTAATTTTAAATATTTATTGAATTAAATAAATATTTAATTTGATTTATTTATTGAGTTAAATAATAAATTATGTGATTATTGTGCAGTAATTTAATTAAGTGTTATATATTAATTAATTAAATAAATATTTAATATTTAATTTAATTGATGTATAATGATTTTATGGTATAGTTCTAATTTAATTGAGATAACTAAATTAGATAAATTTATGTGATAGTTGTTACATGGAATTATAATTAACGAGTAATTATAATTGTTATGTGGCATTTTTATGTGGTTAATTAATGTTAGCTTTTAATTAATTAAATTAGAGTGTTAAAGATTTAATTAATTAAAGTGTGACATTAAAAATAAGTGTTAAAGGATTTATTAAAAGAGTAAAAAGAATTTTAAATTAGTTTTACCAAACAAGGCCCTTAAAACTGTTTTTAAAGGGGTTTTGCCGAATGAGGCCCTTGCACCAGTTTTAATCCCGTTTTATCAAACAATGCCTTAAGCTCAAAAATCTGTTTTTAAAATTAAGTGGATTTGGCCAAACAAAGCCTTAAGGCTTTTGGTTTTCAAAAAAATGAAACTGACAATTTATTAAGGAGACTAAATGACAATTATTATATGATATAAGTAAGTATATGTCAGTTATATATATATTATATATGTATAATATATTATATCTGTATAACATACGTTAGTTTAGTGTTAAAACAAAACAAAGTTAGAAGTTAGTCAGAGAGAAAATACAGAGAAAGGAAGGGAGAAGAAGAAGAGAAAGAAAGAGAAAGCTTGAGAGAATCAAACAATCATCACCTTCTTCTTCACCTCAATTAGCAAAGGGGTATAATTTCTAATCCTTGTAGTTAGAGATATTACTTTGATGTTTTTCATAATGTTATTCTCTGTAAACATGAAATTTCATGGAAATTGTATGATCATGGTTTTTATATGTATAATTTGTTTATAACATGTTCATATATGATTTATATGTTTTGTTTAGTTGTTAATTCATACATACATGATGAACATGAGAGATTCATGTTCATCCAAAAAGTTGCAGAGAATTAGTTTTTCTAAATAGTCTTTCAAAATCAAAGTTTCATGGTTGATGGTTAATTGTTGTTTAATTGATGTTAGGAATTCAATATGTCTTGAATTGGGTATTGTGAAGTAGAAACAAAATTTCAGTGTTCAATTTCATCAAGAACACTTATCTATGGCTTATCTTCAAAAAAAAATTATGAAATTGAGTTTTGATTATGTGTTTTGATGATTCAATGTGTTAAAACATATTAGAAGCTTTAAGTTTATGATTTCTATAAAATTGATATGAATTGTATTGAATGAAATTGGAATTTGGTGTGGAGAAATAAGTCAAATTGACTTTTTCTCTGCACAGTTCGCGATCATATCTACCGACCCTGCAGGGGGCCCGCCCCGGCGGGCCTATCAAGGTCAAAACCACCGCCCCTGCCGGGGGGAGGGGGGTGGTACAGAAAGTCAAGATGTGTTATTTTTTTATGCATTTTGTTGTATCATAAAAGGCTAATTGAATGTAATGAATTTTATGACATGATGAGTATACATTAAAATGCTAAATAGACAATATTAAATTGTGTTAATAAAATATATATTATGTAATTATAATTAGATTAATTATAATTAAAGAAAAGGTTTAATTTAAATTATAATTTGTTAAATTATAATGAATATAGTTTGATTATTTTAAATCAAAGTAAATGTTAAATTAAATTATAATATACTTAATTATAATTTAATAAATGCATGTTGATTAATTATAAATTATAATTTGTTTAATTAAAAATTTAATTAATATATGATGTAATTATAATTTGATTAATTATAATTAAAGTGAATGTTTAAATTGAATTATAACTTGTTTAATTAATATGAAGTACATAATTGTTATTTAATTAATTATGTGAGTGTGTAATTATGTGATGTGATTAATTATGTGATAATTAATTATTAACTTGATAATTAAACAAGAAAGAGTTAACCTAGATGGGTTAACTAATTATGTGAATTAGTTACGTGTTAACAAATTTAGATTATTATGATTAAATATATATGTGTAGGAAGTGTTAAAGAACGTGGTTTGTAATAGTAGCTTGCGCTTGAGGAAAAGTCTTCTATCCTTAACCTCGTTAATTATACAAGTGTTTTAAATTCAAATATTTATTGTATTTGATATTGTCCTTTTATTTCTGCAATGGGCAAGTACTTATTTAAAGTTCATGAAATTATTAAAATGACATTGACTTAATTGTTCAAGTAAGATCTATCTTATCTTTTGTATGCTTTAAGTTTAAATTCTAAAGCATAAGTTATTTCATAATTCGTTATTATTGAATTATTCTTGATTGTGAGTCGATTCAACTACTCCTTAGTTGATGATAGTTGAAACTCCAAATTTCCTTTTTAGCTATCCAAACCAAACATTCTTTGGTGCGAACTTGAATCAAATACTGAGATGAACAACCGTATTTATTAGGAGAGGTTACTATGCAAAAGCGTTAAGATGTTTGTGCACAATACATGATACGAATGGCTGATTCCCCTAAGTACGAGTTAAGGTCCATAGTTTAAATGACTGTTAAATATTTTAAATAGAAATATTTATAACCTATGACAAAAGTTAAAGGTCTTATGACCCTCAGATGAATTCTATATTCGAATTATAAATATTGATGAAAGAATTATTGTTCAAATCTTTAAAGAGAAGTTATTCAAATATCTTGAAACTATTCAGTTATGTTATATTGTTGATATTTCAAGTGAGCTTTTGTTTGCTCACTCTTGCATATTTAATAATCCCTTGCAGTTAAAGCCGAGAACGTTGACGTTTCGTCAACGAGTAAAGGGAAAGGCAAGATGAACAAGTGAAGAGTTATTTTATTTGTTGATTGAATTGTAATAAGACTTTAAGTTATGTTTTTATTTTTCGCATTAAATGTTTATGTCAAGGTTAGATAACCCTGGGATTTGTTTTGGACAAGGTTGTAATCCTTTTATAAGAAAGATTTTTATTTAAGTATTTATGAACGTTGTAATTTATCTTGCAATTATATATTATTGGGTAGATGTATGCTTTATTTAGAAAGTGAACAACAAATCTAGTAAAAATGAAGTACCCAGATTTGGGGGTGTCACAGTGGCCCAACTAAACCCAACAAGTGAAGAGACTTAATAGTTATTTGAATAAGATATTAAACCCTAATGACATATTCAATTTACTTGAATATGGTAAGTCTAATTGGGTTATGTAGGTGAATTAATATTATTGATGGATAATAATATGGACATATCAATAATGATGAGCATTAGCTCAAGAGATAATAAATTAAGAAGAGTAAGTGATTTAACAAGGCCAATTATTTAATTAAACATTGGACTTGTAGATAAATTGATCTAAGGGCAATTAAATTATCAATCTAGCCCAATATATCATGTATGGGGTAAGTATTATAATGGCTCAATTTAATTATGGGTAGAAGCCCAATCCCAATTTAGTTAGTAAGTAAATAGGAAAAAAATTACAAGCCCAAAAGAATTAGTTACAAGCCCAAGCTTGGCCCATTTGTGAAGGGTATTATTAGTCATTAATAAAGCATAATATAAAAACAAAATGGAAGTAAAGGCAAGGCACATGGCCGGATTCAAGGGGAGATGAATAAGGGAGGAGAATGTGATGATTGTTTATTACTTTATTAGGTAATTCACTTTTTAGGTGTCATCCACTTTAAGGAGCCAACAACTTTGTGTATGCTTGCAAGCAACCCCTTAGATAATGTGAGAGAGAGAGAGTGGAGAAAGATTTGCCCAGATAAGGATAGATATAATATATCTATTCATTAATTTGTTGTATTAACAAACTTAATATCTCATTTGATTTTCTTTCCTTTCATAAGTAAAAAAGAGAGAGAAAACAAAAGAAGAGAGAGAGAGAGAGATAGAAAAGTGGGGGAGTTCGGCAGCTCTAAGGGGAGGAAAGAGAGAGGAGATTTCTTCTAGGTCACCCAAAGTTCCTCTCAAGATTTGGAAGAAGAAGGATAGCACATGAAAGGTATAAAGCTAATCTCTAAAGTTTTATTCTCTTCTCTTTCAATAATGTAATGGGAAAGGGGTTTTGTGATTTGGAAGTTTAAAACCTTTAATCTATGTGTTTTCTTTAGATTCATGTATGGATCTAACATATTCAAGTATTAGAAATTGGATCTAAATCATAAAAAGGGAAACTAGGTTTTTCAAAAGTAGAAAAGCCCAATTTTTTAGCCTTGGTTGTGTTTTATCTTATGATGGGTGATTTTTTATGTAATAGATCATGGATCATGGTAGATCCATGAGTATATGATGTATGGGTATGTATTATGATAATTTATGATGAGTATTGTGTGATTAATCAAGAGATCTAAAAGTTTTCTTAAAAATCCCCAAGGATGGAAAAATTAGATTTTTAGAAAACGCAACATAAAATTTAAAGGACCATATCTCCTAGTGTATTTCGAATTTTTGAGTGTGGTCAATTTATGGCGTTAGACCTATAAGTCTTCTAACGTTTCCAAGTGGAATCACTAAAAAAGGAGTTATAAATTTTTGTGTGGACTGAATTTAGCAAAGGACGCCAAATCTAAAAAAGGGACAAAAAGTTGCTGCCAGTTTTTTCCAAGGGCAGTTTCATCCACTTAATTTATGAAATAAATTCTAATATTTTGGGACATGAAAATATATGATATAAAGTAGCTTGTGTCCAAAAATGAGCTCATTCCGACTTAAATTGATCAAGTTATGACCATTTCAATATTTGTATTTTTTTGACAAAAATCGCTATAACCGGAGTTGTATAACTCCGATGGCCACAAAATTTAAACTGGATGTCCACGTTAACATGTGTAAGATCCTGCCAAGAGTTTGGAATTTCTGGAGTTAAGCGTGAGGTAGTTAATTTCTTAAGGAATTAATTAAAAATAGATTTTTGAAAAATACTTAAGGGAGTTGAAAAAATTCCAAAAAAAATTGTTTTTGTTTATAGATTATATGTATATATGTGTGGCCAAAGGATAGAAAAATAATAAACTGATTTGGTATTTTCATGAATAGGGTATTTCAGCTTTCTGAAATGAACAATTCAGGGTACTGAAATGAAAATTGAAATGTCAGGAAGAGAAGACAGTTTGGTTTCAGCTTGCTGAAATGAAAACTAAAAAGGTTAGAAAGGGAAGACGATTTGGTTTCAGTTTACTAAAATGATATATTAAGTCTTCTTAATTCATAAATAGTTTACCGAGTTATAATAAGAACTTATAAATGAACGAGTAAGTGTTAAGTCTAAGGTAATGAAATCGTACCCTTTAATGATTGATGTATAGTAGCTGGGCTAAACGATTCCTTCAGGGAGCGGAGGTATATACGAATTAGTAATCGATCTAACTCACTGTGAAAACAGTGTAGACGATACGAAAACTAATTTATTGGTTGTTTGTGAAAAACCACTCAATATATTATATTGAATACTATTAAAGACTTGATGTGTGCTAAGTTTAGACTTGTAAATAAGTATGGTGTTAAGGTTATCTAATATTTGACTATGTAATTTAGTGTTAGATAGTTTACTTTTAAAGTAATAGTATTATGAGATAAGTAAGTTATACTAATTTAAAGATCAATCTTATAACTGATAGGTCTTTTTAATAAAGCGATTAAATTAGATTGCGTAGCAGTAATCAACGATACAGGCAAATTCCCTAACTCAAACTCGAGTTATATTTCAAAGCATGTTAGTGAATGATTATTCACTTCTATACTAATTATTGATTCGCACTTAGTGTATGTTGCATATGTTCATCAGGTATGAAAGGCTGATCACCTTCATTACCATAAGGTTCAGTTAATGTTGCTCATGGTCCTTGTTGACATTAAATGTTATTGATTCAGTCATTCAATTATTGACATGTTGATTCATGCTCTTTCACAATTATTATATTGTTGAAAACTTGAAAGCTATTCTCTCTTTCAATCATGATATATCTTCATTTAAACTTAAGCTTGCTGGGCAAAATTGTTGCTCACCCTTGCTATATCATGATAATAAATTTCAAATTAAGACAAATGTTTGAAGAAAGGCAAAGACAAGAGCAAAGTATAATAATATATTGTTATGCACGAATAACTATTTAGTTATCTTATGTAAACTTTTTTAATTATTAAAAGTATGTATTCAGTTAAGGTTAATAGATCTTGGAAAATGTTATAGAATCGTGTGAAATAAACAATATATGTTTATTATTCCGCATTAGATGATAGAATATATATGACAATGAAGGACCGTAACGTACCAAGTCCGAGATTCTTGGGACCCGGATTCGGGGGCGTCACAACCTCCATCGATCCTCCTGGATGGTAAAGTCCTCCCAGATTTTCTGTTCTGTTCTGTTCTGCGGAGTGGCGATGTTTGTGCCAAACACGCCTTTCGATTTTGCATGCATTGGATTCGCGGTCCAATGTGTGCGACTTGCCTGTGTGGCATTATTTGATCTTGCCTGTGTGGCAAGGTATATTTCTGTTTTATTTTGAACTCGGTATGAAATAACCCCAGCCATTTGATTCAGCCTATAATTTCATTGTGTTAGTTTTGTTCATTTCAATTTAGTTCAGTTCATTAATTGAGTTAGTTATTTCAGTTCTCTATTTTGTATTCTATATCCGTACTGGGCAATTGGCTCATGCTGTGTTTTTCTTCCGGCAGGTAATCAAGAGGATCAAGGGCAAGTGTGATGAGAGCTCTATTAAATCCAATGATTTAGATATTCTGTTTAGGCTTGATAGATTGGTTTATTTGGAGTTGTAATAACTATTTCAGATTATGGTTTAGGCCAGTTTGACATTTATTCTGATTTGACCTTTTGGTATTTATTGGTTATAAATACTATTCTTTCGTGGTATAGAGCTTTCGTTCAATTTTGTTGTGTTTTGAGTAACCTCCCTTTCTATTTCGGAAAGGGGTGTTACATCTCGACCCTCCATCAACCTAAAAGACAAACCTATACCGGACAAGATGGGAACACTATCCTTCAGAATGGTATCTATTGACTACAAGAGAAAGAAAAGATTGTAAATTAAGAACAGAAAAGAAAAGGCAAAACTCTGTTTATCCCATTGAACTTGTCATGTTTTGTGCAATAGCCCACTGAATTATTTTTTATTCTAATTAACCAATTGAACTTTTAGAAAATATGTAATTGAGTCATTCCGTTAAAATAATCAAACGGACGTTAGTTTTCTTCTTATGCTGTTGTGGAGAAAAAACATAAAGAAATTAATTAAAAACATAAATAAGTTGCAAGGAAATAATTAAAGAAGTGGTTTCATCTTTTTTGTGCTGAACTCAACCCCCCCCCCCCCCCCCTCCCCTCTCTCACACACATATATATTTATTTGCCATCTTCAAATCTCAGTGCAAAAATTTGCCATATAAGTAACCCAAAACCTTTTCTTTTCATCAGGTGTAAAATTTTTCTGACAATCAAACAAATCAATTGTCTACGAATCCATTACTGATTCCATATTTAAAATCAAAAGTAAGTAACAAAGTTAAAAAAAATAGTACCAAAATTTTATTAGATATTAAAACCTATATATTTAGAGAGAGAAACATAACTTACAGAGAATGGGAATGAAAGGAGTACTTGCAATTGAATGAAAGGAGTACGTGTAAATTACAAGGGTTACAGCTGCAAGCATAAATTTTTTTGAAAGTCAAACTGCGAGTAAAATTTAGAGTTTTCTTCTGGGTCTCCTTTTCTTTCGGCTACTGAGCAAATCTATAAATGGTTTGTTGAACCTTGTGACTCATAACTGAGAAGTTCTCGAAAAAGGCCAAATGCGGAGCGGAGTGAAGGAAGCGAAGCGACCAAACGGAGTAGAGCTTCGCGACGCACTAGCCCATCGGGCTTGGACCAAAGGTTTGGGGGGGTGACCGAACGGAGCCCCCACGGTATGGTACGATGTTTCAAAGGCATTATGGATATTTAGACTATAATGTAAATTAGAGTTGGGATAGAAGTAGCGGTTATATATACTCTCTATTGTAATTTGTAAAACCCTATGCACTCAGATCATAAATAAAACAGCTTCTCTTACCGCTCCCGTGGACGTACCCAAATTGGGGAACCACTTAAATTTCTGTGTTGATTCTTTACTGTTGTGTGCGTGTGTGTGATCGATTCTAACATGGTTCTACTAAGGGATGTTGGGTTTTTGTTTTTGGCGCCTTATCGAGGAGGAGAAGGAGGCAGGGATGAGGCGGAGGCGTTTCAGTGTTAGTGTTGCCATCAATAGATTTTCTATCGGTAGTTATGGAGTAGAATCGGCATCAGCCGAAGGAGAGAAGATGAGAAGAGAGAAATAAAATTTTAAAACTAACATAATGGGTTAATTCAATATTCTTTTTTAGTTCAATGGGCTGGTTACAATAAAAAATAGTTCAATAAGTTGTTGCACAAAACCGGACAAGTTCAATGGGATAGACATGAGTTTTGCCGAAAAGAAAATGACAGAACCACCTGTACTTTCTCAACACGATATATCTCTTGTGATGAGATAATTAAGTTACAGAAATAAATAAATAAATAGCTTTTCATGTTTAAAACTGTCTTACCAAAAATGAGATTGTTTTGAGCTGCCCTCAGGTATTGGTAGTACCATACATTATATGGGATCCCCAAACATGGAAGATGTAAAGGCACCAAATCCTCTCAGCAACCTCGCCTGTGTATGACATGCATTATTTAGGCTGTTAATCAGGATTTAACAGCGCAACATAAAAGTGAAGATAATAGCCAAATGTCCATTTGAAATGTTCCAGAGCAAGCATGCAAGACATACACACAGAAGAGAGCAAGAGAGAGAACCAGAGAACTCACCATCCGTGGGTTCCTTCCTATCTTGGGTACTAGTACAAGATCTATTGGCAAAAAAATTTTTTAACAATTGTTAGTGAAAATTGGGAAAAACTATCCCAACAAAGCCAACCAAAATTGATCTGAAACCCTAAGACAAAAGGACTAAAAATATTGAAACCTGATCATGGAAGGCTTTCCTTTGAATTGACACTCTAATTCACTCAAATACAACTTGAACAACTGCGACCTACAAGCATATTGTCCCGAATAGTAATTATTTAAACTATTTAATTCCAGTAAGTAGATCTAAAAACTTGAAACAACAAAGACGTGTAAAAGTACGGTAGCATACTGATGGGGACATTTAAGTTTGAAACATTAATATATAGACATCACAGCAATCAATTAGATTAAGTACAAATAAGGAGACCTATGGAAGTCATATGACTCCTTGAAACATCTTTGAAAAGAGTGAGCTTTTTCTATCTTAGCAGTTCACAATAGTAAAGAATGGAATACGTACCAGGAAGGAATGGAAATTGCTGCGAGAATGGGGGATAGTTTCCATAAGCAATGAATTTGGCTGCTTAATAGTACTTCGAGATGCTCGAGAATGCCTTTTTCCTAGTTTAAACCAGCAGAATGGGAATGACAATCGCATCCATTAATAAATAATAAGACCATTTATCATACTCTGGAGACTGAAAGCATCAATTTATGCAAAACAACAAATCTTTTCTTTATGAGCTCTAAACAACGAATAGCCCGAGTTAATCATATAAACATGGCATCTGTAAAAGTAATATCCATAAACACAAATTTTCAGAAATAATTTTATATGGTCTTTTAACCTCATGAGATCGGTGCATCAGTTAGAAACAGATAAACCGCAAGATTGGGTGAAGAATTACATCAATCATATTCTTTCAGCCTTTCCCAATTAGAAAAAAGAAAGAACATAAGGCCATCCAACTAACTTTTGTGGGCAGATGCAACCCTGTCTACAAAATATTTTAGTCGCAATAGCAATTTACAAAAAGTTTGCATGAAGTCTACCTTTCACAATTACCAAAATGAAGAGCATAAAACCCACTACAAAATTTGGAGGACAGATGCAATGCAACCGTGGATGTAAAAATACTATTTCCAATATGCAAAAAGTTTGTGGTGAAGTCTAGATTATGCATATATATGATCAAGTATGATGCAGCATACATTAAGTGAACTAGATAAACCATAATCAACTCAAGTACATAGTGAAACGTATTGACTACCTTTGAATTCAAAATTTCCTTGTCAAAATTAAAATTCTGGTATCTTCCCAGGAGTAAGTTTTGAACTTCAGTGTACATCCTTGATATAGTAAGAGAATCATAACTAATTGACATAAAATGGCCAATTAAAGTACTCCATCTTCTCGCAGTACTTCCTAGTAACAAGAGTTCCTATCAATAACACATAAATAAACACAAATTACCATCAGCTTTAAAAAGGTGGTTGTAACAGAGTATAAGCAAGTAGACAACATCTTTGATCCACAGCCCCTCAGAATACTACAGATAACACATACATAGGGGAGCACCCAATGGGTCTTACATGAGGGGAAGTGTTGAGTGAATAGAAAAATAGTTTTATATCCTCAATCAGCTTAAGCTTTTAGAGAAATTGGTTTATAGATAACTCAAACAGGGTACTCAAACCTAAATCCACGATAATGTTCCGTGAAACCATTATCGTTAACTTAAGTAAAACAACACCAAATTCATACATATTTACAATCCATGAGCCGCAGGAATTGGTTTGTCATTACTATTAGCATACAAGCATTACAGAATCAACTCTATCACAGAGAAGCACTTCATTTACATATTTAAGAGTATCAGCGACACAAAGAGAAGAAGATTAACATTTGGGAAAATTCACCTTCCACCCGTCACTTCCTAAATTAGAGTAGCAATGGAAAACTTTTGATGCACCTCGAACAGGAAAAAAGTAAAATAAATCAGATATCTTGGGACATACTAATTACCCAGACCAAAAAAGCAAGTGTTATACAAATTACTTGTATTCTCAAATTATGAGTTAGTTAGCGTAAGGATGGATTTCTAAGAGTCGCGTGTAAATTTGAGTCAGAATTCCAAATCCTTTGACCTCAAAGACTCACACACACAAACACTCCTTATTTTATGAAAATGGAACTTTGCAAAAAATTGCCACTCACTGTTAATTGATTTTACAGCTCTAAAAATGGCTAGAAAGTGGTCTCTGCTACTTGCTTATGTACCAGTTTGGTGTTAGGTTGCTAAATGTACACAGCACGTGTATCAATAAGTTGATATACGAATTCTTACACATACTCGTATTCATACTCCCACTTATGGAGCACCGAAAGTAAAGAGTACAAGTTACTATGTACATGTACATTAGCTGGATTAGAAAGAAATAATGACCGCAAAAGTTGATATTTCCTGAAACTTAGAATACCAAATATCAATCCATTCCAAAAGCTTGACTGGCTTACTATTGTTTCACATAAATTATCATCATCAGTTTCTGCTGAAATATCTAGTCGTTGTAACACCTGCACCCACTGAATCTTAGGGGCAGAAAATACCATGGAGGCACCTGATACCAATCTGATAGTCCTCTTGTCAAGGAAATATGAGATATTCTTGGTTCTCCAAGTGTTCCATGTAGTGGAGTCAACCAACTGCTCCCCATCGCTGAATGCAGTAGTGGCAATTTTATTAGTTTCAAGCCTTCAGCAGTAATCACTAAATTCATACTGATAGCACAATAAAGCAAGAAAAAAATGAGTAGTTATTATCAATCAATGAAATTATTTTACTTCAATGAATGTATTGCTCTTCAGGACGTAGTAAATTCTTTCCTCAAGCCCATCGATTTCTCAATAATATATGGGTCCTCTTAACATGTGCCCTAAGGGCAGATGCTAAGCACACAGTTCAAGAGAATATTCCCTTGAACTGTGTGCATATTCCCTTGATTTCTGCATTTACACCAAGTTCAAGAGAATATGCACACAATTCAAGGGAATATTCAATTGAACTGTGTGCTTAGCATGTGCCCTAAGGGCACATGTTAAGAAATTCCATAATATATAGCTACAATCCATCCAGCAAGAAACATACCAGCAAAAGCAGTTTATAATCATCAGTAAAGTAAATGATAGTTTCAAGGACAAAAGTTTAGCTTATGAGATATATTCGGACAAGTAGCAAGAGTATATTTCACATTGCTTGAAAGCCAACACCATACTTATAACAATAACATGCTCATGTGCTGAAAGGTTTAGAAATATTGCATAAGACAGAAGTGGAAAATTTTTGTGAACATCATAGCGATTTTGAAATTAGATACGCTTACAAATTAGTATAAATGCATGTTTATTATATTCGAATAAATATGTATTGTATTTTATAACAATATTCTAGTTTCAAGTTAAAAGAAGCCACGTACTCCACAAATGGAACAACGGCAATACAGTCAACACACCTTGTAAGAGATTCAGAATGAGTATCACTTACATTAGCCCTGGGGATTGCTTTAACTTCTTTTTAATTAATATATTGCCAAGCTCATCCCAGTTGCTTTGAGTCAAGGACTTAGAGAGAATATCCAAGCCCGTCTCTGCAGATGATATGCATGACACTGCTAACTGCCTCCTCATGATTTCTTGAATAGAAAGCATACTAGAAATACCATTAGTGCCATACTCGGCTATTTGGTGTACGACTTCCGGAAATGAAATTCTAGATTCCTGCATGAAATACCACCCGTCTGACACAGGGTCGAATGGTGTGTTTTGGAGCGTTAACTTGTCAAGATATACATTAAGGGAATTATTTTCAGTCCTCTGAAGCTCATCGAGATCCATTTCAATAGTTGCTGTCAGGAAAGCTCTCAGATGTGCATCTCTTAGAGGTAGGGTGTGAATCAGATGTTCTAGTACAAAATCTCTTGCTCTACTTAGAGTTGTAGATGATAGCTGCGCAAGACCCTGCATTTTTTAGAGATAGTATGGTAACTAAAGATTATTTTCCATGAGATATTTGAAATAAGGAATAAACAAAGAAAACAACAATAATCAATAAAAACAAGACTACACAAATTTTCCCAACCTGAGGAAAATGTGAATTAGATTTCATGTTAGATAAAGCAGCATCAAGCTCATTCATCGAGTCTTGCTGATCGTCAGAGCAGCTCAAACCCTTAATCACCTGTAAGGTTATAATCAGAAATAATATTGAATTCAGTTCCCATAAGTTGATAAAAGAATAGCTGCATATAATCAGTATTTTGCTAAAAAGACACTTGCTGTCATACAATCCTGCTATTTCATATTTATAAAATCATGAAAAAGAGGTAACGAATATCTAGCATTTATAATATTACAGAAAGACTCCCTGGACTACAGATTTCACAAGAACATAGAAGACATATCACCACAAAACTCAAAAAATTTAAGATTTGCAGTCGAAAATAAAACCTTGCAAACTTTATTTACAAATAACTACCCAAATTATTAAGGGGTAAAGCATAAAACATCGAACTGAAGAGCAAATCATGCAAACTTGTTTATAAAAGAAGATAAAAGGAAATAATTGTGCAAATTTTATATGTAGGCATAAACCTCAAAAACAATAGGCAAACAAAAGAAGAGAAAGGAAGAACTAACATTTTCAAAGAAATTGCCCCATTGAAAAGCGTTCTTGATATTTTGGGAATCCCAGTGGGCGAAACGACCAGATGATTGATATCCAGATGCCAGAATTAAGATATCAACGAAACCTTTTATTAGTGTCATTAGATCTTCGAGGGATATGTCTGGATGAGACCACCCCATTTATCTTTACTCGGAGAAGACAAGTCCCTAAAATCCTGAAAGAAATGGCAAATTGCGAGATAAGGAGTTGGATGAACGGCGTAGTATCAAATTCCAGGGGAATTCAAGCCTTCATTTACAGAGCGAGAGAGAGAAGGCCAGAACGGCGGTTGGGTGCTGGATACATTTGGGTTTTCCCGCCATCCACAGGTGAGAGTATGTACTATGTAGTACTTGTACTACCTCAAGATCCCGTTCCGTGCTTAAAAGTTAAAATATAAGTTGATTTATAAATTATGTTATGTTAAAATTTATAACTAAAAGTTTTTGATATTAATTTGATTTATAAATTAAAAATTAAGTTAAAATAAGTTATGAAGATGTTCGATTTATTATAATTTATAAGCTAAAATTAAATGTAAATATTAATAAAAAAAATATTAGTAAAAAAAATGACAAAATAAACATTATATTTTGTCAAAATAATTTATTCTAAAATGACTTTTAAGTCATTTTAAAATAAGTTACAAATACTTGTTTTTTTTTACTTGAACATCAAAAAAAAAATATTGCCAAATAGAAAAATAATGGTTCTTTAGTGTTCAAACATAATTATAAGAAAATTTACATATAGGTGTGTCCGAAAGACCGAAACTCCTACAGCAACCTATAAGTGAAAGAGATGAAGTAAAATATTTTTTTAAAAAAAATCTCCATAGAATAAGATTTTATTTTTTTTGTTTCTGAATATTAAAATTTGTTACATAAATTTTTTAATGTGATACTTTTTAATAATAAAGTTTTCTTTTCAAATTTTAATATTTTATATATAAATTTATGTCTAAATATAAGTTTTTAAATAAAAAGAAAAAAAGCTAACACTCAATTTCCAATTTAGACAAGGAGTTTTAATCTATAGTATTATAAAGCCAGATAAACTAAAAAAGATTCATCATCACTATAGTAGAAACATTGCATCGAAATTAAGAATTGAATAATATATCATACCTGTGATAACTTTGTATTCGATTCGAGCTCGACTCAAAATATAAATGAATTAAATATAAATAAGTTTTAAAATTCGTTAAATTAATTGAACCTACTCAAATTATAATTTTCTATTAATACTCAGATCATATTTGTTTGAAAATTTCAAACGATCCGTACTCAATTTCAGATCGTGCTCGATAGTCTCAATCAAACTTTATTCCATACTCAATTAATTTTGTGAATCAATAAAACAATTGAATTACCACCGAGCTTGAGCTCGATTGGTATCACCTTTGCAATGCAAAGGATGCAGGTTCAAGTGATAATAAGCCGGAGATCCTCCAGCAACAAAATTTCTCCATGCAGTTAATATTTCGTTGTTCATTCTTCACTTAGCATCAAATGGCTCCATCAACCATGGATTTCAAATACCGATCTATTAACCTTTGAAGCCTAAACCATGGATTTCAAAAAGCCTGACATTTGTAGTTAAAAGGAAAATATTTTTTCTTGCAAAATAAAAGGATAGATATGATATAATAATCTTTAAAATAACATCATTGGTGTCTTAAACAAACAAGATCAACTCTTGATCCTTACAAATCCCCTTATTAGCCAGTTCCAACTACCATCAGTAAGGCCAACACAACTAATTCAAACCACCAGTAATTCCTGCTCCTAAACAATGGCATTAGCAGCACTTGCAATCCTTGGCCACAGATCAGCACACTCTTTTCCAATTGGGCCAGTAATGGCAGATCCTACAAAAATTTAAACAAAATGCAACACAGATTAGAAATACTGAATATTATGTATATAACTTTGTTGAATCCTGGACCTTTTTTATCATTATGATGAGTAACATGCAAATAAACAAGCAATGCAAGCAGATACAGAACTTCACCCTACTCTCATATGCTTGTATGAAATTGAATTTTCAATGTAAAACGACAATTTTAAAAACACTAGAAAACATTTAAAAAAAGTGAGCTATTACTGTCTTGCATATGCATGAACCTACAGAATCATTCTATAACCAAGTAACAAAAACCCAAGATGATCAACAGTATTTTGCCGCTTGAAAACAAACTATCCTCAACTCTAACTGTTAGTTGAAATTTTTAGCTATACAAGATTATCCAAAAACTCAAATGTAGCATATGTAGTAAACAAACATAGCATGACATATATAGTAAACAAATTATCCTTCATTCCAATTCCAGTGCTATATCAATGATTGCTTGTACCAAGTTAACCAAGTTGACAAAATCTCAGCAATTGGCCAACTGTCAGTGGTGAAGCTGTTCAAAGTTACATGCTAAAACTATATATGGAGAAGTACTACAGCTTCACCAGAAGTTGATTAAGTGGCAATTATTTCACATGTTCAATCTGTATGACTTGACACTGTTACATCAGTATAAGAGCATCTCCAGCAGATAGTCTATCTGCTGGACTATATTTAGTCTATATGGCATCGGCAGATGTCCTTTAATCTTCCATTCTTCCAACAAATGAACTATCCCGTGGACTATAATATAAAAATATTAAAATAATCAATGAAGATTAAAATAATATAAAAATACAAACTATTATTAACAAAATAATTACAATTGTTAATAATAATTATACGTTACTTTTTAATAATAATTATTAAAATAATAATAATTACAATCAATAATAATAATAATAATTGTTATTAATAATAATAATTGTTATTTTTAAAATAATTGTTATTAATAATAATAATTGTTACTTTTTTTTTATTACAATCAATTTTTTTTTTATTTTACGGTTCTGATTTTTTTATATGCCCCCTTCTCGTCTTCTTCTTCTTCTTCTTCTTCAGCCGCTGTCTACTTCATTTTCTTCAGAATCCCCCCCTTCTTCAACACCCCTTCTCCTTCCGTTTTTTTTTTCTCGAGTCTCTCTTCCATTTAAATATATAAAAGGGGCAGACTAAATATAGTCCATCTGCTAGAGCAATTTCATCATCCTAGACTATAGTCTAAGATTCAAGCAACTTCGGCCTGCTGGAGTTGCTCTAAGGTTTATCCTCATGAAACATACAAGTTCCTTGTAAAACATACCTTTCATTTCCCCCTTGGGATTCACAATGACACCAGCATTGTCTGCAAATACAGATACAATACATTAAAACAAGCACATAAACTAAAAAACTTAGCCATTCAATGATTAATGTAACAAAAAGCCGCAGCTCCAGTAAATAAACAAAAAACAGAAAATCACCAAGAATTAAATAAACATATAGAGCCACATACATTGGTAATAAAACAACCAATCAACTCTCAAGGACACAAGAAAAAGACCTATTTTCAATTATAATATTTTCTTTAGTTTTCACATTTTCCAAATACAGAAAAGGCCATCCTCAAATAATGATAGAGTTATTTAGATACTAATACAGCATAATTCATGCATAACTAGAAAGTTTTGTTTATTAAATAAACAAGATGTACCAGCAGACAGGTAACACAATGACAAAAAAGAACATCATGCTGTTAAAAACTGGTTGAGTTAATTTATGCTTCCTGATACAACTGACCAATCACCAGTGACATGGTCATTTTCAAATTTCTAAGAAGCAACTCCTAAGACAAGAAAAAGGTATTATATGAAACCTAAAACTGCAGAAAGTGCTTTAGAATATATTGGGACTACCTAAGTTGCCAACCAAAATTCAAAACGATTGTAATTGCAATGCAACCAGTCACAGTAGAGAATATATTTCTAAAACTTGAATTCCTCAAAAATAATTTTCAGTATAAAGTACCATAGAATACAGGGTAAATCAATAATGTGCATGTATTTTGTAATACTTGAAGAAATGTAGGAATCTCAAAATCCAACGCCCACCACAAAATCTAGTTAATAGTATAGTTCTTCAGTCACACCAATGTTGCATGGCATATATTAACTACAATGTTTCAAGGCATACATAAACTAGCCTGTCAGTATCCCTTTTAATTTGCCAATTTTTTGAAAATGTGAACTCTACCAGTCCAATAATAACATGATCACATCATTTGTGATCAATTCAGGTGCTCACCATGACACATTAATACTTTAATCTTCAACTACAAAACTAATTTTCCAAAACAAAAATTACAAGGTTGATCATTATTTAAAAAAATAAAAATAAAACATCAAATAACATAAGAATAGATAAATAATAGAACATGCTACTAAATAAACCAGATTAAGAAATGAAAACAGACAAATAAATAGACTTGTTAAAAAAAAAGTGTACCTTCAAAATACATGAAAACCCCATCCTTTCGGCGCAAACTATGACAGCTGGCATGACTTTCTTCCTGAGATCGGGCTTACCCTTTTTGACGGTGGCCATAACCATATCGCCGACGCAAGCCGATGGCAACCGGTTGAGACGACCCTTGATTCCCTTAACAGAAATGATATAGAGATTCTTGGCACCAGTGTTATCGGCGCAGTTCACCGTCGCCGCCACCGGAAGACCCAGCGACATCCTAAACTTGTTCCCCGCGGAACCTCCGCGATAAATGAGCAACATTAACACAGAATATCCATCAAAACAAATTCAAATCAACACTTGATTAACAAAAATGATTGAAATCATATAATAACCAGATAGTACCTCGCTTCGACATTATGATTGAATCAGCTCTCCTTGTCTCTCTCTCTCCCTCTCTTGGGGAAGAGGCGTTTTGGAGAAAGGGTTTTATATGAAGTGAAACTCTGAGCTGCGGCTAGGGTTTTAGCTGGATACAAAGGTAAGGGATTATAACTTGAAACGACGGCTTCCGAAAATTTGAGACATTTATTTGCATGAAGTCTTCGATCCATTATTGTCGAATAGAAGAATTATACAGCAAAAATAAAAAATAAATTTTTTTTGAGACATTTGTTATTTATACCTAGCGGGTTTTTTTTTTATTTGATATATTTGCATGACTAATGCATTTATAAGGAACAGTTGTACTAAAAAAATTAAAAATATTAGAAGAACATTTTTGCATGACTAACGCATTTATGAAAAATAATTTTGTTAAAAAAAATTTAAAAAATATTTTAACAAAAACATGACAAATAAAAAAGTCAGATTTACAATTTAATTCAAAAATGCCTTTTTATCTAGTCCGAGAGTCTGACTAAATGTATAATTTTTTTTTCCAAAAAGATATGATAAAATATATAAAATCAATGGTAATTAAGTTATTTAATTTAATTCATTATTATAAAAAATAAAAATATTCATCATAAGAATACTAAAAATAAATTTAAAACTTTTTACTCTGTTTCTACACTTTTATTTTTTTAAATACATATTCAAATTATACTTTACCATTCCTCGTTGCAAGTTGTACCCGACCCAGCTTGGCCTAGGGGGTTTTGAGCTAACCCTGGGTCCCAATTTCTTTAGTTATTTGTAAAAGTATGCTTTGGATTTAATTATTTAACTATTTAACGAGGAAGTATTACCTTAATGTGGGATTATTATACTCATACAATCATTTGATAGTTTAAAATAAAAAAAATTATTAATTCTTCATAAATAATTTTAAAAATGACAAAAAATAATCCTTATGCCTATTTAAAGGAGTGATAATCTTCATAATGGGATAAAATAGTACTCCATCATTTTTATATTATTTGATTATTGTTGACTTTTTAAAGTCAACTTAACATATTTTTAAACTTAAAATTAATATAAATTCTTTTAATATTAATCAATACAATGATAAATATTACAAATAGACATGACAAATAGGCCGGACTAGCCCAAACGGTCCGGGCCATCGACGGGTCCGATCAAAACGGCCCAGGTTTTGGTGTGCTGAAAAAGTGAAGTCCAAAACCCATTTTTTAACGGGCGGGCTAGCCCGGCACACGGGGCTGGGTTGATTTTATCAGGTTTTGGTTAGGGTTCTTTACAGTAATATACAATAATTACACCATTAGGACATTCACAAAATAATTACAAAATAATCCAATAAATTTAAACCATTCAATTTCACATTAATAAGAAACCTAAAATCAAGGCTGCCATAATTAATAATTCAAATTCAAATATTTGTGATCTAACAACAAAAATAAATCTATAATTCAAAAATTCAAATCAAAAAGAAAAAAAATAATAAAGTATTTTTTCGTCATCTTGCTCCCTCGTCATCTTGCTCTTTCGCTGTCACGCCCATAGTTTTCGTTGCGCCGAGTTATTAACATGCCTCTCTGTCTTTCTCTCTCTCTTCACAGCACAAATTATATTGGCCAGTTGGTGGCCACTGTCCGATAAAAATAGAGACGTTTGATACAATCAATAATCAGTACTACAACTTAATTTATTCTTTAAGAAGAGAAAATAGGAGGAGTAATACTACTACTACTAGTTGTTTTCTTTCTTCAAATAATGGGCTCAATATCCACATAAACAGTTGCAGTGCGGGCGATGTAAACGAGGGGATAGAAGGAGGGAATTACAAGGAACATACTTAGCTGCACGAGCGAGCCTGACTTTTCAATTGTTTAGCCTGTTGTTTCCACAAAATATAAAAAGAACTGAGAAGTAGGGAATTAGAACTGAGAACTGAATTTTTTTTGATGATTTGGTTACCCATAAAAACTAAAATGGTTACTTTTGTATGAAGGTTTGGTTACCAATTGCATCACATTCAAAATAAATTGGTAACCTAATAAAACTGAATTAGTTACCTTAGTCTCAAGGTTTAGCAACCAATTGCATGAATGTTTAGCTACCAACTGCATCACATTCAAAATAAATTGGTAACCTAATAAAACTGAATCGATTACCTTGGTATGAAGGTTTGGCTACCAACTGCACTATAAAAAAATTGCAGGTGTGGATGTGGATTGGTTACCTTTGTATGAAGATTTTGGTTATCTTGGTATAAGGGTTTGGTTAATTTGGTATGAAGGTTTGATTACCAGCTACACTATGAAGGTTACCTAATAAAATTGAATTGGTAACCTAATAAAACTGAATTGGTTACCTTGATATGAAGGTTTGGTTACCTTGGTATGAAGGTTTGGTTATCAACTACACTATGAAGGTAACCTAATAAAATTGAATTGGTTACCTTGGTATGAAGGTTTGACTACCAACTGCATGAAAGTTTGGCTACCAACTGCATTATATTCAAAATAAATTGGTAACCTAATAAAATTAAATTGGTTACCTTTGTACGAAAGTTTGGTTACCAATTGCACTATGAAAAAACTGCAGGTATAGAGGTGGGTTGATTATCTTGGTATGAAGGTTTGGCTACTTTGGTATGAAGATTTGGTTACCAACTGCATTATGAAAAAACTGCAGGTGTGGAGGTGGATTGGTTACCTTGGTATGAAAGTTTGGTTACCTTGGTATGAAAGTTTGGTTACCAACTGCACTAAAAAAAAATTAAAGGTGTGGAGGTGGGTAGGTAATATATTAAAGTGTGTTGAGTGGCACTGCACATTCTAATTTCTATCTTCTTGATGTATGTAATTAAACAAGTAAGCAACATGGTATTGCAGAGCAACAACCATTTGAACACATCCCTGGAATGTCAACAATATGCATCGAATCCAAGATTAGTCCAAACCATGAAGAAACAAACCAATCGGATCGAATCCAGGATTAGGCAAACGAGAGGAATTAACTTACATGCAAGTAGGCAACTGAGAAATTAAGGGAGACTGTTTATTCCTTTCTCTCTCCATAATTTATTAATACTAGTAAAGTTTCTCATATTCTGAAGAACTCTTCAGAAGTAGGAAAGCAAAGGAAAAATAAGCTACTTTTCATTTACTGTGGAACCACATCAAGAATCACATCAGCGACGTACAAATCATGGAGAAACAAACCAACAAAACTACTGTTTTCGGAGGAGAGGATTTAGATCTCGTAAATTTTCAACGAGCCTGCTTGATTGAGAAATGGATGGATCATAAAAAGAAGCTGAGTAACGAAAACATCATCATTCGTAAGAGAGAGACATTTGAGAGAGAGAAAATTGAAATGACGAAGATAGAATTGAACCATTATTAATCACCTAAATTAAAGAATTATAATTGTATTAATTTTGTAAATAAATATGAGAAAGTATATTAGTTTTGTAATTATTTTATGGATGCGAGTTAAAATTGGGTCGGGCCAAAACGGCTCAGATTTTGATGGGTTGAAAAAATGAAGCCCAAAATCCAATTTTTGACAAACAGGCTAGCCTGGTCTGCGGGCCTGGGCCATTTTTTCCAGGTCTAATTACAAACTATCTGATTGTAAGTTTGATTGTTTTATAATTTTGAATGAGTCGTCTTAATTTTGAGTTTAAAAATTTCTCGAATTTACTTTTAAAAGTTAGTAATAATCATATAGTTTAAAACGGAAAGAGTATTAAATTAAGATAAATAATTTAATCTCAAATATATTTTTTTACAAACAAACATAGCCTAAGAACTTAACCGAGGTACAAGTATTGTTTGTATAAATAGGAATCAATTCAATACATTCATAATTAACATCATTAAACTTCACATATTTTTTAATGAATTATGAGTGAAAATACACATAATAAAAAATAATATCAAAAGTTTTAAAAAGATGGTATTAAATGATATGTCATTATAAAATTAATTGAGTAAATCTCTTATATTTGACTACGTCATAAAATATCTTTTGTTGTGTATTAAGAGAAATCTAAGGAAAAAAATATAGTCATTTTTATTTTTAAATGTTAAAGAACTTGT
Organism: Panax stipuleanatus; assembly: GCA_020205555.1. Taxonomy (NCBI): domain Eukaryota; kingdom Viridiplantae; phylum Streptophyta; class Magnoliopsida; order Apiales; family Araliaceae; genus Panax; species Panax stipuleanatus. The sequence goes on from CM035115.1 coordinate 166,832,290, forward strand.
TAATTATAATCATTAACTTTTTAAAAGACACAAATACCCTTGTAATTGGTGTTAGGCTAGGAGCATAGCATCTAAGCAATAGACATACAAAATAGTCCAAGACAGAAAAGGAAACTGATGTATTTTTGATATTTATATATAATTTTTTCTCTCATGAGCGAGTGAGCGACGATTTCATGCGAGAAGAAAGCATATAAAAAAAATAAAAAAAAAAACATGTGAAAACAGTGATTCCAAAAAAAAAAATGTCTACTCTTCTCTGCTCCCCCACCCACCATTCTAAGTTCCTAACTAACCACCAAATTACAACTTACCCCTATAATCTCCTCCCTCCACTAACCACCACGACGGCACCTCCTGAAAACCTTAATCTCCCGACCAGCATCACTAAATTCCTGCGGGCATTTCCCTCACTCCCCAACTCCTCAAATCCACCGTCCGTTCCACCTGGCTCGCCCCCTCCGACCCACCTCCCAATTCCCCGCCACTCTCTGCCACCAATTCTCCCGCCAAAAAAACCCATCTCCAAGACTCCTACCCCACCTTACCCCTGTCCTTGTATTAGGTAGATACAAGATTACATTTTTTATATAACAAGTTTAAAATATTAGAGGGATGTGGTCCCGGCGGGGCTCGAACCCGCGACCTTCGGCTCATAAGACCAACGCTCTAACCAACTGAGCTACGGGACCTTACATGTTGAGAATCTAGTCATGATATTGATGTTTGTTAGATGTCTGAAGCTGCGACACAGTCAATTGCCTATTTCACCGTTTCTTGTTGTTTTCATGCTTTGGTAGGCAAGGTTTTGTTTCTATTGTTAGTTTTGGCATACGAGTGTTGTGCAACTAGTTCCTTCTATTATGATGAACCAAAATTGTATTGTAGTAGTATTATATATAGACCTTTCGTTCCTTATCTTTTTCATTTTATACTCCATGCGATAGTATCATCCTTCACAGAAAGCACATACGTCCAATTTTCTACATCTCGGGAAAAATAATTTTTTTGTTGAAATAAGGATGATGATTCAAGTGCTTCCGCGATTATGAAGAAGAGGCAAATTAATTTTTTCTTGTATATTTCAACGATGAATTTTTGTGTTGTATCAAAACAACATAAATATTATCAATTGTGCTCTATTTCTTGAGAGCAACTTACCATATTATTTTCAATTTGCTTATTTTTTTTGAAGTTCTTAGGAAATGTTATTTCTACTTTGTAGGGCTGTAAACGATCCAATCACAACTTTAACAAATTCAAACACAATAAGTCGAGCTCGAACATATTCGAGTAACATGATCAAATCAACACACATGTGCGAGTTCTGATTGTTAGTTATTCGCAAACATCATCATGTTCACAAACATCAACAATGCACTGGAAGGATATGAAATTGGAATCTCAGTGCAACATGGTGCAACCCAGTTCTAAAGGACATGAAAGCATTTCAATAACTATTAACAAACATTGAGCAAAACAAGCAGCCAGCATTTCCAAATTCAAACCCTAACTTGGAGTTGGCAGCTCAAAAAACTACATAGGCCAACAATACTGTCTACATAATTACACAAGACTAGAACCTAAAGCCACCAGACTGCATTTGCAATTAGTTGAACCAAAATTTTAACAGTGCAAAAACCAGCAACGTGCTGCTACATCATATAGAACAGCTGTAGACAACGCCAACTAATTTATCCGTGCATCGAATGTATGCCAGAAAAGCTGTATAGAATAAACATCACGAGAAACTGGTTATTTTGATACCATCTCAAATTGAGTCGAGAGAAAGGTTAAAGTCACAGTAATAATTTATAAAAATAAAAATAAAATAAAGTGACAGTAAAAAACTTTTACTCTAATAAAGGCCAAACCATACCTTTCTTCATTTGGCTAGGACATAACTTCAAATTAGTTGATGGTTTCAAAATGATCATCTCCTAGTTGCAGCAGATCTAGATCCTTCCGGGAGCAAATAGCACGAAAAATAATCAAGTAAATACCAAATGTGATGCAAACATGACCTAATATGCATAATCCATTAAAATTGTACAAAAGAAACAGATCCATTGGGTAAAATAGACATAAACATAGAGCATGCTTAGGTGCAGAAACAGAAAATCCATAGAATAAATCCGAAGCAACATTTGGGTAAAATAGACCTTTAGAGTAAATGTCAAGGCAAAATGATCCATTGGAATCAACAAGGTACAATCTCCCAAATGAAGATTCAGGATAGTTGCTTTTTGGAATGCTTATTTCTCTTGTAGCTTTTGAGATCTTCTCTTAACCTAATGAATCTTCCTTTATTCAGGGAATGTTTTTTCCCTCTATAAGACGCAGATTAATTGTTATAACTTTCTAAAACATTCATGCGGGATAAAATTATTTAGCATCATCCTAAAAAAATATTAATTGGCATCTTCCTTATATGTACACTATAGGAAGAGCATCAAGTGCCCAACACATTTAGTGATGTACTAAGTTTCTCCCTAGAAGCACATATATTTCTGACACAAGCGTACCCATAGATGACAGATATCAAAAATCTTCAAGTAGACCCTAGTTTCAATCACTTGTGGTATATTAAGACACTTCCAGAAATTCTCAAACACTTCTCAAAGGGTGACCAGCAACCCTCCAGTATTAAGTTATACTTTCTTTCTTTATTAATTAACACAATTTTATTATTCAGAACTTAGTTATATTCAAAAGACTGGTACAAGGATAACAATCTAATCTATACTCATGTCTTCAAAACAAGCGAATGAAAGAGAAGAATCTGAGGACTATAAATTAAGGAGAATAAAGCATTTAAGCATCTCGGAAATATGAACGGCTCCTCACCATCAAAAACTCCCATATTCTTCTTACTGCATACACAGCATAAGACCAAGGGGAGCACCTTCCAAAATTCCCTTCTCTTTTTCCTCCTATAAAACTCCACCTGAAGAAAAAATCTAACTGATCTTGCAGAAAAGAAGTATGTGTATATTAACACATGATCATCTAATATATCTTTTGTATTCAGATCTGTACCCTTGCTTCTTAGTTTATAGTCTATACCCATAGTCTTCTTATAGAGGTTGTACTTTCAAGGATGCTTTCAAATTTTTGGTGACATCTTAGATTGATCGATGCAGCTTCATTCTTCATCAATACAATTAACTCATACAGTGATATCACCAGACAAAATCCTCATTTGTAACACAAACAGATTTCCTTAGCTAAATCTAAAGTCAGTAAGAACTCTCACTAAAGACATTGCATTGCAGACAAATGTACAGGTCACAACCAAATCAAAGCAGGCTACTACAAGAGAATGATACCACTAATGTTACCACTAAAAAGAAATGATTAAACACAGTGGTCATTGTAAAAATGAGAAGTACCAACAACTTGAGCATTTTAATGTTACTACGTAAATCTAGGAAACATATTGGTCATGTGTTGCAATAAAGAGAAGTACTTACTACTTGAGCGTTTAATGTTGCGGCAAAACTTGCTACCGCACTGGCACTGAAATGCCTTGACCGGATGCTCATGATCATCAAAATCAATGCCATAATCCTGCAAGCATATCATACGTAGCTGCTTAACAAAGAAAATGAATAAACAAATTAAGAAGTACTTAAAGAACTAATAGACTGCACAACCGAAACAGAAGCCTTACTTCTTGATGCTAGAAAAGTATTGAGGCACAAAAGTACACAAATTTTGCCACTTGGTATTTTGATCAATACCAGTTCCATAAAAATAAAAAGTACTTATAGAATTAATAGATTGCACAACCGAAACAGGAACCCTAATTCAGCTTAAAGAGTTATGAGGATCTGAGAGGTCCTCGAAGTTGGTACCCTTTTGGAATTTGCCAATCCAATCTTCTTCACAAAGCAGTGAACTGGGCAAATAATTTTTATTGGTTAACAGGGGTCAGATTAAAAGTCTATTGGCCATGTCGCAACATAAATAAATCTAAAACCATAAAACAGAATCAGTCGGATAGAAATATCTTTGAAGATGATTCAAACTCAAAAGATTTAACACCAGTAATATAGGGAGAGGGATATCTTAAAAGCACCAATTTCATGATTCAGCACACTGTTTGCCAACCACACAAAGAGGCTTTAATAAGGTCAGGTGACTACCGACAGTAATTTTTCAGTACTAACATAACCTTTTTGCACACGCAAATGGGGCATGCAGTCAGTCGGCTTATCAATTGAATACACATTTATGTGTTTGTACAAGCCTGTCTGAGGTTTCTGATTACAAGTTTTGTGAAAGCCAAAGAAGTTGAAGTAGCACTTGTTGCATAGCTGGTGAATACAAACTCTTGAATTTTGAAGAACCGACTATGTTATGTTTTTAATATTGAGGAGAATTTTCAGCTATGTCCATAATACTACATTCGAAACATACATTTTGTTAGTTACTGTACATAGAAGTACTTCATCCAAAGGTCGGACCTAGTGCACAAGGCTCCAATAGTAATAAACAAGGTCTTGGGAGGGTCAGATGGCCTTACCTCTAGGTAGAGAGGCTGCTTCCTGAAGCTGAACCCATGAACAAGAACAAGCACTCACAAGTGAGCACTTGACTATAGCTACAACCACAACCTTCAAAGTACTTCGTCCAAGTCTTTGAAAATTGGGTTACTTAGAGACTATAAGAACAGTAGTCGGTCACATGCTGTAAACTCATCCTTCACTCCAAAATAAAGGACAAAATAGAAAATCTTAAATATGATTTTATTAACTACAGCTTGGTGTCTTTATATCGCTAGAGATTACATTTTCATTTGGAAAAGATGTTTCCTACGCCATTCTTATACATTAATGACACCATGCTTATATCCCAATTCAAAATCAAGTTGACCCAAGATTCCTCAACCTGGTCATTGTTTTTGTTTGAACCAAAGTGCAGTTTCAAAACAGCATTGGGATGCATGAAAGTTGTTTTGGATTAAAAACCACCATTTGGAACAGAAAGAGAAAAACTCTCTATTTTGGTCATTAATTATTTCTCATTCTCAATACTCAGCGTTACACATACCATTGTCCTGATACAAGAGTGAGTAACACCATACATACTATAGTAACTATCATAACTTTAAACCATAATCTTATGTAATTAACGTACTTACCCAAGTTAGCTCTTCTAAAGCTTTTACATTTCTTGTTGTGAAGAAGGCTAGCTGCATGTAGAAACAAATAAAACTACATAGGTAAAGTCCAGGGACAATAGGATACATTAAGTAAACAACTCAGTTAATATAAGATTCCTCACATGATAGTAGTGATGATCAGGGGTCTCCACCTCCACAGGTATCTCAACCAAAGTTGAATCAAAACACCTGGAAAAACAGAAAATTGATTAAACGAGGATGGAAAGGTGAGCGACTAATTATGGCATTCTGAAGAGCACATGCAAGACAGTTAGACCCGAGACACCATGACATGCTTGATGTGTATGTTTGTTTGCTTTAATAGAATTGGTTATAAGCTACACCTAGCACAACTGCAAAAATTCTTTTCTACAAGGTAGACAACCCCTACAAATATTTAATCAAGATCAAACCATCCAAATTCGTCCGAAAACACTTGCAACCTAATATATGGCCCACCTAATGTGTGGCCATCAAGAGGCACTATCATTTCTTTAGTTGCAAACCATAGAATTGGGACTCTGTCGCGCTGATAGCCATCCATTGGACTTGGGTATTTCTTGAGCAAAGTAAGAAGAGGTATTGAAGGCTGCTTATGTTTAGGGAATATGCTTGGAATAATATTTTTTTGCAAATTGAGGTGTTTCTGCAATGCTAAGTTTAGAAGTCATCATATATTTAGATTTTGGTCTTCTACAAATTTAGTCTTCATTCTTCAGAGTGCAGCAAATTTGACGAGGAAGAAGAAGATTTCCATGAACTACTCTTGATTTCCAATTTGTGACTAACCTATGGTTGATGAACCTTGCAACATTTCCATAATGTGTTGCATCCAAGCAAAGAGCTTCTTCATCCTTTAAGACCCCCTCTGAACCCCAATCAGCATCGAGAAGAACGGGATATGCATGCAACTCATTGCTGGGGCTTCGTGAGACTCGTTCATAAAGCTCCGCATTGGTTAGTACTTCTCCAACATACTCACAAACAAAAGCCCCTTTTGGCAGGTCCTCTAGGGTGCGAAGACCCCACCCCTTTCCTCCAGGAGTCATAAACACCTAATACATAAGAGAGAGAACAGGAAAACAAAGAGGTAAATAGAAATAAGAAAATAATGAGATATATCCCATTTAGCTCCATTATTAAGCATAAATAATAAAAGACATAACCCAGCTACACATATTGACCTGTAATTTACGATTTATTCCTCGTTGTACAACTCTATTGCCACACTGTTTACTGCAGCCACATTTCCACCAACATTCTTTGATGAACTTCCTCACCAAATGACCTTTACATGGTTCTAAAATTTCCTCATTTTTGGATCTTTCCAAAGGGCATTCCTTGCAATAAAATAGGCAATGCTTCTGTGGATCACGATTCATAGAAATACACTTTTCTAAAAGCTCCTCTTTAACAAGGCCTTCTACTGTGTATGCATACTCACCACCAGTTTTATGTGAACACGCACAAGGGGTGGAAGATAGTAGACAATCACCCAAACATGTTGAGCAACAACTATCCCCAATACGAGCTAGAGAGAAGTTCACATAAGCATTTTGAAAAACTACATTTTGGGGTATGTAGTGAAATGATGGAGGACAATCACTGTTGATTTTATTTTCCAATGAAATTACAACTCTTTCATGTCCTTTCGATACATCATCACCATCATGGAGAGACCTTGTATCATCAGGAGTTGACTGATGCTGGAAGACCACTAAACTTTGAGAATTACCATGACCAAGGCCATCAAGTTCTCTCTCATTGCCAACTTCGCAATGATTCCCATTACTGTTGTTATCAGGTTGTACACTGTCACCCACACCATTGCAAGGTGGAGGAAGTCTTGGTATTTGAGAAAGACCTACCTCAGCATCAGACGGGAAAATGATTGGTCCATTCAAAGGACTAATTGGCACGCTCCTTGCAACCTCTGAATCCGCTGCACAATAGCTTTTTAAGAGATCAATAGTTGGTGTAACATGTATGGTTTCTCGCGATTCATTACTGGAATCAGTTCCAAGTTCCAAAAAGCACTCACACATGTCTTTCATCAGTTTCTTTACAGAAAAACTTTGGTCCAGGACTTTATATGATCTGAGGCATTTATCCTCCACAGACTTTAAAACTGCATCTAGACTAGGCATATGAAAGTCAGATCTTTCAAGAGCAGAATTACAGCACAGAGAAATTTTCACCTCGCCAAAGGGTGAGGAAGCAATTTCTATGTTTGCAGGGGATTCATCCGGGATCTTTGCAAGCTCGCAACTGATTCTCTTTTCACTTGATGAAGCTGGAATTCCATCACTTTTATCATTTTCATCTCTAGATCGGGATACTATGAGTTCTTGACCAGATGACTCTCGTATAGTTGAAGAATCTCCTTGTGGCAGTGGCTCTGTAAAATTTGAATAAATAATGGCACTCATAAAAGAAAAGGCTATAGTTTAATAAACATGATTGAAAAATCCAGTGTTCATACCCTCTCCTATATCAAATAATCAATTATGAATATCATTTGATGAATCTTTCACAAATTAGAGATAATTAGAACGACCAACAAATGCCTAGAAGAACTTCTAGTGACCAAACCAAAGCAAGATCAGTGACTTAAAAAGGCCCCTTTGATGGACTAGTGGTGCAAACAAATAGAACTGAAAACGTATTGCCCCACTGAAGGTTGGCTAATTAACTCAAGAACTTGAACTCCTTAATATTGGGTGATTGGAACTCAAGCTTGACTTGTGTATGAATCTAAGTTCTGGCTCATATTCTACAAAATTGCAATGGGAAATGATAATTGCAGAACCATATAGTAATGCGGGTACGGGGTACCCAATCATCACCATAAGAATTACTTCACTTTAAAAACCTTCTTCACATTCAACAAATGTATCTTGCATAGATATTAATTTTCTTTCTTATTAACAGAATACTTGGAGTAACTATTACCACAATTCCTTATAAACACTTCGAATTTTCCCATTACACTGTCCATACCAACATTGACTAGTGACTTTATCAGCTTATATGCAGAAATGTTGAGGTCAAAAAAATTCGGTTTCTTTTCTTACTTTGCTAGTTTCTCCAATTACAGATCACAGCTGTGCTAGGAATCTCAATAAAAAAATACTAACATCCAACAAAAAGAACAATTGCAAACAAGTATTATATATGTTGAAGCTCCAGACTTTGATCAAGACCAGGCAATCTGACCATACTACTGCCCAAGCTTGGGTCCACTAAAATGAGTTCATACATCGTTATTCAGCTGGCTGAAATAGACAGGCTCAGGGAAGGAAGCTTTCATGAGCTGCTCAGCTCATTTCACACTATATCATCGCGCAAATGTAACACCTATTCTGGATAAAAACCTATGACATACCTTATGCATCCCATAGGTTTTCAGATTCCAACTGTTTCCATGCTGAAAATATTACTTGGATTAAATTGCCATTTATGAATGACATTATCACCTGCCTAATAAACAATTGCAAACAATGGGTTTTCGGTACTTGTGTACTCAAAAAATTATATAAAATTTCAATTGTGGCTGACTGAGCCAATTCGAGACAAGCATAGACCCCTGCCCCAGATTAGTTCAATTAAAATTAGCTCATACGCTGCAATCAATTTATGCCAATCTGGCTTCATAAATGAGCTAAGGAAAGCTTTCACGAGTTGTGCTTAGTCTCTCTCATTTCAGTCTTAAAATGCCCCACCTAAATAACGCATGAGATGCCCAGATTACCAGAGTCCAACAGGTGCAGTTGTATAAAACAAATATTTGGATTGAAGACCATTTAAGAACAATGCCTTAACCATTATTAAATTATCAAATTAGGAATAGCTCTCATGAACTTAAAAAATAAAATAAGTATTAAATCTAATGATTCAACTAAAAGAGACCAGACATACCTGGATGAATCACTGCAATAGGAATAACATCAAACTGAGGCACGTCATCAGTAAACGGCTCATCTTTAGGCTTGATCAAAGCATGACTATTGGGGACCTTCTGTTTTGGCGGACGAATAATGCCAGCGTCAACCTTTGGATCCTTAATACAAACTGCATGAGAAGACATCTCAGAAATCGTCCTCTTCTCTCTCTGACCGTTTTGAGGCAAGAGAGGTTCTTTTCCTCTGTCTCTGAGACATATGGGAGAAGAATTGGAATTAGATTCAGTCCTCTTCCTGACATCTAGATGAAGTCCGTCAGCAGGAGCAGGCTGAGATGGAACAGATCTTTCTGGTACTGCCAAAGATTGAGACGAAATAGGTTGCTTGCCTTTGTTTCTAGTAAGTGGCTGTGGTGGTACAGACTGGTTTTCAGTCCTTACTATTTCATAATCAGGTGCTTTTACTTCTCGTGACTGATGCTGCGGAAATGCTTCGCCTAATTCATCTAACTCCACTTTTGGCTTTTTTAATTTAGTTCCACCTAAAGTGAGGCTAGAATTGGCCAAAGAAGGAGAAGCTTGACTGTCTTGGTATTTTAAGCGCAACCTTTTTAAGGGGCGTTCGGGCTCATCCTGTACCTGAGTTTCTTCCTCTTGCTAGTCAAAACAAGGTCAAAGAGGAAAATAAAAGGAACAGTGACAATGCATCCAATGGTGAAAGTGCTATCATGATCAGTACAAACATGAAAAGTAATAAACTTACATGAGGATTCTCAAGTTTCTTCCTATTTTCTGCTGCCTGAGAAATGATAGAAGGTAAAACAACATAGAGATATTAATATTGAATAAAGCATATTCTAAAGATAATCTAAAAAGAAAAAAAGAAAGAACTAACGTACCTCTGCTTCCTCGGTTTCAAATATAGCATCTGCAAGGGCTCGATAGTTTTCTTCTTCAATAAGTTCCCAGTTTTTGTCATACAACTTTAAAAGCTTTTTCAACACCGGTTTCACTTTTTCTTCAAGAATCCCAATATCCCTCATGGCACGAAAGGCTTTCGCAACTCGTATGTTTGGTGCCATTGCTTATATCAAGCTAAAGCAGGCTCACACTCGGCCAATGCACCTTAATTTGACTAGATTTGTGAGAAAGTAGAATAACAGGAGAAACCCGCATGCAGTGAGTAGCAAACTAAAAATTGATATGAAAACATTGCGTTTGAGCAATATGACGAGCAATAAAGAAAATGAATGTATATAAGGTACGAATGGAGCAAATATAAGCATCAAATTTATAGGAAGTGTCCTAAGAATATGAATTAGAATCTGAGAAGCAGCAAATCTGCAATTACCAACAAATTTCCAGCATTAATATAGTAATCTAACTAGATTTCAAGTAAAGAATACTTTGATATGATAAATCAAGAATGTGTATACACGACCTTTGTTGGAGAACAAGGCTACAAAGTAAAGACGGAAGAAAATAAGGAAACCTGAAACAGTGGCGAATCCAGGATCTTTGCCAAGGAGTGTCGACAGTCAAAACATAAATAAACAAAATAGACAAATAACTAAAACATAAAATTACTATATATATATATATATATATATAGTAGACATACTCATATATACACCAAAAAGTCAAAAAACTAAGTATTGAGAATTGGCAATGAAATTTCAGCCCCAACTTCGGTACATAATTTAAAATTAGAAAGAATAAACCTTATTTTGGAATAGAAGAGAGAATGAGAGGAAGATGTAGAGAGATTACCCTAATTAGTATGATCTCTTTGCCTCTAAGCAAGTCCACCCTGATCTGAAACCCCCAAATTTCTTTAGGAAGTGTTCTGATATTGGAACCTGTCAAGAGAAGACGTCAAGCCATCTTAAACATGACAAGGTGAATCATGCCACGCGTTTCTAATAACTGGTTGACACTAGTTAACACTGGTTAAGCATGCGAAGCAGAACAAATTTAGAAGTACCTTTGGATAACGAGTTCTCCGAGATTCCTTCTCTATAAGAGAAAGTTACTAATTAGTAATAAATCTACCTCTAACCTTCACTTTTTTATTTTTTATTTTTTATTTTTTATTTTGGCAAGTAACCTTAGAAATAAATTAATTTGATGTTCAAATATGGTTTGTTGTGAGTCGTTGCATATATTAATAGTTAATGGAAATTAACGAAGACGACCACTAGAGTAAAAGTCAGTAATGCAAGAAAACACACAAGATTGCAACAATGTATAGGAGTTAACATCATTGGCAAAGCACGACACTTGTGTCAACGCATGTAAATGAAGTAGAAAAACAATAATAAGTGAAGAAAATTTCTACCATCCACGGGATATGTGCATTTTATACCTTGCACCAGGACCAACAAGTGCAACTATCCAATATGACTGGGCACTAGCACCTTAATAGGATATGAGGATGGATTAGAACTAAACTACCTAACACTTTCACTTACGGAGAGTAATTATCGAAGAGCAATTAGTAAAAAGAACTAAGTATTTCCTATGTTACACGGACTCTTCACTTTGCCGTAAAGTACTCGTGTCCGACAATCGTACAAGGTATGGGTACTGAACACTTTATTTTAGTGTAAAAAATTGACAAAATTGAGTGGCACCCATGTCGAACTCTTCAAAATACCGTTACATCCGGACACTCTACCTGAGTTCGTGTAACATAGAGTATTTCTACACTATATGGTCTGTACTTCATTGAATTGTTGCCAAATTGTCTGATTTTGACACAACCATATAGTAAATAACTCAAAAATCTCTCTCTCTCTCTCTCTCTCTCTCTCTATATATATATATATATATATATGTATATATATAAATATATCAGATTTTCAAAAATAGACAAGTAATAACTAACATAATTAACATTTTGCAATCATCATAAATTATATACATCCATCAACCAAACGTTACACAAATTTGAATTGGCTACAGATATCATAAACTTCAGAAAACAGCAAAACGAAACGTGATCTTACCAAAGCAAGCTCCACGCAAAGGAACTCAAGTTATCAAAGCCTGAAATTTAACCAAGAAACAATAATCTGAATAAGAACATACTTCAAAAGGGAAAAAAAAGGACTGATGACTTAATATATAGAAAAATACTCGTTTCATTTTAGTTTTGGATGACAGCTAGCAAGAAACTGAAAAAACAAGTTCCAAAACTGAAAAAAAATCAAATTACAGACATGAAAAAGTTCTCCATTTATTGTTATTTTCTTTCCTCACTCTCTAGTGATCCAAAAAGTAAAATCCAGATAGTAGTAAAAATTAGGAGTACTGCTAAGGTCCCAAGTAAATTTCCAAAATCTGGGTCTCAAATATGCGCCATTTAATTATAATTGGTTGCTCAAGATCTACATTTATTATATACGACCCACAATGATGTTGAACAAGGAGCTCATTTAGAACCCTACCATTACTCAAAAATTAGTGTGCACCATTTTTCCCATAAAATTTTGGGACCTAAAAAAACAGAAAATAAAAATGAAACCACTGTAACCTCAGCCCCTTAACCTAATAAAAGCATTACATATTTTAATTGAATTTTAAAGACGCCAAAAGATTTTTCTTTCCTTATTTCTCCTATCTCTACTGGATAAGAAGCAAAAACAAGATAGTGCATATCAGTATGCTCTGTTTTTTCAAAAACAACTCGAAACTTAAAATTTCAAATTAAAGAAAAATAAAGCCCCTTAAACCCCCACCGAATTAAACCTAATAACCCCCATTTCCAATATACTATTCTTTGCATTCAATAATTTTAAAAACACTATGTCTGTAAGAACCAGATAGAAGGATTTTCGTGAAATGTCGTTTAAAGCAAATGTACTTGCATACTCGAACCACTAAACCCTAACAGAACTTGCAAAAATTCACAAAAATCGCAGCTTGAAACCATATACATATGCATATACAATTAAACCATTGCAAGTGTAACTGAAGAAATAAAATCTGTGAAAAAAAATTCAAAAAAATAAGAAAGGGCTAATCTAAAACGACAAGTGAAATAGATGAAAAATAGACTAGCTATATGCAGTAAAAGATTGACATGCATGGATTATTTGAGCGGAAACGTACCGTCATTTGAAGCGAATTTGAAGAGTGCAAGTGTGTGAGTTTAGTGAAAGAAAATAGGGCACAAAAAGTGAAACTGAGAGAGCTTTCGTAGTGTTTTACTGTCTTTTTGAGAGAAGGAGGGGCGCGTGTGGGGAATATATTTATAGCGTTATATTGGCCACGCTCCAGTAGCGCAGTTTACCGACTCCTGAGCTTTCTAGGCTTTAGAACGGTAAACTGTCCATTTTTTCCCAATTTTGGCCAGAAAATATGGTACCCTTTAAATTTTATTACAGTCTGGCTTCTGAAAGAATGGTTAAAATATAAATAAAAAAAACAGAAAAAAGGATAATTGAAGTACATAATAAGTCTTGTAAAAAAGTTTAGGAAAATTATAAGTCATGTAAAAAAATTTAAGAAAATTATAAGTCAAGTAAAAGTTTATACCGATATTTTGATAAGTATTAGTAGTAACCTTTTTAGAGAGATAGTGTAATAAGCGAGACCTTCTTATAATTTTATCAATCTCATATATTAATATGTTTTGTAATTATAATTTGACATAAATTTATCGAAATATATTATCTTATTAATATAACACCTTTTTTTGGCTCATTTAAGAGAAGTGTTAGAGCAACTCCAGCAGGCCGGAGTTGTGAAAATCCTAGACTATATTTAGTCTAGGAAGCAGATTTTGCTCCAGCAGATGTACTATATTTAGTCGAGCCATTTTTCCGCCAACCCAAAAAGACCAAATCAAGGAACGAAAATCTCATGGACTATAATTTTAATATTATTAAATGGGAGAGAGGATGAAGAAAAAGAAGAAGGAGATGAAGGTCTGTGAAGAAGGAGATAAAGGTATGTGAAGAAGGTCTGTGAAGAAGGAGATGAAGAAGACGAAGTGGGAAGCGTTGGATCAGAACGGGTAATAAAAAATAGCAACGGATAGAAATTGAAAGGGTAATTGGAAAATCTATAAATATGTACAATAATTCAATATATTTTATATCTTTCAATCAACTACTCCAATATTTAGCAATTGTAAGTATTTTGTTAATAATAATTTGTATTTTTATTATATTTGATTTTGTTTTTTTATTGATTATTTTAATCTTTTTATATTATAGTCCACGCGATAGTCCACAGGATAGTCTATCTGCTGGAAGGATTGAAGACTAAAGGATATCTGCTTATTTCATATGGACTAAATATAGTCCGGTAGATAGTCCATCTGCTGGAGATGCTCTTAGTTCTTAGAGAGAATGACACCAAATGAAGAACTAATTAAGCAAGACTTGTGAGTTGCCAGCAATTACTCTTTTTCTCAAGACTGATGAGCAACTTCCATTATTTGGCATAATTTTTTTCCCTTTATATAGATATACATCTCAATATTTTTACAGATTTTGACCAAAATCCCAACTTGAATACATATCAACTTCAAATGAGTACACACTGTACACTGCAAAAATGATTTTGAATTGAATATCAGAAGGTGGGATATCTAAAATGTAATCACTGAGACCCCCATTATCTCTGAGTTCAACAATTACCCAGTAGCTCTGCAAACTATCTAGTCTATGAAGTTATTCATGGTATCAACAACTTCCTCCGCATCCGAAACGAAGATTAATGGTTACTAATGAGCCCTCAGGGGTAAGACCGTCGGGGGAAAATCATCTCTCGATATCCCAGAAAAGAGAGCAGCAGAAGCGCTTAGTTGAGTCACTGGTGCTGAGATGATTAAGGAACAAAACCAATCAATTGAAGCCTCCCCTAAAAAATATTCAAAATCCTGTCAAATTACAATAGCCCCGAGTAAGCAAAGTTCAAATGCAGAAAATCACAAATTGTGAAAATGAACGAAAGCAGTCGGACAATTTGGCAGCTTAACAGCTTGTTTTAAAACACCTAATTCTCTTATACAAAGTAATGCAGTTAATATCATCATCTGAGACCAATTTTATCATTTCTGTGGGATCTTCCTGATTTATAAAATCACCCCCCCCCCCCGGCGTAAGTTATAGAGTGGTTAGAAAAATCGCATAAAAAATAGGTTGGTGTTACAAAAAGAGACCACGAATTTGAGATATAAAAAATAATTATATACCAGTAGGTCCAAGTTTTTCAACAGGAGATCAAAAATTGCAGATGGCTTTTATTGGGATCTGAAGCTAGTCATAGCTATGTAGTTGCTCAGGCCCAATATGTTGTCGTGATCTGTTTTAGTCCTCCACATCCTTAAAATCTGTTTGGACAATGTATTCCATTCTTTCTCATTAGGGATTGCACTGACAATTTGCAGATTAGCCGTTTTCATGGAATGCGTCAACTTCAGGAGAGCTACAGATTTTGTAACCAATATTTGTAGTTATTGAGGAGTTCAAGAAAAGTATAAACGCCAAAAATCCCAAAGATCTATATTTTCATTTTATGCTAACAAAAACATCAATTAAATGTAGACTGAAAAATTACAACATTCACTACTAATAAGCAGTACAAGAGTATTATCCAGCACTCAAAATTTTAAAGTCATATATGGTTTACATATGAATGAAGAATTAGCTCTGACAGATGCAGGCTTTACACTCTTAATTGGATATAAAAATAATTTTAAAGTTATTATTTCTTACTAAAGATAATAATAAAAATTCAAAATTGATATATATATATATATAATATCCCAAGAGAAGGCGACTGTCCACTGGATATGTGCATCATAAGGTAATGGTTTGTGTTTTCATAACTGATGTCCTTTGTACTTTCCTAGCTCCAAATTAAAAGGCTCATGATATCCACTGCGTTCAACTGTTTGATGGATTTTAACAGCAGCAAGAACAGGGATGCATGTTTCAAATGGTTGAGCAATATGCAACCATGTAAACCAAATATGAACAAGAGATTGATCTAGCTTGGAATAAAAACATCAGACTACCTAAAGCCTTGCAAACCAAAGGGATGGCCAGTGGTATACCCACTAGTGATGTGTGTTTTATACCATTGAACCATTCAAATGCTTTGCTCTTTGCTTAGTATTTGTTGTATAATGTCTAGTTCAGCTATGGAGTTGGTGTTAAAATGGTCTTTCAAAAATGGAGGAAAAAAGGAGCTCGCGAGACATCTCTTTTGTGCCTATTTTGGGTCACTTGGTGTGAAATTTAATAATAGGGTTTTTGAAGGCAAAGAAATGTTTAAAGTGAGACTAAAGAGAATTTTGATGCACAAGTTGTTTTTGTGGTAAAAAGATTTTGTTTTTGATACTTCCTCAAAGTCTAATATGATCTTTTGGACAACTTGTTTGTTGGTTATATATTGCTGGCTATATATGCACGTACTTGGGGTTTGACAATCATGGAAATTTATGATACAATGTTTCTTACTTGAGAGGAAAACAACTTATGCCTGCTATCATGATCTAAACTATTACTCGAGGAAAAACCAGTGTACCTTTGCTGTTCAGAGTCTTTTTCGCTTCAACCACCATATCAATGCGCTAACCCAACGATTCGGAGAGAATCCCATATTTAAATTGCTCATACCAGAGTAGAATTCAGTATCGTGCAACTGGCATAAAGGCACTTCCATGTTCTCAACCCATATAACCTGCACAAAATCAAGAGAAGCAGAGATTCAGAAACAAAGGAACTAGTATGTATATATTTTATATGTATAAATGTGTACTCAGAAAACAACAAGGGAGATAAAGTAGAAGCCCTTAATATCCTTCTACAATCCTCACACTTGTACAATACAAATTACAAAGGCTTTAGACAAGCTAACAACACAGCAAGATATCTGTATAAAGAAATATGTACTATTGTGCAGACCTCGGATTTGTCTTCATACCTCCTAATTATCAGCCCTAATGGCCTCCTCCTCCGGCACTCGTGTGTTCTGATCTGAAATCCTTATTAAGTGGAAAATAACATTCTGATACATCAGCTGTTGCCCATATATTCGGCAGAATCTCCCCAACGCCTCACAAGAAACAAGTTTTCATGTTTGCACAGAGGGTGGCATTTTTAATTGATGCTTATAATAAAGAAGTAGTAAGAACATAGAGAATGAATCAGATAATTGCATTGTGAGGCGCTAACTAACAGAAATGACTATCACTAAGGTATAGCAGCAATAGCTTGTTGTGCATAAGATCTCTCCATATGAAAAGGTTTACCATGATTGTCTTTTTGAGAGTCTTGTTAGGACCACTCAATTGCTGCAAAACTCCCAATGATATTTCAAATTGACGATAGACTATGGGGATAATGAGGAGTCCCAACTTCCTTGTAAAAAACAGAGAATGGGCACAATTGAAGAAGAAGAAAAAAACTTCAAGAAACATATAGGAAGCCAGAAGCAAATTAGATAAGACTCAAGAAAACTGAGTCCGAGACTGCTTAAAATGATTTGTTTTATACTTCCATGGAGTATCTGTATAGCTGCGTGAAAAGGAAAGTATAACTTCACCGCTGCATCAGTATAAGGCCAAGCAAAATACTTTGTGACCGTCCCATTGCTTTTTGAGTTTAGAGTTTTCCACTAATTACAGAAAATAATACATTTTTAAAGACAACGTGGGACAGTGACCTAGAAGAAGTGTAACACTCCCTTTTCGAAATAGAAAAACAGGTTACTTAAAATACAATAATACTGACCACGAAAGAATAGTATTTATGACCCATAAATACCAAAAGGTCAAACCAGAATAAAAATTAAACTGGCTTAAATCATAATCTGAAATAGTTATTGCAACTCTAAATAAACCATTTAACAACCTAAACCAAACATCTAGATCATTGGATCGAATGGAGCTCTTATCACATTTGTCCTTGATCCCCCTGATTATCTGTCCGAAGAAAAAAAACACAGCATGAGCCAAATGCCCAGTACGGATATAGAATACAAGAATAATGAAACGAAACAACTAACTCAATAAAACAAACTGAACTGAACCGAAACGAACAAAATTAACACAACGAAACATTAGACTGAATTAAATGGCTGGGTGTTATTTCATACCGAGCTCAAAAGTATAACTCGCCACATAGGCAAGTCAAATAATGCTATATAGGCGATCAAAATAATGCCACACAGGCAATCACACATCGGATTGCGCAATCCAGATGCATGCAAAATCGAAAAGCGTGTTTGGCATAAACATCGCCACTCCGCAGAACAGAACAAAAAATTAGGGTCGACCCATACACCTCCCACAACAAAACACCAAATGACCAACTCCTACCGGAACACAAAACGGAAACGCCGTGGACTGATCACACCGCCACGAAGGTGTCATGCCTCGGTGCCAAGAGGACATGCCTGTGGTACCTCACAGGTGATTATAGCTCAGGTATACCCTACGATATATTCTAACAAAAATACTATGTCACAACACATGCAACACAATATCAACACAAAGGGTTCTAACGTGTACATGTTAAATCGAACGAATCATCACACAAGTCTCCAAAAATATAGTAACATGTATTTTACTACAAATATCGAAATAAACTCTAGACATGATACACTAGTCTAAAGAGTACAAATATGAGTTCCAAATATCAACGTCAAAACGAAACTATCACATGAATTTAAGAATGAACAATCATGTGAAACAATAACCAAAATCTAACGAAAAGCAAAACGAACATAACAAAATTAAAAAGATTATCTCTGAAAGAGTACGGAATCCGTATCTGAATTAAGCATTGTAATACCCAAATTTATATTTCAAATTCAACTCGTTAGACTCCCTCGGTTCGAACTAAACAAAAGAAAAAAATAAATATAAATACGTTTGCAAAATATTTCTTCCATCTTTATCCCGTTAATAAACTTATTTTATTATTATAATTATTATCATGTTCCTGTAAATTTTCAATTTAAACTTCCAAATAATTCTATATAATACCATAATAATTATTATAACAATTAATTTTCAGTTTATAGCCTTATTAAAAATCTGAATTATAAGTTTAATTTGGCAAAATTCCTTTTATATATATATATATATAGTAATAATGATCCGTTCCAAATCAAAAAACTCGCTGGAGATATATATATATATAATAGTAATAATGTTATATCCGTATGCTTAACATATATATATTATAGATATCATTATTTTGTTACAGCAGCAGCTTTTAGTCAAGATATACAAAACAAAAGATCAAATAGTAGAAAAAGACATTTGATTTTATTCCTTCCGTAAGTTAATTTGGCAATTAATTTTAAAAACCCAAATTAATATAATTTTTTATTTATTATAGTCCACATAAATTAAATACAATGTTTGACCCGAACATAAGAGAAGTCCAATTAAAATATTTAAAACAAAATTTTAAAAATGTCATTTATTTTTAAAAAAAATTCTTCTGGGTATTACAAGAAGAAGAATAAGAAAAAAGTGCAACAGAATATTGAATTAGGGACGGTTGAACCAGCAAGGTGAATTAATAGCTTAGCTACATGGAATGTCAACTTCATGTGTATACTAATCTATTAGACTATAACACAAGCATCTTTTCATGGGGTTCTAATTGCTGTAGTGCAATTCCATCACCGTACTATCAATTACAGGAAATAAGATTATAGACGAGAAATCATTGAAAAATGCAGTGATAAATATTTATTTATTAAAAAAAAGTCATAATTCCAACACCAAAAACAGCTTTCATGAAAGATAAAAATCGGAGAAACTGAGGCGATATTAGTACCTCTTAACAATTGGGTTTAACCGGAAATTATCCGTCATTCTGTTACCGCAAAGAGATTTTTAGCCCGACTCCTTTTCTCCAGGTGGTGGTGGGGGTTAGGGGTGTAAACGGATATATACGAATTCGGATACAGTAGTATCCGTATCCGTATCCGTTTATTTGCGGATACCTTTAAATCGGATACGGATAATATCCGTTTTTTTTCGAATACGAATAATATTCGCTTTTTTTCGAATACGGATACGGACGAATACGGATTTTCCGGTTATCATTTATAATTCTAACTATAACTAGGATAAAAAAATAATGAGTTTTAAAATATAATTTATTAATGAATGAATATTAATTTATTTATTTTTAATAAATATTTAAATACAATAATCAATGTTCTTAATTACAATTCAAATAAGTTTTCATCATTTTTGAAATCCTAAATTTCAATACTACTTATTAATGTTTAGATGTTCAATATTGTAGTGTGTATGAATATTTATAATTTATAATTAGATTCAAAAATTTACATTAAATATTTAATTATTTTTTCTCAAATACTTGATTAAAATTTTAATAATATGTTTATGAGAACTTTTATTTATAATTTATCCTCAATACATAGATTACAATTTACGTAGTTATAAAAAGTTTATTTTATTTTATTATATTTATAGAGAGTGCGAGTTATAATGTATATGTAACAACTGACAACTAGTTAATCCAACTTCATTCAAAATTTACTTTGGACTTGCTTTAAATTTTTGGACTTCTAATTTTTAAATAATTGGGCAAATAAAAGTGATAAACACTCCCTCCATCCGAAAATTCATAAACGTGAATTAATTATTCAACCCCTTTCTAGATTAATTCTAAATTAATTCGGACTTAACACATTTTAACAATAAAATTATATTGTTCATTGTTTCCGTCTTTCAACATTGCAAGTAAGTTTTGGAAGTAAAAAACTTATAACAAGCTAATAATTATAGTTTTGTTCTTCTAGTATATAATTTTCTTGATAAATGATACATTTTAAATATTTTAACTTTATAATAGTAAAAATCTATTAACTATATTTAAATCAATTTATTTCAGTTTATTAATATTAAAATAAAAGTGTTATTTCCTATTTTTTAGAAATGAAATGATATATTTTTAAAATAATTTTCATATGATGGTGAAAACTAATTATTATATAAGGAATGTCACTTTAAAAAAATTATTTTGCTTATTATATAATATATAAGTTATTTGGATACGAATTTCGGATACGGATTCGAATCCGGACATTCGCTATCCGCTGAATATATTTACGGTCGGATGTTAAATGAATACGAATACGCCTATATCCGTATTCGTATCCGTTTATTTGCGAATACCTTTAAACCGAATACGGATATATCCGTTTTTTTTCGAATACGGATGCGGACGAATACGAATTTTTCAGTTACCATTTACGGCCCTAGTTGGGGTGGTTTAAGCCGTACTGTACACTATACCGTCTTACAAATTGGCGATGGAAAAAAAAGGTTATAAATAAAGTGAAAATACTTGAATATAAATTATTACATCTGAATTCATTTTAATTTTTAAAATTTAGTGATCAAACCTATAATTTTTAAAATTTATTTTTTATTAAAAATGTAATGACGTGACATGCTGATTAGACCAATCAATATTTTTGTAATTAAAAAATATTGTTTTAAATAATTTTTTATATTTATTAAGTATAAAAAAATAATAAATCATTAATTTTATTATGTAAAATTTACCCTTTAAAGTCAATACTCCGGTGCATAAATCTTTATATTTGCACTATAGTAATTGAGAGACTTAATTTGTTAAAGTGACTCCATCCGTTCTCAAAAAAAAAATTCAACATATAATTATACGCATATTAATAAAAATAATTAAAGAAAAAAAGTATAAAAAATTTAAATTTATTCTTAATAACTTTATAAAAGTAAGTGATAACTTTTTTTATTTTTTATATTAATGAATCTTATTAAATGACATACTTATTCTTTAATAAATGACATAGCGATACTTTTATGCAGTCAGTCGTAAGTTTGCATCATTAATTATTGATTTTACTTTGGGATGGAAATATCACCACTTTTTTACATGGCAACACAAGAATAAGAGTACGATTGATTGATCGATTGAAGTTTAGGAATCATTTCAATTGTCATAATTATTAAGATGCTTTTCCAAATCAATTCTGTAATTGACTGTTCTGTCCCCACATATTTTGATTTCTTGCATTATTAGTAGTTGGATTACTACTGCATAACAAGAGGTAAAAAAAAGTTCTTTATGATGGAGCTTCGGATTCGATTACTATAAAATTAATTTTATGATAAATTGATCAATTGACCAATCTAATGTTAACATGCAGAGAAATTACATCCTGATATCTGTGTCGATATTGTATTGGTCAATTAATCAAAGTTAATTTTATGTTAACCACTCCCTTCTTCCACATATGATTTCATTACAATTTTTATATATAATAATCACACTATTATTCTTATTTAAATTAACTTATATATTTATTTGGATTGGTGCATCTAGATTATCATTTCTTTTATGCTCTTAACAACCTTATTAGAACTGGATTGGAATGCCGATCGGGCCGGTAAAAATCAGAATTGGTCTACACTCTAGTCCGATTTGGACCAATTAACTAGTTTAGACCAAAACTAGATTTGACTAGGTGACTGAACAACCGATAACTGGTTCATCGATTTTACCGGTTCCCTAAAAAAAAATTAGTTTTAAGCCGTTGAATTTTATTGAATGTATCCTAAAGATGTTTGTTGGGCCGTGGTTATTCGGGTCGGTCGGGTCATGTTTACTTGGGCCTTTGGAGTACCAGGCCCTTATTTGAAGGATTATTCATTTGGGCTTGAGTGGGATATTATTATAATAAACAATTGTTGACTGGGGTCCGATACTTTAGTTAGTCAAGATTAGCCATAATCTGGGGGATTAGCAGGCAGCTGATTGAGTGATGCCAAGCCGTCTTGAGCCGTCTTCATTAATGAGGACTTGACATAATATTGACTTAGCGGAGAACAAGTATTCGGTAAAGCCTGCATGAAATAAGATGACATCAGCGTAGAGGTGACATGCAAGGTGGTGAGATAATATAAGGATACAAAGCACTACAAAAAAAGGGTAACAAAATATTTCTTTACTCTCCAGACACTAGAGCGCACAACCTCCATTGTTAATCCTTTTTTCGGCTTGTACTTATTCTCACACCGGAGCGATCCCCGGCGGCCCAAAGCCGTCGAGATCCGGTGCTGACGTATTTTCTGTGTAGGATTGGACGCTCTTTTGGTGATTGAGGCGCGTGAGAGAATATTGGCGTTAACATTGGCGCTAGAAGGAGGGGCTTCTAGTGATTCTGGTTTTCAATCACAGTTCTTTGACGTCCTACACCGGAGGTTGTGGTGAAAAGTAGGACAGTTACAGCTGAAGGGCAGCCTACGACCGCAAGTTCTTCTCAACAGAGGATTTCTGTGAAAGATAGGTTGGGTCCTTCAAAAAGTATCCATGATAGGCTTGGGTCACAAGATGTTCCGGGAAGGTCTCATCCAAGAGATCACAGTGATACTAAGAGGAAGTTATTTGCTACTACCAGTAAAAGACCTGTTAAAGATTAGAAAAAGGTAGAAGGCACACCCCCTAGAACCCAGCACCGAGAAGGATCGATGGACAAGGCATCTACTTTAGCAAAAGATGGCACAAGAAACTGACATGACTTTGAAGGCACTTTTTCAACAAAGGAAGGAGATTGCTAAACAGATGGTTCTTGTGGCTGAGTTGGAAGGTGGAGCATCCAGCTACCCAAAGAGCCGGGTAGGTCTTTGGGTAAGCAAACAAAGGGTGATGAAGATTCTAGGTATTCAGAAAATAGGCTTCGGAGCCGTTCTCCTGTCCGAACTGATGAAAGACGTCGTATTCCAAAAAATCCAAGGAGGGCATCTCGCCATGAGGTTTCTCATGATGGCGGTAATGACAGAAGACGAAACAGATCAAGAGGACGCTCTCCCGAAGCTTCTAAGAAGGCACCTCGCATTGAATATTATTCTCAGTATAGTGAAGAGGATAGTGGCCGAAGCAGTTCAAGTGGTCATTCTCCGAGAAGTCCGAAGAGGGGGCACCGCCCTGTGGATCCTCGTTTCGACCGAACTGGCCAGAAGAAGAAGAGTTCCTCAAGGAAGAAGTGCTCTCCGAAGAAAGAAGTTTCGCCAAAGCTAAACCCGAAGCCAGGAGGAGTTGAACTCTTAGCCGAGGAGATGAAGGAGCTTCGGAAGCAACTGGCCGAAGTCCGGCAAGGGAAGGAGAGTTCGGGAATGAAGGTCAGGATGTGGATATAGGAGTTGGGAACCAGTTGGACAAATTCAACGCTTATGAACCCTAGAAGGGTAATGATGAAAGTATGAAGAGGGAATCGGATTCCTCTTTCCAGAAAAATGAGAGGCATGGTGGTCCAGCCATCGGGACGGTGATACATTCGGTTAGATGTGGTGGGTGCTTTCAGATGATGGGTATCTAGAATCAAATAGCGTTCTCGGATGGTTTTGAGATCATCCTCTGCCAATTTAGATAGGCTGTTGGCAATAGGATGTTGTTCCTCGTCCTTGAAATTGAAAGGGGGAGATATAGTAATGAGGGGTGTAGCATTTTTGCCATAAGATGGGGCTAACTTAGGGTTTTGAGTGGCCTGAGCGGAAGCTAGAGGTGCTTCAGAGGTTGGGGCGGTCTTTTCATTGTTTTGGGAAGCCATTGCTGACAGGCTGATTGAGAGAGAAAGCCGGAGAAAGAAGGAAGCAAGAATTCTTTGAATTTCAAATGAACAGGTAAAGTTGTCTAAACTGAAAGGTTTGAGGCTTTATAGAGTTGTCTTTTTGGTGATTCACGAAACCCGAAGGCTGCACATTTAATGAGGGTAATGATGGAAAAGGCTGGCGTCTGTTCTTGATAATGGAGAAGCCGTCGTTTGCTTTTTGAATTTGAAGGATTGGCGTGTGTTTTGAATTTGGGGTCTGTATCAGGTCCTGGGCTTTTTATTGAATGGGCTTTGCCAAATCGGTTTGAATTCTTTTTGGCGTTTGGGCCGGACTCCTATGCTCTTTCATCAAACATACTGTTTGATAAAAGACTGGGGGGCAATGTTGGGCCGTGGTTATTCGGGTCGGTCGAGTTATGTTTACTTGGGCCTTTGGAGTACCAGGCCCTTATTTGAAGGATTATTCATTTGGGCTTGAGTGGGATATTATTATAATAAACAATTGTTGACCGGGGTCCGATACTTTAGTTAGTCAAGATTAACCATAATCTGGGGGATTAGCAGACGGCTGATTGAGTTATGCAAAGCCGTCTTGAGCCGTCTTTATTAATGAGGACTTGGCATAATATTGACTTAGCGGGGAACAAGTATTCGGTAAAGCCCGTATGAAATAAGATGACATCAGCGTAGAGGTGACATGCAAGGTGGTGAGATAATATAAGGATACAGAGCACTACAAAAAAAAGGGTAACAAAACATTTCTTTACTCTTCAGACACTAGAGCGCACAACCTCCATTGTTAATCCTTTTTCCGGCCTGTACTTATTCTCACACCGGAGCGATCCCCGGCGGCCCAAAACCGTCGAGATCCGGTGCTGACGTATTTTCTGTGCAGGATTGGACGCGCTTTTGGTAATTGAGGCGCGTGAGAGAATCTTGGCGTTAACAATGTTTATGCTCATTTATGTTTGATTTTATCACTCTTGAGTATTGAGTTTTGAGTTATAATCGTGATTTAATATATTTATTTTCATATCAATTTAGTATTTATTTGAATTGAATAAAGTAAACATTGTACAGATAGGTTTAGTTTTTTTAGATTGATTAATTTTACATATTTACAAAATTATATATATATATATATATATAATAATTAAATATTTAAGTATTTATTACATATTAATAACGTCACTGAATCAATAACGTTTCGATACTAATTACCCATCCGTCCACTACATTTTCTTATTCGATTCGAGTCTAAAAAATTGGCTCTTAACTCCATAACATCATTTTTGTTTATGAAACAAAAGCAACAACACCCCATAACCGAGCTTAGAGCATTAACAATAGTTTCCCTAATCAATTAGTTATTCTCAATTTTAAAGAATACATTAACAAGTCATTATCCTTATTTGACTCTCTATTTTAATCCATATATATGATTTTACTCTCCAGTGTGAAGGAGTCAAAAGACCATTCTCTATATATACAAAATGACATTTCACATCCTCATTTAAGTGGACAACTCATCAATTATACACATCTTGACATGTTTTTACTATTTCATTTTCAAATTATAAACTTAATATTGACTTATTTTTTAAAAATTAATTTCAAATGTATTCAAATTTACAATTGATATAAATTTATTTAATTTATGTTAATATAATTATAAATATTATAAAAGTACTATTAATTATAAACTTTATAATTTTCAAAATTTAAATGAATCATATTAAATTTAAATTTAAAAATATCACAAATTAACTTTTTAAAAGTTAATATTGATCTTATGTACATTTGCAACTACAATTCATTCAACACTCACTCCATAAATTACTTAAAATTTAAAATAAAATAAAAATTATTTTATAGTGGAATATAATTGATAAATTATACTATCTATTTTATAAATTATAAGATTATTATTAATTTGATGTTTTGACTGTTGGAACTTTTAAATTTTAAATTTTATTATTTAAGGAACGTGTTGGGTACATAGTGAAAAAATTGAATCTTTATTTTGTAAAATGACTCAATAACACTGCAAAGTAGGGATAAGGATAAGAAAACTGTTGTGAATGCTCTAATCCAAAAAATAACTTCATGCTAACCCGATCCAAAAAAATAACTTCATGCTAATCCGATCTAACCAAGGAGCCTCCTGTCAGTGACATGCTTGATTCTCTCTATCTCTCCCTTTCAATTTGTGTGTGTACGATTTCAGTTTCCTACATGTATCAGCCTGTTAAGTGAAGAAAGTGAAGACACCGTTTGTTACTTAATAGGACAAAACTTTTCAACAATACTTCTCTCTGTTTTCATTTTGTAAAATTCCAAAAACAAATACATTGGAATTAGTCTTTTTCATTTTATACTTTATGAATATGCATCTACAACACTCTCTTTATCATTTGAATACACCATCAAGCCAAGGATATTATCATTTGTTATTTACAATTGTTGCAACAATGTACTAAAGTTTATTGTAGTGCCTATTTCTTTTGAACTTTACTTGTAAACAAAAAGTCTTTTTCTTTCTACCTTTAAATAATTTCACTACAAAAGTTTGTCAAAATATTTTTGGAAAAAAATGATAACAATTTTTATATACAAATTGTCAGGAAACAAAAGATTTTATAGTAGTAATCAATAATACTTAAATTATGGTAGAGGAAAGCAGTATTTACACAAGGAAAATGCAACCACAACCAAACGGAGCCTTTACCAAGCATATAAAAAACAAACAAAAACCCCATAAAACCAACACCAAAAGCTCAAGAAACTCACCAAAACCCCTCTTCAAAACTTTCTTTCAAACCAGTAATATTTTGAACAATAAATCTAACCCCCCATACGAAATGGGTCCAACTCAATCTCCAAAACCATTCTCTCTCCTCTTCTTCTCCCTTCTTTTCTTCACCATTTTTGGGTCATCTTCCTCAGGCAACACAAACTTAGTCTACAAAGGCTGTGCAAACCAAAAATTTCAAGACCCAACTGGGATTTACTCAAAAACCCTCGAAACCCTTTTCAGCACACTGATTTCCCAATCAACCAGCAACCAATTCTTCAAAACCACAGCTGGTGATGGCCAATCCGCCATTGTTGGGCTCTTTCAGTGCAGAGGCGACCTCTCAAATGGCGATTGCAACAACTGCGTGAGCAAGCTCCCGAAACTGTTTCATAAGTTGTGTGGCCGAACCATAGCAGCTCGGATTCAACTCAGTGGGTGCTATTTAAATTATGAAGTGGCTACGTTTAAGCAGGTGTCGGCTACCGAGTTGCTGTACAAGCTGTGCGGGTCGGCTCGGGCGAGTGGGACTGGGTTTGAGGAGAGGCTGAACTCGGCTCTTGGGGAGATAGACAAGGGTGTGGTGAGTGGAAACGGGTTTTTTGCAGGTGGGTATGAGTCGGTTTACGTGTTGGGTCAGTGTGAAGGTGATTTGGTTGGTGGGGATTGTGGGGATTGTTTGAAGAGTGCTGAACAGAGAGCTAAAAGTGAATGTGGTGACTCTATTTTGGGACAAATATATCTTCAACAGTGTTATGTTGCTTATAATTACCATCCAAATGGAGTTACAGGGACATTACCATCAGGTAAATTTTTTGCTTACTGAGTTATTATTTATAGAAATATTGAAAAATTAAATGAAAAATAGTTTGTTTGAATTATAAAGATAGCAACATTCAAGAAGTGATTCTCTCTCTCTCCCTCTCCTGTTATTATCAATGTGAATGGGTCAAAAGTGGGGACTTTTTTGCTCATATATATGGATAAACAGCTTAATTATAATGTCTGTGGGTGTTTATTGTTGTAGAAACAGGGAATGGGAAAGGGATGGGGCAAAATACACAAAAGACTGTGGCTATTGTGGTGGGAGGATTAGTGGGTTCGGGTCTTTTTATTGCTTGTTTGCTGGTTCTTAAATCAGCTTTTAAGAAGAAACGCGAGGTTAAGTATTATTATGGAGGTTGATACAAAGGTTAGTCCTTCTATATATTTCCCTGCTCTGCTATTTTCTTCTACTTTTTTTTTTGGGTAGTAAAAAACCTACTACTTTTTGTAGGGTTTATCATAGATTTCTGTTTTCTTTGCAACAAATAAACTATAAGTAGATGAAATGCTAAGTTTTTTTTGTTTTGTTTTTGATTGCAGAGATTTTTGGGGGCAGGCAGGGGATGTAGTATAAGAAATGGGAGGAGGGAGAAAGAAAGTTGCCAAGTTAGAGAGTAGATTGGGTGTTAAAAAGGTTAAAGAAATGTTGCTACAGGGAAGAAAAGACTTGTGGTTTTCTTCATCTCCAAGTTACTTTTTATTTTATTTCTTCTTTAGATCTCTTTTGTAGTTGCAAGTAGTCTGCTACTTAATTTGTATGAAACTGAATGTACATTCACAGATGGAATGAAAGTGATATGCTATTATTATAAATCAATATGGAGTAGTTATTTTCCATCAAAGTGCCTCTTATCTCAACACTTTTACAAGAGGAAGAGCTGATTTTCTTGTCTCGTACTCTTTGTTAAGTGGCTGAAAAGGAAAATTAGCTTGGATTCAAGCTCCTATAAAGTTTCAAGATTTGTCAAGGGAGACCTCTTTTTCCCTTTTATGGGGTCCATTACCATTAGTAAGAAAATAAAATACTATGATATGACCCCATGACTTAGTTTTGTTCTTCACTTCTTCTTTTCCTTTAGTATATGTTGTCTTTTTGAAACCATCAATCAACATTCAGCAATGCCAATGAGAGGTGGAAAACACCTGCTAATGCTGATTGATATAAGCATTAATTATACATTTTAATATTCTCATTTTATGAATATATATATATATATATGTATATTTTGTTTTGTTTTGTTTTGTAGGAGATAGTGTTTTATTTATCTTTTGATCAAGTAAAAGATAATTTGAGAATTAAAATGGACTTTAGAAGATTATCATGATGGAGTTGAAATAGATTATTTCTTCTTTTGTACGCTCGTTGGATGACCGTTAATAAAAGAAAGTTTTTTTATTTTATTTTTAATTTTCTACATTTTCTCTATCTTAGTTAATTTATTTATTTTTAATGTTTAGCTAATTTCTCTAATCTAGGATGAAGATGAAATTAAATAACCATTCATGATAATATTTTTCATCTCTTCTATTTTTTATGCTTTTATATTTAATTGATTTCGTCTTCATGTTTCGTTAGTGAAATACCTTCGTTTTATATTTCGTATACGATTTTAAATTAATTACGAGATTTTGATAGGTTATTGTTAAGATATGAGTTTTTCATAATCCATGCTTGCTCGAAGAAATTTTGATGGGTTATAGTTAATTCTTAAATTTTCATAGTTTATGTTTGCTCACGTTAATTATAAAATTACTAAATTAAAGGGAAGAGAGATTAAAATCATAGTTAAATTATAAAAATAGAAGAGATTGAATTACTTGTTATGTTTATTGTTTAATGGATTCGAATTCCTAAATTGCTTCTTTATTATTATATTTTATATTATAATTAGTTTAATTGTAGTTAATCTATTCTGAATCTTTATTTGATTCTACTGGCCAAGTGATATGCTTAGCATGCATGCAGGATATGTATTTATACATTATATATAATGAATAAGAGCTTAATGAAAACAAACTTTATGTGGTGGCTGCATTCCAATAATTGTGATCTCGAAGTTTACTTTGTATCAAGAAGATATGGTCGGTCCCACTCATATAGGTTGCCACTTTTAGTTTATGTTTTTATTTATTAGCACTTGGCTTTTATAGTCACTCCTCCTATATATGTTATGTTGTTTAAGGTAACATGGTTATTTGATTACCATATACCACCAATATATCCTACTCAATTGTTTAAACATTTGTATTATTCTAACCAGTCCTTTTAAAGCCCTTGGAATGATTGAGTTGAAAAGGTGGGTTTATGGTTTTCTCATTTCAGTGGCAAAGCATATTTATCAAGAAGAAATTGGATGGGTGGTCGAATAATCCACTAAAAACCACCCCATATCGCCTTGCAGTTTGGCTATATCAGCAGCAAATGTTTGTTCTCCCCTATTCTTCCTATGAAAAATATGCCAATGTCACAAAGAATTTGGTGTTTCCCTTTTTCTGTCTTACCAAGTACTATAGATCAGTTTCATGAGAGAGAACAGCAGCTTAGGATATGTTTAGTTCAAACAGGACTATAACTTCACACTCTAGATAGATGGGAATGGTGGTGTGGAGTTCTGAATTTCATGTAAGAATTGAGCTCTAGAATAAATATGAACCCTAATGACACCGAACAGATTAAAGACCAAAGAATAATTTTTTACAGTGAGTTAAGCTGGTTGACCTAAAGGTTGAACCAGAAACTAGTTGCTCCAGAAATTTACCACTAATGAATTTCATCAAGGACAAGCATGTTAAGCACTGCACTAGGAGAATAATGTAATAAATCGTTAGAGTGACTTCTTCCTTGGACAAGGTTTCAAAATCAGTAGGCATATTAACACGAATAGCAACAACTTCTGCCCGCAAAGCACATCACACAGTTGTCAGAGAGAATGAGATAAGAAGGAAACGGAAAAGGATGTGAACCGAGACAGGTTTCCGCTCTACAAAAAAGGATGAGATGGGATTTGGTAGTTTTTGTGTGTTGGGGGGGAAGGGGAGGAATGCGGAGCTTGTATAGGTTTAGTGAGAGAGAATGTGTGTAGAGAAGGAAAAGCAGAAACTTTGAAGCCCTGAACACCACCCTTTGCAGTCTACCCTTGAATGGACACTTAAGAAATACAGTCTTGCACTCTTTTCTTCAACTCTCTAGATTATACACCCTTACGTTCAGTGTTCTAAAAATCCCCGCTAGGCCCCCCACCTAGGCACTAGGCCCCCTCCTGGCGCTAGGCCCCCTCCTGGCGCCTCGCCTAGGCCTAAGGCGGCAAAAAAATCCCTCCAGAAAATTAGACGGGACCTAGGCGGAGGTTTTTTTTATTTTAATAACTACCCAAACCAGATCTTGATATATTATTTTTTCTAATAATTTACCATATTCATAATGCAGTTTGTAACATATCAAATCACAACAAGAAGTGAACAAAATCAAGTTAAAATGGATAATTTTATTATAGTTGTAATTTTTTGAACTTGTATCAACTTCAAATTATATAAATGATGATACATTTGTAATATTTAGTTTAATTCAATATAATTCTTAAATTTATATTTAGTTTCTTAAATTTTAATATTGAAATGAATTCTTGAGATTTTATTATTTAATAGCAATCTTGTTTATGAATAAAACTAATACGTTAAAGATATGTTTGAACTTTGAACAATTGCATGTTTGTGTTTGAACTTTGACATTGACAATATGGATGTGTTAGAACTTTAAGTAAAGACCTTTATTATCTTTATTATAGATTACTTTGCTTTATATTATTGTTTTGTTTGGATAAATGTAAGATAAAATATTTAAATGGGTTTAAAATAAAAAAATTCCACCTAGGCCCCCTAGGCGCTAAGCCCCCCCTAGCCGCCCGCCCGCCGGCCTAGCGCCTTTTAGAACATTGCTTATGTTATATGCATTAATACAATGACACTTGGAACCCAAGCCTCATTCAATCTATTCCTAGTTCTTTAAACAAACTGGGATTGACAGAATTCATCCTACCAAACAAAACAAGAAGTGACTGGCAACTCCACAATTGCCATAACAGAAGTTGAGATGTTGCATAAAGCTTAGTATTCATTCTTTCAGATGACGTGCAGCTGAAAGTCTGGAACACAACTTGAGACTAGATGGACAAGCATGCAGCATCTCACATGGCTACATATATTCTATATATACATAAACTCAGTTTTATCACTTCAAGTTTCACTGTCCTTCATCAGATATAATTTATATGGGGACCAACCAATATGAACAAGACTTTTTCAATATTCAACGCAATATCTAGTAGGAACACTAACAAAACAACCGAGAGGTTCAATTTTCTTTCTTCCTTCTTTAGAAGCAAAATAAAAATACGGTTAACTTTCAAAAACACTTCAATTTATGCTTGAGTAACAGAACTACAATCTGCAATACCGACAGAAGGATTTTTCTCTAGTACACATAAAGGTAATTTATACGTAGTAAATATAATGTAACTACGTATAAATTAAAATATGACATATTTCTGCTATTCAAACTACTGCCAATATCTATGTTCAACCTTTATAGTTTCATCATTTCACAGGTAAATTTGTATTGGCAGACCAGCAAGAAGGTGTTGTCAGTTTTTACAGATAAGATGCCCTTGTCATGAAAATAAAGGTAATGATACATAATCAATGACTTTTAAAGATGTAATGCATTGAGAAATGGCATAAGCCTTGAATAATAATCTCGAGGTCACTAGTTCCAATCCCAGCAAATGAAACCAAGCTTACATATTCAGAAGGGAAAAAAAATGTACTTGTGTCCCATATTCCAGTTAACATTTAACAAGGCCCATTTAAAAGATTTCCCAAACCCCTTGGCTGATTATGGTATGATTGTACTTCTTTTGTTAGTAATTACTTGTTAGGCACCAAGTGGCTCATCTCCTTTTAAGTAGGTAAGAGCCAAAAGCACGTTGCCAATGTTTAGGGACACCTTTAGGATAATAATTCTCATCCTTATACTACCCACAAGGACAGTCAACTAGAACCTAATTGCACACTGCATGCAACATAATATATGGACTTCTTCATAGATGGCTTGCTACATTTTCTTGGGAATAACTTGTACTCCAACCGTCTTACAAAAAGAGTGCTACTTTTTCATTTACTTTTTTTCCCCAAATATTATGGTTCGCATAAGACAATAGATATAGGGTAATTATTTCAATGGTCATTTTTCAATATTGAATTTAAAGATTAATGAAATCTTAATATATATATATATATATATACACACGCGCGCGCACCTTTTTTTCTCTATTGGCAAGACCAGAACTTGAAGTTACTGGGAAAGAGGGATGGAGTTGTTGCAGCATCTATTAGTGTTAGCCTAATTAATGCTTTCAAAAAAGATAATTCTAAGGAAATACTATCGGGTGCATAAATTTCTCTAATTCATTAGTTGTGCAAGTGAGGGTGATCAAAATATTGAGAATATCAAATATTAATATATAGAGAATTAATTAAGCAAGATCATACAATCTCATACCCTAAGGAAAAAAAAACATCTTTGAGCTTTCAATGAAGCCCAAAATCGATTAAATTTCAATAATTTAAAAATAAGATGCACTATGATCACCAATCAGCATAGTCCTAAATCAAATTCATTAATATTCTCAACCACATAGTACCAACATCAAATAAAATCCTAGTGACAGGAGCCTCGAGAGAAAAAAAACTAATTTTTCTCTGACCTGAAACCGGAACGACCCTTCATTTTTGGGGGCCGACGGTAGGAGTACCGAGCAAGCTGGCCTGCTGAAGCTCAAGCTCGTTAAATTGCTGTTCGCGATCCATCTCGATGATGAGAGGCACGACGAGGATCAAGAAGGTGGTGCCGGCAATCCAGGCGGCTTTTCCGGTGCTCTTGAGGAGCTTCTTTGCGACGAAGCCAGCGTCTGCGGCGGCCCGCTTGCCGCGATACACGATCGGAGATTCAGATATGGTTGATGAAACCCTAGATAGGATTCCTTCGTTTTTGTTGCTAGGTAGAGAGATTCTTTTAGCCGCCATTGCAAAAAAGAGAAAGGAATGGTGAAGAGTTGTCAGGGTTTTGCAAGGTTAGGAATTGGGGTTTTATGTATTTGTGCTGTTAGGAATTTATTTGAAATGGCAATTATATCCTTGGGACGGACAAGACCCAAAATAAAGAAGAAAAATGAAAACATCCTAATTTAAAAAATAATTTATATGTCGATAAATTTTATAATAAAATACATAAAATAGTAAGTCATAATATAAAGTTATATATATATATATATATATATATATATATATATAAGTGGGTAAAGCTTTAATTTAAGTTTAGAAGTTAGTCCTCTAATTCGAATTATGAGTTTATTATTACTTTTTTAAAGTCAAATTTACACATTTTTAAATTTAAAATTAATATGATATTTACTATGATGCAATTAAAACTGAGGTTCATTATATTGTAATTAAAACTGAGGTTCAGGATATATGTTCTTGTGTATTTCACTAAAATAATAAAAAATTTAGTCAACAATGCTGAAAATTATTTAAGTACAGATGAAAAATTATATTAAGAACATGGTATATTTCAACAAATATAATATGCAAAGAAAATCAATATTGCATATATTTAAACTAAATAAATTCTAGTTTCCTTCCAAACATGTGTTTGATTGCATCTTAATGTATCTTAACAGTTCACCTCTTAATGTATCTTAAGAGCCCACATTTTTGTATTAAGAGTCCATATCTTTGTATTAAGAGATCCTCTAAATAATTATGATACAAATATGAGTTTAAACTATTCAGATGACGTTTTAATACAAAGATATGGGTTGTTAAGATGAATTAAGAAGTAGGTTGTTAAGATATATTAAGATGTAATCAAACACCATCGACTAACTTCACCTAAAACTCATGTGGTGCCTGTTATTTTAACGGATCTGGTTATCATGAAATTAACTTCATGGTAAGTTCGTCAATTGACTAATATAGTGTTGACATAGAAATATCACCTCCCGAATCTGCGTAATATTAATCAAT
This sequence comes from Panax stipuleanatus, assembly GCA_020205555.1. Taxonomy (NCBI): domain Eukaryota; kingdom Viridiplantae; phylum Streptophyta; class Magnoliopsida; order Apiales; family Araliaceae; genus Panax; species Panax stipuleanatus. The sequence continues at coordinate 166,867,666 of CM035115.1, forward strand.
TGAACAAAATTAACTTAAGTTAACCGCCATTTTAACCAACTTCAACTAACAGACCGGCTACGTGAGTGCTATACCCGCCAAAACTAAACGACGACGTTACTTCTTTTGCTTGAAAATTTTTGCTTCCCCAAATTTCTGTGAATCCCTAACTGTGACAGTTTACCCAGCATAACGAAGAATTGCAGGCCTACTGAGCTCCAATCTTCGGGCCCCACCCGCCAGCCATTATCATTCTCGGCTTAAGGTAAAGGCTTTTCGTTTTTTTGTTGTTGTAATCTTGTCAAAATAATTGGTGGTTGGTTAGATTCTTTGAAACTGCGACATGGCATATATATATATATATATATATATATATATATATATACATGTTGTTTATATTATCCCTACAAGTAAGTTTTTAGCAATTATTTACTGAGCAAATACATACATGGTTAAGGATACTAGCTCATATTTTGTGGCTTAGACAACTTTGACAGGAAAATGAAGGTAATTCTCAATATATATTTGTAAAAGCCCTTAATAAAATGTAACAAATTTATTCCATAGAAGTGACAAATTATTACAGATACAGAAACACATTTTTTCACTAAGATGACACATTCTTGTTTGTTACTCCTAATTCCTTGGACGACGACCGTGTCTTTTTTGACCACTGCTCTTCAATGTTCTCCCTTTTGTCTTGTGTTGCACTCCTTCAATGATTCTCACAAACCATTTTGGTTTTCCAGTTAAGAAAATAAGATATCCCATCACCAAACTAGGTACCAATCCACATGCATATCCCATTAGGATCGCTTTCCAATTGAACCCAATATCTGAATCATCATCTTCTTCTTCTTGTGGCGCAATTGGCATTTCTGGTGCATTACCAACTCTACTACATTTCTTCGTCAAAGGAAATCCACACAAGGCCAAGTTACCACGGTATGAATTGTTTTCAAAAGTGTTGAACTGTTTGGCTCGAGGAATTTCTCCATCAAGATGGTTGTTTGAAAGGTTCAAGACTGCAAGAAATGTCAAACTAGTCAATTCCGAAGGGATTGTACCTGTCAATTGGTTCGAAGAGAGATCTAAAGACTCAAGCACACTGATATTTCCTAGCGAGGATGGGATATGACCCGTAAGGATGTTTTGAGATAAATTGAGAAACCGAAGTGATTTAAGCTTGCCAATGACCTGTGGAACTTCTCCCTGAAATTGGTTGTTCGATAAATCAATTGTTGTGAAAATATAAGTGATTTTTTTGTATTCAAGCTCCTCCCCTTTCACAATTAGTGTGACAGATGAATCTATTGAAGCTGCCCCCGAATGTTCATCCAAGTTCATCATAGCTTTAAACTTACGGAAGTATTTAGTTGGCAGAAGGCCAGTGAACTCATTGTCAGAGAGGTCAATGACTTGCAACCGAGGGAAGGGAAGTTTCATCTTGGTAGCACCTACTGTACCACGAAATTTGTTAGACCGCAATACAAGGACCCGTAGTTCTGGAAGAGTTTCTAGCCACTGCGGAAATGTATCACTTATATTGTTGTTTCCAAGATCAAGAATTCGCAACCCAAGACAGTTTTTCAAGCAAGTCGGTAAAGGCCCAGTAAAGTTGTTCCCATGTACTCTAAATTGATGAAGGGCCGAACCACTACATATTTCTTGTGGCAATTCCCCAGAGAAACTGTTGTTTGAAAAGCTAACATCAGACAAATAGAGATTGTTTTTCCCCAAGTCTCTCGGAATATTGCCAGAAAATCTATTGCTAAACAGATAAAGCCATTGTATATTGTTGAGATTAGAAACGGTGTCAGGCAACTCTCCTTTCAATTGGTTGGTGCTGAGATGAAGAAATTTCAGAGACTTTAAATTTCCAATCTGAGGTGGAAGAGTTCCACTAAGATTATTGGAGAAGAGATATAAGAGTTCAATTTTGATGAGGTTCCCGATTGCTTGTGGAATTGGACCTGAAAGTTGGTTTTCTGAAAGGTCCAAGACCTCCAATTTTGTTAAGTTGCCTAGCTCAGCTGGGATTCTACCAGAAATTTTGTTTCTCGCCATCTGTAAATTTGTGAGCATTGCGCATTTTCCCCACTGGGGTGAGAGCTCACCTGTAAACTCATTGCCACTCAGAGAAATGAAAACAAGATTTGGGTGAACTCCAAAAGCTTCAGAAACGTTTCCAGAAAACTTGTTCCCATCAAGACGGACTCTAGTTAGTTCGGAGCAGTTTCTCAGGCAATTGGGCAAAGGACCAGTGAAGTTATTCCCAATTACTGTGAAGATTTTTAGAGCCAAACCACTACATAATGCATGTGGTAACTCCCCAGAGAAGCTGTTGTTGGAAAAGCCAACATTCTCCAAAAGGAGATTGTTTTTCCCCAAGTCCCTCGGAATACTGCCATAAAATCTATTTCTAAACAGAGAAAGTATCTTTAGATTGCTGAGATTAGCAATGGTGTCAGGCACCTCCCCATTCAATTGGTTAGTGTTGAGATCAAGAGTGTCCAGAAAGGTCAAATTTCCAATCACAGCTGGAATAGTTCCGCTAAGATGGTTGGAGTACAGATGTATGAGAACAATATTGGTGAGGTTCCCAATTGTTGGTGGAATTGGACCTGACAGCTGGTTAACTGAAAGGTCTAATGAACCCAGATATTTCAATTTTCCAATCTCTGCAGGTATTGTTCCTGAGAGTTGATTACAGTACATAAAAAGGTAAATCAGATTTGTCAACATACCAATTTCAGGGCGAATATACCCAGTGAATTGATTGTATTGAAGCTGCAGTGATGTTAATTCGGTCCAATTAGTGATGAAATGAGGCGAGAGCTCACCGGACAGAGAGTTATTTGATAGATGCAGATCAGATATCTTAGTTAGATTGGAGAAGGACAAAGGCAAGGCCCCGGTAAGTGAATTATCAGCTAAAGCCAAGTAGGTGAGCTTAGTACACAAGCCAAGCTCAGAAGGAATAGAAGAACGCAAATGATTCATGCGGAGATTGAGTTGCTGAAGCTCCCTAAGTTGACCGATAGAAGAAGGAATATTTCCTTGAAATGAATTGTTAAACAATTCAAGGATTTGAAGATCAGGTAGCAAGCCTACAACATCAGGAATAAAACCTGAGAATCCATTCATTCCCAGGCGAAGGTCTTTGAGCTTGGAAAGCTTGGATATATTTGTTGGCAATGGGCCTTGAAATGAATTGTAAGTAAGATTGAGGTATTCAAGATTACCCAAATTGGTAAACACTGATTCAGGTATGGGGCCTGAAATCTTGTTTGATGACAAATCAAGATACGTTAGATTCCTGCAACCGAGTATAAAATCTGGGAATTCCTTGGTGAGGTCATTGTAGGAAAAGCTGAGGCGTGTCAACAAAGGCATGTCCAAAAACTTGGACCAGTCAGGAGTGCGCAAGTAGTTTGATCCCAGGTCCAAGTACTGTAGCTTTTGAAGATTACTAACTTGGTAAGGAATGGTACCCTCGAGTTCGTTGTCGAAAAAGCTAAGGTACTGAAGGTCAGTTAAATTTCCAATCTCTGGCGGTATGCCATCTTCAAAATAATTGCTGCTCAAATCCAAGAAAGTGATCTTGGAGACGCTTGCGGTGATAGATGGTGGCATGGGACCGCTGAAATTGTTGTTGCTGATGTTGAAGCGGGTGAGAGTTGGAAATGAAGTGAAACTGAAGTGGGAAAGTGTTCCTGTGAGGTCTTCATAGGGGAGGTTTATCTCAGAGACTGTCCCTGCATTGTTGCAGATAATGCCAGTCCATTCACAAAGGTTTGTGAGGTTGGTGAGGGACCAAGAATTGAGTGAAGAAGAGGGTGCTAAGCTCTTCTTCCATTTCACAAGAGCTTCTGCTTCTGCTTCTGCTCTTGCAGATGATGTTATATTGAATGGAAGTACAGAGAGTAAAAGAAGATAAAAAAGCAGAACAAATGCCTTCTGAAACGCTGCCATGTATCTGCTGTGAGTGAGTTTTGTTTTTGTTTCCAGTATTACACTAGAACTAGAATCAGGATTTATGGTGCTTTACGAACTTCAATTTGCCGGGCCGGGCCGGGCCGGGGGGGGGGGGGGGGAATTAAACAACTGATCATTTACGACATGGAAGATGCAGGTAAGAGTTGACTTGACTCGAGCTTTATTTTATTTTAGAGCGACAAAAAACTTTCAAATGTCTACATATGAGGAGGACTGACTTCATTTCTCTCAGCCAAGCAATTTCTTTCTGTCATATAAGTAATTTTCAGTCATGTGCAGCCTTAACTAGGTTTCTTTCTATTTGTTATTCAAACAAACTACTTCATTTTCATTGCCAAATACATCGTAAACTCAAAATATATATATATAAAAGATAAATTAGCATCACAAAAGTAAAAGTATGCAAATTAACTAAAATACAAAAAAAAACATATTTATGGTAAGTGTGCAAATTATATAAATTTCGGGGAAAACGTAAAATAAACTTTTGAAAATTGTGACGTACCCTAGGCCTAGCTCCCTTCCTGATTGCAATAGTCAATGTTGCCAGAATTTTAAACTAAATAAACTTAAACCAAACCCAATTTTGAACAACTTAATTTGTTCTGTTGTCCTACTCCTACCTCCTTGACCCCCCTCCTAGTAGATGAGGAAGAAATAATTGTAACTTCTTATTGGACCTCAACTAAATTCAACTTTATGTAATCGACTTGCATTGGAAATTCACTATTAAGAAAAGAAAAAATAAAGCTGTTGTTCTTGGACTTATTTATGTAGTTGTCATGGGGCCAGTGTCACATTAGCGTCTTTCTCGTGGTAGACATTTTAAGCAAAGTTCAGAAGTCATATTTTCCTTTGAATCCACCAAAAGCATGAATATTTGGGCGACAATATTTTTAATAATAATAATTTGTTTAATTTTAAATGATCTAATTACAATATGTCATTTTAATTGCAATAAGAATAAGAAAAAAAGGATATATAGTGTATTTGATTTATGAATTTGAAAAGTTATTGTGAGTTTATGAATCTATAACCTGCAAAAACAGGGAAATAAAAAAAACTTATGAGCTACTGAGTCGTTAAAAAAATATTTTGACTCAGAATCAACGAAAACAACTCGGTACTTCTCTTGTTCTATTTTAATATTGATATTGATGTATTTGTTTGACTCACTCTTGAACAGGCCAAACCGATATTATTATCTATAATAATAAGATAGAACCTATTTTGAATTTGGGCGAAAAAGCGCAAAGACGGTTCAAATTCATTCTAATTGATTTGAGCAAAAAAACACAAGGGCAGTTCAAATTCATTCTAATTTTCAGATTGTTAAAACTGAAAGAGAGGGAGAATTTCGTTACAACGTGCCTTCAGGCACGAGCAATTACTAGTATTTATATATGACTCAACTTGTACCTTGGCATACTCGAGCCACGACTAACCTAGGTAAATAAATTCTTAATTTATTTCTATTTTTTTTATCTACATAACATAAATTTAATTTGTTATCATATGTGGCAGACTCTAGGTATTATATTTTGGCACCATGTTCCATCTCTTTTAGGAATTTCATAAATTTAATAATTAAGAGGTTGAATTTGTCAATATTATACTTTGATGTATCAACGAACAAAAGCTATACTATTGGCAGATTATTTTTTTACATCAATAGCTTGCGTGCAAACCATGCATCTTTCAAGTAAAATTTTGATCAAAGAACCATCACAAAATACTGTCAACAATCAAAACTTGAAATATAGATGCTTCAGCATGTAAGAAGAAAAAGGGCAAAACATGAAGACAAATGTTTAATTAATGCTTGCTAAAAAGTTCTCAATAAAAACAATCCTCTCCTGATAGTTATTTGGCAGCAGCTGCAGCACCTTTGCTCCTTGGAGCAGCTTCAGTCCCTGAAGAAATGAAGGCTTGCTTATTAATCTCTGCCAAATGTAGGTAGGTAAAGGCCAATAGAGCTCAGCTCCTCCATATATATATATATATATATATATATATATATATATATATATATACACACACACACACACACACACACACACATACAATAAGAAGTCATTATCAACTAAATACCTTCTCTGAAGTTGCTTTTGAATCTTCTGGGAACATTACGAAGGTATCTCATCCTCCCTGTTCCGGTAGTCTTTCTCCTAATAGCCTTCAGCCCCCAGTTATCTGGTTTATTAAATAATTAAAATAAGAACACTATAAGAAAAATAACTAGAATATAACAGCAAAACATATGAGGTGATTCTTAACTAGCATAGAACAATATGAGAGAGGTAATATGCCTCTACTTGAGACACCATTGAAGATTAATGATTTTATTCTATTTCTTTGATTTGACACCATTAAATTTAACAACAAAATACACAAACACAATAATAACAATGTTGATGCATAGTGCTATTTATCCTTCACCATTAATTAAAAATATAGCCATCACATGCCTAAATGGTTGGTCCACCACAATAATGCAAGCCTTGCTCTCCCATGCAACATTCTACAATATTATTTTTATACTACTGGCATATAATCACAGCATACAACATTATTTCTATAATACTACCAAATTAATCACACAAGTCCTACAAAGCAAATAAAAAATAGTTCTCAATGGTCTTTATGACAATGAAGGAAATAACGCATCACGAAGAAACACCCGATATCAACCGAAAGATGACCAAACCATTTCTCGTATCATTCACATTTTTAACAAAAAGCCTACATATATAAATAGTAGGCCAGATGAGAACTGGTATAAACAAATTTTATAACAGTTGGAGCAAAATGAGATACAATCCTCATCAAAATCTGAGCAAATGTATGACTCAATTAAATTGCATAATAATATGATGACTAGTGACTACTAACCTAAGCCTGGTCATGCAACAATGTTCACATAGGAATACAGCGCCCTGGTTGGTTTACGGACAAAACAATTCATGAATATTCTTTTTGGAATCATGGTATACAATCCACGTTAACATGATAATGCTATAATATTTCCATGTAAACAAAGCCATAACTAACTTTTGGAACGATGAGTTGGCAATTTCACAACAGTGCCATTGTGGGTTTACGGACAAAACAATTCATCCATACTCTTTTTGGAATCATGGTATACAATCCACGTTGACATGATAGTGCTATAATATTTCCATGTAAACAAGGCCATAACAACCTTCGGGAACCATGAGTTGGCAATTTCAAAACCACTAAGCATACACGCTAATACAAGTTTGGCGTCCAGAATAGAAACCAAAATGCAATACTAAATAATTTTAAACGAAGCGAATATGGTCAAAAAAATCATTTAATAAAATAAAATAAACAATAAGATTTGACCAGTGCAAGGTGTAGGCTAGCTAATTTAGAACAATTAAAATTATGTCAAATCATTAATTATTATTTATTTGATAAATAACCTAAATGGCTTCATTTCGCCAACATGTTAAAAGTTGAGATATGTTAGTGATGTAGGACGAATCCGTGAAAGTTGGTTGGAACAATATAAGAGACTTTGGAAGCCCATGAATTAGAAGTTGTTTAGTTTCTCTAATTTGTAGTTATCTAATTTGATTTGTAGTTATCTCATTAGAGTTCAAGTTAGGTTAGGAAAATTGTCTAGGAGTATTATAAATAGTGATGTCCTTCATTATTTTGATACATTGAATAATTAGAATTGATTATGTTTTGTGTGAGATTATCTGTGTGAGATTTTCCTTTCATCCCAAACCCCGTCTCCCCATCATTTTTGGTATCAAAGCCCAACCCCAAACCACCTTCTGTCGCCGTCCAAAAATCATTGTCTCCTAATCGTGACTTCAATTAAACCTAAAATCATTGTCCCATCATCATCATAATAAATAAAAAAACAGCCAGCCAAAACGAAGCCTTATCCAAAACCTAAATTATCACCTATAACAAGCTTCCACCCTGAGAGTTCCTCGTTCATATGTGCTTGCGCTTCTTTGTCGAATTCATCATACCGTGTCAGAACCCTCCTTACTGTTACAATAGTCACAACAGCCATCCCTGTAATCAGAACCCCATCTCCAATCGTTAACCTTCATAATCCCCAAATTTCAACACCATCCAAATCAAAGAACCCTAGATTGGAGCCCATCTTTTCAGTTTCAAAACAGACCAACAAAAAGAAAGGAAGAAGAGAGAGAAAACAAAAAACTGAGTCATCTCCATCTTGTCGATCATTCATATGCTGCTTACTTGCTTACCAAGGTCGCGTAATAATATAAAGGCAAGAGACCAGAACAGGTTATTTAAAATATCTCCTGAAAAATTACCATTAAGTACCCCCATAGTTTTTATAATTTTCTAATGTAGTCCTCCAAGTTTTCATAAATTTCAAAAATACCCTTGAAATTTTAAATATAAATCCCTATAGTTTTGTTTTCTTCCATTTTAGCCCCTGAAGTTTCATTAGTTTCAGTTCAGTCCATGTTTCTTTATTCTTCATGCATTGAAGTCCCTAGAGCAAAAATATATATATTTTTATTCGCAGGAACAATGGTTAATGATGGAGAAATCAACGTCAAGCTTGATGCTTGTGTTACAACAAGATGAGCGTCTCAAAATGATTGAAGATTCAATCACAATACTTACTACAAATGTTCAGGCTCTATTACAACACTTACAGTAAAGGTTGATGTATTCACAGAACTCGTAGATAAGGGACAAGAAGATGCTCATAAGAATTTGGAAGACCTCATCTTGAATTTTAATCATATATAAGACTATAACAGCATGACTCTAATCCACGAGTTAGTCCTCGTGTTCTAGATCTTAGGATGAATGCAATGGATAGAGGAGTAAAATTAGATGTTGGAGATTTCAATGGCGATAATGGCCCCGAAACATTCTTCGATTGGATTCATAGTTTGGAGAGCTTCGTTCGTTGGTATGAATAATACGATGAAAAGAAACTCTTCTTTGCTGAAGCGAAGTTGAAAGGAACAGCTCGGATTTGGTGGGATCAACATCATCGAAATTTGTATACAGTTGCGAGAAGATGGAAAGATATGAAAGTTGCATTGACCTGGTGTTTTGTACCTTCGAATTATAAGCAACGAGCATATTTGCAGTTAACTGAACTGGTACAAAAAAAGTAAATCTGTAGCCGAGTATACTTCAATGTTCTAAAGTTTGGTTACACAGTCTGAATTATCGTGGGTTAAAGAAGTTTTAATCTTCATGTATCATTGAGGATTGAATCTGGAGAATGCAGGTGGAGTAACTACAGGTAAACTCTTGTTCTTGGATGATGTTGTTCAAGTTGCCATCCAAATAGAGGATAATTTGAAAAGAAATTCTGTTAAGCCTCCAATACAAGTCCAAACTCGGAGAGAGCGTAAGTTTGTGGAGTTTGTCTTAAATAAGCCAATAGAAAGATCGTCAACAATCTCTTCAGCTACTATCAATCCTAATCGTACCCCAAGTTCTTCTAATACTAACAACAACCATACGTCTAGGTGATATAACTGTCGTGATTTTGGTCATGTCTTTTAAGTGTCCTTCCCCGAAGATAAATGTTGCCTCTTCTCCCTCTAGGCAACTTGCTATTGTTGACAAAGAGTGCGGGAAAGCCGACTTAAGCGAAGAGATTTGCAAGCCGATAGGCGATGAATATGAGCCCGATGAGCAAGATTTAGAAGTTGATGCTCATTTGAAAAGATGTTTAGGTGTTCTTCGACCTTTATTTGTTGCCCAGAAACATAAGGATGATCTTAAAATCCATTGTAGGCGAATTTTTCAGACAAGAGTCATATGTGCGGGACAAGTGTGCCCTCTTGTGATTAATACTGGGAGTTATACAGATGTTATCTCTGAGGAAGCAGTTAAGAAACTTGGGTTAAAAGTTGAGCCTCACCTGGAGCCGTATAATGTTGTGTGGGTTACCAATACAAAGTTGCGGGTTACCCAGAGGTGTTTGGTTACATTTTTCATTGACAATATTAAGGATACTATTATGTGTAATGTTCTATCTCTTAAGGCTTGTCACATTATCTTAGGGCGTAAATGGCTATGAGATCGTCATGCGCAACATGATACTCGTGTTACTATCTATTCGATTATCAAAGGTTGTACCAAATTCACTCTTACTTGCGCCCAAAATTGAAGCTTACAAAGACTTCTTTGGTGATTCGACGTTTTTGTTCTTGTGTTGATGTTCATAACTCGACGGAATCGAGTTTTTATCAGCGGAGGAGAAATGATGTAGGACGAGTCCGTGAAAGTTAGTTGAAACAATATAAGAGACTTTGAAAGCCTATGAATTAGAAGTTGTTTAGTTTCTTTAATTTGTAATTATCTTATTAGAATTTAAGTTAGGTTATGAAAGTTCTCTAGGAGTATTATAAATAGTGATGTACTTCATTATTTTGATACATTGAAAAATTAGAATTGATTATGTTTTGTGTGAGATTATCTGTGTGAAATTTTCCTTTCATCCCAAACCCCAGTCCCCATCAGTTAGCCCTAAAACCAACTTCAAATTTACCAAACAAAAAAGACCTGATCCTAAGAAAATCAGTTAGAGTCTGCAAGCAACATATGAAACAACATATGCAACTGAAACTGCAGTGGAAATTGTTGTTGAAGAGTGTAAGAGGTAAACAAAGTCCAAAAACTCTTCTTCTGCGCTCGTTCAAAATTCTGCAAGAACTCTAGCGACCACTTCATGTCTTCTCCTGTACTCTCCCTACCGTGCAAAACATTCTTGATTGCTAACAATTCTGCCACATATTTTCAACGTTTCTCCAACCTTCATTTGCTAGACAAACTTACTTTCATCTTTAGAACTAAAACCCAAAATTAGTGTTCAACAATATTTTATTTAGAATCTTTGGCTTAGTGTTTGCTAATCCTGCTATAGCAGCATATCATCAAATGTTTTTCGAGTCTCCACAAGCTTATTCTCTACCAAAGCTAAGTCCACTTTCATACTTGTCCAGAGGCTTCCCTATTCTTCCTTTTGTTCAGTCAAGTTCCACTCTTGATCCTTCATCTTTCCAACTACTTTGTGAGATTCTTCAATGCCTTCTCCATTTCCATAATTATTGCCCTCAACTTCAGTCAATTGGTTATCTTCTCACCGAAACCTTTATAGGCTCATCCCTCTCAATTCTCAATTGCAACTTGATCAAATTCATCTCTAAAGTGACTCGTTCCATACTCCAATGCTTTCATTTTTTTCCATTTGAGCCCTGCTAAATCATTACTTCTCATTTATAACCTATAAGCTAGTTAAACCAGAGACGCCAATCTATAAAGTGCCTGAGATTCAATGAACTCTAGATCCCTAGGTAGTCAATATACTTGTTGATTTGACCAAAAAATGTCTTTGAGGTACCATGATAAGGAAGTTTACACCATGTGGAGGTGGATACTTTTCTATACATCTCATGTAAATAAATTGAACGAAATGGCAGCAGATATACTTTATATTACACGTATCTACAAATACATCTATAACAGCATATGCAGGAATATGAGCCAAATATATGTAAGATTATAGCTTACATTTGCGAATACGGGCAGCGGGGAAGCCGCAGGCGGCGCAACGACTCTTCTGGAGGTGGAAACTGCGGCGACCACAGCGCTGGCAGAGCGTGTGGGTCTTGTTCCTCCTCTTACCAAAGCTTCCTGTTCCTTTGCCTGCTTTCCCCTGTGTTCCGATTTAAAATTCAGCCACTGATATTTTCAGAGATTCTTAACCGAATGTAGGATTAGGGTTTTCGTCGGAGAGAGGGTCTTACCATTTCAGCCTGTCGACGTTGTGCTCTATGCTAGCCACCTGCCCCTTTCTGCGATATGTATTGGGAACTAGAGCTTGAAGATCTAAAACCCTCGTGTTACATAAACATTCGGTGCTCTGGTGAAACCTGAGTTGGGTTTGGGTTCGAAATGGTAAACCTGGGTTACTACTGGCTGGGGCTTTGTTGAGCTTTATCCCAGCCTAACTCAAATTCGGCCCAATTAGAAATGGATATTTCTACAGGTCCTTTACAGTACTATACAACAATTAAAAAATAATTACAACATCAGTACATCAACAAAATAATTACAAAACTAAGACAATAAATTCAAACCATTCAATTTCACATTAATAAGAAACCCTAAAATCAAGGAGAAAATAACTGTCATAATTAATATTTCAAATTCAAATATTTGGGATCTAACAACAAAAACAAATCTATAATTCAAAATTCAAATCAAAAGAAGGAAAACCAAAAAATATAATTTTCTCGTCATCTTCCTCCGCCGCCGCCGCGGCGCCCAGAGTTTTCGTTGCGCCCAGTTATTAAAATGCTTCCCCCAACTTCATCCTGATGACGAGCGAGCCTGTCTTTTCGGTTGTTCAGCCGGTTGATTCCACAAAATATAAAAAGAACTGAGAAGTAGGGAAACTCACCACAAAAGAAAACAATTTTTGCATTGGAGGATGAATTAGAACTTAGAACTGAATTTATTTTTTGACGATTTGGTTACCCACAAAAACTAAAATGGTTACCTTTGTATGAAAGTTTGGCTACCAACTACATCACATTCAAAATAAATTGGTAACATAATAAAACTGAATTGGTTACCTTGGTCTCAAGATTTGGCAACCAACTGCATGAAGGTTTGGCTACCAACTGCATCACATTCAAAATAAATTGGTAACCTAATAAAATTAAATTGGTTACCTTGGTATGAAGGTTTAGCTACTAACTGCATGAAGGTTTGGCTACCAACTGCATCACATTCAAAATAAATTGGTAACCTAATAAAACTGAATTGATTACCTTAGTAAGAAAGTTTGGCTACCAACTGCAATATGAAAAAACTGCATGTGTGGAAGTGGATTGGTTACCTTGGTATGAAAGTTTAGTTACCTTGATAAGAAGGTTTGGTTACCTTGGTATGAAGGTTCGGTTACCTTGGTATGAAAGTTTGGTTACCAACTGCACTATGAAGGTAACCTACTAAAACTGACTTGGTTACCTTGTTATGAAGGTTTGGATACCTTGGTATGAAGGTTTGGTTACCTTAGTATGAATATTTGGTTACCAACTGCATTATGAAAAAACTGCAGGTATGTAGGTGATTGGTTACCTTGGTATGAAGGTTTGGTTACCTTGATATGAAGGTTTGGTTACCAACTGCACTATGAAAAAACTGCAGGTGTAGAGGTGGATTGGTTACCTTGGTATGAAGGTTTGGTTACTAACTGCACTATGAAGGTAACCTAATAAAACCCTACATCCTCACATCCCTCACACACTCCATTGCCATCACCACCGCCACCATCATACACCCTTTCGCAACCTTCTACCACCTTCTCAAGTTGCCCATCTTCATTCATTCGCCGTATTTCCTAAGCCCTGCCAAGGTATTTCTTCCCCACAAACACCCTTGGCAAACCACCACCACTCAAATTCAAATTCTTGGAATCCGTTGGGACTCAAAAAATGATGGTGACCTAATAGTTGTTTCATTCATTCATTCATTGCCAAATGGATAGAGTAATAATCTATAGTATCAAGAATATCTACGAATCCCTGTAGTTTTTCTACTAGTATCTTAACATTAAGAATTTGCCCCACCAATATCCGTAGGATCAATCACACTTCCATAAATCGGTCCTTCACGACCAAAGAATATTCTGTTGGAAGTGGTTGTTGAAAACCATCGGCTGAACATGATGCGGTATCAGAAGAATATTCTGCCATTTCCAACCACAATGGTTTAGAAGAAGCTTTACCATTTTCCTGCACTTTTGGTGTGGGAAGATCCATTGAGGATGGAACTGATTTGGGAAAAAGAGAGAGAAACAGGAACAGAGATCAATGGGTCTGCTGTTTTGAATAAGAAAATAATAATTAACGGGAAGAGATAAGGGAGAGAATCGTGGGCCACGATTAAAGGAATCTTAATTGCATTAATTTTGTAAATAAATATGGAAAAATATATTATTTTTGTAATTATTTTATCTATGTACTGTTGTTGTAATTATTTCTAAAAATGTACTAGAATATGTAATTGTTCCTATTTCTACATGTAAATGTGCTTTTATCACATAAAGGTTCGATCTACCCTATCCTCTTGTGAGAAAAACCATGTGAAAATATCAAAATTACATGTATAAATAGTATTCCCCTATTGTTAATTATCGTTTAAACTATACCAAAAACATATTAGGTTCTTTCATTTTCTATCTTCGCTAATTGAAATCTCGAATTACTTAAGTTTTAAGAGTGGATGTTTTGGTTGGAATGATTTTGGTTAACGTTATATATATATATACGGTCCGGAACTTAAATTCACCCAACTAAAAGCTCACCCAACTCACCCCCTTTAGCGACGGACCGGACGACGGTTTGGTCCGTCGCTATATATACAACCGTCGTCTTAGCTTTTAGCGACGGACAACATATAGCGACGGACAACATATAAACGACGGTTGTATATATAGCGACGGACGAACCGTCGCCCGGTCCGTCGCTAAAGAAGGGTGAGTTTGGGTGAACTTTTAGTTGGGTGAGCCTAATATTCTTATCATATATATATATATATATATATATATATGTTGGGGCCCGAATATTTGAGGACCAAGACCCGGATTGGGCTTGGCCTCGGTTGGGCTATGGTTGGGCCATGGTTGGGCCCGATTGGACCATGTTGAGATATAACTCCTAGTTATATGGAGATTCTACTTATGGGAAGGGGAGTCAGACATTGATTGGACTTCCTCTATCTTGGGAGATTTAATACTATCCTATTATGAAAAGGATACACGGGGGAATCATAATCCAATATGAAGATGGATTCTAGCATGGATGTGAGGTACTATAAATATATGGTTTGACTATTTACAAGGTACACTTACGAAACATTACTATTTTCCAGCAATAGAGTATTTTACCTCCATTGTTAACCTTGTCAGCCTGTACTTACTCTCACACCGGAGCTATCCCCCGGCGGCCCAAGCCGTCAAGCTTTGGTGTTTACTCGTTTTGTACAGGATTGGACGCGCTTTGGTGATTGGAGCACGCGGACTGATCTTAGCGTTAACATTGGCGCTAGAAGGAGGGCATTCAATCACAACCAGCAGATCACCACGTCAGGAAACATAGTGAATAGCAAGATAGCGTCTGGCAGGGGATAGCCGTCGGTAGCAGCGTCCGCCCAGCAGAAGGGGTTGGTGAAAGACAGATTGGGGTCGTAAAGCATCCATACATGACTGGGCCCTCAAATCAATTCTACCGATTCCCAAGTAGGAGGTCATCACGGATCCCAACGGAAGCTATTCCATACAGCCAACAAGGATCGAAGGAGGGTGGGAGACACACCACCTCGAACCCAACTCCAAGAGGATCAGAAAGCAGCTCTAGCCCAGAAAGTAAAGGAGATAGAGGAGACAGAGCAGGCACTGAAAATCCTCCTGATACAGAAGGAAGAGCTCGCCAAACAGATGGTGCATATGGTCGAGCAAGAGGATGAGGCCTCCAGCCACCCTAGCGACAGAGACCGAAGGAGGTCTCCAGACAAACAACCCAGGAGAAGATATGCTGATGATAAGAAGAGAACTGGGAGTAGGCTTCGGAGCCGCTCTCGAGAAAGAAGCAGATCTGGGGGTCGCCGATCCGAGGGGCGTTCGAGAGCACACCGCTCCAACAACCCCCGGCGACATGAAAAAAGGCACAGAAGTCGTTCGCAGGAGGACCGTTCTAGAGACAATGGCCGCAGAGATCAAAGGAGAGTGAGCCCCCACAGGAAAAGGTCTCATCAAGAGGTCGAACCATCAGTGCAGAAGCCGAAGGGCGATCGCCAGGATAGCCCTCGGCGAAACTAGGACAGAGATCACAGAAGCCCCCCCCCCCCCCCGGACCCGCCGGGATGATAAGAGACATCACAGAAGCCCCCCCCCCCCGGACTAGACGAGAGGATGAGAGGGATCGCAAGAACTGGGATCGGAAGGATCAAAGGGAGAGAGTATCTCCAAGGAAAAGTACCAACCCGGCTCTTGCAGGAATCGAGATGCTGACCAAAAAGCTGGAGGATATGCAAAAGCAGCTGATAGAAGCCCAACAAGTCAGTTCGGGAAAGAAGGCTTTGTCGTTCTCAGCAGCAATCCTCCTGGAGAAGATATACCTCTCTAAAAAGCTGCCATATATGGAGAGTTATGATGGGTTGGGCGACCCGTATGAGCATAGCCAGACTTATGACAGGCTGATGGACTACTACGACTACACTGAAGCGGCGAAGTGTAATACATTCATCACAACTTTGAGGAAGGACGCCCGACAATGAATGACAACACTGGCCCCGAACTCGGTCTCATCATGGGAGGATCTATACGACAAGTTCCATGCGTGGTTTGGGAGCAATAAAAGGAGAGGAAGAAAAACCGGATTGTTGTCCCAGGTCAGACAGTACTCCAATGAGCCGCTGGGTCAATATGTGAAGAGGTTCAGAGAGGCCGTGGGGCAGGTGACTGACCTCAACGACTTACAAGCGGTATGACTCTTTCAAAACGAGCTACATCTAGACAGATCGGAGAAACTGGTTAAAAAGCTTATGTTCAACCATCCGAGGAGCCTGGCCGAAGCATTCGAGAAGGCAGAAGGCTTCATAGTAATGGAAGAGGCCATGGAAAGTCTGAAGCGAGGCTATACAGAGAAGCCCAAAGACAAAGAGAAAGAGAAAGACAAGTTCGATGGGGACTCGAAGCGGTATGGGAACGACAGATCGGGCAACAACCAGAAGCGGTACAACGACAACAGGAATTCGGGAGGAAATTGCCCTCCCCCAAAAGATAAAGTCCATAGAGTCTACACCATGCTTAACACCGGCAGACCCACCATCCTAGAGCACTTGAAAAACAGCCTAGCTATTCAGAAGCAAGATGACGAATTCAAGCCCGGCATGGGAAACCCCCGCAGATACTGCAACTACCATGAATGTATGGGGCATTATACCCAAGACTGTTGGGGCCTGAAGGAACTGATTGAGAAGAATGTACAACATGGGGGTCTGATCCAATTCGTGTCTGGGAGGGAGGCCCCGAAGGCACAACAAACAATTATCGCTTCGACCCAGGCAGATCAGCAACCGCAGCAAGACCAGACTCAGGGGGCTCGCTGTAACGACCATGAATTTTAAACTCTTTATTTATTAAATATGTGATTTAATTTTAACGAGTTAGTTTTGTGAGTTTATTTAAACCTTATGTGATGGTGAGAATTTGTAAAATAATTAAAGGAAGTCACTAATGAGTTATTTAACTTAGTGGACTAGCCCTGAGACCTTAATATCAGAGAATTGATAAGATTATTAATAATTAAATATTCAACTTATTTGAATATAGTGACAGGATTTGAACGTGTTTGATTAAATTCAATTATGATTAATTATTTGATAATGTGTTGATTACTAATTATTATGAATAAATAATAATTAATAAGTAAGAGATTAATAAATATAATAATATTATATTTAATTGATTTATACAAGCATGTGATATATAAACCTATAATATATGGTGGATTACCTTATATTATATATAATGCAAGGTGACACATCAATATGATTATACGTTATATATATTGACTATATGGTAAGAGTAATTACATTATGTGAGCGACATAATAGTATGACTTATGTAACATGATATGTGTGGGTAAACATTCATGTATCCCCTATTGACATATAATAAGATCAATAATTAATTAATAATGATTTCATTAAGTTATTATAATTATTATAATAACAGTCATGATAATAATTAATAATAAATGCCTAATTAATTTATATTTGGTGTTAATAGAAAATGTACATGGATTATATGTTGATGTATCTATGTGTACCCCTACTTGTTACTCTGTAATTTGAAAATGCATTGTATACCCTTTAATTCATTATAACCTAAGTTATATAAAATGTGTAAACTAAGTGTTGTGTACCTTAATGATGTAGGAATGCTGAGTTCTTGTCCCATTTTGAGTGTCCATTCCTTCCATATTTCTCATTCACGTGTAAGGCCAAAGGCCTAAGCTACTCCCTCATATCAACTTCCTAGCTAGCCAATGATGCTCATGATGAAGAAGGATGTGGGTGATGGGGGTGGTTAGCAACTATTTCACCTAATGCTTGTTGCCCATCATCTCTTCTCCTTCTCCAATGGTTTGATTTCATGGACAATGGCTTGGCATAGTTATTCATTTCCCTATAAATTGAGTGCTCCCCTTCTCATTTCATTTTTGCTAGACTAATTGCTAAGTATTATAGAAAGAGTGAAGTGAGAGTAATCTGATTTTGGGAAGCAAGCTTAGCTAATTCAAGGTATAATCTCTAAACCCATTTGAAATTCAATTCATAGAATTAGCATGTTTAGTTGGAATTGGTGATATGAAATGATGATTAACATGCTAGGACAGTATATAGAGGTGTTATATGTACAATGTGATAACTAGCAAGCATGTTTCATGTAGTGTATTGGGTTTGGCCTGAAGCTCTGCTTTAGCAGAAGACTCTCTGGACTGGAACGGGAGCCGCGCGACCGCGCGTCTCCCTAGTACAATTTGGGCGCGGCCGCGCCCCTCTACAGAATTTGTTTTCTGTTTCGTTTTCTGTCTATGCTATCTTGATGATACCCTTTGGCCAAGCATGTAAACTAATATTAAACCACACTATAAGCTTCTTAATACTACATATATGCCATGACCATGATAGTATGTGTGATGAAAGGAAAACATATGTTTTAAAAGGGAAACTTATAGTTTCAATTATGAACTTAGACACGTACGTAGCACGTGCATCTTCTGATTCTGAAAGCATGACCGTATAGTCTATATTGACATGAAAGGTACGTTTAAAGTGTCGAACACACTAGCATGAACGATTGCAAGATTTCAACGACTTTAACGATAAATTTAAGCCTTTTGAAAACAAACTTGACCAAGATTAGTATCTTTTAGATTCTGACCATATGAGAACATTTACAAGGTTTAGATATGTGTCTCAATTGCATACTAATTATATGTTGAGATGCTTTACATGTACTATGTTACCTTTGTGGACTTAGTATACTTTTCAAAGGAAACTTAAGATTTGAAAGTTAATAACATCAATTACCATGTGGGTTATATTATGAGCATGCAAGCATGAAGATTAGGAGCTCACTATGCCTATAGACATATTAACATGAACATCATTTGTTTATATATAGATTTCACCTATGCACGCATATTCATGGAAAATAAATTTCTAAAGTACAGCCTATGTGATAGGAATATACATGAGTAGTATAAGCACAAGCATATTTACTAAGTATTGTTAGTCTCGTGAGGTGTAATATGGCGATGTAAATAATCTTTGAAACATGAATATGTATTAGTTAAAGTATGTGAATTACTGGCATGAAAACACGACTTCGAATTGAATATAGAAAAAGCATGCTAGTTTCGAACGAGAAGTTAATAACTTGATAAAGTATGTGTGTTGATTAAATATAAGTAACTTGAAGTATTATGTGTTCAAGCCTATATTGATGCATAGAAATTAGATAATCTAAAGTTATTAAATCTATGACATGATTAGATTGACTTACGTGAATTATGGATAGATTAATATGATAAGCAGATTCTTGTAAGTGTAGACTCGTATTAGTTTACACATGCTAATTGGAATACCGACTTATTAATGTTAGGTTATTTCAGCGAGATTTAATTAACGCTAGAACTTAATTGTAGCTGAGCAATCAAGCAAGTCTCCGAACTTCACTATTTGGTTGTGCAAGTTCTTTAATTCTTATTTGTACAAGTTCCTATCCTTCTCATATTGTATTGAGCAGGTTATTATCGTATTGACAGTTAATTATTTAAAGCTTGAACTTTATTTCCAAGCATGCTAATAGGTGGTTTAATTACTTTACAATTATTCCACATCGATATTATTGTTATTCGCACTTGGTGCACTTGATGTCGTACAGTCTTGGACTTGTACATTATTTAAAGTTCTATAATTCTTGAACTGCGTCAGATAGAGTCTGAACCCTTGTTCAGTCAGACAATTGTATAAATTTTTATAAAAGCTATCCAAACCAATTGATGGTAAGGATTCTTAGACTGAAAGAACACCCCTTGTATATATAGGGGAGTACCCCAGGTATCTAGTATAAAGATACAAATAGCAGAGTTGAATGTTATGCATATACATAGCGTACGCGAGGCTGATCCCCTCAAGTACTTATTCTGTAGCCAGTAACCAAAGGGTCAATCAGCTATTGATTTCGTTGGAGTTTTATAGTTCAAAAGTCTACTTGACTATCAGTTATTCTAAGAGCACTTATTATTCTTGCTTCCGATATTCATATTGTTGAATTCATTATCAGATATATTCCTTTCATCATGATATATCCTTTATTGTTGTATTTCAACTTGCTGAGCAAACTTGTTGCTCATCCTTGCTATATCATGACTTATATTGCAGTTAAGCCCGAGACTTCAGGGAAGGACAAGGGTAAAGGGAAGATGTAGGATTAGTTTGCAAGGAGCAGACTTTATTTTTATGTTTAATTAATTATTGTTATGAAATATGAACCCTAATGACTATTTTAGGGTATGTTTGTATGTTTGTATTTAAGGTTATCGAATCTTGGGACTAGTAACACCTTTTGAATGAACGACGTACGTTTATTATATTCCTCATTTTAGTTATCGTATGTTATTTAGAGGTGGATGTTTAGTATTATTTCGTGACGACCAGACCGGGGTCAGAGGACCCGGATTTGGGGGTGTCACACTCGCCATGTGGTGGACGTCATCGCTGGCGGTATGATGGGAAAGCTCTCCGGTAAAAAGCGACGTGGCTATTTGGACTCGGTGATGTCAGTGGCCGACTAACCCGTGAAGCGAGAAAGACCTTACCCGGATTCGGTCATATCCTTCATGGACGAAGACTTCCCCACAGAACCGATCGAGCCGCATGAAGGAGCACTGGTGATCACAACACAGGTGGGGTCGGTAGATATGAAGAGGATGATGATAGACAACGGGTCTTCAGTGGACATCCTATATGCACATGCCTATCAGAGGATGAACCTTGATGGGAGGAAGATGGAGATCGGACATGTGTCTCCACTATACGGCTTCAGCAACGAGCATGTCAAAGTTACAGGAACCATTGAACTGTGGTGATTTTCGGTATAGCTCCCCAACAGGTGGAAATTATGTGTCGGTTCTACGTGGTGCATGTGGATTCGGCATACAACGCGATCCTAGGGAGGCCTACTCTGACGGCTCTCCGAGCAGTGACCTCCATACCCCACTTCAAGATCAAGTTTCCTACTCAGCATGGGGTCGGAGAGGTGGCAGGGGACCTTGATCTGGCAAGGAGGTGCTACCAAAACTCGCTGATCACTTCGGGAGTAGGGGTCAGCAAGCAGAAACAAACGATAGCGATAGAGATCGAGCCCTTCACAGAGAGCAAGCTATGAGCAATCGGTCCTGCCGGCTGGAGATACAGAGGAAATAGAGCTGGTACCAGGGAAGCCGGACAAAATAGTGAAGATCGGGACAAGGTTGCCAGAACCCTTTCGGACCCACCTGGTGGAGTTGTTGCAGAACTATGCAGATGTCTTCGCATGGATCCCCAGTGACATGCCAGGGGTAGATCTGAAGGTTGACTAACATAGACTGCATGTAGATCCAGCAAAGAAACCGGTTCGGCAGAAAAGGAGGATCTTCGCCCCGGAGAGGCAGAGGATAATTGATGAGGAGATAGCAAAGATGCTGGCAGCAGATTTTATTTTTGAGATAGACTACCCGGAGTGGATGGTGAACTTGGTACTGGTTCAGAAGCAGAATGGGAAGTTGCGAGTGTGCATTGACTACACTGATCTGAACAAAGCGTGCCCGAAGGACTTTTACCCTCTGCCACACATCGATCAACTCATCGATGCAACTTCGGGGTATACACTGCTAAGCTTCATGGACGCTTTCTCGGGATATCATCAGATCTCGATGTGTAAGGAGGATATACCGAAGACTGCATTCATCACGCATCGGTCGATATATGCCTACAAGAAGATGACCTTCGGATTGCTAAACGCGGGAGCCACTTATCAAAGGATGATGAACTACGTCTTCC
This sequence comes from Panax stipuleanatus, assembly GCA_020205555.1. Lineage (NCBI taxonomy): Eukaryota > Viridiplantae > Streptophyta > Magnoliopsida > Apiales > Araliaceae > Panax > Panax stipuleanatus. The sequence continues at coordinate 166,889,815 of CM035115.1, forward strand.
AAAACCAGTTGGGGAGGAATATGGAAGTCTATGTAGATGACATAATCGTAAAAAGCATGACAGTCCGAGGCCATTTAAACGACGTAGAAAATTGCTTTCAGACAGTTCAACATTATAACCTGAGGCTGAACCCTACAAAGTGCACCTTCGGCTTGGGAGCAGGGAATTTTCTGGGGTACATGATTAGCCAGAGAGGGAGTGAGGCAAACCCCGAAAAGATCAAGGCCATCCTTGATATGAAGTCTCCACAGTCGTACAAGGACGTCCAACGTCTGACAGGACGGATAGCAGCTATGAGGAGATTTATGTCTAAATTGGCAGAAAAATGTTTGCCGTTCTTTGATATATTGAAAGGGTCGAAGACTGCGAAAAGCTTTCAGTGGACATCAGAGTGTGAAGATGCCTTTCAAGGGATAAAAAGGTATCTGTCTTCGGCGCCTTTGCTGGTGAAACCCGTTCCTACAAAGCCGTTGTACTTATATTTGGCGGCAAGTTCGTTGGTAGTAGGAGCTGTCTTGGTGCATGAGATTGGGGGTAAGCAACACCCGGTTTATTACATAAACCACTCCCTAAGGGATGCAGAAGCAAGGTATCCAAACCTGGAAAAATTTTCCTATGCCTTAGTGATAGCCAACAGGAAGCTTCGACAATATTTCTAGCGATTGATAGTGGTATATACGAATCAGCTGTTCAAGAAAGTCCTGGGCCGGCCAGAGGTCTCAAGAAGGCTTATAGCATGGACCATGGAGTTGTCCCAATTTATACTGGAATACCACTCTCGGGCAGCCATTAAAGGGAAGGCATTAGCGAACTTTGTGGTGGAGTGTTCATTCACTGAAGCGGATGACAGCATGGAACCAACCGAAGAGACAGAGCGGACAGTTGCAGTTGTTCAGCCGGGACAGAACTCTTGGACGCTATACACAGATGGGTCAACTACAACGGATGTTAGTGGGGCTGGTGTCATTCTAACCAGCCCCAAAGGGTTCAAGGTTCAGCAGGCGATCAGATTTGGGTTTAAGGCCACAAACAACGATGCTGAGTACGAAGCAGTTCTGGCAGGGCTTCAGTTAGCGAAGAGTATTGAGGTGCAGATGTTGGTTATCTTCAGTGACTCACAGCTGGTCGTCAAGCAGATTTCAGGGGAATATGAGGCTCGTGGGACCAGAATGGTAAAGTACTTGACAGAAACAAAGGACCGACTTCAGATGTTCGAGTCCTTTGAATTTCAAGGGGTAGATCGGTCAAACAACACGATAGACGACGCACTGGCGAGATTGGCTACGACTAAGGCAAGCACATTCAGTGGATCGGTCTACCTGGAGGTTTTGAATCAACCGAGTGTTCAGCATGCTGAGGTGATGTGCCTAGAACGGTTAACAAGCTGGATGGCTCCATATCTAGACTATCTAGCCGATAGTATACTGCCTTCAGATCGGCTGCTGGCCAGGAAGATAAAGCACAGAAGTGCGAACTTTGTACTGATAGATGGAGATCTGTATAGAAGGGCTTACTCATCCCCGTTGCTGAAGTGTCTGATGCCATCATAAGCAGAGTATGTCCTTCGGGAAGTTCATGAAGAAATATGCGGTGATCACTTGGTGGCGAAATCTTTGGCATACAAAGTACTTCGGCAGGGATACTACTGGCCTACAATATTCAAGGAAGCAATTGAGTATGTGAAAAAATGCCCGAAGTGCCAGCTAAACAGTCTTATCACCCATCAGTCGCCGGAAGAGTTATACTCGGTATTATCACCTATTCCTTTTGCTGATTGGGGGGTTGATATACTGGGCCCATTACCGAAGGCTAAGGGGCAAGTCAGTTTTGTCATCGTTGCTATTGACTACATGACTAAGTGGGTGGAGGCCAAACCCCTTAAGCTTATTACAGAACAGGAGTGCTTGAAGTTTCTGAAGGAATGTGTTATGTTCTGATTCGGCATACCTATGGCGGTGGTTTCGGATAACTTCGGCAGTTTGTGGGATCAAAGGTCGAAGCATTTTTGGTAGAACTCGGCATTCAGCATAGGAAGACCTCGGTGGCACATCCTCAATCAAATGGGCAAGTTGAGGTTACGAACATGACTATGCTAAATGGGATCAAGAGAAGGCTTGATGAAGCAAAAGGACGATGGCCTGAAGAATTGCTCAGTGCCCTATGGGCTTATCGGACCACACCTCGGTCCACCACCGACGAATCACCATTTCGGTTGGCCTACAGTACAGATGCTCTAGTGTCAGTGGAGATCGGATTCACTTCTCTTCGGGTCAGCCAGTATAAGGAGGTGTTTAATGAAGACGGACTTTGGGCCAATCTAGACTTATTGGAAGAGGTCAGGGAAGCTGCCTTGGTAAGGCTCACTGCTTACCAGCGAAGGGTGGCTAAGTACTACAATAAAGGAGTAAAGCTTAGGAGGTTTGAGGTCGGGGATTTTGTCCTTCGGGAGGTGGAAGCTTCTATGCCTCAGAATCAGGGAAAATTGATGCCGAGATGGGAAGGGCCATATGAGATCATCAAGGTACTGAAGCCTGGCACCTATCGGCTTCTAATAATGGATGGGTTAGACATCCAGAATACTTGGCATGCGGGCAGACTCAAGAAATACTTCTAGTAGGAAGGTATCTTCGGTAGGGCAGAATCCAGTAGAGTAAGATTTCCAGTAGGGCAGAAGTCAGAGTCGGGGGTCTGTAATAGCACCAGGAATTATCAATAAAAAAATATTTTTTTCTCACCAACAGTGTTGTTCTGCGTTTATTCTATGTCTGTCCGATCAGCGGACAAGAATTGTGTCTACCCGACCAGCGGATTAGATTTTACCTGCTCGACCACCGCGTTAGATCTTGCCTGTCCGACCAACAGACTAGATTTTTCGTTGTAAAGTTGGATTCCTTCGTCTCTGCGTAGCGAGGCGAATATTTTGGTTGAACCTGTTCGGCTCTCGGAGAGAACGAGGTTGCCAGTTATAAGGTGGGATTCATTCTCCTCTTCGGAGCGTATGTGAAATATTCCTGGATGAACTTCGGCTCTCGGAGAGAAGGTCACCCAGAGGTTTAATGTTGGATTCCTTCGTCTTTGCGTAGCGAAGTGAATATTCCTGGATGAACCTTCGGCTCTCGGAGAGAAGGTCACCAGAGGATTAAGGTTGGATTTATTTAGCCCTGGGGGCATAAAAGTATTTTTATACTTTAATTGCTTGTGATTATTTCATGGATTGAATGTTATACATGCTTGACATAAATGCAGTTTGAGAAACAAAGTGAAAAGTTAGATATTTTTCATTTATAATTTAATCGATTATAGGAAGGTCAGATTTTTACATAAAGGGATCCTAATATGAAGTAGAAGAATCATCATTGGGGTCCTCATCGGTTTCATATTCAGAGTCAGTATCAAACAAAGCCGGGTTGACGCAGTGTTCGAGCATCTTTGCTTTGCCCTTTCTTTGGCAGGCTTCATATCCCTCAGGGAACATCTTGGCAATTTCTGCATTCAGTTCAGGGGAAGCTCGATACTCCTTGATGTCCTGAAGCCGGATTTCTTTAGTAAGAGTCGGCTCCGTTGCTTTGTGTTCGGAAAATTGCTTCTCCAGAACAGTGCATAACTGATGGGCGTCTTCTTTTTGCTTCTTCAAGACGAAGATCTGAAGTTTGAGGTCGGTGTTGTCCTGCTTTTGCTGATATATCTCAGCTTTATCGGCTTTAGCTTTCTCCAGGAGCATTTGGCATTTTTTGTCCATCTGGTCGACGTACTCCTTCAGGTTGGAGTTCTCATTTCGACGGCTGGAAAGTTCGGTCTGAAGGTTCCTGTTGGCTTGGTCAGACTCGGTACGAGCAGTTTGTTTGGTAAGCAGTGCGGCTCGGAGATTTTCTATCTCTTGTTTAAGCTGAGCCACTTCAGCCTCTCGTTCATCCCATCTCTGGGTTACCCGACTCTATGTAGCATTGGCCTGAAGGGATCATTAAATGTTAAGACAGAAAGGCATTGATAGCATTATCGACTAATAGGGGTTAAGGAAGGTTACCTTGCATTGTTGCATGAGGCCGGTCAGTACAAAGGCGTCGTATGACATGCCTTTGTAATGATGGTCGTCGGCAGGAAGGCAGAAGCTGTTGAGAGCATCAATCGGGTAAGATTGGGCATTATAGGAATAGAAGGACCTTTGGGCGGGCCTTTCTTCTGATGAATTGGGGGGAGGTTTGTTGTGAAGAAGAAGGCTTCTCAGAGTGGGGGTTTTTGGTTGGTGGTTCGGATGATGAATCCTCTGCGTTCTTTCGCTTCGGGTTTTGGTTCGGGTTAAGGTTTGTGTTGACTTCTGCAGAAGGGATGGGGGCCTTGGAGGAGGAGACTCTCAAGTCTTCGGCAGTCAGAGGCTTGACTTTGGCACGTCTTTGCTTGACTCAAAGGATTTGGGCTTGCTCGCTCGCCGGCAGATCAATTATGTTTTTGGGAATGGTTGGGGGTGGATTGGTTTTGCTTTGGTTCCCTTTGGAGTCTCTTCTTTTGTGCCTAACTCTTAAAGAAACTTCTGGGAAGTCGACTTCGGTAGGTTCGGTGATGTGTATGTTGGAGGTTTGGCCTTCGGTAAGAGGATCAACAATGATAGGTGCTTCGGCAGCTTCGGCGGATTGCTTGCCCGAGAGATATTCTTCTAGATCGTGTTGTTCAGTGGTGGTCGGTCTGATAAGGGATACTGCAGAGTTAAGGGAAGGATTAGAGGGTTAGTTGAAGTTAAGTGATATTTGGAAATTGAGGTAATAGAGTCCGGGAACTTACATTGGTGGTTGAAGAGCCAAGCTTGCTTGGTCAGCTAGGCGAAGTTCCATTCTGTTTGGGGCAACTTTGGGATGAGTTTGGTGATCTCCCTGAGTCTTTCGGGAGGGATATCTCCCAGGGAAACGTTGGTTCGCTTGTAAGAGGCCCAGTTCGGCAGTCGAAGTGTTTCCGGCCCTCGGACGAAGAACTAGTCCTTATACCAGAATTTGTTGCAAGAGGGGGCGTTCATTAGGGGTCGTCTTTGTCTTTTCGGTGGGGTAGATGGCTTGTTAGGGATTTTGTCGAAGACCTTGAGGCCTGGTTCGCTGGTCCCCGATAAGCTGAACAGATTGAAAAAAAATCGAGGGAAGGATGCACTTCGGCTTCACTACAGAAGGCTATGAAGGTAATGATGTGGATGTAGGAGTTCGGCACCAGCTGGCTGAAGCCGATGCCAATGAACCCGAGGAGGGTTAGGACGAACGGGTGGAGGGGAAACCTAATTCCTTTCTCCATCAGTGTTAACGGAACGGCAGTCCAGCCGTCGGTGGTGTGGTACATCCGGTCGGTGGCGGTCGGAGCTTTTAGAGAGTGGGTGGCCGGGATCTGGTAGCTCGTACGGATGACGTCCATGTCATCATATACGAGTCCTCCCTGCTGGTTGTCATTGTTCCGATGACTGCTGCCACCAGTACGACCTTGATTGTTGTCCCTTGGTTGAACATAATCATTATCTCGTTCTAATAACTGGGCCCTATTCACTACATCCGAATATAGAGAAAATTTGTGAGAAATGAGGTATTGACGAATCTCGGGTTTCAAACCTCTCAAAAACATCCGCGTCATACGTTCCTCATTCTCCACCAAATGAGGTGCAAACCGGGATAACTCCGCGAACTTAGCCTCGTACTGGGACACGGTCATGTTGTTTTGTTCAAGTCTGATAAACTCTACCTCTTTCATGTGACGAATACTTTCTGGAAAGTACTTGTCATTGAACAGTTTCTGGAACGCCCTCCAAGACATCTTGAGTGCGGCAGGCTGGGTACGCTTCACAGACTCCCACCAGTAATCTGCCTCTCCTCGGAACATAAACGTGGCGAATGAAACCTTCTGTTCCTCCGTGCATCCCAAGACATCAAATATCTTGGTAATTTGCTTAACCCACGTCTCCGCCTTGATCAGATCCGGCTTTCCCTGAAATTCTGGTGGTCCCAACTCTTTGAACTACTTAGCAGTGACAATTCGTGTGTTGTTATTATCTCCACCTGTATTTTGCACACGAGTTTCACTCGTCTGATTTTGCATTAACTGCAAAAAACTTCTAAACATCTCATTGTTTATCGTCTGATCAGCGTTGTTTTCAGGATGAACATTGCCTTCCTGTTGCACGTTCTCCTGGTTGGTTATTAAAGGTGTCTCCACAGTCTCATGCACTCCATTGTTAACATTCTCAGCTGTCATTCTCAAATACTGCCATAAAACAAGGGTTAATTAAACAAATTAACATATCACATATTAACCCTATACTCCGACTGACCAATTAAACATCAGATAAGCTTGGGTAGGACACACTAGCGAAGGATTTACTCGTCTCTCCCCTCCTAGTTCTATTCCCAGATATCCGCCAGAGATCATATCCCTAAGCTCTGATACCAACTGTGACGCCCCCAAAATAGGTTCAATACTCAACCCATTTTGAGTCGCCAAATACACTCAACAAAATTTAAATACAATCTTTCATATCACATAGTCGTGAAAACTACAACCACACAACTGTGTGTGTTAATACAGACATATAAAAAATATTAACATTCAAACTAAGTCCTCATTACATTTATTATCATACTATTTTAAATAAAATAAATAGTGAGGACTTCTACAGCTCTAACTCGGACCATCACTCCATTCCCCGACTAGTACCTGCGATATTCTCATTTTCTGAAGAGAACAATGGAAGAAAAAGGGTGAGCTCAACTAGCCCAGTAAAGAATATTATGAATAAGATAATAAAAAATAAATTATCGTTAGCCTTCAATAAATCAGATAAAATATCATGAACAACAAGTTTTAGATCAATATTCGCAGCGAAAATAACAATTCATTAGAAGAGTTAAGTATAGAATGATGTCTACTATCTTCTTTGATTTAAAAGTCCATCATCAATATTTTATCCCTGTAACATCAATCAATATACATCTCGAATTAAATATTCATCTTTGCACTACGGGCCAAAGATATTCATTTGTATCATCAGTTGGTCATGTTCATCTCAACACCTGTCCATCTTCGCACTACGGGCCAAAGATATTCATCAGATAATCATTCATCTTTGCACTACAGGCCAAAGATATTCATCATGTAATTATTCATCTTTGCACTACAGGCCAAAGATATTCAGTTATATCACCATTTAGAACTGACGATGATGAAAAATAATACGAATAACGGATCCAGTGAGATAAATGACAAATATTAGAGAATTTATCCAGAGTTCAAGAATGAAGATCAAAACCTTAAAGTTTGGAGACTGCACTAGCGTAATAGCAGAATACTCTTATTCTTTCTCTCTTATTCTCTCTATATTTTTTCTCTCTATAGCTTTTGTGAATTGGTGAGAAATAATGAAGAAATGAGCTTCTATTTATAGGCTCGGCAGAGAAAAGGTAAAATAGTTTTTTCGTCATAATTTATGACATTATCGTTTACATCATCGATCTATAACATCATTGCTTACCTCATCGCTCCGATAACATCATTGTTTGCATCATAAGAGTTCAAATTCAATTTGCACTCTTCCACCTCGTTTAACTTTTATACCATAAATTTACTATAATAATGTTACCATTCAAATTATAAAAATCATACTATTATATAATCACATCATACTACTATAATGTAATATTATAATAATATTTTTGAATGAATCATTTTATCGGACAAGATAAAATACCAACTTTCAACAAATGTCACATGTTAAAAATTCCTCCGTTTAAATCCACATTGAATAAATATTTTCTTATCATATATATCAAAAATTAATTATTCACAAATAATATTACAGAACTACAATATTGACAACCAGGTCGTTCCTAGGAAAGAGGGGGTCTTCCGATAAAGATTTCTCCTTACTGGTGCGCAATTAATCAACCCCTTTCCTAGACAGAACTTCCTTAGACATTGCCAATAATGTTATCTAATAATATTATTCAAATAATATGAATTATTGATTTGATAATTTGAAATAATGTGCAATGACAATTATTGAATCAATAATATAAAATAGCAAAGTAGCACTTATTGATATAAAATATCAGCGTAGCAAATATTGAACCAATAAAATATTATGCAATTATTGAATCAATAATATAAAATATTGAACAGTAATTACTATAACAATAATTGAGTAAGTGTCTTCCTACGTAAGAATCAATAATTCGAAATACTGTGCAATACCGTGTGCTACTGTGCAACACCACGTCTTACTGTATTTTAACCACCGGGTATTTCAACAGTACTAACGGTAACAGTTTTGCCGCTATTATGTAAAAAGGTTATTTCTGTCGCTTTTTATATTCGACATTTATTCCGTTGTGGGGTCCACCAATGACTGCGCCGTCGGACGAATATTCTCCGACAAAAAGAATATTTCTCGACCAAACGAATATTTCCCGACACAACGAATATTTTATAACCACTTGCTTACTTTGTAAACTTTGCACATTTCGCCCATAACTTATCACATTTATCAAATCAACACCTTACTATTTCAAAATAATATATAAAGAAAATTAAATTTTATTCATAAAATTTGGGGTCTTACAGTGAGGGGTTTTAGTATTGAGGGGTTGTTTGGGTTGCTCCGGTGTCATGGATATGGGCTGCTGAGAAATGACTGAATGGACCATGTGAGGTGGGCCGATGCCAGATCGTTTGTTCCTTAGGCTGGGCTAGGTCAAAGAGTCTCAGTTCTTGGGCTTATTCACAGATGGATTGGACATTTTGTATGGTTGGGCTATAGTTTGTATACTCTTGCATCAAATGTTCCATTTAATGAAAGACTGGGGGGCAATATTGGGGCTCGAATATTTGAGGACCAAGACCGGGATTGGGCTTTACCTCGGTTGGGCTATGGTTGGGTCCGATTGGACCATATTGGGATATAACCTCCTAGTTATATGGAGATTCTACTTATGGAAAGAGGAGTCAGACATTGATTGGACTTCCTATATAGATTTAATACTATCTTATTATGAAAAGGATACATGGGAGAACCCTAATCCAATATGAAGATGGATTCTAACATGGATGTGAGGTATTACAAATATATGGCTTGACTATTCACAAGGTACACTTACGCAACATTACTATATTCCAGCAATAGAGTATTTTACCTCAATTGTTAACCTTGTCAGCATGTACTTACTCTCACACCGGAGCTATCCCCCGACGGTCCAAGCCGTCAAGCTTAGGTGTTTTTCCATTTTGTGCAGAATTAGACGCGCTTTGGTGATTGGAGCGCGTGGACGGATCTTGGCGTTAACAATATATATATATATATATATATATATATTTTGTGTCGTCTAAATAATCAAAATTATAACGTATTTATATAAGGGTCCGCGTGAGTTCATTAGTATCAAAATAAATGGTAGGTAGTCTTGTTTTAGAATCTATATATTTTTTGTTTAATTTTATATACACAAAATATAAAACTGATACCTATTTTGTTGTCTTTGGTTTAAGATTGTCTAGTCCATTTTTTTGTAGATATTATTGAGCTCAAACCTAATGAGTTTCATGCCCTGATGTTAGGTTGGGTTTAGTTGGAATAGCATAATTATATTTAAGTTAATTTTTATTTCATAATTTAACAAAACAACTTAAGTTGCATACCTAAACTCGCATTGTTCTTAATTTTCATAATTTTTTTTTATAAAATTTGGGAAAGGTTTCTCTTCCTTTTTTGAGAGACCATCCTCTCTATATCTTTTCTTTTTTTTTTTTCCTTTTTTTTTTTCACGTTTGATGTGATTTCTTCTTCCCTATATGAGAGTATAGTTTGTGGGATTTTTTTGTTATGTGAGACTTGGTCTCTTTTAATCACAAAACTTTCACGCAGTCTCTTGATCTCAACAAAGTTTTCTCCTAAATTCAGCACTATGTATACAAGTTTTTTTATATATTTTTTCCTATAAATTTAGTAAGATTTTTATTTTGTCCTCTAAACTAAAATTTCAACTTTTAAAATTAGTTACGCAAAAAATATAAATGACACTCGCAACGTGTATGTGCCAACCCTAATAGGGGATAAAATAGGACAAAAAAGTGATGCCAGAAGTCAAAAATGATATAAGTGGCCATGAACCGTTATTTAATATAGACCGCTCATGACCTCTAGGGTGAACAAAAAACAGATAAAACGAATTACTGAAGTTTTTTAAATCAAATTATTTCGGTTATTCAGTTATTTTGTTTAATTCGATTATAACAGTTTAATTATTCGGGTTCGATTTCAGTTTTAAAAATTATACTATTCAAATACTCGAATTAAATATTTTTTAAAGGGATAACCTATTCGTTAGTCCTCAGATTATAGATATTTTTCATGTGTAGTCCCCAAACTAATTTTTTCACGTATTTCGTTCTCAGACTTTATTATTTTTGTAATCCTTGTCCAAGCTTGTAAAACTAGAACAATTGAAGGATAGACTAAATATGAAAAAAAAAAACGTGAACACCCACCATAATTTGGGGACTATATATGACAAAGATACTATATTTTGGAGACTAATATGAGAGAAACATTTAGTTTAAGGATGAAATATGCGAGGAAAAAAATTAGGGGACTAAACGTGAAGATGTTATCATTTTCTTAAAAAAAATTAAACTTTGTCCTATGATTAGGTACTTTGTATTGCTAATTTAGAATTATTAAACTAGTTTATGAGAGTTATTATGATTGTAAATTGTGGTTAAATATTGTTTGAAAACTCTAGTGTGAAATTTGAATTGATTTTTTTTATTTGGTAAAGATAAGTTAATATTTCGGTTATAAACCGAATAGTATAATTCGATTATTCGATTTTTAATTATTTGATTAGTACTAATTTCGGATGTATATTCGGATTGTGAAAATGTATGAAATTTGATACTCAATTACAACCGAATAAATAATTTAATTTGATTATAACCAAATACTCACCCCTAATAATTGCGGATATATAATATTAAATGATAGAAAATATTGTAGAAGCTATATGTTTTTATTAATTAAAAGCGTCATATTGGGAACAAGCATTACTTCCCAGTTGCCCAAATATTACGTCGTCGTTTACATCGTTGCACAATATAAACTGCGGACGCATTCTGTGCCCTATTTTCCCGATTACAAACTTCTTCATATCTGTCTACAAATCTTTTCGTCTATACATCACTTCCCCGTTACAAACCCCCAAAGCTGAAAACATTTTCAGAAGCGAGACTGAGGAAATTTGTTGAATCTTCGTCTTTCCGGTATGTTCTGTTCGCCTGTAATTACTGTTGTTTAAGCTTTAACATGGTTGGATTAGGGTTTAATATCAGAAAACATCAGTTTGAGTTACATTGGCTGCACAGTTTGACGGATTACATTTATATAATTTGATTATTTGGTCAGCATGCTTTTGCAGATGTTAGATTTTCAATTAGAGTAGCTGGTAGTGTATGTCTATTATCATAGGCTATAGATGAATACTGAAGAACTTAGAGCCACAATATCTGTTGTTGTTCTATTTTTCGGCTGCCTTTGATCACAGCAAGGTCATGAACATAAAGGGACAGTGTAGCCTCACTATTTAACGATTCATGAGTTAACTAATTAATAATTTAGGTAAATGATTCATGCAAATTAGTAATTGTGGACAACTGAATTCTAGTTCAAGCTGTCTACCGTTAAATGCATCTCGGTTTTTAAGCACATTAGGAACTGTTCTCTAAATAAGCTTGTTTGAGCAATTAATCTCGTCACTTAGACAATTAGTGATTAAAAATGGATTCTGGCAGAAATTCCTGTTTTTAGTTGTTTAGACATATTTACTCCTTTTTAGGGCTGCAAATAATTGAGCTGTTTGTGTAGCTGCATGTTAGGTGAGAGGATTGCGTACAACCCAGTTGTTGGCTTAGTTAAAGCTTGAGCTTGAACTTTTTCTTTATGTAAGATGAGCTTTAGGGATTGGGAAAGTATGGCTCTAGCTTTGGTATCACTAACTTTAGATTTGTCAAGCTTGTGAACTTCGGTCTGATTTATAAGTTTGCTTTCCATTTTGGTTTTCTTATTTTCTTGAATCTTTACAATGCTATCATGTTTTAGCTTGCTTTTGCTATCATCCAGTTTTTGTAATGCAGTATATGCTATTTTGCAGTTTCTTCATCAAGGGCACATAATTTGTTAATTAATATGGGAGATAGTGAGACAGTGGTTGCTCAGACATCAACAGTCATGGCGTATACATCTGAGGGCTATGCTTCTATTGATCATGCTAATGCTGCTCCTGATACTGTCACATCTGCTACTGGTGCTAGTGGGGATGTGACTGCTGATGTTCCTACAGATGTTGGAGAAATCGCCGCTTCTACAGATAATATGGATGCAGATAATACTGTGGTGCATGGTCAGAGCATAGGCGATGAATTTGCAGATAATAAAGATCAAAATTCTGCAAAAGACGCGGTTCCAAATAATATGAACCATGATACTAGTCAGAATCTTACCAACTCTGCTAATGTATCTATGGATGCTTCACAAGTTACTGCATATGATTCTTCTCTAAATGGAAATGAGGCTAGCGAAGCGAAAAATGTTGTATCAGCTGGTATTAGTGAGAATGGGAATACTTCAGATGTTCATGAATCCATTTCTGAGCATCAGCTGGTTGATGTTTCTGGTAACCCCCTATTATATCTACTGAATATCTTTATTTTAGAATGTTATTATCTGACCTAGTCTCTTTCCATGCCATGAGCAGCACTTTTAAACAGTTCTATATCAATTGTTGTTAGTTGTTGTGTAATATAATTTATACTGAAGAAGTGAGAAGTGAATTGTTAAGTTATGCCTGCACAGGTTTCTATTAGGCATTATATGCTTCTGTTTTAGAGTTTGTGAAGTGAATGCAGTAATCAGGTAGGCATAAGATTTTACACAAAAGGGTAAGTCAATTAGCCAATGTATTTGCTGTGGGAAATGGACTGGATGTAGAGCTACCATTCCATCAATCTGCACGATATGGCTGCTCTGCACTAGAGTCCGATCTTTCATGAATGCACTAAACTATGATGTCAGCGCCTGTTTTTTGGGGGTGGGTGCATGAGTTGGATAGGATGTCAAGAAGTAATCACTCTGCTATCGTGGATCACCTTTTATATATTTTTTATTTGTTTTAGTTTTTGGTTGTTTTAGCTTGCTGCTTTTGTCAAAATTTTGAATAAGATAAGTTGTTTGCTTCTATGCGTACATGAACTAGTTACGTGTAACCTATTGATTTTGTTAGTGCAAGCCACTCAATTTCTCCCCCTTTCTATATAGGTTCGTTCTTATACAGACTGTGGTATAAGCTTACTTTTTTTTTTGCACGTCTTGGCATTGACTTTGGTTTGTGCTAGTTTATCCTATCTGCTTCTAATAATTCGTCTTTTTTTACATTTTCCTTTTTTATTTTTGTGTGCTTCATTTTGATTGCTGATATGGATCCTGGTAAAATAAATAAATATGGATTTGTTTATTGACTCTCTTGGAACATCTTCAATGGCAGCAATATCTGCTGAAGAAGAACGACTGTGGAGTATAGTGAGAGCTAATTCTCTGGATTTCGATGCATGGACTGCCCTGATAGAAGAGACAGAGAAAGCAGCAGAGGTATGTTAAATTGGAAGTTTCATTTTGGGGTTACTGCTTCTATTTTGGTTGTTGATTGCCAAGATGTTCTCATCTTGGCTGTTTGTGGTGGCTTATATAATTCTGATATTTATTTCTTGTCCGAGGTTTATATTACAAGATGCAATCATGCAAAGTATTAATCCATATACTTGTAAATTGTGGGTTTGTATACAACTTAACTATCCTCAATCGTGCTAGTATTCGAGCTTCATGATTGTTGGTCCATGTTGACAAGAAGTAAATTTTGGCTTACATTTCTATGTGGTATATCATTATATAGGTATATCTATTACCCTGTAGATAATTTAACTGAAAACTTGGTGTACTTATAATTGTATGCATGCGTTGTTTGTTAGGGAAGAGTGGATGAGGAATGGTAGAAAAGGGCCAGATGGAGAGGGGTCCGTTGATTTGATGAAATGATCTGGAAATTAGGGAAGGATTTGGCAGCAAGATTGAATCTGACTGATTTGTGACAAGATAATTCTTATGATTAGTATGTTGCAAAAATTGTGACTGTACTGCTTGAAGGAAGAATAGCTAGCTAATCCAATCTATTCCAATCTCAATTTCGCAAACCTCTGGTGGAAAGCCAAGATGTGTGAATGATAATAGAGCCTCAAGATTAACCCAACTGCCCAACATTTATAAATTGTACTTTCAAATTTTTTGTTCAATTGAGTGCATATGTGACATGATTAAATAATACCTAAATTAGAATTGTGAACTCATGGTTTCAGTCATATGGTACTTTACTTCATTGGAACCCATATCAGTCTTCTCCTGAGGACACCATGTGTTTGCTCTAGAATTTGTTTATAATGTGCATATAACACTTTTTTCAAAGGCTTTACCACCAATATTATAATTATAGGCGATGAAATTGATTTGTTGAAGGCAAGTCAATATAGCAATTGGCCTATCCAAGTAAAGGTAATTCATTATAGCTGCAATGATGATCAAAGAATGAAAGGAAAACCTATTATATTGAATAAAACTCTCATGGTGACTTCAGTTTTTCATTTAGGTTAAATGGGGATAAGAACAAACTTCAGTAGATGCAAGTTAGGTCAGTTTAATCAGGGAAATTATAGTCATAATTAATTAAATGTCAGATACAATTACTGGAGTTCCAATAAATTTTGTCTTTAGAGAATAAATCCTTGCAATTTAAATAATCCAACTTGCCACATTATCAATCTATTACATGAAAGAAGAAAAGACTATTCAAACCCAAAATATTGAGTTCACTATAGTGTTAACAGTAATTTGGCTACAGCATTGCTGCAATATATGACCAAGACCTTGCCACAGTAGTCCTTCAATAAATTGCAAAACTGCTCCCGCATCACATGTCTGCTTACCAGGGAGCAGATGATAATTGCATGACACTGTATCACATATATAAATGGATTAAACAATACAAAACTGTTTTAAAGGTTTTGACCAAGTGTACACCTTAAGGTTCTGATCTTCTGGAAATTTTCTATGATACGAACTTTCTTGCATGTATGGTTTCCATTTTGTATTTCATTAGGAAGTGGCATCTAAATTGTTTTCTACAAATTCTGCAGTTCTATATTTGTTGCGGAACATGTTATTTTTGTATGCATTGGCGTTTCATATCTAATTGAAGTAGCTTGCAGTTTGTGTGGTGATTATAACATGCAAGTGTTGTTTCTTTCTTCTGGAACTTACATATCAATTTTCCTTCTAATCCTTAGGGACTCATTTTGAAGATTCGTAAAGTTTATGATGCCTTCTTAGCAGAGTTCCCTTTGTGTTATGGTTATTGGAAGAAGTATGCAGATCATGAGGAACGTCTGGGCTCTATTGACAAAGTTGTTGAGGTTTATGAACGAGCTATTCAAGGAGTAACCTATTCCGTTGACATGTGGTTGCACTATTGTGTATTTGCGATAAATACTTATGGTGATCCAGACACCATTAGAAGGTAATTGCCAATTATTGATTGGATTCTGCATTAATAGACCATCATTTTTTGATTGGGTCGTCGTGATGTGGACTTGTAATTTCCGTTGCTTTCTAACCTCATTTCAGTATGTCTGCAACAGCGACTCCTAACATGTATGGCGTAAAGGTTTGTGGGAATGCACTTCGGAAATACAGTTTTCCTGATGTGCAAACCCTTGATTTAAGGCTACTGTAATTGGTAGCTACTTGGATTTCTTTAGGGTTAAATTTCTATTTTATGGCCGGATCACACCCTTCGTTTTTCACTTATCTCCTTAGGTCTGTGTCATAGTCCTTGTAGTTCTCCATGAATTTTCGCTGTATTTAACCATGACCCATTGAGGTGCATCAATGTACAAATTGCTGCTGAGAAGATCTCGTCCAGTAAAGGGCTAAGATGGCCTCTATCATCTGCTCCCTGTATGATTTGTTTCCAGGAAGGTAAATGCAGCGTATTTGTGCATAAATTTGGAAGTGTCCTTGGCTCTTTGAGTGACAATTGCTTCTCCTTCAACATTAGGGCAGCTGTCTTGAACATTTTGACGTGCCCACAAGGGCTAAATTTATGTCTCTATGTATTTTATAATCAAAATATGTTTTTATGGATTTCAGGCTATTTGAACGTGGTTTAGCTTATGTTGGAACAGACTACCTATCTTTTACACTATGGGATAAATACATTGAATATGAATACTCACAGCAGGAGTGGTCCTGTCTTGCCATGATCTACACACGATTATTGGAGAATCCTAATCAGCAAATAGATCGATATTTCAACAGGTTATTACCCTTCATCTAATGATTATTTTTTTTCATTGTTTAATCTTGAGCTTCTTGGTGTTCCTGCTTTCAAATATACTACTTTAAGATGCAGGTCTCTTGTGTTAACGTAACTAATAACTATATGTTTTTATTGTTGATGATTATTTAAGGTTTATGATATCAGAATTCTTTTTGATATTTATGTTTCAAGTATGCCATTCATATGGAATACTGATTATACCCCAGGAGAACTTTTGTCTTTATGAATTTGCTATTGAAGTTGTCACTTGGGCTTAGTCTGCACTGCCCTTCTGTATTAGAGTGCTCTACTTTTCTTTTAGTTAAAGGTTTCTTTTGTTGCGTGAGTGGGAGTTTTTTGTTAAGAAAATTTCTTGATGGAGAGATGTGAGGAATACTTCAATCTCTTGAGATGTACTGATTCAGTTTATGACTGTTCCTTTACATCAAGTTTGTCTCTTTTCGGTTAAGTTGAAATTTATTGTCTCTTTTATAGTTTTTTCTTCATCTTTTGGGAATTATCTTTTGGATGGTAAGCCCGCACAGATGGGATCCCTGTGGGATCAGCCCTTCACTGGAACCTGGAAGGCTGCAAATTTTCTATTTGCCCAACCCACTATTACCTCTTTTGCAGCCCAACCTTTACCGCCACCTTAACTTGTCAAATTTATTTTATATGAATGGCTGCTCTTTGGAGCTTCAAGAAAGAACTGGGGTTGGAGTAAGACTTCCCTGAATTTTCTTACGATCATTGGTGTTTTGAATTGTAGAATGAGTCTTAATGCCTTATCCCGTTCTTAATTTTTTAAAGGCTAAAAACTATAAATCTTTACTCCAAAACATTACTTGATCGTTTTCTTGTACCATACCTTTATGGTTTGGTTAAAGTGACTGACTACTAAAATAGTATGAGTGACACACAACTAAAATATATTATTATTTTGGCGTGCCAGTTTTGTGTACACATTAAACAGTTGGTTGATCTGTCGGAACTGCAAAAATTTTATATATATATATTTACATTATCCTGCCGCAGCTGGTATTTTTTGTTGCTCTCAGATATTTCCTTTAAGTAAAATATTCTGCCGCCAATTATGTACAGCTTTAGGGAGCTAGTTGCACATCGGCCTCTAACGGAGTTGAGGACTGCTGAGGAAGTTGCTGCTGCTGCAGCCGATGCTGCCGGACAAGAATTTGAGGGGGAGGTTAACCCTAATACTGTGGAACAATCTCCTAAACCTGTAAGTGCAGGCTTAACAGGAGCTGAGGAATTGGAGAAGTATATCGCAATTAGAGAAGAAATGTATAAGAAAGCTAAAGAGTTCCATTCTAAGATCATTGGTTTTGAAACAGCTATACGGAGGCCATACTTTCATGTTCGTCCCCTGAATGGTGGAGAACTTGAAAATTGGCATAACTATCTTGATTTTATTGAAGCAGAAGATGACTTGAACAAGGTATTCTATAAATTTTTTGTTCTGGAAGAATGCACATTCAAATTTCTCTGGGTTTATAGTTTTAGTTGCCCTTGTTATGCACTGACTTACAGTTAGTAATATCTGCTCACCATATGTTTTATTGGCTAAACCGTTGGATGAAGAACCTTTTAAAACGGGATATTGAACTTGGACTAAAGCATGGGCCTTCCATTTGGTTTCTATAAGGCTAAGTACTTCAAACCTTCATTTGTGAATCAGACATTCTGGGTTCATCATGTTGTATGATAAAATATATATTTAAAATCCCAATGTTATGCATGCAGGTGTGTTATCTTCCTAACCATCTGTCTGTCAGGCTAGGAGGGTCCCTCGATTCGTATTTGAGGGGCCTCCCTTTTCCGCCATCGGAGTATTTCTTATGCATTTCTCCTTGGATCTTTCTCTGCTTCATATTATTTCTTAGTGTACATGCACATTTTGTTAAGAAATTTGAACTTCTATCTTCTTTGGAATCAGGTTGTCAAGCTATATGAAAGATGCTTAATTGCTTGCGCCAATTATCCCGAGTATTGGATTCGGTATGTTTTGTGCATGGAAGCTAGTGGCAGTATGGATCTTACTGAGAATGCACTTGCTCGTGCTACTCAGGTCTTTGTCAAGGTATTGAAAATGCCTCGGTTATATTGTGATTTTAACTCTATGTTAATGATCTTTTCTATGTTAATTAACTGGGCAATGTCATGATGAACAAAGTACAATTTTAACTCGAAGCACCAACTAAATGTGTCTATGTTCAGTGGTGGTGTTGAAATTTTTCAAAGTTAACCTCTGAACAAAGTCTTGTCTGAATTGTTACCAATGTGTGCAGAGACAACCAGAGATTCATCTTTTTGCTGCTCGTTTTAGTGAGCACTCTGGGGATATTCCAAGGGCTCGAGCAGCCTATCAACTTGTGCACGCTGAAATTTCACCAGGACTCTTAGAAGCAATTATTAAGCATGCAAACATGGAACATCGGCTGGTAACATTGATTGATCAAGCTCTTCAACATCATATTACGGTTTTGAATATCCCATGTTTGATGATGGTTTCTTTTTGATTGGGCAGGGAAATGTTGAAGATGCCTGGTCCTTATATGAACATGCCATTGCGATTGAAAAAGGGAAAGAACATTCGCAGACCTTACCACTGCTGTTTGCTCAATACTCTCGATTTGTGTACTTGGTAAATCTCGTTCATAAATCTTTCATTCACAAAAGGCCTTCTGACCTGCTTGGTCAAAAGGGCCAACACTTGTATTCACATTCTCAGAAGGATGCAGTTGGAACTTTAAAACGACAGTCTCCCACAACTTATAATCCTGAAAGTTTCTTAAAAAACCAAATTGATATGAATTTCAGAGCAAAAATTTTCCACCTTATATGTGCCTTAAACAAGGCGTTATATTATTATTTAGATGGGGTTTACTCCATGGATAAAATTATGATCAATGTAGGTATCAGAATACATTTGGAAAGCTCTCTCCCTGTCAGTTATTAGTTGCTTGTGTATATTGAGTTTATCGTTGAGAATTTGAAAGCCTGTGTATATTGAGTTTATATTTGAGAATTTGAAATTATTTGTACAACTCTTGATTCCAGCCTAGAATATATCACATGGTTGAATTGTTTAGTTGTGATTTTCATTCATTTGCAGTTTCATGCATATTTAATTCTACCCACAGATTTTTATTAATCTTAATCTATTGTTTAATTTAGTTTCCCTTTATTCTTCAAGTTAGATGCCTCTTGTGCATTTCCAGAGTTATTATCTTATTGTTGGTTGTATCAGTCCTTGGCTTATACATGATTTTGTTTGCAGGTTTCTGGAAATGTAGAAAAAGCTAGGGAAATTATTGACAAAGCACTTGAGAATTGTCAACTGTCGAAACCGCTTCTGGAGGTTACGCCTCTCTCTCTATATATACACACACACACACACACACATACACATATATATAGGGGAGTGATCCATAGCCACAATTGTAAGGATAGTCCAAGCCTTGCAACAGATCCTTATCGTTCAAATTGTGATCAAATGGCTAGGGTGATCACCGTCTGCAGTTTAGATTGGGGGGATGGTAACAAACTAAAATGCAGACGATAAGTGAAATTTGGCTTCCATCCGCAATTTACTTATGTGGACATTAAGCAAATTTGGCTTTCGTCTGCACTTTAGCTTTGTGAGTATAATTGCCGTCTGCATAATGATTACTTTTGAGAAAATATTTTTGACAAATCTCATGGTGGGCCCCCGACCGTAGTTGTGCGGGCAAATTAAAATATTTGGCCATTTGATCAATTTTAAACGGTGAAAGATTTGTTGTGAGACTGCTATTTTTACAACTGTGGCTATAGATCTTTCTCCATATATATATATATATATATATATTTATATATCTTGATCTACTTTCTTTTATGTAGCTGGCAATGTTTTTTTCATTACATTATCCTTTTGCTTTATGTTATTGCAGGTAATTATCCATTTAGAATCAATTCAGTCGCTGCCAAAACGAATTGATTATCTAGATTCATTGGTTAATAAGTTCATAGTTCCTAGTCCTGATAATCCTGGCGCTACAAGTATCATCATCGAAAGAGAGGAGCTATCCAGCATTTTCCTTGAGGTGATGGCAATGTGATTTTTTGCTTGATAGTACTTGTGAATGCTACATGTCTGAAAATTTGAGTGGAAGTGTCTTTCTGTTGCAGTCTGCTTAAGGTCCAGCAGTCTCTGGCTTGTCGTTAATGCTCTAGGCATGGGCAACTAGCTTTTTGCCAAAAACGTCACATTTTAATTTTTTTTGGATTTTTATAAATACTCCCCCCGTTCAAAAATATAGGATCATGTTTGATGTTTGAAAGTTATTTTTGAAAACAATAAATCTCGTAATTAGTAGTATTATTCAGTGTTCTAAAAGTCGCTAGTCGGTCCCAGGTCGGTTGGCTACCGACTAGCGACTAGGGGATTAATCGGCTAATCGGATTTTCAATTTTTTTTAATATATATTCTCCTTCCTCCTCCTTAAGTTTTAAATAAGTAGAATAACATAGGTAACACAAATCATCAAATAAAAATATGGAAACTAAGTAAAACCAAATAGTTCGACGCTCTAAGTTCAAAACCAATTAACCAACTGAAACTAAGTAGTACAAAATCAATAGTCAATCACTCCTCCTCCTCTTCTCCATATCCCTCCAAGACTTGCTATCCATCGGACTCAAACTCATAATTCTCATCTTCCTCTTCGTTGTCATTATCTTCCGACTTGACCGACTAGTCGCCGACTAGAGCCCGACTTGACTGACTAGAGCCCGACTAAGTCGGCAAGCGACTAACTTAAAGGAATAGGTCCTTGTCGACTCGGTGAGTCTCCGACCCCGACCTAGTCGCCGACTACCGACTTTTCGAACACTGGTATTATTTAGATATTTAACAATTTTATAATTGTATTGTCTAAAACTAAACTAATTCATATCAATTATAAATTAAAAAATATTGACTTCAAAAAGTCAATATTGATCCTATATTTGGAATAGGGGGTATATGTTTTGCTCTTTATTCCCTGTCTCAAAATTAGAGTTTATGATGATTTCTGTTGTGAGGTGACTGAATTCTGGCAATCTGAATGCATTAGAATTTTCACCTTGTGTTCCCTAAGCATATATTAATGTAAATTCATACTTCAGTGTTTTTGAATTGTTGTGCTGACGGCTGGCTTTGCAGTTTTTGGATCTCTTTGGGGACGCACAATCTATTAAGAAAGCTGATGATAGGCATGCAAAGCTCTTTTTACACCACAAGAGCACATCAGAATCCAAGAAGCGTCGTGCCGAGGACTTTTTAGTTTCAGATAAAACAAAGCTAGCAAAATCTAGTGTGCTTTCATCATCTCCATCGGTGATGGGTGCCTACCAAAGTACACAAAACCAATGGGCAGCAGGTTATGGTGTGCAACCTCAAGCTTGGCCACAGGGTTCACAAGCCCAAGGACAAAATTGGAACCCTGCCTATACCCAACAGGTATTATACTTCCATTATCAGCATGTGAAAACTATTTCCTTATCAGCATGTGAAAGCTATTTCCTTAAGTAGAATATTGAATAAACATAGTACATTAGTACTCGATTTATGAAAAACAGAGCAAGACAGTTCAATTTACCAAGCTGGAAACACCATGAGAAGCCATAGCGTGATTTACATCCCTGGGACAAATGACTTCTTACTTTTCCCTCTCAAGTATGTATCGAGCAAGTGTACGTGATATTAGGCGGACTAGGTTTTGAATACAACTATAGAGTTCTACACAAAATTAAATGGGTCCCATGGGCATCCCGCTTAAACCCATTAATTATGTGGGTGGGTGTGGGTTGCACCATTTATTATTTTTATTCAACAAACATCAACCCAAACCCATTTAGTATGGGCGGACATGGGCTGTCCATTGGGTCACCACCCATCTTGCCAGGTCTAACATTCAGTTTTCAAATTGTTGATAGTGTTTTTTTATTGTTTGGTAGAAGGGGGTTTATTGTTCGATGTGTTTTCATATTAATTGCAGCTTCTTCAGTTATATCCTTTGTCGGTTACTGGATTTTGATTATGTTTATGGTGTTCAATTGGCCTAATTACTAGGGCTGGTTTAGTTGAGTGATTTACTTTATAAACAGAGACATAGTGATGGGAATAGCTAGTTGCTGGTCTGGGTTGGAGGATAAGGTGCATACATGACCCCTTGTAAATCAAATACTTGCAGACTTGACTTTGTTACTTTGTGTCACGTATTGAATCAAAAAAGAGCCCATGCTACCTTGCTATTTTGTAATTAACTATTGTCATGACCAGACAATGTAAATGAATATAAGTTTGCTTATTAGAAGTTTTTGAGTGCTGTATTAAATTATGTTTGCAGTAGGCCAATTACTAAACCTTACTGAATCCTAGATCATGTTTTTTTAATCTTGATTTGTTAGCACGAAATGATTTTTATTGTTTGATGAATCTTTAGGCTGCATATGGCACATATGGGAGTACCTATACAAATCCACAAATACCAACATCGGTGCCCCAAACTGCTGCATATGCTGCTTATCCTACTACGTATCCAGTTCAGGTAACTGTTTTTTTTTTGTTGCTAAATTAACTGATTTTTTTTTTGCAAATATATATATTTATATGTATCTTGAGACCAGAAACCAATTAAATATTGAAAATAAATTGCAACTTTTTTTTTTGACTAGGCTTACTAGTGTAAAAAGATTCAAATTCCTACTTTCTGAATTTGCTGTGATGGGTTAATCATATTAATCATAATAGTTCTTATGTTCTTCTAATTTCAGCAGGCCTACCCCCAGCATAATTATGCACAAACAGGCACTCCAGCGCCTTTGACTCCAGCGCAGCAACCTGCCGCTGTTGCCCCTCAGGCTTACTATGGCAGTTATTATTAAAATTTGCAAGATCTTTGTGAACAAGTTCTGCAGCCTGTAGTTCAAATTCAATCTTTGTTATTAAGGAGTGACCTATACCATGGTTTTTTTTCCGGGGGCGTGGTGTGGTGCAGTTTAGAGCAGTTGGGATAGTAGGTAAAACGAGCCTGGGAAATTGTGCGACTGTCGGATTTATACTTTCAGCTTTATAAGTTGTGTCACTATGTAGGCATTTTGGGGATGTGCAGCTTGTTGGTGTATGGAGAGCTCACTCTCGAACTTCAACTAGATATTATAACATATGTTCTTTTTGTGGCATTATCTACACCAAGGTGCCTTGGCAACTAACTAACTAACGAGTATGTTATCTGCTTTCAATGTAATCATCAGTTAGATGTCTAAGTAGATGTATCCCCGGAGCTAGCATAAATATAATTTTTTTGTTAAAATACTAATAGTTCATCCTCACGTTGCTTTAGTTATGCTGAAAATGATTTCGTGGACTTCATTTTCCCTTCACTTTTCTTTTTTGTTTTTAGTTGACGACATATTAGGTGTGCATCTATCTAATTTTGGCAAACTTAAATGCTGGCACGTTAAACAGAGGCAACAAGGAGTTGAAGACCAAAGAAAAGTAGAAAGCAAAAAGCTCATAACAATAAAATACCAAAACAAATCAATTACTATTATTATGTGTAGGGCGTTGTGATTATTATAACTTAAAAGGTGATAATCCTATAATTTCTTATGAACATAGTATAGTACAAACAAACTTATTATATGTACATTGCATCTTCCCCCTTATTTAGTGTGTAGAGTTTATAAAGTATCACACGAGTTTCACCGTCACATAATAAAATGGAAATTAATTAGCAGAAAAAATAAATACTTAACAAAAACCTAAAAACTACTTCTCCAAAAAAGAAGTTAGATGAAGACTTGAGAGTACAATCTAAGCCAGATTATTTGAATTTACCGCTCCACTTTATTACTATGTACAATATAGTAGAAAAATATAATTTTTATATGTATTAAAACTAATAAAAATAAAATAAAATTTATCTTTAGTAATCTCACATGATTATATACAATGATAATATTTTTATTTTATTTTACTAATAAACTTTATTAAATAACATATTTACCATTTATTTTATATATTCTTTTTGAGATAAAAAAATTTATACGTGAAGTTGCTTTGGTAAAGGCACAAAGTTATTTTTTCTCTCTTTTTTTATTTATTTTAGTTTTACAATATTTTAAGGGAATTGATATTTCCACATCCTTATTTGATATTTTCGCAAGTAGGGACTACCTTTATAGCAAACTCAATTTTTATGTTTAATTTGCCCCCAAAACAATACCCCATTGCCTCTGCTAATTAACTCTGGTCCTCTTCTTTTCTTCCTTATTCACCGCTTTGCTTATTCAGTTGATTTTCAAGTATCTCGTTTTGATCCTGATGCAATCAATATACTCTATCAAGGAGATGCAGTACCTGCTGTTGGAGCCATTGAATTCAACAAGGATAATTACCAATCTCGTGTTGGTTGAGCCATATATGCAGAGAAGGTGCGGATATGGGATTCTGACTCTGGAAAGCTGACAGATTTCAGTACGCATTTCTCCTTTATTATTGACATCCAAGCTCGTCCCACTTATGGTCATGGTCTTGCATTCTTTCTTACTTCTGTTGGTTTTCAGATCCCTCCCAACTCAGCAGGTGGCTTTCTAGACCTATTTAACACAACTACGTACTAGTGATTCTTCTGCAAACCCTGAATGGGATCTTCTTATTGAGCACGTTGGAATAAACAACAATTCTCTTTCTCCATCTGTTTACAGAACTTGGAATGCTAGCTTGCATAGTGGAGATATTGCTAATGCGTGGATTGTGTATAATGCCACTACCAAAAATCTGAGTGTATTCTGGGCTTACAAAGAAAATCGCAATTTTTTGGAGAATTCTAGTCTTTTTTATGAAATTGACATGAGGAAGGTTCTACCTGAGTGGGCTACAATTGGATTTTCAGCTGCTATATGTCAGTTCGGGGAGCGACATATCCTTAAATCGTGGCAGTTCAGATCAAGCTTAGATATAAAAGACTCGAACAGAAAGAAGGTCAGAATAATAGTGCCTATAACAGTATATGTGGGTGTATTAGTTTCTCTACCTATACTAGCATTTGTAGTAATATGGTTTAGACGAAGGCAGATTACAAGGAAAGCAACCGAAACAGCTCATAACCTAACATCGATTAATGATGACCTTGAAAAAGCAGGGCCCAGAAAATTTACCTACCAGTCTCTGGTTGTAGCTACTAACAACTTCTCGAATGAGAGAAAGTTGGGTCAGGGAGGATTTGGCTGCGTTTATAGGGGATACCTCACAGACCTAGATATCCCAATTGCAGTGAAGAAGATCTCAAAGGGGTCTAAACAAGGGAAGAAGGAGTACATAACAGAGGTCGAGATCATTAGTAGGTTGAGACACCGAAATTTGGTTCAACTCATAGGTTGGTGCCACGATCAGGGTCAGTTACTACTTGCCTATGAGTTCATGCCTAACGACAGCCTTGATGTTCACCTCTTTGGCAAGAAAGATTCTCTTGTTTGGACTGTTCGATACAACTGCAACCTAGATGAATATACAGGTGAGAAAGAAGAGAAAGGGACAAATTAGAGACAAACAATTAATTTGCTTCAAAGGTGGTCCCTACTTGTGAAAATATCAAATAAGGCTGCGGAAATATCAATTCCCTATTTTAATTCTCTTTCTCTCACTAGATTTCTGACTCTGCTATAATAAAAAGTGAGTTGTGTTGTGTCTGCGTGTCACAACATCACAGTGCACTACAGCCGTGATTGTATATGAACCGTCCATCTGTCCATCCTTTCCAACTAGTAACGGTTCTGATTCTAGGGAGTAAACATTAACGTTAATCCAAACTCACACATACTAAAACACAGTAATGAACTAGACTTGTTAGCGTTCTCTCTGTCTCTGTCTCTCTCTCTTATATGAATACATACAGAGGATATATATATATCTATATAGATATATAGATAGATACATACAGATCTACTAATTGAGTCTTTCTTCTCAATCTATTCCTTTGATTCCTCCTCCATCTTCTCTCTCTCTAAAATTTCTTTTTCCAATCGGCCGCCTCTAATTATATATATATATATATATATATATATATATATTTACTCCGCTAATTTATATAATTAACCTGCCTATTGTGATATACTCCTATATAGACTGTACCCAATATACAATTAAATTACTACTACTTGTTTATAAACCCTAGAGTAGAGTACTTCTTCATTTGGGGAAGGGGAGCTTTAGTATTTTGGGATCCTTTAGACCTGTTATTGTTTAATGGCGAGTTCCTATCCAGCTCCTGTTAGTGCTGTTCAGGTAATTGGATTTTATGATTCAATTGGGAAATTAATCCAAAGATTGAATTTTTATATGTGTACTTGATTGATATTCAGGTGGGTTCCTTCTTCGTTCGACAATACTACCAGGTTCTTCAACAGCAACCCGATTGTGCCCATCAGTTTTACACTGATGCCAGCACTATGATTCGAGTTGATGGGGAAATAAGTGACACGGCTTCGGCATTATTGGTAATCAATCTATGCTTTGTCTTTAGTTAATATGTTTCTGTTTTTCTTTTTCCCCTCATATATAATCAACTGGGTTTTGGTCTTTCAGTTTTAGTAATTTGGGTTATGCATGGTTATCTAGGAGATCATATGCTAGATTTACTATAGTTATTACTTGGCTGGTTGAATTGGAATTTTATTGTCTTTTGCGTGGTTGATTTTTAAAAGTCCTGTACTGATAGATGATCAATATTTGTATCAATACAGGCAATTCGATATTGTTTTTAATGTGTTTTCATGAGCACGATAATATATATTAAATTGATGGATCCACAATTTACTGAGTGTATTTCATGTGCCAATGATGTGAATTCTTTCGGTAATTGATTGTGCTAGTAAACTCTTGGCAGCTTCATTTCAAGCTATACTTGCAATAGAGCTAATTGAGTGTGTGCATTGTTCTTGGCATTTTCAATCCTGTTTTTATTTGGCCAAATAATTACGTGATCCAAATAGTGAGTAGATATTTTTTCTTCTTTTGTTATTTCTTTGCAGCAAATTCATACGCTTATCATGTCACTAAACTTTTCTGGAATTGAGATCAAGACGATAAATTCTCTTGAATCTTGGAGTGGAGGTGTTCTTGTTGTTGTTTCTGGTTCTGTCAAATCCAAGGAATTTACTGGCTGGAGGAAGTTTATGCAGACCTTTCTCCTTGCTCCCCAAAAGACGGGTTACTTTGTTTTAAATGATATTTTTCACTTTCTTAGTGATGAGGTCATTCACCAGCATCTGGCACCCATGTTATCGGAAAACAGAACTGATTACCAGCATCAAACACCCATATTTTTGGAGAACAGAGTTGATTACCAGTATCCAGGATCAATGTTACAGGAGGACATAGTTGATTACCAGCATCCAACACCGGCAAATTTGGAAAACAGAGTTGATTCCCAGCTAAATAATTCTAGTCCTCTTTCAGAGTCTCCAGGTATTGTGGCATTGTTTTAGTTATGAAGATTGGAATAATTTTCTGGTCAAGGATGAATGTGAAAATTTGTGCAATAATCTATGCATGGTTCTTCTCTTGGGATCATTTCATTTTGGTAATGGTTCAATAGTAAAACCAGTGTGCATATACTACGAAATATTAGCTCTTAAATATCACGAAAAGTTCACTTTCAAATGCTTTGAGATAGAGAGGATGCTGCTTAAATATCTGTGTATCAACATGATTTTTATTGTAGATGTTCCCGACTATGAGGTGGAGGTTAGCGAGCACTTTAATTCAGTGCATATAGAGGGAGATGAGCCAGCAGATGAGTACAGTCTCCATGATCAGCAACAGCAGGAGGAGCCTGTGGTGGAATTCGTGAAAGAAAGTCCTGTAGAAGATTCATCTGCTTTAAATAATGTCGTGAACCGTGAGCAAGAACCTTCGCCTGCTGTGGAAGAATCTATTGGAGAGCCTCAAAAATTTACTTATGCTTCAATAGTATGCATCTCTGCTATTACTGCTATTTCCCACCAGTGTGATTTCATTTGCCTGGGCCTACCTTCATTCATGACTTGAGTAATTGTGACCATTTATCTAGATGTCCCTGTATTATTATTATTTTTGTGGCAAAATTTGATCTACATGTTCTTGTTGGACTAATTTATGATTTTCCTTTTCTTTTGGGGCATTTAAATGTTGTGAACTTGAAGTTGCGAGCTCCAAAGGGGAAAACTGTGCCATCAGTTGTTGCTCATCCATATCCTAAAACGACCTCATCACCTGTTTCTGAATGGGATTCGACACCACAACCTAATAGTCTGCCATCAAACTTTGTGTCATCATTTGTGCCTGAATCTAATGTGGAACTGGTTGAGGAAGATTTCTCTCAAGAAGGTGAGCTGTTACTTCCTACTTTATTTTGTGTTCGTTACATTTTACTACTGATATAAATTTGATGTGGTATGAGATATTTTGCGTTTCGTTTGATTGAATCTGCTACCTATAATTATTGTGGAAAATGTTCAATTGAACTCCTAAACACACACTATACGAGGATGAAGCTAACAGCATAAATTACTAACATGCATGGATCCAATCTAAACTAAGAGATCTTAAACACAAATTTAGCTTAGGTCAGGAAGTTGTTGAACTATGCAATTGGTGACATATGCAATTGATCCTATGTGTGTTTTGTGATAACTAAACTGGCTCCTTGTTGTTTAATGGATTATTTACTAACAGATTTTTGGCTGAATATTTATATTACTTGAGAAAGCTTTCCAATTTCATATATTCTTATCTTAATTAGTACAAATATCATTTCAATTTAGGGGCATCGTCTTTAATCCTTAGTACTTACTATACTTTTTCCTTTCTTTCAGGAGAATCAAAATCTGTCTATGTGAAAAACTTGCCCCCTACTGTTTCTACTCATGATCTTTTGCAAGAGTTTGAAAACTTTGGGAGAGTAAAGCCTGATGGTGTTTTCATAAAGAATCGCAAGGTTAATATCTCCCTCTGTTCTCAATGTTGCCCATTTGTATGGTTTACATTAATCTAAACTAAAATTTGTTTTCAGGAACTTGGTGTTTGCTTTGCCTTTGTTGAATTTGAAGATGTTGAGAGTGTTCAGAATGCAATCAAGGTTTGAGCTTTCATCATGTGTAGAGTTAATTGATTCTTTTTTAATTTCGAATATTTAAGTGGATAGTGTGTTTTGAACAAAACTAGTTTTTTTTTTAAAAGAATAAATAAATAAGACTAGTTTATTTATTAATTTTGGCCATGTCCAAGATATGGTGTAATGGTTATTGCGTGTTTGTTTTTGCGATGAAACTCAATATTGTAGTCACCCAAAACAAAATCGAGCAGAAAAGATTCATTCTGCATTTCTTGTTGTAACTAATATTTTGTGTGTTCATTTGATAATTTCCTTTAATCATGTATTTAGCCGGTGCAAATTTTGTTGAAATATCAGCTTTTTGTATCCTTGGTTTTCTTTCAGGCGTCTCCAATACAGTTGGTTGGAAGACAAGTTTACATTGAGGAGAGGAGACAAAGTAGCAGCAGTTACAGCAACATATCTCGTGGAGGAAGTATGTGCCTCAATTGTTTACTGCTCTCCATTGATAAAAGACTCGTGAAGTTGTCAATTTATTTCTATATGACCTTTCTTTTATCACTCATATCTTGGTCGTAGCTTTTCTTTCAATTGATTTGGTATGTGTTATAAGGAACATATAATCTACATGTAGATATGTTTAGATTAGCTGGGTTTGCCACCTTTTTTGCCATAACTTTTGTTACTGACATGCAATGTTTCACAGACTTTTCAAAAAAAAAGTTTCAAACATGCCCATGATGATTAAAAATTCATTTTATTGTTTTAGAACTGTCTCACTTGTTTACACTTTACAGTTATACGAAGGAAAGCAATTAAGCCTATTCAGAATCTTGTCATCTTCTATGTTTCTTTGCTGATAACATTTATAGAACATGAATGTCAGTGTTCTAGAAATCCCCGCCTTGATCCGATTATTCCTTGCCTAGGCACTAGGCGGTCATTTACTGCCTCAATTTG
Organism: Panax stipuleanatus; assembly: GCA_020205555.1. NCBI lineage: Eukaryota > Viridiplantae > Streptophyta > Magnoliopsida > Apiales > Araliaceae > Panax > Panax stipuleanatus. The sequence goes on from CM035115.1 coordinate 166,920,341, forward strand.
GGTGGGCTCCTATGCCCTTGCCTAGGCAGAATTAAACCTCTACTTTGAAACTCTACAATACTCAAAATGAATTTGTTAAGCATTAAAAGAATGTTTTTTTGGTAATGTTTCTTGTAAAATTTTAAAAAATTACCCTAAGAAAGCGCTTAGGCCTCCTAGGAAAACGCCTGGGCGGCCTAGGCACCCCATCCGCCGCCTAGGTCCGCCTAAAGATTTTTAGAACACTGATGAATATTACATATCAATTTATATAAATGGCCAATTAAAATTACGTTAGTGATACACTCACAATTATCGTATGTTATGAAAAAGGAAGACTCCCCATGTTACAGACATTTATTCTGTTCTGGATGTAGAGAGTGTTTTCGGGGCATATAGTTATACTCCAGCATTTATGTTTTGAACTAAATGCAACATGTTGGAAGTATGCAAGTGGAATTAGGAAGGGATCATCACACCCATAGCCAATGTAAAATTTTGTTTTATGATAATTCCATTGTTAAAAGAATGAGTTGCAAATGTTGAAAATATAAGCCGAGGATGGTCTCTTTTGAGAATGTCAAATGCACTCTGGGTTAAAATTAGGCCTATGTACCCTATTTAAATGCATCAAAGATTCCTTTTACACTTGTACCACCGTTCATGAAGTTTATAGAAATAAGAAAATCCCCCACCACCTCCCCGCTTTAGTTTTTGAAATTGATTATTTCGATATATGATGTACTGCCAAGTTTAGAAGTTGGTCAGAAGCCTAATATGCTTTTTGCTTCACAAATTGATAAAGAAGAAAAGTTCTACTATTATAAACTATGGGGAATGATATTTCCAGAGTTGGAAATACCATTCCAGAGCAGGCGTGTTGTACGGTGTCTAATGCATGTTGTACCTTGCGTTGAAAATGGTATTTTCAACGTTGTAAATATCATTTCCCTGAATTAGTAGGTTCTTCCTTCTTGCTTGTGCAGTTGTGCCTTTTACTGTTTTATCATCCATGTCTTTGAGCATTGAAATTTTCATATATTACTAGGACAAGAAAGTTCTGTAAAGTTCTTTCGTATAAAGGCCGTACTAAGATATCTTACTATGGTAAGAAAAAATTATATTCATGTACTACTAGGACAAGAAAGTTCTGTAAAGTTACTGTCGTATAGAGGAGCTACTAAGATAGCTTATTGTGGTAAGAGAAAAATTATATTCAGACTTCAGAGTGCATGATTATTAACAGTTTCAAGATACACCATGTGAGAACTGATTGCAGAAAAGCTATATAAAGATGGTTTCTTCTATAGAGGACCATGATTAAACTGATAAAAAGATGATGCCTTTTGATTCACAAAATGTGTTGTAATAAAGCCTTTCCGTTAGTTATTTATTCTCGAGGGTAGTGTAAACTATTAAGTTGGAGAAGTCCATATTTGAGTACATTTTGCACTGTTGAAAATACATGGCATCCTAAGCTGGCCTTTTATCTCTTGAAAGTAGGAGGCATGGTGTTCTGGTTCAGGGTGTCAGAGATGGTATTTGTATTGCATTAGCCGCAGTATATGCATATGCCTGATGAAATTGCTGATTAAGAAAGATACTTTGATGGCACTATGATACTGTCTGCAATTGCTATGTGCAGTTGGTATAAAGTTTTAGTGGTTATTACAATATAAGATGACATTGTTTCAAACAAATAAGAAAAGAGATGACAATGCTGCTTTTGTTTAATCAAATTATTTTTACCATCAAGTCTATGTTTCCTTTGTTCTCCTTGTAGGACTCCACTTGGTGTGTGGAGAATGTATGCTTCATGGATTATTAACTCTATCTATATATCTAATAATGCTTTCATGTATATGCCATATAAAGTAAAGCTTGTGCTTTGCTGACATATTGCTGCATTTCAATGATCTTGACCAGGAAGGGGAAGGGGAAGAGGAAATTATCAACATGAAGCCGTGAGAGGGCGATTTGGGGGGCGATCTTTTGGCAGGGGGAACAACCAAGATGGCAGTGACAACTACAGATCGAGAGGCAACAGTACCCGTGGATCATATTGACACCAAGAGCCATGGGAAACTGACAAAAACAAATGGCCATGCCTCCTGCTCAAGCAGGACACTAGATTTTTATTTTATGATCGAGGCAGAGGAGTGATTTAGGTTTTTATGGTTTTCAAATAGTGAGTTTGTTCCAGGAAAGAATTTTTGATTTGAGTGCTGGTTCTCGAGGAATATTGCGAGAGACGATTCTTTGTTCCATTTTTACTATTGTGCAGGTATGTTTATTTTCCTCCCTCTTGATTGTTTATTATCCTACATACACATCATAAGATGTTTGATGGGTGATTTAGAGCTCTTTTGGGCTGGACGTTCATTTTCACAAGCCATAGTTTAATAATTTAATAATAATAATAATAACAATTTAGGAGAATCAACTTGCTGTGCATAATGTCATAATTAAGCAGAGTTAATGTCACTAATAAAAATATAGATATACAGCGTTTGCCAGAGTTAATGTCATAATTAAGCAGTTGCAGCAGAAGCCATGGCTCCCCTATGGAGAAGTGGTGGCAAAACTCCGGCGGCATCATTCAGGTTGTCTTCTTCATCTTCTATTTCCCAGAGGAAACTGGCATAGGCTGCATGAACATAGCTGAAATAGTAACCCAGAATCAAATTTAGATAATTATGAATTGAGATGATTAAAAATTACACAGCATGTATATATATAAACCTGTCTTGAGAAGCAGCTTGAACGGCTCGTTGGAAGTATCCTGTAGCTCTATCTTTATCATGATGGAGCTCCCAAACTAGTTTAGCATACTGTGAAAGTATTTCACCATCTTTAGGATCTATTAGAATTGCTCTCGAGTAGTATTCCTCTGCTCCTTGAACATCCTGCTTCGTCTGCCAAATATGAAAACTATATATATGTCAAAATATACAAGAGATTAGTACTAACATAATACAAGAGGAGAGGAGAGGAGAGGAGAGGAGCAGGAGAAAAAAACAAACTCGCCTGATACAAAAACTGAGCATAATTCCTCAAAAACAAAGGGTTTCCAGGATTCTCCTGAACCATCCTCTTATAGTGCTCCTCCTCCTCGGGATCCCTTTCTTGGCCGCCATCTCCGGCACCGCTGCAGCCTCCACCACAACCACCACCATAATGTCCATCTCCGCCGCCGCCAAAACTAATATCTAGTCCTCCAGAAATTCCAAGCCCTCTAGCAAGATACATTTTTGTGTTTGCATATACATTCATACAACTCATGACATCTTGATTGAGCCCCAAACTCCTCTTCTTCTCCATATGATCACTTGTAATAGGGTTATTGAGCAACTGATTTTCATTTCCCACTATTTCTTCTGACTGATTTTCATTTCCTAAGCCTTCCAAGTTTCCTTCTGACTGAGCTCTTCGAAATCCATGACCCGGACATGGAGTTCCAATGGAGAATTCAGAAACAGAGGGGGAAGAGTTGCATGAAAAAGTGAAGTTTTGAGATCCTGCTCGGTGGAAAGAGACTTTGTTGAGACAATGGGGAATGGTGGTTTCCGGCAGGTGGTGGTGGTGGTGGTGGTGGTTGGGGGTCTCTGAGATGGATGAGATTAGGGATCCAAGAACAGGGGTTGAGGAGCTTCTCAACAACATTTTCTTGGCTAGCTTTTTAGTGGCTGTGCTTTGTTGGTTGTGGTTGGAATTCACAAAGCATAAGGAAATACAGGGCGTCTTCTTTATATAGCTGTAATAATACCGTGTATGCATATGAAATAATAATAGGAATTTCTTAAGATGTATCCACATGCTAAACGCACAGTTTAAGGGAATATTTTTTTGAATTGTGTATATATTTTTTTGAACTTGATGCAAATACAAAAATTAAGAGAATATATACACAGTTCAAAAAAATATTCTCTTAAACTGTGTGTCATATTAAGAGGACCCATAATAATAAGGATCCTCTTAACATGTGCCCTAAGAGCAAATATTAAGCACACAGTTCAAGAGAATATTTTCTTGAATTGTGTGCATATTCTCTTGATTTTTGCATATGCACCAAGTTCAAGGGAATATACACACAATTCAAAAAAATATTCTCTTAAACTGTGTGCTTAGCATGTGCCACATGTTAAGAAATTTCTAATAATAATAAGGGAAAAATGTAAGTACACAGCTGTGTACTGCACAGTAGGCTATAGCGACGGTTTTTCAGGGCTATAGCGATGATTTGTCTGTCGCTATAGACATAATATCTATGACGACAGATAAACCCTCACTATAGTCTTAAAAAATGGTCACTATAACTTACTATGTAGCTACATAGCTGTGTAGCTACATATAGCCCTAATAATAATAATGTTGTGTAATTTTTAATCATCTCAATTAAATACCGTGCATGCATATGAAATATAGCTGCAATAATACCGTGTATGCATATGAAATACAGGGTGTCTTCTTTTTTGGTGGCGGTGCTTTTGGAACCGTACACGTGGCGCTATAGTCGTTGGCCGTCTTTTGGATTGTATACATTTAATTATTTGTCCACGTTTTTTTTATTTGTTATTAATTAGGAGTAGGGATGTAAATGAATCGAGTCTAATCGAATATTGAATTACTCAGATTTAGTTTATACAATTTATCGAGTATATAATAAAGTTTGATTGTGACTCGTTTAGCTACCGAGTCAGACACGATCTCGGATCGAGTTTGAACTTTTCAGGCGAGTATCAATAGAAAATTATAATTTTAAGAGGTTCGAATAATTTATCAAACTTTAAATTTTATTCATATTTAAATCGTTTATATTTCGAATTGAGTTTAAATCACTTTTAATCGAGCGAGTAAAAATCAAGTCTGAACCGTTTAGTTGATTCTACAATCTTAATTACAAGCATAATTGAACACAAAACTAGCTGTCTGGAGTGCCACTTAATTAAGTTTCCATACACCGCCCACTTTACATATACTATTAAACAACACTAGCGTTTGAAGCGATAATATTTGATGTGTTCTTGAGAGATAATGTTTCGGGCGATTTTAAAGAATAGCATTTGATAATTTATTTGTTTGAAGTTTGAATACATCATAAATATTTTTGATACAGTGTGTTCAAATTCGTAATAATATGTTTCGGAACAAAATAAATTATTTTTAAATAAATCAACACAAAATATGAATTTTGGGTCAACTTTTGGAGATTTTAATTTATGAAATGGTGTTTCACTCGATTCATTCTATGGGTTCAGGATCCTCCAACCATGACTCTAGTGTAGTTAAACCATCTATGGTCAAGTGTTCGTTATGCAGATTGGGATTTGGGGTAGTGTAGTGCGGTGTGATTATTCACATTTAAACTTTTGAAGTACTTTATGATAAAATTAAAGTGATGTTTAATTACATAATTGTAAAAGTAATATTTAAAAATTTAATGACAAATATATAGCACTTTATAACTGTAATATATTTTTTGAATTTAACCGCAATAAAAACATAAAAAAATAACAAATAAATAAATTTTCATTTCAAGAACTTTTATAATGGTCTCCCTCTTTTATATAAAATCAAGAAAAGTAGTAAATTATACTCTAAAGTTTTGGTATATAGGTCAAGAGGCTTCACTATATAGAAGTACATGATAATTGATATACCCTACTATTCTTTTATGAAAGAAAATTAAAAATATCCCTTTTCCATAATTTTGTATTTTTTTTATATGTTTCTATTTTTATACAACTAGATACACTTAAATTACAAGACTGTAATTCCCAAACTAAATAAATAAATTCTTAAACCTATTTTTTTCTCTCTAATAGGTGTTATATCTTTGTTTTTGAAAGAAGAAATCAAGATAAATATATATTGAGAAGTGCATTTACAACTTGAAGGAGTATCAAAATCATACCAACATAAATAAATTGCTATTGAAAATAATTATTCCATACAAATCTACCACCTGTAACTCAATAAAGAAAGATGCCTCGGAGCAGCCCCCAGAAAAAACGAGAATGGAATTATTGTGTCGGGGCCAAATTATCCGACCGAATTTCTCTGTAATTTTATTTTTTTTGAGTAATTCGTCCATTTTCAATTATTATCAACAAACCCCAGATATAATTTGTTGGAATAAGCTCATGCATTCAACCGATTTAATTTCTGAATCGTTCCGGTTTCGATTGATAATCTCTTAGGCCGAAGATGTTTGGGTGCGAGTGTTTGTATTGGAGCAGAGTGATCCATTTCATACATTCTGAGCCTGAAACTTTCTCTCTACCGGCGCCTATACCCCGATGGCCTGAAGGTATAAAGTTCAAATTTGTTATCTTTTTGTATAAATTTATGGGGTTTGATCAATTTTTCTTTTTGGGTATGTTTTGCTTTTAGGATTTGTCAGAGTTTAGGGTCTGTAAGTCTGTTCAAGAGTAAATTTTTTTTCCCCTTTCTATAGTATGGTTGATTTACAGTGTGGAGCTTATACTTGTGACTTGACATCTGTCTGGGGTATAAAAAAAAATTTAATATAAGAATCTGTTGAGTCATGTAGTTTCATCTTCTTCGTTTTTGTTGGAGATTGAGTTTAAATATTCTGTCTTTTCATTCTTTTTGTCTGCATAAGTATTACCATACAAATGCATATGTATCTTATCCCCATAACTGATAACTCTATACCCATTGGCTTGCAATGGCCATTTAATGGATGGTCCAGTTCCTCGGTGGCTCTTTCCCAACTAACGTCGTTGTTCGGTAACCAACTCATATGACAACTTAAGTTCTTAGAGAGGGCCCCAAACAATGTTTATCAAGCTAACACCTTGTCACGTGCATATGTGAAGAGGCAAATTAAATGCATATGAATTATCAAATATCAATATAAATGGCAATGTGCAGCGGATAGATGAAACACCCAGAGCTCTGATATCACATTAAGTATCTGATATGATATTAAGTAAGCAACTCGTCTAAATGCTTAAGCTTTTGCAAAGAGGCCGTAACATTATATATCAAGCTTACAATCGCCAAATTCTAAAATGGAATCAATGTTTGTAGTTTTTGAACATGGTGTTGGTGAGTAGCTTTGATTGCTAAAGTGGCCTAGCTTATTGTTGGTTTATAGTCAGCTGTAGTGAAGGCACTAGAAGAAAATTTATGAATCTCGTATTTTTCAATTTATGCTACTGTAACTGTTGTCTAAATGTAACTTTTTAGGGATGAAATATGTGTGTTTTTTTTCCTTCTATGTCCATAATGTTGTGAAACCCAAACTGAGTAGTTCAATACCCGCAGAATAATCTGATTTTGGATTTATTGTTCTTCTCCTTTCCTTTTCCTTAATAGCTTCATTTATGAAGAAAAAAATAATGAGCAATTGCATTAGTTAGAGCTCTTGTTAAAGTGTTTCCTAAAATTTAAAGTTCTTTGTATCACTCCATATTCGAGTATTCTTCTAGGTTCTTGACAACTTTGTAATTTTTGAATTTCTCTAGTATGGATTGATATACATATACATAAACGGTAAACCATTTTGAATCCTTTCCTTTTATGTGTGGATCTTCTCTGTGCAGTAGCGTGGGAGATATCTTTGTTTACATGCTCATTATTAGTAGATTTTTTACCTGAGTCGGAAAAGTTAATGTATGTTTGTACTTTACTGCTTTGTGACAAGTGAGCTGCCAATTTGGTTTCACACAAACTAAGCTCCATTTCATTTATCCCTCTGGGTGTGATGGTTCTCTTTGATTGATTATTGAATGATCAGGTCAAGGATTTGCAGCCGGAATAATAAATTTGGGAGAAATAGAAGTTCTCCAAATCACCAATTTTGAGTTCATTTGGGGATGCAATTTGTCGCAGGACTGGAAAAAAGGAGTTAACTTTTATAAGCCAAAAGGAGTACCAGATGGATACTTCTCTCTTGGTAACTATTGCCAGTCCAATGAGAAGCCCTTACGAGGGTTCGTTCTTGTGGCTCGGGAATTAGTGACATCTGATAAAGACAATTCATGTATTTGTAACCCAGACCACACACCAGCTCTTATCAAGCCCCTCGATTATAGTTTGTTTTGGACTACAGATGACTGGAATGAAGATAGTCTTGATGGATCTGGTTACTTCTGGTTTCCTCAACCACCTGAGGGTTATAAAGCTCTGGGATTTTTGGTCACCACCAAGCCAGGAAAGCCTGAGTTGGACGAAGTTAGATGTGTTCGAGCAGACCTGACGGATAAATGTGAGGTTTACTGTCTGATACTCAAAACCTATTCTAGATCTTTAGAATTACCATTTGGAGTCTGGAGCACAAGACCCCACCATCGTGGAATGCATGGGAAAGGTGTAGCTGTGGGTACGTTTTTTTGCAGTAGTTATTGGAGATCTGGGGAAGAGCCAAGTATTGCATGCTTGAAGAACTTAAATTCCAAACTGCATGCAATGCCAGATCTTGATCAGATTCATGCACTGATCAGGCATTATGGGCCTACTGTTTTTTTCCATCCCGACGAGGCCTATTTTCCATCATCTGTGTCTTGGTTTTTTAGTAATGGATCGCTATTGTATAGAAGGGGTGCTTCAGATGGTGAGGACATTGATGCCGATGGCTCTAATTTGCCTGGCAGTGGGACAAATGATGGGGAGTATTGGATCGATTTGCCAAGTGATGATCGGAGAGAGAGTGTCAAGCGTGGAAATCTAGAAAGTGCGAAACTTTATATCCATGTGAAGCCAGCTTTAGGTGGTACGTTCACTGATATCGTGATGTGGGTTTTCTGTCCTTTCAATGGGCCAGGCACACTGAAGATTGGGTTTATGAATATTTCTCTTGGCAAGATTGGGCAGCATGCGGGTGATTGGGAGCATTTCACTCTTCGAGTAAGTAACTTTACTGGAGAGCTCTGGAGTATATATTTTTCCCAGCACAGTGGTGGCCAATGGGTAGAAGCCACTGATTTGGAGTTCATAGAGGGTAATAAAGCTATTATTTACTCATCAAAAAGTGGGCACGCAAGCTTTCCACATCCCGGGATTTACCTTCAGGGATCCTCAAAGCTCGGGATTGGAGTGAGGAATGATGCTGCTCATAGTAATTATTATGTGGATTCAAGTATCCAGTATGAAATTATTGCAGCAGAGTATCTTGGGGATGGAGTTGTTAGTGAGCCGCGTTGGTTGCAATATATGAGGGAGTGGGGTCCAAAGATTGTATATGATTCGAGAACTGATGTCGATAAAATTATCAATCATTTGCCTGCGATGTTCAGAAATCCAGTGGCAAATGTTTTTGCCAAGTTTCCTGTGGAACTCTATGGGGAGGAAGGTCCTACTGGGCCCAAGGAGAAGAATAACTGGTTTGGAGATGAAAGATGGTAAGTTTATCTCAAACTTCACCCTCTTTAAATCAGAAAGTGTGTTTTTAACTTGAAGTAGATCTGTTGTAAATATATGTATTCCTGCTTGGGGAAGTGGAGACTACTAATTTCACTGGATATTGATGGACGAAGGCTGATTCAAGTCCAGTTACACGGTGAAGTGAGGAAGAGAACAGGTGTGTGGAAATGATTACAGTATTTCGATTTGAACTATATCATCTCTGCAGATACTTTCATAGAAATTATTGTAAACAGAATTTGATATGATGGGTAACCAACTAATAACTATACCCTCAATCCCTCGTGATTGTAAGATAGCCAAAAAATAGCTGAAATTTGTACACTGTTCAATCTCGAGAAATTCTAAGATTATTTTTCTCAAAGTCTTTGCGTTCCCATTTAAAGATTGATTTTTTAGCAGTAGTATTGTGTTTGTGTGCCCTGCCGGCTGCCGAGGCTTTGCTATGGTATGGCTGAAGATTTATCAAACTGACTAACCATCTTTTAAAGTAGTGTTGCACTCGTGTGTGATGTTAAAAGATAGGAGGTAAGACATAATGAGAAAGAGAAAAGTGAATAAAAGACTTGTATAAAGAAAATTTAAAGGTAAAAATAGAAAAATGAAGAAGGTTTTAGTATTTTGTTTACACTAACTCAGTTCTCAACTTTTTCCTCCCGCTTGCAAACTAAGGGTTTGTTCGGTTAGTCAAGCCAACTTATAAGTTATTTTATACTATTTAAGTGTTTGATTGTGACTTATTTTTTAGCTTATAAATTTTCTTACAAGTACTTTTTGAGAAGTTACAATTTTTTACTTCACAAAAATGACTTATAAGAGCATGTTCGGAAATGACTTATAAGTTGGTCAAACCAATTTATAAGTCACTTGTTACTATTCTCCTGTTCGGGGAAGACTTGTTTTCTATTTATAAGTTGAGTTCTAAGTTTAAAAAAATAAGTAAGTATTTGTAACTTATTTTAAAATGACTTAAAAGTCATTTTAAAATAAGTTAGTTTGACCAAATGTAATATCTATTTTGTCCCTCTTTTTATTAATGTTTTTTTTAGTAATTTTTCATTTGATTTTAACTAATATGTCATTATGAGCTGAACACCTTCATAACTTATTTTAACGTAATTTCTAACTTATAAGTCAAATTGATGCCGAACGCTTTTACTTATAAGTCACAACTTAAAACAACTTATAAGTCAACTTATATTTTAACTTATAAGTTATTTTAATATAAGTCATTCTCGAACAGGCCCTATGAACACAACCTGAGTCAAATCTCGAGTCCAGAATAAATTCTGGGTCAAATCTCAAGTCCGAATTGAATCAAATTCATCCAAATAAGGTCTTAAACCACTTGACCTAATAGTATCTTATTGGGTCATTAAAGCCCACCACAAGCTCACCCAAAATGTCATAACTGAACGGGTGCTTTACAATAATATACAATATTTAGTAAGTAATTACAACAATAGTGCACTCATACAATATTTACACAATTAATACACTTTCTATATTTATTTACAATATTAGTGCAATTAGGATACCTTAATTTATAGAATTAGTATATGATTCAATTCATAATAATAAGGAAACCTAAAATCAAGGAGAAATAACTGCCATAATTAATAATTCAAATTCAAATATCTTGGATCTAACAACAAAAATAAATTTAAATTCAAAAATAAATACAAATTCAAATATTCAAAATTTGGCAACGTCATCTTCCTCCTCCCCTTCGGCGGTTATCTTCCTCCTCCCCTTCGCCGGTGAGACCCAATTTCATGTCAAAAAAAAAATAAGAACACTGCATAAGAAAGAGAGAGATAAGAGAGTGATGTGTAATGTAATGTTGATAACCAAACCTTCGTACCAAGATAACCAAACGTTTATATCAAGGTAACTAATCTACCTCCACACCTGCAATATGAATTGGTTACCTTGGTATGAAAGTTTGGCAACCAACTTGTGACGCCCCCAGAATAGGTCCAGTCAACCCAACCCATTCTGAGTCGTCAAATACATGGTACAGAATTCAAATATAAACTTTATATCATACGGTTGTGCAAAATACGACCACACAACTGTGAGTGTCAATACAAATATGTAAAAAATATTAATATTCAAACTAAGTCCTCATTACAATTATTATCACACTATTTATCAGAAATAGTGAGGACTACTACTGCTCTAACTCGGACCATCACTCTGTCCCCCGACTAGTCCCTGCGACATTCTCATTTCCTAAAGAGGACAACAGATGAAAAGGGTGAGCTCAACTAGCTCAGTAAAGAATATTATGACTAAGATAATAGAAAATAAATTATCGTTAGTCTTCAACAAATCAGATAAAATATAATGGATAACCAACTTTAGATCAATATTCGTAGTGGAAATAACAATTCATTAGAAGAGTTAAGCAGAGAATGAAGTCTACTATCTTCTATGATTTAAAAGTCCATCATCAATATTTTATCCCTGTAACATCAAACAATATACATCTCGAATCAAATATTCATCTTTGCACTACAGGCCAAAGATATTCATTTGTATCATCAGTGGTCATGTTCATCTCAACACCTGTCATCTTTGCACTACAGGCCAAAGATATTTAGTTATATCACCACTTAGGACTGAGGATGATGAAAAATAACATAAATAACGAATCCAGTGAAATAAAGGATAAGATTAAGGATTCGTATTTTAGTTTATCCAATTCAAAAATACTTCGTAATAATCAATTGTGGAGCAAAATTCAAGAATGAAGCTCAAAACCTAGATCCAATCAAAGATAGTAACTATAACAAACAATTTGGACAAACAGAAAAATTTTTAATTTTTCCGTGAATAGTGCCGTATACGTGAATAGTAACCCCGACGAAAAAAAAATAAGAATTTCATAACAAAATTCATGCCAATATTTCGGTATAATGATATTGAAAAGAATAACATCATTTACGAAAGAAAATAACATCCCTTACCTCAAAAGAATAACACTTCTGGCTGAAATATCGGATATAATACCAAAGAAAACTTGCACTGAATACTAACACTCAAAGTATCTAAATACTCACAAAAATACGCTCGATATTATAGAGAGAGAAAACTTCTGATTCTGGTGTGATTTTCAATTCTAACCTAAGCACCCTATTTATAGAAAAAGCTTAGGATGCTAAAGGAGACTAAATTAATAAAATAATATTATTTTTTAAAAAAATCTCCAGCCGCCGGCTGCTCCCAAAAATCAGATTTTCAACAAAAGTGGGGCCCACCCATTAAAAAAATATTTATTTTTTGAAATTTCAATAATTCATAATAAATAGCCCCTTTGTCAGAAAAATACAAATTTTATGTCCTTCCATAGGAAATTTAATTCTCTACAACTTTGTAGAAGGAAGTTTTTCCAAATTTCAAATATAAATTATCCGAAATCCATAAACAGATAATTTTTCACACCAAAATATTGATAAAAACTCATCAGCGCTAATTCCTTCTTTAATATCCACAAAATAAATATTTCCTTATCATATAAATCAATAATTAATTATTCACAAATAATATTATAAAACTACAATATTGACAACCAGGTCGTTCCCAGGAAAGAGGGGGCCTTCCGATAAGGACTTCTCCTTACTGGCGCGCAATTAAATAACCCCTCCTAGACAGAACTTCATTAGACATTGTCAATAATGCTATCTAATAATATTATTCAAATAATATGAATTATTGAGTTGATAATGTAAAATACTGTGCAATGACAATTATTGAATCAATAATACAAAATATCAACTGTAGCCATTGTTGAATCAATCATATAAAATAGCAACGTAGCAATTATTGAGTCAATAAAATATCAATGTAACAATTATTGAGTCAATAATATAAAATATCAACGTAACAATTATTGAGTCAATAATATAGAATATTGAACAGTAATTACTGTAATAATAATTGAGTAAGTGCCTTCTCACGTAAGACTCAATAATTCGAAATAATGTGCAATACCGTGTGCTACTGTGCAACACCGCGTATCACTGTATTTTAACCACCGGGTATTTCAACAGTACTAACGGTAACAACTACGCCGTTATTTTGTAAAAAGGTTATTTCTGTCGCTTTCTATATCCGACTGTTATTCTGTTGTGGGGCCCACAAATAGCTGCGCCGTCGTACGAATATTCCCCGATAACAAGAATATTCCACGACCAAACGAATATTCCCCGACAACCAGAATATTTTATAACCACTTGCTCATTTTAAAATATTTGCACATTTCACCCATAACTTTCACATTTATCAATCAACACCTTACTATTTCGAAATAATATATAAAGAAAATTAAATCTTTATTCATAAAAGTTGGGGTCTTACACAACTGCATGAAGGTTTGGCTACCAACTGCATTACATTCAAAATTAAGATTCGGTTACCTTGGAATGAAGGGTTGGTTACCTTGGTATGAATAATTGGTAACCAACTGCATAAAGTTTGGTTACCAACTGCATCACATTCAAAATAAAATTGGTAACCTAATAAAACTGAATTGGTTACCTTCATACCAAGGTAACCAACACAGTCATACCAGTATGACTGTTTGGTTACCAACGTATGAGGTTTGGTTACCGGTGGAGTTGGAGAATGGACCGGTGGTGGAGGGGAAGCAACGGGTGGTGGAGGGGCCTCCACCGCGGCCAGTGGCGACGGCCACCTTAGATCGATTTGGGAGAGGAGGAGAAAGGGGGGCGGGAGGAGGGGGAGGAGGTGGGGCAGGGCGGGGCGGGGGCGGGAGGAGGAGAAAGGGGGGGGGGGGGAAGAGGGGATGGCGGTGGGAGGCGGAGGGAGGGGGTGGGGCGTGGGCGGGGGGAGGAGAAGGGAGGCGGAGGAAGGGGAAGGAGAGGGTGTGGGGCTGGGGCTGGGGCTGGGGCAGGGGCAGGGGCGGGGGCGGGAGGAGTAGTGGCGGTGGCGGGGGTGGGGCGGCTGCCGGTGGAGCAGTGGCGGGGGGCGAAGGTGAGGAAGAAGGTTGCGACGGCGGAAGAGGAGGAAGAAGGCGACGACCGAAGAGAAAGAAGAAGGCAGTTACTCCATTGATTCGTTAGATAAGAATATGGAGGTTGCATATACACTCTTTTTGTAATCATTTTGTTTATGCATTTTTTTTATAATATTTTAGTAAAATGTACTATTATATGTAATTGTCCCTAACTGAAGATACTATTGATAGTAATTTAATTACTTTAAGTACAGACAAAATTTTCTCATATCTTCGATGTGAAACTAAGGTGTTACACCCTAAGTCATTTTAAAATAAGTAAGTTTGACTAAATGTAAAGACTTTTTTACTCTTATTTTAGTAATCTGTATATATTATTTTGACTTATAAATCATTTTAGACAAACACTTTCACATTTTATTTTATCAAAATGATATCAAACACTTTAACTTATAAATCATCACTTAAAATAACTTATATGTCATTTTAAAATAAGTTATCCCCGTTTAACTCAACGAAAAAGCGTGCATTGTAAAACACGCTTTTAGGGCTTGCGCACGCGTCTGATCTTTCATGCCTTAACGCTTACCCCTCCGTCGCTACGCTCCTCCTCCCTTGGGGAGGTGGGCTACACTCACCGCGCGTCTTAGTCTGCCGGACTCCCTTTGTTGTACGTTCGGTTGCCCCAGCCGCACCAGCCCCTCCCTTTCGCCCCGCTTAGGGAGCTTCCGTTGCTACATCCTTTCAGAGTGCCTTTCGCTCCGACTACCAATAAAATAAGAAGACAGCTACATTCTCATCTATCCTATCTTTTAGAAACCTAAAGGCAAATAGCATTTATTTTTTATAATTTGTGCTATACTATAAACTTTCAGGGCTGGTCCAATAGTTAAGTCATTTAAGCAATGGCTTGAGGCCTCAAAATTGAGAAGGTTCTCAAATTTTAATAATCCATATATGGTAGACTCCATTTAAAAAGTCCAATTTTTTTTTCCCAAACAAAGCAGTAACTATAAGTACAATCATATAATAAAAAAAAAGACCACTTTATAAAATGGAGTTAAATTTATTTTTCAATGAAGGCCTAAATAGAGAAATTAAATATATACAAAAATGTAAGCCCAAAGGATCAAGATGGACATCGCGTGACTATGTGAGATTTTGCGAGTTGAAAGTCTAATACTTTGTTTCTGAGTTTTGGACGGAAAAGAAAAAAAATAGAAAATCTAAATTAGAACAAAAAAAAAAGAATAGAAAATTTAAAATTTTCATTCGTGTCTGAGTTTTTAATAGAAAAGAATATAAAATTCAAAATTGGGGACATGGGTTGTAATTTAAAATTTATTATATTAAAAATTGAGAATAATATGAGAATTATAAAAATATTATTTATTCTAATTTCTTTTCAGTTCAAATCACGCCAATTTTGAACACAAAACTTTTTATCCCTTTTTTTTTCTTCATTTATTAAAAAACTCATAAACATAATAATTAAAAAAAAAAACTTAAATTTTCGTTCATATATTTTGTTTTCTTTTCTGTCCATTTTAAAACTCACAAAGATAGTGTAAAACACCCTTTGGGTAGAGAGGCTTGCAATACAGAAAGAGAGCGAAGGAAGTTGAGGAAATTAGGAATGTTTGGGAGAAGATTCATCTGCTTCCGGAAGAAAACTCCAGCATCGCAAGCCTCCTCCAGGTAACCAATCCTCTTTTTTCGCATCCCTAAATTAATTTGAGAGAAATGTATTTGTTGGAAATTGGGCAGATTTAGAAGTTCCGATTATTTGAATCTACAATTTCCAGTAATTCGTTTAATGATAGTATTTGCGTAGCTATGCATTTACCATTTTAGAAGAAGAAGAATCGCCTAATATTTGTGTTTTGGTTGTGGAGTAGTAGTAGTTCGGGGGCCAAGTCGGTGGAGGAAAGTAAGACAAAAACATGGGGACGAAGGGTGGTTTCCGCCGCCTTGATTTCTTTAACTGGTGGTGTTGCTCTTAGTGCTCTTGATGACCTTGCTATTTATCATGGCTGCAGCAGGTACCTTCCCCCTAAAGGGGTTTATGAATAATTAGAATTGAATTGTTCTAGGGCTGATTTTTGTTACTTGTTTGGTCTATGTAACTGCTTGGTTCTTTATACCTGTATTTGGGTTTTCTCTCTTCTTTTTGGTGAATATTGAATGTATAATTGACGACTTTGCTTGAAGATATCTTGAAATTTCAGAAGTCTGCTAGGATTGGTGATTCAGCCCTAATTATTTGGGCTGTTTTTATTATAATGTACTATAAAATGGCAATTGGCAAGGCTGTTCAGGTTAAGGGTATGTAGTACCATTGATCATACATCTACAGTCAACATGATGCTATTTAGACATGACTATTCATTTTGCGTATGATTGCTAAACATTTTGGCGTACCGCTGTGTTTCCTTGCTTTAGAGCATTATTTTGTAATAGTAGCACAACTCACAACATTCACCGGTTGATCGATCTTTTTCTTTAGGGTGATGCTAGGGGTCTCAAAAACTGTCTCAAATGATGTGTCACCATAACATTAGTTGGGTAGGTCTTATGTGATTGGCTACACTCTAAATTATCATTAAAATACATTTGAGAACCCATTTGAGACAAAAAAATTTGATACCCCTAGCATTACTCTTTTCTTTATTCCCCATTATGCTGACATCAATATTTGATACTTCTATCCAGCTACTCCAAATTCATATTTAGAAAGGCAAGCGTAAGTCTTGAAGTTGTTGACTATCTAGATTATGCACTGAAGGGACTGTATAAATCTCTCAGATTGAGTGTTAAGATTTCTTAATGTTAGATAATTTTAGATGGGAATATCCTTACTTCCTCTAGTGTACAACTCAGATATAGAAATAAAAGTTCTTATCTTCCAGGATTGGACATTATCATGGTACTTTGTACACATGGAGAATTAATAAAACTGTAATCAACATTTAAACTGCAACAAGAGGAAGAAAAGTGTTCAATGCCTAAGAAACATGGGTTTCATTGTTTCATTGTCGCTTATTTGCATTATTTATTAACTCTAAAGTTTCAACTTCAAACTATTTTTGAATTGATCACCATGGGTCTCTGTCGGTGTTATTCCTTTGGGTGGGGGGAGGGGTGTTAGTGACGTGTTACTAGGACTGGTGATTCATATGTTAAGTGGTTAACACTATTGATTAGGTACAGTATTGGAGTAATTGTGCTTACTTGCTTGTTTTTGCATTTTAAGATCTCAATGCGCTGCTACTTCCTCCCCTGGGTATCATAGTTAGAATTTCAATTTTTTCCTGCAGCATTAGCCATGGTGAATACAATATATGCTTACATCTCTGTGTTTCTTTCTAATAATTTTCCTTTGATTTATTGTCTACTTTCTGATGATTCCCCCCCCCCCCCCCCCCCCCCCCCGAGTTTGTAAGAGTCCAATAGAATACTGCAAGTAAAAGGAAAATAAAGAAAAATATAATTTGACGTAGTCTCTGATATTTTTGAGTGTGCAAACTATTGAATAGAGAAATTGTAGTATTTTTTTCCAAGTAATTTTCATGTCTCTCCTCTTTTAAGAACAGAAGGTCAAAAACCTTTCTGCAGCACTTCTCCTTCTACCTTTATCTTTTTAAAGATGTTATAACGTGTTTTATTAATCTTAGTTTTGAAAATTGCATTTAGAAATAGTTTGTGTTTGACGATGTCTAACTTTTCTGCCTGTTACTAAAATGCTTATAGCAAGGCCATGGAGAAAGCCAGCAAGAACGAGTCTGTGATAAATGCAATTGGGGAGCCTATTGTGAGAGGTCCTTGGTACAATGCATCTCTTGCAGTAACTCACAAGAGGCATTCTGTATCTTGCACTTTTCCTGTATCTGGACCTCGAGGCACTGGAGTCTTTCAGTTGAGGGCTGTTCGTGATGGAGGTTTGATCATCCATCTATAATTCTTCTGTTTGGGCTTCTCTTTTTCCTTCTTGGATGTGCATGCATGTGATATCAAAAAATAAGGGACCTTAATTCATAGCTTGTTATGAAACTTTCCTTTGTGGGAGCCGATCTGGTGTTTTAATTAGGAAAGAAAGAAAAGAGGTTTTTTAAATATTATGAACACACACCTTCATATTAGTTTCCTTATCTGTTTTTAACCTGCTTTAATTGTTATGATATCATAAGCAGATGACACATGGTTTACATTTTTCCGGCCGCGAGACTGGGAAATCCTCATCATGGAAGCTCTGCTTCACGTTCCTTCAAATGAAGAGAAGCAGCAAACATTTCGCGTTAGTGTCTCTGACAATTTGACTCCTCCAGCTTGTTCGCCATGTACGGATTGCAAGTCTCAAGGATCAGATACACCGGAAAACAAATGAATCTGAAAATATTTAGTAATAGAGAATACTTGCTCATTTTGCTTGTTTCTTTAATAGCTCATACAAGTTTTTGTTGTTCCAAAGCCTTTAGGAACTAAATAGGAATATCTGATTTTTCTCTCGGAATAAATTTTGTTGCGAGTTTCATATGAATGCTTACAGAGTTGAGTTTATTAGAAGGTCTGTTGGTTTAACAGGGTATGAAATGATTCTAACGGCACAGCGATTAGGATAATAATATTGTTTTTGTGTGTGCAGTACAAGTTACAACAATGCTACTATCACATAAAAAATCTCACATAAGACTCATATACACACATGCATATTGTGAGCCTTCGCCTGACATGTGAGACCCGCAGTATATATGTGTGTATGTGAGCATTATGTGAGATTATTTATGTGATAGTAATATTATTTTACAAGTTATACCTTGTGTAAGCTTTACTTTCTGATAGTAGGGAAGGTTTTCTTTGACAGGTTATATAAGTAAGGATGTGAAACGAGCATAGAACTGTTCGAATTCGACTGATTCGAATTTGAATTGTATTTGAAAAAATCAACTTAGATTCGAATTGATATTTACTGCTCAAATTCGATCCGATTCGGATTGAATTATATTCAAACTACTCGCGAATTTCAAATTCAAGTTCGAATTCGAGTCTTTACATAATAATTAGTTTTATAATAAATATAATTATAAATTGAATTTATTATTTTATTTTAAAATGAGAAAATATATTTTTATGCTATTTCAATCTTATACAAACTTATCAATCGAGTATGTATCGAATCACAATCGAAAATTCGAATAGTTTGAATCTTATACGAGTTGATTGCCTTGTTCAAATTGAGTTCGAATTAAACCCGAACTATTTGGTTTTTTTAAAGCTCTAATGACAGCGGAGCCGAATATAAGTTCTTTTATATCAGAGTATATAGAAAAATGTATCGGGAGTATCTATCTAGTCGGATTGTTGCTCATCTCTTTCTTCTCTATTCGATTGGTGAATTGGGGAATACTTTGTTATGACAGTGAGCCACCAATATAATGATGACAAATACTAATGTGCTATAGTTATTGGTTATGCTATTTCTTTACTTGTGTATGTATCAAGACAGTTATGTATGTACGTATGGAATTCGATTATCATAAAGTTAATTTTATCATAAATTAATCAATTAACTAATATAATATTAACACGTAAATAAAAATATTATTTCTCAATTTGCGTATTAAAACTGTATTGATCAATCTATCAAAATTAATCTCATATTAACCACTTCCGTAAGTATGTATGTATAGTTGGAAAGTACTGGATAAATAGTGAAACATAGGCCAAATGTTGATTAGCTAGAGGGATCGGGAGAGGGAGAGAGGAGAGTATCAGGCCACCATAGTTGCTACTGATTTGATTAAATTCATTGATTGAGTATATATATATATATATATATATATATACATATGAATATTTAGTAGTACTGAATTGATTTGATTTGATATGATATGATTTTGGGAGTGACCAGCAGTTGCCTGTCTGTCTGTCTGTCTCTCCCTAGTAGTAATAGTAAGTTGGAACAGAACAATCAATGAGTCTCTCTCTCTCCTCTCCAAGCATTCATTCCAATTCCAATCTCCAGTATCAATCAATATCAGTCAAGTCTGATCAAACCATCTCTGTCTTCTTCTTTCGCCTTTTTTACTGACTCAAACAGCAAAGAGAAAGCGTGGAATACATATAATCATGTGATTCCTGTACTACTACTATATATAGTTGCTCCATGTTTGTGAATTATTATAGTGGAGTATTATATTAATCTCCTCTGGGTTTAATTGGGCCTAATTTAGATACCTAAATCAATTGGTGTAGTTTTGTAATTTAATAAGGAATTTATTAACATGTGTCTTTAAGACACATGCTAAGCACACAGTTTAAGAGAATATTCACTTGAATTGTGTGTATATTCTCTTGAAGTTGATGCAAATACAAAAATTAAGAGAATATGCACACAGTTCAAGAGAATATTCTCTTAAACTGTGTGCTTAACTTGTGTCCTAAATACACATGTTAAGAGGACCTATTTAATAATGTGCTATTACACATGATGTTTGTTTCGTTAATTAATTATATGATTAACCAAAAACTAGTGATTTGTGATGAATAAATTTGTTGTAGAAACGTCGCATCAAAGTTATTATAACTTACTTGATGTAACATTGCACCCGTATACTGAAAATTTGACAAATTTTACGCAATTTGATGCAAGCATAATTCTAATTATAACCGTACTAATTAAGGGAAATGTCATATCAACTAACATGCTGATGTGTCCTTATTTTATACGAGTATGGAACCCGGGTAATTAATGTTGTTTATGAGCAATATTACTATCACATAACTTGGGTCACATAAAGTTCGTATACATATTTACGGTCCCTGCATATCATGCAGAATTTATAATATAAATGGGTGTATATGAACATTATGTGACCATACTTTATATGATAGTATCATTATTTTTAATTTATTCATTCAAAATAATTCATTTCTCTCTCTCTCTCTCTCTCTCTCTATATATATATATATATATATATATATATAAGTGATGGAATGTTTTTATAGATCTATTTTTTTTTTATATTTTCGACTGAAATTTAACATTCTTGCACGTTTAAACAATGAAACACTCGAATTCCTGATAGATGTATTTCGATTTGAACTATAGGCACGATGAATGTTTTCAGAAGGTCACTAAGACCAGATCATTAAAATCTATTACAATGAATCATTCGAATTTCTTCAAGTCACTCATACTCGACAAATGTCACTTGGACACGGTTTATTTACACGGGAAGTGAGGAAGAGAACAGGCGTGAAAAATGAATACAGTATTTCAATGCATCTCTCTACATGTGTGTGTATATATATAGGGTGCTAATTTCATGATAACCTATTGTCCAGATCACTATTTTAGCAATATGTCAGCCGTTGATCAATTAAATAGAAAGCTGAAATTGAAAATAATATATTCCCAGCCGCTACAACATGTAGCGGTCCGATTAACAACAACTAGCGGCTTCTATTTTAATAATAGGACCCCACCTGGTCAAACTAAAATGTAAATGGGTCCCACTTTGTTAGATTTTATATAAAAAAGGGATTTTTTTTATATACACCAACCGCTACAACATGTAGCGGCTTGGTCTTCAAATTTTTATTTTCGGATAATAAAGTGTAAATGAGTTCCACTTTGTCAGATTTTATAAAAAAAAAGGATTTTTTTTTTAAATACACCAACTGCTACAACATGTAGCAGCTCTAATACTGAACTAGATGCCTACTAAGTTTAGTATCATGATTTCATCGAAAAATGCTCCATAGTAAGAACTAGTACATTACTACTATAAAGTATTTAATAAATTATTAAATACACATTATTTTTTGTTAGATCTTGAGTTAAAAAATGCATTTGATTGTCCTCTACAAAGAGATTGTAAGAGAATGATATATGGTTCAAGTATGAATTATATCTTGTACTCTTGGTTATCCAAAGTAAAGAGTTCATTGTTGTGACACCCCCCAAATGCGGGTTCTCTAACTCCGATTCGGTCGTCACGATACAATACAAATATCCACCTCTAAACAACGTACAATAATTAAATGCGGAATATAATAAACGTATATCGTTCATTCAAAAGGTGTTACTAGTCTCAAGATTCGATAACCTTAATACAACCATACAAACATACCCTAGAATAATCATTAGGGTTCAAATTACATTAACAGTAATTTTAACTAAGCATAAAGTAAAGTCTGCTACTTGCAAACTAATCCTACATATTTTCGTTATCCTTGTCCTTTCCTGAAGTCTCGGGCTTAACTGCAATAGAAGTTATGATATAGCAAGAATGAGCAACAAGTTTGCTCAGCAAGTTTAAATACATCAATAAAGGATATATCATGATGAATGAAAAATATCTAACAATAAATTTAACAATATGAATATCGAAAGCAAGAATAATAATTGCTTTTAGAATAACTGATAGTCAAGGAGACTTTGAACTATAAAACTCCAATGGAATCAATAGCTGATTGACCCTTTGGTTACTGGCTATAGAATAAGTACTTGAGGGGATCAACCTCGCGTACGCCATGTATATGCATAACATTCAACTCTGCTGTTTGTATCTTATATTAGATACCTGGGGTACTCCCCTATATATAAGGGGTGTTCTTCTCAGTTTAAGAATCCATACCATCAATTGGTCTGGATAGCTTTTATAAAATTTTATATAATTGTCTGACTGAACAAGGGTTCAGACTCTATCTGACGCAGTTCAAGAATTATAGAACTTTAAATAATGTACAAGTCCAAGACTGTACGAACTCAAGTGCATCAAGTGCAAATATCAATAAGATCGATGTGGAATAATTGTAAAGTAATTAAACCACCTAAAGCATGCTTGGAAATAAAGTTCAAGCTTAAATAAATAACTTTCAATACAATAATAACCTGCTCAATACAATATGAGAAGGATAGAAAACTTGCACAATAAAGAATGAGTTTCAGAAAACTTGCACAAATAAAGAGTGTAAGTCAGAGAACTTGCATAACCAAATAGTGAAGTTCGGGAACTTGCCTGATTGCTCAGCTACAAATAGTCTATCTTTATTTAAATTGCGTTAAAATAACCTAACATTAACAAGTCGGTCTTTCAATTAGTATGTGTAAACTAATATGAGTCTACACTTACAAGAATCAAATCATCATATAGGTCTATCCCATAATTCACGTAAGTCAATTTACTATGACTGAGTTTATAAATATTTAATCCTGTCTTCGATTAATAACTTTAGAATATCTAGTCTCTAGGCATCAACATAGGCTTGAACACATAGCACTTCAATTTAAGTATACAATACAGTTTATAATACACTTATTGCAAGGTTCTATCTATAGCTCAAGGTTACATGGTTTAATTGCGGTAAACCTTAAGTTAATCAAGTTCATGTCTCAAGGTCAACTATTAAAGTCATATTACCACATAACGAGGCTAAACAATGTTAAGTAGTCATGCTTGTGCGTAAATAACACATGTATACTTTAATCACATAGTTCATGCCGTAGAATTTCATTTTCTTGAATATGCGTGCATATGTGAAATCCATGTATAAGCAAATGATGTTCATATTAATATGTCTATAGGCATAATGAACTCCTAATCTTCATGCTTGCATGCTTAGAACGTAACTTACACGGTGTTCGATGATATTAATCTTCAAACTCTAAGTTTTCATTGAAAAGTACACCAAGTCCACAAAGGTCATTTAGTATGAACAAGGTGTCTTGTAATCATAACTCACTTGCCTTTGAACACTTAGCTCACATAAATGTATTCAAATGGTCATAATCTAAAGGACATAAGTCTTGGTCAAGTTTGTTTTTAAAGTTCTTAAGTTTCTTATCTTTGAAATCGTTTTAACTTTCAATCAAGTATACTAGTGAGGTCAACACTTTAGACTTAGTTCTCATGTCAATATAGACCATACGATCATGCTCTCAAAATCAGAATACACATATGTTACGTACATGTCAAAGTTCATATTCGAGACTATAAGTTTCATTTCAAAACCACAAGTTTTTCGTCAATCGTGTGTACTAATATCGTTATACATGCTCACACTACATGAATGTATTCATATATGCATGTTACTCATGTTCATATACTTGCCTAATGATATACCACATGCTAGTACATAACAGATTTGTAACAGAAGAATAAAAATCTGGTTCAGGCCTGGCGCTGGCGCAGCTGCGCAGGTGTGCGGCCAGAGGTAGTAACTGTTCTACTTCGGCAAAAACCTTAGCCCAACTCAAAAATTCTTACGAAAATCATTCTGTACCAGTCATATAATAGTTCCAACATGCTTATAATCTTATATAACACTTAACAACATATCCCAAATCAACTTAACATTTTATCTAGCAAAATCAAGAACTTAGAAATTTACAGAAAATAAGAAATAAAGAGTATGAATGACAAACAATAGGAATTATACCTCTGTAATCTGCTATATCCACTTCTCCCTCACTGATAACTCTCTCAATATACTTGCTCTATGTAAGACCCCAACTTTTATGAATAAAGATTTAATTTTCTTTATATATTATTTCGAAATAGTAAGGTGTTGATTTGATAAATATGAAAGTTATGGGTGAAATGTGCAAATATTTTAAAATGAGCAAGTGGTTATAAAATATTCTTGTTGTCGGAGAATATTCGTACGACGGCGCAGCTATTTATGGGCCCCACAACGGAATAACTGTCTGATATAGATAGCGACAGAAATAACTTTTTTACAAAATAACGGAGTAGTTGCTACCGTTAGTACTGTTGAAATACCCGGTGGTTAAAATACAGTGATACGCGGTGTTGCACAGTAGCACACGGTATTACACAGTATTTCGAATTATTGAGTCTTACGTGAGAAGGCACTTATATTATTGACTGTAACAATAGTAATTACTGTAAAAATAATTGAGTAATGGCTTCTCACGTAAGACTCAATAATTCGAAATACTGTGCAATACCGTGTGCTACTGTGCAACACCGCGTATCACTATATTTTAACCACCGGGTATTTCAACAGTTCTAACGGTAACAACTACGCCGTTATTTTATAAAAAGGTTATTTCTGTCGCTTTCTATATCCAACAGTTATTCCGTTGTGGGGTCCACAAATAGCTGCGCTGTCGTACGAATATTCTTCGACAACAAGAATATTCCACGACCAAACGAATATTCCCCGACAACAATGAATATTTTATAACCACTTGCTTATTTTAAAAAATTTACATATATCATCCTTAACTTTAAACTTTTATCAATTTAACCATTTACTAAATAGAAAAATTGAATACTTTTATTTCATAAAATTCGGGGTCTTACAAAACCAGACGAGGAAAACTCGTGTGCAAAATACAGGTGGAGATAATAACAACACGCGAATTGTCACTGCCAAGCAGTTCAAAGAATTGGGACCACCAGAGTTTCTGGGAAAGCCGGATCCAATCAAGGCGGAGACATGGATTAAACAAATTACCAAGATATTTGATGTCTTGGGATGTACGGAGGAACAGAAGGTTTCATTCGCCACGTTTATGTTCCGTGGAGAGGCAGATTACTGGTGGGAAACTGTGAAGCGTACCCAGCCTGCCGCACTCAAGATGTCTTGGGAAGCTTTCCAGAAACTGTTTAATGACAAGTACTTTCCTGAAAGTATTCGTCATATGAAGGAAGTAGAATTTATCAGACTCGAGCAAAACAACATGACGGTATCCTAGTACAAGGCTAAGTTCGCGGACCTGTCCAGGTTTGCACCTCATTTAGTGGAGAATGAGGAACGTATGACGCGGATGTTTCTAAGAGGTTTGAAACCCGAAATACGTCAATACCTCATTTTTCATAAATTTTCTCTATATTCGGATGTAGTGAACAGGGCCCAGTTATTAGAACGAGATAATGATTATGTTCAACCGAGGGACCACAACCAAAGTCGTACCGGTGGCAGCAGTCATCGGAGCAATGACAACCAGCGAGGAGGAAAGTATGACAGAAACGGTAACCACTCCGGTGGTAATCGTGGCCATGATAGTAGGAAAAGCGAATCGGGAGGAGATTTCAAGAAGAGAAGGTACAACAATGAGAACGTGAAGATGTCAACATCAGCACCAGCATCAACTGTTTCGAGGGGAGGAGAACGACCACCGGTCGTAAGCTATAAGTGCGGGAAGGAGGGACACATCAGCCCAAACTGCCCACAACAGTTCAAAGCATGTTATAACTGTGGAAAAGAAGGACATATAGCTCGAGATTGTCCTATTGCGAAACCAAGTCCAGTGGGGGTGGTGATTCCAAAGGCGGTTTCACACAAGTCAAAGTCGGTGATTCCTGGAAGAGCGTTTGTCGTGACAGCCCAAAACACAAGGAATCCGCACGAGGTGATTACGGGTAAGCTGATCATAAACTCTTGCGAAGTTTACACCTTGTTAGATACCGGTGCTACCCATTCTTTTATTTCACCTGCTTGTGCTAAATTTTTGAACTTGACTTCTGATAAATTAGACTTTGACTTATTTGTTGAAATTCCGTTAGGAGAAACCTTCGTTACATCTACAGTTTATAAATCTTGCTTGATTCAGATTGGTACCCTTATCTTACCTGTCGATCTGATATCTTTGAAAATACTTGCATTTGACGTGATTTTAGAAATTGACTGGTTAACCACTTACCATGCCAGAATTGATTGTTTTCGTAAGGTTGTTAGTTTTCATATTCCTAATCAACCTGTTGTGCAAATCCAAACCACCAAACCACTAAAATCAGTCAATATCATTTCAAGTCACAAAGCTATTCGTTTATTGAAAAATGGATGTTAAGCTTTCTTAGCTCATGTCACTGATCTAAACCAAAATACGTCAGATCTGAATAATATTTCCGTTGTTAATGAGTTTCCTGATATATTTTCTGAAAAACTTCCCGGTCTACCCCCAGAACGTGAAGTTGAATTCTTTATTGACCTTAAACCCGGTACAAAACCCATTTCTAAAACCCCATATCGAATGGCTCCTATTGAACTTCAGGAGTTAAAGGTCCAATTACAGAAATTGTTAGATATCGATTTTATTCGTCCTAGTACATCTCCTTGGGGTGCTCCTGTTTTATTCGTTTGGAGCGAGTAATGTGAGAAGAGCTTCCAAGAGCTCAAGAGAAGACTTATCTCGGCACCTGTTCTGACAATACCATCTGGTTCGGATGGATTTGTTATCTACAGCGATGCTTTGGGCAAAGGGTTAGGATGTGTTCTCATGCAACATGAGAAAGTCATAGCCTATGCGTCGCGACAACTCAAAGAATATGAGAGGAATTATCCTACTCATGATCTAGAGTTGGCAGCTGTCGTTTCTTGCGTTGAAGATCTGGAGACATTACTTGTGCGGAGAGAAAGTGGAGATCTATACAGATCATAAGAGCCTTAAATATTTCTTCACTCAGAAGGAACTCAACATGCGGCAACGACGTTGGCTTGAGCTGTTGAAAGATTACGATTATACCATCCTGGAAAAGCGAACGTGGTAGTTGACGCGTTGAGTAGAAGATCACATGTGGGAACGAGTGCGATGATGTCAAGTATACGCGTAGAACCAGCTTTGATTGATAAAGTTAAAACTGCTCAAGCTACGGATCCGGAGCTGATGAAGATGAAGAAGAAAGTGAAAGAAGGTGCCATTCCAGAAGCAAGAATCGATGAAGAGGGAATACTTCGAGTCAACTCCAGACTTTGTGTCCCTAACGATTCTGACTTGAAGCATAGAATCATGATGGAGGCACACAACACACCATTCACAATCCATCCTGAGAGTACTAAAATGTATCGTGATCTTCGACATACATTTTGGTGGGGCAATATGAAAAGAGAGATCGCGGAGTTTATTTCGAGATGTTTAACGTGTCAACGTGTAAAGGCGGAGCATCAAGTACCGAAGGGTCCATTGCAACCACTGGAGATTTCGGAATGGAAGTGGGAACACATTACGATGGATTTCGTTACGGGTCTTCCCAAGGTTTCTCAAGGCATAGATGCGATTTGGGTTATTGTTGATAGATTAACCAAGTCTGCTCATTTCTTGCCGATACGAGAGACTTATTCCCTTGAATGTCTTGCTCATATGTACGTGAATGAGATTGTGAGATTGCATGGCACGCCAGTATCCATAATTTCGGATCGTGACCCCAGATTTACTTCACGATTTTGGATCAGTTTGCAGAAAGCTATGGGCACGAATTTACGATTCAGTTCGTCTTATCATCCTCAAACAGACGGACAATCGGAGAGGACTATTCAAACTCTTGAATATCTATTGAGACTCTGTGTTCTAGACTTCAAAGGGAGTTGGGATAAGTACTTACCATTGGTGGAATTCTCCTATAACAACAGTTATCAGGCAAGTATAGGCGTGGCTCCATTTGAAGCAGTTGTATGGAAGAAAGTGTCGTTCTCCAATATGCTGGAATGAGGTGGGTGAAGCAATATTGTTGGGACCAGAGTTAGTACGTATGACTACGAAAAAGATCCAAATAATTCGGCAACGTATACAAACGCACAAGATTGACAAAAGAGTTATGCGGATCTTCATCGAAAGGACGTGGAATTTAATGTTGGGGATCATGTGTTATTACGTGTTGCTCCGTGGAAAGGAGTTACGAGGTTTGGGAAGAGAGGAAAGCTCAATCCACGATTCATTGGTCCATTTGAGATCCTTGACCAAGTAGGAAATGTGGCCTATAGACTCGCCTTACCTCCAAGCACGTCTCGTGTTCATAACGTGTTTCACATATCCGTGTTACGTAAATATGTGAAGGATCCAAACCGTATTATTGAGTTAGAACCGGACGAAATAGCTGAAGATTTAACGTACGAGGAAGTACCTGTGAAGATCTTGGATAGGAAGGAGCATGTCCTACGCTCGAAAATTATACCTCAAGTTAAAGTTTTGTGGAGAAACCATGCTATTGAGGAAATGACCTGGGAGTTGGAATCGGAAATGAAAGCGAGGTATCCTCACCTTTTCGACATACCAGGTACGTACGTCAATTTCGAGGACGAAATTTCATAAGGAGGGGAGGTTGTAAGACCCCAACTTTTATGAATAAAGATTTAATTTTCTTTATATATTATTTCAAAATAGTAAGGTGTTAATTTGATAAATATGAAAGTTATGGGTGAAATGTGCAAATATTTTAAAATGAGCAAGTGGTTATAAAATATTCTTGTTATCGGAGAATATTCGTTTGGTCGTGGAATATTCTTGTTGTCAGGGAATATTCGTACGACGGCGCAGCTATTTGTGGGTCCCACAACGGAATAACTGTCTGATATAGAAAGCGACAGAAATAATTTTTTTATAAAATAACGGAGTAGTTGTTACCGTTAGTACTGTTGAAATACCCGGTGGTTAAAATACAGTGATACCCGGTGTTGCACAGTAGCACACAGTATTGCACAGTATTTCGAATTATTGAGTCTTACGTGAGAAGGCACTTACTCAATTATTGTTACAGTAATTACTGTTCAATAGTTTATATTATTGACTCAATAATTGCTACGTTGATATTTTATATTATTGACTCAATAATTGTTGCATGGATATTTTATTGACTCAATAATTGCTACGTTGCTATTTTATATGATTGATTCAATAATGGCTACAGTTGATATTTTGGTATTATTAATTCAATAATTGTCACTACACAGTATTTAACATTATCAACTCAATAATTCATATTATTTGAATAATATTATTAGATAGCATTATTGACAATGTCTAAGAAAATTCTGTCTAGGAGGGGTTATTTAATTGCACGCCAGTAAGGAGAAGTCCTTATCGGAAGGCCCCCTCTTTCCTGGGAACGACCTGGTTGTCAATATTGTAGTTCTGTAATATTATTTGTGAATAATTAATTATTGATTTATATGATAATAAAATATTTATTTTGTGGATATAAAAGAAAGAATTAGCGCTGATGTGTTTCTATCAGTATTTTGGTGTGGAAAATCATCCGTTTATGGATTTTGAATAATTTATGTTTGGAATTTGGAAAAACTTCCTTCTACAAAGTTGTAGAGAATTAAATTTCTTATATAAGAACATAGAATTTGTATTTTTCTGACAAAGGGCTATTTATTATGAATTATTGAACTTTCGGAAAATAAATATTTTTTAATGGGTGGGCCCCACTTTTGTTGAAAATTCTGAAATTTTGAAAGCAGCCAGGCGGCAGATTTTTTTTTTTTAAAAATAAAATTATTTTATTAATTTAGTCTACTTTGACATCCCAAGCTTTTCCTATAAATAGAGTGCTTAAGTTAGAATTAAAAATCACACCAGAATAAGAAGTTTTCTCTCTCTATAATATCGAGCGTATTTTTGTGAATATTTCAATACTTTGAGTATTAGTATTCAGTGCAAGTTTCCTTCGGTATTATATCCGATATTACAGTCAGAAGTACTATTCTTTTGAGGTAAGGGATGTTATTTTCTTTCGTAAATGATGTTATTCTTTTCAATATCATTATACCAAAATATTGTCATGAATTTTATTATGAAATTCTTACTTTTTCTGTCGGAGTTACTATTCACGTATACGGCACTAAATACGGCACTATTCACGGAAAAATTAAATTTTCTTCTATATGTCTAAATTGCTTGTTAAGGTATTTATCTTTGATTGTATCCAAGTTTTGAGCTATATTCTTGAATTTTGCTCCACAAAATATTATTATGGAGTATTTTTGAACTTGGATAAACTAAAATACGAATCCTTAATCTTATCCTTTATTTCACTAGATTCGTTATTTATATTATTTTCATCATCCTCAGTCCTAAGTGGTGTTATAACTGAATATCTTTGGCCTGTAGAGCAAAGATAAATGATTACCTGATGAATATCTTTGGCCGTAGTGCAAAGATGACAGGTGTTGAGATGAACATGATCACTGATGATACAAATGAATATCTTTGGCCGGTAGTGCAAAGATGAATATTTGATTTGAGATGTATATTTATATTGAGTTACTATTCACGGGAAAAAAATTATTTTTTTTCTTTCCAAATTATCTTTGATTGGATCCAGGTTTTGATCTCCATTCTTGAACTCTGGATAAATTCTATAATATTTGTCCTTTATCTCACTGGATCCGTTATTCGTATAATTTTTCATCATCCTAAGTTCTAAATGGTGATATAACTGAATATCTTTGGCCTATAGTGCAAAGATGAATAATTACGTGATGAATATCTTTGGCCTGTAGTGCAAAGATGAATGATTATCTGATGAATATTTTTGGCTCATAGTGCAAAGATGGACTGGTGTTGAGATGAACATGACCAACTGGTGTTACAAATGAATATCTTTGGCCCGTAGTGCAAAGTTGAATATTTGATTCGAGATATTGATTGATGTTACAGGGATAAAATATTGATGATGGACTTTTAAATCAAAGAAGACAGTAGATATCATTCTCTACTTAACTCTTCTAATGAATTGTTATTTTTGCTGCAGTTGTTGATCTAAAACTTGTTGTCCATAATATTTTATCTGATTTGTTGAAGGCTAACGATAATTTATTCTTCATTATCTTAGTCATAATATTCTTTACTGGGCTAGTTGAGCTCACCTTTTTCTTCCATTGTTCTCTTCAGAAAATGAGAATATCGCGGGGACTAGTCGGGGATCAGAGTGATGGTCAGAGTTAGATCTGTAGAAGTCCTCACTATTCTATAAAATAGTGGGATAATGATTGTAATTAATAAGGATTGAATTTGAGTGTTTATATTTCGTATTATATACGATTTGTATTGAAACTCATAGTTTATGTGGTCGTATTTTGCACGACCTTATGTTATAAAAGATTGTATTTGAATTCTGTAACATGTATTTGGCGACTTAGAATGGGTTGGTATTTGACCAATTCTGGGGGCGTCACAGTTGGTATCAGAGCTTAGGGATATGATTTCTGGCAGAGATCTGGGTATAGAACTAGGAGGGGAGAGACGAGTAAATCCTTCGCTAGTGTGTGTCCTACCTAAGCTTATTTGGTATTTAATTGGTCGTTTTGAACATAGGGTTAATATGTGATATGTTAATTTGTTTGATTAACCCTTGTTTTATGGCAGTATTTGAGAATGACAGCTGAAAATTTAAACAATGGAGTGAATGAGACTGTTTTAATCACCAACGAGGAGAACGTGCAACAAGAAGACAATATTCCTTCTGAAAACGACATCACCGATCAAACGATGAACGATAGGATGTTTAGAAGCTTTTTACAGTTCATGCAAAACTAGACGAGGGAGACTCGTGTTCATAATATATGTGGAAATAATAACTCGAGGCTTGTCATTGCCAAGCAGTTCAAAGAGTTGGGACCACCCGTGTCAATTCCTTGTTCTAGTTGTTCTGAACCTTTCTAAATATTTCATTTTTTATTATTACCCTAAATCCAATAAATTATGATATTAAATTCTGAATTAGGGGGAATTTCTATTGTTGAATTAGGGGGAAGGAATATCAGAATTTATCACAACCTGTAGCGGCTAACCAAATCTGTATTAATTTATTAATAAACATTCATGTATTCAATGAGGAAAGATGTATTTAATGAGAAAAGAATAATAATAATAATAATAATAATAATAATTATTATTATTATTATTATCATTATATGATCTTAGAGCGAACTCTACGATCTTGAGATAACTCTACCAACTTCTGAAAGACTCTGCGATCTTCACTTGACAGTCTACGATAGGAAGGTTAACTCTGCAAATCTCAATATATTTTACGAATTGTCAGAATTGCTTTACGATCGATCATCTTGACTAAATGATCGATTTAATCCTATCATCTATACATCATTCAACTCATAAAATTAACTTAACAAGTTTATGTTTGATCTTTTTATTCGAAGTCTTTATACATCATATTTTTATTAAATACTTTACAAAAACTAGTGAACTAATTATACATTAATAGAGTCTTATCATCAAATTAAATATGAAGTTTTAACAAACTCTATTAAGAAAAGAGTTTTCTGAAAATGTAAATATTTGGCAAAAGTTTTTTCATTATATTTTTTTCTATAATTTTTGCTTATAAAAAATATAAGAAAAATATTATCGACTATTTTCGATACAATTCAACATCATCATGAAATTGCTATCTAACAATGTAAACAAATTTGTGAAGTCTTTTAGATTTTCAAAAACGACCTTTAACTTGCATGATAATTTTTATTTTGTATTAATTTTTGTTTATCTTTTTATTTAATCTTTAAGGAGTATAATTTACGCACAAGACGTCTGACCGGATAAATATGTCTCTTAATCATAAAACAAACAAAGCATAGTTAAAACCGGACTTGAAAAGGTCTGATGAAATCGGCGGATCTCAAAACAATGTGTATAGAAGAATACCAGGGGGAGGAGTGAGTTTGTACGGGACAGGAGGGACTTTAGGGGGTCCTACTTGTTACTAATTTACAAGCAGTACTCACTTCGTTTCTAAAAAAATTTCGTTTAAAATTTTGGTATTAAGAAAGTCATTTAATATTAATAAAATTTATTTAAAATTTTATTATTATTTTTTTATGAGAAATTAAAAATTATTAATATAATTTTTTTTTTATTGAGACAATAAGAGAAGATAGGGATAATATAGAAAAATAAATAATTTATTTTTTTAAAAAATTATAAACGATAAATATTTTGAAATAAATTTTTTATTCTAAAACGACAATCTTTTAGGAACGGAGGAAGTATTATTTTCTTTTTCCTTAACTTGCTCGCATTCCACGTGGGCCTAGTTTTAGTTTCAACTGGTTGAGCAGAAGTGGGGCCCACATCTTGTCGGGTTGTCGTTTGGAAGAGAGTAAAGCGTTGTCCCCACTCCACTCATCTCCTGTCTGTCTATTAAAATTTCATTTTCTCTTCCCCCGCGATATTCTCCATTTTACCTTTACCTCCTCCTGGCTCCTGACTCCTGAATAATACTACTATTCCAGACGGCCAGTATATATATATATATATATATGGGGACGGATCAATGACACTATATTTTTTACATAATTTTTTATATAATTTTTTGATTCTTGAATTTGAACACTCTTAATGGCTAAGATTAACGCTGATTTTTAATTTATAAACTATAACAACTATATGAATGCATATATTATAATAATATTGGTGATAACTAACTAAAATTGCTTTAGATAAACATATTTGCTTTCATAACATTTGTATAAAATTATACTAAAATTTTGGTTAGTTATTATCAATATTATGATAATATATACATTCATATAGGTTGTTATAGTGTATAAATTAAAAATCAGCTTTAATCTTAGCCATTAAAAGTGTTCAAATTTAAAAATTAAAAAATTATGTAAAAAACGTAGTGCCATTGATCCGCCCTAATATATATATATATATATATATGAAATTTCTTAATAGGTGCCTTTAGGGCACATACTATAAGCACACAGTTTAAGAGAATATTCATTTGAATTGTGTGCATATTCTCTTGAACTTAGTGCAAATGTAAAAATCAAGAGAATATGCACACAGTTCAAAAAAATATTATTTTGAACTGTGTGCTTAACATGTGTCTTAAGGGCACATGTTAAGAGGATCCTATATATATATATCTGCCTTCTACTACTATTTTGACTTTTAATACTGTAGCAAAACTCGGTGGTACACCTGGCAAACGGCCGAGCGCCGAGCCGGGCTAAAAACGAACGGGCCAAAAAGACTCGGCTTTTGCTTGGTTAAAAATGATCAGTCTAACGCCCGACCTACGGGCTCAGATCAATTTATGCCTATATTTTTTATATTTTTTTAAATTTGGCCCAAACGGACCGATCAAAAAAATCCGACTTTTGTTGGGTTTAAAATAAACAGCCCAACGCTCAACCCATGACGAACGGACCTGTCCGACCCGCGGGCTGGACCAAATTTTGCCAGGTCTATTCGGTGGGTTAACCCATGACTGTTCCCCCCTATAAGTTTCTGTGCTTCTCTCTGTATATTAGTAACAAAATTGATACTTTAATAAAATTTTTTAATAGTTTAATAAAAATTTATACATATATAGAACTCATTTACTATTTAACTGAAAGATACTTTATAAAATTATCATTTGTATTTATAAAAACATCAACTCACTATATTTATTATAATAGAACGGGAGGACGGAGTGTATTTATTATTTTACTTTTAATCGAACGGAAGAAGTAAATATATATATATATATATATATATTATATAGAAATGTATATCAGAATTATATATCACAAAGTAAAACAACAAAAAATAAATGAAAGATATCAGAAAGAAAGAAAGAAAAGCAGTGACATCAATGAGGTGAAATTTGACTGTTTGTACACCATGGGTAACAGAGTTTGAGCAGCAGCAGGAGAAGGAGCAGTGGGGACAATGGTAGGGGAAATCGATGATGGGATTGTGGCGCACAAAGCCGACATGTGGGTCCCCCTCCCTCCACCACCATCAGTCCATCACCCCTCTCACCAACCTTTCTGCTCTTTTCTTTCCCTTCTTCCCCCTCCTCTTATTACTATTACCCAACAAATACAATTCTCTCTCCTCTTCCTTCTTAATTCCCCTTCTTCTACCATTCTACTCTCTCAATTTTCTTCTTAATTTTGCTCAAAAAACTCGATCTTGATGGAAAAAACTCTGGGTTTATTAGGAACGGCTGCTGGTGGTGGTGGTGGTGGTGGCAGAGGAGTTCCCTCTGGGGTTTCAACAACCGGGTCCATGTCAACTGTATCGAAAGAAGATAATAATATGGGTTTATTTTCCCCGGAGGTTTCTTCTTCATACCCAGATGAATCTGGGCTTGAGTTGGGTCTTGGCTTGAGTCTTGGGGGAGGTGCCTCTTTCAAGTCTAAGCCAGCTCCTTGGGTTCAATATGCTAGAATCTTGACTGCTAAAGATTTCTCGACTTTGGTTTCCAACTCTTCTTCATCATCTTCTGCTGTCACTAAAGCTGCAAATAATAATAACAATAATATCTCCTCAGCTGGTGGTACCAAGAGAATTGCTGCTGAGTCTGTTTCACCCCCCAACGGCACCACAAGGTATATTAATTATTTTTCTTGGAACCCCTTGAACCTTTTTTTTTTTATTTGTTTGGTTTTAAATTTCTTATATGCACTATTTGTTTCAATATTTTGTTCATTTAAGCTGATTTCTTATCCTGCTACATATTTGTGCTTGTGTGGGTATTTGTGTTCGAGTTTTTATGTGATGACCTTATTTTTTTTCTTTCTTACATTTTAATCTTTCCACCTTTCATAGTTTTTCAATTCTCTATAGTTGGTTTTCCCGGAATCTGATTCCTAAGGTAAAATGTTATGTTACCTTCTCTGGTTTGCTTTTTCTTTGTTCTGTTCTAACTGTTAATTGCACCTTTTCAATACATGGGTTTTGATCAATTTGGGGATTAATTTAGACCCATTAATTGATTGAATTTATATTAAATTAAATGTGCATTTGATAGTGGAGTACATGAAAAGGTTCATTGTTGTTTAAGAAAAACTATTTTCTTTTAAGTCCCACATTGAGTAGGAATAAAACTATTTAATACTTTATAAGTATATGTGAAATAGTTTAATTCAGTTGTGGTACTAAAGGAAAGGCTTGGATTTGGTCACAATGACGTGGTGCAAAGCACCACCCGCCCGCGTCCCGCGACCCGGGGGCCGGGATTGGCGCTTTAGGCGCACGTACGCATCGTCGCTAGGAGCCAAGAGCCTATTTTTTGTATTGAACCAGATTAATAAACTTCATTAATGTTTGAACAGTTTTGTGTTTAATCATTATGGGATATAAATGAGTTTTAAAACTGATGTGATTATTACATCATTTACTTTGTAAATAATGCTTAATTCACAATTCAGTTATGAAACTTTTTGTATTGAACCAGATTAATAAACTTCATTAATGTTTGAACAGTTTTGTGTTTAATCATTATGGGATATAAATGAGTTTTAAAACTGATGTGATTATTACATCATTTACTTTGTAAATAATGCTTAATTCACAATTCAGTTATGAAACTGTAGAGTCTCCATCTTCTTTCATCTTATCATCTTTACACAGCAGTATAAACTGAGGTTCAGAGAGTGAGTTGCTATCACTTAGAACAAATATAGGCTTGACATAAATCCTGGAGGTAATTTGCTAGTAGCCTTTAGCAAACCTTAGTGGTAAAGGGCAATAAACACCTTAAGGACAGGGACTACCCGTG
This sequence comes from Panax stipuleanatus, assembly GCA_020205555.1. Taxonomy (NCBI): domain Eukaryota; kingdom Viridiplantae; phylum Streptophyta; class Magnoliopsida; order Apiales; family Araliaceae; genus Panax; species Panax stipuleanatus. The sequence continues at coordinate 166,957,967 of CM035115.1, forward strand.
TCAATCCTTGTTCCTAATTGTCTGTATTCATCATTGTACTTAACACTAACTGTGATCTCTATTGGCTAGCTATCAAATGAATAACCATATAATAAACATGAAAAATTCTTGACAAAGGAGGTTTAAACTGTGCACGTTGGGGCAAATTTAGGAGACGATCAGTTATTCCTACTTATCTTTTGTTATTTTTGATTTATAAACCAGTACTAAACCCCAAAGATAAGTTATATCCATCATTATTTGTACTGTACATTACAAGAGAAATTGATTTCTTATATCGAGGCTTTTGCTAATTAGATGAATTTGGAAGTACTCATGAGTTGCACTAGTTGTGTTGGCCAGTATCGTGCACTTGAGCAGCATGATATAACGTAACCCGAGGAAGTTAGAGGATAATTCCATTATACACACGCCAGTATTTTTGAATCAAATGTCTTGGTAATCTTTCTGGGGATAACATCCCAACACCCCCTCAATAAAAATTAGAAAAATAAATTAAAGATGATACTCCCTCTGTTCCTAAAAGATTGTCGTTTTAAAAGAAAAAATTTGTTCCAAAATGTTTGTCGTTTACAACTTTCTAGAAGAATAAATTATTTACTTTTCTATATTACCCCTATCTTCTCTCATTGTCCCCATAAATTATCTCCCTTGTATTAATAGTTTTCAATTTCTCATAAAGGGGTAGTGATGGAATTTCAAACAAATTTTACTAATATTAAATGACTTTCTTAATCCATGTGCCTAAATCTTAAACGACAATCTTTTAGGAATGGAGGGAGTATTAATGAGGTTACCTACAACAATGTTCAAAAAAGCTAAAAGTCGGACGAGGCGTTTTTTTTCGGACGAGGCGGAAGTCTCGATTTGAAGACATAGAAGTCCCCAAAAATTTATAAATAAATGCTAATAAAATCACTTGGTACTTTTTTGCAAGCCTCGACCCTATTATGATTACACACAAGATGATTTTTCAATCTAGTAATCCCCCTCCTTTACAAATTTTCTTACAAAAATAATTGTAATAAATTCTTATAATTCTTTTATAAATTATAATTCTTATATATATGTAATTGTAATAAAAATAATAATATTTTTAATATGTCTTAGTTAGTCGAAATATTTTAGTTAATTAAAAGAATTAACAAATAAAAACAAAATAAATAACAATAAATAACCTTAAACAAAATAAATAAACAAATAAGGAAGAAAAAAATAATAGTCACGGACGACGACGAAGAGGAAGAAGAAAGATGCCGACGAAGACGAAGAAGAAGAAGACTACAACGACAAAAAGGAGGAGGAAGACGACGGACGACGTAGAAAGATGACGAAGACAGAGAGGAGGAGAAATACCTGGTGTGTCGCAGACGAAGCAGACGAAGTCAAGCTCACGCCTCGCCTTGAGGCGCAACGCTTCGGCCGAAGATGGCGTAAAGTTTTTTTGTTGCCCAATATAGCGCAAGCGTTGCCTTGGCCTCCTTCCCCCTCGCTACGAGGCGCACGCCTCGAGCGCTTTTTCAAACATTGACCTACAGTGGGAAATTGGTACGAGGGATTGTAAATGCGGTGCCATGAAAAACTGTGTAGATTTGTTAGGTCTTGATATAACTGTAGAACTTACATTTACTTGGATCTTATTTTTTGGGTAAATGGAGATTTCACTTTTGTCTTTAATAACTGAGGGTGGCATCACAATTGTTTCATTTCAGCAGTTGTATGCCATTCTGCTGTTACACAATGATGGATCACAGTTTGGCATGACCGTGCCAAGTCTTCCCTTATGTCTGACTTGCACTGGCTTGCAGTTCATGTTAAACGGTGTCAAGTAAAGTAGTTCCATAATTTGGTCTGGCTAGATTGCGGATCAATAGCATATGCTGAGTTGTTTTAACAAGTAATTTTCACTAAAAACTGGGGCATAATCCCAATTGTTTGTTTGTTAATTTTTAACTTGTAGCGTATGATTGGGCAATGATTTGGGAAAAAATCTTTGTTACTATAGATCAACATACAAAATTATGTGGCAAAAGTACCAACAAGACTAGAAATGCACATCTGATTCTATATGATAAATAGACATATCAAGCTTTAGTTTCCACATACATGGTACTGCTCCAATCAGTTTGACATTTCCTGTAGTTATGATGCATTGAATCCTAAATTTTTCTCAAGTGCCAGTAGCCAACTCATACTTATAAATAGATGACCTTTCACTGGGACTTCATATACTTGTTTGTATGCAGATGGTGGTGCTTTTGTCGCATTATTTTTTTCCTGTGAGATGATGTTTCATCCATTTAAAGTGTTGGATAGAATCTTATTTCTAGATGTGATCAATTTTGTTTGACTTGTCCTTCTATAATTATTCAAGCAGCCAGGTAGTGGGATGGCCTCCGATAAGAGCTTATCGAATGAACAGCCTGGTTAATCAAGCTAAATTGTCACTAACTGAAGAATTTAGCTCAATAGTTGAGAAGCAGAAAAGCAAGAATGTTGCGGCAAACAAGGCTAACAAAAGCTGCAACAATGCTGCAAAGGAGAAAGGGCCCATCAAGACTTCTCTATTTGTAAAGGTGAATATGGACGGAATTCCAATTGGAAGGAAGGTGGATCTGAACGCCCATAGCTGCTATGAGACCTTAGCACAAACATTGGAAGAGATGTTCTGTACACCTACCACAACCATTAGTACAGGGCGTGAGTTGATCTTTTCTTTTCTACTTTGATTTGAATATGAATTCAATTCACTTGCCTTTTTGAAACATCTATCATTTTGTTGACACCAACTTTACCTAGGAGGAATGTAGTACTGTCTTTGCTCATCTTTTATCATGTTCATCTATTTTTTTTTAATATTTCTCCTTTCCTTATAATTTTATTCTTACAAATACGGGATTCATTTTCAGACTACACCAACTAGTTTGGGATAGAAGGTATAGTAGAGTTGAGTCAAATTGATAACTAATGCAGCTACTATGTTGTGTATGCCTTGGGTCACTATAAGCCTTGCTAAATGGAAATAGTTTGGTTTGAATGTTTATTATGAAAAGGTCAAGTCCTTCAGAGTTTAGAAATATAGGTGAAATGACCAAAATTATCATCCACCAAGATTACCATAGTTCACTATGTGCTGTGGTCCTCTCTAGTCTATGCTCCCAGCCATGCTTCTCTTTAAGTCCTCTCCCTCCCTCGCTCTCCATGCACACTCTTAAACATACTGCACACAAATGCTGCAAAACTGCAATGTGATGTTAGGGGTCTCAAATTTTTGGTCTCAAAAAGTTCTTAAATGATCCGTCATAATTACATTGGTTAGGTGCATCTTTTGTGATTGACTATGTCTTGAAGTGTCATTAAATGGGGACCAAGAAACATTTTTCTTGTAGCATAAAAGCTCCCTTGTGAAAATATATACCTACACAAAAATTGAGCTGGAAATAACATAGATGTGTTTGCATGAGTTTTTGGCAAATGAGGATGACATTATCTATTATTCAGGATCAAGCATGGAGGAGCACAACGTAATGGCAGAAGGAGTGGGACCCTCAAAATTGCTAGATGGATCATCAGAATTTGTGCTTACCTATGAAGACAAAGAAGGCGACTGGATGCTTGTTGGAGATGTTCCTTGGAGGTACACCCGTCCCTCACAAAATAAATAACATAATCTGCTCCGGAAAGTATTCATCTACAAGTCCCAAGTTGTACGTTGGTCTGGCAGTCACATGTTCATGTTTATATTTCAGGATGTTTCCCAGCTCTGTGAAGAGACTTAGAATAATGAGGACATCTGAGGCTAATGGACTTGGTAAACATTACATTACATATGATAATAGAAAATATGATTGGGTAAAAACTTGCATGGGATGTATGTATAAGTTCTTATTTAACGTATTATATATTTCTTTTATTGCAGCTCCAAAGTCTCAAGAAAGGAGTGGGAGACAAAGAAGTAGAGCCATCTAGAATGTTTCTCTCATCAGATATTGAAATCAAGTCCTGGGTTGGAGAGCGAGTTACAGAAGGCTTCAAAAGAGATGGTAAATGCTCATAAAAGGATTTTTTTGAAACGGATGAACCCGATGGTTTTGGTTTTTGTTATATTTTTCACATGTTATTTGCTGCTGCTAGCTCTCGGGGAAGAGCTCCTTTGTCTGGAAGCCACAAAGCGTCCTCTAGTTACTTTTTGTGTCATGTACGCATGCACACGTTGAAAGTTGATTATACTCCTATCCTATATAGCAGCTATTATTGTTGTAATTATCGCAGTGTTAGAAGAACAGGAGGGTTTTGTGTTTGCTGCACTCTAAATTGGATTCATTCAATCCTACTTCTTAATGCAAAAGAAGAGAAAAAAAGTTTGCCTGGTTTCTGTATTTTGAGACTGAATTTGGTGTTTTTAATTGTGATGTTTCTTGCTTCTTCTTTTCCATATTTTTTGGGCTCATCGTATTATTTATTTGTATACTAATATCGATTAAAAGAAGGCTCTTTTTGTGGAACAAAAAAGAAATTGTCGAACGGAATTCTTAATTCTTTTTATTTATTTTAAATTATTCTCTTATTTTTCGTCTTTTGTCGTTATACATTTAATTATTTTGTCTATTTTATATTAATATTATTTATTTTTTTATTTGGTCTTTCAAATTTTGTAAAATTTTTATCTTATCGCACATAATTTATACACGCATCACATATATTACTCTTACTATTTCACAAAGAGAGTTTCGGTCAACTTTGATTCTAATTAATTTGAGATTTTTTTTTATGATGTAAATTTTAAACAATTTTATAGTCGCTAACAACTTATTAAGTATTTTATAATGTTAATTATTGCATTAATTAAAATTAAATAAATTTTAAAAACTGATTAAGAAAAAATATTTAAGTAAGACTATTTTTTTGAAGAGAGCAAGTACGTGTAATTAAATTGCAACAGCATATTTATTACTTATTAAAAAAATATTGTATTACAATAGTCAATAGTATAACTATAGGGTAGGAGAAAAAAAGAAGAAGACGTGCTACGTGAAGAATGAGTTGAGTAAATAAATTTGAATGTAGGTGGTGGCGCCTAGCGTAAAACAATAACGTCGGCGGCCTGGTCCTTGTAGTAGCATGCTCCTCCTCTCCTCACCAACGCCGTTACAACACCTTCCACCAAAAACACTCGTAAGAACATTAAAACTAATACTCAATAACACACAAACACTACTTATCTCCACCAATACTAGCAATAATCATACCAACCAATTATGCAACAGTTCTTTAGCTGATGCCGAGCGCACCCACCAGCAACTCATAGTCACAGGCCTCGCAGCAGCAGACCCCATCAGTATCATAGCCATGTACACGGCCTGCGACGTCCATTCCCACGCCCTTGCCGCTCTCGAGCGCCTCCCACCCTTTCCCGCCGCCGTCTACTGGTGGAACGCCCTAATTCGGATGCGCCTTCCCTTTTCCCCTCGAGAAGCATTAGACCTTTTTCTGCGTATGCATAGACTTGGGTGGAAGCCTGATGGCTACACTTTTCCTTATGTTCTCAAGGCTTGCGGTGATCTTCGATCTTTTCGGGTAGTTGGTTCTGGGGTTCATGGGGTTGTAACCAAATATGGGTTTGATGAATGTAATGTGTTCGTTTGTAATGCGGTTGTTTCAATGTACTTTCGTTGTGGTTCTCTGGATTATGCACGGAAGGTGTTTGATGAATTGTCTCAAAGAGGGATAGGGGATGTTTGTTCGTGGAATTCGATTGTTGCTGCGTATGTTCAGAGTGGTGATCCCAGGACTGCGTTATACTTGTTTGATAGAATGACTAAAAAGATGGACTTTAGTCTTCGTCCAGATGTGGTTAGCCTTGTTAACATTCTTCCGGCTTGTGCTTCTGTTGGGACGTGGCTGCGGGGTAAGCAGGTTCATGGTTATGCGGTAAGGACTGGACTCGTTGAGGATGTATTTGTAGGTAATGCTATAGTGGACATGTATGCCAAGTGTGAGTTGATGGATGAAGCGAACAAGGTCTTTGCACGCATGGAAGTTAAGGATGTTGTTTCTTGGAATGCGATGGTTACCGGGTATTCCCAGGTTGGTAGATTTGAAGATGCTCTAAGCTTGTTTGAGCAAATGCGAGTTGAGAAGGTTGATTTGAATGTGGTAACGTGGAGTGCTGTGATAGCTGGCTATTCTCAGAGGGGGCTTGGCTACGAAGCTCTTGACGTGTTTAGGCAAATGCAACTTTCTGGGTCAGAACCAAATGTTGTTACCCTTGTTTCACTTCTGTCAGGTTGTGCGTCGGTGGGAGCATTACATCAAGGGAAGGAGACTCATTGTTATGCTGTTAAATACATTTTGAATTTATGTAACAACGATCCTGGGGATGATCTAATGGTTATCAATGGTCTTATTGACATGTATGCTAAGTGCAAAAGTACCAGCACTGCTCGTACAATGTTTGATTCTATAGCCCTAGAGGATAGGAAAGTGGTCACGTGGACTGTCATGATTGGCGGATATGCACAGCATGGGGAAGCCAATGATGCTTTACAACTTTTCTCTGACATGCTAACACAACAAGAATATATAATGCCAAATGCATTTACTATATCTTGTGCCCTGATGGCTTGTGCTCGTCTTGCTGCTCTAAGATTTGGTAGACAAATTCACGCTTATGTAATACGTAATCGTTACGTGTCAGCAATGTTGTTTGTCGCCAACTGCCTCATAGACATGTATGTTAAATCAGGAGATGTTGATACTGCTAGAGTTATTTTTGATAAAATGCAAAATACAAATGCCGTCTCTTGGACATCCCTAATGACTGGTTATGGCATGCACGGTCGTGGTGAAGAGGCTCTTGAAGTTTTTGATGGGATGAGGAGGGCAGGTATGCCTATAGATGGTGTAACATTTGTTGTTGTGCTCTACGCTTGTAGCCACTCGGGGATGGCTGACCAGGGAATGAAATACTTCAAAAGCATGAGCAGGGACTTTGGTGTTGTTCCTGGGATTGAACATTATGCTTGCATGGTGGACCTTTTGGGTCGTTCTGGTCACCTGAATGAAGCAATGAAGCTCATCAAAGAAATGCCTATGGATCCCAGCCCAATTGTTTGGGTGGCATTGCTTAGTGCTTGCAGGCTTCATACAAATGTGGAACTTGGGGAATATGCTGCTGGTCAGTTGTTAGAATTGGAGTCTGAGAATGATGGATCTTATACACTTCTTTCAAACATATATGCAAATGCCAGGCGTTGGAAAGATGTGGCTAGGATCAGATCTTTGATGAAACATTCGGGGATCAAGAAGAGACCTGGCTGCAGTTGGGTCCAAGGAAAGAAGGGCATGGCAACCTTTTTTGTGGGGGACAAAACTCATCCACTGTCTCAACAAATATACTATCTCCTTGCAGATCTAATTGACCGCATTAAAGGAATTGGTTATGTTCCTGATACAAGTTTTGCGCTCCATGATGTAGATGATGAGGAGAAAGGTGATCTTCTCTTTGAACACAGTGAGAAGTTGGCTCTTGCTTACGGAATCCTCACATCAGCTCCAGGTGTACCCATTAGGATCACCAAAAACTTGCGTGTCTGCGGCGATTGTCATTCTGCCATTACCTACTTTTCTAAGATAATCGAACACGAAATTATTATTCGGGACTCAAGTCGCTTCCATCATTTTAAGAATGGATCTTGCTCCTGCAGAGGGTATTGGTAAAGAAGGATTCAAGCAAAATGGACATAGATACGAGTAATTGGCCATCCTGAAGAAAAGAGAGAAAAATGATATTCGAATCTTCATTAAAGAATTTGAGGCCCTCTCTGGTCTCTTTGTCTACTGAATGCACATGGTCAAATGGGGTTAGATCCATCCCCAACCCCACCAGTTCCCAAAAAAAGGTGCAATCTTTTACATATGACCTAACTTTGAAAGCCTCAATTATAGTTCTAACAAACTACGGTCACAAAGGGAGAAGAAACTCATCAGTCGTCATTTTCTGGAATCTGGGTAGGAAAAACGGCCCCTGAGCAGCTATAGCTAGTAGAAGGCTAATTTCTTCATTTGACATATGAGATGGTGAATGGCGATTACAGGAAATTTATGGATGGTATATCAGCTCCCTTATAAAATTCTAACATGTTTGAGCCGGAAATAACAGGACCTTCTCCAATTTCTACATTTAGATATTTGATGTGGAGAACATGATAAGGTGGCCATTTTCCAAGACACTGCTCATGTTTATGGTGACTGATAGTGACACTATCTGTTATAAAGCTCAAGCATAGAGGAGCATAACATATGGCAGATGCACAAGACCTCAGAGCTGTTGGATGGATCATCTGGATTTGTGCTTATGAAAACAAGAAGGCATACTCTGCCAGCATTCCCACAGTGTGAGGACCATAACTGATTATTTTGTTTAAAACCATATGTTCTTGTGAGTAATTTTTTCTAATTCTCTAAAGTATGAATTCTCATTAAAGCAAAAGAAAAAAAGGAACTCTAAAGTTGAAAATCGTTATGAGATCCCACCCTTTAACAAATGGGGCATTGTAAAAAAGGGTTCATTGGTCATCTATAATGCCGCCTGAACAACTCTTGTTCTTGCTCTTCACGAAACTTGTTAGTTATTAGGACAAACTATCTGGTAACATATATGTTTTTATAACAGGTCAAACTTGAGAATAAAAATCAAGAAGTACAGTGTGTCCTTATCTATAATGATGTGTACTAGTGTCATAAACAGTTGTATCTTCTCAATGATCACTGAATCTGAAGGTTTCGTTTGTGACTGAAAAATCCTAATTTGATCCATTTCTGAGCAGATACCAACTGTAGACCTAACTTATTATAATCTGATTCAGAAAGTATTGCTCTTAGTAACTTTTGTATCCGCTGTAGGCAGATCAGATAAAAGGTAATAGTGTTTGGATTGACTTCACATGCTCTTGTGATTTGTCTTCCAGGATGTTTTGAAGCTCTTGGAAAAGGCTCAGAGTTATGAGGGCATTTGGCGCTAATGGACTTGGTATGCGTAAACTTGCTAATGTGTTGATACTTGGCATAATATATTTCTTGAGCTCCAAAGTTTCAAGATAGGAATGTGAGTGACAACTAGAGGCACGTAGTTTGTGAATCTCCCGTGATTTTATTACTGAAGTCCTAGCTTGGAAAGTGATTTACAGACCAATGAGCTCTAGTTCTAATGGCACACTTCTCATTCCGTAACATGGAGGTGTAGGGTTCAAACCCCATCAGGTATCAGAAACTTAATGGTAGCTTAAGCGCCTTCTTTCCTCTCTTCATTTAAAGGTTGAGATTTGAAATATTATTATTATTATTATTATTATGAGCACTTTGTTATGTCCCTCATTGGTTTTTTTTAATAATTATTTTATTATTATTAAGTTAATCATAATTATTAATTTTTTGTATTATGTTTTCTTCTTTTTTGTGCGAAAGTTATGTACCTATTTTGTCTAAATATTTATTGAGTGGAGCTTTGTGATGAGCACTTTGTCATGTCAAGGTTATGAAGGACAAAAAAATATATGCTACATCAATTTACATGTTCTTTAAATGCCGGTTATTCTATTAAAAAATTACATGGATTTTAAAAATATTTCTTTAACAAATCTTAATATGTATGAAATAACTTAAAAGAAAATTGGTTTTTACCAGTCATTTAATTAATGAACGTAGCAAAAAAAATAATATTTTATATGTAGTTTAACTCAAAATTGTAGGTTGCCATGTTCGGATTACATGTAGTCAAGTAAAAAAACTTTGAGTAAATTACAGGTTATAATTTCTATTTTATTCTTCTTCTTTTTTTGTGTTTCATAACCTTAACATGATAAAGTGCTCATCACAAAGCTCCACTTAATAAATATTTAGACAAAATAGGTACATAACTTTCGCACAAAAAAAAAGAAGGAAAACATAATATAAAAAAATAATAATTATGATTAACTTAATAATAATAAAATAATTATTAAAAAAAACCAATGAGAGACATAACAAAGTGCTCATAGTAATAATAATAATAATAATAATAATATATTAGTGTTATATTAAATTAATGGCTTGAGTTAGGATACTGGGTTTTAAATGAGGTGGCTAGAGTTAGGTTAGTGGCTTTTAAATGAGGTGGTTAGAGTTAGAGTTAGGTTAGTGATTTTTAAATGAGGTGGTAACTTCTAGGCCTTAGATCCAATAATTTCAAATATCAACCTTTAAATGGAGACTCTCCATTTCAAATTGAAATGGAGAGGATCCTGATCCCTGATGATTATAGCATTCATCGTTAGTGGAAATAAAGTTTACATGGTTTTTGCATTTGATGTTGTCACTGCAGTGCTATTATATGTGTGATATTCTTTATTTTAAATTTATCTGAAATACCTATTGGTTTGAGCTCTCTACAAGATTTTTTGTTTGAAATTCTAGGCTAACTAATCACCAAATAAAATGAAAAAAACTAGGTGCAAGTTTTATCATAGTTCAACTATTTTCCCCAGTTTGTTGTCTTCTTAATTATTCTTTCCATTCTGAGAAGAGTCCTCATTTAGAAGTCAATCTTCTGAGGAACATATTGCATTTCTAAATTTACCATTCACTAAATTATATATTTAATACTTATTTACTTCTTGAGCTGGGTATTGGTGGAATTTTGATAATATATGGTAAACAACTGAAGAAATACAGAACATTTGCTATACCAGCAGATAACCTTTGGTTAGTTTCTCTTGAAAGTCTTTAAAAATGATTCATTCATATACAGTGGACTGGAGATTTTGACATCTCTAGATTGTCTGTCTAGGCAAGTGAAAATAAGAAACTGAGAGTCAAAGAACTGTTAGAAAGTACAGGGTCAATACACTTGAAAAATATGATTTTGGCTGCAAGCATATTTGTGCCACTAGAAAACTCTAGTGCTGGGGTAAAATTCCGGCCATGTATTCATCAATCGAGATATTTTAATTATGTAAGATAATATGTAACATTATTTGCAAGAAGAACCGATATCCTCCCTAAATCTAGACGCATCCAACTTAACTTGAGCCCCCAAAAGAAAAGGGAAGGGAAAAAAGAAGTTCTACATACAAAGGAACAAATGAACATCTGATGGAATAAGTGGAAAACTGTTTTTGTTGTTACAGAAGACCATTTACAGGCGAGGTGCTAAAAATTGGTTTATCTTTGTTAACTGCATTTCCACTACTACTTTTTCTTCTAGGCTTCGCCTCTCCAAGCATTGTTATAACGTCTCTCATGGAAGGTCTGTCCTTTGGGAGCTTTGCTGTACAAAGGATAGCTATCCGGAGCACTAAGAGCATCTCTTCTTGAACATGTTGGCAATTTCCTACATTGGGGTCTAGTGCCTCTTCTAAAGCTTTGTTGTCTAGCCTCTTCCTTCTGATCCATTCAACTATGTCGACAGATTCTCCAAATTCTGGATCTAATGGTCGTTTTCCAGTGATAAGTTCCATGAGAACCACCCCGTAGCTGTAAATATCGCTCTTCTCATCAACTTTCAATGTGTATCCATATTCTGCAAAGAATCATCCAAAAAACAAATTATTGTTAGTTCTAGATCAAACAATAATTCTCTTATAATCCATCTTGAACTAAACCAAAGTCTATGTAATCAAACTTAAACAATCATAATTCATAGCTGCCTTATATGTTTCATGGTCTGAGTTACTATAGAACTTGTAGACTATGCAGTTGAGTACTGATCAATGTCGTTAAACAAGTGTTCAGTTATTCCTCTGTTTACCGACTTATTTCACTAAAACCCTTAGCTATTAGACTTCGAAATGTCTTCCTTTTATAGAACTGTAGCACATAGGTTTCACCTATTCAATAGCTAGCTTAGTTGATCGAGTTATTTGATACTCTAGTAAGAGAGAATAACTAATAATATAATGAAGCTATATAGATGAGTGCTAGAAAACTCACCAGGGGCTATGTATCCGTAGGATCCTGCAACCATTGATACTGTCTCATTCTTCTTGGGCATCATCTTTGCCAACCCAAAATCAGCAATCCTTGCTTCAAGATTTGCATCCAGCAATATGTTATTTGACTTGACATCACGGTGAATCACCAATGGGTGACAGTCGTGGTGGAGATAAGCAAGTCCTTGTGCAACTCCAAGTGCTATATTATAGCGCAAAACCCAGTCCACAAGCAATCGCCCTGCTTCTTTTCCATGTAAAGCTTCTCCGAGGCTTCCATTCTGCATATACTCGTAAATAATCATGGCATTGGCATCGTTGTGAAGAAACCCTAATAGCTTTACAATGTTTCGATGCCTCAACTTCCCTAGCAGATTCACCTCTCCCACAAGATCATCACTGCTTCCCGTTTCAATGTCTTTTGCAGTTCTCCATAGCTTCTTCACTGCCACAACAGTATTGTGCCTCTGCATTTCGGCCTTATAAACTATCCCTGTTGCCCCCATTCCGACCACATTTGATTCCTTGATGGAAGCTAGAATGTCATTGCTTGTGAAACCAAGCCTCTGGAATGCCATCAACCTCCATGGCCACTCTCCTTTGCCCATTTCATATCGCTCTTCAAAGCAACTTCCATTTGTGTACCACTTATTGTAAAGAGTTCTAGTGCCAAAAGCTGCCATTACCAGCGCTAGTAGTGTTGAAGTTCCAATGACCCATCCAGCAATGATGTGTTTCGTGTGCAATTTCCTTTGCTCGGATGTGTATGCTATACTGTGTGGGCATGGAGGTAACATGCCACCACAGAGACCAACATTGCCAACAAGATCATTTGGATTGATTGTTCGGAGCATTCCATTCGCTGGAACAGGACCCTCTAACCTATTGTAGGAAACATTTAGCATTTCCAAAGCTGGAGAGTTTCCAAAATTTTCGGGAATTCCACCAGTCAGCGAATTGTTGGACAGATCAAGAATTGCTAATGTGGGCATCAATGCAATTGCCTTTGGGATCGGTCCAGTGAATTGGTTGTTTCCAAGATTCAGATTGACTAATCTCTCACATGAAGCAATACTAGCTGGAATGTTTCCAGTAAAATGATTTGATGAGAGATCAAGTATTGAAAGTGAAGGACAGTCCTGAAACTGATCTGGGATTTCACCTACCAGTTCATTATCTGAGACCAAGAAGTTTTGAAGGTTTGGAATAGAAAGAATGGAGGAAGGAAGAGAAGCTTGAAGATGGTTATGTGAGAAATCAATGGAAGAAAGTGATGTTGAATAAGCAATGTCATTTGGAATCTGGCCAGTGAGTCTATTATTTGCTAATTCCAGCCTTTGAAAATTTGGGAGTTTACCAAATCCTACCGGTATTGTCCCAGAGAGATTATTATTTTGCATCCGAACACGAACTAAGGACATGCACATTGATAAACCAACAGGAATTGGACCAGAGAAAGTATTGTTGAAAAGGATGAGCTTAGTGAGATTACCTCTATTGCACAAATTTGCTGGAACTGGACCAGAAAATGAATTAGACGATATGTCTAACCATTGTAGAGGTGAATTCCAGCCAAGATCCCTCGGCAAAGGACCTGACATGGAATTGTTCCATAGCGCAAGAACCTCCAATTGAGACAATCCTCCAAGTTCAGAAGGGACTGAACCAGACAAGTGGTTGCACATTAGATTCAAGAGCTGCAAGTTCTTCAATTCACCTATCTCTGTTGGAATTTCTCCTGATAACGCATTATCAGAAAGATCTAATAAAGACAGCGACAAAATGTTACCCATTTCCGGTGGAATCTTTCCTTGAAGATTGTTCTTGTACAGGAAAACTGTATCGAGTAACTTTAGCCTCCCCAATTCTGGTGGAATTGGACCTCGAAGATTTCCAACAGCCAAGTCAAGGTACCTGAGATTGGTGAGATTCCCAAACTCGGCTGGGATTTCACCTTCGAGTTCATTGTATGCAAGAACAATAGTCTCCAGTGAAGACAGTTGACCAAGCTCTGACGGTATATTGCCAGAGATATTATTCCCTGAAAGACCAAGAAACTTCAACTTTCCCATGTTCTTGAAAGACTTGGGAATGGAACCCTCAAAAAAATTTCCTCTGAGATCAAGGCTCTCAAGGGAGGTTGCATTTCCAAGATCTTCAGGAAGATAACCTGAGAAACTATTGCTTGATGCATTCAATGAGATTAAGCCAGCCGCCATTCCAAAACCCATTGGAAAGCCATGGACGAAGAAATTCTGGCTGAGATCAATGCTCTTAAGTGCGCTGAAATTGGACAGAGATTTTGGCAGTGGTGATGAGAACCCATTGCAGCATAAGTTGAGAGAAGTGAGACTCTGCAGCTGTTGAATGTCGTTCGATACAATGCCGCTTAGATTCATGTGGGAAAGATGAAGCTTTTCGACAGCACCATTAGAGTTGCAGATCACTCCGGTCCAATTACAGTGAACTGGATTGTTCAAAATGCTGTTGTTTGGCGATTTCCAATCTCGGAGCTGATCCAATGGATCAATCAGCTTTTCTTTTATCGATAGTAAAATCGATACTTGGTTATTAAACTCAACCTTCTCAACCACCTTGGCAAAACCGGAAGTGTGGAAGAAGAAGAAAAAACAGAGGATTTGCCATTTGATATTGCTCATCTTCTTCATTGTTTTAGCTTTATTAGTATCTGTAATTAGTTTTCTACCATTTTTCGCTTTATATCATGTGGAGTTATGGAGAGAAGATTGGTGAGCTAGTTAGTGTTAATATATGTATGAGACTATATCATGCAAGTAATTATTATGGGGATTAGTTTATTTAGGGAAGCTCGTGAGGTTTTGGGTTCTGCAATAGCTGTTAATGCGCAAATAATGCTGGAAGCTTTGGACTTATTGAAAATGACTCCCGACATTAAACATGGAGAGAATATGTTCTTACATACTGCTACATTGTTTCTTCTTCTTCTTCTTCTTCTTCTTCCTCTAATAGTCAACTTAATTGGGTAATAATCATCCACTGCTTGTTTATTCTTCTTTATTTTAATATGCTAGTAAACTTTTATTTACTTTCCCTTTTGTCAACAACAATATGTTTTTCACCAGGAGGAACTGAAATACCCGTCGTAAGTTTAGGGAATTTTTCTTGACTTGAAATGGCCGAGATTATTGTCATAATTTGATTTTGATTTCGATTTCGATTCGACACCAGTGCTTACTTGTATTCCTAGTGATGAAGTTGCTAAACTAGTGGGTTTTTTTAGTCTGAAAGTGCCTAGTTTATTCCTCCTCCCCCTTATACTTGGGGTAACTTCCAAAGATACATGGTTTATGAGTTAAGACTACTCTATCATGCAAATACATCTAGAGGGGGTGGGGTTACAATCCTAGCTACATCTGTACTTGCAATCTCAGCATCATCCTTTTTCCAAAACTATTGGCTTATAAGTATTTTGGTAATAGCTAGGTAAAAGTAGAGATTAGGAGATGGGAGTGACTCGTTCCTTTCCTTCTTGCTCTTTCATTTTTCAAAAGTGGGTAGAAAAGGAAAGGAAAAAAAGAAGATATAAAGCATCCAACTTTTGACTTTTTGGCCCTTGTATATAACCTTCTTTTTGTATGTATGTATGTATGTAAAGGATTTTTCCAAGGGTAAATGGTAAAGAAAACATTTTTATCCATGTAAAATTCATATTATGCTTATTACTTGGGAATTTTTCTCCAAGCCATAGGTGTAGGCTTAGTTATTGATGAAAAACCCATTCATCCAAAAATTATGATTGAATTGAAACAAGAAGAAAGACAGAATCTTTACATGTTACAAGTAGAAACAAAACAAACAAATCTCTTTGTATATGCCTCCTGCTGCTGAATTATTATTATTATTATTATTAACCCATGAACACAAGAGGGATGGTAATGGACCCTTGGAATTATTGTTATACATGGATTGTTTTTTAACAGAATAATTTGCACTTTTTCACATGGAAACATGTGGATATGTGGCTCTATTAAAATATTTTATGTGCTGTGGTTGTGAGATGGAGACCCATGTGAGTCCGCAGCTTCCTAGGGAAGCTCCCATTTCTGCCTATTATGAGAGAGGGAGAGAGAGAGAGAGATTAGTAGTTAGATGATTTTATTTTTTGACGTTTTATATAATGTAGGAGAATTAATTATAATATTTTAATATTAGGGATGAGAAAGAGAGTATATGATAAATAGTATTATAGATAAATAATATTATATTTAATGTTATATATAATTTTAAAACGTGATATATTATGGGAGGGGAGGGAGTATTATGTTATCAACAATGCCTACTATCATATAAAAAAGTTCACATACACACACATGCATATTTTTGGGTCCCGCCTATATGCATGTGTGTGTATGTGATCATTTTTATGTGATAGTAGCAATATTTTTATGTTATAATCGAATTTGGAGAATTCATGGGAAGGGAAGGCAAAGGGCAGGAGGCAGGAATTATTACGTGGCCCACATGAATGAATGGGTCAAGATAGATGCCATGGTAGTAATCATAGTGGTGGTGATTGGCACATGCATCAGTTAAAAAATAATTGAAGCACCTGGTACAGAGTTTTTATTTGGGTTAGGAGGAGTTTTGTGCAAGATTGGAAGGGGTGGTGTTTTCGTAATCCTTCCCTATATTGAAACGGTTAACTGTTACGAATGTGGAGAGCATTTTACTCGTTATGAATTTATTTATGTTTGTGTTACTACATTAAATTAACCATTTCATCTCCTATGTCATAGATGATGATGATTATTATTATTATATTGATAATTAAACCTCAAAAAGTTGGTTTAATTATTTATAAAAACAATAATTTTAAGCTATCGAAACATAGATTAGTATGGTTCAGTGTTGGGTACAACTAGATAGTGACTCTAAGTTCTAGGGACATAGACATAAAAAAATAAATAAATTTGTAAAATGATACTTATATATGTTGACAAATAACAATTACAATCAACATAAAAATCTATACGTTAAAATAAAATAAAATTCATTTATTTTATCACAATTATAATTTAATTGAAAATTTTCGTCATATAACCGGACTCAATAAATTTCAATGGCAGATTGGACACTCATATCCGTGGGAGGTCGAGCCCTATTTATTTGGGGCCCATTTAACATCATGCATTACTCTAGTGGTTGGCACAAGCACTCTGGACTGCCAAAATGATATATATATATATTGCAATGATAATTGGTGGTAATGTATAGGGGTACTCTATCCAATATCCATCTCTCATTCATCAATCAAATCAATTCACTTGAAAAGCAAAGTTAATTGCGATCGTTATTAGACATAGATTCGACAGCATATCTGTGGGACTCTGGGACCAATTAGTTGGGCAGTCATCCAACTAAAGGCCTATTATGGGTGGGTTGGCCCAAACCCAAACATTCTAGGCTGCCACGTGGATACCGAAAATGGATTTGGCAGGTAAAATCAACTTAACTGTGGAGTATTATAGAACAACGTTACTATCACATAAAAAATTACACATAATGTTAACATACACATATACATATTGTGGAGTTTCGTCTGACATGCGAGACCCGCAATATATTTATGTGTATGCGAATATTATGTGTAATTTTTTATGTGATAATATCATTATTTAGTATTATATTACAGTAATATGATATCCATATCCCTCGTTCATTAAATCAAATCCATTTGAAAAAGTGAATGGCCGTCGTTATTACACACATTCCCACAATACCCACCTCCCAATTACTCCATAGGAGTATTTATCTCTCTCTCTTCTCTACTCTCTCTCCTCTCTCTCTGCTGGAAGACTAGAATGGCAACTCTGCAGTCTCAGCTTGCATTTTCCTCCCCAGTTTCCCAATGTACACATCAACCTCGCTCTCTTCCAGGTACCCCTTTTGTTGTTTTTTTTGCAATTATTATTCTATTATAAGTGAGGGAAATTAATTGGGTATCTTTTAATTTCCTTCAAATTCATCATCAATGTGCTCGTTAACAGTAACAAAAACTTTTAGCTAAATGGCAAAGCTAAAATGTCTGAAATTGATTAATGAAGACTGATTTCTAAATTAGATTTTAGGAGAGTACGGAGTATACTGCATCGGATTTTGGAACAACCCATGTAGTGTCTTTGATACAGTAAAAAGTTATGATTCCAGGATCAATAGGTTGATGAGAAACAGAATCATATACAGGGTAGGTAGACACTAGGCATTCTCAGCAAGAAAACAAAATGTAGTTGTGAGGCAATCAATCATATGAATATTATATGGACAAATATGTTGATTGAAGGTGCTTCCCAAATATAACATGGGAGTCACCAACTGATTTGAAATAGATTCTAGTATTGTTTTTTGTTGACATTATTATTATTATGTCTTTTTGTTGCACAGCCATGATGGTATCTGGAGCTATTCGCTCCTCATTTATTGGCCAACCTTTGCGCTTATCTTGTTCACAATTGGCCCCGCCGCCGCCAGGGAAAAAATCCCAAAAAGCTACACTTAGTATACAGATGGTTAAACCAACAATTCAGTTCATACAAGGAACTGATGAACAGACTGTTCCAGATGTGAGGCTGACTAAATCAAGGGATGGAACTAATGGTATGGCTATATTCAAGTTTGATGAACCATCTGTTTTCGACTCATCTGGTGAAGTTGGAGATATCACTGGCTTCTACATGATTGATGTGGAAGGGATTCTCCAGTCGGTTGATGTTAACGCAAGGTTTGTTAATGGAAAGCCTGCAGGGATTGAAGCAAAGTATGTCATGCGAACTCCACGAGACTGGGACAGGTTCATGAGATTCATGGAGCGATATGCCAACTCAAATGGCTTGCAGTTCGTAAAAAGTTGAGGCTACATCCACCCTCTGACATTGGTTTGCCACTATGTTGATCTCTAAAATTAGATCAACTGAAAGTGTACTCTTGAAAAATCTTTTTGTTGCCTAGGTAGGCAATGTTCCCTCTCAATTATATAAGACGTTGATGTTTTTTGTGACATTCAAATCACTTAATTGTGGAGTCTTAATCTTATACAACAGATAGGGTGCTATTGCTTCTGTTCATGAACTTCTCTTCTTGAATATGTTGACACTTACTATCATTGTATATAGAGGGAAATGATTGTGTTAACTGACAGTTGACCGCCTACTTGTTTTCAGTTCTGTACGTGAAAGTTTGAGCCGAGTATTTATTACTCCCTCCGTTCCTAAAAGATTGTCGTTTTAGAAGAAAAAATTTCTTCCAAAATATTTGTCGTTTATAACTTCCTAGAAGAATAAATTATTTACTTTCCTATATTGCCTCTATCTTCTCTCATTGTCCCAATAAATTCTCTCCCTTGTATTAATAGTTTTCAATTTCCCATAAAGGGGTAGTTATGGAATTTCAAACAAATTTTACTAGTATTAAATGACTTTCTTAATCCATGTGCTAAAACCTTAAACGACAATCTTTTAAGAACGGAGTTAGTATTTTTCTTATAGAAGTATTTATTGTTGCAACATTTTTTTCTCCTAGTATTTATAACAAAAGCCCATGACTGACGGAGTTGGTATTTTTCTTATAGAAGTATTTATTGTTGCAACATTTTTTTCTCCTAGTATTTATAACAAAAGCCCATGACTGAAGTTATTTAACGATAGACTCAAAAACTTTGTCTCTCTAGCTATTGTCGAATCTCGGATGAACTGACCAGAGCTTAGATATAATATTTTCTTAAGTCACTTCAGTCCAGCTCACCCAAAAGTCAAGACTAAAAGTATTTAATGATCGCACCTTGAGTCCTTAAAAACACATTCAAGTATCTCACATGTTACGATGTGGGATTATGGACAGGTTTTTTTTTTCAAACTGCTTAGCATTTCCATGCCATCTTAAAAAGAAAATAGAATTAGACCTTACAAGGGACAAATGGCAATTCTCCCGACTGTAATAAGCATCTACTTTTTCAGAACAATATGTTCAGTTGGAGCATAAGAATGGTTGTGGAATAAAATCTATAATCTGTGAAATTGTTTAGAGCTTATCTGCACGGGAGCTTAATCCTATATAATCTTATAAGAATGATGTCTAATAGCAAATAATAACTCAAACCTTGGATTATGTGTTTGAATATCAGCAGTACTCGCACTTTTAATGTCACATGAACAAACGAAAAAGAAGAAGATATGGGTAGATATCTAGATAACACTTGGCTTTTGACAACGAAAGCATGAAAACTTAATATTACTACGAGTTCTTTATAAAGAACATTCAACCGATAAAATGATCGGTACTAACTTCATCTGTAGAACACCATTTGTATATCATATCTATTCAGAAGAATCAGTAATAAAAAGTACATATTGTAGAACATGAAAAAACCTATTTATATATCAGAAGCAAATACATATCATTTGTGTTGTGAATTAAAAAACTCTGGCAGATAAGAAAAGATGGCAACTTTTCAACTGATTTCTTTAACAAGGCCTCAAATATGCTCATACCCAAGCTGCTTCTTTGATTCCTAACAAGTATTCTCTTAGCTTCGGAAATCCAGTGTGCTACTATAACTTTTATCAATAAAAGCGTTGGAGGTCATGAATGTTGCCTTTGCTCGTTCTTCCAAGAATTTTTAGCAGCTTCTGCTGATGAAGCATCAGAATTAGCATTACCATCATTCTTTGGCTTTGAGAAGAACGGATCCCATTCATGATACCCCACCTCTTGCCCTTCTTCTAGCAAATCATATTTCCAACTGATCTCCTCAATGAAATTATCATTAGTACGACCTTCGATAATGTCTCTCCGCAACTTGGCAACTTTGTTGATAACTGCCTGCACAGCTACATCGAAGGCATCTTTAACAGTCTCCAATTTAGATCGAGGATCTGCATATATCAGCCTTGGAATAAGACTTATAACCTCCTCTCTCATCATCTTTACCTGCTCAAGGGGAATTTCACCAAGTCTTTGCTCTAAGCTGACATTGTTCTTGCGGAGATCATCCTCAGGAATAAACACAGAGTATGTTGAGTAATTCTTTGGAAGATGCCAAGTGTACTGTGTGTATGCAGAGCCAGGATGGAAGAATACGGGAATGCAACCTGCCAACATTGCATCAAAAGCAGATCTCCTTGTGTATGAATCACCTTGAGGCTGTAGGCAGAAAACAGAACTTTGAAACATCTGCATTATACTGCTTGGGGAATGACACTTGCTCTCCCCAAAATCACATTCCAACAACTTCCCCACCTTGGATTTCTTGCACTCGTCAATAATCTTCCCCCTAATTGATTTGGGGTTACCTGGACGAGGTGCACCTGCAAAACAGAACAGCCAATTCCGTTTCAACTTCCTCATCCGGTCCTGCCACATGAACACATCATCATCCTTTGCTGGATGGAAGTAGGTCGGATATGGGATACCAAAATCATTTGCATTCCATGGGCTTGATTCCACCACAAGCATGGACATATTTTTTGCAGCCGGTAAGAACAGAAGCTTGTTACCCCAATCTGTTTCTACTTCACTTAGTCTCCTGAAATCCCATGTTATCCTACCGGCAACAAGAAAATGATCTTTTCCCCCCATAACGCTCCACTCTGGCCTCTTTGCAAGCCAATCAACCAAATCAAGAGATGCAGCATCTCTCATCGATATGTTGTATCCCCACAGATATCGTGCAATATCAAACCCTGCATAAAAGGGAACAAAAACGGCTGCGGCAAGTGAAGAATCATGAGTCAAGCACTCATACTGCTTCATTCTATTACTAAAGATCACATCAACAGCAAATTGATTTGTCGCATACCATCCTGTATTTGAGAACACCCCTTCGTCATTCTCAAGTGGAGGACCAAGACCAGCATTAGTAGTAAATTTACACATGTTGGTCCATAGGCTAAGACTCCTACACTCCTTGAGCATATCCTCATTAAACCTCGGAGGAAGGTCATGCACATAAATATACCTCCCACCGCATGGATCACTCTTGTTCTCTGCAGTCCTCAATGCCTTTATAAACGGGAATTTTTCTTTTTTTCGACTAGCATTAGCTGTTGGATGACTAACAGGCTCTTGCTGCACAGTAGTCGATTGAGAATCATCAGAAATCTTTGGTTCCTGAGACGTATCTACAATAGGCCGGCTTATAGGCGTGTCTTGAGCAATAACCGAATTGGTATTACTAGAATCTTTTGGGTCACTAGGAATATTAATGGGGAGACGGCTAGTGGTCACCGGCCGACTAATAAGAATTGGTTTGGGATTGCTTGAAAGGGCAGAATCAGGAATCAGTGCTGCAGATTCACCGACTGTACTACCTCCTAGGACAACAAAATGGAAGTACAATAGCACAAACCAGAAAAATGCGGATAATGTAACTAACAAACAAAGACGGGACTGTTGATTCTTTCCAGAACCCTTCTCCATATGATCCAAGGGAGGGGAAACCGGTTGTCGACGTCTCATCAGATATCAACCAAATCAATTCATAATACCCTACTACTACTCAATAAAACACTAATCCAAAAAAACCAAGTCGTAGATTCAATACCCTTATAACAAATATCAGCACACAAATAAAAATCCCAACTTTATCACTAAATCACCATCAAGCAAAAGAAAACCCTAATCCCAGATTTGAATTCAGATGATTTAACAACGATTCAAAATCAAACTAATAAAGACGGAGTAGCAAATATATATGTAAGAACTATGTATGTATATGTACGAATTAAATGAATCAAATACAGAGGGGAAAAGGGCTGAATGTGTAAGGATTGAGCTTGCACAAATCTCGGGATATTAAGCTGGATTTTGTTTTCTGCTACTGATTTTTAGGGGTAAATTTAACAGATCGAACTCAAAAGATGGGAGTAGAATAATATAAACAGAAAATATTAATGAGGAGAAAGGAGACGCGTTTCATGGTAGAGAGAGAAAGATGGAAACAATTACACAGGTCATGTTTTACTGTAAAAGTCTCAGCACACGCAGGGAGATAGAAAGAGAGAGAAACAGGGGGCGTATTTTAAGGGAGAGGGAGTGGAGAGAAGGCGCAAGTTAGAATGGTGCGCCGGAGGAATTGTTCTTTGACTTCATATGTCGGTAGCAGCTGATATTATGCCACGTGGACTCTATAATGATCCTCTCCCCTCCTCATATCATATACTCCTCCGTCCCATAACAAGTGATGTTTTAAGTGATTTTATTTATCCTAAATTATTTGATATTTTAAAAAATCTAGGAGCATTAATTATAATATTTCCAAAATTATCCCTCATTACTCCTACTTCAATACCCAGATGTTTTTAACTCTCTCTCTCTCTCCTTATTAACACAAAGGGTATTATAGATAAATGATACTATATTTAATGCTATACAATTATTTTTTTAATGGTTGTGCCCAACTCTAAAACATCACTTATTATGGAACGGAGGGAGTACTATTACTCTTATATATACTCCCTCCGTTCCTAAAAGATTGTCGTTTTAGAAAAAAAAATTGTTCCAAAATATTTGTCGTTTACAACTTCCTAGAAGAATAAATTATTTACTTTTCTATATTACCCATATCTTCTCTCATTGTTCCAATAAATTCTCTCCCATGTATTAATAGTTTTTAATTTCCTATAAAGGGTAGTGATGGAATTTCAAATAAATTTTACTAGTATTAAATGACTTTCTTAATCCATGTGTCAAAACCTTAAACGACAATCTTTTAGGAACGGAGGGAGTATTATATAAAATAATGCTACTATCACATAAAGTGAATCACATAAATATTACATAAAGATGTGACTGTATGTGATTTGTTGTTGAGTTAAGTGGGTCATGTCAACAACAAATCACGTACTGCCACATCAACAGTATGTGATGTTTATGTGATAGTTTTATGTGATAGTAGCATTACTCTATTATATACTCCTAAATCAAGAAACAGAGGGAGTACATAAGAAAAAGAATATACTCCTAAAACAAGGAACGGAGGGAGTACATAAGAAAAAGAAACGGGAAGTCATAATTATATGACATTTAGGTGGTGTTTGTTTGGATCTTAAAGGTTCTTAATAGGTGTGACTCTGAACAGAGACTCTAATTATACGATATTTTTTCATCCAGACACAATTCTGAACAAAGACTCTATATTATTCAGATGTCTAAACTGTTTAGTTCTTAACACTCAGTTTTATTAAACACCACCTTACTACCCTTGAGGAGATATTTATTTACAAAAAGCTCCTTTAGGATTGAATTATTTATTTTAATTTAATAATATTTTAGATTATTTTATTTTATAGTGAAAGATTAATAGTCATTTAAATTATATAATTTAAAAAAAAACAGATTATCAAAATTATTAATTATATAATTTAAGCAATATTCCAAACATATATACTCTCAGTTAAAATAGTTCTTAACCAATTAGTTCACGAGGAATTGACAGTTTCATCCTAAAACCCGGAGTTTATATAAAAGCAGTTTGTTTAAGGGGTTGTTTGATAAAAATTGAATAAATCTGAATCTGAATTTGAATGAGCTGAATCTGAATGAGTTGAATCTGAATTTGAATGAAAAAAGATGTTTGATAATTTTCATTTCTGAAACATCTGAATAACAGTATTTTACTATTTTACTCCTGTAAACTATTTTCAAATTTGTTCCTTTATTTTTTTAAATTCTTTCCTTTATTTCAAGGAGATACATCAATAAAAAAATTAACCGACTCTTTTTTGAAACACCAACATCTAATAAATTATTTATTACTTATGTTTGTCAATATTATGTAATGTATATCTTTTTATCTCCAATCCCTCCAGATTCCTTGCACCACAACTTTCTCTCTCCTCCATTTACTGTATGTATGTATATTTGTTTGTATATATATCACCATCATTATCAGTTTCTTTTGTAATCAATTCTCTGAAACAATTTATACATTAATGAAAAATCACAGTACTTGAGTCGGCGAAGGTCAGACGACGGATCGTTACCAATTCGCTCAATGGCAGGACCTCCTCTGTTGGACTTTGAGTCAGCGAAGGTGAGACGACGGATTTTCATGTTTGGGCCGGTGAAGTTCAAGTCGGAGATGGAGCTTAGCGCGATTAGGATATTTAAGTAAAGAAGTCATTCAGTGTTGTGAGTTATCGATTCAGCCAGAAAAATTGGGCTAATTCGTTCAGATTTATTCATACCCATTCAGACCCTAAAAAATATCTAAACAAACAACCTTAATGACTTACCGATTCAGATTTAGTCATATTCAGTCATATTCAGTCGGAAACAAAAACACCCTAAGTTTTATATATATAAAGAGATTATAAGATACAAAAAATGCCGCAAAATATTAAGACACAATAACTACAACTTAACAACTGTCTAAATTCTAATACTTGGGGGTAGGTATGTCCGGCTTAGCATTTGGCTTAAACTTAAAATATATATATATATATGTTCTACAACTTTACACCAAATAGGACCAACCTTAAGTCTTTAACCGATGAACGCACAAACAGTAGTTGCATGTGGAAATGTCGACAGCCATGTTTGGATTTCTGAATTTAGTTGCCTGTCTGTGGGTTGGGCATCATGTGCTTTCTTTCTAACTATAAATTAATGACCAGAAAAAGAGTGACTAACCACTAACTCCTTCGTGATCGTGACCACACGTACGCCCTTCTCTTTCTCTCTCTCTCTCTCTCACACACACACACACACACACTAAAAAAACAGAGATAATTAAGGATGCAGATGAATGAAGGAGATGATGCATTCATTCAACTTCAATACAATATGGCCCCCAAGAAGATGGGAGTTATTGCTGATGATGTATCCGGGCACCATAGCTTTTTCGGTTGTTATTAGCAAGTGTCCCTCTTTCACTTTCATTATTATTAGCCTAACAATATATTCAATCTTTGCACACTAAAAATAGAAGAAAGAATTGAAGGCATATATACCAATTTACTTGACATGAAACAAATTAACCTCATCTATCTGTCAAAGGTGACTTGGAAAAGAGAGAAACCAAAGCCATTAAGCTAGTATACAGCCTGCTAATTAATTAAATTTCATGAGGTGCTTCTAGCTAGCTAGCTAGCTAGATTAATATATGATAGAAACAAGAAGAGCATGGCAAAGATAGTTATAACAACCCAATAAAATCCAAAAGCTGAATTCGTGTCTCTCTTCAATATTTTTGCTCCTCCTCCTCCTCTACCAAATTTCACATCTTTCAAAGACAACCAAACACCAAGGTCTCCCATATTTACCTTACTACCGACCAATATCGAATTGTTTATCCCCTGAACATTGTTGTTTACATAAATGTTTATGCTACAACAATGATCACTACTTGACTCGCTGCCCTTTGTGATCATCACACCCCCATTATTCCTTCCTTCCATGTTTATGCCTTCAAACGAGCCATGCCCTCTTTCTGGGAACATACTAGTACCGATAGACCAACGTCTGTACGTAGTTTTTCCTTGAAAAAACAATCTCATCATTCTTTAGTTAATTATACAGTGAGGAATTAAATACCTTTCTTCAATCACTAGAAAACCTAATGTTCCCTGGGAAAGACTTAGCCAGCACTCCATCTCAATAAAAATTTACAAGAATTAATTGAAAATAATATATAATACAAAAACCTCCTCGAAGCAGCCAAAAATGATCACTAGCTTGGTCGTCAAAATTTTTCTCAAAATTATACACAATCATGCATGCAATCTCGTAAAAGCAATCCTTCATATGTTTATTCTTCGCTAGTTTTGTCTACTATTCAAAAAGTGATGATTAAGTTAGTTTAATTATGGTTTGATTAGGCTAACTCAAGGGGATGATTAGCAAGCTTTGAAAGGTTAGGAGAAAGACCTTGTAAGACTTTAGTTGGGTCACCAACTTGTAAGAAGAGGAAAGTAGGTTTTATATAACAAAAAAAACCAAATCATCATCTCTTTCACTTTTCATAAAAATTATTAAGTGTTAGAGAGAAAGCAAGAGCAAGAGCAAGAGCAATAGGAAGAGAGAGAGAGAGAGAGAGAGGCCGAATTTGAAGGGAGCAAAAGAGGATCAAGGATCAAACTTTTAGTACCATTGAAGCTTTAAGAAGAAGAGCAAGAACTCAAAAGGTAAGTCTAGAGCCCTAAACTCTTCATCTCTTTGATTTTTTTTTTGAGTTGATTAGTTATTGGTGGTTGTTGATGAAAGGAAAATCATAAAGGATCTTGAAGATATAAGGTGGCTGTTAAGGAGTAAACCTTGTAAAACTACATTACGTTTGCATGTCAAGTTAATGAATAACTAAAACGTAAGTCTAAGCATAAGGATGGAAATATCAAATTAGTAAAAGACTGTAAACAGATTTTTGTAATTGATTCTCTGTGCGTTATTGTTGGATTTCGAAAAGAAGGAATCCTAGATAAATAAGTTGTGAAGAATTCCAAGTGGAACGGAGAAAAAAATACGTGATAATGAAGTTATGTCGAAATTTTTCGTAAAAGACGTAAAACGTGAAAAACCCTAGTTTGATATCATTTTCGGGTCAAGTTTACGGGTAGTTAACACTTTCGAAAAGTTTCTTCTTTATGGGGGTTTTGTAGTTGGTTAAACACGTGAGTCGTAGGCTCAAGAACGAGCTCAATGCGACTTCGGATGGGCGAGTTGTGAAGTTTAGGAAGTTCAATGTTGAAAACGTCTTTCGGTGAAAAATATCTCACTAAGGGTTTTTGAGCCGATTTTTCGATAAGTTAAATAACTCTAAAAATTATTTCGTTTGAGGGATCTATAGTGGATGTTACAAAGAAGAAAAAGACGTAAGAACGAGCTCATTCTGATAACGGACGAGTAAGTTATGATGTTTTAAAGTAGGTGCGTTAAAATTGTTAGAAGCAAAAATGTCGGAACTTGAAATAATTTTCTACAAGGTTGACGCGGTCCGCGCCAACCATAGGCTTTGAACGGTGCTCCCCGCACCATAATAGTAGTCGTGCTAGACAACTTCGACGTACTTTAGTAATTTGGGCATATCTCATTCATACGAACTCCCATTGAGATGATTCAAAATGTTCCGGAAAAGCTAAGAAGTAGACTTACAACTTTCATTTATTAAGAATTAAGAGTTAAGGTCGGGAGAAGTTTTGAAATTGAGCCTCTTTAGGGCTATTATGTAATCGGGCACGAGGCATGGTGATTCTTTCGGAACGCCGTGACGCCAAACCATGTTTGTTAAGTTTTTCTGAGTTCTAAATGTTGAACTTTGGAAATATGATCTAGGGTGTTGTAAACCCATGTATGATAGATAAATTGGACGTGTCAATCGTACCCAAGGGCATGTCGTCTGGGAGTTCGAGCTGGGCAAGTAGGGCAAGCGACGTACGAACGTCGAAACGCCAAGTTAAACGTTAATGAACTTGAAAAGTGCCATAATTCTAATCAAATGGACATTACAAGATATGAAAAAAAGTTAACGTAAACCGATAATCAATGTCTTAACGTGACTAACTGGTATGTGTATATAAACTTAAATGTGTAGTACATTTGAAGGACAAGTACAATAGAAGTATAGCAGACGCTTAAGGCAAGTATTATAACTCCATTCAATTAAGTATATTGAATGTCAGTTTTTGAATCTTGTACAATAGTTTTCATGTGCAAACTTTCATGTATGTGATCAATATTCTTATGAATATCAGTATGTTTGGTTTCAGTTACACATTCCTAACTTATGCCAATATTTTGGTATTTGGATAAATTGTTCAAATTTTGCGATAATACATGTTGATAATGATTTCAGGTTTTGAAATTCATGAATTGTTTAAGAGTTATGTCAATACCAATTATATCGGTTACACACATGTTAAAACGTTTTATTAATTTAGATATAATTCTCTGAATCGTTATTGGGATTAAATAGAGTTGTCCACCCTAATTGTTTTGGGGTTTGGACTCCAGTCTGAGAAGAACAAGTTTTGTCGGATTAACTATGATATACCCTGTCGAGTAGTGCTGACATATCATCTCGAGTGACGGAAGAACGCGAAATAAGTCGTTCGATCGCCATGTAGTGTGATCAATGCATGGTACACATGGCTGATCACCCAACGTGCCTGTAAGTTAGGACGGTTTACAGCGGAATAGCTGTTCCAAACCTTTTCAAATGTATGAAAAAAGTTTATGGTCTTATGACCGCTCAGCTTGAAGCTGTATGTCATTTCAAAAATTGTTAAGTGAGAAGATTTGTGACATTGAATGCTTTGAAATGTCTTCACAACTATTGTTTAGTTGTTGAAGTTTGGTATAGAAAGAATATTTGATTCTTGATTTTGTTGTTGTTAATCAACTGTAAGTACTTGCTGAGCAATTGAATGTTCATCCTTGCTTGAAATTATATTTTTTCAGCAGAGATAGATCGACCTGAAGATTCGGGTAAAGACAAAGGAAGAAAGAAGCGAACGAGTAGAAAATCGATTACTGAATATAATAATTAGAAGTATTGTATTATATTATATATTTTGTACAATATCATGTAATAAGAATTCAAAGTCTTAGAACCTGAGAGTTGTAAAAATATATCTGTAATAGCTAATAATTGCATTCATATTGATAAAATTATACATGTGAATGTATAGAAATAGTTGTTGATATTTAGTATCGTGTAGCACCATATCCAAGGTCGGAAAGTACCCGAATTTAGTGGCGTCACAATTTCTCTACTCTTAGCCTATAAATAGCTATTGAATGCCAACAATCTTCTCTTCCTTTTTGAGATGATTGTATCAAAAAAATAGGTTACGTTAAACTTCAAAATTAAAAAAAAAACTCAAAAATAGAGTAGATTAAGGAAGAAAGAACTAATAACAATGCCCAGAATTTGAACCATAAAGGAGAACCACCTTTCTATCGGAAACAATATCATAAACATTTGTCTGTCTAAAGCTCAACAAAATTGTACTAAAATCCAAACTAGCCTCAACACAAAGACCTAATTTATTGCACAATGTCACATACAAATTGCCCCATTTCTTCTTTTTTTGTATTTATTACTGACCTTGTATCACCCAACTTATTTATGTTACATAGTATGCAGCACGGCATGAATTCCCCAACTGTGATGCTTAAAATGGGGAAGACTATCTCACTGTTGTATGAGAATGGAACTACAATCCACTTCTAGGGTTTTGATTTGACAACATGCCATACCTCTTTCCCTCCCATTTGATTTTCAATTAGCCGAATGAAACAGTATCAAGGGAGCAGCGGTAGCTAGTCTCTTTCCTGGATAGTCCTCGGTCTTCTTGCTTTCGCATTGAAGGCTTTCAGGCACGTCGTTTAAATCAAAAATCGGGCATTCCACTTGATCTGGTTGAGTATTCCGATACCAACTTTAAAAACATGGAAGACTTGTCCTCTAATAGTCGAGCTGGAGTATCAAGCTCTGCAACCCGGCCTGAAAAATATTACCAAAAAAACAGTTTGTGAGCCTCCTACTAATCCATCTGGAAAAACTTGTGATAAGAGTAAAATTTCCATTTTCAGGACATGGTCACAATTCAAAGTTCTTCAGCCAATTTTTTGCAAGCAGAATATTGACGCTTGTATTTTTTGCCTACTAAATTGACGGAAGACGGAAGAAATTATAATACACACCATCACTGAGTACCAGAACCAAATCACTGTCGATAACAGTTGGGATGCGATGAGCAATGGTACACACGGTGCAGTCCTTAAACTCCATCCTAATAATTTTCTGGATAAGATTATCTGTGGCTGAATCAACTGAGGCCGTTGCTTCATCAAGTACCAGGATTCGTGCCTGCTTGAGTAAGGCCCGCCCCAGGGAAACAAGCTGACGCTGCCCTACACTCCAATTATCTCCATTTTCTAGAACTGTGAATTTTTAGATAAAATAGAACATACATGTTTAGCCACACAACCATAAAGAAGCTCCTGGATGAGATATCAATGGTTTTTAAAAGAATATTCTATTATGTAGTTACCTTTTCAAAAAGGAATATGATTATGCAATATATATACCTGGCGAATCAAGCTTTTGTTCCTTATGCCGAACTATGTCTCCAAGCTGAGACTTATCAAGTGCCTATGCCAAATAAGAATAGAATAAATAACAGGGAGCAATGTTACAACTAGTCACTAGGTTAGTAATTAAATGCCAAAAATTTATGCTACTACATCCCAAATTGATTGTCAATGTCAACATAACCCAGTTTAAGACAAATTCAACCAATTTGTTCATCTTGGGGTTCACATACTTCCATCTCTACTTTTGAAAAGGACAGTCTATACAGTCTATTATTTATCTTAAAGATGCCTTGGTGTTATAGAAGTGACAAACATTTTAGGACATCTCAACAACATACATATGAAATCCATTACGCATGGAGAGTATACATTTGGGTAGTGATACCATACTCACTTCAAATAAGAGAAATTTTACTAGAAGACTGGGAAGCCAAATTTAAGACACTAGCACAAATTTACAGGTATGACAGGAAAAGCAATTAAGGTATAAAATGTTGTACACACCAACCAATCTGGTTTTTCTTAATAGAAGTTGCAATAATAGCTATATCTATAAATTAGCAAGCCCATATATGCATGGAAACTGTAAATATTTCTTTTTAGGTAGAACAGTATATCTGATCCTGTGTTTGTGAGACCACAATTAAAACAAAAGGAAAAGGTTCGGATATTGAGAGTAACCTGCCAAATTTCTGACTCTGAATGCTCGCCAAGTGGATCGAGGTTGCCCCTAATGGTCCCTTCAAATAAGGTTGGATCTTGGGGTATTATGCTCAATCGGCTACGAAGATCATGAAGACCGATTGTTGAAATATTAACATTGTCTATAATAATTCTGCCCCCTTCTGGTTCAATCATTCGAAATAGTGCCTGGATCAAAGTTGATTTACCACTTCCGGTACGTCCGACAATTCCAATATTCTTCCCACCAGGAAATTTGCAGGTTACACCATGAAGCACCACAGGAAGATTCTCCTTGTAACGAACCTATGAAGAACAGGATATTCATCATAATCTTAGTCCTTTTATATTAACTAGGACTAACTCCTTCCCCTAGAAGAAGATTGAACGCATAATAAGATAATGCAAGCATGAGCTGGATACTTTCTTTCGTTTTCATTTGTATTTTTTGAATTGGAAAAACAAGATTTGAAGTAAACCTTTAGATCTATCAATTCGATTGTTCCTTCCTCTGGCCACAAGGATGGGGGACGACTATCCTCAATAATTGGTGGAGCTTCACTGGGGATGTGGCAGTACTGATGAATCCTTTCAATAGAAATAATTTTATTTTCAAGCTTGCAAAAGCTAAGTATCCACCGCGATAAGCGTGCATTCAAATTGAGGCCATACGTCACAGCAAGGCCTGCCATACCTATAGACAAAAAACACTTGTGATCAGATATATCACGGAGAAATATAAGTATTCTATATATTTGCAACTTCTAGTATTTGCAATAATCGTACATAAAATAGATTTCACCACCATTCAGCCTTCTTCCAAGATTAGTTAATTCATTCAGAAACTTGGTCCATCAATTGAGTAATGATCCAGTGATCATAACATTTTCAAGTATGTCATAAAGGATCCAATGGTCTAAAGAAAACCCATGCCATTCATTAAAGGTCAAAAGCTAATTTACACGAGATATCTTGAACTGGATAACTAGTAAAGTATACAAAACCAAGACATGTAGGATCCCAAAGGAAAATAGAAGGTTCAAGTGAGATAATGAATGATGAACTGATGAACATACTTGGATCAATACTCCCATGTGGGATGCTCACAAGTAAAACCATACAGAATGCAAAAACAAAGGTTGATAGTAACTCCATGCGTAGGCAAAGCCACTCAATAGCTGCAAGACTGCAGAAGAATGGGCGGGCGAAACAATCAAGAAGATATATGTTCCTCTTCATGAATCGCTTTTCTTGCCCAAATCCTCTTATTGTTGCTGCTCCAGCAATCGACTCAGAAAAAAGATGGATGATTGGTGATTTCTGGATGCTAACAATGCGGACCAGTTCCCTTGATGAAGCCATGTAGTATTTCTGCATGCATGCAACATAACATAAAATTTACATGGTCTTCCAAAACGAGAAAACGAAAAATATTGCAACTATCAAAGAAAAATTAATGAAAAAAATAGCTCATGCAGAGATGCTTGGAAACAGCTCTTACTGCAACCTCCAATCCAAACTTTTTGTTTCTATACATATATAAATTGAGAACCATGAGTAGCGGTGGATACAAGTCTATAAACCCCACTGAAATTTCCCCAAAGATATTTTAGTATAAGGTTGCCAATGAAACCCTTTGGAAAAAATAGGAGTCAAAGTGAAGAATTCCTAACTTCTGAGGTTAAATTTCAATTCTTTTCAATTACAGATGTATCCCTATGATTTTAAAAATTATCCTTTCGTCCTTCAATATGATTTTTCATCACAAATTATACTTTTTAGTGCTGCATATAGGTCTAACAAAAAAAATATGGCAGACATAATATTAAACTGGGTTTCAACATTTATTTCCCATTTCTATACTTCCATCTATCAAGAGTTGAAAAACCATGTGCACGCATATACAAACATTGGATATTTGGCCACTGCACGCAACACTTAGTTGCCTGTTGGTACCTTGACTAATGATCTAGAACAAATAATGGTTTCTACGACCCAGACAATCTGCAGCGTTGCTTTCGGAATTGAAATTGCTTCCGTTTGTACTGAAAGGCTCACTCCAAAGAGTGCCTCAGTGAGGTGTGGCTTCTCAAATTGAGAAATTACATATAGAAGTTTCTAGATGGCCCGTTTAGTGCTTAACAAGTTTTTTTCCATCTCTTGTTTAGCCCCTATAAGGGGCTAGATTAGTCACTAAATCAAGGTATCAAGAGTACACATTTCATTTATACATTAAGCATGATATCAAGAAGTAACTTGTCAGTATGTCAATTTATCTAACTTCTATATATATATATATATATATATATATATATATATATATATATTTAGTACTAAAGACTACATAATATACAAAAGAATTCTTCTGTAAACAAAAACGAGGAGACAAAGCTATGCCAGATAAAAGGGAAACTGACACTTGAAACCTTCTAAGAACATCTTTTTGAGAAGAAAAAAAAATCACTGCACAGAAAAAACGAATTTTTATTAAGAATAATTGTTGTAGTTTTCCAGTAAAGAAGGCATCAGATGTATTTAGTAATAATTGTAATCCTAGTAATAAATTACAGTTTGCATAATGGTTTCTACGACCCAGACAATCTGCAGCGTTGCTTTCGGAATTGAAATTGCTTCCGTTTGTACTGAAAGGCTCACTCCAAAGAGTGCCTCAGTGAGGTGTGGCTTCTCAAATTGAGAAATTACATATAGAAGTTTCTAGATGGCCCGTTTAGTGCTTAACAAGTTTTTTTCCATCTCTTGTTTAGCCCCTATAAGGGGCTAGATTAGTCACTAAATCAAGGTATCAAGAGTACACATTTCATTTATACATTAAGCATGATATCAAGAAGTAACTTGTCAGTATGTCAATTTATCTAACTTCTATATATATATATATATATATTTAGTACTAAAGACTACATAATATACAAAAGAATTCTTCTGTAAACAAAAACGAGGAGACAAAGCTATGCCAGATAAAAGGGAAACTGACACTTGAAACCTTCTAAGAACATCTTTTTGAGAAGAAAAAAAAATCACTGCACAGAAAAAACGAATTTTTATTAAGAATAATTGTTGTAGTTTTCCAGTAAAGAAGGCATCAGATGTATTTAGTAATAATTGTAATCCTAGTAATAAATTACAGTTTGCATAATGGTTTCTACGACCCAGACAATCTGCAGCGTTGCTTTCGGAATTGAAATTGCTTCCGTTTGTACTGAAAGGCTCACTCCAAAGAGTGCCTCAGTGAGGTGTGGCTTCTCAAATTGAGAAATTACATATAGAAGTTTCTAGATGGCCCGTTTAGTGCTTAACAAGTTTTTTTCCATCTCTTGTTTAGCCCCTATAAGGGGCTAGATTAGTCACTAAATCAAGGTATCAAGAGTACACATTTCATTTATACATTAAGCATGATATCAAGAAGTAACTTGTCAGTATGTCAATTTATCTAACTTCTATATATATATATATATATATTTAGTACTAAAGACTACATAATATACAAAAGAATTCTTCTGTAAACAAAAACGAGGAGACAAAGCTATGCCAGATAAAAGGGAAACTGACACTTGAAACCTTCTAAGAACATCTTTTTGAGAAGAAAAAAAAATCACTGCACAGAAAAAACGAATTTTTATTAAGAATAATTGTTGTAGTTTTCCAGTAAAGAAGGCATCAGATGTATTTAGTAATAATTGTAATCCTAGTAATAAATTACAGTTTGCCAGAATCAAAAGTTCCCTTTTCATTTAGTAGAGTTATAATTTCAAATGGATGAAAACTACCCAGGAGCTAAGCAA
Source organism: Panax stipuleanatus (assembly GCA_020205555.1). NCBI lineage: Eukaryota > Viridiplantae > Streptophyta > Magnoliopsida > Apiales > Araliaceae > Panax > Panax stipuleanatus. Next base: position 166,993,482 of record CM035115.1, read on the forward strand.
AAGTTTGTCAATAGTTGTTAGACATAAAAGGCAGACTGTAGAAACTTGGGACATAATTTATGTGCTCAAAGTCATGACATAGGTAACCTAGTAGAATAGATTTTATAAAGATCATAGTTCACCTGCATCCACAAACAAGCAATCGCCATTGGGATAACAAGAAGCACAATTTGCCAAGTAACTTGTGTCATTACACCAACTATACCAATAAGCTGGATTGTTGTTGCCGCAAACCCACCAAGTCTAAAAGGAATATCAAGATCAACTACACTTTGATCAATTGATACCTGACAATTCAAAAACAATCAATTAATTAATAAATTAGTGAGACAAGAAATGTATGTTATTAATAAAGAAAAATAAAAATCAGAGCACAATCATAATGGCAAAAGGATATACAAGGAACTTATTTATTTTATGTTTGATAGATAAGTTTGGTCCCATGTATGGGAAATGGAACCAGTGAATGAGTTTTTTTTTACAGTGATCAAATAACACTTACACGATTCAAAATCCGCCCGGCTGGAGTAGAGTCAAAGAACGACATTGGTGCTCGGAACACATTTATCAGCATTTTCAAGAACAATTTTTGTGCAGCTGCTAGACCAAATGTAGCTACTAGTACGGCCCTAACAAATATAAACCAAGAGCTCCCAAAAGCAAGGGCCATATAAACACCAATAAGAACCATACTACTTGTTTTAGGATGGTCCCCTTTTGTTTGGGGGCTTGCCCAAGCCATCCACCAATTACTAGCTATTTGCAGAAGCTGAAATAATGACTGGGCGAGAATAATCAGAGGAATCAATAAGCCTTTATATGCTGCAGCCATATATGAGAAGTACACTTTCATGCTAATTTTTCCTCTCTCTCTTTCCTCTTCTTGAACAAGCTGCTTTTTCCTTGACCGTTTCAGTTTCTTTTTCTCTTTGATTGCTTTTTGATCTGAAGTTGATCCACCCTCTTGCACTTCCTTTGCCAAACTCTCCATATTACCTCCAATGGATTCACATTTTTTACTCAATACAATAGACCCTTCAAGAGGATGATGTTCGTCTGAATCTTCAGAGGATTGATTGGGAATATCCATGGCTTCTATTGCTTCATGATGAGCAGAAACCAGAGCATTAAAATCAGTTCCTGCTTGCAAAAGTTCATCATATTTCCCAGCTTGAATGATACAACCTTCCTTAATGACCTGCAACATGGAAGGTGAACATTGACGAGAATATTTCAGTCAAAAGACTCAAAACTGTAGTTCAAGTTCTTTCTCTCCAGTGATCTTATTCTTCTTTTATTATATTTTATTCCATGGACTTTTCTTTTGTTTCATGATAAAGAAAATTTTATAATACTATAAGCGCTACTAACAGTGATGTCATGGGGTTTACAAGCACATGTATGAAGAAAACCCAACTGTTATGCATGACAATAAATGACACTTCCTATTCTGCACTATATATGGTGTGTCTAGTTCAGAGTCTAACAATGACTCCCTCACCATTAACTGAATTTTCTTCTTTGTTTTCATTTCAAGTATTTCTTTAATTTTGATTATTTTTTAAATTTGATTGATATCATAATCTCCAGCAAAATGATATTTTCTTTCTATCCTTTATAGGTCATTATTTCCATCAAAAAGGAAAAAACTTTCAACTTGAATTCAAGACGCTTTCCAGCACACTCGTATATTCCTCGGAGAAAAATGTATACATGGTGACTGCCCACCGTTTTTCCATTATCTCACTAAGGGAAGTAATGTCATTTTACCATAATGCAACGCAGGGTTATGGTGAATGGCAATACTGCCCTAAATGAAATAACTCAAAAAACAACTGTGTACCTGTGCGCAGTCACCACATATACCCTTTCCCTTGTACACTTTACAGGTCTAAATTTGATTGACATAATAATCTCCAGCAAACTAAGACAAATTAAGTTCATTCATATTCTCATGCTTCTAGTACAAGGCCTAAACGCAAAACCAGTGTTAAACTGTATAACATTTTTCCACCATTCTGCTTGCCATATAAAAAATATATTCTCAAGACAACAAAGGGGAAATAATGGTCAGAATGAAAAATAAAACAAAATCAACAGGTTAAGCTAGCAATAAAAGCAGTTTTGCTTTACGAATTTTTAGGTCATTTATTTAAGAGTTAGCATGAGATAAACACCTTATATAGACGTTCAAACTCAATTTAGAAAGCCACTGTGCTAATTCAGAACCATATCACAATATAAAGAATAGATCAACGACGAGATTTGGTACCAGTATCAAATCAGCAGCTGGCAGAAATTCAACTTGATGGGTTACAAAAATTACAGTCTTAGTAGCCAACGCTGTCATTATGTATTCCTGCATTTGTCAGATGTTAAGCCAAACAATTCAGATGAACAGAGAAATTGATGATACGATAACTAAGTCTAACCTTAAATAATTCTGAACCAGTGTGTGCATCAACGGCACTGAAGGGATCATCAAGTAAATAAATGTCTGCATCTTGATAGAGTGCCCTGGCAAGTTGCACACGTTGCTTCTGACCACCACTCAGATTTATGCCTCTATCACCAATAATTGTCTGATCTCCATGTGAGAAAAGCTCCATATCTTTTTTCAGTGAACAAGCATGTATTACACTCTTATATTTTGCCTTATCCATTGGGTTACCGAAAAGTATATTTTCTTCTATATTTCCGGATTGTATCCAAGCTGACTGCGAGACATAGGCAGAAGATCCGCATATTCTAACCTGAACAAACACAATCACACAGGAAATGAACTTGTAAGTATAAACCAAATAAAATTTCACAGAAGCAACAGTACAACAAACTAGAGTAATGAAATTATAGTCCAGAGATTTGACTTACTTCGCCAGAGATTTTGGGTATCTCACCAAGAATGCAAGAAAGAAAGCTTGATTTCCCGGAACCAACCGTGCCACAGACAGCCACACACATCCCCTTCTCCGCCTTCATTTGTATATCTGACAATGTTGGCCTTGAAGAAGAAGGGTCCCAGCAAAACTCACCATCTTTTATTTCTATTGCCACATTCGTGATACCTCGCGGTATAGCTATGGTTGCATCTTGTTGTAACTCTTCCTCCTGGAGGAACCCAGTAATTCGATCAAGAGACACTTTTGTCTGAGCCATCATAGACACCAAGTCTGGGAAATTCCTTAAAGGTTCCTGTAGAATCCTGAAAGTGGCGAGAGCAGAAAGAACACCCCCTGCAGTAAGCTCACCCCCTAACAATACTGAAGTTCCAAAAGTGACAGCTGAAACAAAAATAGGGGAGCTCCAGAAAATGAATGTAATAAATGCCTGTGAATATAAAGCTTTACGCAGCCATTTGTACTCAACGCTTCGCATCTCTTCCAACTTCAGGCGGTACCTATCCTCCCAAGCTTGCAGCTTGAGAATCCTCATGTTTCTAAGACATTCAGAGGTCTTCCTCATTCTATCATCTTTGGCAGCCATCAATTTGTCTTGGTAATCTTCCTGGACCCTTGCCAAGGGAATAGTTACAACAATGGAGATAATGGTGGCAATCAATGTTGCAACAGCAGCAATCCCAACATTTTTATAGAGAATAGCAAGGGCAAGAACGATTTGCATAGGAAGCATCCATATGTCATGGAGATACCAAGAGTAGTCCCCTACTCTTTGAACATCAACTGCCATGTAGTTAACAATCTCTCCACTAGAATGACTATGCTTAGCGGAGCTAGAGAGCCTGAGTCCCTTTCTGTACACCATGGCCGTGAGTGCTGATCTCACATGCATGCCCAAAATGTCGACCCCAAGATACCACTGACGGGTTGTTAAGGTCTCCATTAGCTTAGCTACGAAAAAAATTCCCGCAAGAATATACCCCTCATGAGGGAAAGTCTCTATCCCCACTAAGTAATCAACAAAGTAGCTAATCATGTACGGACCAACATATGAAACAAGAGTATTCAACCCTGCGAAAACTGCATTACAAGCTGCCTCTTTCCAGAAGGATTTGAGGATAGCCCAAGCTAAAGAAGGCTGCTTTGTAGGATTCTCGGCCTTCAACTTCTCCCAGTTTGAGTTCAAAATCTTATAATTGGTCTTTGAACGGTCCTTTGGTGCAAGAAGCGGAATGTCCCTCAGCTCAAGCGGTCTTTTTGCACCCATGGAAAGAACTGGGTTCAACCAGGAAAGTGTGGCCAAACTAAAGATACCAGCTTCACCATAAGGAGTAACCTTAAGACACCCTGCTTCTTCTTCAAGCAGCAATGGCTCTTGAAGATCAGAGTTTCTACATACTTGTATACCAGTGACACCCCTAATTGCAACAAAACATAGGAAAGCAAGAGCAGGAGTTGCTGCAAAATTCGCCAAAACATGAGATTTCAAGTGTTTTGAGCCTTCTGTCAAAATTCCTTTCCCATCAGCATACAAAGTACACAAACTGATCACAAAGGATGCAGCCCACCATACCCTCAACAACAATGGGAATTTCTCAGAGGGCTTGAATTTATAATAAAGTGTTGAAAAACTCAACACAAACCAAGCTAAACCCTGAGCTGCAGGGGAGAGCACAACAGTCCAATGGATACCCTTCCCTCTTGCAGACTCCCTAATCAACCCAATTCCATCAAAACCTAATAACAATACTTGCACAAGCAAAACATAGAAGCAACAAAAGGATGTAGCTTTGTACCCTTTACCGATTTCAATACTTCGAATCTCAGCATCAACACTGCGCCTAATTGGGACTGAATTCCCGTTAGAACCCTCCTTGTTAACCCGAATTCGACCAACACACAAAAATATCTGTCTGGCGATCACAATGAACAGAAATACAAGAACCAGTGTCAAGTTGATGGAAATTGACGTCAGCTCCAATATGGGCAAACCTTGAAGAGTCTTAACGAGGTTGTTTTCGGCCGAAAACTGTGTAGTTTTTGAAGATAAACCGGAGATTTTGCTAAGCAAAAGACTGATACCCATTACAGATATCAATCTCAAGGAAGTGAATGAAATGGGTGAGTGGGTTCAGTGAATTTGATCTAATCTTATTAAGGGCATTTCACCGTCTGCAAATGATTATCTGTCGAGAAAACAGACGGGCGCTCGTGGAAAGAGAATCTGAAAACCCAAATGCAAATGATGAAAACAAATATCATCAAACTCAACACGGAATACCAAAGACAAGTTGAAACAGAACACTTATGTCTCTTTTTTCTCTCTCTCCCCCTCTCTTATCTATATACTATATAGAACGGAAGGAGACAAAGATTGGTGCGTAAAATTGAAATCTAAAAGAAACCCATTACGGAAAATCCAAAACTGTGACCTGGGTTTTTATTACTTTTCTGAAAAAAATCGTTTAGTGAGCCGGTGTATAGAATGCCGAGGCAAATTCTGCCACAAAGATAAGAGAGAGTAGTAGTAGTATAGCAAAGAGAGAGGGAGTGAAAAACCAGCTACACTGCTACCATTTCAGCTGGGGTTTGTGAAATTTTAGAGAGTATATACAGTTTGGCTATATATATATATATATATATATATATGTGAATTTGTATATAATGAATGAATTTGGAAAAAATTATTAAAAATAGAAAATAATAATCTAACTACTCTTTAAAGATTGTACCTTTTTTTCAGATCAATTTGTTGGTTACTTGGTTTGGTGATACAGTGCCGTGTGAAAGTGGGGCTTTATCACGTTCGGAGATGACTTATTTTAAAATGACTTATGAAAGTGTTTGACTAAAAAAATTTATAAGTTAAAATAAGACGTAAGACTACCAAAATAAAGACAAAATATACTTTATATTTGGTCAAATTATTTTATTTTAAAATGATTTATAAGTCATTTTGTATTAAGTTAAAATTTGTTACTTATCAAAAATAAAATATAAGTCATAAAATAAGTCACTCTTAAATATTTCACCAATAAAAAATAATTTATAAATTAGTTAATCCAAGTTGTAAGTTGTTACCGAAGATGCTCTAAATCTTGAATAAAAAGGTGGCTATAGCCTGGTGTGTAGTTGAATGCAAGCTGTTAAAGCATTCAATCAAATGTAGTATTTTCCGGTTCATGAATCTTTATAAGCTTATTATTACACCATAGTAATATATATTATATGTGTCACCTAGTAAAGGTGTGAGAATCAGAATATTACAAATAACTTAGAGAATATTACTGTTTTTTTCCATTATCAATTTATCATGTATATAGTCAGAATAAAGGATCTTTGAAAGGAGTTGCAAATAAAAAATGTGATGTCCATATAGTGACAGTAAAAAATAATGTTCTTATAATAAATATATATAATTAACGATATTTTTATAAGAACAATATGGTCATACACAGCTGTGGATATTTTATTTGTGCACAGTCTGTCAAAATTCGTTTTGGCATATTTATTTTTTTGTAAAAAAAAATAACTTTTCTTCTCTCAAATCAGAAATCAAACACAAATATGTCAAAACGACGTAGTTTTGACAAACTATGCACAAATAAAATATACACAACTGTGTATGACTATTATTTTCTTTTTATAATTATTTGAGTAATATATATATTGTGATATTTTATCAATATCAATATATTAAGAATTAGAATAAATCTATAAAACATGTGTTTCCATGTAGTCAACATTGTGAAAATACTTTTTATGATCTCCAACTCTTTCCCCACCGTTGGTTTTTAACTAATTATTTAGGTGAATCCACGGAATTAACTCAAAGTAAAAATACTTATTTCATCAAAATTATGGGAGTGCTTATAAATAGTGATAGTAATTTATATAATTTTTTCATACGATCGAATATATAGTAGATTCTATCTTAAAAAATAATATAAAAATATTAAAAACAGGCGTGAAAGTAAAAATAGTATTATTATTCATATCGTTTTTGTTCTTTAGTTCTTTATGGAAAGCAATAATTCTAGGGGGACATTTTTTTAGTGACATTCTAGTGACATTATTTTTTTTTATTTTTTATTTTTGGTTTTTTTTTTATAGTACCTCCCAAAAAATGTATAATATTTATTCAAATTGAAATTTTTATAAAAAACAGTGTTTTAGGTGTAATTTGGATACATACAAGAAACAGAGCCTGTACAGTCGGTAAAACACTGTTTTTTGTATGGATCCAAATTACACCTAAAACACTGTTTTCTGTAAAAACAATGTCACTAGAATGTCACTACAAAAATGTCCCCCTAGAAGGACTCTATGGAAAGTAGTTTTTGGAGAGAGAAAACGAGGGAGTTTGCTTACAAGGTGACGGTGGCCGTTGGGGGTGGATTCTGATGGCATGATGAGTCTGATTGCATGATGAGATTTCTTATTGCAGTACCTAGCTACTTAATTATGCCAAGTGGTCCATGATATGTGGCCACCCTCACTTTTTTCAGTTTAATATGATTAATTTATTTTATCTTGATGACACTTTACATCTCATTTCATATGACACTGCTTCTATCAAAGCAAGGAATTTTATTTTTCAACAACATTCTTCAAATGCAAGTCTACTTTTAACATCTAATATATTTACGTCATGCTATATATTACAAAAATTAAAAAAAATTACTTTAATTATAATTGTGACGCATATTCATATATTAGATAGATAAGAATAATAAAAAAATTTATTTTAATTTATTTTATTTTATCTCATATACTCTTACGTTGGTCGCAATTCAACTTCGTCAAATATTTGCTACGTCGTACATCATTTTTCCAATATATTTTATTTTCAATTAGTCTCAATACTTAAAGCCGATGAAGTCTTAGCCTAATGGTTAAGACTGAGATACTATGACATTTAGGTCTCAGATTCGATTTTTACTTCAGTGATATTTGATTAATTCTCAAAATTATAATAATGATAATATATTTAATTATAAAATTATAATATATTTTTCAAAAGGCGAAACTTTCAACAACAAAAAAGTCTCGATCCTTAAGGACCACACTGGCCATATCAGACCAATTTCAATTTGGATAATGACCAACACAAAAGATCTAAATGTTGGTTAGTTGAGCTTGGCAAGAAGGTTTTTTTCATTGTTTCCTATCTTAGGGAGGGATAATAATATATAGTTCTTTATTTCTTGTCATCTTGTGCTTCAACTTTTTGCCTTTTGGAACATTGTATAGGTATATAAGTTATTTGTTTCAAATAGTTCACTTTCCTGACTCATTAATTACAACGAATGCATGGTCTTATTATATTGTATTGTGGCCAAGTATTAGGTTGATATAAACATAAATCTCAAATTTACTTAAACTTTCTTGAATTTACAAGAGTTTTGTAGATCCTCAAAATTTGCAAATTTTTTCTAACAATGATAGGAGGGTAAGAACGTCATTTTACTTTGAGACAAAGATGTCTAAGTAAAAATTACAAGACTTAGAAGGATTATTTGGAGTCCCTACAATGACCTTCGAGCGACAAGCAACAGAAAAGACAACGAATGATTAGTCAGGCGTTTACAAAAGATTGTTTTTTTCCTTTTTCCGTTTTCCATCTTTTTGAATTCGAAATTGATCCAACTTGATGTTATTGTGTAGCTCTCAAAAAGAGTTTTCCAAATTGATATGAAACGTTTTCTAACTTTTCCCGGTTTGAAAGTTATGAACGTTTCAGCGCAAAAACTAACATCGCGACATGAAAAATCGATGCAAGTAGGCTCCGCCTTGAGAGTAAGAGAAAAGAAAAAATTTCCCCAAATCCAATCTACATCTAGTTTTTCTCATCAAATCTTCCACCAATCTATACTCAAGTCATCCATACAAAGCTTAAGGAGGAAGAAATTCCTACCCTTAAGGTCCATTTTTCATCTTTATACTAGATCTAGCTTAGTTGCTTAGATCTAGCTTATTTTGTCAATTGTTGTGTTTGGGCTATATTTGTTTATGGTTGTTTATTTGTTTAAGGTTCTCCTACTATCCTAGATCATATATCTAGATGTATATGGATCATATTTTGAGTCATGGGTAGTTAGAAATAATTTCTCATTATAGAAATTCCTCCTAGCAAACTTATAAAGCCATTTTAACGGTGATTTGATATAGATCTAGCTCATTTTTGTTGATTGTTATGTTTGGGCTTTGTTTGCTTATGATTATTTCTTCATTTGAGACTCTCCAAGCATCCTAAATCATATCTAGAGGTGTTTGAATCTCATTTGTAGGATTATAGATTATTAAAGATGATTTCTAACTGATAGAATCTTCTTCTAACTAGTTGAGGATATCATTTTAGTAATTTATTGATTTTAACTTCAATTTGACTCCTTTTTACCAATATATTTTTGTTTGGAAGTTATTTTCTATTGATTTCTAGATCATCCGAATATCCTAATATCTAGTGGTGATAGGATTCTACCTTTTGGCCACCGAGATATTCTCATGAATAGAATCTTTTTGTAGCCAATCTAAGATATATTTTCGATTAGATCTCAACATGTTTTTAGATCTATGGAAACTTAGATCTATAAGGTTTCATTCCCTAGATTTTATATTCCTTTAATATATCTCGTTAAAATGTAATAGATTCTTGAGATTTCAATATAGTTAAGGATATAATTGTGATGTTGTTGATTTGTTGTGCATTCTATGGAATTAAGGTTTACGGAAGTCATTTCCTAAATTTTAAATTTTGTTTATATATCATGATGCGTTGTTGGGTGTGATTACGAATCATGTGAGCCTAGAAATGAATTCATTGCCCTTAAACATTGTGTTTAACGGGAATTGAAGGATATTTCTACGATGGACATAGTTAAAACGATATCGAGGGTTCCATCCCACGAAAATTGGATTTGAGGTCTCTTGGTAGTGGATCTTATTATTGCGATAAGCTTGAAGTTATTTTAGATGACTTACATGCCTACGAGTGACTCCAACCTTATGTTCAATGCTTGATTTTATCTTTTGACATACAAAAACGATTCTTCAAACGAAATTGCAAAAATCTTTTAAAATTGAATCAAACTACGTTATTAGATTAATTTTAAGCTACAAATATTGGAAGTAATAAAGAGTCTCGATTCCTATTTGACAAAGAGTTTGCAAAACGATATTTTCCCTAAACAACACTTTAAATTTATCATCGAACGAAATTAAAACGAAACTTTTTTTTGAATCAAATCCTTCGTACATAGATTCAAAGTGGCTCAAAGTTGCTTTAAAGATAATGCACTCACCTAAAATTTTGATGACCTCAGGAGACGATTTTACAACTTGATTCTTGGAGACGTTACCCTAAATTTTCTAACGACACAATTCAAGGTTATATAACACAAACACACACCTCACGTTTCTCAAGACAGTATATTTAATATTTAAAAGAAAATATTATGAAAGCGGTAATCCTGAATTTTATGAATCTTGGTTGTAGACCAATTTTACGAAGTCACACGATATATGAGTCATCTCGATTATTAAAACTTAAAAATTCGGATGAGTTAGTACATCTATTTAAATTTTAATCAACTGGTGACTTTGTCTAATTGACCCTCATTAAAATCAAACTTTCAAAATCCGTTGATATTTATGTCATTTTTTTCAAAATCACCTTTAAAATTCACGATCTCAAAACCATAAAGGAAAATTCCGGCATCAACGAGTTCGCAATAAGAAATTTATACTTTAAAATGTTTTCTTTAAGATCGTGCTTTATAAAATTGAGAAAAAAAGAGAGCTTACCAATTTTCATATAACTCTTGTAAAGTGAATTACAGAAATCGTGATTTATAGCTAAGTTTAACTAACGTACAACTTATATTTTCTTCCCTCACACAGGTGTGTGCAAATCAAAAAAGTAGAAATAAAAACTGGTGAGTGAGAGAAATTAGGAGTAGTGAATAATAATAAGAATTGAAGAGAATAAATAACAAAACATAAAAAAAATCAAAAATAAAAATAAAAAGGTTAAAATCAGAAGTCCAAGAGTTCAAAAATAATCAACACTATCCGAGTAAAAGAGAGATGATATTCAATAGCATCTCAAATTTCCTTTAGATTTCATGGATCTCCATTTCACAAAAAATATATAGAATTATGAATATTAAAACATATTTTATATACCCACAAGTATTAAAAACAATAAGTTATTAATTTACTATTATATTAAAATAATAAAATTAGAATAACAAATTTAGTACACTATGTCATTTTATTCTATTATATATATCACTGAAAAAAAGATATTTTTTTGTAGAAAAAAAAAGTATATATTTAGGCATGAGTTTGTGTGATAAAGGTATAAATAAAAATAAATAAGGTGGCAGCACCACCTATCCTCAGCCTCGTTTGGACAGGGTGCTAATAATTAGCCTTTAAACTTTAAAGGTTAGCAGAGTGAGGTGATGGTATATAAAAACGTGAAAAGCATACATAAATTGTCCAGCTTTGTGGGTCTTATACTTTTTAATGCAGCATATATATATATATATATATATATATATATATATATATATATGTGTCCCAACTTTCATCAATGTCTTTCTTTTTCTTTTCAAAATTGTGTGTTTGTTTGTGAATCTCTGCATGCAATAAAGTTAGTCTGTTCCACCAAAAACTTGAATGCATGCTGACCTCCAGCTAATATATGGAGTATATGGGTCCTCTTGACATGTGTTTTTAAGACTACATATTTATCACACAGTTCAAGAGAATATTTTCTTGAATTATGTACATATTTCTTTGATTTCTGCATTTGCACCAAATTCAAAAAAATATGTATACAATTCAAATGAATATAAACTGTGTGCTTAGCATATGTCTTAAGAACACACACACGTGTTAAGAAATTCCTATATATATTAGGTTGATTTGCTCCAACTTAAATATGTCATGCTATACTCCATCCCTCCCATAATATCAATAAGTCTTGGGGGACCGGATCCTGCCAATCAAGCTAGTGACTGGTCCAATTTTTTTTTATTTATGATTTTCAAATAATTTATAATATTTATCAGAATTGAAATTTTTACAGAATTTTATGATTTATGTGTTATTTGAATACATGTAAAAAATAGGGGTGTACAGTCTGTGAAACACTATTTTTTATATGTATCCAAATGACACCTAAATCACGAGATTTTGTAAAAATTCCAATTCCAATAAATATTATGAATTGTTTGGAAGTCCTTAAAAAAAAATTGAGACCAATCGCTAGCCCGGTCAGCAGGATCCGGTCCCCGTAAAAAGACTACCCATAATATATATATATATGACGTTTTAGAATTCTACACAAGAATTAAAAAAATAGATGAATGACATTAAATATAATATCAATTATTATATTATAATTAAATTCTTATTTATTATTATATTTGTCTCATACTCTCTCTCTCACTCTCATCTGTAATATTTTACCACGAGGAGGGATAATTTTTGAAAAGATTATAATTAATTATCCTAAATCATATAAAATAACAAATAATTTAAAAAATGAAATCATTTAAAATGTTATATATTATGTGACGAAAGGAATATATTTTTATGTTGACAGATTTTATCTTTAGAAATTGCTTTTTGCACACTAAAGTAATTTTATTATAATTAATTAGATTGCATTTGGATTACATCTTCAATATTAATAGTCCAACACTCAAACTCAATATACTTATTTACTTTGTAAACACGCCCATAAATTTAAAGAATATATTATCTGTATAAAAAAAACCTTCTTTTTGATGGGTATGAATAAATTTAAATTAAACCAACTTTTTGGGAAATAATAAGTTTGTTACGTTTATTCATTATTCTATTAATAAAGGTAAAATTTAGATGCCAAAAGAATCGAATTTAGCTTAGTTTTGAACGCGAACAATTATCACTTTTGTTATTCTAATTCGATAAAAGGCTATTAAAAAGAATATTTTGATTTATTAAAACCTGCTTTTTGTATGAATTGTTTGAGGAACCTATACTACTCCTTATATCCCAAATTATTTATATATACCGCTTTATTTAGCGTAGAAAACTGATATTTTCACATGAAAGTGAGACTCACTCGCTATTCATGCGAGAGGAATTATATGAAAATATTAATTTTTATGTGAAAATATCAGTTCTCTTTAGATTGGAATTAAAAACATATCATTTCAATATATTAAAATATAATATTTAGATAAACTTTTGATGCATCAAAAATTGTACTAAACTTACTAATATTTAAAAGAAGTATTGCAAATAATGCAGAACAGAGGGTATTATACTCTCTTTTTTGGTAATTAGAGTATTAGACTTTAATCGTAAAGGCCCAGGGTACCAATAGGTTCTTATTAATTGCTCCCCAGTTTCAAATTATAAGGTTAGTATTAACTTTTTAAAATCAATTTTGAGATATTTTAAAATTAAAAATTTATATGATTCAGAATTACAAAAGAATAAATTTTATAACTAGTGGTCTTTTAAAATAATTTACAATATTTATCATTATATTTGATTAAAATTAAGAGTATCAATGTTAATTTTATATTTAAAAATATCTCAAAATTAATATTAAAAAAATTAATAATAATTTTATATTTTAGAGCAGAAGAACTATATATATTGCAAGCAAGAACATGACACAACACACAATGGCAAATTCCGAGAGAAGAAGTAGTACATTATAAGAAACATGATACCAAAGTAAGCAAAAATCTGGACACTTGCTGTTACACGAATATCATGACCTTTTGTAAGTAGGGTTTATTATCATTTGGATATTCCTCTTTTATATAACACTAAAAACTATTTCCTACGACTACACTTAAATTAGAGTAAAATATATTATGTGATTTATAAATTTTTGCACTCACTATCTTTAATTTAAAAACTATTAAATTACAATTTGAAGATATTTGAGTACTTTTTTGAATTTTAAAATTTGTTCATATTTGAATAGTTTATATTTCAAGTCAAGTTCGAAACGAATTTTTAGTCAAGCGAGTACAAATCGAAGCCGAATTGTTTAGTTCATTTTACAATCTTACTTACAAGCAAAGCCTACCTAGTAGATAAGAGTGTAAATGAACTAAATCGAGCCGAATATTGAGCTGTTCAAATTTAGTTTATAAAATTGATCGAATATCAAATAAGATTTGGTTGACATTCGTTTAAGGATCCAATTACAATAAATTTAACTTTGTGGTAAGTTGGTCACGCAGACAAAAATATAACCTTCCATATGTGTGTCAATATTATATTAATTAATTGATCAAAATTAATTTCATGACAACAGCTACCTTCGTTTAACTATTGATGAGGGGAAGACAATCTCATGCCAAAAGTGATTGAATGCCTGCATGCATGGTCCTACTCATATATTGAATACACGGTGCCCGGTGCTCCAAGACAAATTTTACTGTGGTGTTTATTTTTCTTATTAAACCAACGTGACTGCATGAATGGACTGCTGTCTGTACTGAAACACAGTGGTTCAAATTTATCTTTTTAAAATGATTTATCAAATACAATAATGTTGCTATCACACAAAAAATCTTAAATAATATTCACATATATATACATACATACTGTGAACTCTCGCCTGACATATGAGACCCGTAATATATATGTGTGCCTATATAAAAATTATGTGAAATTATTTATATAATAATAGCATTATTTTATCAAATCCTTTCACTAATATATATAAAACAAAAACAAAATAGTAAACATGGGTCCAGTACTACCCAAAAACAAAAACAAAAACAAAAAAATTATCCACAGCATTGTAATTTTTATTTTTTTTTTGGGAGCAAAAGGGTGGGGTTATAAACAAAATTTAGGTATAGTGACATATCTGCCAAACAGTGTGCACAAACTCTCATGTGGGTAATACAAGACCTGTCTAGGCTCCATTTCTAAATTACTCTTGCCAAAAAATAAGTAGAGTTATAAGTTAAAATATAAATAGACTTCTAAGTTATTTTAAGTTGTGACTTATAAATAAATGCGTTCTGCATTATTTTGTCTTATAAGTCAGAAATTAAGTTAAAATAAATTCTGAAAGTGTTCGGCTCATAATGACTTATAAATTATGATAAATGTAAAGATTATTAAAAAGACATTAATAAAAAGAGAGACAAAATAGACATTGCATTTGATCACACTAACTTATTTTAAAATGACTTATAAGTTATTTTTAAATAAGTCACAAATAATTACGTTTTTTTTTTGTTACTTAAAACTCAATTTATAAGTTAAAAAATAAGTGATTGTTTGGATCTTCAATACATGCATTGTATTTCGTTCATACATATTTGTACAAACATACAAGTTACAACTATTAGCCACCTAGTACGTCAAATAAGAAAGTTTCAAAGGGTGACTCGTATTTTGTAGGAGTTTATGGTTGCTAAACAGAACAGGGTTAGTTTTGTACACAAAATTAATAGTCGTACTTTTTTTCTTTTCTTTATATATAAAATTAATTTTGAATTATATATGTTTTCTAGCATTAATTTTTCTTTAGCCTACGAAAATAATAATTAGCCATGAGGTCCCAAATTATAGCCATCCTTTTTATTACTCTAGGTTGCATGGCATGAGTTAAATATTAATCGTCGCAATCGTAACGTATTATGTGTGTAAATTATATAATGTGAAATAGTTTTTTTATAAAATTTAAAATAATAAATTAAAAAAAATAAATATTAATATTAATATTAAAAAGACAAAATAATAATATATTTAAAATTATAGAGACAAAAAAGTTTTAAAAAATATAACACAAAAATATAAAATTACCAAACTTGTGAAAAAATCAATAAACTTTATAATATAGATATAGATATAGATAGATAGATAGATAGATACGGATAGATTGATAAATTTTTATATGTTGATTGTATTTTTACATCAAGTCATTGCCTCCATGGTACTAGCGTACTGTACTAGTCTACTGACGTGACAGACAACAAAGTTGTCCAACTTTTTAAAACAACAATGCTACTGTCACATAAATATATATCACATAATATTTATATATATATATATATATATATATGTATATTGTATGCTTCGCCTGATATATAGAGCCTTATAAATATACATATGTGTGTATGTAAACAATGATCTATATTTATGTGCTATCAGGTAGTCATTGTATTATTTAACTTTTTTCAAAATGTACTCTCTCCATTTTAAAATATTCACGCAATTAATTATTTGTTAAAAATATTGTAAATGCTCTCCGTTGTATATTTATAATTTAACAAATTATTTATCATTATATTGTTTTGTGCATATATATACACATATAACTTTATGCAAAAAATCTAGAAATAAAAAATAAAAAATAAATAAAAGATCTAGAAATATATATAGAAAATAATGGTCATACACAACTGTGTATTTTTATTTGTGCACAGTCGGTCAAAATTACGTCATTTTGGCATATATATATTTTTTAAAAATTGTTTATTTCCTCTCAAATCAAAAATCAAATATAAATCTGTCAAAACGACGTATTTTTTTGCAGACTATGCACAAATAAAAATACACAGTTGTGTATGATCATTATTCTCTCTCTCTCTCTATATATATATATTGAAGGACCCACTTAGGTCTCATACACCTGAAGTACCCATGACTGGGCCGGGACATGGTGGAATTGTTGACTTAGTATCTTCTTCTCCCTTCAAAAACCACACGAACATATATGTTGGGCCGATTTCAAAAGGACGAAGAACTGTCCAAAGTTGATTCTAATCGGGCTACTTTCAGTCAAAAGCCTTTTTGGTATAGTCTTTTAACAATGTAGTTTCTTAACTTCTTTTTTATTTTTATTTTCAGTTGATTGATATGAATTTATTTAATTTTAATTAATGTTATCGTTAATATCATAAGCCACTTGAAAAGTATTAACAAATATGAAAATAGCGACATGCACAAATTAAGAATGTCCCCATTCTAATTTATTATAACTTGTCGTTTAAATTTTCATGGTTCAATTTCGTTATAGATTTGTTGATACATAAATCATTTTTTAAAAAAATCATTTAATTTATCAATATCAAACCTAAATAGCACTCTTATTTATATAAAAGTCCTTTTATGTATTGCATTAAATTTATACCGAATTATAATTGTAAAGTTTATCAATACATGAGATTGATAAGAATTGTAGGAGAACCTTACTTATTACACATATCTCTAACAAAATTATCACTAATACTTATATACGTAACTTGCAATCAAAAAATCAGCATAAACATTCGTAATATATATGATTTTGTTTTATATAATAATAGTGAGAAAAGTTAGCAAGGGAAAAAAGTGTTTGCACTATAGCTTTCTGAACAATGAGAAAATATTTTGAAAATGATACTATCTCCATCCCATTATATTTGACGTTTAAGGGGGGTTTTTATTTTTTTCAAAATAATAGACGTTTTACAAGTCCAAAGCTAAATTATCCACTTTTATTCCAATACTACCCTTTCTTTATCAAATAGAGTAATTACTTCTTTGTCTGGTTAATTCATTTATTAAGGGCAAAAGAGTCATGTTTAATATTTCTTAATTGTTGCAAAGAATCCTTAAATGTCAGATATAATGGGATGGAGGGAGTATATGGAGGGAAGGATCAAGGAAGGAGTGAGGCAAATGCAAATCCATAAAACAAAACTAAGAACATTCTAAACGACTGTTTTTTAAATCATGCATATGTATTGGCTAATGAACATTAGTTGTTATTTTTACATAGATTTTTTTAAGACTTCATTGGATTCCCCAAGAAACAATAATAATAATAAAAACATAATTTCCAATTTTGTCGAACACACCGTTTTCTTTGGACTTGCGTCATTCGTCGTGCAACTTGGGCCTATTCTAATATGTTTGTTTAGTATTTGGGCCGTACATTTGAAAAGTAAAAGTCAATCCTAAAGTAAAAGTCTACTACTCTACTCCCACAAAATAATACTTAATAATATTCGCTACGTGTCAGTTTTAACTCACTGCCGAGTCATGACTCACCTAACCGTACGCCCTTTTCTCCCCCGTAACAGCGGCAGCAGCAGCAAATACGTAATTTCCGTATCTGAAAAAACCTTACACTCAGTTGAGTTAAACAATCATAGAAAAATTAGGGTTTATATCTCCTATATCAAACATCGACCATCAACAATTCCGCCCTTTTTTCTTATACTCTGAACGTTTAAATTATGGTTTTTCATTTTCAGTCTCTCCTTCACTCAATCCATTGTTTCCAAACATAACGTGCAAAATCCCAGTTTTAACCGTTGGAAAATTTTCTCTTGTGTGTGTTTGGAAAGCCCATTACTTGTTGTGTTCAGGGGATCGCTACAGAATTCCTAAACCCAATTTATAATTAGAGAATTGGGCGTGTAATGTAGGTATTACGCGCTGACTTTTTCATAGTTGGGAAATCTTTGTTTGGATAGCCCTATTTATGATTTTTGATGGATCCAAACGGTGTGGTTTTTGATTTAAGTTCGGATGAAGAGGTGGGTTGGGGTGGGGATATAGGGGTTGGGGTTGGTGGAGATGATTTTGATTGGATACAGAAGCTTCTTGACGAGGTTGATAAAGATTCCGATGATTCTGATGATGTGGTGGTGGTGGGTGAGGTTGTGGGGAACCCTAAGCCTAAATCAAAGAATTGCAATGCTGTTGTGAAATCTTTAGATGATGATGATGATGATTGTGTGATTTTGGATGGTGACCCGGATAAGTCAGTTGCTATTCAGAATAATCAGGTGGTGGACGAGTCTGATGAGTTGCTAGTTGTTGGGGAGACTGGACAGGTAATGGAAATTCATCAGCTTTTTTGAAGTGTGTCCATCTTTTAATATTGTTTGAAACTAAGTATTTTTTGTGTATATGTGTGCTGATTTTGCTTGATATATTGATCGCATTCAAATAAGTTGAGGTCCACGTAGTACCAATGTTTGCGTAATTTGTTATCTAGGCTTGATTAAATGTAGGGCGAGAGATTGTACACAACGAAGCTGATAGAGTACAACTCCGTTGAGAAAGTGGAAAATGGTTTCTGGTCTGTGGTGTAATTAATGTATACCTGTAATAACTTAGAGTTGAACTCCAAAGGTTCTCTATTGAACTGCAAGTGGAGAATGACTTTTTGTTCATGAAGAATTAGTGTAGCAAAATTATTTAGATGAGCAACGACATTGACAATATGGTTGGTATAGCAGAACAAAAGTAAATTCCGAAATGACTTAGTGAGAATGTATGACATCAAAAGTGATAAATATTGAGTTTCTCAACTGTGATAATATAGTATGATGATGGTTGTAGTAGCAACTGTTATAGAAAGGATGACATGAACACAAAAATTTGTTATCCTGGCATCATGATAACAGTTTGTGCATTTTATTTATCCTGATGAGTGAGGACCTTGAAGTCTAACTACCTGTGGAGTTTACAACTCAATTTATATGACTTGTAGTCTGTAGATAGATGCATCTCAAATTCTCATAATCCATTTTGGTAGGTTTGTTGTTGCTGCTTGTTTTCCTGAATTTAATTAATATCTTATGTGAGACTACTCAATATCTTGAATGTTGGAGATGCATATATCCTTGTTCTATCACATGCTACATCCAAATGTCAATGATGAGATCTATAAGATTAAAAGCTATTTGGTATGCTGAGCTCTAACGGATCTGCATTTTGGTTATTACATGAGTTGGGTTCATTAGTATAACTTGCGCTGTTGGCAGTGATGCACAAAGCACCATTGTGGCTGCTGCTTAGAAACCTTCTTTTCTCAAGGAACAACTTCTTATAGATGCGAGCTTGGACTATTTGAGAGCAAAAAGGTTGCTCAAGCAGTCACAATGCTGAAGTGGGTATGGACAGAATCATTTCTTTGCAGTATAATTTACCATGTTGTTAAAGACAACTATGGAATTTTTATTTATTGTAAATAGAATTCCCATGTGTATTTCTCTCGCTTCCTCATCTCTTTATCAAAGCCTTGTTTATTTAATTTTTGCTCTTAATTACGTGTTCTCTTTCCATTTTCCTTCTGACTTATTCCAACAAATAGCGTAGAAAGATGTGCGGCTGATAGTGTAAAATAAATATTAAATCTACCTTTTTCAGGAACATAAATGATTGCTTGCATCTGAGTGCGGAGTGCGGTCCCTTTTTATCAAAAAATTGTTGGGGCTTGTGTCGGGAGAAGGGATTAATAGTTTGTGCAACCACAATTTTTTTTAACAAACTTCTAATATTAGAAAAGACTAAACTACCCCCCTCTAACTAATTCACATGGTGTGCATGATTTCTACTACCTATATAACTACTAATACCACTAAAAAGCAACTATTATTTACTGTTATGCCCAACTGAATTACTAATCTTGCACGATGTAATTTCGGTGTGCTAATTTGTTGTTGACTGCAGGTTGCATGTAGAGATTACCCCCATCCGCGACATCTCTGTGCTAAATTTCCCTTTACATCCACTCCACATGAAAGGCACTGTAACCAGGTAAGAAAACACTTTTTGTTCTTACCCTTTTTGTTATTGGCCTTTGTAATGCGTAAGCACTTGAATTTTTTCATACAAAACATTATGCTTCATTAATACTACGTTTTTCTATTTCAGTGCCATTGTTATGTTTGTGACTCACTGGCTCCATGTCTCCACTGGGGAACGGGCATTTCCAGTAGTGACCATTGTCATGCCACTGAGAAAGAGGAATCCTGGAAACATCAGAGGAAGTGTTTAAAGAATAGTAATCAAGCTACCATATCAGTTCCTAAACCTTCTTATGCTTCTATTTCAACAGGGCTGACCCAAATCAACCAAGTTCCAGTATCAGCTCCACTTGAACCCTACTACGTGGCCCAGGGTGAGGTCCCCAGGCCAGCATCAATCCGTGCATGTACAAGGGCAACTAGTTTTGGCATCCCAAATCAAAGCAGAGGCCAACGGTCTGAATGTGTTATGTCCAGAAACAATTTTCAACCTAATTTGGTATCGCAGCAGTTGCAAAATACAGGTAACAATGTTATCTCAAGGGACAGAAGACGTGTTGTTGGTAACCTAGGCCCTCAACTTAACACTCCTCCTGCAGTGTTCAAAAGGGCAGGGTCACATGGGGTTGCTTTGATGTCAAATCCAAAGTATATTTCATCTGACAAGAGGTATGGATACATGAGATATCCTCATTCAGTGTCAACACTAGGTGACAACAATTCCATTAGGTGGCAACACTTTCATAACCAAATGAGTTTAGAATCAAACACTAGCCGACTCTCCTCCCAACCAAACATGCACGCAAACCCTTCAAATTTTGTTCCTTCTCAACCTCAGGTATCCTTCTCAACCAATCATGCACATAAACCCTTTGAATTATGTGCCTTCCCATCCTCAGCTATCCTCCCAGCCAAATGTGGCCAGCATCCTTTTGAATTCAGTGCCTACTCATCAACCTATGGTGTCTCCCCAGCAAAATATAGGCAATTTCTTTGTGAATTCAGTCGCTTCTCAACCCCAAGGACCCTCTCAGGCATATGTGGGCGGCATGTTTGTGAGGTCAATGTCCTCCCAACCCACTATCGGCAACAGCTTTGCAAATACAGTAGTGCCTTCTGAATCTCAAGTAGATAGTCAGCTTAATTATGCTTCAAGTGATTATCAGAAATTTTTCGCCCAAGAAAATCTTCTGGATACAAGTCTTACAGATATAGACTCAAGTTGGGTTGCCCCAACCAGCCAGAGCAGCCAACAACCTACAGCAGAAAATTCCCAACTCCAAGATGTAGATTCTATAAAAGAGTCCTCTTCTCTGGCTGGAATTGATAGCCGCCTTTTCAGTGGAAGCACAGATCCTGTATCATTAGAGTTCGAGTATGATAATTGGACTTTGGATCATCATGATGTTCCAATACCTTCTCCAGGACCAACTCTTACAGATTCAGGAATTTTCTTCGGGTTGTAAAATCTTTTTGAGGGGTAAATGATCTTTTCAAGTTCATTAGGAGGGATACCTTGTTAGTGTTGTAGTTAACAAACAAGCTTTTGTCTTGAAAGAATTTGTACAGAAGCTTTATGCACCTTGTAATGATATTTCGAAAATAGAACTTTCCTTGAGATAGAAGCTCAACCACTATATTTTTAGCCAAAGGTAAAGATAGGTTTGGAAAAATAAAACTTTCCTTGAGAGTGGATGTATGTCTAATTTTGAACAAATGGATGTGATGTGAGGGCGAAACTCAGAGAAGAAAAAATTTCAACTGTATGATTAATTAATAGCACAGGAAACATCTCGGAAAAAGATATTCTGCACGCACAAACCAACCTCTGTTTATATAAAAAGCTGCTGCATCACTTGGACAATTTCGTCCAGTTTATTTACAACAAACTCAGATGCAACTTATTACCTTGTGACAGCACTCCAAAGCAGCAGCAGTAGCAGCAGCAGCAGCTCTAATTACAGAGACATTTCCAAACTATAATCAACTCCACTAAAATATTTGCATAATGAAGTCGTTCAGACTTTTAGGAACTTCTATTGTGGCACCAGCATATTATATACTATATTGATTTTAACCCAATCTAGTAAATATAAAAATGGAACCGATAGACTTGGAATATTGGTATAATTCTATATTTTGATCATTTGTTTTTTGAATAGAACCATTCGCTATGTAAGGAATGAAATCCATTCATCAAGTTAATGTCGACACTTGTGCAATAATAACTGCCAACACCCCTCCCTCCTTCTGAAGCTATTGCACTTGCCAACACCCAATACTGGATGCAGGGTTGAAGACTGAAAAAATTATCTTTCACTTGGAAATGAAAGAATCCAGAGTGGTTTGTGCACAAGATGATGCAAAACATAGAGTGGTAGAGCTCCTCAGCCTTGAGGTCTCAACATAAATACCCATTACTCACCTACAATGGTGCGTGCAGTTCAGGACATTAACAGTTAACAGCACGCCGCCATCAGAAACCTTGAGGGAATGGAATATAGAAGCTCACCTATCTCATACCTTTTGCTCTCAATGTCTCACCCACCTGTCAACTGATACTTGGACATAATTATCAGTGTAGTGAGAAGTTCCCGTGAAATGGTAGAGAGGTTTTCCGTTTATTGAAAAGCGACTCTTGCGATCACTCAACATGACTCCAACTCCAGTAGCTGCCCTAACTTTTCCACAGAGGTTGGTTTGCCCCCTCCTTGCAAAACTTGCATTCCCTGCATTCTGCTCGGTAACAATGGTATCCAGGCTGAACTACGTACAGTCACTCCTTCACCAACACTTTCGACTATTCTGCATTTTTAATAAGAAATATAAAATCTTGACCAACAGTCAGTCACCTTTCATCAAATTTCAAGTAGGTGATTTACATACCCGGCAGCCTCGTGACCCTCAGGATCCTATCAGAAAATTAAGTACAAGCTTGATCAGAATATTATAGAACGCATAAAGTGGTTGAGATATGGAAACAGCAAACATGATTCAAGTGAAAGGGCCGATCACATAAATCATGCATATAAATGCTAAAAGAACATGCACAACATTTAAAAATATATTTGGGCTCAGCAGCCCAACACATTATAAAAAGATGAGGCCATAACGATAAGAATGATTTTATGGGTTGGGTATAAGATCATTTTAATTTAGGGTCTTTTTTTTCCTCAATCTATTATCACATCATCTCAAAAAAGTAAGGTTCAAGTAGTGATGGAAAAACAGTATCACTACTTAAACCTTGCACAAGATAAAAACATGCTCTGATATTTCTACTATGTTTTGAGTGTACACTGATTAGCCAATATTAATCCGCATGAATTTTATGGTGGCATAAGCCATAAGGAGACCAATTGTTGTTTGTGTGGAGAGAGAGTGGCATATATATATATATATATATATATATACACACACACACAGTGCAATCAATGTGATGTATAATGAAAATGCCAAAACAAGTAATCAAAAGAAAGGTGAGCCTTGAGGGGCACAATGAAATGCCAGCCTCTTCATCATTTGGAACCTTTGGTCAAATAGTGGTGCATGATGAACCAATCTTCGTCTGCCACGTGTGTTTTGACAGCTAGGATTGTTCTGATCAACTCTTTCACCTGGGGAATCTTATCCTTGCCAAATTATCAACTTTTGCTTGGTTCACACCCATAGGCCTTGTAGTATGCCTGCCTGCTCAACCAGGGTAGAATAGATCATGACTTAGGGTTTAAAGGTAAATGATATATATACATACGTATGTATACATAAAATATATAGCGCACTTAGACTACTATCTTCACTTCACTTCATCAAAAACAAAATCTTATTTGAATTTAAGCATTATTAATTTATCAAATTCTAAATTTATATTATAATATGAATATTTATGTGATTTCAAATTAACAATTTTGTACGTGGTTGGTAATATCTTTTAAATAGTGTACAATATTAATCAAAACCAAACAAATTTGGGACAATTTTAGATTTTTAAGATTTTGTAAACTAGAAAAGAAATAATCAAATGAGACTACTTTTTTTTTTTTGTAACCAGTCCAGCGAGCCTAGCCGAGGGAATACTTCTTTTGGTGACATTAATTTGTAGCTCAAAAAATTAGGGGTTGGGAGCTAGATTGATGAGGATATAAAGAGTAATTTTAAGTATATATTGTGTAATTATATTGTGCAACAAATAAGCTTCCATTGGGTATGATCAAAATATATACATCTACTATCAATATTTGATGAAATTCATAAGAACAATATGATTTTTTACAGATATATGCAACCTATTATATATTATATAGGTGTGCTCTCTTCAGCGAACTAGGGGTGGACCAAAACGAACCGGATTTAACAACGGAAAAAACTGTCACTACAGCATTAAAAAAAATCCAATTTTGTACGTCACTAAATTTGGTTCGTTTTTGATCGATAGAGCCGGCGTGTATATATATATATATATATATATATATATATATTCCAAGGTATATTTGTGAAGAAGATCTTTTTATTATACTCTCATATTATTGTTCTAAATCTGCTCAAGACAAAATTAATCGATCGTATTATATATATTTGCTATTAAAACTTGTTTTTGGCATGCTTGATGTACTCATATATGATACTTGCAGAAACTTTGATTGAGGGTGACATGGTCAATATGAAAGGTCAGTACACAATAAATATATATATATATATATATATATATATATATAAATATATATATAGGGGTTGCATCTATAGCAACCGGTTGCTAGGAGCAACCCCTTTATATGAGGTTTGGGAATTATTATTATAATGGGGCCCACTGTACTTAGGGATAAATTGAGTCAAAAGCTTCTACAAAGAGTAGGATAAAGTGGCTAAAGTGGCTGCTCCCAGCCCATATATATATATATATATATTACCCAAATAAAACCACAATCAATGAACCTTAGCTAACTAACAAAAAAAAAATGTACACAATTGAAAACAGTTTACGTAAACACTATTATCAAATTATCTCACTATTTTATATTATAAGATTATTATTATTAATTGATATTTTCAAATTTAATATTAAAATAATTAATTAAAAATTATATTTTGGAACATTAGGAATACTATTATTCAATGTATAGAAAAATAAATAAAAATATTGTAAAAAAGTAATAATTTTTATCCGGGATTTAATCCGTAGAACCAAAATATAACTTTTTCTCTATATTTGCACACAATTTTTTGTGCCTATAATTAATATTACTCGACTAACAAAACTCTTTGACCACCCAAAAAAAATTAATAATAATAAACTCCCTCTCTTATACTAGTGTGTATATATCCATGGTCTATTCCCTCTTATCCCATTGTAGAGATTCCTCCTTTTCATCACCTAAAGCCCAAATCCCAAACCCAAAATAATACTCCTACCTACTACAAGGGGGAGAGAAATAGAGGCGTGCAGTTTATTTTTTAATTTTTTTTTTCATCACACTTTTGCATTGAATGCAAACAAATTTCTTCATCAACAATATTTTCATGGCTGCAGAATCATCCTCATCCTCCTCAATATCAAATTCAAGAATCATTGTCCAGAGCAACCCATCTGAATCTCAACTATCTGAACTTGGTATCAAGTCATGGCCCAAGTAAGTCTCTCTCTCTCCCTCTCTCCCTCTCTCTCTCTCTCTCTATATATATATATATATATATATATTTGTTAATTAACTGGTAAAACGTTTCGAATTTTTGGAGTTGTATTACAAAAAAAATCTGTGTATATATGTGGTTTTATTTATAGTTTATGATCATTAAGCTAATAAATATTATGTTGTTTATATATGTGATGGGAAAAAAAAAGATGGGGTTGTTCTCCGGGGAAGTATCAACTAAAATTTGATGCACAAGAGACATGTTACTTGTTGAGAGGGAAGGTCAAAGTGTACATAAAGAACTCATCGGAGGTGGTGGAGTTCGCCGCCGGCGATCTTGTCATACTCCCCAAAGGACTCAGTTGCACTTGGGATGTCTCCGTCGCCGTCGACAAACACTACAAGTTTGACTCTAATTCTCCTCCTCCATCTTAGATCACTACTCTATGTATCTTTCTCTTTTTTCTTTATTTATTTTTGTTATTTTAGTTCTAGTGTAATGTTAATTTTTCAATCAATTATATATAATTATGATCGGTTTAATATTATTTTAACTTTTTTTTATTGTTATAATGTAAATAATCTAGTAGTAGTAGTCAAAGAAAGGGAAACAAACAATTGGTCAATGCATGTCCCATTCAAACTAACCTTCTTAATGCCTTTAAATAAGAAAAAGGAAATGCTTTGAATGCGTTGACTGGTCAACATGTTGTGTGGTTATCATATATGGGTTCCATTCTTGTCTCTCCAAAATCTTTGTATTACTATTTTTTTTTAATAATATTAGTTACTAGTATTATTCTTATCTCAAAGTAGGTACATACTAATTCATTTCTAAAATAAGATATACAATTTGATTTTTGAGGTCAAATGACAGTATACTATACTTTAAATTGATATAAATTTATTTAATTTTAATTGATACAATCATTATAATTGTTTAGTATATAACAAAAACGATTAGTTACAAAATTTATTTTATTCACTTTACTTCAGAAGCTCCATTTTGGATCTGATAATTTAGTACATTACAATATTAGTATAGACTCGTAGCCCACAGGAACCTTCTTACATGCTCTTACTAATAGGTTGTCTATATTGCGTGCAGTCGGTTGTTGGCATAAAAAAAAATGAGAGCCAATGATTAAGGCCGTAATCAATTTTTTTCTTCTTTGGGTCCAATGAGTAAGAGTCCGAGCCACCCCCCAACTACAAATTGATTATTGTTTTTTTTTTCTGGGTACCGGTAGGATCCGAGCCGAAAAATGAAAATGACTAATATCCGTCCAAACTCCTTTTTCTTTTTCATAAAAATGATGCTTTAACCTGCGAACGTACATAAATTTATAATAACCGACTCAAAATCACAAAGCCTGTTCACAAGGAAGAAGCAAAACTTTGCTACTAAAAGAATCATCTGTCATACAGTTTTCCATGATCAAGAAAGATCACATGACGGATTTACCGCAAGTAAAATTACCAAGAAGTAGATAAGTTACTCGGAACTTGTCACTGTCAAACTAGACCCTTTTCTTTTCTAGCTAAGTAAGCATAGCACTTGAACAAGCAAAATAAAAAGGAAAAATGGAAACAAAAATAAACTATTCATCTCTTGGAAAGAACACACATGATTTTGTAGTTAGATTTTTTTAGAAAAAAGTGACTCAACCGATCAGTAGTCAACATCAGACTAATTTTGGAACGGAAGTAGTACCCAGCAGCATTAACAATGAGCAGTAATACCCACGTGCACCAACAACAACAACAACAAAGATTTCTACACATCTTGCAGAGTTGGTTCTGAAAAGGAAAAAGGGACAAACAAACTTGCCTTTACAAAGAAAACAAAGCTACAGTAGTATTATACATGTTGACACAAAACTGATCAAAGTACAGGGCCAAAAAGTAGTTGAATAACCCAGTTCCAAGAAGCTACATCAGCCGTCGTTAATAGCATTTGTTGACGGTTCCTGAAGACAAAAAAACTTGGATTGTCAAGTAATCTATCCTCTGTTAGCAATAGGAATGAAACCATCTTGTGTAAATCTTATAGTTCAAGTATGAGGCTTGGCTACAATTAGCAGCAGCAACATTTCCAAACATTTAACAAATCAAAATACTATATGGCTTGGCTGCCACCTGACACCACAGTAGCTAAATTGATAGATTAAGATATGCACCATAAAAGTATCCACAGACCTCAATGCAATACCTAAACACCCAGTCTTTGTGATATCAGAGCATATCAGAGCCAGCACCTTAGCATCTACTTTCCAAATAATTATATTTTCCGAGTTCCATTCTGAGTTAAACTGGGGGGGGGGGGGGGTTTAAAATCGATATCATATAATTTATGAATTCACGGTGGAGGGAATCATATAAACATGATACGTGCATTCTGAACTGCCATTGGTAATCTCAATCTCAATGCCTGCTGTTATCCAACACTCTGGATTGGTAATGCAAATCCATTATTTTTTTTAAGAATCTTTGAATTAAATTAAAGTACTAAGAAATAATTCACAGATACATGCGGATAGAGAGTGCAAGGATGAGAATGCATACAATGCAAGTTCACTCTGATGCCTCTAATGTGAAATTTTATCACGAGTGTCTAACATTCTAAAGCATATGCCTGAACCTGTAACAAAAATATCAATCATTTAGGGTTTACATTAACAGACTATTCAAATAACTTAACAAACTGTCCAGAATAACTAAAAAAAACAAGATAGATATCCATCCACAATTCATTGCAAGGAAAACATAAAGATATTGCCTACTTAAGTACCTATTCTAGTAGCAAATTAATGACATGCTAAGTTGTGGACGACATGAAGAAAGAAAAATAAGCTTTTTCACAAAGGAGATGAGTCCAAAGCAATCATCTCCCATTATCGGATGGATATTCCCAGTGTTAAAGACATACAAATTAAGTATACCTATTTTTAGTGTTAGAGGTATTTATGACATCTGCACATGTTGTACCGGTGTATATATTTTAATGGCATAACCTAAATTGGGATAAGCTTCACAGACTCTTTCTCCTTCTCCCAAGTCCAATTACACCAAGAGAAGGAGAATAGATTGTTAAACTTAAAACACATTTGCTAACTCATTATACTTCAACAGCTGATCAATTTGCCCCTACAAACATTTACTACACATAAAGAAACACGAACATGAAAACTCTTGAGAAGAAGAAAAATACCGACTTCTGTATTGTTACGACACATTACTTCATTTACCTATCGCATAAATCATATACCATTCCCACAAGAAGAAAAAGAGCACATATAAACAATCAAGTCAAGAAAAGATCATTTTAGCAAAGATGTAGTGATACATGTTCAGATTATCCACCAACATAGAAAGAAATATATAACAGAACCTGGAAATGTTGTTCTACCTGAACCAAGTTTTTCTGCGATAAAATATTTGATCTAGTATGATTCAGATCATGAGCTCCATCATATTGCAGGACCCTAAGCTTTCCTTCCTGCATTTCACAGCAAACAATATATGCATAATGCATATCCAAGAGTGTTGTCCAGATTTTACAATTTTTCAAAAAGAAAAGAAAGGTCCTTGCATAGTCAAATCGAACCTTGGTTCCATAGGCAAGACCTCCTCCTGCCAAAGGGTGAAAGCAAGCAACATTGACCTCATCTTCTGCGCTAGGAAGTATGCTCACAAGTTCCAGATTAGAAACTCTGTAAACCTGAACGCAGGAGTGTAAATTCTTAACAAATAACCGCCCAAAGAATAAATTAACTGCAGAATTCAATCTCAAACATACTGTATAGAAACGGATTTCAGTTATTCCATCAAGCTCAACATCATATATTAAAGTACCGAATATAAATTATTAACTCAAACCTCTAGAATGAGGACATGATGGGTCAGTTTTCATGCATTATAAAAAAAAGTCGCACCTAAAATAACTAAAGCTCAAAGCTAAACAAAGACAAAATACATTTTGTTTAAGTTAAAAACAAATTCAAATGCTAAACTACTTTATTTTCTAGATGCAACTAGTAGTTTACTTTTACGTCATCTCTTCAAAATTAAGTAGTTGAAACTCTATAAGAAGCTAATGTGTACATACAATTAGCAAGTAGCACTAAAAAAGCACTTCTGTGGGGCAGGACAAGTAGTTGATATATACTACAGCTGCACTCTAATAATTGATATTCTTAAAGACAAGGAATGGAAGTGAGAGAGAAAGACAGCACTTGCGCATTTTCTGAAAAATGACTCATTTCTGAAGGGCTATCCCATTGACCAAAAAATGAATTATAGTTGACAATATTTTCTGAGGCACACCAAATGCGGAAACATTTTCCTTTAAACACACGGAGCCTAAGTTTATAATTCTAAAGCAAAGCCTCAACCATTCACCTACCTAACTACATGTACTCTCCACCCAATTGGTTGTGCTAACCACTAAAACTGAACAATGACAAGAAAAAAGACCAGGATTAGAGCTCTTAAAACCATTACTGGGTTATGGGTCTACGTTTTTATTCAGATCCTATAGATATTTCAAGCACATATAAATATTCTGGCAGTCTTCGATAGATGTGTAATCTGTACGGAAATTCCATACCACGTATGTACCATACTGATACTAAACTGAATAAAACAAAACATCATCTGAACCAATCCCAAGAGCAGTAGCAAGTTAATATAAAAGATTGTTCAGGCTGACAACAGTTCAGATTTTACGTTCCCTGGTTATCCATCTCAGATGTGTTTCATCCTTCAAATAGAGTCAATGACTCAATATTATCAAGAAACTATCCATTCATCGCCACTACACATTAATCATGTTTCTTTTCTTTTTTTCCTACTATGAAGTACCATAATTATCAATATATCATTCTAACGTATTTGACAAACATCAATGCTAGAAACACAAAATTAGGGACTGCTACTTTAATCGATGGACCAAAAGTAGAGTAAGGTCACAAACTCAATTGCATTTGCTCTGAGAAGCGAGAGCAATCTCAGGACTTCATTGACAAAACAAAATTTCAGTGTGAGAATGACATGAACATTTACAGTCAAGTGAGAATACCAAAAAATATTACCTCCAACACCGTGTAAATGGGTAAGGATGTTTCCTCATTAACAACAATGCTTTTCAGAAGAGAACTATGACGACGACCATAAGCAAGCAATAGGTGCTCGGAAGTGGGTGAGAACTGCACAAAACAAGTGACAAGTTCAAACTCACATAAATATGTAACATTTTTCCAAGTACTGTTGAGAATATTATGACTAAGTAAATAATTTGTCTTCTATGACAACGTAAATAATTAGTCCTCCTTTCCATAGGATATGATAATCTCAAGTTATATATATTAGCGTGTATATCAAACTTCAATCTCCAAGTAATACATTAACTTTAAATCATAAAGGTTAACAGCGTTAAACAGTATATAATTACAGGAGTAACTACAAGTACCAGCCCTTAAATCTCTCCTAATGTTTATTAAAAAAATAATACAAAACAAGAACCATATAAATCGATGAATGATATCTTTCCAAATATTTACTGGAAAAAGCTGACCTGGATAGAAGTTAGACAATGAGCAGCTCTAATTGCCCTTGAAACAAGTACTGAACCAAAGCTACAAAAGCGGACTGAAAGTCAGATTTCTACAAATGAACCTAACTAAAAAAAATCATGGAATCAAAGGGTGTACAAATCAAACGAAATAATAATAATAATTTTGTATTAAAAAAAGAAAAAACATTAACAAAGGTGATAAGGTTTACGTTGGGTCCTCAAGCGAATATATGCGAAGCTCGTACATGACCTGGCGTGCTGATATTGGATGTCGGGTCGGGGATGTTGCAGCCCCTGTGGCATTGTTATGGAATTGAGAAAGTAATCCAAGATCAGCTTCGGTTTCAGGAAGCACACATGCGACACAGGCAGCCAGAAATCTCCCACAAGGTGAAAAATGGGCCCCCATTTCACTGCGACCACATAAATGCCCAACAAGATTAGAAAACAGCAAGACATGCAATACAAGAAATAAAGAGCAAAAAGACTACTAGTTTGTAAATGTCAGAGAAATTGACAAAGCTGAATTCATCTGCCATGAAAAGAACCATATAGTAATTAAATGATCTAATACCAGCTAACATTTGCCTTTAAAAATATTTGCAGTTTGCACATCTTCAACTTACATAAGACATTTAGGGATGACCAGAAATGATCAAGGATAGCATTCATTCAATAGCAGGAGAAGGCCCAATCTGATGCTATATTATGAACTTATGATATTGATTGATGTTAGAGGCTTGCAACCTCATAGTTTTTTTACCGTACCTGCAAAGAACAGCATGTGGTACAGCGAAGAGACATCTTTCAGCATTGAGTGAGGCACAAGGATTTTTTAAATTATGAGGCCATATTCTTAGTTTCACGGTGCAAGGCAACTCCGCAGCTGCTGTGGCAATAATTGATGCAGCAAGATCAGAATGTATTCTACTAATCATGGGCACAGAATTCCCCCCACCACCCCCATTATTGGGGTTACTAAAACGAGCACCTTGGCTATCTTCTGCTGGAAATATGAAACGTGCACGCGAAGGATGATCCTGCAAGCCAAATCTTTCAGAAACCATCACAAGTAGCCAAATGAGATTGAGATGACAAGAAGGGAGAACCCACCCCCAGATAACCAGATGAATACTCTTGTCCGCCACCGGTATGAGGAAGCGTTGAAGGCATGCCAGCTTGGCGTTGACCCATTAACCATCCTTGCAGGAAAGGTAGCTCCCAACATGTTGGGTCTGTAGAAGGTAAGAACTGATTTTGTCTAAATTCAGTGAGAACCCTGTCTGGCTGTATTTGAATTGATCCCCCATCGGATTGGGAAATGAATGGCAGTGCACTACTGTCAGCACCAGAAGCATCCACATTGCAAGAGCTACCTGGATGGTAACCCTCTGCAAGTTGGACATCAATCATAGCATCACAAACAGCGCTTTGCATTCCACGAGGATAATAACTTGGTAAAGCGCCCTCCACTGTAGATTGTGCATTAGAAAGTATGGCAGGTGACATCTCCGTAGGAGACACCCTCTGATCATACTGTCCCGTTGAATTCAAATCTATTTGCAATTGCATTTCAGCAGAATATTCAGCTTGTATGCTACTTGAATCAGCATGTAGATTGCCGACCTGTACATCTGTCCTTGAATAGTCTCTCGCAATTGAAGGAACATATAATAACGGTGAGGACATCAGAGGCAACTCAGAAGCCAAACTAAGACTATCACTTGGACGCACGTTGGCCAGAAATACAGAGGGAGGAGGATAATGCAAACAACCAAGAGATGTTGCACGTGCCACCGAGGAATCTGAAGAGTCAAGATCATTGACCTGCATATCAGTCCAATAGTGTCCTATAAGAGAGTAGGAGTATATAAACAACATAAATCCCTTTCAGAAAAATTTTACCTCTGCAGTTAAGAGTAGTGGAGCAGCATGTGGATGGAAATGCACAGCTCGAAGGGAACGCCTCGTCTTCAATACAATAGTGGGTGAGGAAGGCTCTCCACTTCTATTGTAGTTCCATAAATAAAGCTGAAATTAAATTAGAAATGTCAAGTTAATGAATTCTGCAAGATCGAAATTCATAATCTATGATATACCGAAGGAAGCAAAATTGAAGAATAAACCATGATAAAACCATAGTGACGTTAAGTTAGTTATCAAAACCTTGTGACCTGATGCAACGGCAAGGAGTTCCCCTTCTGCATGGAAAGCAATAGACGCAATAGGACGGTCTGTAAAGAAGCAACTGAAGTAAATTAATCCACATCAGGCAACCAATACATGAACTTTAAGATTGATTTTTTTTTTTTAAGTTTTGTATTCAGACAGTTGATCCTTAGGAAAGAAAGAATGAGGACACAACAGCCAGTTAGAACAGAGATTACAGAAATCACGAGATCCAATGCACTCTGATGTACTAGAGTTCCACAAGCGAACTTCATGATCCAAGCTTCCACTTGCAAGTATTTCTGGATGCAATGGGTGGAACCTAACCTATAAAAACACAATGATGATACAGATATTCATCAATATTGTTAACATTGGACCCAAAACTCAATTGCAAAAAATATTTTAACTTTAAATCTAACAACAATACATAACCCTTGGCCGTAAATCAGATTGTAAAGTTAGCTTGTTTTGTTCAGGAAAATTCTTGGGTTCAAATCTCGGAAAGAAACACACACAGAGCAAATGCAAATGAAAATTCGCAAAATTTAGCTTAACTATCAAGAATTCTTCTAGCAAATTGGAACTTGATGAAGCCATAATTCACATAAAATAACCAAAGGATACAGAGACGACTTAAACATAATCTTCCAAACATTTGATACGCAGTAACAGAAGCATGCTAACATTGTTTTGAACATTTACAAATTTATAAAAAATATCATGCTGAGTATTTAAGGAAGCAGCAATGCAAAAGATTGAGAATTCACAAGTACTTCCAATGAAAGTAAATAATCTGTTATGGAAAGGAGCAGCAAAACTCAACAAACGGACCGTGTCACTGAGACATATAAACACAACAAAAAACTGGCACTGCTAAATCTAACTCAACTGAAATTCTACAAACACAATATGGACACCCTTCTCATTAAATGAGGATCAAAACTTACAAATTCTTTCAGCAGATTAACTAGCAAGACAATAAATTTTTCAACAATTTCTTTAGCTTCCCTAGTTAATTCCATTGATTCAATAAAAAAAATGCCCAAAAGAAAAGGATAAATTTGTGAATTAGCATAACTTATCTTACCACCCAAGGTGTTCTTCGATGACCACTCAACACCCGTAAACAGCTTCCAGAATGGCAGTCAATTAACTTTACAGTGTGGTCACCACTGCCAATATCAGAATAAATAATATTAAATTACAATTGTATTCATAAGTAAGTCGGGGAAACAAAGACAAGCAACCACATACTGAGTAGAAGCAAGTGTTTTCCCATCTGGACTAAATGCCGCTGCGATAGTTGACCTTGGAGCAGGCACCAAAGAGCAATATTTGGCAGATAAATGATGTAAGGACTCTGCCTCTACCCTAAAATAATAAAGCAACAGAATTTCAAACCAAGAGATCCTTTTCCAGCAACAGACTTGTGATTCATCGTAGACAACGAAAGATAATCATAAATGTGCAAGGCATGCAGTGCATGTACCATGATAGAAGTTCACGTCTTGCATCTCTCACTCTTTCAACTTTGGGCTCAAAATAGTACTCCACATCCGATTTGGAAGCTTCTCCCCACTGCTTTCTGGCCAAGCATTTTGTTCTGGGAGATATCTCTCTTTGTTGTAACAAATGAAAGACATTTCTACCACTAAAAAAATCAAAATCAATGCATCATAGTAAGTTTAAAATATAATATAATGCCGTTAGCTAACAAATTCAGACAGCAGAATTGCATAAAACATGAATCTGAAGAATCTCACAGCAAACAAATCATTCAAACAAATTGAGGGGAGGGGGAATACAGAGCACTAGTACCTCAAAAAGCCAGCTAAACCAAGCCATAAATCTTTCTATGATTCTTTCATTATGAAGGAAATTTAACAGCATATAATGCAAGAAACCAATCACGATACAGGATTGATGCAGGCATTACATTTAAGGACAGAACATTTACCTATGAATAAAACGTGTCCCCCGTGCAGAGTAAAAGTGAAAATGAAAAAGGAGAAAATAATTGTTTTGGATAGTACAAGCAAATGCTACTTTGATTAGAATGTAGTTGTTGGTAAAAGAAATTAAAATCAGTTTCCAATGATATAAAAACTAATAATCAGCTGATATATATCTAAGAAACTTTTAGCTTTATAATTTTCAATTTATAGATTACACGTTCATAATATTTCATATGATATTTGCTAATTCAGTCTCCAATTTCATAGAAAATTTAAGAAAAATACAAGTCCTACTATCCTGTCTATGTCTACAAAGACTCCACAAGTACATTAAAAAACTATCAGTCTGATGGAAAATCAAGCGAATTCTCAATTTCCTCAACATTTCGCAAATTGTTCTAGAACAAAATTGGTGTTAAATTACAAAAAAAAAAAACACGTAACAAAAGTAACTGGCAAGTATATTATAGAAATTCACAGGTGAATTAAAGGATTATTCTAACTTGCGATGAACTTGAGGTTGCAACGCAGAGGCCGAGGCCGCGTTTGGATCATCAAGCCATAGACGTCCTGCCATTATTTCATTCATGAGTATGAGAGAGATTCAGATAGAAACATCAATCAGAACCCTAATAAATGGTTTCTCGATTTGGATTTCAATTTGGCGAAAAAAGCTACATATATAAAAAATAAAATAAAAGAGGCAAATATTTTCACAGGTGTCTGAAAATGTGATGGCTACTTGCCTACTTTGTCTCTGTAAATCAATATTTTATCTTTTTAATGTTGAGAATCAACAACTTTTTATTTAATAGACTAATCTTGTTGGACCATCTAAATCCTTTTGTTTTAGTAAATTTTTTAAAAAATTGATGATATCTTAAATGAACTTAGATATTAATATTTTTGTTCATTTTAATTTGCTGATTAATAAGATTATTATTTTAAAAAACAACAGCATTATATTAACTTCAAAAAGACTAGAGATTGTAATACATTTATTTGGAGGTTAATACAAAAAAATGTTTTTTTTTACAAAAATAATATAAAAAATGTAATTAGCTGATGATTTACTAGACTTATTGATTATATTCAACATAAAAATATGCATTACTTTGTATTAACTTTTAGTATCAATTTATTTTTAGTTGTCCGTTCATTTTAAACGATAGTTTAACTTTTAGGCTCAAATTAATCATTTATAATTAACAATTAAACATATTTATTTTGGTTAAATCCAACCACATCACAAAATGATTATGATTGGAATGTATAAAAATATTACAAAAGCTCACATATATGTTCTATTATTTGAATTACTTAATTTTTGCAACCATATATTTGAGAATAATAAAATTAAATTATTTTAGAAACTAAGGAGGGCTGTTGACTCTCAAAATGACAAGTAAATAAAAATTCCATAAAATAAGTGATAGGGTCCTCTTAAGTGCCCTTAGAACACATGCTAAGCACGAAAACTAAGTGCTGGACACTGAATTCAATAAATGAGACCCACTAAAGTAGTACTAATTTTTAAATGTATATAATCCCACTTAAATATTAGTAGTAGTATTTTAATTATATTTTAATAGACTTCATCCCTTAAATTGAGTGCCCAACACTTGATTTCCTTACTACCTCCGTCCCATAATATAATAAGTGCTTTTTTAGCTTAAATCACACATACCAATACATAAGTTAAAATGACAAAACTATCCTTAATATACTTTGTTTATTTTGTTTGAGACTTTTTTTATTACATTTTGGTCTCTTTCTCTTTCTTCAACCTTTCAACTTCCCAATAAATACGCAATAAATACCATTGGTTGCATAATTACACATGAAAAATATTGTAAAAATTGTATTGAAATTCTAACACATCACTTATTTTGGAAAAAAAATATTAAGTCTAAAAAAATAC
Organism: Panax stipuleanatus; assembly: GCA_020205555.1. Lineage (NCBI taxonomy): Eukaryota > Viridiplantae > Streptophyta > Magnoliopsida > Apiales > Araliaceae > Panax > Panax stipuleanatus. The sequence goes on from CM035115.1 coordinate 167,031,199, forward strand.
TTATTGTGGGACGGAGGTAGTACTATGTTAAGAAAACCCCCAAGTGATATGCTAGTTCAAAGCTGTTCCTATCTATCACATTAGTATTAATATTTTCACACGTAATGGAGATACTACCGCCCCCACAAAGTACAGATTACATATCAACTTTTATTGAACAATCTACTGCAAGCAAAAACAAAAACCACTTCATAGAAAGTGCTAGCAGATACAATTGTTTGACAAATACAAAATCAAAATGTTAAACCTTTTCGATAGCAGTGTAGGTTCATCGTGTCTGACGAGCTAACAGACAGACATATGAAACAAAGCACGAGAAACCACCAAAGAAATGGAGGGTTGCATACCAAAAATTTGAGAAAACCAAACAAATGCAAGCAACACATTTACAAGTGTGCAGAGAGTAATTACAAGTCTATAAGGTATACACAGACGCATCTTCTGCCTTGCCATTCGGCGGATATATCTTAGACTTCATCTTCTCAGAATTGCAAGGTCCCCATATTCGAATTGTTTGATCATCACTTGCTGATGCTAACATTTGAGGTCTTCGAGGATTCCAGCTCACACAATTCACAGTCATTGAATGCCCAAATAACACCTCCATTGGGTCAGAACTGCGTCTATTCCAGATATAGACCTGTTAAGGAGCACAAAATTAGGTTCAGTTTAACATGCTGCAAAATATAATTTTCTACATTTTCTGGAAGATGAATAAATATAAGTAATAAGACAAATTAGACCAAAAAATATAAGAAGATACATACATGTGAATCCTCACTGCCACTCGCGATGAATGTGCTATTCAACCCACCAAAGCAAGACCGTATCACATATTTGTTTTGCACGTGGCCCTTGTACTTTAATGGTTTCCCCCATTTTCCAGCAACATCCCACATATGGATCTCTTGGCTGTTGAGGTTGACGATAAGAAACTTACTATCTCCTGATATAGAAAGAGATGTGATTGGGTGCTCTTCAGAGATGACCCGCTCATCATTTGTCAGCACATTCAATACCCGAATTTCTTTATCTGAAAAAATGCTGACAAGAGTTTCTCCATCTGGTGTCACAGCAAGATCCAAAACCTTAGGCATCCTCATCCCTCTCCACGCCTTAATCTCATTGCCATCAGAGTCCCACATGTAAATACCCTTTTCGGGGTCAGAGCTGCCACAAACTAGTCGCTTTGAGTCGGGGAACCAAGCACAAGAGCTAACAATGAAGCCATGATCACCAAATGTGTGCTTGCATGTACTTGTTTCCACATCCCATAGTTTGAGGACTTCCGCATTTCCGCATGTGAGCAACATAGTGTCATCAGGGCTCCATGCTACAAAAGACACAGGGTTTTGGTGGCTCCGTAGAGTGTGTTTCAGTGTCAGTTTGCCATCCTCCGTGACCTTGATTTTTTGTCATACCACATTTAACGTCAGAAACTGAGGCACTTTGAGCCAAGGCAAATCTATAATATATTCCTGTCTAAGTTTGCTTTAAGACTGGAAAAGAAAAGGTAGATGCGCTAAACGTCTAAACCTAAAGCAAGACCGAAACAGCAGTTGTGCATGAATGCAAAAACATATAGAAGTTGATCCAACTTTTAAAAAGTTTGACATTAAAATGAACACCACAGGTAGGCAAAAAAAGAAGCTGAGTACAGATAAACTAAGTGTTTTACTCAACAAATTAAAAAGGATAATCATGGTCAATGTTTTAAAAGGCGCTAGGTGGGAGGCGGGCGGCCTACGCGGGATTTTTTATTTTAAGTCAATTTTAATATTTTATCTTACATTTATCCAAACAAAACAATAATATAAAGAATAAAGATAATAAAAGCCTTTGCTTAAAGTTCAAACACATATACATATTGCCAATGTCAAAGTTCAAACACAAACATGCAATTGTTCAAATTCAAACATATCTTTAACGTATTAGTTTTATTCATAAACAAAATTGCTATTAAATAATAAAATTTAAAATTTCAAGAATTCAAGAATTCAATTCAATATTAAAACTTAAGAAACTAAACATAAATTTAACAATTATATTGAATTAAACTAAATATTACAAATGTATCATCATTTATATAATTTGAAGGTTGTACAAATTCAAAAAATTACAACTATAATAAAATTATCCATCTTGACTTGATCTTGTTCACTTCTTGTTGTGATTTGATATGCTACAACTTGCATTATGAATATGGTAAATCATTAGAAAATTAAATATATCAACATCTGGTTTGGATAGTTATTAAAATAGAAAAAACATCTCCGCCTAGGCCCCGCCTAATTTTCTGGAAGGATTTTTTTGCCACCTTGGGCCTAGGTGAGGTGCCAGGAGGGCCTAGCGCCTAGGCGAGGCCTAGACGGAACTAGGCGGGAATTTTTAGAACCCTGATCATGGTCAAGCACTCTAACCACTTCAAGAAGTTTAGAAGCTGACAAAAGCTTTAGACTTTCAAGTTTATTGCGCTTCTGATGAAGGTCATAGTTGTTTGGATCACAGCCCTTTAATCTAAATATAGTTGGTAACCATTTACAAGGTCACAAACATGTTCCATGCAACATGTATCATTTGAATCAAGGGAAAGTAATACATTTATCCTTGATCAAGTAACCCCATATTATTCAATACTGGTTTGACTAAGCAGCATGCCTCACCTGAATTGGCAGTTGGAGCCACTCAAGCCACTAAAAGATTTAAGTGTCCAACTCCCCATAGGTGCATGGTTAAGAAGGTTTAATTTCCAGAACAAAGGAAAAGAAGAGTGACAAATATGGAGTAGAGTCAGTCTTCTAATCTTTGTAGTATGACAGAAGATGAAATCAAAGATAATGCAGACAATAGCCATCAGTTTCTATGGTTAGTGCAGCTGCCAATAGTGCACCTGAAGTCCTGAACTCAGTTTGTTTCAGAATCATCTTTTATATGCATTTATTTTGGAACATTTAAAAATCGGCTCTCTCATCATGCGAAGTACTCCAATTTAAAATTCAAATCCTTCTGCAGCTCCACAACAAGGTGGGAGATGAACTTGAAGAGTTTGTTATGAACATTTCTAGAAGACTACTGGTGTTTATTAGGCACTTATCCTTCCTGCCAAAGCCAGTTTAGGACCTAAAATTTGTGATATGATTCGGCAATATAGAACTGGTGTAGAGTGAGCAATCATGCCTTAAAAGTTGCCTTGCTTGGACCGTTTCACACTCCCTGGACTGTGATAAGTACAGTAGATGACACACTATTTATTATAATTCTTCTGCAGACCAGAAAACAGACTATACAAAAAAGAAGCCTTTTCCCAATCTGCCTGAAATGTCTCATCGACAAGGAAATTATGAGATAGAGAGTGGTTGTCTTTAATAAACTAACTATAACTATATATGAAGTATAGCATACTGAATAAAAAATGGTGATGATTGGATTTTAGATACATCTCAAATTTAAATGGTCTTTATCATATGCTATTAACTTGGGGGGGGGGGGGGGGTCGAAAGGGACAGCTTTTAGCAAGAAAGTAGTCACACAAAAATTAGGTTCCAACATTAACAATTCTCAATTCGTTGCCAGCCTTATAATTGAAGAATACAAAAAACACCTTCAAGTGCAAAATTACACTTTCTACACATAATAAAGGGAACTGAAGTTCTAGAGCAATGTAATAGGGGAGAAACTATAGCAATATTTTTTATTCGAGATTGTTCTCATACATTGATGTTACCAGAATGTAGGGTAACTGGCTGAAATGCAAGAGCCACACCATATCATTGTAAGTAGATAGAACCAATTTATCGTTATTAATGTGAACATTTTAAACAAAAATAATTATAGTGAATCCTGATTTTCAGTACTGTATAAAAGCGATTCCTTTTTCCTATTCCCTTGAATGTAGGCATTCCACATCATGAGTAGTTGGCACAAATCTAGAATACTTTGTGCACATTGTTCTAAACTTTTACTAAATATTAAAAGGTTTAGTTATCCTTCCTTCGAAATAAGTATTATCCCACCAAGAACTCCTGAGACTGTATTCCATCTTCCATAGTAGAAACTTTCACATATGGCAGTCTTGAAGATGTTGTTTAATTTACTACCATATATTATAAGAAATTTTCTAAGGTTACAAAAATCATATCCATATCAAGCAGCATATCGTAATGTATTATTAAGAACTTGCTTTCTATTTCTGATGCACATTCTCATATGTTAAATTCTAAAATGTACCTTCCACACAATGGCTGTGCAGTCGCTACTCGACGAGGCTAAATACTGACCATTGTTGGAGAATTGGACGAACCAAACTTCATTCTTGTGGTCAGTCAAAATCTGCAAACATATTAGAAAGATCTTTAACAAAAGACACAAATAACAAGTAAATCCAACTAACACCCAACTTATATGGTTGACAAAAATAAGCATGTACCATGGTTGAAACCTTACTTCTCTACCATAGTTGTAACCTTACTTCTCTAGCTCAAGTACAGGCTTACAGCTTGCCAGACATGTCTTGCACTGTTCACAGATACCCAATCTTATAACTAATTGTCCTTAGAAATTTTTATAAAATTCATTAAAGCAAATGCTTTGAAATGTGAACACTTGTCCATGTCGCATTACCAAAGCAGTTAAAAAAATTCAACCCAATAAGAGTTTCACATTTCCACTTAAGGATGTAAATATGAACTTCTATGAAAGACACTTCGAACACTTTAAAAGCCTTGTCCTCTGAGAGTGTCTATGTTAATAACTAATGAGGCTCAAACTTCAAAGTCATTGCGTAATATAAATAGATTTTATGCATACTAGAACAAAACACAAAAGTTTTCCGACAAGCAGAGAATAATGCTTGCAATGGAGCAGAAAAATCTATAAAAGAACAAAGAGTGAAAATTTGAACATTTTTGTATCAAGTGTGTTGTTTGGCTGCCCTCCAAACTTTAAGAAAACAAGGGAGTTATAATATAGAGGTTGAGATGTATTTTTTGAAATATGTGTGTGCGGGCGTGCAAATAATTACTCCCTCTAACCTCAAAAGGATATATAAAGTACAAGTTTCACACAAATTAAGAAAACTAAAGTAGAGTGCATATAAAATAAATACCAATTTTACCCATAGTAGACCCCATGTAAATATACTAATAAATCTTTGTCTTTTTTAAACTTAGTGGACCCCACTTAAGTATACTTTTGAGGATAAAATAGTCTTTATGCTTATTTTATATTTGACTTTAGACACCCTTTTGTTGACAAAATATATTGTACTTGAAGACATGCTTTTGAGGATGGAGGGAGTATATCAGTGTTGGGGTGACTCCTCATCCCTATGTTAGATTTGCCGCTGTCTGGAATAATAAGGTCAGCTACTGCAAACCCCCCTAAATACAAATTACAAGCCATGATAAATTTATAAATTGAAGGATCAATTGGCAACCCAAACCGACTTCACACACATCAAATTGTTCCATATTATAAAACTATGAGTCACTCTACAGTCTTCACTGACCGAAGGATTAACGGAACGAATGTCGCATCCTATGTGGATGGCGTATCACCTCTTAAAAAAGGGATAAATTTGTTACTGCACTGAACTGAACCACCTCTCTCTCTCTCAGTAATCTGACTTGCCTAATTTGCTTCTTTGACCAAGCCAATAAAATCACCTATTCACATCCACCACAACACTCTGCTGCCAGCACAGTTATTTTCAATCCATAAATCTGGCAACGGTCCTCCATCATTCAGTACCAACAATGTATTACCATCTTCATTTCCCCATAGTGATTACCACCACATCGAACTACACCAATAAACATTCATATGCTAAAGGCACTGCTATGATCCTAGATTGAAGACTAATCCCAGAGTATGATCCAATATATGATCCAAAGCACAAAATTTAGAGTCATTATCATCCATCTCCATTGTTGCTTTGGGCAACATGGATGAACACCCTTGTTATCGGCCAGCCCAATCATCAGTAAAAATATGATTTACAGCCTTGAATGATGATCCTCTCTATACTCTCTCATATCTAAAAGTTTATCATTGAGAAGCCATACTAGAGATAGAGAGAGAGGTTGAAGTACTAGACTGAAAAAATGTTCCTGTCTGGTCGCTTTTTTTTTTTTTTTTTTTTGGGGGGGGGGGGGGGGGAGAGAAACTATATCATTTTTTTGAAAATGATTTTTTTTAATAAAAGAACAATTATATATGTCAGAACTTGTGGCTGACTTTTTTATGGCGTGTCCCTTGATACATCATTTATTTTATTCTTCTGTTACAAGTATCACTTAGTCTAATTAAAGCAAAACAGCAGAGCAGTCTGTATAAAGCATTGAAGGCAAAACAAAAGTATAAGAACAAGAATATGCCATCATGAAAGCAAATGAATTTGAAATTAAATCAGAAAATTAGTTAATAGAGAAGCAAGTAATGCACCTGATTAGTTGCTGTAGGGATTTGATCTCGACCACAATTATGGTCTTCATAGATTGTTATTGCATCAATCGAATTGTGGTACATGCATGAATCTATTTGTGCACTAACCGCCATTTCAACTAAATGTTCCAACCTTCTTTCAGGAAACGAAATGGGATGTGGAAGTACTTTTTTCAATTTTCGTAGCAATCCTTTCCGCAATTCATTGATGATATGATCATCCATCTTTCCCAAGTCCATCTCCTTCCTCAAAAGCATCCCAAAAGCAAGTTTATGAACCTTCTCCTTGCCCACCTTTAAAGTGGAAATCTGTGTCTGCAGAAGAGCCAACGCCATTGAATAATCCCCTCGGCTCAAAAACTCTAACAAGCACTGCTTGAAGACGAGAAACAAGGCCGAAGCTCTTGTTTCATCTGTCAAATCCGTAAATCCATAAAGACTATCAACACAATCATCCCAATTCGCACTAAGAATTTGAGATTCAAGCAATTTAAACTCAGCAGACTTGTACAAAACACTTGATTCTGATTCCAAACAAGCAGCTGACTTTACATATCCTAAAGAATAAAGACACTGAATAATAACTCTAATAAACTCGTGCCTCTTGATTAGGCCTTTTTGACCAAGCTTTGTCGTCAAATTCTCCATTAAAGCATGGACTATGTAGCAGTTCGCTAAACTTTTTACCTACACTCTAAGAGTCTAATTTCTTCCGCTTGCCATCTCTGCCAAGCTATATTCGAATGGTGGAAAGCAATAGAAAACTCGGAACTGCAAAACCAAAACTAGCAAAACTCAGAGGGGAAAAAAATGAAGTAAAACAAGATCTTGATAACAACTCAAGGAACCTAATATAACTACTCAACCCACACATAATGATTTGGAAATATTACCTGAAATTAGCTACTGTCTGCCTATAATCTAAGTCTCTAATATCTTCCGCTTGCCATTAATCCAAAGCTATTTTTAAACCATGTAAAAAAAATTGAAAACCCAGGATTACAAACCCAGACCAAAAAGAGGAAATAATCAATTATAACAATACTTGCAAAAACTAAAGGAACTTAATATAAACACACCCATAATTGGTTAGTAATCCTGGACCTAAAAGAAGAAATCATCAATTATAACAATACTTGCAAATAACTACAGGAACTTAATACAATCACACCCATAATTGGTTACTAACTGCTAACTTCAAAAATTGACTAAATAAAATTGAAAAAGAAAACTCATACTCATATAACAAACAGATATCTTAGGATTGATATGAAACTATTGCATTAAACACCCAAAACCTAGTTTCTTAATATAATAAATTACAAAATTAGAACAATACTAAGAAGCCGTATAATATTGCTGAGGGTATTAAAAATGGGAACTTGGCCGTGACCAACCAAAAGAAATGCATAATTTGCTAATTAAAATTTTGAAGTCAAATGAAACAGAAAGAAACTGAAACACCTTCGAATTAATAGGGAAGTTTGTATAACAAATACTACCAATTATCCGACGAACACAAAACCCTGTATTGCTATTTACTCATGAATGAAGCCTGAAGTAAAAATAGAGAAATCAATTATCATACAAATACTGAAGAGTGATTGATGCGAATACGAACCAGAGCTAACGAGAAGTCCTTGAACTGAGATAAGGGGTGAAAAACTACGGCAAAAAATATTGTGGAAAAGGGATAAAGAAATTAGAAGCTGGGAAATGGTAGACAAGTGCAGTGAAGTAAACTCGGAGAAGAGAGAGACAAAAGGCGGATATGGCACAAATCTGGCGAACAAATCTGGGTTACGAGGAATATCAGCTGCACGATGTCGTTTCCTAGTGAAAACTTCTTCTTGTCTTGGTTATGGCAATTGGCACGTTATGGAGCTAACCAGTTACTACAACCAAATACTCCCTTCCTTTCCAAGTACAATTTACCCATATTAAAAACAATAAAAACAAGATACTATATTATATTATAAAATATGAATATTTTATTTTTTTTATATTAATAAAGCTCACTAAATGACATTTTATTTTATATTTTTTTAGACAAAAAAATTCTACTTTTAATTATTTTTTTTAGAGACAAAGGAAGTAATTTAAAAATATAATTATTAATAAAGGTAAAATGGAGCCTTTTTATGATAAAAATATATTGACTTCTGTCAAGTAGATTGATCAATTAATTAAACAAAAATTTACATGTTTTCATGATAAATATAAAACGGGTGTGACATTTTGTTTGATTGTTGACTAATAAGATAAAAATAATTATTCATGCTCACAATTTTTAACGGCATAAAAAGACTCGTAAGTAAGAGAAAATCTTGCTAAAATCTCATAGTAGCCTACCAACTTGAGTCAAACAATTCCTTGACTAATGTCAATCTTCACTCATCGACTCTATGTGGCCTAAAAGATTAATAAATGTAAATCAAATGTGTGTTCCTATTAGTAAAATAAAATAAAAAGGTCAATTTTATTACAAAAATATGAAAAGGGCTTTTTTAATCTTTTATAGGACTAGCTTGGAGGGAAACCGCGGGCCCGACACCGAAAAGGAGGAAGAAACACCACCAATAAAAAAGAACAGACGAGCAACCTCCCTTTCCCTCGCTACTCTCTTCTTCGTACTTTCTCACTCCTCAGTCCTTCTGCTAGCAGCTACTCACCCGCTAAATCTTCGCCCCCATATCTTCAATTCTTACTTCAAGATCTTCATTCTCTTTCTCCCTCTAAAACTCACCAACTCAAGATCTACCATTTTCTCTCCCTAAATCTAACTACACTAACCTTTTTCTGACACACCACGTGTTTCGGATCTGTAAAACCCTTCTGCATTGTTGTTTACAACTTAGGCTTTACTGGGTACCTGCTGCTTTTGCCTCTAGACATGCAATATTTGGATTTTAGCAAACAAGTTCACGGTACATTTGAGCTTCGCCGGAACCCTAGGAACCTCCGGTGGGGTGATTTTGATCAGGCTCTTGGGCTTGGAATGTGCTGATTCTGACAATGGTGTGTGGGAATTATGTTTTGGACAGAGAAGATGTTAACAACTCTAACGAGGCTGCTGCTCCTGTTCCTTGTTCCTATTCTCTGTTTGCTTTCTACTAGTTTTGGTAATTTATATGCTGTTTTCTCTCTTTTTCCTTTTTTGTTTGAGCTTCTAGCTTTAGGTTTTGGCTGGTTGCTGGAAAAAGTGGAGCAAAATCTGTTGATGGAATTATGGATTTAAGGTTTAAAAAAAATTAAAAATGATGGCAAATTTATTGGATTAGTTTTGTTAATTCATTTGCATCCAGAATTGCATTACCTATGAATTTACATAATTCCTTTGCTTTCCTACACCTCTGTTAGCAATCGGTAAACAGCCCCCTCCCAAGCATTAAAATTTTTAAGGAAAGGATCAAAATGTCAACTTCAGCCTCACTAATTTGAAGTATTAGTATTAGTAATGGCGTGTGCAGTTTACTACAATAATATGTACTTCAGATGGTAAATTGGAACCTTGTAGGATTTATAATTCTTGGGAGGCACTCTTACTTTGATACGGCACAAAAAGTGTATGAACTCCAAAGACCAATGGAGTGTTTGCTTATGGAGACATTTCAATTAATATTTCCTTTGGCCTGTAAGGTGGAACATGTCCTAGGCAGCTAAAATTATTAAAGTTTTGTCCCAGAATTATTTATTTATTGCTGATGTACCATGTTAATCTTGGTTGTGTCAGTTTTCTGGCAGCCACTACAATGTTGATCATATCTATTGTACTTAGTGGTGTAATTATTGGTTTTCATTGTATCACTTCTCTCAATTTCTCTCATATAGGCGCTGTTTTTATCTGACTAAATGTATTAGTTGTAGTTTTATTGTATGAATCATAATAAGTTCATTTTCTTCTTCTTTCCTTTTTGATTTTGGCCATAACCGATTCATGCTAAGAGATGTATATGGTATAATGGGATTTCACGGTTAAATGTGAGATTTTTGTGTTTAATTATTGGATTGGGATCTGTAGCCAGGTGCCACTCATAATAGACAGATAAAAAATTAGTGAATTTAATATAAACGCTCAATAAGTAGTTTAACCTTAATCTTTCTCATTTTTTTATTTAGCGCCACACATAGTTTGAAGTTTGAACATAGTATCGGAAAGTAGCCTACTTATCTTGTAGAAAAGATCTGATTTATCCATGACCAGTGTAAAACTCTTACATGCAGTTTATTGTATTACTTGCCAAGTAATCCATTGAAGTCCTCTATGAATTATTTTTAACTAGACTACTTGAGTATGTTGACTGTTAATTTTATGTATTGTACAATGGTAAAAATTGGAATAGTTACCACAATTATAAGATAGCCTGAGTTTTTAATGGGTGTTCTGATCAGTACTTGTGCATTTATCAAGCAAACAGTCACTTGATCTGTGCTATATTCAAGGATCTGACAAAAGTTAAAAGTAAATTTAAGATGTACATGTTGATACAAGATATATGGTGATCTTGGTTTGTTTGCTGGCTTATTCTGACATGAGCGTCTTCTTCTTATTCATTTGCCAGGGATTCCATTCAAGCACATCTACTTGTCTCCTTCTGTACTGCCTGCCCAACCAGAATTTGTTAGAAAAATCTTATTAGAACATGGTAAGGTTGCAAAGTCAATAACTTATTTTGGAATTGCTAAATATTTCATTTTTCTTTGATGTATTAGGGTGATGTTTAAAATAAACCAATGCTACACACTGATAACCTCTCTCAGCATCAAGGAAATTGTTATCATGACTACTGAACACTTAATGAAGCAGAGATGAATTTAAAATAACTTTTGTCTTGAAGAATGAAAAATTCTGCTTCCGAACTTGTAGTTTGGCCTGCATAGTTTCATAGCGTAATGGCTGCAATGGTAATCTTTTGTTTAACAGTACATAAGGTGTTTCTGAAGATTTACGTGCCCATAATGCAGAATTAGCATAAGAGGATTGAATTAGAACTTACCTGCATGCTTTCCCAATGAGATAGACTCATTGTTAAGTCATTAAAAATTAGTGTACGCTAAGTAATTCGGTGGACTCCTTGTCCTCTCCATGTGTTGTAATTCTTCTCTCTTCATCAATAAATTCTTCTTTTATAAAAAAGAATAAGAAAAAGAAACTAAACTCATTCATATTTGATGATTTTGATCTCATATTAGTTAAATTAAATGTAATGGGTTACAATATTTTAATGCCTATATGTTATGACATGATATGCCTCATTCATTCTGGTGTATGCCAAGTGTTTTATTTAACATATAGAATAAAATTTAGTTATTACTTGCTTTTAATATTTTCTTATTTGAATCTTAGTGATAATCTAGGTCACAACTCTAATTTCAACATCTTTTAACAACATAAATGAATATATGCTATAGGTGTATTGATAACCATGACGTTGTCCCCTACTTCTATTGCAGCGAGGTTGACGTCACCTAGTACTTCAATTGCTCCATCAAGAGCACCACATAGACGCCGAGTTAAACCTTTTTTGGAACCTTCATCAGTAGTACCTTCTCCGATATCTCAAGGTAATTATTATACTCATTTCCTAAAATTGGCTATATGATGTTTCACTAATGTTAAACTGCTTACTTTTAGGTCCTATTGCTGGTCATAGCAGTAATACCTTCCCAAGACATCACCATCACTGTCATCAGGCAAAAACTCCTGTAGTATCCCTGTCTCCATCCATTGTACCAGGTAATAATTGGGTGTCAGTTATAAAGTATTTAGTCAAAGTAACATCTATCTCTCAATCTAAGTAATGTTTCTAGTTTATTCACAACTTCTCTCTTGAAAAAGACAAAGACATAATTTAGGTATACCCTGTTGCAGAAATTGAATGTTAAAGGAAAACAAAAGAAGTTGAGATGTTGCCTTAGAAGGCATGAAACTTGTTTTAAATATAAATAATTACTGTGATTCAAATTCGTTTCTTATGTATTTACATTATAATATACCTACCTTAGATGAAATGAATCATAAACATTGGAAGCAAGTTGTCATTGTTATTCCCATAGAAGGCATTATCTCCAAGGTGTTTTAACTTTCTACAAATCAAATGGATTTTTTGTTTTCTATCTGCTCTATGGTAATAATTTTAGGAACTTTAGGGTGTAAAATCCTTGATAAGTCTTAATTGTGGTAGATTAGCAAAACGACTACAAATGTACTTTTCCAATACGGCTCTCCCCTTCCCTGAAGGGGTGTGACGCAGGCAGGAGCGTGAGAGGGCGAGCTAATATTCTGATGCATAATCGAAGCTAAAGTTTGTAAGGGAAACAAAGAAAATACCAAAGGTGCTGAAACTTAAAACCCTACAAATTCTTAGAAGAGCTCAAAAGCTAAAAGGGAATAATATCATTAATAATCAAAAGGTCCCAAACAAAGCTGTTATGACTACTATTTACTGGTAAACAAAACATTAAACCCTAATAAATTAAATCTTAACCATATCTAAAGTCTAATCTCAACCACCTAATTTAACCTGATAACAAAAAGGAAAAAGATAGCTAACCTTAAATATTGAAATCAATATGGCTTGGACAATAATTTGCTGCATAAATCACAGGACTGCTACCGTGTTTTTTAAGTTGTGTAAAATTCCTCTTGCATTAGGATTGTAAGAAAAGTGACCATTCTTCCTTTCATCAGTTCATGTCCAAGGGTATCATGGTCAATTGCATTAAATTAACTTTTTCACCCATTTTTGACATACAAACCAAACCCTGGGAGATAACGTTGGCGCGTTTCTTTAGCAATATAACACTTCAGTCCCATATTAAAAGATATAGGAAAAATTTGTCTGTATATTAGAGATTAAATTACTAACAATAATAATTTCAGTCATGACCTTTTTGGTGAGTTTGTGGTGGGTTAAGATGACCCAAGAAGATAATATTAGGCTAGTAGTTTAAGGCATTGTTTGGATGGATTCGATTAGATTCAGACTTGAGATTTGAGCGGGATTTGACCCGAGTTGTTTTATATGGTAAGGTTCTCGAAAGCTTGGGTCGGGTTATCCGATCGAGTTTCCTGAGGTGGGGACACGAAGGCTGGTGGGATTATCACACAATGGAGAGAGGTCCGGAGGTGGGGACACGAAGTCAACCGGTATTATCCCACAATAGTTAGAGATGCAAAGATCTGTGGGCCGTGTGATCGGTTCTGACGGGAACGTCAGATATTTAAGTTGGGGAGTTTGTAACACCTCAGTCCCACATCGAAAGATATGGAAAAAGTTTGTCCGTATATAAGGAATTAAGTTACTAACAATAATACATTCAGTCATGACCTTTTGGGTGATCCTGTGGTAAACTAAGATGACCTAAGAAGATATTATTAGGTTAATGGTTTAAGGCCTTGTTTGGATGGATTCGATTCAAACTTGAGATTTGACCCAAGATTTGTTTCAAACTCGGGATTTGACCCGGGTTGTTTCAAGCAATGTACTTTTGTCCCTCATGCCTATTCCTTCTAATTATGCTCAATTCCTACCATTTGGTTTGTAAATGATGTGGAAAAACTATAGGGATGTCAATGGGTCAAATCTTATCTGATTATGAATATGAATCTGATCCCATTAGGATTTGGTTTCATAAACTGATTAAGATTCAAGATTTGAACCCAAAGTTGGAGTTGTAGGACTCATTTATAATTGGATCAAACTTGGTATTTGCTTGATTTGATCTGATTAGGATTTGAATCCAATTATGAATATTATTTTGTATTACTTTATGTGAATATGGTCTTTTGTAACTTGTAAGTACTAAACTATTTTTTTAAGCATGCTCATTTTTTATTCATCTAAAAATGTTATATACCAATCGGATTTAGGTTGTTTCTAACATATTTTAAGCCTCAGATATTGATACATCAATGTACTGGAAATGGATCAGACCATCTCCTCTTAGAATTTGACCCATCGACTTCACAAGATTCAAAGAAGATGAATCTTAAAATATAACATCCAGCAGCGAATTCGATCATAAAATCGGGTAATCCGATTTCAACCTGGATCCTAATTTTTTATGATATTAAATAGATGACAACTAAAAATATGAAGTATGAACATCAGTAAAAGATCAATTTACTAATATTTATAAATAGCAACTAAAAGTATATCAATTAATACAAAATAATATTCATATTCGAACCGTATCTTCATTGAATCTAATCAAGCAAATACCAAGTTTGATCTAGTTAGAAACGAATCATACAATTCGAACTTGGATTCGAATCTCAGATATTAATCAATCACTGACATAGAATCCTATTGAGATTGGATTCAGATAAATTGTGATCCTTTGACAGTCCTAAAAGCATATATATCCTCCACTATGTTAGGCTTCTAGTTGCATAATTGAGACTTGGCTTCGTGGTGGGTTCTTATTAATTATTATTGCTAAAATTTCTTATTTTCCATAGGTTTTCTCCTAAGTAAATATGTCGGATAATAGCGTCAAAACTAAGATGAACCCACATACACATGCTATATACAAAAAACATGGGGTTATAAAAATGGGTACACCTATGTGAACCAAACCGCCCAAAAATTCCTCCCCTTTGTGTGTATAGTCGTATACACAAGCCATCTACCTCAATAAAATACACACAAGCCATCAATGCTTAGTTGACCTTTGATTTTCTTGACAGCATGCTTAGTTTCATTTTTATATTGATAAAGATCTGATAGTAGATGTGGATTCAAGATATCATCTCTACTCTCGTCCCACAAAAAATAAATTCTCTTTTTACTACATGCCTAGTTGCCTACTTATATTAGAAACGTTTCATTTTAGGAAATCAGTTCACATAACCTAACATGCACCTCTCTGTTTCTGGTTCTCTTTGTCATTCTCATCCCATCATATTTAATGTTTATTGCGATTTGCATCATTTCTTATTGGCTTTGATCTCAAATCTTGCAGTTTGTGGTCAAATATGTTTGGAGCCTCTTACTTCAGCTCCCTTTGGTTCACTCTGTAGTTGTGTGCTTCCTATGAAAGTCAGGCTTATTTTGGATGTGTCTCTATATGCCATCTTTCCTGTTGTTAATGAGCTCGAGATTGAGGTTGCGGAAGGCACATATCTAAAACAGAGTCAAGTTGTTATAGTGGGTGCTAGTGCCGATGATCAAAATCAGGAAAGAACAGCGGTGGATATTAACTTGGTTCCACTTGGGGAGACGTTTGATAATACCACTGCTACACTTACTTATGAGAGATTTTTGCGGAAAAAAGTTCCTCTCAATAAGACTCTATTTGGTACTTATGATGTGGCTTCCATTACTTATCCAGGTACATCTTCAAGTCTCTTCTATTAAACACTGTTCCCATTGTGTAATTATGATGTTCTGAAAGCTTTATTATCAGGACTACCTTCTTTGCCACCATCTGGGGGTTACCACAGTAGTGGTCCAAGTGGAAGTGCTGGAAACGATTTCCCTGTTAGTGCAGATTTTGGCAACAAAAGTCAGAAGATGAATGCAAGAACTATATTGATCATCTCTTCGTCTGCTCTTGTAGTATTGGTTGTTTGCATTGGGGCAGTTTTTGTCCTCTTAAAATGCAGGAGTAGCAGACCATCAAATGCTGTTGGTCCTGTTTTTACGCTATCTATTAATAAGAGATCTGGTAAGTCTGTTATATTCATGTTCCTAGTGATTATTGATTAGTGTAGCAATTGTTTAAATAACAATAATAAAACGAAAAGCATTAAAAGATTTTATACAATGTGAGGACTATACCTCTTAGGTTCTTACTAATGTTTGTTACTGTGAGAGGACTTGTCCACTTAGAGAAAGTAAAGGCATCAAATCAGTATATGTAAGCTATGGGCTACTCCACTCCTTGCACCAAAATACTTGTTGTGGTCTACTATTTGATTTGTGGGCTATTTATCTGCTTCATATGTTATTTATATGATCCCTAGGAATTAGGATAGTGTCTTGTTTGTATTGATCTAGCTGGGAAACCCCGAATTACGAGGGCGATGTTGTCAGGATAATTAATTTATTGAAGATTGTGGCTAAAAGTTGTTCAACCACTTCTAAGTATTTAAAGTTGACGACATCTGTTGAACATAATTAAAAATTTATAACTTTCAATTATGTTGCAGGAATTGGATCTATGTTAAGTAGCCCCACAAGCTGGACATCATTATCCCTTGTTTCTGCCATGCCTACTTCTCTTCTCTCTGTTAAAACATATGCGCTTGCAGAGCTGAAGAAGGCCACAGACAAGTTTAGTTCAAAACGGGTTTTGGGTGAAGGAGGATTTGGACGTGTTTATCATGGAATCACAGAAGATGGGACTGAAATAGCAGTGAAATTGCTTACAAGGGATAGCCAGAATGGAGACCGTGAATTCATTGCAGAAGTTGAAATGCTGAGCCGATTGCATCATCGTAACCTTGTGAAACTATTTGGTATATGTATCGAAGGCCACACTCGTTGCTTGGTTTATGAAGTTGTTCCAAATGGCAGTGTTGAGTCTCATTTGCATGGTTGGTAGTTTGTATCCCTGATCTTTGACTTGATGTCATTTTCTATTTGTTGCTAAACTCTCAAATGCATGGTTTATTGTCGTTGTTGCTCCCTGCTCTCCCAACTACCCTAATAAAGAATAAAAGAGATGAAATAGAAAATGAACTATATCCTTATCTTTTTATTTATGCATTGTTTCAATGGCTAACAACCCTTCTTACCACTGTAATTAGAAGTATGTTGAGATTTTGAAATCCTTCTGAATCTAAATTATTACTAATAGAGATGTAGCATTAATAAATTTCGGTAATATCATAAACGTGGGCGTGCAGGTCTAGACAAGAGGAACGGGCCTCTTGACTGGGATGCACGTTTGAAGATTTCTCTTGGTGCAGCAAGAGGACTGGCTTATCTTCATGAAGATTCTAACCCTCGTGTGATCCACCGAGATTTCAAAGCCAGCAATGTTTTATTAGAAGATGATTTTACCCCTAAGGTTTCAGATTTTGGATTGGCAAGGGAAGCAACGGAAGGAAGTCAACATATTTCAACTCGAGTCATGGGAACTTTCGGGTACATATTCCTTCATAATCAGCTGTCGTGTTACTATTTGACAACATTTTCTGAAGTCATTAATGCCCATTATGTGTGTGGAGAATAGGTATCCTTAGTTATTATTACTCGCAAAGATGGTCACAATTGAGATATATTTTCATCTCAAATTGATATTCCTATTATCAGTTTGTGGCAGTAATTAGGAGTTGATTTGCAGGTATGTTGCCCCTGAATATGCAATGACAGGGCACCTTCTAGTCAAAAGTGATGTCTACAGTTATGGGGTTGTGTTGTTGGAGCTTCTTTCTGGAAGAAAACCTGTAGATATGTCTCAACCTCCGGGACAGGAGAACCTTGTTACTTGGGCGCGGCCACTACTGACCAGTAGAGAAGGCTTGCAGCAATTGGTGGATCCTACCTTAGCTGGAAGCTATGAATTCGATGACATTGCCAAGGTGGCTGCCATTGCTTCCATGTGTGTTCACCCTGAGGTGACCCACAGGCCATTCATGGGGGAAGTTGTGCAGGCACTCAAGCTAATATACAATGATACGGATGAGACTGGTGGGGACTGCTGTAGTCTGAGAGAGTCATTTGCTTTAGACTCCGACTTCAAAGGAGATTTTGTTGCGTCTGATAGCAGTTGGTGGAATACTGGTGGGTTAACCCCGCGGTTAACTTGTGGGCATGCCACCTCTTTGATAACAATGGAGTACAGTTCAGGTCCACTCGACACACTGGAAAACAGAATGTTTTCAGCTTCAAGTTTTAATGGGGACGGGGTTTCATTACCAGTCAGGCATGGGAATAGGTCAGGTCCGCTGAGGACAGTCCGGAGTAAGCCATCATTTTATAGATTGAAGGGGGGAAGCATGAGCGAACACGGTCTCCTTTCAAGGAGTGTTTGGGGCCATGAAGCTTCCGTTTAGTGGTTCTTTTTAGTGTACAGAACCGAAGTATCACGGGTATTCATGGATGGAAGTGATTTTCTGGTGTAGTATATAGAGATTTGGGGTTGGCTTTGGTTTTGGTTTTGATTCATTACCATAGAAATGGAAATGCTAGACTCTGACTAAAATTGACTTTGTTGCGGTTCATAGCTGGATTGAACCCACAATTTTTTCTTCTTTTCCCTTTCTTTTTCTCTTTTTTTTTTTTTTGTTTTTGCGGGAGAAGTTGGTGAACAACTCCTTATATTATTTATTTTTCAGCCATAGGCTAGAACCAAGAATATCTTGAAATTCTCTCCCATTTTTTGGGTGGCACCCCACTACAAATTCTCAGCTTTCACTTTATATCCCGCCACTAAAATGCTAGAAAATGAATTTAGCAATTTCTTTTTCAATTTATAGTTACTATCCATGAAGTAATTATTAGAAATGGTAGTACATTATTTTTTTTTCATTTTTGTTTTGGATGAGTACATTTTTTATATACTACTTTTGTACCATTCCCTTCAAAAACGAGTGAATTGAGTGTTTTTTTTAATAACGTTTATTATATTTGTGATTAAATACGATAATTGTGATTACTTTTTTTCTTTTTATTATTTCAAATGTTTACGTTTTTGAAATGAGAGAGATTTTGTTACACCGCATAATTTTGTTTTTTTTATTTTTATCTTTCAAAGAATTTTCATGATACACTAGAACAATCATTTATAAAAGGATTTAATCATTCTTAAGAATAAATTCGTCTTTTTATTTGAAAACATTGTGTATTTTGTATTTAGTCATAAAATAATAATAACAAATAGAAAAGAATAATGGGTTTAATTTGATTAGTGTATTTAGGATTAATTTGCCGTAGAAGAGAAGGTAATTGTACCAAGAAATACTGTTTGGTTTGATAACCATGTAATGTCATAAATATATTGGGGGCGCGGGGGAAATCATACTTCTAAATATTGTTTATTTAATTAAATCAAATAAATATGGTAAACGAAAATTTTAACAATTTTTTTTTTCAAAATAAAAAAAAAATGGAAAAAATATAGAAGGGGGGAGAGGAGAGCCTCGCATTCGCCTTTCCAACCAGAAGAGGAAAAAGGCATTCGAATCGTGGCTGAACTCAAGAGTAAAAATGGCAACGATGATGATGACGCGTTATAATAATAAGAGTCTCACCAGCTTTCTCTCTCCTCCTCCTCCTCCTCCTTCACTCTACGCTTTCTCGCTCTTGCCCTCGATGAGGTACGCATTATCATTCCCTCTTCTTACCCGTTCATCGCTTTGCTAATTACATCAATTATTTATACATCTACTTGCTTATTTCCTGTGATCATACCTATTGTATCCTTGTTTATATATTCATATAATTGTTACAGGAATTTCAAAGTAAAAATGTCGTCTCCGTTGGATCAACCTTCTGCAGCTGCACTTCCTTCACTTCCCCATAATCGAATCGTGGCGAGTTCCTCCCTCTCTCTATAGTTATATGGTTATATATAATTAGTGTTTATTTTAGTATTAGTTGTGGTATGGCAGTGAGATTGTGTTGTTATTTGAGCACGTTATGCGATTATCAGAAGACTCGAATAAATTTATTCCGCAAATGGGACTTTTCTTGTGGAAGACGGAGTTTATATGCTGAATAATCGCTATAGTAAGACATGTTAATTATTTATGTTTTGAAAAAAAAAAACAGCTAGGTTGTGGTGGTGTGGGGGTGGATTACTTGGCGGCTGTGGATTCATATCCAAAACCGGATGACAAGATCAGAAGCACCAGCTTGCAGGTACTAGTAACTCATGTTAGGATTTAGGAATGACCTGATCTGCCCAGATGGTGTAATGTAGTGAGTAGTATTTGATGGGTTTGTAATGAATGTTGCTGTAAGGTTGGAGTTTGAAATCTTATCGACACATTTTTGTTTTCATAGGTTCAAGGAGGTGGCAATGCAGGAAATGCCTTAACTTGTGCAGCTCGTTTGGGCTTAAATCCAAGGCTGATTTCCAAGGTCTCCAATTTTTCTGCTGATCCCAATCACTGAATGTTTCATGCTTAATTTCTTTTTGTTTGTTTGAGAACCAACACTAAACACTTAACTATGCTTGAACCCCTTCCATTAAGTATGTTCGACCTATAACTAGCAAACCACTAATATCATTAGTTCAAGATTCATTACCTGGGGTTTATAGAAATTATTCTAGGGAACTACTTTTGGCTACTTCAAAACACTCTGCTGCTTCTTATAAGGAGGTCATAACCTTTTTCTCTTTCTCTCTATATTTGGAAAGCATTGATCAACATAGTAATTCAACTATTTCTACGTGGAGGTTGTTTATTATGTGCTCACATATTACTTGATAGGTAGCCGATGATGCTCAAGGAAGGGGTATACTGGAGGAACTACAATCTGATCGTGTAGATACTTCTTTTCTTGTGGTACGCTGAACAAATTTGTGCTATTTCATATTTTGTAGTTTGTTTATTACATTTGTTTTGAAATTTTCAACTGGAGGAGGTCTAAGCCGTACTCATCCGTTAGCAAGTGCCACAAAATCAAGCCTTCCCAACCAACCCCCTTCCCCCTACTTTATTACTTCTGTTCAGTGATATGGTGCCTGAGCAACCCCTTAACTTATTATTTACCATCCAGGTTTCATGCAACTCAGTGCAAAAGTAAACTGTAAAGTTAATTCTATTTTTCATGCTTGTTCAGTATCAATTCAGTTCTCATTTTATGTTATTGTTATTTTCTTGATTGTGGTGCAGGATGTTGATGTAATTGTGAACATATGAGTCAAACCTGAAAATAAGATAGTTGCAGTTTGGATCTCTTGACCTAGTTCTCCTTTCTTCTCCATTCTTTTTTTTAACAATATTTACCCATTTTGTTGTTAAATCAGTGTAAGTTTTACACTTGGTCTCATGAATACAAATCTTTCTAGATAATGAAGGGGCATGCATGCTGACTTAAGCTCAATTATAAAAGGATGAATTGCTCCAAAAGCAAAATGAACTTGCAATTTTTTATTTAGTTTGCTAAGTCCAGATTAAAAGAAAATCTCTTGGTTGTAATACATAATTGATGTGCACAAATATTTTTCTTTGTAAATTGCAATGTGTTCAATCTAATAGCCCTACTAAAATGAAAAATTTGCAGTAAACTCCTTGTCAAACTGTAGAACATTCTGATAGTCAGGGCAGTTCACATCTGTTTTTATTTATTCCCTTTGCTAGACGAGTGTATGTATACGGTATATATATCTTGTAAACATAGCTATTGGGGATTTTTTGCCATGATGGATTGCACACCCATTTCATATTGCATATTATATCTTTGTTCCTGACATAATTCTTTTTATTCCAGGTGTCTAAGGAGGGAAATTCACCTTTCACCTATATCATTGTTGACAATGAAACGTGAGACTTTCTGGCTGTGCTCCTCCCTCTGTCTTTCGCTATTAGATGATTGAAATTGGGCATTAGATATGATTAGCAACATGTTATATCTGATTTCTTTATCTAAAGTTGATCTATCATGATGAATGATTCTTGAATATGTAAACAAAGCAGGTCTTCGAGTAACTCATACTCAATATTCAAAGTCAATTCGTAGTATTTCAACTAAGTTGGCTTTGATTTTCACATTGAGAATCAATGATTTCGTTATTAAATTTGGAGCAGGCATTTACTATAGTTTCTTTGGTTAAAATCATGGGCAATGCCTGCTACCATGGTATGAGGATGATGAGGTTCTGTGAGATAAAGGGGAGTTGAAGGGGTGGCATTGTCAAAGTTGATGTGCCGAAGATTAGTACTGCACAGCTGGGGGGCATGTTGATTTCTAGATATATATATCCCTTTTATGGCTTTCAGCATACATGGGAAACCTGTATTCATATAAAATTTGCTAATATCTAGCATGTTTTTTGGAAGTTGTAACTCTGGGTTAATAGTTCTTGTACAATGTTTCAGGAAAACTCGCACTTGTATTCACACTCCAGGATTCCCCCCCATGATACCTGATGACCTTTCCAAGTCAAGTTTGTTGTCTGCATTGGACGGGATCACACTCTTCTATTCTGATGTAAGATTGCATGAAACTGCTTTAGTTGTTGCACGGGAGGTAATTATGTTTGATTTTTTTTCTCTTGTTACACTACTTGTCTATAAAACGTAATCAATTTTGCCAACTTTGTACACAGGTGATTACTAGGTGCTAATCCTTTGTTTCCATTGTGGAAAGTTATGATTTTGATCCGCATTTAACTGCGTATAGATTTTATGCATTATTAAGTAACTAGGTTAGATGAGTTGGGGATGCAATCCAATCAAGAATTTGTAAATCAAGACTACGTTACATGCATTGAGCTCGACACATGACCGATAAGGGTTTTATAACGTTAAGAGTATATTTTTATAAGTTCAATGTCAAGCAATATATATTATATTGGTGGAGAGGGAGAGTGAGGGGGAGAGAGCAACTTGTTATAGTGTCAAAATAAATAAACTATTTTTTTTCATGCACTTTATTGTTGTTGGTATAAATGATCCCCAAGTTTAATTATTATGACAAAATGGAAGTAAGTCATTCTTTCTATTCTTCCAGTGCAGGCAAATCGCAGGAATATACCTATACTTATTGATGCAGAAAAGAAAAGGGAAGGGTTGGATGATCTTTTAAATTTGGCAGACTATGTTGTATGCTCAGCAAAATTTCCTCAGGCAAGCTGAACTTGTGTAGATAATTTCTTGTAAACTGCATATTTTTTTATGAACTCAAGTGCTCAATTCCTCTCAGTTAGATGTCTGTTTTTGTATTCAACTTGGTGAGAAGTTTTGCTTTAACAGTTTATATATTATAATTATTTAAACTACTTAGATTTTTTAAGATGAGAATTATATTTCTTTTTGTGGTTTATTGAGGAACTTTGATTTTATAATGAATTTGGAACTGGAATATTATTGTAGTTCTGTTGGATGCAGTATTTCAGATTTGAACTTGGTTCCTGTTAGAAAAAATCAGATTCCAATCTGATCTGATTAGATTCACGACAAACCCAGGTCATCGACAGTAAAAGTTTAAACCACCCCCCCCCCCCCACACACACACACAACAAAAGAAAAACAGATAGGTTTATGACCTGTTCATGTTGTGCATCATTTTTAATTTTTTAAATGTGGTATTCAATTATATCAAAGAGGTAAGAGAACTTAATAAAATTTATCAGAACACCAGTATGAATTTTATGTACCGCTATGCATATCCCTTTTCTTTCTAATGTCTTGTTGAATTTTTATTGGATACATTATTGTGGCTATCCTCCTGGATGCAGACCAAAAAAAATATCTTTCCTTTTTCATGTATACATGCATAGAATGTAAACAGTTCAACTAAGGGGCTTTGCATTGTGAGTGATATGGTACACTTTCTGATTCAAAATCTCTTGTGACTGGTCAATAATTATCGTTCAAGGCCTTAATTACAGTGTTATCCATTCTGAATAATTTTTCTCAAATACTATGTGCTATACATTATTCATGTCCGACTGAAAATGGTGTTGATTTCATCTTATTGATGATTTATTTTCTCATTTAGTTGTTATCCTGATTTATAATGTTGGTAATTTTCCATCACAATATTATCATCGTATATCCTTTTAATGTATGTGTATGTTTCTTATCTGACAGGCATGGACTGAGGCGACGTCTGTTCCGAGTGCACTTGTTTCTATGCTTTTGAAGTTGCCAAATGTCAAGTTTGTGATCGTGACCTTAGGTGAAGATGGATGCCTAATGCTTGAAACATGTGCGGCTGGTGCGTAGACGATTCTTAGTTCCTTACTAAGTTGCCTGTGGGCACTCAAACACAGAGTTGCCAAACATGGATCAGAGGTCTCTATTTTCTGTAATAATTTTAGCATCTAACTGGAACTCTTTACCTCTGACAGAGGGTGTTCAATCTGAAGAATTGGACATAGACAATCTATTAGAATCGCTGAAGCAGAAAACTAATAACACCACAACCATCCCAACATGCATTTCTTCGGTAGCATTCTCTCTCTAGAAAATCTGTGCTTCTTTGGTTTATACATAAATTAGTAATGCTATACGTAGTTAACGGTAGATTTTTCAGTACACAAGTTATCGTTCTTCTACATCAAGAACCAATTAGTGTTATATCTGTTGATAGAAAAGTTTTAAATAGCATGCTGCTAGTTCCCTTAGTAACCATTGTTGTATATGTTAGCATATATTTTAGCACTAGGGGATGTTTTCAGGCCACTGTAGAATGCTGTGGTGATCTAGATACAGTTCATGTTTCATTGTAGAACTATTTTATTGGAACAAGGGATATTTGGAAATCTATCACTTTAACTTGCCATGTGACATTTGATGATAACAGGCATAATAGACAAGCTTTCCTTCTTGTGATTAAAGATGCAAACTTTATAGTTTTCTGGAATATTGATTGATCTAAACATCCTTTTAACCATTCTTGTTTACCAAAATTAATAGGCATTAGAATCTGTTCTGTTACAACTCAGAAATGTCAATTTGAATTGATGAATAATTCTCAACGCACATTTCTCAAGTTGTAGAAGTGGTGTATTGTAAGGAGCCGGACATTAGATAAATAAATAGAAAAAAGACATTATATGATTTGTTGTTTTGCTTATTGAATTTTAGTTGTGCTCTATACTCTGCATGAAATTGATTAAATTAATGACTTTTAGATTTGGAGACCTGATGACCTGTTATTTTTCGGTTTCAAACGCTCACAGAATATGACAAAATTACGGGCGAGGGATGTAGGGATTGTGACTGGAAGACTATTACTGGGAACAGCTGAGAAAATACCACCCTCTGAACTTGTTGATACAACTGGTGCAGGAGATGCATTTATTGGCGCAGTCCTTTATGGTTGGTAAATAGTTCAACATTCTAGTGTCTATTATCTATTTGGTGTTGTCCCTCTCAAGTCTGTTATTCTGCTTCTATTGGTTTTCTAACACAACGAATGGTGCATTACTTTTCTTCACCATTGGCGAAATACCATATTCTTTCAAAAATATGAGCATGCAAGTTGTGCCTCTAATCCCATTTAAAAAGCTGTACAGGCTGTTTGGAAGGTTTGTTCAGATCAATATTGTCAGCGATAATAATTTCTGTAACTTTTATTTGGTCTGTATAAAAAAATAAAAAATGGACAAGTTCTTTAACCGTGTATTAATGATATCTTAGAAAATCACTCTATCGTGTTCATAGTTATGGTTGCTATTACTTTTTTAAAATAAAAAATAATTTGAAACAGTTTATGGGATAGATGTTCACCTGGTCTTCTGTAATTCATCTGTAGCTCTCTGTGCCAACATGCCACCTGAAAAATTGTTGTCATTTGCATCTCTAGTGGTTAGTAATCATTCTTATGCTATTTAAATATCTATTGACTTGCTAAATGCCACAGGCCATTTGTGATTAGTGTGTGGTTGAATGCAGGCAGCTGCCAGCTGTAGAGCTATGGGAGCTAGAAGCGGTCTTCCGTTCCGTGCAGATCCGCGCCTGGCACCTTTTCTAGAAAAGAAGTCCCAAAAGGAAACCATGATCGTGGATTAAGTGAAAGAAAGATTACATCTTGCCTTAGATTTGGGATTTTCCATCTCATGTTTTCAGTCGGGTTCTTTTCCAGTGATGCATCACAGCTTTTGTTACAACATTTGCTCAGAATAGTCGACAGATAGTCTATAATGGTGCTGAAAATGGAAACTCAGACCAGGCCAAAATATTGGGGTTCTTTCCCCCAACTCCTTTGCCATTTTAATGGTAATGTACCATGTAAAATTAGATTATGATGTAGCCACAGTGATGAGGCATAAGCTTACTTCATTTGTGTTAAAAAGCTTAAAACTTTTTTAAATATTTGCACATGACTCTTCTTGTGAAATGAAAGCCAGCTGTAATGGTTACTACATTGAGAACTTTATGAAGTTGAGAGATGGCTCAAAACAGGCATGTAAGAGTATTTATTGGATTGCATTGGAGGCAGTTATTTAATCTGACTTTTACGTGGATAGGAAAATTGAACGAACAAAATGAATTTGTTCCGGACAAATAATTGGACAATACAATCCATTTGTTCGCTGGAATAAATTCATTTTGTTTCCGATTTAATTTTCCTGTACAAAATTGCTGTCAGCATAGAGTTATTATTACTTTTATACTCGGCAGGGTATTCCGGTTCAAGAAGAATCATCAAATAGTGAACAGATTTGACAAATATCTGGCCAGAAATAGTTGGCTTACCCCCCCACCCTCCCCCCGCCCCCCTTCCCTTCCCACCCACCCACCCAAATTCAAGAAACATAAATGAAATTCATTATTCATATGCTCAAAATCATGGATATTTTTTGATTTTTTCTAGTCAATTAAAAAAATCTTAAGATATATTTTGACTTTTTAAAATCGATTGGAAATCCCTAAAATACAAACTCCGAATACGTTAAGGTTTAAAAACAACTAATGTAGTGTTTCTAAGTTGGTTTACACTAGTTATAGTTGTTAAATTAAGATAATTTTTGAATTTCGCAAATTAACTTCAAACATGAAAATGTGTATATCTAATTTTATAAAAGAGAGAGTATAAGAAAATTTTGTGTTTTGTGAATATATACATCAATAAAAGTGCAGCTGTTCAGATGGACAATTTGGCATGATGTGCTGCTCCCTGTCAGAAATAATGTGGCTAAAAGGATTAATGGTTTTTGCCTGGATACAACTTACAACCTTGCTTTAATATATTTGGCAGTTGGATATTCTTTGAACTTGAAAACAGAGTCTAATTTTGGTCTGTTTTTGTTGCTTACAACACAATGAATATGTATCACTAGTTAATTGTTACCATTCTGCAAATTTTGTAGATACCAAACATATGCCAGCCACCCCAATTCGAACAAGCATATCATAGATAAACGCACATCATCATCTAAAAACCTAAACAAAAAGCCTACAGCATTCAAATATCTAATAATACCTTTCTGGGATTACAGCCTCACAACATGCTATCAGCCCTAGTAGGCAGCCTCTTGAAGAAGCTCACAGCTTTTGAAGGCAACTTGTTCCTGAATCTTGGTGGCCTCAGAAAATACAGACCCCAAAGAGCCACCACCCATCTGATTGGCACCAAATAGAACCCAAAAGCAGCAAAAAGGCAAATGATCACAAACAAGAATGTGGCTCTCGGGTCGCGCCAACTTAGCAATGCTTGGAACCTTTCACCTTGAGTTGCCATATCTCCAACCACAGTTTGAATCCTTCCCGCCACGCTCCTCAGTCGATCGTACCTCATTCGGACCACTTCAGCACTTCGACTCGTTGGGAATGAATCGAACTCCTCATCCAATTCGTCCGGGTGAACACTTTCTGCATAGGAAAGCCGAGTATCCATGTGAGGGGGGTGGCGTGGCCTGGTTCTATATCGCCAAAGCCCCACAACGGCAAGAGTCAGCAATATAGAAGGCACAATGAGCTCGGGTACCCACACAAAAACAATGAAAACAATGAGAAACAGGGTTGAGTACACGGGTTTATGCCAATTGCGTATGATATCCATCAATCGGCTCATGGCAACAAACCAAGCAAGAACATTCGTTAGGCGAAAAAAGTTGGCTTTGCTTTTTCTCATGCTCCACATATGAGAATCATGATCAAGCATGTATTCAACCACCTCTCTCCCCATAGGTGGCTCTGCTCGACTGAGCCTCGATGCCACCACATTCAGAGCTTGATATCTCAAGCTGTCCAACTGATTCACAGACAAAGGCTGCACATAATGCATCTTTGGCAGTATAGGCACAGTATACATATGAAGCACATTGACCATATTAGCACAAGAAAACCGAACAGCCAAATGAAGCTCACCCATTTTCTTCACGCCTGAAGAATGTAACATTAGGAGCGGGTAAGCATGAGTGTAGACTCGATCAGATTCAAGAGTCGATAACCGGATTCTGACTTTTCCGATTCGAGAATCTCGAGTTCCAGCACCAGTGGCAGCATTCTTGTCAACACGAGAATTATCAAACACCCCAATTGTGATGACAGTGCAAGGATCAAACACTTCCCAAGTGTACTGCTCGTTCCATTTAGGCGACAAACTGTCCACCACAGTACGTGTTCGCACCCATTTCTGCCCATACTTAGCCACGCAATATGCATCAGTGCAGCCTCCTTTGCCTTCTTTGATTTTCACCGGCATAAGATTAGAAGCACCCAAAATCCCCATTTCAAGCACTCCAATGTGGGGCTTCCAAAGCCGCTTCTCTGTTGGCCTAACATCACTACTATACATTGTAGCTTCATCAAGCACATGGTAACCCCCATCAAGCGAAGCACGAATATGTATCCGAGACGCAAATCTCACCACAGCTTTAGACTCATTCGGATTGTTAAAATGAAAGTCAAGATTATACCATCTTGAAGCCACTGGTTTTTCATCTAAACGCCTCTCAATACTCGTAGTAGGAATAAGCACTCTCCCCACAACCTCGTCGCGATTCGGGGCAACCCGATCCTCAACAGAAATCAGCACATAGTCCTCAAATGGATCGGCCACCACAAAGATTAAATCCTCATTCCAAAAGGGGTTGTTTAGGCTTCGGTTAGGTGTGGCCGGAGCTATTCTAGTCCTCAAAACTTGATTTCCAACTTGAACTTTTGCCATTAGCTCAGGATATCTCATCATTGATGACCCTTTTTCCCCCAAAAGAACATCTTGAGCTTCAAGAACTGACACCCTTAAATACCAAAGCTTGGGAGAAAGATAAACCTTTGATTTTATTGAGCACAAACCATCTAAATGCACATTTGCCGCCTTCGAATGCCACGCCTCTGCAAATGCCTCATCCGCCTGAGTTCCAAACCATATCGCCACCATAACTTCACCCCCTTTGGCCCTCTCACCTTTCTTGTCCTCCATTCTATACCATTGTGGTGCCAACTGACTATCTGGAGGAACCCTTTTGGGAACCTCACTTAAATCAAACCAAACACGTCCCAAGAAATCATCTTTATCCCTCTCTCTTACAAATATCTCCAAAGCTGATGACTGAAAACAATCTTTAGAAAAAGCAAAAACTTGGTCCCACTCAACATTATTCAAACCAACCCTCTTCGTGATTCCTCTGTAATTCCCCAATTTCACCTCCGCCACCACTTCTCCACCGCCAAACCCTAAAAGTTCCCGTGCCTTCACAACCCTAACATAAAGATATTGCATTTGCTCCACAAGATCATAAGTGGAGCTTGTTTTGTCTTTGCTCAACGGACCACCACCCAGATGAGGACTAGTCTCTTTGAGCGAATACTCGCCCGACCCATGTGAGCTAACCCCAAACCCACCACCCCCACCACCTCCGCCGGCGCCACCGCCGTTAACGGCGGGCATTGCCTGAACAGGGATAGTTGTGATGACAACAGGCTTCAAATCCCCCTGATTTTGACTTTCAGGCTTTGGGTTTTGTAAAGTTTGAATCTTTGGATGACTTACCTTGCTATCTTGCCCAACCTGCTGCTCCTGCACCGCCATGGCCGCTCCTTGCTGCTGCTGCTGCAACTTCTTGTTCTTCTTGGAAAAAGCTTCATTTCCGCCATTAATGACCTGCTTAACTTGCTCTGTTGCAGATAAATAAAGCTTCAAGCTTATCTCTCCTCTCACATGAGAGAACAAGCTTCTCTTATCAAGGGTATAAAGCTGAGGAATTTCTTCCCCTGCTCTGGCAATGTTAGAACCAGAAACCCTAACTTTACCCAGAAAGTTCCGGCTGTTATTAGACCTTTTCTCATTGAAAACATTGGCTTCAATGGTTCTGTAAGGGAGGTCTGCGACGTCGTTTACATGGAAAACAAGCTTCTCATTCCAAACCGGGTTAAGGTCTCTGTATTTGACTTGGGTTTTTTGTCTCTGGTTTTCAAACTCAACTTCCACAAATGGGGAAGATGAACCCTCACCATCTTTAGGCATTCAAGTTATGAGCTGCAACCACCTCTACCACAAGCTTCTCTTTGTTGTTCATGGCTGTTTTTCTGTAGAGAGAAAGAGTGATGACAGGGAATATAGGACAAAGAGCGGCCTCAAGAAGAAGAATAACTGAGAAGCTGCTGATACAGAGTTTTGAGAGAGAGCAATAGACAGAGAGGACGTACGTAATGGAAAAAGAATAATGCTAGTATCACATAAATAAGTTGACATAACTTTCGCAGTATGTGATTTATTAGTTATATCAACAATAAATTAAATAATATTATATTAACAATATATAAGAATTATGTAATTATTTTATCTGATTGTAACGTGAATCAATGAAAAATGGACTTGACTGATACTAGAACAAGAAATAAAGGGTATCTAGAAACAGATTTGCTAGTTGAGTCCAACCGCCCAAGCATAACTCAGTTAACCCTACCTAGTGTTACTGTATTAGTAAGGGAATTATTTAAAAAATTTATATTTTTAAAAGTAAAATTTTATAATTTTATAAAATAACGAGAGATTTATTTATTATTTATGTAAGAGAAATCGTGTGTAACGATTATTTTTATATATAAAAATATTAATTTTCAATTGTTTATTCCATAAAGTGTTTCTATACTTCCTGTGATATATTTCTATGATTTATATAACAAAATCTCATTTGCAAAATTACATCACATGAATAATAAAAAAGTCATATATTAATAATATACACACAATCGTAGAAATATCAAATCTTTATTATAATATATCAATTTCTTACGGTAATCAAATGGTAAAGGATAAGTGCAATATTTGATATTTTATCAAGCATTCCTATTTTAAAATATTTATTTTCATTTTAATTTTATACTTTATTAGTCCATCAAACATTTATTTGAGTTACAATTGCATGCATTTGAATAAAAAATTAATAAAGATATGATATAATGGAATAAGTTGATAGTTTCAATCTTTCTCGATGACTTTAATAAAATATTAATGGGCCCCGAATAATCATAATACAACATATTATTAGTCTTTTCACATTAATTATAACTTTAATTTATTTTCTTTATTCATTATTTAAAAGACAAAAATTGTTATACTTGCTATGCATTGAGGCACGAAAATAATACGAGATAGTATTATTTTGTGGTATTATAAAATAATATCAGAAATTTATCGGTTGATTACCAAAATTTTATGATCATATCATCATTATTACAATAAATAATTAATTAATTAGAGATAAGAAATATTAAAAGTTTTAATTATAAATGACTCTCCTTGTAAAATGAAGATAGCAAATAAATCACAAATATTGAAAAATAAAACACATTTACCGTTTCTCTAAATTAATCCTAAAGCCCCGACAAAATCTACAGATTGAGACATGGTGCGAGCTAGGATTGGAGCTTTCTCTTCTTTTCAACTTTCGCAACATCCTTACGCCGAGTCGAAGGATTTCACTATTTTTTATTTTTTTAAGTCTAGTCTCAAATTCGACTACTGTAAATAAAAAAAAATAGTATTAAAGATTGCTTTTCTTTTTACGAGTTGGATCGTAATTCGATTTCGAAATAATCAAGATCTAGCTGAAAACTAAAAAAATATATAATATAATATTTTATTTTGTTTGTCAATTAAAAGTAACTTTTATTTAGTTGTTACTGTTAATTACATTTTTTATTCAATAACTGTTTTTACTTTTAGGCTTAAATATGAATTAATACTCTCGACTTTAATTTTTTTTCACTTTGGAGATTGTCTTTTTAATGTTTTTCAATTAAGGAATTAAACTTTTAATCTTTTTTCACTTTGGAGATTGTCTTCTCAATTTTTTCAATTAGGAGCTCTTTTAAATTTTTTTCACTTTGAGGATTGGATTCTCATATTTTTTTCATTAGGGGGTTAATTTTTAATGTTTTTATGATTACGTCTAATTGATAATAACATGTCAGAAAATTGATGACATGACATCGACACGTAACTAAAAAATATTTGTGTAATATTGAGTCTCATTTTAATATTTATTCAATTATTTTTTTTGTACCAAAAAGGATAAATATAGGATGATTATTCATTTTAAAGTAAAGTATTATTATTATAATTTTAATATAAAACCATTAATGATTTTTTCAAGTAAATCTAATGATAATTTTACCCTTTTGATAAATTATTAAATTTTTAAATTTAATTTTTAAAATAAATTTAATGATAATTTTTTAAAGTAAAATTAATAATGATCTTATATTTATCTTTTTTTATACAAAAATTTAATTGAATACATATTAAAATTAGACTCAATATTACACATAAGTATTTTTTAGTCACGCGTCACACTCAAGTCTCATGTCATCAATTTTCCTATGTCGCACTACCAATTAAGACATAATCAAAAAAAAATTAAAGTTTAACTCTCTAATGAAAAAAATTGAAAAGACAATCCTCAAAGTGAAAAAAAAATAAAAGATTAATTCCTGAATTGAAAAATTGAGAAGACAATCCTCAAAATGAAAAAAAATAAAAGTTTAATCTTTTAATTAACAAAATTGAGAATACAATCCCAAAAAAATATATTAAAAGTTCATAGTATTAATCCATATTTAAGCCTTATTTTTAATTATACTTTCACTTGCTTTTACAACTGAAAATACAAAATTATTAAATATTGTTTGACAATTATATTTAACCATTAGATTTTATCTTATTTAGTATATAAATGAACTTCTAATTTTTATTAATGAGATTGACTTAAGGACCTTCATAAAGTTATAATGGATTTATGTATTACCAAAATTAGAGAAATAAGTTTTTGGTGTTCATTTTTCTGTTGTCAAAATAGATTTTGCTTTCCCTTTTTCAGAACACAAAAACAACTGAGTTCAGTTATTTGTTGCAACAAATTTATGTCAAATTATAATTGAAAATTGTTATTTTCACAAGAAAATTTTGATATTTTTACAAACTCTCACTCATATGAACGTCAATTCTGTTTACTATTTATGTGAGAGGAGCTGAGTAAAAATATCAATTCTATTATAATTATGAAACATATCAATATATGTGATTGAATATATTTAGAATGGAGCTCATTTATTATACATATCTCCAAAAGACTTGTAACTATTATTTATTCACCTAACTAATAATTAAAAAATCGACGTCGCAATACATATCATTTTTCAAATCAATTAGCAAATAACGTTTCTGCTATTAGTTTCAAAAAAATACGAGTAAAAATAAAAACAATTATCAAACGATCCTAAATTAGTCAAAATCATATTGTGTTTTCGTTATAAATTTAGAGAATTGTTATTTTCACAAGTAAAATTAATAGTTTTATAAAATCTTTCTCACATAAGTGCGAGACACATTTACTATTTATACGAGAGGATATCTTTTAAAACTATCACTTATGCTTGTGAAAATATCAATTTCTTAAACTTACTTGACGTATGTTGACTGTTCAAAAGTTTAAAATAAACATAGAAACTTTTACTAATTATTTCATTATCTAAATAAATAGTGTTGCTAATATAATAAAAAAATAATGTGAAGAGTGTAATTAGTAGATGACTTACTATACGTGGGTCTAGTAATAGTAACAGATCATAATAGTCATATATTTTATAAATAATGTTTTATAATATTTTTTTGTCTTTAAAGTATTATAAAGAAAGAAAATTGATATTTTTATATGTTTTTTTTTAATATATGCACATAATCTTCTCCCACATAAATATAGGCTTGATTCCACTTTAATATGAAGAGAAAAATTCTTATGAAAATATCAAATATATATAAAAATAGTGCTATGTTGTCAGTAATATTACCCTCAATATCAATTATCTTTATTTATATAATCGTTTAAATAAGGAATGTTGGACATTGGCGCGTGAATCGAGGTAAGAGTAGACAGATAATGGATTGTAGCTGTCCAGAGTGGGCCCTACCTAGGTTGTACTTGGAATTGGAGACATACTTGTCATAGGGAATGGGGGTCTACTTTT
Source organism: Panax stipuleanatus (assembly GCA_020205555.1). Taxonomy (NCBI): domain Eukaryota; kingdom Viridiplantae; phylum Streptophyta; class Magnoliopsida; order Apiales; family Araliaceae; genus Panax; species Panax stipuleanatus. Next base: position 167,065,688 of record CM035115.1, read on the forward strand.
AACATATTTCACATCCTTTCAGGGCGCGTGGGAGAAAATACTGTCTGACGTGCAAAAAGAGGAGGGAAATTACCGTGCCAGGACTGTATTTGAATGAGTTTTTTGTCACCACCATACCGTACTATTTCCGTTCTTTAAAGAATGTTATTTTAATAAAAAAATATACAAATTAATAAGTAGAATAAAATAATAAAATTAGCTTTTCTCTTTTTTTAATACATTAATTTTTTTATTTAGTGCATTAATTAAAATAAGAACATATTTAAAAAAAAAAAATTGAATTCCTAAAATTGTATTATTTAAAGAATAATTTTTTTTAAAATATATTCACTACAATATGCTACGTATATATATAGGCTGTGCAGCTTTACGCGGAGAGACTTTCTTTTATGGAATTTCTTAACATGTGCTAAGAGCACATATGTTAAGCACACAATTTAATAAAATATTTTTTTAAATTATGTGTATATTTATTTAAACTTGATGCAAATGCAGAAATCAAAAAATATACATAAACATTCTTTTGAACTACTCTATGTGCTTAACATGTGTCCTAAAAACACATTCTTTTATTTAAGTTAAGGAAAGTGTGCACACGTGGATCGATAAATCCCCAGCCTTATCCATCTTTACATGTCCTCCTCTGATACATGAGAATCTTATTACCAATGAATCAAGCAACTTCTATTTTATTTCTTAACATTATTATTAATTTTTAAAAATTAATTAAAAGTATGTTTAATTTATCAATTTAAATAAATAAATAAATTGAATCGAGTTCTTAAATGAACGCACAAATGAAAAATACAAGGTAGTGAAAACTAAGCGTCTTACATGACTTTCATTTTAAGAATAAAATAATTTTAATAACTTCCAATTTTTGAAATCATCGTATTTTTTAGAAATCATCCAATCAGAAAATACACCAACACGCTACTGCAAGGCCGGATATGTCTGCCGGCGCCGAATAGCTTCACTAATTTATTCTTGCAGGAACGGCAATCAATGACAAGTTACTAGAAATGGGAAAATATCGGGTTATTTATTTGTTCATGGTAACGAATTTGTTAATTTTGTAAATAAAAATTAATATTTTTATAAAGCTTGTGAAATTAGTATTTTTGTTTAAAAATATCAATTCCCTTTTTATTTATTGTAAAATTGACCTTTTTGATTTAATCTTAAATGAATAATAAATATGCAATCTACATTTTACGAATTATATATACTTCATTATTATTTTATTCTGCATTAATTTTTCCGCAACGTAGTTTTTTTTAATTAGATCGCTCAACATATTTTATATACTATAAGATAAGATTATATGTTTAACCAAAATAAGGTTGTGAAATGAACCAAACGGTTCAGTCTTGATTCATATTTGTTCGATTAAAAATTTGAGTCGTGCTCCACTCGAAATTTAAACAATTTTAATACGAGTAAAATTTTAAATTTAATAAATTACTTGAATTTTTTAAAATTACAATATTATGTTAAGACTCGAATTATATTCGTTTGAAAAATTCAAATTATTCGAAATTAATTCAAGATCGTGCTCGATTCCATAATTAGACGAGGTTGGATTAAACTTTATTTCAGATTCAAAAAAATTTATAAACCAAAATCAAAAGTTGTCTATAATCAAGTTTTAGTGGGTATTCTTTCTTTCTGGGCTTTTTCATGATATTCTAACTGTTCCACGTCATGTACCGGTAGTTTCATTGTTGACTACTAACGTACTTGCACGATGAAATTGGCATAATTAAAGCACAAGAAGAAAGTCAGAACAGTTGCTGATCTCTATATAATCAGGGGCAAAGTGGTTAATTATGGCTTAATAATGTCTTGTGTAATGGAGTACATTATTTTATTATTATATTACTACTGATTATCCCATTCGTTCAATTAAAAAGAAAAAAAAATCAATCATAAAATTAACATAACTTTAAGGGGTGAATTTTAATTTATGTTTATTATTAGATTTTGTTAATTTCAAACACATCCAATTTGACTCTCCCATTTATGTTTCATTGTAAAATAAATATTTTGAATGATTTTAAAGTTTTTTTAACTTAGCAGTTTAGCCTAATTTTTTATTTTGGAAACGCAAATATTATTATTTCTCCTACACTATTTAATTCGTTTAATTACATATCTAGCTAGGAATGGAGTACAGACAAGTTAAAAAACAGACTGATCAGTGGCTGACTTCCTGTATTGAGGCTATAAAGTACGGGCCTATGGCCATGCTCAGTCTATTGCTTCTGTTGGTAAAATTATTGAAAAGATAGAAGCCACATTGTCCAGCAGGTATTCCACTGTTGAAGAGAGGAAGCTCATATTTTCATATGTATTTTTAATATTTTTAGGTCGTTTCTTTTTCACATGAGTCCACTATATGAATATATATCAAAAAGACGCGTCTAAATAATGCTCATGCATTCCGCTGTTTCAATCTCAACTGCAAGCCCAGCCAAACACATTTCAGCCCATCTCTATGAAAAACTAATTTCCTTTCTCACTTTATGGGCCTCCACTTGGCTGAGTCCTTGATATATCTCCAACACTGCTGTCAAGCCCGGCTACTTGAAAATTAAATCAGAACAATCGTGTGAACTATTGCTCAAAATTTGACCTTAATGAGAAGTACTTAAATTAAACTAAACATTAGTGGTATTATAAATTATTTATATTGATAGAGCCGTAGAGGTATCAGGTATATATAATAATCCTCAAAAATATTGAAGTACATAATAATATAATATATTGTTATTATAAATTATTTATATGTTATATATGAGGGAATGAGGGAGGGGGCCGGGGGGGGGGGGGGGGGGGGAATGCCCTGCCTTGCAAAGGCATGCATGTTAGATTCAATAATGATGGGTCGTAATCTTTATAAGGGTATGAGCTGAGTGTGATATACATTATTCTTGTATTTTTATTACTTTGGAAAGAAAATAGGATTATATAAAGTCCAAAACTTTAAGTTATATTTGTCTATAATGATTATAATTCAAGAATTATAATTATAGCCTCAAGACTATTAAATTATTTTATTATATTTAGATTAATAGTTTTAAATTTAAATTTAAATACAACCAAAACACTTGAAATTAATATTTTGATTTTAAGTATAATATTTGTAAATAAATATATCCTTAATGTGAAGCCCATTAGTAGCACTCTTTGCTACTCTGAATGTGAAGCCCATTAGTCAACACGTAAAGGCAATTAGTTATTCCCGTTTGTTAAGGCGGTTGTAACAGAGACAACGTTGTCACGCAATTCCAGATTTTTAAGGGCTGAGATTGCACCGATTAATGGGCTTGATATCTGGACCGTTAATTTCCTTCTTGAGTTAAATATATTAGAGTAAAGCTTTCATTGCACGTTCAGACGTCCTCGTCTGTGTCAAATCTAGTTGCCTAATACGTTATACGCCCACAAACGTGCCTGTGTGTATCCTACTACTTTCCTCCTCTCCCCAGCCCCCCCCCCCCCCCCCCCCCCCTTCCCGCGCCCACCAACTCCCAAAAAGGTTGATTGACATTTTTGTCCCTCCATATTATTATTTATTTTTAAAGTCGTCCCTAAAGTACCATTTTTATCAGTAAGGTCCTTAAAGTGACATTTTATTGGCGTTTCTGTTCCTTCAACCCATTTTAACCTAAACCCGACCCATTTTAACCAAGTTTAACCCAACCTGACCAACCAAAATTTTTAATATTTTAAAATATAATAATATTTTTAAAATAAGTTTAAAATAATAATTATATTTAACATTTAAAAAAAAATTAAAATAAATTATTATTATTAAAATAATAATTATTTTATTATTTTAAAATAAAATAATTATTTTAAAAATAAAATATTAGTTTTTTAAAAAAAATAAAAATAATAATTATATTTAATATTCTAAAATAAATATTTTTTAAATATTTTTTATTTTTAATATTTTAAAAGTAAAAAATAATTTTGTAAATATTATTTTTAAAAATAATATTTACTTTTAAAATATTAAAAATAATATTTATTTTAGATTATTAAAAATAATAATTATTTTAGAATATTAAATATTATATTTATTATAGAATATTAAAAATACTTTTTCTTTAATTTTTTTGAATAATTATTATATTTATTTCAATTTAATTTTTTAATATTTACTTTTAATATTATAAAATAATTATTATTTTTAATATTCTAAAATAAATATTTTTAATAATTATTATTTTTGAAGGAAAATAATATTTAATATTCTTAAATACTTATTAAAAAAATTATTATTTAATAATAATTATTATTAAGATTATTTTAAGTTTCAAAATAATAATTATTAAGCTTATTTTAGTTTTAAAAATAAAAAATTTTAAAATAATAATTATTAAGATTATTTTAATAATTATTATATTATAAATTTTTAATATTCTAAATAAAATATTAATTTAATATTCTAAAATAATTATTATATTTAATATTCTAAAATAATTATTATTTTTAATATTCTAAAATAAATATTATTTTTAATATTTTAAAAGTAAATATTATTTTTAAAAATTATATTTACAAAAATATTTTTTACTTTTAAAATATTAAAAATAAAAAATATTTAAAAAATATATATTTTAGAATATTAAATATAATTATTAATTTTTTTTATAAAAAAACTAATATTTTATTTTAAAATATTAAAAATAACTATTTTTAAAATATTAAAATAATTATTATTTAAATAATAATAATTTATTTTAAATAATTAAATATTAATTTTTTAAAATGTTAAATATAATTATTATTTTAAAAATACTATTATATTTTAAAATATTAAAATTTTGAGTTAGGTCAAACTGGATCGGGTTGGATTAAACTTGGTCAAAATGGGTTGGTTTAGGTTAAAATGGGTTGAAGGAATAGAAACGCCAATAAAATGCCACTTTAAGGACCTAACTGACGAAAATGGTACTTTAGGGACGACTTTGAAAATGGGTGACAACTTGGAGGGACAGAAATGCCAATCAGCCCTCCCCAAAATGCCCACAAAATAATTATTTTAATTTATTTGTCATTTACAACTCATTAAAAAAATAAATTATTTACTTTTCTATATTATCTCTAACTTTTATTGTTTCAATAAATTTTATCTCTTGTATTAATAGTTTTCAAACTTCACATAAAGGGTAGTGATAGAATTTTATACAAATTTTAATTATTAAATAATTATAATAAATAACTTTTTTAATTTATGTGCATAAAGTTAAAACGACTATTATTATAAAACGGAGGTAGTAAGAGTTGTACTTTCCTAAATAAATTTAATAAAAAGATAGTAACTGTAAGACCCCAACTTTTATGAATAAAGATTTAATTTTCTTTATAGTATTATTTCGAAATAGTAAGGTGTTGATTTGATAAATATGAAAGTTATGGGTGAAATGCGCAAATATTTTTAAAATGAGCAAGTGGTTATAAAATATTCTTGTTGTCGGGAATATTCGTTTGGTCTTGGAATATTCTTGTTGTCAGGGAATATTCGTACGACGGCGCAGCTATTTGTGGGCCCCCACAACGGAATAACTGTCGGATATAGAAAGCGACAGAAATAACTTTTTTACAAGATAACGGCGTAGTTGTTACCGTTAGTACTGTTGAAATACTCGGTGGTTAAAATACAGTACGCGGTGTTGTGCAGTAGCACACGGTATTGCACAGTATTTCGAATTATTGAGTCTTACGTGAGAAGGAACCTACTCAATTATTGTTACAGTACTTACTGTTCAATATTTTATATTATTGACTCAATAATTGCTGCATTGATATTTTATTGACTCAATAATTGCTACGTTGCTATTTTTTTATGATTGATTCAATAATGGCTACAGTTGATATTTTGTAGTATTGATTCAATAATTGTCGTTGCACAAGTATTTCACGTTATCAACTCAATAATTCATATTATTTGAATAATATTATTAGATAGCATTATTGACAATGTCTAAGGAAGTTCTGTCTAGGAGGGGTTATTTAATTGCGCGCCAGTAGGGAGAAGTCCTTATCGGAAGGCCCCCTCTTTCCTGGGAACGACCTGGTTGTAATATTGTAGTTCTATAATATTATTTATGAATAATTAATTATTGATTTATATGATAAGAAAATATTTATTTTGTGGATATTAAAGAAGGAATTAGTGCTGATGTGTTTTTATCAGTATTTTGGTGTGGAAAATCATCTGTTTATGGATTTCGGATAATTTATGTTTGGAATTTGGAAAAACTTTCTTCTGCAAAGTTGTAGAGAATTAAATTTCTATAGAATGACATCGAATTTGTATTTTTCTGACAAATGGGCTATTTATTATGAATTATTGAAGTTTCGGAAAATAAATATTTTTTTAATGGGAGGTGGGTCCCACTTATGGTGGCTGATGGCTTTTGAATTTTTGGCAGGCGGCTGGAGGATTTTTTTAAAAATAATATTATTTTATTATTTTAGTCTCCTTTGGCATCCTAAGTTTTTCCTATAAATAGGGTGCTTAGGTTAGAATTGAAAATCACACCAGAATTAGAAGTTTTCTCTCTCTATAATATCGAGCGTATTTTTGTGAGTATTTCAATACTTTGAGTATTACTATTCAGTACAAGCTTCCGTCGGTATTATATCCGATATTCCAGTCAGAGATACTGTTTTTTGAGGTAAGGGATGTTATTTCTTTCGTAAATGATGTTATTCTTTTCAATATCATTATACAAAAATATTGTCATGAATTTTATGTTAAAATTATTATTTTTTTCGTCGGAGTTACTATTCACGTATACGGCACTATTCACGGGAAAATTTATTTCTCTTTTATTTGTTCAAATTGTCTGTTAAGGTTACTATCTTTGATTGTACCCAAGTTTTGGGCTTTATTCTTGAATTTTGCTCCACAAAGTATTATTATGGATTATTCTTGAATTTGGATAAACTAAATGACGAATCCTTAATCTTTGTCTTTTATCTCACTGGATTCGTTCTTTAAAATATTTTTCATCATCCTCAGTCCTAAAAGGTGATGTAGCTGAATATCTTTGGCCTGTAGAGCAAAGATGAATGATTACCTGATGAATATCTTTGGCCTGTAGTGCAAAGATGACAGGTGTTGAGATGAACATGACCACTGATGATACAAATGAATATCTTTGGCCTGTAGTGCAAAGATGAATATTTGATGAGATGGATATTGATTGATGTTACAGGGATAAAATATTGATGATGAACGGTTATTCCCGCTGCGAATATTGATCTAAAACATGTTATCAATAATATTTTATCTGAACTGTTGAAGGCTAACGATAATTTATTTTTCATTATCTTAGTCATAATATTATTTACTGGGCTAGTTGAGCTCACCCTTTTTATCTGTTGTCCTCTTCAGGAAATGAGAATGTTGCGGGGACTAGTCGGGGGACAGAGTGATGGTCCGAGTTAGAGTAGTAGTAGTCCTCACTATTTCTGATAAATAGTGTGATAATAATTGTAATGAGGACTTAGTTTGAATCTTAATATTTTCTACATATTTGTATTGACACTCACAGATGTGTGGTCGTATTTTGCACGACCGTATGATATAAAGTTTGTATTTGAATTATGTACCATGTATTTGGCGACTCAGAATGGGTTGGGTTGAATGGACCTATTCTGGGGGCGTCACAGTTGGTATCAGAGCTTAGGGATATGATCTCTGGTGGAGATCGGGGAACAGAACTAGGAGGGGAGAAACGAGTAAATCCTTCGCTAGTGTGTCCTACCTAAGCTTATGTGGTATTTAATTGGTCAGTCGAAGCATAGGGTTAATATGTGATATGTTGACTTGTTTAATTAACCCTTGTTTTATGGCAGTATTTGAGAATGGCAGCTGAGAACGTTAACAACGAAGTGAATGAGACTGTGGAGACACCTTTAATCGTTAACCAGGAGAACGTGCAACAAGAAGGCAATGTTCATCCTGAAAACAACCTTGGTCAGACGATAAACGATGAGATGTTTAGAAGTTTTTTGCAGTTCATGCAAAATCAGACGAGGGAGACTCGTGTGCAACATACAGGTGGAGATAATAACAACACGCGAGCTGTCACTGCCAAGCAGTTCAAAGAATTGGGACCACCAGAGTTTCTGGGAAAGCCAGATCCGATCAAGGCGGAGACGTGGATTAAACAAATTACCAAGATATTTGATGTCTTGGGATGTACAGAGGAACAGAAGGTTCCATTCGCCACGTTTATGTTTCAGTGGAGAGGCAGATTACTGGTGGGAATCCGTGAAGCGTACCCAGCCTGCCGCACTCCAGATAGTCTTGGGAAGCGTTCCAGAAACTGTTCAATGACAAGTACTTTCCTGAAAGTATTCGTCATATGAAGGAGGTAGAGTTTATCCGACTGGAACAAAATAACATGACGGTATCCCAGTACGAGGCTAAGTTCGCGGAGCTGTCCAGGTTTGCACCTCATTTGGTGGAGAATGAGGAACGTATGACGCGGATGTTTCTAAGAGGTTTGAAACCCGAAATACGTCAATACCTCATTTCTCATAAATTTTCTCTATATTCAGATGTAGTGAACAGGGCCCAGTTATTAGAACGAGATAATGATTATGTTCAACCAAGGGACCACAACCAAGGTCGTACCGGTGGCAGCAGTAATCGGAGCAATGACAACCAGCGAGGAGGAAAGTATGACAGAAGCGGTAACCACTCCGGTAGTTATCGTGACCATGATAGTAGAAGAAGCGAATCGGGAGGAGATTTTAAAAAGAGAAGGTATAACAATGAGAACGCGAAGATGTCAACATCAGCACCAGCATCAACTGTTTCGAGGGGAGGAGAACGACCACCGGTCGTATGCTATAAATGCGGGAGAGAGGGACATATCAGCCCAAACTGCCCACAACAATTCAAAGGATGCTATAACTGTGGAAAAGAAGGACATATAGCTCGAGATTGTCCTGTGGCGAAACCAAATTCAGCGGGGGTGGTGATTCCAAAGGTGGTTACAGACAAGTCAAAGTCGGTGATTCCTGGAAGAGCGTTTGTCGTGACAGCCCAAAACGCGAGAAATCCACACGAGGTGATTACGGGTAAGCTGATCATAAACTCTTGCGAAGTTTACACCTTATTAGATACCGGTGCTACCCATTCCTTTATTTCACCTGCTTGTGCTCAACGTTTGAACTTGACTTCTGATAAATTAGACTTTGACTTATCTGTTGAAACTCCGTTAGGAGAAACCTTTGTTACATCTACAGTTTACAAATCTTGCTTGATTCAGATTGGTACCCTTACCTTACCTGTTGATCTTATATCTTTGAAAATACTTGCATTTGACTGTGATTTTAGGAATTGACTGGTTAACCACTTACCATGCCAAAATTGATTATTTTCGTAAGGTTGTTAGTTTTCATATTCCTAATCAACCTGTTGTGCGAATCCAAATCACCAAACCACTAAAATCAGTCAATATCATTTCAAGTCATAAAGCTATTCGTTTATTGAAAAACGGATGTCAAGCTTTCTTAGCTCATGTCACTGATCTAAATCAGAATACGTCAGGTTTGAATGATATTTCCGTTGTTAATGAGTTTCCTGATGTATTTCCCGAAGAACTTTTCGGTCTACCCCCAGAACGTGAAGTTGAATTCTTTATTGACCTTGAGCCCGGTACAAAGCCCATTTCTAAAACCCCATATCGAATGGCTCCTGTTGAACTTCAGGAGTTAAAGGTCCAATTACAAGAGTTGTTAGATATCGGTTTTATTCGTCCTAGTACGTCTCCTTGGGGTGCTCCTGTTTTATTCGTAAAGAATAAAGACGGGAGTATGCGACTTTGCATTGACTATCGGGAGTTGAACCATGTCACCTATCAAGAATAGGTATCCGTTACCTCGTATTGATGACCTGTTCGACCAGTTGCAAGGAGCGCAATTCTTTTCAAAGATCGATCTTCGTTCTGGATATCATCAGTTGAAGATTAAAACTGAGGATATTCCAAAGACTGCTTTCAGAACACGGTACGGGCATTATGAGTTCTTAGTCATGTCTTTTGGATTGACTAATGCTCCTGCTGCTTTCATGGATATGATGAACCGTGTATTTAAGGAGTATTTAGATCAATTCGTTGTTGTCTTTATTGATGACATTCTCATCTATTCTAAAAGCCGTGAAGATCATGAACACCATTTGAAGTTGGTACTTCAAAAGCTTCGTGAAAACAAAGCTATATGCTAAGCTGAAGAAATGCGAGTTTTGGCTTGAGGAAGTAGCATTCCTTGGGCACGTGGTATCGAAACGTGGAGTATCTGTGGACCCGGCGAAGATTGAAGCAATACAAAGCTGGGAGCAACCTAAGTCGGTGACAGAAGTACGAAGCTTTCTGGGCTTAGCTGGTTACTATCGGAGGTTCGTAGAGGGATTTTCTCGAATCGCTACTCCATTAACTCAGTTGACTCGGAAAGATACAAAATTCGTTTGAAGCGAGGAATGCGAGAAGAGCTTCCAAGAGCTAAAGAGGAGACTTATTTCGGCACCTGTTCTGACAATACCATCTATTTCGGATGGATTTGTTATTTACAGCGATGCTTCGGGCAAAGGGTTAGGATGTGTTCTCATGCAACATGGGAAAGTCATAGCCTATGCCTCGCGACAACTCAAAGAATATGAGAGGAATTATCCTACTCATGATCTAGAGTTGGCAGCAGTCGTATTCGCGTTGAAGATCTGGAGACATTACTTGTACGGAGAGAAAGTGGAGATTTATACGGATCATAAGAGCCTTAAATATTTCTTCACTAAGAAGGAACTCAATATGCGGCAACGACGTTGGCTTGAGTTGTTGAAAGATTACGATCATACCATCCAATACCATCCTGGAAAAGCGAACGTGGTAGCTGACGCGTTGAGTAGAAGATCATATATGGGAACGAGTGCGATGATGTCAAGTATACGCGTAGAACCAGCTTTGATTGATAAAGTTAAAGCTGCTCAAGCTACGGATGCGGAACTGATGAAGATGAAGAAGAAGGTGCAAGAAGGTGCAATTCCAGAAGCAAGAATCGATGAAGAGGGAATACTTCGAGTCAACTCCAGACTTTGTGTTCCTAACGATTTTGACTTGAAGTATAGAATCATGATGGAGGCACACAACACACCGTTTGCAATCCATCCTGGGAGTACTAAAATGTATCGTGATCTTCGACATACATTTTGGTGGAGTAATATGAAGAGAGAGATCGCGGAGTTCATCTCAAGATGTTTAACTTGTCAACGTGTAAAGGCGGAGCATCAAGTGCCGAAGGGTCCATTGCAACCACTGGAGATTATGAAATTGAAGTGGGAACACATTACGATGGATTTCGTTACGGGTCTTCCCAAGGTTTCTCAAGGCTTAGATGCGATTTGGGTTATTGTTGATAGATTAACCAAGTCTGCTCATTTCTTGCCGATACGAGAGACTTATTCCCTTGAACGTCTTGCTCATATGTACGTGAATGAGATTGTGAGATTGCATGGCATGCCAGTATCCATAGTTTCGGATCGTGATCCCAGATTTACTTCACGATTTTGGATCAGTTTGCAGAAAGCTATGGGCACGAATTTACGATTCAGTTCGGCTTATCATCCTCAAACAGACGGACAATCGGAAAGGACTATCCAAACTCTTGAAGATCTATTGAGACTCTGTGTTCTAGACTTCAAAGGGAGTTGGGATAAGTACTTACCATTGGTGGAATTCTCCTACAACAACAGTTATCAGGCAAGTATAGGCGTAGCTCCATTCGAAGCGTTGCATGGGAGAAAGTGTCGTTCTCCAGTATGTTGGGATGAGGTGGGTGAAGCAACATTGTTGGGACTAGAGTTAGTACGTATGACTACAGAAAAGATCCAAATAATCCGACAACGTATACAGACGGCACAGGATCGACAAAAGAGTTATGCAGATCTTCATCGAAAGGACGTGAAATTTAATGTTGGAGACCATGTGTTATTACGTGTTGCTCCATGGAAAGGAGTTACAAGGTTTGGAAAGAGAGGAAAGCTCAACCCACGATTCATTGGTCCATTTGAGATTCTTGACCGAGTAGAAAATGTGGCCTATAGACTTGCTTTACCTCCAAGCATGTCTCGTGTTCATAACGTGTTTCACATATCCGTGTTACGTAAATATGTGAAGGATCCAAATCGCATTATTGAGTTAGAACCAGACGAGATAGCTGGAGATTTAACGTACGAGAAGGTACCTGTCAAGATCTTGGATAGGAAGGAGCTTGTCCTACGCTCAAAAATTATACCTCAAGTTAAAGTTTTGTGGAGAAACCATGCAATTGAGGAAATGACCTGGGAGTTGGAATCGGAAATGAAAGCGAGGTATCCTCACCTTTTCGACATACCAGGTACGTACGTCAATTTCGAGGACGAAATTTCATAAGGAGAGGAGGTTGTAAGACCCCAACTTTTATGAATAAAAGATTTAATTTTCTTTATATATTATTTCGAAATAGTAAGGTGTTGATTTGATAAATATGAAAGTTATGGGTGAAATGTGCAAATATTTTTAAAATGAGCAAGTGGTTATAAAATATTCTTGTTGTCGGAGAATATTCGTACGACGGCGCAGCTATTTGTGGGCCCCCACAACGGAATAACTGTCGGATATAGAAAGCGACAGAAATAACTTTTTTACAAGATAACGGCGTAGTTGTTACCGTTAGTACTGTTGAAATACTCGGTGGTTAAAATACCGTACGCGGTGTTGTGCAGTAGCACACGGTATTGCACAGTATTTCGAATTATTGAGTCTTACGTGAGAAGGAACCTACTCAATTATTGTTACAGTATTTACTGTTCAATATTTTATATTATTGACTCAATAATTGCTACGTTGATATTTTATATTATTGACTCAATAATTGCTGCATTGATATTTTATTGACTCAATAATTGCTACGTTGCTATTTTTTTATGATTGATTCAATAATGGCTACAGTTGATATTTTGTAGTATTGATTCAATAATTGTCGTTGCACAGTATTTCACGTTATCAACTCAATAATTCATATTATTTGAATAATATTATTAGATAGCATTATTGACAATGTCTAAGAAAGTTCTGTCTAGGAGGGGTTATTTAATTGCGCGCCAGTAGGGAGAAGTCCTTATCGGAAGGCCCCCTCTTTCCTGGGAACGACCTGGTTGTCAATATTGTAGTTCTATAATATTATTTGTGAATAATTAATTATTGATTTATATGATAAGAAAATATTTATTTTGTGGATATTAAAGAAGGAATTAGTGCTGATGTGTTTTTATCAGTATTTTGGTGTGAAAAATCATCTGTTTATGATTTCGGATAATTTATGTTTGGAATTTGGAAAAACTTTCTTCTGCAAAGTTGTAGAGAATTAAATTTCCTATAGAATGACATCGAATTTGTATTTTTCTGACAAATGGGCTATTTATTATGAATTATTGAAGTTTCGGAAAATAAATATTTTTTTAATGGGAGGTGGGTCCCACTTATGGTGGCTGATGGCTTTTGAATTTTTGGCAGGCGGCTGGAGGATTTTTTTAATAATAATATTATTTTATTATTTTAGTCTCCTTTGGCATCCTAAGTTTTTCCTATAAATAGGGTGCTTAGGTTAGAATTGAAAATCATACCAGAATCAGAAGTTTTCTCTCTCTATAATATCGAGCGTATTTTTGTGAGTATTTCAATACTTTGAGTATTACTATTCAGTACAAGCTTCCGTCGGTATTATATCCGATATTCCAGTCAGAGATACTGTTTTTTGAGGTAAGGGATGTTATTTCTTTCGTAAATGATGTTATTCTTTTCAATATCATTATACAAAAATATTGTCATGAATTTTATGTTAAAATTCTTATTTTTTTCGTCGGGGTTACTATTCACGTATACGGCACTATTCACGGGAAAAATTTATTTCTCTTCTATTTGTTCAAATTGTCTGTTAAGGTTACTATCTTTGATTGTACCCAAGTTTTGGGCTTTATTCTTGAATTTTGCTCCATAAGTATTATTATGGATTATTCTTGAATTTGGATATACTGAAATGACGAATCCTTAATCTTTGTCTTTTATCTCACTGGATTCGTTTCTTTAAAATATTTTTCATCATCCTCAGTCCTAAAAGGATGATGTACTGAATATCTTTGGCCTGTAGAGCAAAGATGAATGATTACCTGATGAATATCTTTGGCCTGTAGTGCAAAGATGACAGGTGTTGAGATGAACATGACCACTGATGATACAAATGAATATCTTTGGCCTGTAGTGCAAAGATGAATATTTGATGAGATGGATATTGATTGATGTTACAGGGATAAAATATTGATGATGAACGGTTATTCCCGCTGCGAATATTGATCTAAAACATGTTATCAATAATATTTTATCTGAACTGTTGAAGGCTAACGATAATTTATTTTTCATTATCTTAGTCATAATATTCTTTACTGGGCTAGTTGAGCTCACCCTTTTTATCTGTTGTCCTCTTCAGGAAATGAGAATGTTGCGGGAACTAGTCGGGGGACAGAGTGATGGTCCGAGTTAGAGCAGTAGTAGTCCTCACTATTTCTGATAAATAGTGTGATAATAATTGTAATGAGGACTTAGTTTGAATCTTAATATTTTCTACATATTTGTATTGACACTCACAGATGTGTGGTCGTATTTTGCACGACCGTAAGATATAAAGTTTGTATTTGAATTCTGTACCATGTATTTGACGACTCAGAATGGGTTGGGTTGAATGGACCTATTCTGGGGGCGTCACAGTAACAAAATAATGTGGTTGATTGTCATTATTAAGGTCATTCATGTACGATAGATCATCTACTAAATAATATTATCATATAATTTTATAAATTAATTTTGATAATTTTTTATGAAATTTCTTAACATGTGCCCTAGGGGCATATGCTAAGCACACAGTTTAAGAAAATAATCCTTTGAATTTGGTGCATGTTCTTTTAAACTTAGTGCAAATACAGAAATTAAAGAATATGCACACAATTCAAGAGAATATTCTCTTAAATTATGTACTTAAGATGTGCTTTTAAGGCACATGTTAAGTTGACCTTTTTTTTTATTAACAATGTAACAACACATCTTATAAAGCGGCTCACTTGAGCCATTGACGTCAACGATGTAGCCATATTACATCATATTTTTTTTATCTTCTACCCTTGTAATTTAAGTTATATTATTATTTTATCCTTTTTATAATTTTTTGTATCTTTTATTTAGTTACTTAAATTTTATAAAAATTTTATTTTATCGTAATTCCTATTTTGTCTTTTTAATAATTTTTTATTTAATTATTTAAATTTTATAATTTAATTTTATCAAATTTACACGCGCAACGCATATACTACCGAATGTTAATATTTATAAGAAACTAATTTATATGGTACACACTACATATGGGAAGAGAACAAAAAATTAAATGCTAAAAAAAAGACGCCAGAATTAATACAATAAAACTGCCGTTCTTTCTTTCCATTTATAAAGAGTACAAGTAGTTCGAGGCCTTGGCTGATGGGCGTTGGTACCTTTCCATTTGAGGCATGGATCTGGTTAGTCGTGACAATGGCGTGACTCTAAACTGCTACTTCTGCAGTTTTTGGCCTTTCACAGTTATCCGTATCACGCTGTGCATAATTCCGTTTTTACTTTTTAATTTTTATTGATAATTTTATCCTTTTTGACCGTCAGATTGCTTGTCAGAAATAAAGCGACAGTTCAATGTTAATAGACTTTTTAATTACTTTTTCACACGTGACACCACAAAGTGGCCATAGCATATACAGGAAATACAATTACAAAAATCGTTTTAGTTAGTAAAATCTTAAAAGTATTTTTTATGTAATTTTTTGTTTTGAATGTTTATCAACGTGTGAATTATGAATGATTGTTTGATTAAGTTTGAATTTATTTTGTTAATGAGTTGGTTGAATGTGGTTACTGTTAGTTTGGTTTGATTTGATTAAGTTTTTATTTTTGGTTTGTTTGATATTCAATTGAAAATAGGATCGTTTTGGTTGAGTAATTTTTATTTTTTATTGTGATAGCTTATAATGATTTTGCCTTATTTTATAATGGAAATTGAAAAATAATTACGAGCCTTTAGCATCCCCTCATTTCTAGTTGTCATTAATTTGTTTGAATATAGAAAATAAATTTGGTTTAAGGCTTTAAGCATTTGATGAATCATTCAAATTGAACTATGACAAGTAACCGAATTAAATTTCTAAATTGTGTCTAAATATTTTTATTTAAAATTCTTTTTTTTAGTTTGGATTATAAATATTTATTACAATTTATAAACATTATTATGATTACTTCATATTTTTTTTATTTAACTTCAATAAAAAAATTAATTAAATCCGCCACTATTGAGAAATTTTTTTTAAAATCCGCCCCTGATTGGCAGATCACCTCGTGGCTCGTTATAGATAAGTATAGATTTAGTCAATACCTCATTAGCTCATACTTTTTCCTCTTCTCTTTCATCGCTTCGCTTAGTAAAAATTGTTATTTGTTTATTCGGCAATAAATTATTCTCTAATTTATGGAATATTTATCTATGTCCTAACAAATGAATATTATATTTTAAAAATTAAACGTAATTTTTTTTCCGCTTTCAAATGGACGGGGGAGATTAATATATTAACATGCGTTTTTAAAAAAAGTAATGGACACAATAAATTTAATGTAAAGGGGTGTGATAATAATTATTTAGAGTAATAATTTATTATGAAGCTAAAGCTTAACTTTACAACTTTGAAATTCTTACTTTAAAGAGAAAAAAATAAGTACATATAAATAACAACTATTAATATAGATCGGAGGGAAAACGTTTATCAAATTTACTGATTATCCATTTTATATGGTGATAATTGACATCCATGTATGTAAAAGACTAAAAGTGGTAACATTAGAAAAAAATGGTATTTTCAAACGAGTTTTTTAGAAGTGGAATCCACTCACAATTCAAGAGGGAGAGATCATGTAAAAATATTACTTTTCTAAAATTATTTTAAATTAATGGGAATCATTTTACACATTCAGTATTTGGACTTAGCAATGGACGTCTTGAAATTCATTTGATTTGGTAGAATAGAACAAACAGATAGTGTAAAACTTCAAGTTTACCTACAATCAAATTATCTTGGTAAAAATAATTATTTATCTTGGTAAAAATAATTACTACAATAAACTTTCACGATATTTTACCAACTTCCAAAATCTAGACCTCTCACCAAACTCCCAGGTCCAAGCTTTTTAGGCTGATTTGTAGTCCACAGGTGACAGTACACCTGGCAAATGGGCGGCCCGGCCCGGGCCGGGCTATTTTTAGGTCAGGGTGAAAATAGTTTGGCTTTTTATGGACTGAAAAATTACAGCCCGTGGTCTAACCCAAGCCGGGCCAACCAGCGGGCTTTTACCTTTTTTTTTTTTTTTTTTTTTTGTAAAATTTATTTTACACAATTTTTTTATGTATAATTTTGCAAAATTCAAGTTCCCTTAGCTTTATAAGTTAAAGATGTTTGTTAATGCTACAATCAAAATAAATTGAACTCTTTTTTTGGAACAAAAAAAAAATGCAAATGGACTCTTTTTTTAGGAGCGGAGGGAGTAGGATTTAACATTTATAATTTTGTATGAATATGGATTATGCAAGTTGACTTTAAGATGAGCAAATTAGAACAATTCATGAATCTCTATGGTGTAAAATTCAACTGGTGCACCACAAAATGACATTTTGCCATATTCATGAATCTCATCAAAATTATTATTTTTAATCTCTTATGGGTTTCAAATTTACAATAAAGTTGTACGAAGAATTTAAAACATGCAAGTTTGCTTGGAAATTCATTGAATTCCAACAGAAAGCTCCACATCACATGCTCAATTTGCCTAATTTTTTAACTTTGTTAACATACATATATCAGATTGATTCGTTGTCAAATTAAGATTATTATTACAATAAATCGTGAACGTCCATCCGATGATCTGATATATATATATATATATATATATATATATATATATGTGTGTGTACTTAATGACAAAAAAAATTCCTTGAACTCTACACTTTTTTTCAATATAACCCATGAGCTCTTTTTATTTCACAAAAAAACTTTGGAATTCTAATAATTGGGCAAAAAATGCCCTTAAAACTAGACCATGGTTAACTAAGGATGAGTTGTCATCACACATGGCATATGATATGTATAAAAGAAATATTTCAAACATTATTGTTTTGCTAACTTCTTTTTGATTATTTAAAAAAATTATAAAAAGAAGTAGTTGTTGTAGCTCAGTTGGTTTAACTCTTATTTAATAAGTTGGAGGTCTTATGTTCAACCCTCACAAGCATCATTATTTTTTTTTTTAAAAAAACACTCATGGGCCGGGCCAAAATGACCCAACTTTACATGGGCTGAAATTATAAAATCCATAGCCCGTTTTTTTCGGATGGGCCGGGCCTGCCCACGGGCCCGAATTTTTTGGAACAATTACATATTATAGTACATTTTTTAAAATAATTATAAAAATAATACATAAATAAAATAATTACAAAAGTAACATATTTTTACATAATTAATTACAAAATTATTACAAATAGAATTCATTTAATTGAGGATTTTAGGATTGATTTGCTGACATGGCAAATTAGTGTCCCAATTAGAAAACTGTTCTCGTATTTTCGGTCGGGAGTTTTTTTTTTTGAAATGTGTGATAACCGCCTTAATCATTTGTTTGGGTAGGACTCTTCAGTTTAGTAACCCTTGTTTTGCATATTGGAAACCATTGCTTCATTCTTCTACTCGTGTTATATTTTTCTACAGTGATCGGTACTGGTGATTTGTTTATCATTTTCGTGATCGGTACAGGTTTAATTGTTCTTCATTGTCGTACTTACTCGGTTCGGTACTGATTTAGTTGTTGTTCATTGTCGAACTTACTTGGTTCTCGTTACTGGTCGGAGCTCTGAGTTTCGAAATATATTATACTTGTTGTTGGTTCATCGTTACAGGTGAGTATCTGGCTTAATAGTGTAATGGATGATTTTATTAACACAATGGAGTTTTGAGTGTTTCTGTTTGATTATCTGGCTTAATAGTGTAATGTATATGGTTTAATACTTGTTGTTGTTGTTGTTTGTGTTGTATGTATGTGTTGTACAGGATGGTTGATAAAAGGGAGAATGATGGAAAGAGAAAAAGAATCACCGAGAGTGATTCTGTTACGGAGTTGAAGCAATATACTAGGGTGAGGAAGGGGAAGAAATATAATAAATTGGTGATACACGGTGATACAAAGTCGAACGAAATGCAGTTGGATTCTGATTTTGACGTCCAGCCAATAAAAAGTGAAGTTGAAGTTCAAAGCAAGAAAATAATCCCCAGACAAAAAAGTCTAAAGGTGTGTTAACTCAAATTATGTTATTGTTAGCATCATATTAATGTTTGGATACGTCTTTATTATGATTTGGTTACTGTTGACTTATGATATGGTTACCATTATTATGACCTCAAGGTGAAATGTTGGTTACTGTTATATAGAGGTTTGGTTAGTATGTAACTGTTTACTATACATGTGTTGCCTAGACTGATTTGGTGTAAATGTTGTTTCTGTACTGGTAACCATTAAAAACTGAGTTGGTTATTATTATATAACTGTTTAGTTACTTATTTATTATGTTTTGGTTAATGTCCTATTATGATTTGGGTACTATAATTGTGTCATCAATGTGGGATTTTGTTACCTTTTATATTTTTCTGGTTACCATGTAACCATGGGTTGCCTAAAATGGGTTTGATGTACATGTTGTTTATGTTTTGGTTACCATCAAATTATGTTATTATTACTATCATATAATTTTTTGGTAAATTTTTTATTAAGTTTTGGTTACTGTTATCTTACGACTTGGTTACTATTAATGTGACATCAAGGTGGGAGTTTGGTTAATTTTATATATGGATACTGTTATCTTATGAATTGTTTACTATTAATAGTGTAATGGATGATTTTATTAACACAATGGAGTTTTGAGTGTTTCTGTTTGATTATCTGGCTTAATAGTGTAATGTATATGGTTTAATACTTATTGTTGTTGTTGTTTGTGTTGTATGTATGTGTTGTACAGGATGGTTGATAAAAGGGAGAATGATGGAAAGAGAAAAAGAATCACCGAGAGTGATTCTGTTACGGAGTTGAAGCAATATACTAGGGTGAGGAAGGGGAAGAAATATAATAAATTGGTGATACACGGTGTTACAAAGTCGAACGAAATGCAGTTGGATTCTGATTTTGACGTCCAGCCAATAAAAAGTGAAGTTGAAGTTCAAAGCAAGAAAATAATCCCCAGACAAAAAAGTCTAAAGGTGTGTTAACTCAAATTATGTTATTGTTAGCATCATATTAATGTTTGGATACGTCTTTATTATGATTTGGTTACTGTTGACTTATGATATGGTTACCATTATTATGACCTCAAGGTGAAATGTTGGTTACTGTTATATAGAGGTTTGGTTAGTATGTAACTGTTTACTATACATGTGTTGCCTAGACTGATTTGGTGTAAATGTTGTTTCTGTACTGGTAACCATTAAAAACTGAGTTGGTTATTATTATATAACTGTTTAGTTACTTATTTATTATGTTTTGGTTAATGTCCTATTATGATTTGGGTACTATAATTGTGTCATCAATGTGGGATTTTGTTACCTTTTATATTTTTCTGGTTACCATGTAACCATGGGTTGCCTAAAATGGGTTTGATGTACATGTTGTTTATGTTTTGGTTACCATCAAATTATGTTATTATTACTATCATATAATTTTTTGGTAAATTTTTTATTAAGTTTTGGTTACTGTTATCTTACGACTTGGTTACTATTAATGTGACATCAAGGTGGGAGTTTGGTTAATTTTATATATGGATACTGTTATCTTATGAATTGTTTACTATTAATGTGCCATTAAGTGGGAGTTTGGTTACTTTATATATTCTTATGGTTCCTATGTAATTATTTAGTATACATGTGTTGTCTGAAATGGGTTTGATGAACATGTTGTTTATGTTTGGTCACCATGAATTCATGTTTAGATTACTATAATATATTTGTTTGGTTACTGATTTATTATATTTTGGTACTGTTATTTATGAGTTGCCTCTATTATTTGTTCCCTCAATGTGGGGTTTGGTTACTGGGTTTGATCAAATGTTTATGTTTGGTCACCATCAAATTATGTTCTGGTTAATATCATACAATTGTTTGGTTACTACTTTGTTATATATCTTTACTGTTGTATTATGACTTGGTTACTATTAATGTGTCATTAAGTGGGAGTTTGGTTACTTTTATATATTCTTCTATTTACTATGTAATTGTTTAGTATACATGGGTTGCCTGATCTTGGTTTGATGAACATGTTGTTTATGTTTGGCATGAAATCATGTTCAGATTATTATAATATATTTGTTTGGTTATTGATTTAGTATTTTTTTTTTACTGTTATTTATGATTTGGCTTTATTATTTGTTCCCTCAATGTGGGGTTTGGTTACTAGCTTTGATCAACATGTTTAAGTTTGGTAAACATCAAATCATGTTCTGGTTACTATCATATAATTGTTTGGTTACTGCTTTATTATATATGGTAACTGTTATCTTATGAATTAGTTACTTTTAATGTGCCATTAAGGTGGGAGTTTGGTTACTTTTATATATTATTCTGGTTGCTATGTAATTGTTTAGTATACATGGGTTACCTGAACTGGGTTTGATGAACATGTTATTTATGTTTGGTCACCATGAAATCATGTTCAGGTTACTATAATATATTTATTTGGTTACTGATTTATTATATTTTTGTACTGTTATTTATGATTTGGCTCTATTATTTGTTCCCTCAATGTGGAGTTTGGTTACTGGGTTTGATCAACATGCTTATGTTTGGTCACAACAAATCATGTTTTGGTTACTATCATATAATTGTTTGGTTACTGCTCTATTATATAATATAACTTTTTAGTATACATAGGTTGTCTGAACTGGGTTTGATTACATATTTTGTTATTGTTATTATCATATAATTATTTGGATACTGTTTGGTTATATGTTGCCATGTTAGTTACTAATGACTGTTTAATTCTGATTTTGTTTATTTGCAGATATGGGATCTTTATTATGAGGAACGTAACAGGAATTTTACCGGAAAAATAATATACTGGTGTGACATGGAAGTCCCTAATATTATTATGAAGAAGCTGAATAAAAGTCAGTTGGAGAAGTTTAAGACTTCTTGTTTTGGAAATTTTCTTGATTTTGGTGAACATCAAATGTATTCTCAAATTCTTCATCACGCTCTTGTTAGAGAGGTTCACCAAAGGGATGACGGGGAAATGTGGTTTCTGTTCGGGGAAAAAAGGATTCGGTTTGGTTTGCCAGAGTTTAGTTTGATTTCTGGTTTGAGATGGCAAGGTGAGGAAGACATATCTGCATACAAAGGTATGGAAAATTTGTTGGTGGAAAAGTTTTTTGGGGACGAGGCTGTGACGCGTAGTAGCATAGGGAGGGTATATCGGGAGACAGTTTTTGACGATGATGATGAGGCGTTGAGAATGTCGATGATTCTGTTGGTGTTTAATTTTATACTATCCACAGTTTCTGATAATTATGTGGATGGTGCAATGATTAATTTTTTATGTTTTGGTAATGTTAGTTGTTATCCTTGGGGGAAAGTGGCCTTTGAGCTGACAAAGTACTCTTTGTCGAATGCTTTGAAAGGACGGTTGAAGAAGGGAACGAATGGTGGTTGGATTTATAATTTCTATAAGGATCATTACACTAAATCTTATAAGTTGAATGACCTTCCTTATGTATTCCAAGTGTTCTTGTTTGAGACCATTCCTACATTCAAAGCTCGGGGTATATGTAATGATGAGCATCCTTCGAATGTTCGAGTATTTAGATGAAAAGAACTAGTGAAGCCCCCTACAAATAACAAGCTAAACGATCTAGTATTTGGTTCTGGACAGGTATGCATGCTACCAATAATAATGTAGTTGGTTACCTTTATATAGACAATTGGTTACTAATTATATTTTTAAAGTTAGTAATCACAATATAATTGGTTACCTATATATACAGAGTTGGCTACTGATTATATTTTTGTATCTTATTAATAACAATTTAGTTGGTTACCTGTATATACACAGTTGGTACTGATTATACTTTGTGCAGTTTACCAATAAAATATAGTTGGTTACCTTATATATACAGTTGGCTACCTTTATATACACAATTGGTTACCTTTATATACACAGTTAATGTAGTTGGTTACCTTTATATAGACAATTGGTTACTGGTTATATTTTTAAGGTTTCTAATCACAATATAATTGGTTACTTATATACACAGAGTTGGCTACTAATTATATTTATGTATCTTACTAATAGCAATTTAGTTGGTTACCTGTATATACCCAGTTGGTACTGATTATACTTTATACAGTTTAGTAATAATATATAGTTAGTTACCTTTATATATACAGTTGGTTACCATTATATACACAATTGGTTACCTTTATATACACAATTGGTTACTGTTATATTTTATGTAGTTTTCTGATAATAATGTAATTGGTTAGCTTTATATATACAGTTGGTTACTGGTATCATTGTATGCAGGTTTTAATGACTTTGTAGTTTGTTACCTTCATGTATACAGTTGGTTATTGATTGTATTTTATGATTTTTTATGTCTTGTGTTTTTTACTTTAATTGTATAATGGTTGGTAGATGTTATATTAAAGTGTGATTAGTTGTTTTCAGCTGAGGATAAAAAATTTGATTCCTATTGCTGAGGAGAAGGATCGTTTGGATTTGGGCGGCGTTCACTTTTTCAATGGGAATGATGCTGATAGGAAGGTGGAAAAAATGTGAAGGTTGAAGACGTTGGATTTTCAATTGATGATGCTAAAGATGCTATTGATGCACGGTTTAGGCCGTTGGAAAAGAAAGTGTCTGAACTGAAGAAAAACATTCAAGAGTTTGGCTCTGATCTTAGAGATGAAATGCGTATTTTACAAATTGAGGTATGCAGGGACTTGAGGTCCATTATTAGACAGGAGTTACGTCGGAACAAAGGTGAGGAGGACAAAAATGACAAAAAAGATGATGGTGATGATTATTCTGATGATGATGATGATGGTGGTGATGACTCTGGTGATGACTCTGATGGTTCTGATGATGTTGATGGTTTGAGAGGAAAGGAGGATGACGATGATGATGGTGGTTCAAGAGTGAACTGAGAATGATGACGGTGATGATGGGTTGAAAGTTGACGAGAAGAAGGATGAGGATGAAACTGAGATTGTTACAGAGGTTGAACATGATGTGATTGGTGAGGGTGATGATGGTTTGAAAGAAAAGGAGAATGATGATGATAACGATGTTTCAGAGGTGATTGAGAAGGTTGTTAAAGAGGTTGAACATGATCTGACTGATGAGGGTGATTATGGTTTGAAAGAAAAGGAGAATGAAGTCGACGAGAATAAGGAGGAGGATGAAGCTGATATTGTTAAAGAGGTTGAACACGATGTTACGATGGAAGAGGCCCATGAAATAAAAAATATTAATGAAGAAGATAATGTCAAGGTTAGCTAATTTGAATTCTGTTATTTTAATTATCATATAAATGTTGGTTACCTTTTTATTATGTGTTGGTTACTGTCATCATATGATTTGAGAGTTTGGTTACTTGTATATTTTGTTATGGTTACTATGTAATTGTTTAGTATACATATGTTTTCTTAACTGGGTTGATCTATATGTTTATGTGTTGAATACCATTAATACTGTTATAGTTACTATCATATAACTGTTTGGTTGCTTATTTATTAAAATTTTGGTTAGTGTTATCTTATGATTTGGCTACTATTATTGTGCCTCAATTTAGGATGATGGTTACTTTTATATTTTGTTCTTGTTACTATGTAATTATTTTTGTTACTATGTAATTGTTTACCATTACAACCTGTTTTGGTTACTATTGTATAATTGTTTGTTTAATCCTTTATTATCTTATGGTTACTGTTTTGTTTGTTTTTTTATGTGTTTGGTTTTAATGATTAATTAGTTGTTTTTATTTTTCACAGATTGGCAAGAACAATGACATGCCATCTTTTGATTTATTAAGCCAATTAAATGGAAGGGAGATGGTTGTTTATGTTTCTGATGAGGTTAGTGTTACTATTATTTATGTTATGGTTACTATTATATTATTGTTTGGTTACTATTTGAATGTGTTGTTTACTATTATAATATTATTTAGTTATTGTTATTTTATGTGTTGGTTACTATTATAATATGTCTATTATAGTCATTCTATTATTGTTCATTGTGTTTGTTATTGCATATATTAGTTAAATGCATGTGTTTGGGTTGAAATCTAATTGCATCTGTTTTCTTTTATGTCAATTGATAAAGGTGGATAAATTGAAGGCAGACAGCAGTTATGTACTTGATAATATGTTATTAACCACCCAGGACATAGCGCAGTGTGATGAGGTGGAGTTAAGTGTCCTTAAACCTGGTGGTAGACCGTTTCGTGAACCCGTAAAGAGTGCCGTGTTGAGGACTCCGTATACTATAAAGTTTAGATCTGCGGGTTCACCTTCTACTGCCGTGGTTGATACTAAAATACGTGCAGGACACTTATGCATTCCCCAACGTATGCATGGTCATGCCCCTCAAAGTACGAAGAGGCATTGTTTGATCAATGGTTTAGAATTGGATTAAACAACAGGAAAAGGTCTGTTATTTGTTTTTTAACAATGGTATAGTTTTTTATAAAATAAATAAATTTGTTTTCATTTATAAACAAATGGTTAATATTACATAAATGTTATGGTTACTATTATGTTGTTTTCTGGTTAATGCTTTATGATGTTCTGTTTACTGGTATGTTATTGTTATGTTATGAGTCGGCTACCAGTATGTGTTGGTTACTGTTAAATTATGTTTTGGCTACTGTTAAATTATGTATTGGTTACTATTTGATTATTGTTATTATGTTATTATTTGTTGATTACTATGAAACTGTTTACAATACAGTGGTTTATTAGATTGGATATTATTTAATGTTCAAGTCTGATTTGGTAGTGTATTGTAATTTATAATGTTACCGTGTATACTAATATTATGATTTTATATTGAAGGACTGACAAATTCCCGGAAAAGAATGACCAAATTGAACCTGCTTTTTTATTTGGATCTATTCCGATATCATCAAAAATGTGGTTTTACAAACTGAAGACTCTTGGACAGAGGTTAGATGACGATGTGATTTTTTTTTTGTTTCAAATGATGATGTGATAGTTATGGTTACATTATTCATCTAGTTAAGTTACTAGTGTTAACAGTACTGGTTACTATATTACAGATTTATATTTTTTCAGCAATTGTTAATATCTTTTGGATTTTATTTTTTTGTTTTGGTTCAGCACATAAATATTGCATTATACTACTTCCGTAAACTGGTCAGACACTCAGATAGCGTTCATATAAGGGCAACGACCACTGACTGTTGGTTTCACGGCAAGATGACTGCTCTTTTTGAGAAATACATAAGTAAAAAGGCTAATAAGAGTATCTTGTCTGGGGAGGGTGATGTTGCCGAATACATCTATGGGTTGTTCATGGATGTTAACACACATTGGGTCAACGTTAATTTCGTGTTGTTCCCCTATTCATATGTCATCGCCGGATCACTGGTTTTTGCTGACATTTGACGTGCATCGCAGACGTTTAACAGTTTATAATTCTCTGCAGCCAAACAGAAAAATAATGCAGACAAAAATTTCAGATGTTTGTGAGCCCTATATCTTCATCCTACCCACAATACTGCGTAAGAGTGGTTTTTGGAGGGATAGGTCTGATATTGACTTCAGTAGTGAACCGTATCGTAACAAGGATGAAGATGATATAATTGAATTGGAATTTGCAGAAAGGGTACCTGAACAAACTAAGGGGTAAGGTTTACATGGTTTACATTTATTTAATTATTAACATATAGCATGATTTTAGTTTTGATGTTTATTTTATTTTGTTTGTTTGTTTGTGCAGTGATTGTGGGATGTTCACAATTTGTTTTGCTGAGCATGTCATTCACTAGAAGTTTGCTGAAATTCCTATTTCATTCCCCATTCCAAAGTGAAATTATGCACAAACCTGTACATGCATGTTAGAAATAAATAATTAGAGGGATATGAGTCTGATAGGGAATTTTCAGGAAGATTTGTACCAGATTTTTTTGATTAGTTCAGTTCTCATTGTATTTTTCTTATAAAATGTGTTTCGTACATTGATTTTGTTGGATATCCATAACCATTTGTTATGGTTAGTGAGTTTTTAATGTTTGGTGAAGCTTATGTAAATGTTATTACAGTTTTTGATTATATCACCAGATGTTTGACATTGTTTGTTGGTTCGTATTTGTTACTTATAAGTTGTTTGATACATTTGTTTGAAAGATGCCGTGGGGTAACCAAACATGTATAGAAGGGTAACTATTTTATTTTTTTTAGTAACCAGATAGTTATAAGCTTGTATCAGTATAAATATCAAGTGTTAAAAGTAATATGAGTGTGCCCCATTTATATAGCTTATGGATACTTATAAATTACATAGCTATAGAAGTTATTTAGAAATGGTCAGTTGGTAGATAAACATGCATGTATAGGTAACCATTTTAGTTTTTGTGAGTAACCAAATACACATAAAAATACTTCAGAACAGTTTTCATCAGCTATTTCAGTTGTAATGTTATGTTGATTTTCAAACCTTATATATAAGGTAACCATTTTAATTGTTGTTAGTAACTAGATTGTTAAAGCTTGTTTCTGGCCTGTTATCAATATTAAATACATATAATTTATTTATACCATGCCATCATGACTGAATCAGAAACTCCAATCAAGATTTCACATTTATATATATGATGGTCACTTATAGATCTCATTAAAAAAAAAAGATAGTTTGAGATGTGAAGTTGGTATCCAAACATGCATGGATGGGTAACCATTTTTGTTTTTGTTAGTAACCATATTATTGAAAGCTTATATTAAAAAATTTATCAAGTGCTAAATGTACATGTGAGAGTTATCATTTATCCAGCTGATGGATACTTATAAATTACATAGGTATAAAAGGTATGTTGGAAATGGTCAGTTGGTAACTAAATATTTATATAGAGGTAACCATTTTATTTTTTATGAGTAACAAAATGTACATAACAATGTTTCAGAACTTTTACCAATTGTTTAATGTATATGTTTGCTTTATAACGATAAATCATGATGGAATCAGAAATCAAAATATTAGTTAATATTGTGCAACACAAGTCTTGGTATTGTACATCATCAAAAAGGTTACCAACTATCTGGTTAATGGTTACTCACAGTAAACAACAATACATTCTTGTATTTACACTCTTGTTGATAATATAATATATCAGACATATTTTGGTCTTAAAATTGGTGGATTATTGCATGTTTTTCTGTTGTGTCCTTTTTCTTGGCACCTGCTGCATTTGTTTTGAATTTTGTTTTCAGATCCGTGCTTGTACCTCCTTAACTTTGGTCTTCCAGCTGGTCTTCTTGAGTTTGGTGGTCTTACACATATTTTTCTTACTTCTTCTGGCACATCCCAGTTCTCTTTGTCATCTAATGGCATGATGGACGTTGAATATGTGTCTACCAAAATTATTTTTAAATAGTTTTTTGAGCAAAATTCATAACAGTTCAGATTCCTCTTACTGATAACAGCAAGAGGAATATATTGTTTGGTGAAATTTACGGCATGTGCATGACCTTTGTTCGATGTCAACAATATATTGTTTGGTGACATCGTAAACAGTGAAGATCAATAGGTTTGATGTCTCAACCTACAACACAAATTAAGTGTGTCGTTAGTATGTATAAACGTTTAGTTTGTTTACATCTAAAGAATGACAGTTATACGTAATGTTGGTAACATTACCAGCATAAACAGGTAACCATAACTCAATTAAGCAGTAACCAAACCATAATATGATAGTAACCATAAGAGAGTTTAATGGTAACCAAAACAGAAACACACATGTAATCAAACATAGTTTAGGTAACTTATGTATACCAAACAATTACAGAGTAACCATAACAAAATATAAAAATAACCATAAAATGAACATAATTTAAAATGACATGATAATAAACAATAATAGTTTAGAATGCATAAAATGATAGTGAAGCAAACCAGACCCATATACAATTCTGGCTCACCTCAGTATAATATTACCAGCATAATATTCTAAGCATATAAAGGTAACCATATCATAATAAAGCAGTAACCAAAACCATAGTATGACAGTAACCAATAAATGAATCTTCAGTTGTAATAATTTAAAATTTGTATTTGTTACCTTAAATTCTTTGATTTAGTGATATTTGATTGCAACTTTGCCTCAGCTGTCGTGGAAAGTGTAGTGAATGTTGACATGGCTGCTTGTTTGTTTGTGAAATACCATCTTTGAATCATATAACGGATGCATTCAATCATTGTTGTAACTGAAAGTTCCCTGATCCCCTTGATTGCATTGTTGATAGATTCCGCTGTGTTTGAAGTCATTGTCGAGTACCTGCTTACAGTCCCATGGAGCCTCGTGTACTTCTCCAACTTGACCTCTTTCTCTAAATATGTCCTTATTCGAACATCAATTGCATCAAGTTCAATCATGTGTTTGTTGAATTGTTCAATGGTGTAAGCTCTACAAGTCCCATTGTACGCCTGTTTGAGTTCTTCTCCTCTCTTTCTGAATCTGTTTTTTATATTTTTCAATACATGATATGTACACGAACCATGCATGACATCGGAGAACACAAAATTCAGTCCCTGTACAATGACTTCATGTCTATCTGAAACAATGCATTGGTCTTCCCTAACTCCACAAGCATTTCTCAAATTTACGAAAAACCATCTCCAAGATAATTCATTTTCGCTGTCAACTACTGCAAAAGCAACCGGAACAATGTTTCTGTTTGCATCCTGCGTGCTTGCTATCAGGAGTGTGCCCCCGTAGGTTGATTGTATGAGCATGCCATCAATTACAATGATTGGAAAGCAATGATGCCATGCTTGAATGGATGCTCCAATGGCAAAGAATAGATATTTGAAACGACCATTTGCTTCCAACTCCAGTGATGTGACGGAACCTGGTATGAAATTGTAGCAATGTCATTATAGCTCAAGTAGCAGACGGTATCCAAACTAGTAGCAGATGATAACCATTTATATGTTCAATTGTGTGCAACTAATTACGATAATATTATTTTCAACACAGTGCATATGGTGTCCAGAATGTAATTAAATTATGTTATTGTCAGTATCACATTATTGTCTGGTTACTTCTTTATCATGTTATGGTTACTGCTATCTTATGATTTGGTTATTGTTATTGTGCACTCAATGTGGGATTTTGATCACTTTTACATAGTGTTGTTGATACTATGTAATTGTTTAGTTTACATGTTCTGGTTACTATCAACAATGGTTTTGTTACTTATTTAATATGGTATGGTTATATGATAGCAACCAAAAACTAATTTGTTATACTATTTTCTTTACTGTCATATAACTGTTTGGATACGTATTTATTACATTTTGGTTACTGTTATCTTATGATTTGTCTAATATCATTGTATCCAAACCTGTACATAATGGTAATCATGTTATTTTTTGTTAGTAACCAGACAATTATACATGTATAAGTTTCAGACAGTTTCCATCAGCTATTTCAGTTGAAACGTTAGGTTAGTTTCAAAAACCACATATACGGTAACCAATTTAGTTTTTGTTAGTAATCAGATAGTTATAAGTTTGTTTATGGTCTGTTATCAATTATTAAATGTATATATTGGAATATAGCTGGTAACTAATCATACATAATAAGGTAACCAATTCATTTGTATTGGGTATCTAACTAATTAGATAAACAAATAAAGTATTTTAGAGTGTTACCTGGATTTGTTTTCTCCAACATGTGTAATCATGATGGGATCAGTGAGTAGTCATGTGGACTTCCTCTCACCTTCTCCAATGCTTTCTCCTTTGATCTCCATGCTTTTTGGTAAGAGATAGACACATTATACTCTGTCATCATGTCCTCCACAATATCGGTTGGTGTGTATATTTTCTTCAGATTTGTTAATCTGTGCATTATGCATTCACTAACCAGCTCACTATTTTCCTGTCTGTGGTCTCCCAGCAGTACGTTGACTGAACACGTGTGGATGTCATTGAATGCTCTCACCTTAAACATACTGGTTTTTCGAAACCTTGATGCTCTCATCTTCCATCTGCAATTTTCATTGTCTATGCACATTAGCACAAGGTCTCTACAACTTGTTCGTTCAACTTTGTGTTGTCTATTTTTCTTGATTGAATGCAGCCTCATTGCTTGTGATAGAATTTTCTTGTCTTTGTAAGTTTGATGTACCTTTACTTCACGTACATTCGGATCTGTTATGACATCATCAGATCGTTCTTGTGTGTATGATATGTCATTTTGTCTGTCTTGTTGTTGTTCAATAACTTCCATGGCAAGCTGATCAGCATATTGCGTTCCAATTTGGCAATATTGTGTTGCTAGCGGTACAAGTTCTGAATTCAACTGTGTTGATCTGATAGGCGTTACATCGTAAATTCTAGTTTCTTCTACATTTATCAAGTTATGAAAGATTGTTGTGCGTCCCCTGCTTTGTTCATTCTCTATAATCAGTGGAAATTTACCTTGTTCATCAGATTTTTGGCTGACTTCCATAAAGAAGCTAAAGGTAGTTTCATCTGATATACTGATCGGTGGAATGTCGCTTCTAATCTGACATTTGATTGACAATGTTGTTGTGTTCGTGTCTAGCCATATTGCACTGCATACCAAGCTTTGCATTTCTTTGAACGTACTAGTTGATGGAACTAGTAGGCCGGTAACTTCAAAATTATTGTATTGGTTATTGTCAGTCCACGTTCCGTTGAAATAAAGTACAACTGGAATCATCTCCATTGTCTGACAACTGGATAAACATTGAACAGTAACCAATATACATGTAATTGTTAGAGTTTATGCCCTAGAGGCTAATTCTTTGATGTAATTGTTTAAATATTTTTTGATATTATATTTGATTGAATAAATGAATTATTTTATTATGATTTTATTTACTGCGTTATATAAATGTTAACATAATAAAAGTCCTTAGAATAGTGATACAAATTATATGGCTTCAAGTATGTGACTTGAACATGAGATCATATAGTTACAATTAGTATCATTACTCTTAAATGTCCCTAGTCGAGTGTCATTGTTAATGGGACAACAATGATACATTGAGACTAGTATGTGGATTGACTGATGGCCAAATCTCATTGGTCATAAATATATGAGATATTGAGTCAATGCATAGGTACATGTTAGAGAACAATGTACTGGGCAGACCCACCATGAGAATTCTACGTGGAGCATTATGCAAAGTGTCATAAGCAATTCTCAAAGTGACAATGATGTAATGATCCTCCGACCTGAAATCACTATATTACTACACGAGAATTTATGTACTTTGATATCATCAAAGGCCACCTTTAATAGGTGGACGATAAAGGTGATTATTGGGTATATCATGAATCGTGTGAGGAATATAAGTGATCTAGATGGAATTTAACCCTCCTATATATTAGGGGTGATATCCATAGGCCTCTTGATTGAGTAGGACTATGAAATGCATGGCCATGCTCAAATACGGATTTGTTTCATATAGTATACTCATCGATCAAGAAAACTCAGATTAAATTATGAAGAGGATGACACATTCCATGCCTCGAGTTTAATCTAGGATGTCAAGGTTAAAATGATTAAATTACATTGAAACATTGGTCATGAAAAGGTTGTATCGAATCACCGATCTTATTATTATTTGGGTAGCAGTGATGCATTACTAGATGCCGCTCACTGTTTATAATTTTATAATATGATTTTAAAATTATTGCCAACATAATAATAACCTATAGGGTCACATACTTAGAACGTAATTAAAAGGGAATTAATTTAAATTGTATGGATTTAAATATATCAATATGATTGATAGTATTTAAATTAATAGGATAATTTGTATATATATATAAATTCGGATTTTATATTTCTAATTGGATTATGTTTTGGCTAATTCCTTTAACTGCTATATATATGATATATCAGCCGTTTAGGGTATTATCGATATCAAAACCCTAGCCCCTCTTAGAGAGAGACTAGAGAGAAATATTTCGAAAAGTCCAGATCCTTGGCGGCTAGTACCGCAGCTTTCCTTGCTGCAGATCGTGTGACGATTCGCGGGACGTTCGTGTGGATACCGTAGAGGCGCAGTTCCGTTGGATTGCGTTGAGGATTCGAAGCAGTTCCAGAATCTCCATCATCTCCTTTCAGGCTTGAATAATCGGTAAAACATATCTTAACCTCTGAATTAATATGTTTTCGCATGGATCCTGTTTTAGGGTTTCGAAATTTTTTAATTTCCGCTGCGTTTATGTGCCGAAAACCCTACAGTAATTAGTAACTAGAACATAAAATATATTTTAAATGCATTTTATAATCAGAACAATGAATCTGTTACATATTTTAAGTCCAACAATTGTATGAAGGTAACCAACTTAGTCAATAAGCAACCATCCATATAAAACAATTAAGTATAAAAACTTACTAATATTATACAGTAACCAAATCAATATTATACAATAATCAAATTAATATTAGACATTAACCAACATACATGTATTTAGTAACCATAACATAAAACACATGTTTCATTGTATTTTACAGTCAAAACAACCAGTGTAGTAAGCAATGTAGTTAATAAGTAACCATCTATATAAAACAAGTCAGTTTAAAAGACAATAATAGTAACTGATAACCGAATCAACTTTATACAGTAACCAAATATATAGTAGACAGTAACCAACTCATATATACTTAGTAACAAAAATATATAGTCAATTTTTTCATACATGTTACTTTGTGACCAATTAAAAATACAACAGTTGTATAAAGATAACCAATGTATCTATTAAGTAACCATTAATATAAAAAATATCTATAATCAAATCAACATTATACAACAATTAAATTCAGATTACACAGTAACCAAAATGTATATACTTAGTAACCATAAGATAAACTATATTTTTACAGATCAACATTATACGCTTAGTAACCAGAACCTAAAACACAGTATACATCAACCAAATCCAATGTAGACAGTAACCAATATGTGTCTACTTAGTAACCAGCAATATCAAACATATTATTTCATGCAGCTTACAACCAGTACACTCAGTAAAAAATCTAAAAACCAAATCAATATTATACAGACACCAAATCATCATTATTCAGTAACCAAATATGTTGTTATTAGTAACCAATATAAATAATTATAATCAGACTATAAAACACATTGTTACATGAATTTTGCAATCAAAATACTCAGTGTATTGACCTTATGACTAATTAAAGTCCGAACAAATCATTGAAGGTAACCAATACATAATAATTTACTAATTACGAGTAAATATATGAGAATATACTTAAAAATAAATGTACCAGTATACAAATCTGTAAAAAATCAATCACTAATCAACAAAATTTATAGTATTAATGTTTCTGGTATCCGATCATAACTCGAAAGCATAAACATCTTGTTTACTTATCTATGAAATTTCGTAATCACTGATCGCATATCTCAAATTTGCTTTTGTTCGTGATTGTTATGCTGTTATGGAAACTTCGAAGGTTTGTTTGGTAACAATTGTGTCGTCTGTTGATTTCGCCGGTATCAAATGTTCGGCATATTTCGTTTTTCGATCTGCAAAATTCGTTCTGTTGTTTTCGTGTTAGTTTGAATTTGGGATGTTAGTTGATTGTCGATATCATAAAGTTCGATAACTGACGTGTATGAAATTAATGGTCCTTAATTGTAGGTAGTATTAATTGTCAAAATTAAGATTTGCGGTAGTTTTGTAATTATTTTTTTGATGTATAATTATTGTAATTACTTTTTAAATGTTGTATAGTAATGTAAAGGATCCGGATTTTTTTGCCAGGTGTAGGTGACAGGCCCACAACACTTTATTGAAAAAGAGCCCTGTCAAAACGACGCAGTTTAGCATGGGACTAATATAACTATCTTTAATTCTTTACCGCCGTGGCGTTTTAAATTGCAAGCTCCGACAATATTGTCTGCAACTCAGTAAGTGACGTCACCACTTTGAGATTCAGCTTGTCCTCTATCGTAATACCACAAAAAACGGAGGGTATTTTGGAATTCAGTCCAATTACTAAACGTTTACTTATTACTATTTATTTATTTCTTAATAATCTTAATTAACAAAGTAAGACCAAATCCGAAGAACGTGGGAGGGAAGAGAAAAGAAAATAAAACGAAAGAATACAAAAGCATACCAACATAATTTGCTTAGCGAATCAATTCTCTCTCTTCATTTACACCTGACCGATTTTCCCATTGTTTGGAGAGAGTGAAAAATCGGAGCGGTGATAGAACTAATTAAGCTCATTTCTGCCGTTTGATATCATTTTTTGTTTTTGTTTTTATGCTTCATTTTTATAGTGTAAAGAAGAGGAGTTGATTGTAGTTGTATTGATTTTTTTGTGAAGTAAAGGAGTTGTTTGGATTGAGATATTGCTGCTTGTTAGATCAAACCGATCTGATTGGAGTTGCTCAAAATGGTACTTGATTTTGAATGTTTTTGTTTATTAATTTGAATATGATGATCATTTGTTGGATGTTAGATGAAATTTGATTGTTCGCGTTTAGTTCTATTCGGATTTGCTCATTTTTAGCTCTGTGCGGTGTTGTATTAGTTAATCTCAATTAAGTATGATTAAATATGTTTTTGATTCTGCTGATACACATTTCACTTTGCTGTTCTGCTGAGTATTTTTAACAAAGAATACTTGATTGTTTGATTAAATTTATGAGCTTACAGTTTAATTTATAACTTGTTAACAAGTGTATGAGAATATGATATTTTTTTTCTTTTTAGTTGTTCACCATGACAAGCTCAGATCATTTTGCTTAAATTATTTTACTGAGTTTGATGACAGTTGACTAGTGGATAATAAACTATTTTGACCTTTAGCAAGTTAGCAATTGAAGTTAAAGATTTCGCCCATTTTTTATCATATTGGCGGGAGTTGGGGGTTTATTTTGTTGTGACTAAAAATAGTGCCCTTTCTGCCAAAACAAGAGTCCCATTTGACTCTTTCACGAATTTTAGATTTCTCAACTACACAATTAGATGGAGTATACTTTTTTTTTTCCCGATCATTAGAAGAAAATATAGAACAAATTATGAAATGGTGTCTCATTGACAAACCTTAATAATCCTTGAAAAGTCAAATGTGTCGGTTTATTTGGGGCAAAGGGAGTCTATGCTCTTCTGTTCTATCCATCTCAAAGCCTTCAAGAAATTTCCTATTAATTTAGTCATTAGTTGGCAATGCTGTAGTCTCGCGAGACAAATGATAATGCCCAATGTGGTTGCAATTTTATCATTTTAGTGATTTCCATCATTGGAATCTTATTTCATCTGTTTTCACCCCTTATGTTCTACTACTTTCTGTTTAATTATCTCTAATACCTTACCAAATTTTTGCTTGTAACTCATTTTATAATTTTCTGTTGTACTCGTAGAATGTTTAGTGGAAGCCCTTTTCAAATGGGCTTAAGAATATGAAAGAGAATAAGATTTCCTGTTGTAGGATGTCTCGTTTGGGAAGTATATTATGAATTTCTAGTTACCTTGATCATTTTTAATCTTGCGGATATATCAACCTATTGTGGTCATGAACTCTAACATTTGGATGTTTCATAAATATTTTGTTGGAAGCTGTCCTTCGGTCA
This sequence comes from Panax stipuleanatus, assembly GCA_020205555.1. Taxonomy (NCBI): domain Eukaryota; kingdom Viridiplantae; phylum Streptophyta; class Magnoliopsida; order Apiales; family Araliaceae; genus Panax; species Panax stipuleanatus. Next base: position 167,102,751 of record CM035115.1, read on the forward strand.
CAACTAATAGATCTTAGAGCAAAGATGCTGAACTACACTAATAAGCAGCGTCCGCTTTGATAGAGCATGAAACTGTACTCTACTTTGTTTGTATACAAAAGGTGAGTGTTCTGGTTATATGAAAACAGTAAATGGCTGTTATCAACATGTACCAGCCATAGCAGTATTGATTGTCGATATATGAGTAAAATGGTGATGTCCTTTATATCTTTTAGTTGGCCTTGTCTTTCTTGCTGTGGATTCTGCCCTTGGCTTTCTTGTTGTGGATTCTGCTCTTGGCTTATTGAATGCTTCTACAATAGCATTACTGGATGTGGAAAAAATGATTTTTTTTTTGTTTCTTGGCATCGTTAGTTGTTATATTATTGAAGTTACTTAACTGCTGAGCCTGGGTGACTTGTAGGTTGCTTTGGTCAGCTTTGGTGTTGGATCTATTGTTTGGGTGGAGGATCCTGATGATGCTTGGATAGATGGAGAAGTTGTAGGGGTCAACGGTGAAGACATTAAGGTTCTCTGTACTTCAGGGAAGACGGTGAGAATTCTTTACCATTTTTATTTATTGTCATTTGATGTGTGTAATGTCTCAATTATTATTATCAAATTACGGAAGCCTTTGGTCAGATGGTAGCACCACCCTTTTGCATAGCAAATGTGTGGGATCGAATCCCCCTCCCCCCAAATGTTCTAACAAATCTTAATGGTACAAAAAATAAAAGAAAATTATTATCAAATTGGTGAAATAACATTTTGTTTCATTTAATTTTGTTATTTTCAATCTGTAACACGATAACTTCACCAATGAATCTAGACCAGGATTATTTTTTTTCTTTGTGCTCGTACTATTATGTAATTCCTGATGTTTTTGCTTGTGTTGTTTACAAATACTGGAGGAACAAGTATTTACTGAATTTGCTCCCCTTCTCTTGTTAAATTTTGTTTATAGGTTGTTAAATCTTCCAATGTTTATCCCAAAGATTCTGAGGCACCGCCATGCGGAGTGGATGATATGACAAAGCTTGCTTATTTGCATGAACCTGGAGTTCTGAGTAATTTAAAATCTAGATATGATATTAATGAAATATATGTAAGTTCAGCATCCTTCTTAGTCCCTTGGAGTTTTAATTGATAACATCTGTTCTGTTAATTTTTATTGTGCTGAGTATCTATTCTGTCATTTCGTGTACAATAATAAATGTATTTGAAGCTAATCAAGTTAATGGTGCCTCAGACTTACACAGGGAACATATTAATTGCTGTAAACCCTTTTAGAAGATTACCCCATCTGTACGATAGCCATATGATGGCACAATATAAAGGTGCAGCCTTTGGTGAACTGAGTCCCCACCCTTTTGCTGTCGCTGATGCAGCATACAGGTACTTCATCTCATCTGAATTATAAAGTGATGGTTAAATACAACAGATTTATCTCATAATGAGAAAGGACGTTCTTGTGATGCAGAGTTATGATCCATGAGGGAATTAGTCAGTCGATTTTGGTTAGTGGTGAGAGTGGGGCAGGTAAAACTGAAAGCACAAAATTGCTTATGCATTATCTTGCTTACATGGGAGGGAAAGCTGCAGCTGAGGGGAGGTCTGTTGAGCAAAAAGTCCTGGAGGTAACCAAATCTTGCATGGGAGTTGTTTGGCTTGCTGATAAGAGAAGTGGATAATCATGATGTTGGATTCTGATTTTTTGCCTTGGCTGTATATCACACATAGTTTCCTGTGTTTTCTCTGTTTTGCAGTCCAATCCTGTCTTAGAAGCATTTGGAAATGCAAAGACTGTCAGAAACAATAATTCAAGGTGGGAAGAGTTTTCTGATCATAATGGGTGCTTATTTCAGTTGAATATGTTCTTAATATTGTCTGTTGGACTGGTCTTTGTCTAACCCATGCGTCGCAATGTTTCAGTCGTTTTGGTAAGTTTGTGGAGATTCAGTTTGACCAGAGGGGGAGGATTTCAGGAGCAGCTATCAGAACTTATTTGCTGGAAAGATCTCGTGTTTGTCAACTCTCTGATCCTGAGAGAAATTATCACTGTTTCTACATGCTTTGTGCTGCACCAGAAGAGGTAAGGGATCTTCAATTACTTAACCAGGATTTACTTCATGTAAATATATAAAGCCGATGCATCCAGTTTTATCTTTTTACTTTTATATTTATATATTTGAATTTTAATTTATATCTGGCGTAATGAGTTTTTTGTAGTTTTTTGTTACAAATTATAAAATTTTAACCTGCATGCACAAAAAGTTTATTCCATATAAAGTTTGTGACCTTGTTTGTAGTACCTCATTTTAATATATTATGTGGTAAATTGTGTTTGCAACCTACTGGTATTGTGTATCGTCTGTCAGGCTGGCTCGTCCTGCATTACCAGTTTGTTATATGAGTTTCTCAGTACTTGAACTAAACCTTCATTTGTTCTTTTATATGGTCAGGATCTTCAAAGGTACAAATTGGGAAATCCAAGAACATTTCATTATCTAAATCAATCAAATTGCTATGAGATAGATGGCCTGAATGAATCCAAAGAATACGCTGCAACAAGAAGGGCAATGGATGTTGTTGGAATTAGCTCTGAGGAGCAGGTATCTTTGAAAGTGTTATTCCATACGAGAATAAGAAATTTTAAGTCTGAAGTTTCTAAAATTTGTAGTTGTCAACTTAATGTTTCTTTTCTCAGGAAGCAATCTTCCGAGTTGTGGCTGCTATCCTCCATCTAGGGAACATTGAATTTGCAAAGGGAAAGGAAATAGATTCATCTGTGCCCAAAGATGATAAATCTTGGTTCCATCTAAAAACTGCGGCTGAGTTGTTCATGTAAATAATCAAATTTTATGATCACATGAAACAAAATTTGTTCTCAAATGTCTGTACTTATAAATGACTTTAGAGAAGGAAATGCAACTTTTTAATTGTAAAGTGTTGTTCAGGTGTGACCCAAAGGCGTTAGAGGATTCCCTCTGCAAACGTGTGATTGTAACCCGTGATGAAACTATCACCAAATGGCTGGACCCAGAATCTGCAGTTACCAGTAGAGATGCATTGGCAAAAATTGTGTACTCACGATTATTTGACTGGTGAGGTTCATTTTCATGCTTTGAGGAGTTGTGTGCTACACTGACTATTTAACATATAATTTGCTTACTCCTGTACCTTCATTAGTTTTTTAAACAGAAACTTAATTTTTAGTAATATTAATATTATTGTACACACATTTGCAGGCTTGTGGATAATATTAATAGTTCAATTGGTCAAGATCCAGACTCAAAATTCTTAATTGGGGTGCTTGATATTTATGGCTTCGAGAGTTTCAAGACAAACAGGTGCTTAATTGGTATGCCTTTTGTTTTCATTATTGATAAAATCTAATTTCTTGCAGTCATCTGCAAAAGATTATTCACGTGTCTGAATCAATGAGTCAAATGATTATATCTACCTTCTATTTGCTCTTTTATGCATTGACTTCATCCTCTTATCTGTTTAATAGTAGGGCAGCATGCCGCCGAATAAATATTTGTTTTCTCTTCAATATATCTGCATTTGCCAGTCTTTTCTTTCTTGTGCTTAAAGTTTGGTGTGATGGTGATGTTCCTTGTTTATCTATTTTTTTCCTTATCTTACGTAGCTGTTTTCCATTTACTGTAATTCAGATTAATTACACTGTAATTCTCTCGGGTTTGGTTGCTAGTCATAACCTGGTGTTAAAGATTAACTGGCAGCGTCATCTGCCCAATAGAGGGTCGATTTCTGCATCTTCACTACCGATAGAAGCTGTTTTGTTCGGCTGTTGTTAGAAGCCAATGAGTGCCAAAAATTTAGAACATCAACCTGCACTTGCAAAAACATTTAAAAGGTTACAAAGATGTGGGTTTCAGTGGTCAATCAAACTGTTGGATGTATTCTCTGCAAAAATTTTGGAGATCTGAGAAGAGTTAATATATATGAAGGCCCATCTTGAATTTGAATCTTTTATTTTCTTCATGAAATGAGAAGATATGCCAGGGATCTCTATTTGGAGTTTGGTAATATCTATGTCTATATAAATACCATGCCATTGCTGTTCCTGCATTGTATTACTTGTGTGTAAGTGGATTCATGGACATAGACACTAGAAAGTTAATCTGATTAGTTAGATTTTTTGCATGTCTTCGAACCATGCGTTTCAGATGCCAAATATTTTAACATACTGTTCCTGTTTGGGATGTTATTAAAGGCCATGCTTTTGCCTATATAATCATGCTACTCTGTTGTTGGTGGCCTAGGTGTATGAGTTCCAGGGGAGCTCGCACACACATGATATTCCTTCACCTGTTTTTCTTGTTGAATATACAATGATAATTCACACTGTTCTAATTTTAGTAATTCAAGATTTTGGTCATAGTAGAGATGAGATGACTATTGCACATAACTGATTATTAGATTACTTCATCTGATTCCACTGGTGTGGATTTTTGCAGCTTTGAGCAATTTTGCATCAATTTGACAAATGAGAAACTTCAACAACACTTCAATCAGGTTCTTGTGAAAGGCATTTGCTTTCTCTTCTTCACCCTTGGAACTCCATTAATTATTTATATTTTGCAGCTTTATGATACCTGATTCTTTCTTTGTCAGCACGTTTTTAAAATGGAGCAAGAAGAATATACAAAAGAAGAGATCAATTGGAGCTACATTGAATTCATTGATAATCAAGATATTTTAGATCTCATTGAAAAGGTTTGTTATGTCAGTCTCATTCTGTGCTAAGTGTTTGTACTTCTAAACCTTCCTCTATCCCCCTTTTTTCCCGTTTTAAATGTGAATATTCATTTCACTTCTTTTCTAGTTAATCCACTTGAAGAGATGTGGCAATTGCCTACTTTAATATGGATTATCAAATAGTTTGGGCTCCCGCCTAGGAGACAGAGTGTCCAGAAGGGTTACCTTCCAGTTTGGTGGAACTACTTTTTCTGAACCAGTAGACACAAAACAGAAATTCATTAACATCTTGTCAAACCAATCAAAGGGTACACAAAAAAAGACATTGTAGTAAATTAGTCTTTCTATGAGATTAAATAAATAAATTTACCGGGCCTAGTTTCAGTGCTTGTATCTGCTGTAAGGTAATATCTGAACCATACGGGCAAATATATGAACTTGATATGGCCCCATTTTATATATTGATATCAATCAAAATTATATAGACATGTGGGAGATAATTCCCTCACATTTTACTTGAACTGTCTTTCATTGTTGGTTTTGTGTTGGATTTAATAACTTATCTTTTTTTCACGACGAAACTGCTTTTCTAGAGGAATGCTTGGAGGTAAAACTGATGTGTTCGATTTAGTGACTTGGGGTGGGGGGTGGGGGGTGGGGGGGGAGGGGGAGGGGAAGGGGGAGGTATTTTTTGTTTGAGTATTGTGTTTTTTCCCTCTGACATTGATTCCCCGAATGAGTTTACATCTTTTTATTTGTTGATTATTTTATTCCCGATTATGTATTCAATATTAGATTTTGGGCTAGATCTTGACATTGGTGCTGACATTTATTGCAATACATTTTAAAGCTAGGGTCGACTCTTGTCCTTCCTACTTCATGTGTATACAGTGTCTTTGTAATCAAAAAAGCAGAAATTATTTGGGAATGATGATCTGAAGTGGTAGTGGTGCTAGTTTTTGAGGGTCTTTTAAGGCATATGTCATGGTTCCAATACTTCAGAGTCAATGATCTCCTTTTGGCTACCTCACATTTTTCACTCTGGCACCTGGTGTGCGTTGTTGGTGGGGGTATTGCCTATACGATTTATATGGTGCTCACCCTAAGGGTAGTATCTACGTGTTCCATCGTGATTAAATTTTCCATTTTGAATATAAACATGTGTTTTTTTGTTGTTGTTGCTGCAATATATCTCTTTTTTTTTCCGTTTCTCTTGAACTTTCTCTTTGAGTGTTAGGATGGGACCCCGTTAATCATTTTAACTTTCATATTTCACGTATTTACCATTCTCCTTCATAGGATGTAAATTTGCAAAAAATCAACGGGGCAAAACCTTTTGATGCAAGCTGCTGTATTCAGGCCTTCTCCTTGCTAATGTATTATTTTTTACTTCTTAGAAACCTGGCGGCATTATAGCTCTGCTGGACGAAGCTTGGTAAGTATACACTGCAAAGTTGCTCACTTTTAGTCCAGATAGACCAGTAACTCAACTCTTCAGCTCATTTAGTTTTTATTTATAATGTGATATGATGGTTATGATACTGAGATATCACTTTTGTTCTGTAGCATGTTTCCAAGATCAACATATGAAACGTTTGCTCAAAAGCTGTACCAAACTTTTAAGAACCATAAACGATTTAGCAAGCCAAAGCTCTCTCGTTCTGACTTCACCATAGGCCATTATGCTGGTGACGTAAGTTTCTGCGTGCCACATAATACTTTATATTTTGCACATTCAGAACCTTGAATCAAAAGATTGATGAGGAATATACCACTCATCAATCTAATTATTATTTCAGGTCACTTATCAAACTGAATTGTTTTTGGACAAAAACAAAGATTATGTTGTTGCCGAACATCAAGCACTCCTAAATGCTTCTACATGTTCCTTTGTATCGAGTTTGTTTCCACCATCTGGGGAGTCCTCGAAAGCCTCAAAGTTCTCCTCAATAGGTTCACGTTTTAAAGTATGATACCTCTCTCCCTCCCTCCCTCCCTCCCCTCCTTCTCTCCAGTCAAATATGCTTCTTTCAGTTAGGTGCTGTTTGTTTACATCTGATTGCCTCTTAATGGACTGCCTCTTTTTCGCTAAGAGGCATGATGCTGTTTGTTTTTTTTTTGTTACCTCTGAATGCCTCTTAATCGGTAAGACAGAAAATGAAATCTTAATAATTAAGAGGTACCTCTTAATGAAATTTTTTTGATAATTTTTTTTATTTAAATATATTCAACAATATTATTCAATCATTTTTATTAAATTGAATATTTAAAATTATTAAATAAAAATTTACCCTTTAAAATAATAAAATAGTGTCATTAAGAGACAACTTACTTTTTAGTTATCAAACAGTTTTTTAGATTCAGACCTCATAACCATTCAGATGATCTAATTTATTAAGATATCATAATCATTCAGATCTTAATCGCCAAATTTATCAAACACAACCTTAGTGTCTTGACTATTGAAGTTTTGTTTTGTACTTTCAGCAACAATTGCAAGCACTTCTTGAAACACTCAGTGCAACTGAGCCTCATTACATTCGCTGTGTAAAGCCTAATAATCTTCTGAAGCCAGCTATATTTGAGAATAATAATGTTCTACAGCAACTACGGTGTGGGGTAAGGATGCATATCCTCTTTGTAGTTCTTTTTTATATTTAGTGTTGTGAATGGATCTGCCTACATTTATTTCCGTCCATATATTTATGTGTTTGTCTTCAGGGAGTCATGGAGGCAATCAGGATAAGTTGTGCTGGATATCCTACTAGAAAACCTTTCTATGAATTTGTGGACCGATTTGGCATCCTTGCGCCTGGAGTTTTAAATGGCAGGTTTGTAATTAATCTTTGGTTGGCTCATATATGTTTATAAATCATTAATGATTCTGATTTATTCTTGTATTACGATAGTACGGATGAGGTCAACGCTTGCAAGAGGCTTCTGGAAGAGGTTGGACTTGAGGGCTATCAGGTAACTGAGTAATAGTGTCCAAATTAGTTTCATTGAACTTCTGGGGTAATCACATACTTCTAGTTTACTATAAAAAAGATTGATCTTTGTTAAATCCTCACATGGGCCGAATAACTTATTCCTAGTTTATTCTCCTGAGCCAAATCATACTGATTCAGTTTGTTCATGCAGATTGGTAAGACAAAGGTGTTTCTAAGGGCTGGTCAGATGGCTGAGTTGGATGCCAGAAGGATTGTGGTCTTAGGAAGATCAGCGAGCATTATCCAGAGAAAAATCCGTTCTTACATGGCTAGAAAAAGTTTTGTTTTGTTGCGTCGCTCTATTTTACAGCTTCAGTCTGTGTGCAGAGGTACTTAATTGTGTTAGTCCTGCGTGTCCTACTGACACATTGCTGCCATGCATAACTCCTTGGCATTTTTTTCTCTCTGCTGATTTCAGGACAACTTGCTCGGCAAGTATATGACAGCATGCTGAGAGAAGCTTCTTGCCTGAGAATTCAGAGAGATTTACGCATGCATCTTGCTAGGAAAGCTTACAAAGAGTTGCGGTCTTCTGCTGTTTCCATTCAGACAGGTATGCGCGGGATGAATGCACGTAATGAGCTACGCTTCAAGAGATGGACGAAAGCAGCAATCATTATTCAGGTGAAATTATTTTGTCGAGCACATGATTTTTTAAAAAAATAATAATAATTAGAGAAGCTCTTCGATAATGTTAATACTGAAAAGTGGCTTATGTTTTCATTTCGATAATACTGTTGAGTTTTCAGATAAAAGCTAATATTGAATTTTATACCTAGACAATACCTCATAAGAATATTTTTTTAAACTCGTGACTCATTTTCTTGGCTAATGCTGAATCTTTTGTTATGACTTATTCCTTATTCCAGGCGCATTGCCGTAAATTCTTAGCTCGGTTGAGCTATTTGGAGATAAAGAAAGCTGCAATTACCACACAATGTGCATGGAGAGGAAAAGTTGCTTGTAAAGAACTGCGGACGCTGAAGATGGTGATTTCTTTTACTTGCTCCTCCCCTCGACTCTTATTTCATTATTTCCTTCTCATGCTGTCTTCTTTTTCCCTCACCCATCCCATAAAAGTTTATTACACATCTCTGAATTGGGGAAAATTATACTTTTCTCTATTTTTTTGCTCTTTAATGCAAACTTGTAAAAGAAAAAGACTGATCAGGAAAAAAGAATAATGATATTCTTGATCTTGTAATTCATTTTACCAAGTCACTTAATAAGGCTAGCGTTGAGCCATACACATGGTAAAGGGACAATGGCCTTATTTCAAAGTACTGCACTTGGCTTCTTAGTATTTTTTAGGATGATATTCATTCCTAGGGTAATGAATATTTTTATAAGTAATATCTCTTCCATTTGGCAAAGGAGGCAGACCCTAATGCACACATGGTCTACACCTTCTCAATTTGGTTTCCCTTGTGTCAAATTTCCTTATCTCTGAAATCTGAATCTGTTTACTCCTTGAGATACTTCTGCAAGTGCTTCATGAAATTATAAAGAACTGACAAGAAACATGGTTGATGTTTTCCCACTGAGATTGAATCTTCTCTATTGCTAGTTTGTTTCTCAAGTTCTTGCATTTTGGAGGAAAATATTCAGGTATTTCTTTCTTTCTGGTTTTCTAATACAGGCTGCGAGGGAAACTGGTGCTCTCCAAGCTGCCAAGAACAAATTAGAGAAGCAAGTTGAGGAACTTACTTGGCGGCTACAGCTGGAGAAACGCATGAGGGTAAGTTTATCTGATGAAGTCATTATTATTTAACAAGTATCTGGAATTATTTCGTGAAAGAGAGGATTAGTGTCCAATTTCTAATGTTCCTTGATAAAATAAAGATTTAATGAAGTTCTAATGTTGGAGTTAATGGCTTTAAGAACAAAAATAATTTTCATAATGTTATTGAATTATTAGGAAATTTATAACAATGTCCCCAAAGGATACAATGGAAGAGATACTTACAGTTGTATATACACTTGGGTGGAAAGACAAACAAATGGTTATTGCATGAAGGAAGCTCGCAGTTTCTATATAATGATATGGTGATTTTAGGAAGTCAATAGTTTTGTGATTGGTGAAGCTTTTTGTTTACATCAGTGATGCTATAAGTGGGGGGAAATGTTTCTTTAGATTTAGATTTTTGATTAATTATAATTGAGTGTAAAAATAGGAGTATGACATTTGCTGCAATTGGCCAATAAATTGATATAAGAAACTGAATTGACGGTTGCTCACATACAGCCCGAAGTTGGAAGCCTCTTTTTATGCTAAAAATAAGGTCCAGTGATCTGGAGAAGCAGAATTTTATTAAGTTGTTCTATAATAGACTTTTTTAAATATATGTTCCCCTGGACCTCTGTTGTAATTCTTATTACATCTCTGCCCTATTTTATGCAATTTCCTACTCTGTTTCAGGCTGACTTGGAAGAAGCAAGAACACAGGAAAATGCTAAATTACAATCTACTTTGCAAGATATGCAACTTCAATTCAAGGAAACTAAAGACATGCTCATAAAGGAACGTAAGGCTGCCAAAAAGGCAGCCGAACAAGTCCCTGTAATAAAGGAAGTTCCAGTTGTTGATCATGGGCTGATGGATAAGCTTGCTGCAGAAAATGAGAAACTGAAGGTGAGGAGGCTGATTTCACCCATTTAATTTTGCTTCAGGATGCAGTCATGATCTATTGATTAAATGCATTTCAAGAACGATTTATTGAATTTATGCATTTCAAGCATCTTCTTGGATATGTACTTCTGTTTGATAATGCATTTCTTGCAAATAAATACAGACTTTGGTTAGCTCGCTTGAAGTGAAAATTGGTGAAACAGAGAAAAAATTTGAAGAGACAAACAAACTTAGTGAGGAGAGGTTGAAGCAAGCGTTGGAGGCAGAGTCCAAGCTAGTTCAGTTAAAGACGGCTATGCACAGGTTATGCAGAAAAGGAGTCAGATTCGTCTTTGAACTTTCAGTAGATTATTGGTATTTATTGTTGTTTTCTCATATGCAGGCTTGAAGAGAAAGTCTCTGACATGAAATCTGAGAACCAAATCCTGCAGCAAGCATTGGTAACTTCACCTGTTAAAAGAGGGTTAGGATATCCACCAACTCCGGCAGCTAAGGTGAATATCTGTTGCAAAACAACAGTGTTCTTCTTTTTTATCCCTCATACATTATCTGATCTTCTAATGTGATTATATGCAGAACTTGGAGAATGGTCACCATGCGAATGAAGAGAGTAGAATGAATGTAATTATATTATCTATAAATCATCTCTGCACGTTTATTTGAAGGTGTTTTATTGGTCTTTGCTTCTCCATATGTTAATGGTTAATACTGCAGGAACCACAAGGCAGGACACCTGCTAAGAATTTGGGGATGGAATCCGATAGCAACCTTAAGAGACCCCCTCTTGATCGCCAGCATGTAAGTGCTAATAGAGATCACAATTATCTTACTCGAATTGTGTTGCTTCCAAGATGACTTATTGTAAACTAATGCTGCAGGAGAATGTTGACGCTCTTATTGACTGTGTTACGAAAGACGTTGGGTTCAGTCAAGGCAAACCTGTAGCAGCCTTTACAATTTACAAATGTCTTATCCACTGGAAGTCTTTTGAAGCCGAAAAGACCAGTGTGTTTGATCGTCTCATTCAGATGATTGGTTCAGCAATAGAGGTGATTGGATTGCATTATCCAAAGTCATTAATTTCATCTTTATGATATTCTGAATTACCAACCAGATGTTTTATCTAGTATCCTCATTGACTTTTTGACTTGAAGATGGTAATATACCTTACTATTGTTCTTAGCTATATGAAGGATTAGCTAAGTTTATTATCCGCTGGTAATGTTTTGTTTTATTAACCAGGAAAAATCCGAACTTAGCAGCCCTTTGTAGCGTTGAAATAATACTTGTGTTAACTTTTATTAGTTTTTAATTACATATATTCATGATTCCCCTATGGTTCCTAGCATGACACTGCAGTTGGTACTGTTTTCAAAGATATATTCTGACAATGTCCATCAGTAACAAACTATAGGATGTCTCAGTTTATTAAGTCACAAATTACATTTTGAAAATGAATACAAACTGGACAGCATACATAAAATGGCGGTTACTTTTCGAGATTAGAGCATAACTATTAAGCTGCGTCCTCGAAACTGAGACTTATGTTGGTGAAAAACTGAGACTTTTGTTCGTGTTTCACCGTTTACTTAATTATCTGAGTCTTATGGATTTATGACTATTGGATAACTAAACCCTTGGAGTTATGTGCAGAAGGTCTCGTTACTCTCAAGTCCTAAACAAGTTTGGATGCAAGTTACTTTTGTAATTATGAGAAGGCTAAAAGTTCTGTGTATTGAAGTCTGAAATACATTTCCACAGATATGATCATCTCTCTTATTAGAGACATGCTTAGAACAATCTGACTGACATCATTTTTGAAGCCTTGTTTACATTAAACTACCATGGAGCTCACACAATGTGTGTGTTATGTGTATATCCATATATTTAAAAATATGACTAGAGCACGATAAAATTATTAAATAATGCATCAAGAAGCATGTCACCATCACAAACTTTTTTCCAACTGATACAGCATAAAGTATAAATAATGGAACTGGAGCACCTTAGATAAATGGCAGTTTGGCACAACTAGCTTCATAGTCCAATATATTTTTATTTTAAGGCTCTCTACTACGGATTTTGAAGTCAGATTCTATAAACAAGTTAGCTATGTGATTTGACTATGGCACAGGAGTGGTTAGATTAAAGCAAAAAGATGGTTAACTTTCCAGGTGGTGGGTGCTGAACTTTGTTTCTTATTTTGGTAAAATGAATGAACAGTTTCGGAAGTCCTACTTATACATGTTGACATCATGCATAGATGTAAGTGGAACCAAGGGATAAGCTTCTTTTAATCTTGCCACATAGGAATAGGCAAATGGACATTAAAGTCCACATTAAATTCCATTTCTTCCTTTTGATCTTCAAAAAGCTTGTTTCTTAAGTACTACAAAATGTCCTTGACCTTCAATAAAATTTGTATGGTGCACTTGTCTTAGATTCCATTATCCTTGATTTTTTTTCTTTCTAAAATACATATGTATGACTAAATGAATTATATGAATGTTGAAAGTAGTTCACTTTGTCTCTTGCTGAATGTCCTTAATTACTTACGCTGAGGATGTAGTTTCCTAGACGACCATTGGTTTAGTCATAACAAAAAGAATTGGTAATGGAAGTGCACCTATACCTACACTGTAGAACCGTCCTAACTACACTTAGTATTAGATCAGCGGAGTTGAACCGAAGTCCTTTAGAAGTCAACAGAGGAATGAGGTAACAAAGCATTTGAGCCAAGAGACTATGATATCTGACCGGCCAATTTTTGGCTCACTTATGTTATCCTTATCGTTTTGGTGACTGGGTTTCTTTGTAAATTGCTTTATCAGTTCTCTTTGAATGCCTACACACACATGCACATATTTATCAATAACATATATGTATGTATATATCTGTATGTATGTATATTATCACAATGATATTTTTCCAATGAAGCATCTAAGTTAAAGTGCCACATTGTTTCGTCATATATATTCTCTTTGAACACGAGTCCTAGTTTTTTTTATTTTAAATTTTATAGAAAAAGATAACAAAAATATTTGGATAACTTCCGATTCCTGGATTTTATGTGGGTTGAAAATGTGAGAAATTGCACAAGCATAATAAAGACCCGTGTAATTGCAGAATCAAGATATCAACGAGCAAATGGCTTATTGGCTCTCAAATACATCTACCTTATTGTTCTTGCTCCAAAGAAGTATAAAATCTGCTGGCGCTGATGGAACTCCAGCACGTAAACCACCACCTCCCACATCCCTGTTTGGGAGAATGACAATGGTAGTGGAATTTTCAGCTTTTGTTTTTCCTTTTCAGTCTGTTGGTTTGGATGACTCAGACACCAATGATATGCTCATGCTATGATGTTTTACTGCAATATCCAGGGATTCCGCTCTTCCTCTTCTTCAGTTAACCTTGCTGCAGCTGCAGCTGCACTTGAGGGAGTACGGCAAGTTGAAGCCAAATACCCAGCGTTGCTTTTTAAGCAGCAGCTCACGGCATATGTGGAGAAAATCTATGGAATTATTCGAGATAACTTGAAGAAGGAGCTGGGATCGTTTCTTTCCTTATGTATCCAAGTATGTCGAACTTCAATTTGCACTATGGATACTCGTCCTTTTCTAGGCTGTCCTGCCCGTATGATATTCTTGATCCATGAGTTGGTGCTTGACATGGTTTGAATTATTACTCAGCAGGGTGTTTTATGTGTATATTTGGCTTTCTTTATTGTTAAGTTTGTATTTGAGGATAGGTTTTTCAATAAATCTAATGTTCCGGATAAGAATAGGGAATTCACGTATCACGGTTAATGAATAATTTTATTGTTTTTAGGTGAATTTAAAAGATTATTTTGATCTGGTTGAAGATACTTCTAAGGGATTTAAGCATTTCCCTTTTTTAAAAAAAATTACGGCAATTAAAACCTGGACTTTCCATGATTGTGTGTAGCGTTTGATTCCTATAGGATTTCCAGATATTTGTAGGTATTCCCTCGATTCTGTATGGAAGCTCTGTGTTTTTACATGATGCAATGACCCTGATGGTGTAGAATATGTTTTCTGCATAGCATTATGATTTCTGGTAATAATTTTTGTTTTAAAATTTGCCTCAAGTTTTTAATGCTGCACCCTAATATATAATGCTGAAAATTCAGGCGCCAAGAACATCCAAGGGAGGTGTGCTAAGATCTGGACGGTCCTTTGGCAAAGATTCTCCAGCAAATCACTGGCAGGGCATCATTGATTGTCTCAACACTCTTCTGAGTACATTGAAAGAAAATTTTGTATGGACCTTATTCATACCATATTTCATTCTTTTAAATAATACAAAAATTCTTATCAGAAATTGGTTTCCAGGTGCCACCAATTATTGTTCAGAAGATATTTACACAAGCTTTCTCATATGTTAATGTACAACTCTTTAACAGGTAAATTAGCCCCCCCCCCTGTTTTGACCTTTTGTCATCATTTTTGCTGGGAAGTGCATAATTTTTATCCAAACTTCCGTTGGCTATGTAGTCTTCTGCTACGTCGTGAGTGTTGCACATTCAGCAATGGGGAATATGTAAAATCTGGATTAGCAGAGCTAGAGCTATGGTGCTGCCAGGCAAAAGAGGAGGTAATTTTTTGTCCTACACCTTATTGATTCTCTAGTAATGAGTCCAAAATTGACTTGCTGCTTCTATATCTCTTCTGTCTGTGTGACTTCTTTTGTATTTTGCTTAAATTGCAGTATGCAGGCTCAGCTTGGGATGAACTTAAGCATATTAGGCAATCTGTTGGGTTCTTGGTATATTCTTCTCTTTTAAGTTCCATTTACTGCATAATAAGACGACCTGTGTAATTAAGGAAACTTGCTTGCAGCATATATAGTTTTTCCTGTTTTAGAACTTTTTCGTTACATAAGAAAACAGTTGCATTCCTGTTATTTATTATTTATTTGAAGAAGTTCTGCCTCATTAAAATAGGTTGAAGTCCAGCAATTTGATGTTAGCTTAGTAATGTTATCTTATTCCACAGGTTATACATCAGAAGTACAGAATTTCTTATGATGATATTACCAATGATTTGTGCCCTGTAAGCTCTCTCTCTCTCTCTCTACCTTCCCCCACGTGTCAATGTGTTTCCTCACAATGTGTTTCCTCACAATAAAAAGGAAAAAGAGAAAGACATAATGACTTGTGATTTTCAAGAAATCTGCCAAAATAGAGTGGATTCCTCGGAGATTATTGGCACTCTATAATATATGATGCACTTGCTTTCATACTGAGTTTCTTAAATGTATGAACTTCATTTCTCTTTTAAACATGACGTGACATCATAACGACCAAGAATGAATTGAATCCCTTGAATTAACTTAGTATCCACCAATATAAAAATGTGATATTTACACACATACTCTCTCTATAATGAAATCTTGTTTCCTCAGATCCTAAGTGTCCAGCAGCTATACAGAATATGTACTCTTTATTGGGATGATAACTACAATACTAGAAGTGTATCTCCAGATGTAAGTCTTAAATGGGCAAAAAAATTCTGTACAAGAAGTTTTAATATTCCGTTTTCCCTCCAGTTAAGAAAGAGGATGCATACTTAGTTTTATGTTATATTCATGCAGGTTGTTTCTAGCATGAAGATACTAATGACAGAAGACTCCAACAATGCTGACAGCAATTCGTTTTTATTGGATGACAGTTCCAGGTGAAAGTCTCTCCTTTCTTCATACAGAATTTAATTTTGGATTAGTAGTTCCAAAAAGCTCATCAAAAGAAAAGATAAAAACGGTCCAGAAAAAATTCAGATTGGGGAGACACTTGTCCGTGCAGAACAAGATGTCAACCTTTACCTAAGAATAGTTTATATTCTCTTCAAGTGCAGAAAGATAAATCCTTCCTTTTTTTTTTCCTTTTAATTTTGTTACTGGTGGGGAAAATGAGCCTGTTTTCATTTGAAGTAGGGGTAAAAAATGGTGAACTTCAACTAACCAGTACCTCTGAATGCAGCATACCCTTCTCAGTTGACGACCTTTCTAATTCACTGCAAGTGAAGGATTTCTCAGATGTGAAACCCGCGGCAGATCTTCTTGAGAATCTAGCCTTTCAGTTTTTGCACGAGTGAGGTTAAAGAAACTCAAGCATGTTTTTTCTTACGTCTGCCCTAGGTACAGGAAATTAAATATATTGGTCGACATATTTTTATGTTGTTGATCCATTTTTCCCAGTCCTATATGGTTGGTTTCCTTTCATCCCTGCCCATGCTGTTGCATAATGTGTACGTGTAAATTTTCTTTATCACGAGGGGGCAGGGATGCTTTTTTTTTTTTTTATAATTATTATTCTTTATTTTATTCAGAGTGTGCAGTGCCTTTTGTTTTGTATTTTTTGGTTCTTCTGTCAATTTGGGCAGCATTCTTTACAGGGAGTTAGGAGTCGAGCATATTGTTGTAGAAGTCAGTTGAAAGTTTTGTTCTTATGAATTGTAATGAAAAAGATCATGGAACATGAACCTATATTATATGACCAACTATTTTGTGAATTGGATTCTTTACTCTTTAGAGGAAACTTTCATTTTTGGCACAAAAGTAGTAGTTAACACTACACTTCGACAGCCCAACGTATTAATGGGTAATGAAAACATAAAGGTAATAAAAAAATGTCTTCCAAATTACTCTCCGTCCCACAATAAGTGATTTTTTAGGTTTAATATTTTTTTTCAAAATAAGTTATGTGTTAGAATTTCAATATAATTTTTATAATATTTTTTCATATATGTCCTTATGCAGTCAATGGTATTTATTGCGTCTTGCAATGGTATTTATTGGGAAGTTGAAAGGTTGAAAAAAGAGAAAACAATGTTTTTGGGCTAAGCAAAAAACATACACGTGGTGAAGATGTATAGGCCATATATGCAATCATCTATTATGGGATTTTAGTCAGGCTAGGTTTACATGTATTTTCAGCCAATAGTCTTCAAACCTTTTAGATAAGATTTCTAGTTGCACGTGGACTTGCATGTTGCGGTAAATGTTAGTGATGATGAAGTAATGCAGCTGATAGACTACGCCCTTTTTTTTATGCAAAGAAAGTATATTAAGAGTATTTTTGCCATTTTAACTTGTATATTAATACGTGTGATTTAAGTTAAAAAATCACATAATGGGACGGACGGAGGAAGTATTCGTTTCCGTCAAAACCATATTTCCACAAAATTAGCAAGCTCTTTTTCTTTCAACAGTGTTAAGATGTGGTTCTGTTGGGTTGGGCTCAATAAACAGAGTCCACATATTACATACAGACACGACCCAAATAGTAGCCCAAAGGGATTCCACCTCAAGTAAAGTCCAATTGGCCCACA
Organism: Panax stipuleanatus; assembly: GCA_020205555.1. Classification (NCBI taxonomy): domain Eukaryota; kingdom Viridiplantae; phylum Streptophyta; class Magnoliopsida; order Apiales; family Araliaceae; genus Panax; species Panax stipuleanatus. The sequence continues at coordinate 167,120,426 of CM035115.1, forward strand.
ATATGACCTAGCGATTTTTGTTCGGGCGTCTAGTCGGCACAAGACTCTGCTGATTTTTTTCTTTGTCTGTCTGTCTGCAGGATATTATCATTTTCCCATAAAAATATATGAGAAGCTTCGAGTCTGGTTTTCATCGAGTAGCCATTGACTTCACTTCCCCGTACAATACAATTAATGAATGAAGAGTGACCCGTATCCATAATCCAAGTCAAAAAACTTGGAGCCGAAAACGTCTTTGGGCCATCATAAGCCCATGAGAAATTCACAAGGGGGCTTCATCACAGCCTTGGCGTACCGACTACCAACAAAGTCACCGGGACCAATAAGACCCTTGTGGGTTGGACCCCTACTGGACCATCTACCTAGCCATTGACATTTTTCACCAATTCTCAACCGTCCGATTAAATCCATCACAACTGTCATTGGCATTATGAATTCCTGATCCTCCGATTCCATCCATTTTTATCTCTCCGTCGGCACATCTTATTCTTGCAAAAGTGGGGCAACACTGGTGAAAAAACATGATCGTACACACGAGACTAATGTGGTATGGGTCCAAACCGGTGGGCCTGTATCGTGTAAGTTCACCTGTGACCCAAACACCAGATTTTGCCTCATGGCGTGCCACCTAACACTCTGTTTCTCTCTGTCTCTCTCTCTCTCTCTCTCTCTCTCTCTCTATATATATATATATATATATATATATCTCAATCTCAATAATCTCTTTCAAGGTGCGGGTGCCATAGGGAAATCGTACAAAGCCCTATTCCATACCCCCATGGTCATCTGAGACTTTTGGGCTTGTGAGATGGACTAGCTGGAGCATTTAATGTACCGCCTCCATATCTAGAATTAAGGCTTCCAAGTTTTTCACCATGAAAGTTGAATTTTCTTGTTTGTTTCCCACAAAAAGGACTGTGGAAATTTCATAGTATTTAATATATATACTTGTTTACTTTTTGTTTATGCTGGATGGTACCTAAAATCATTATATTATTAGTTGTGTTAATCACTGAATACACGTAATACTCTTTCACCAACTCAAACGCAGAGCAAGTTTACAGTAGTAAATTATGTATAACTTATAACTTAATGTTATTTTATCCGTAAACACTTGGTATATTTATATTTTACTATGATAGTCTTACTTTTTGCCATTTTAATTTTCTTATTTCATTTCCATTTGTCTAACGCTAAGGCGTAGGATGAGCCTGCTCGTCTTCATGGACTTATAGAGCAAAAAATTTATTTCCCAAGCCCAATATGACAAGAATGTCCCCATCCCTTCTTAGGAAATGATAAAATTCCACAAAATTAACATTTTGGCAAACAAAAAACACAAAAGAAACTGGCCAAGTAAGGGAAAAAAATGCAATCGCAATCGCAATCGCATTATTTTATTAAACTTTATAACGGCGTGACAATTAAATATTAATAATATAAATTCAAATTTTGTGTGACATGTTGGGGGTCACGTGGCTCCAATTGGAGAAGCCCAACTAAGTCGCATTCAATCCTAGTGGCATTTGTACAAGTGTACCTATTCTTTGGTCAATATGAATCGAAACGTACACCCGTGTGGAAATTTGTGGCAATGGTTGTATTTTTTCCCAAGTATGGACCATGTAATATCTACTCCACTCAATAATTTCTCATCTTTTGGATGAGTTCAAATTTATTGAATCACCTCATCCACCCATACATCAAAATCGTCTGATTTTAATTACTATATATATATATATGCTCATTAATGATTTCCGGCCCAGAAGTTAACTCACAAGTAAATTTGTACCCATATTTTGAGATGAACATATGCAATCTTTATACATACATACATACATACATACATACATACATACATACATATAAGAGTTGAGTTGTAATCTAATTTTGAATTGCATTTATTAGTATGTGTTTTAACGGTTAGAATTTAAGAAATAATAATATTACAATAATTTAATAGTATATAGTCTATGCTTACGGTTATTATAGTTACATTGTTATTTTAAACCTTTGTTCAAGAATGGTCGAGGACCAATTATGATTAATGCCACCAGCATATGTACGTAGCATTCCCTGGTGACAATGAATTGGAAATAGTTAGCTAATTTAAGGATATTTGACTAAATAAAATGGATTCGAAATGTTTGGGGGAAGGATTGGAGAGCTCGTGCTTCGCGTACACAAAGCACTAACATACATATTAATTTGGAATCCAATTTAACCTAAAAATTTAAGCCATTAGATCTCGGACCTATAATATATATTAATCTTTCATTTTTTTTTTATTTATCTGATGTGATACTCCAATTCACTTGTAATATCTTAACAATCTCTCCTTCACAAGTGAGTTCATCACATCAAGAGCTTTCCCTCACTTGAACACTTCTTTTCAATCACCGCTGTGACACCTCCAAAATTGGTCCAATCAACCCAACCTATTTTGAGTCGCTAAATACATGGTACAGAATTCAAATACAATCTTTTATATCAAACGGTCGTGCAAAATACGACCACACAACTGTGAGTGTCAATACAGACATGTAAAAAATATAAACATTTAAACTAAGTCCTCATTACATTTATTATCACACTATTTTACAAAAAAAATAGTGAGGACTTCTCTAGCTCTAACCTGAACCATCACTCCATTCTCCGACTAGTACCCGCGATATTCTCATTTCTTGAATAGAACAATGAAAGAAAAGGGTAAGCTCAACTAGCCTAGTAAAGAATATTATAACTAAGATAATGTAGAACAAATTATCCATAGTATTTAATAAATCAGATAAAATATTATGGACAACAAGTTTTAGATTAACAACTGCAGCGAAAATAACAATTCATTAGAAGAGTTAAGTAGTGAATGATGTCTACTATCTTCTATGATTTAAAAGTCCATTATCAATAATTATCCCTGTAACATCAATGTATATATATCTCGAATCAAATATTCATCTTTGCACTACGGGCCAAAGATATTCATCAGATAATCATCTTTGCACTACATGCCAAAGATATTCATCAAATAATCATTCATCTTTGCACTACAAATCAAAGATATTCATTTGTATCATCATTTAAGACGGAAGATGATGAAAAATAATATAAAAACGAATCCAGTGAGATAAAGGACAAAAATTAGGGATTCGTAATTTAGTTTATCCAAGTTCAAGAATACTCTGTAATAATCAATTGTGGAGCAAAATTCAAGAATGAAGTTCAAAACTTGGATCCAATCAAAGATAATTTAGATTAAAAAAAATTTACTGTGAATAGTAACTAGTCATGAAAAGATGAAAATTTCATAAAAAGTTCAGACCAATATTCTAGTGAAATAATATTTCGTATGAGTATGAACGAATATACGAAACTGTAAATGAATTATCACTCGTCATGCTGTAATCCGCATTGACAGATCATTTTCACAACTTTAATAAAGAATGAATACGAAGGGTTATTCACCAGGCATGCGGTAGTCCGCAAAGATAGGTTACTCCCACAGCTTAATAAAGAAATGAATACGAAGGGTTAATCACCATGCATGCAGTAGTCCGCGTAGACAGGTTATTCCCACAGATTAATAAAGAATGAATACGAAGGTTAATTATCATGCATGCGGTAATCCACGTAGACAGGGTATTCCCACAGCTTAATAAGGAATACAATAACAACCCTTACGAGTATTGAAAGAAAATAACATCCTTTATCAATACGAAATAATTAATACCCCTTACGAGAAAAATAATATCCCTTACGAGAAAGACAATATTCCTTACGAGAAAAACAATATCCCTTACGAGAAAAATAATATCCCTTACGAGATAAATAATATCTCTTACGAGATAAATAATATCCCTTACGAATACGAAAGCAATAATACCCCTTACGAGTATAAAATCACATACTTTATCAAAATATCCTTTACGCAAGATAATATCATTTACGAAAATAATATCATTTACGAAAAATAACCTCCTTTACGAAACATAATAACATCCTTTACCTCAGTAGAAGATTGAATACTGAAATAGTAACCGAATACTCTTCTTCTTTCTCTCTTATTCTCTCTCTATATTTTCTTTCTCTACAACTTATCTCTTCAAAAAAATTTGTGAGAAATAAATGAAATTAGTTGCTATTTATAGGCTAGAAAAAAATTGGTTATATACACTTTAGTACCTTCATCTTTAACTCTATTTTTAATTTAGTCCCTTAAGTTTATAAATCGTGCACCTCCACCCTTGCAACCACCCACCAACTATTTATTATCCACCAATAAGTGGGTCCCACATGTTAACTACCATTAATTGCTCATTTATCCGATTAATTTTTCGTTTGGTCAATTTAACATCCGAAAATTAACTATTATCGAAATAAATGTCGATTTTTACTAACATTAATATTTTTAACATAATAAAAATATTTTTATCAACCATTCATCATTAATATTATAATTCACAATATTGACAACCAAATCGTTTCTAGGAAAGAGGGGGCTTTTCGATAAGGATTTATCCTTACTGGCGCGCAATTAACTAACTCCTTTTTTAGACAAAACTTTCTAGACATTGCCAATAATGCTATTTAATAATATCATTTAAATAATATAAATGACAATTATTGATTTAATAATATAAAATATTGTGCAAATGATACTGTGACAATAATTGAATCAATAATATGAGATACTATGCAACAACTACTGTAGCAATTATTGAATACTGAGTGACTTCTTACGTAAGCATCAATAATCAAAGATATTGTGCAATACCGTGTACTACTTTGCAACAACGCGTATTACTATATTTTTATCACCGGATATTTTAACAGTTTAACGGTAAAAGTCCTGCCGTTATTTATAAAAAGGTTATTCTGTCGCTTTCTACATCCGACAATTATTCCGTTGTGGTCCACCAAAGACTACGCCGTCGTACGAATATTCTCCGACAAAAGAATATTTCCCGACACAACGAATATTTTATGACAACTTGCTTACTTTGTAAAATTTTCACATATCACCCATAACTTTAACCTTTTATCAATTTAACCATTTACTGAATAAAATAATAATTCTAAGAAAAATTTAATACTTTTATTTCATAAAATTCGGAGTCTTACAATCACAAATACCAATTGTTGGCTAATCATTATCAATTTTCTATTGGGAGTAACCTTCCATCAAGAATTAAACATTTTTCTTTCAATTATCGCGGATCACCAATTTTTTGGATAACCACTCTCGAAACCAATTCTCAGCTAAATCCATTGAGAATTCAACATCACCATCGAGAGCATCTAATAGGACAAATATCAACCCTTCATAAAATAGCACTACCATCGCATGTCTTTTGAAGAGTTTGTTCGGGATTTTTAATTTTCGAACCACCATCGCGTATCTTTTGAAGAGATTTACTAGCCCGGGATCAAACTTCTATGGCTCTAGTACCAATTGTTGTTAGAGCTTGTGACACCCCCAAATTCGGGTACTTCAATTCCACGGGACTTGGTGTTCACTGTACGAATATCATCTATCTATCTACCCATAGTAAATGCAAACCATGCAATAAATAGAATTAAATCCTCCCCTAATGGGGTTACAACATCTGAGTAATAAATAAAATAAATCCCAGGTCATACTAACCTTAAACATCCGTGCGGAACATAAACAAATAAATAAGTCTTACACAACTCTAATATAAGTCTGAAACATAAACACATAAAATAAACAACAAGTCTTCATCACTTGTTGACCTTGCCCTTGCCTTTGCTAGTAGAAGGCTCGTCGGACCTTTCGTTCTTAACTGCAATGTTATTATTACGCTAGAGTGAGCACGATTGCCCACAAGTATATAATAATATGACAACAATATAATAACATGCGAGTGAATCAAAGACATCTGAATAAAAAAACTCAACTTTTGACTCAAGAATGAATAACAGGAATCAAAAGAACGTCTGAGGGTCATAAGATCTTGAACTATGTCCTAGGTTATAAAGTTTTTATGCTTTAAACCTTTAACAGTCATAAGACTATGGACTCTACTTCTCGTACTTAGGGGGATCAGCCCTTAGTACCATACTGTGCACAATATCTCAACGCTAAAGCGTAAATAATCCCCTTTTACAGGGTTATTCATCTCAGTTTTGACATCAGAGTCCGCACCAAAGGAAGTTTGGTTTGGATAAACTCAATAAGTATTTTGAAATTTTGAACGTTCATCAACTATAGACTAGTCAAATCAATAAGGGTTCACTAGTCCTATAAGGTTCAACAATAACATCGATATTCAACTTGAATAATAAATTTCAAGAGTATACAATCGAATGAGTATTGTATAACTGAGTCATGCTTTTAAAAGAGTTACAATATGTAATATGAAAGGCTCCCGGACAGCCCTTATACCCGTTGGGGCGGGTCCTAATACCCATGAACACCCGCTGGGGCGGGTCCCCCTGCTGGTTCACTCCCTGGTTCGCGATTTTGACAGTTCGTTGGCCCAATTACTCCAATTAAATACAAATTAAACTCACACAGCGATTTCTATGAAGTACGAACTTCATAGAAACATCATACAATGTTACTAACATGTTTTTAACATCTTAAATCATGCAATTACTCGAATCAAATCATTAAATTTCACTGTTCTTGGTGTTCTTGACGGTTTTGAAGAAAATCAAGAAATTCAACGTTACGGATTCGTTATAACACCGAATCCGTTCGTTTAACTTCCGTTTTGTTCGCATAAACGTGTACAATCATATGCAAATATTAATTCAAAGTTAAACCATCGATTCATGGTATAAAATTTATACGTAAGGGCCGTAAGGGCCGTATGGCCATATATACGACTCTGTAATTTTTGAAAACCCAATTTAAACAAAATTCGATTACTGCAAGTTATGCATATATGGTATATAATATGTTATAAACACATATGAACACACATATAGCCATGTAATGAACAAATATCAATTTTTTTCCATTCACAGAGAATTTTTAAAGCACGTAAATGGAAAACTCTGTAACTTTTGAAAAATCAAATTAAGCATAACTACATGGATTTAATCGCATTAAATCATGCATACATGATATACAACATGTTATGATCATACAATAACACATATAAAATCATATCATACATTAATTATCAAATTAGTTATTCACAGAGAATTTCTAACATACGTTAATGGAAAACTTTAAGAACTTGAATTTAAAAACTTAGGAGAAGGAATTACCCTTGCTAGTTTGTGAAGATGATTCAAGGATGATGAAAATCTTCTCTCAATTCTCTGTGTTTTCTTCTTTGAGTTTTTCTCTCTAAGATTTTACTCTGATGAAATAGAAAATTTTATATGTTATATGTTTATATAAGCCTATATAATTATACGCATATTCAAGCTGGTGGAGTCGTGGTCGGTTAATGCCCTTAGTGAGTTAACTGGCCAACTCCTCATAGGGCCTCGTTTGGCTAGCTCATTTATTTCTCCTTTCCACTTATTTTAATAAACTTTTATTATATAGTAAATCGTCACACTTCTAATTAATCAATTAATGTTATTTAAATCACTTAAATAAAATAGCATAAATTCATATTAAATCACATAGTCACATAATTAAAATTCTCATTCATTAATTATGCCAAATCATTAAATCTCCAATTAATTATTTAAATTAATTAGAATAACATTATGCTTATTAATTAATATATTAATCAAATAAGCTCAATTAAATACATACTTTGAATATAAAATTCACCACATTAATTTAACTAATGTGACACGTATAATTAAATTAATCTACCACAATTTCATCAATTAATTATTTAACTCAATAATTAAATCATCGAAAAATATTTATTTAATTCAATAAATATTCAATTTAAATTACAAAAATCTTGTTCGTCACAGAGCTCATGGTTTGATGGACCCAAGCATCAGGTTGATGCTCCAGGGTGGGCCGCATGTTACCCAGTCCGCGCAGTGGAGCAAATAGAGTTAAGTCGAATGGAGCACAAAGGGAACACTCATGCGTTTGTCACTACGCGGTGAAGTATGGTTTGAGTTGAATGAAAAATAGAGTTGAGTCTGGTGGAACACAAGAGAATCACTCATGCGTTTGTCAATACGCGATGAGGTATGCTTTGAGTTGAATGGAGCGGGTTAAGGATGACTCTGGAAAGTTGCTCAGGGTGAATGATTCACAGGGATCAAGGTTGTACTCCCACGTTTGACATCTGGGGTGGTGGAATAGTATTAGAGTCGAGCATGACTCTTGAAGAACTCAAATAAAGTGTGCTCAAAGGTGACTACTCTAATATGATATTTGTGATGGGTATTCAAGGATGTGTTCAATAGTAACTACTCTAATATGATACTTGATGTGTACTCAAGTAAAAGGTAGTGATTGTTGGGATATTTCACATGAATTCCACATCGGATAAAATTAAGAGTGTAGATGAGTTAATAAGTATGATGAAATCTCAACCTAATAGATGAACCTTTTAGATAAAAAGGTGATCCACTTAATTATTGGGTCAGTCACTACACGCTTCACACCTCTGGCCTTTTTGCTACTAAAAGATGTAAAAATTTAAATCTCCTTGAATAACTAAATATATCTAGAGGTTAGAGTTTAACAATTAATTATAAAAAAATGAAAAAACAATATTGTCACAATGTAACAAATTACTGCAGGTTCAGTTTTGAATTAATTATAATCATTTTGAAGTAAATGGTTGATTCACTACTACTACTAGTAACGTACCTAATTAAGTTTAAGCAAATGGAACTACTACTAGTACTAATTAAGTTGATTAATGTCATGACCGACCAGTCCAGTGCTTGGCATACTGTGCTTAATTCATTTTTAGCCGTTCCATAAACACGTTAATTCTATATTAGCATAAGGAACTGGAACTAAAATTAATTTAAGCAATTAATTTTAAAGTACTTCTATATATGTGCACTAGTTAAAAATTCTAAGTATTACTACTGTTTGAATTTGTGATAGTAGTAGTATTTTTGAAATGAATATTCTACATACTCCCTTAATTCGTCCAGTAAAGACTTTCCTAATTAATTTGAATTTTTCTGACCGAATCGACCAATTTTAAAATTGATAATTAAGTAATTTTATTTATATTTTTAAATTTTCAAAAATTGGACGTTGAAGTAAATTATAAAAGAAGTTTCTTATGATTGTAATCTATATTTTAAAGAAAATTAGATAAAATTTTTATTTTAAAATTGGTCAATTTCACTTCAAAATTCAAACAAAGTCAATTTTTACAGGACCAAAAGAGTACTATTTTTTATTTTTATTTTTTTACACATGTTTTGTACGCAGTGCTTAATACATGCATATATAATTACTCATTAAGTTAAGAAGAAAAAGAAGAAAGAAGAAAGAAGAAAAGAAGAAAAGAGAGGACCATTGGAACTAGCAATATGTCTCAATGTTTTAATTTATCATCTCGGAAGTTGGAATTAATGCATGTGTATCTTTTAAGCTTTAATTTACATGTTTTAAACATAATTTAACACTTAATTTACTCCCCCCCGCCCTCCTCCCCCTCTCCTCTCTCCTCTCTCTCTCATTCTCATTCTATGAGAATTTATCTGGAGAAGATATTATTATCTCCGTTCCTTAAATAGTAATACCTCCGTCCCACAATAAGTGATTTTTTAGGTTTAATATTTTTTTCTAAAATAAGTGATGTGTTAGAATTTCAATATAATTTTTATAATATTTTTTCATATGTGCCTTTATGCAACCAGTGGTATTTATTGGGAAGTTGAAGGTTGAAAAAATAGAAAGAGAGACCAAAAGGCAATAACAAAGTTTCAAACAAAACAAATAAAGTATATTAAGGTATTTTTGTCATTTTAACTTGTGTATTGGTATGTGTGATTTAAGCTAAAAAAAGCACTTATTATGGGACGGAGGTAGTACAGTTTTAGCAAAAAACACACAAACCAATAAGTGGGATAAAATGACAAAGCTAACCTTTCTCTTCCTTTAGTGCATTAACTTTCCATTTAGTGCATTAATTAAAACAAGGGCATATTTGAAAAAAAAAGGCTTTGCATTGGGTTCCTAAAACTGTATTTTTAAGGAACAATTTTTTTTACTAAAATTGCACTATTTAAGGAACTGAGTATGTGCTTTCGTTAGTTTAATTAGAATGTACTACTCATATTATAATTAAGAACTTGGAAATCACACCAAACTATTTAATATACACTTCATTAATTATTTGTTTATATAGTTTTCATTTCTACTTTCACATACTGACCCTCAAAATGACTGTACAATCATGTTACAATATATTTATCTTTTTTAAATTTATATAAATTAACAATACATATAGCAGTCCAACCGAACAACAAATTAATTATAAGCAAATAAATATATTACGTACGTTACGTATCAACATTTAAACCAGCAATATATGTTATGCCTTCAAACACCAAACAACATATACGACACAAACTGAAAACTACATACATACATATATATATATATATATATTGTTGTGCCACATTTCACTAAGAATCACCATATGTGCATCCCCTCATGCATAGTCTTGCATGCATTTACTTGGGAAATTAAAACTATCACTTAATTCGATGTTGTATAAGTAATTGTGTGCTAAAAGCCTAAAACTATGGAGGGGGCGGCACATACGTTAAAGAGAAGGCTTGTTTAATATGCCACATGCAAGGCTTTGGTTCCGCCAGGTGCAGTGCTTCTAACATGGTACTTGGATGACTCAGTTACAAGAGCTAGCTAGGGGATGATTTGTTAACACTTGATTCAAACTGAATTACCGACTTCCTCAACTGAATTTATATATATATATATACACACACGACAAGTAATACACTTCGGAATTGTGTTTTTCTAACTAATAATGGAAGGAATTAAAACACATGAGAAGAGGTCAGCAGCATTTATGGCCTCCATGTTCTTTATATATATCAGTCCGTTTCCTATCCGCATGCGCACCACTTTTAGTGACAGACAAAATCGTCGCTAAATCCGTTGTTATAGGGTCTGAATTGGGCTATAGCGACTGTTCTGGGCTATGACGATGGTTTAGACACTATGACAACGAATTTAGCGACGGTTTTGTCCGTCGCTAAAGTGCATAGGAAGCTCTCTGTATATATATATATCATGTGATCAAGAAAATTAAAAGTTTATATAGGGATTCTGGATAACAACATCAACCAAGTCCCTCATGGCTCAATAGTAAAAAAACTACTCATAAAACTTGAGTACATGAATTTTTGAAATTTTGGCAAAAATATTAAATTTCAGTCGAATATAGCAAACAAAAAAATACCAACATCATCGATCTTTAATGTATTCCATAATTAATTTGGTGCTAATTAATCACTTGTTTTTGTTTCATTTTTCTCTTTCATATGCTAATATTCTTGACTAATATATGTACACTTATGTTACGTTTGAATTGGAATAATTAATGAAGTTAGGAATGTAATGACTAGGAATGAAAAAAATTGTGTTTGGTTGCGATTGAAATGAATTGAACCATTCTTATTTCTCTCAAATTTATGAATTTTATTCTTTGAGGGAGAAAGAATATAGAATAACTCATTCCAACTAAAATTAAACAATTTCATTTCTTTAATCTAAACGTAGCATTAACCTTATATGACCAGAAACAAATCAAAACACATGGAACCAAATATTCTTGACTAAAAGGTTATATATCAGTGAGTCATATTTGACTACAAAATAAAACGGGTTTCGAATATGATGATTTTCTAAATCTGTCTAAGCTTCGAATTGTGCCATATAGATTTTATTCAGATTTCTCTTCTTATTTTATTTATTCTTTTTTGTGTTTATTTCTTCTTTTGGCGCCATGTGACCCCTTAACTTTTTTTCACCAACAAATTAATTAGTGGATTATAATTCCTTCAAAATTATTTAAAATGTGTTGGAATATGACATTATGCTGACAGAAGAGAGAACGCACATTTTAAATCTAAACCATAAAATAAAAAGTTTCCATTTACTTGAAATATTAAAGATAATCCTAGTCCTCTCTAGTAGATATTACTTAATGCTTTCTAGCTAACATAAGCATCGGAAAAGAATACTATTTGTTAATAGATTAATATTTTGCTCACATGGCTTTCAATCGATCCAATGGCTTATATCAAAACCCTTTTATGCTAGCTTGATGCTTTAGAACCGTTGATATTTGGAGGTAGGAAAGGCTTGATTATACTTTGTTTTGTTTAATAAATGAATGACGATTATGTAGGTAAATTAAAAAATTTATAAAATTTAGAGAATTAAATATAAAGATAAAAAAATTAATATAAAAAATATAAAATAATAACATAACTAAAGTTGTAGGAGCAAAAGAGAGAGGGAAAAAATAACAAGATTACACCGCTAATGTCAAAATTTACTGCATAATATAGATAGCTAGATTACCCATACTTAGGATTGTTAAATAATGGGGATAATCAAATTAAATAATCATATATATTTATATATATAGAGAGAGAGAGAGAGAGAGAGAGAGAGAGAGAGGGAGAGAGGGAGAGAGAGAGTCACGAGTGGAGGAGAGAGAAAAAAGGTTTAAAAATAAGATATAAGTTGAAATCTTATAGGGCCGTTGCAATGATTAATATAATTAATGTACCTAACTCCTCATTTTATTATGTTATGCAACTTCATTTTTAGGATATACATACATACATACATATATATATATATATATATATATATATATATATATTCCCTTCTGGTTGACCGAATGGGAAGGCATAGACCGGAGGCTATCGTGGAATAGATTGGTTTCGGGGTGGCAAATATACCTAGTACATTTTTGTAGAGTTAAAGCTGATAGTATGTGGTAAATATTTCTCAACTTGTAAGATCACATGCATATCTGAGTCAATCACTTAACAAAAAATTAAAATTTGATAAGAGTTTCAAAATATTAAATTTAAAAATAAAATTTTCTTAATTCCTCTCTTGACCCCTTAAGTACTAATCAAAATTTCTATGCGGTGAATAACACAAGTATTTAACAATAAACAACTACATTACTACACTATGAAATGGAGTACGTACTTCACCTCCGATTATTGTTACTGTTCTAAATGAATCTTTTCTCCAATATTAATTAGCCAAGCATATGCTATGCTGCTATAAATTAATCATTGTTTCAGCAAGCATCATGTTATTAAAATTATTATCATCAATATTATATATATATATATATATATTGGTGATGGTGAAATCTACAACAATTACCCTTTAATTAAATGTATGTATATATGACTAGGATCCTCTCCATTTACTTGAAATAAAATGGAGAGTCTCTATTTTTCGTATTTCTCCAATATCATCATTCTCTCTTCAATCACTATGACATTACATTTTAACATATTTTAAATATGGACCATGAAATAAAGAGTCTCCGTTTTATTTAAATAGGAGAGGAGATCCTAATTCATGTATACAGACAATCACCGAATGCATGTAACACTCGCAACTCAATATTTACCCGACTAAATATATAATAAACTATACTTCACCTGCAGTAACATTAACGTTACCCTAGCAATTATGCTATCCCACTATCTCCGCAAAAGGATTTAATTATACACACAACCACAAGATAATTACTGAATCTGTTTATTGACATGCATGGCATAACTCTTCTTTTTCAATATAGTAAATCAAAATGCATGCATGCATGCTCCTCATTTTCCCTAGCTCATTATATACATACTAAATACTATATGTGGTACAAGCAATTTGGTGTTAGGTTAATGGAGAAGTATATAGGAAACTGTACGTACTTTTCTACAAGATCATTAAATGATGTGTATATAAAGATATATACGCTCTTACGGTAAGAGCGTATACTGTAACTACTGTTCATGCAGCTAAGGTAGGATTATATGTTCTGCTACCCTCCAACTATTACTAAAATTTTCTTATTATAATTAAGATAATAATAATAATAATAGCTAGTACGTAAATGAATGTGCAGCACCGCCAAGTCAATATTCCTACATTCACACTAATAATAGTAAACTCTCTGCTAAATTAAGTGAAAGTTGGCAACTAAGCTTCCAGGAAGTGTAATGTACCCGTACAAGAATTAAGGCAGTGATAATGATTTTCAACTTTCTTCTCCGCGTGACCGAATTCATTATAGATTTCATAAAACTTTTGCATAATTTAGTGTTAGCAAATAGCCGAATGGCGCTAAAAGTATTCTGCAAAATCGCGTTTTTCAACAGAAAGTGCCGCCGACCACAGAAAGAAGCCCTAGGCTAATTAATGCTAAAATTAATTAATAGTAGAAAAGAGAGGAGAGAAAAATACTAATTCAAATTGATCATAAAAGTGGAAAGCCTGCCTCCATCCATAAGAGCTGCCAAGCTGGCTGTGTGGAGCAATGCAAGGCTGGTGGGAAAATAGGGATAAACAAATAACACATATCCCCATGATATCATGCATGGGATAATGACACTATATATGCACACACACACACATATATATATATATATATATACACCTTTATCTCTTACTAGTATATATTTTCTCTCTCATATCTCTCTTTTATAACTTGCATTTGGAGGTTTGTTTAAAATTACAAGAATGATACTACTACACTACTCATTATTCGATCCAAAGCCATTTTAAAAGATAATGCAAAACCCTAGAAAGGCCAAAACTCATAGCTCCCAATCTTTTTTCATGAAAAGGAGAGAGAACTATGAAACCAAGGCTTCGTGCACATGCTCCCCTCTCCTTCCCATGAATATTGGTGGGGACACCATCATTTTTCCAACTCAAAACTCTTCATGCAGCTGTTATTACTATAATTAACCTATAGCATATTATATACAAGTAAGTAAGAGCCCTAATAAGGCCTCTAATTAAACTTAAAGCATGCATGGTACCTACTTCCTAATCACCATCGCAACAACTAGCTACTTTAACAAAAACTCGATCAAAACCTAATCTAATTCCTAATCTTGAGGAGACGTACGTAGCAGCCTTTACATCTCAGCCTTACATGCATATAAATACTGAAAACTGATCGTTTTCACTTCTTTTGGGAATTACATACAATGAACTGATTAGCTAGGGTTCATGGAATATACAGGGAATGTAGATTCCTCGTTTCATACATCGATAAACTAGCAAGCATTTAGGGAATATTGAGAATATCAACTACGTACGTGCTTTTCTTTAAACTAATGAAAATTCAGTGAGGGTGCTGATCAAGTGGTATGAATTAAGTAGGTCTGTAGTACCATGAGCTCCCCACTACTTTCTAGCATATTGTTAACAAGACAATCAATAATCCCTACCATTTTAAAAGTAATTAAAATGAAACATATAACTAGGGTTTTCTGATGAATTACACTTGTGTACTTAGCCAAAGGTGTAGGATAAGGATACAGAGCTTGATAATGATGAATCATCGTCATCATCTAGTTATCGTGACTCTCTATCAATTTATTTTCTTAAAACATTATGCATTTCTGCTTCCTCTATCTAATTGAAGAGGGTTTGGACCTAACCAAAATCGATAAACCCTAGCTAAAGAACAGTCTAAATGAAGTGACTTAAACACAAGCTAATTAGTGAATTTAGAGTGTGAAACAAACAATGTGGTGTTTAGAAAGGAATAATGGAGTAGATATTTTCTGTTTGTTTGTAAGGAAAGGAATAATGTGAGTTGTAAACCGATGGGTTGGCAAGGAATGGGCTTTGTGGGCCGAAACAGCCTTACAAGTCGCAATCCCAATGCTTGAAGCTTTCAGCTTTATGGGGGTTCCAGGTGGCTCAATCGCTCCACGTGAGCAGTGGCGAAGCCATATTTGTATTTAACGGGTCAAAATATTATGATACTATAAATAATTTGACGGGAATTTCGAGAGCAGCACCCCCAAGAGCCATTTTTTTTAGATAATTTTGTACTTTTTTGAAGATTACATATGTAAAAGTTACAAATTTGTTAATAAATATTTAAATTTCTTATGTCATAAAAATAATCTAAATTAGATTATTATTTATTTTAAAAATATTAGAGAAAAATGCATACATTAAGAAGTAGAAGTAATATGGAATTGAGAAAGTTATAAAAAATTCAATTTGATCCCGTATATTAAAAAATTTATAAAATTTCAATAAGGTCAATTTATTAATTACACTTAAATTTATCATATATTATAAAATAATTTTTTTTTCCGGTGGGGTCAGTTAACCCACACCCTCCGACGTGACTTCGCCCCTACACGTGGGCACACTGCGCCTATCCAGGTCAGCGTTACCTCTATTGCCAAGTAAGCCCCTCTACCTAGAAGAGATTTTTCTTTAATTTTCAATGGGATTTCAGCATTATTGAGTGGGACATCAGAATCAGAGATGAGGATGACAAATTGACAAGTCACTTTCACTGCCCCATAATTCTCATTCTAACTATGTTTAGTAATTTTCCCCAATCGAAATATACTCTTTGCTGATCAGATTTTATCGGAGTAGTAAGTATCATTTTTAATGCAGCTCTTCCCGATAATGAATATTCCACCGGTATGAAAAATATAATACCTCCACAGGTCACTTGAGCATCTTCCTAATGTTAAAACTTATTCTATGTACTGCAATAAATTCACACAAATTGTAGAGAAAATATAAAATAATTCAAGGTTGGCTCTCGCGCGCTTATGATTTGAAAATGACTTTTCAAAGGCATTAAACTTCCCAACCCCATCACATGCTACCTCTCATGGCCATCACCTCTATTTAAGCACCTCCCTCCCCTCCTCTCCCTCCAACAAACTCAATAGTCTTCTCTTACAAATTTCTTCAGTTCAATCCTCGAGAAAAACCAAATTTCTCTTAGACCTTCTACAACTACGACAATCCTCAAGAAAAATTCTTTACAGCTTCTCATATAATCTTCTTGCAATCCCAAAAAGATCCCGACATATTTCACTTCACTTGAACTAGTCCTTAGTTTTTGAAGTTTAGCTGAAAAAAATGTTTACTTTTTCGGATCAGAACGACTTCTTTGCTCGTCGGTGTGTCTGGGTTAACGGACCAGTCATAGTTGGTGCCGGACCGTCAGGACTAGCCGTAGGAGCATGCCTCAAAGAACAAGGGATACCTTTTGTAGTCCTTGAAAGAGCCGACTGCATAGCTTCTTTGTGGCAAAAACGCACTTATGATCGCCTAAAGCTTCACCTCCCCAAGCAATTCTGTCAACTCCCTAAGCTCCCATTCCCGGAACACTTCCCAGAGTACCCCACAAAGAAACAGTTCATTGATTATCTTGAATCATATGCAAAGCACTTTGACATCAATCCACAATTCAATGAGTTCGTCCAATCGGCTAAGTATGACGAGGCTTGTCGCCTGTGGAGAATCAAGACTGTTTCTGCATGTGGTTCTATCCAGTCTGAGGTTGAGTACATATGCCAATGGCTCGTCGTGGCAACCGGAGAAAATGCAGAGCGTGTGGTGCCAGAGATTGAAGGATTAAAAGAGTTTGGAGGAGAAATCATCCATGCTTGTGAATATAAATCTGGTGAAAAATACAGTGGAAAGAAAGTTCTAGTGGTGGGGTGTGGAAATTCAGGCATGGAAGTCTCGCTTGATCTTAGCAACCACAATGCCAAACCATCCATGGTGGTTCGAAGCACGGTAAGTCATCAATAAAGCGTTGAAATATAATTATATATTCCCTCTCTAAAAGCTTGAGAATAAAAATGAATATGAAGTTCAAATTCTAATGATTTTTTTCTTATCTTCAGGTTCATGTATTGCCAAGAGAGATTTTCGGAAAATCAATTTTCGAATTAGCCATGATAATGATGAAGTGGCTACCCCTTTGGCTGGTTGATAAGCTTCTACTAGTTTTGGCATGGTTTATTCTTGGAAATACCGACAGCTATGGTCTGAAAAGGCCATCATCTGGTCCTTTGGAGCTCAAGAACACTTATGGAAAGACCCCTGTTCTTGACATTGGTGCACTAGAAAAGATTAGATCCCGCGATATTGAGGTGGTTCCTGGAATCAAGAGGTTCTCAAAGAACATGGTACAGCTTGTTAATGACGAAGAGCTAGAAATTGATTCGGTTGTTTTGGCTACTGGCTACTGCAGCAATGTCCCCTATTGGTTACAGGTGAGAAAATGTTCCA
The DNA here is from genome assembly GCA_020205555.1 of Panax stipuleanatus. Classification (NCBI taxonomy): domain Eukaryota; kingdom Viridiplantae; phylum Streptophyta; class Magnoliopsida; order Apiales; family Araliaceae; genus Panax; species Panax stipuleanatus. The sequence continues at coordinate 167,138,646 of CM035115.1, forward strand.
TTCCTCAGTTTATTTTTCTTACTGGAATTTTAGACTAATAAAACCCATGAAAAGATAGCTTAGTTTCTGTTTAACTTATTTCCCAATATGAAAAAGAAATATATATTTTTTAAAAGAAAACTGCTTTGGTTGATTACAGAGTGTGGACATATTGGCTTATGTTTTGTTATTTGATTATGAACAGGAAACTGATTTCTTCTCCAAGAATGGTCTTCCTAAGACACCATTCCCAAATGGTTGGAAGGGAAAGGCTGGACTCTATGCTGTTGGATTCACGAGGAGAGGGCTCGCTGGTGTATCCTCAGATGCCATGAGAATAGCGCAAGATATTTCTAAAGTCTGGAAGGAGGATTTAAAGCAGAAAAAACAAAAAGTCCCTACGCATCGACGATGCATTTCAACATTCTGATCAGTGGAATTACTTGAAAAATTTATTGTTTTGTTTATTACATGGTAGGAAAGAGTGACATGTATGATGTAAAAATACAAAGAAGAAAGAACAGATAGCACACAGATAGCCCTCTCCAAAAAGCCAAGTTTTAACAATTTTGGGCATTTTGTATACTGACTAGTGAGGAAGACGAGGCTTTTTTTCTTCTTCTTTTCTTTGTTTAAAGTTTTATACGGTTTGTACAATTATTCAGTGATGAGTTATAATGACAAACACCTTCTTTCTCTGATACGTATTTTCTCTTTCAATCTCTAGATGTTTTGAAGTTCCAGGAACTATGCAGCCAGTGATTAAAAGCTAGTTCTAAATTCTAATGAAACAGAAATGTCTCTTTCTTTGGACTAGGATCCTCGTCATTGAGACTTTCTATTTCATGGTCCAGATTTAAAATATATGCTCTCTCCTGTTACATTTCAACACAATTTAAATATGAACCATGAAATAGAAAGTATCCTGGTCCTCTTTCTTTGGTGATTAGTCATTGAAGTTATAAAAAGTGTCTTTTAATTGTTCAAGTTCCTTTTGCAGGTAGCATTAATACAATGATAAAAATAGCAAGTGTGTGTAGCTATAAGTAAATACTAAGTTGGACTAAAGGTATGTATGTCCTCTCTGTCCAATTGCTTTCAACTGCAACTTCAATACAGTTATTCTCTCTCTCTCTCTCACAAACACACGCACACCAATAGAGAGAGAAAACGATTTAGGGAACTGCTTATCTACATCAAACAAGGCTAATTGTCCAGAGTTGCAACTAGAACTGTAGCTTCTGGATGTTATCTCAGCGTACATTATTTTCTTCACATGCCTATCATAATTTTTTGCCAAAGAATGGTCCACTGATTCACTATTTCAGCTCAGCAACTTGCGGATCCACATCTATTGGAAGATGGGTAGGTCCCATAGGACAATGGACCAGAGCTCCATCATTCCCAGTACCTTGTTTATCTCTCTTCAAACAACTACCTAAGTTCAAGATGGCAGCACATTACTATTATCTTAAATATTATTATCTTTGAGTTTGACCAGCTATAAATGAATATAATAGGATACAAGTCTCTGTTGCCTAGCACATGGATTGACAGGGCCGGTCTTCAGTTTTTAAGGGCTTAAAGCACAACAAAAAAAATGGGCTTTTTGCGAATTGTTATTAGGGACAATTACATATAATAGTACATTTTACTAAAATATTACAAAAAAAGGACACAAACAAAACGATTACAAAAAGAGTGCATATGCAATATTTAATTACAAAAAGAGTGCAATCTTATCCATTTTATTTAGTTGACTGATTTAATGAGTTATTGATAATGGCCCATGATTGTAGGGATTTAAATCTTCTCTCTTAACTGCCTTCTTCTTCCTCTTCGGTCGTCGCCTTCTTCCTCCTCTTCCGCCGTCGCAACCTTCTTCCTCACCTTCGCCCCCCGCCACTGCTCCACCGGCAGCCACACCACCCCCGCCACCGCCACTACTCCTCCCGCCCCTGCCCCCGCCCCACACCCTCTCCTTCCCCTTCCTCCGCCTCCCTTCTCCTCCCCCCGCCCACGACCCACCCCCTCCCTCCGCCTCCCACTGCCATCCCCTCCTCCCCCCCCTTTCTCCTCCTCCCGCCCCCGCCCCCGCCCCCGCCCCCTCCCCCTCCTCCTCCCCCTCCCCTTCCCCTTCCCCTTCCCCTTCCCCCGCCTCCTCCCGCCCCCCTTTCTCCTCCTCTCCCAAATCGATCCAAGGTGACCGTTGGTGGAAGTCTCGTCACTGGCCGCGGTAGAGGCCCCTCCACCACCCGTTGCTTTCCCTCCACCACCGGTCCATTCTCCAACTCCACCGGTAACCAAACCTCATACGTTGGTACCCAAACAGTCATACCAAAGTAATTAGGTATGACTGTGTTGGTTACCTTGGTATGAAGGTAACCAATTCAGTTTTATTAGGTAATCAATTTTATTTTGAATGTGATGCAGTTGGTAACCAAACTTCATGCAGTTGGTAACCAACCCTTCATTCCAAGGTAACCGAATCTTAATTTTGAATGTAATGCAGTTAGTAGCCAAACCTTCATGCAGTTGGTTGCCAAACTTTAATACCAAGGTAACCAATTCATATTGCAGGTGTGGAGGTAGATTGGTTACCTTGATATAAAGGTTTGGTTACCTTGGTATAAACGTTTGGTTACCTTGGTACGAAGGTTTGATTATCAACATTACATTACACATCACTCTCTTATCTCTCTCTTTCCTATGCAGTGTTCTTATTTATTTTTTTTGACATGAAATTGGGTCTCACCGGCGAAGGGGAGGAGGAAGGTGACCGACGAAGGGGAGGAGGAAGATGACGTTGCCAAATTTTGAATATTTGAATTTAAATTTATTTTTGTTGTTAGATCCAAGATATTTTAATTTGAATTATAATTATGGCAGTTATTTCTCCTTGATTTTAGGTTTCCTTATTATTATGAATTGAATCCTATACTAATTCCCTAAATTAAGGAATCCTAATTGCACTAATATTGTAAATACATATGGAAAGTGTATTAATTGTGTAAATATTTTATGAATGCACTATTGTTGTAATTAATTTTTAAATATTGTATATTATTGTAAAGGACTCTTGTTATTAAGATATGCATAAAAAAAGGAATAATTACATATAATAGTATATTTATTTAAAATATTACAAAAAAAGTGCACAAATAAAATAATTACAAAAAGAGTGCATATGTAATATTTAATTACAAAAAGAGTGTAATCTTATCCCTTTTATTTAGTTGACTGATTTAATGAGTTATTGATAATGATCCATGATTGTAGGGATTTAAATATTATCTCTCTCATCAACCTCCATATTCTTATCTAACGAATCAATGGAGTAACCGCTTTTTCTTTCTTTTCGGTCGTCGCCTTCTTCCTTCTCTTCCACAGTCGCAGCCTTCTTCTTCACCTTCTCCCCTTGCCACTTCTCCACCGGCAGCTGCCCCACCCCCGCCCTAGCCCCAGCCCCAGCCCCACACCTTCTCCTTCCCCTTCCTCCGCCACCCTTCTCCTCCTCCCCCCTGTAATACCCGAGAATTTCCATATATTATTAAAAAATATATATATATATATTAATGGAAATGAGAATTTATTTGAATATAAATGATTTTGTGTTATGAGATGAATTAATTCAATTATATATAATCGAATAATTATAATAATTGAGAAATTGGTGGAGTTTGTGATAAACTCGTTGATTGCCTTGTGTGGCACAGTGACGTAATATAAGAATGATTATATTAATTTAAGCGAACAATTACTCTATATTAATTGTTAATCGAAGAATATTAATTAACTGTTATAAAATACTAATGAGGATTGATTAATAATATGTGATTATTATTATTGCAAGAAACATAATAATAATGAGCAACGTGTTTATAAATATAATAAGATTTATATCAAAGTGATAGTTAATCATATAAAGGTTAATTAAATTGTTATGGAGGTTAACAATTATATTGATTGATGTAGGATATGTGTATATTATTAATTAATATTCAATTTATAAGATGAGAAATTATATGTGCAAGCATGCGAATTAAATGTATAGTAACTATATGTTATGATATGTGTAGGTGACAAATGATGTGTGGATATACATTAAAATAATGTATCATGGATCTATTATAAATAATTGTTGAGTAATACAATTTAATAATATATGATATAATGTAATGTGGTAGTATCCGATTGTATTATATCGGTAAGATAAAATGTACATAGATTATATGTATTCAAGTTGCATTTATTACATTATGGGGAGAACATTGTAATTATAACCTAAGAGTACATATAATACATAACATAAGTGTAGCATATAGTCCATTTGTAAGAATGCTGAGATTTACTTGGCTTGTCCCAATATGATAGTCACTATCTCTTCACACGTGAAATGCATCATGAAGCTAGCCTACTCCTACCTTCTCAAACTCAGCAAAATAGCAATGATCATTGCAAGGGGAGTGGCCTCAATAGTGTAAGCCAACTGCTAAATACCAACTCTCCCATAACCACCATGCAATCCTCTCTTCCGTTAGTTCAAAATGATGAGCAAAGCTATGGACTGAATAATGGATTCTCTATAAATAAGCTCTCCTCATTCTTCAGTTCTTTTGCTGAGCATTTTGGCTAAGTGAGACTAGAGAGCATATATATATATATATATATATATATATATATATATATATATATCAGTGTTATTGAGATAGCAGCAAGCTTAAATCATTTACAGAGGTATAATTCCTCTTCCTGTGTTCTTCATTTCCGTTTTCTGTTTCCGAAGTTTCCTTGAAATTCTTGATTATGCTAAATTGGTTCATGATTGGGTTGTAGAACCCTTATATTGTTGTTATATGAACATACACACATGATAGAACCACTGAATAGTCTTTCATTTCCATTGTTCCTCTTTAATTTCTGTGAATACATAAAATTCGTAAATTAGTTAGAGTTCATGAAATTGGGAATTGATAATTGCTATTGACTGTTATATAAGCATATATGTATGTGTTAGTAAGTTAAACAAGTCTAATAGCATTTGGGTATGTTGAAATCGATGAAATGGGAGGTTTTTGGTCGGATTTCGCTGCAGTCTGAACTGCAGAAAACTGCCTCGACGCCGCAGCGCCGCAGCCCGCGCCGCAGCGCCACACGCGCCGCAGCCCGCGCCGCAGCACCGCACGCAGCGCCACTCGCGCCGCAGCGCCAGTAGTGAGCTGCTGTGCCGCGCCGCAGCGCCAGCCTCTGTGTTCAGTTTTCTGCATTCTGCAACAAAACTGTTATGTACCAATTGTTTGATTTTTGTTTAAACAAGCATGGGAGCATGATTAATACATATATATAAACCTAATGAGGCAATGTGAGCATGTTTTAGTATATTAGCATGCATGATTAACCAAACGACATATAGTTTGGAAACGAATTTAAAGTTTCATAAACGACGTTAACATATATGAAGCATGTTTGCATACTGACCTTGTAAGCACGTTAGTACCACCTAGAGACACATGAAGTGCATGTTAACTTATCTATATTGGTCCCGTAATAAAATATGAACATGTGAACCTAACTAGTGCTCATTCCTAACAAGAATAGAAGTTTGAAGGTGGATATGATCATGTAAATGCTATATAGTCATTTTGATGTTATGAGCATGTTTAGATAACTTTGAAATATATGAATGAAGCCTTAACTTACATATATAGGTTTCATAAGGAAGCATGAACATGATAGACCTTATTAATAAACTATACTAACAAAGTATAAGCTTTGAACGTGAACGTTGGTATGTTATGACGAGAATTAGAATTTGACATTTATGGACACATGTGATAGTACTCTTAGACTCATTCATGTGTCATGCATATATATATACCATGATTAGTTGCCATGATTAAAGTTTAGCATGAACAAAGCATGTTTTCAAGATAATAACAATGCTAGCTACATATATGCAATACGAGTACTCATGAGCATGACTAATACAAGTTATATGAATATCTTATGTGTTTAAAAGCGACCATGTTAGACCATATGAGTTCGTGTCCTTGAATGGCTTTAAGTATTAACTTAAGAACCTATACCATGTACGATTGGATTTGGAAAAGTTATACAAGCATGAAAGTATCCTTTAAATATGAATACATGCTACGTGATATTATATGATGTTACTTGAACCCGATTTTGACGGTTAACTTAAGGAGATGCCGTAACTTGCTAAAATGAAATATATTTAGTATTGATTGTGGTCTTATGTTATATTAATAATATGCAAGCATGTTTGCAAATTGTTGAGATCTTATATAATATGAGAATGCATTTAAACTCTAAAGAAGGAACGTTAAGGATAGAAATTATATTCTATATAATTGTGTAGCTAGGTAAAACTTAGCTTATGTGTTGATCGTATATTCAAAGAGAAAATGTGAAGTTAAATTATATGACTAATGAATATCATATATATACGTAACTGTATTACGATAGGAATTCGAAAGTGTTGATTTGCTTTTCGTGGATAAACTACGCTAAAGGCAAGTTCTCTTACTTACACTCTTTTAAAGTGCAAGTATCCTAACCGACACATTTACTTTATGCAAGAAAATCTATGATTGTGAAAGTTTCCCAACTTATACTCTTTTACTATGCAAGTATCCTATCTTGTGTATTGCGAACTAGTTTCCTATTTAATCGGTTGAATCGAATTAGCATACTTGAACTCTTATTTCATTAAAGCTATTATTCATGTTGAACTTAGTATTGTTCTTGGATATTGTGAAAGTGTCTATGCCATTTGATTCGGCTGGACTTATGTTATTGAAAAGCAACCCAAACTAATTGATTGGTGCGGGATCTTGTATTTGACTGAGAAGAACAACCTTCCTTGAAGGGAATATATAATTGTCGGAGAACCGACGTGCACACTTGAGTATGGTTGATTGTTATGCATAACAAGGGTACTTTAGGCTGATCACCTGTTGTACCTGTTTTTGTTGGATTTTCAGTTTATTACTGTCAATTCTAGTAGAAGTTCATAGTCCTTAGTGACTGCTCAGTATTCAATTATTTAAAATCTTGAATTGACGTATTATTGAATCATATTGATATTATTCTGTCCTTAGCGACTGATATTGAGAACTGTTGATATTCTTGTTATTCTTGCACTATCAAATCTTGTTATACCCTTTCGAAAATTGAGAATCTTATTACTCACCCTTATTGTATATTACTTGCTGGGCAATTTGTGCTCATTCTTGCTTTCCCTAAAACATTTCAGTTAAGGCAGAGCATGGTGAACCTTCGGGCGTTGATAAGGGCAAGGGAAAAGCTACCAACTAGCTTATGTCTGTTATGTTTTAAATATATTAATATTGTATGAAGATGATGTAGTAAGACTGGATTTGATTATGTTTAAGCTTAAGTTAGATTATGTAATAAGTCGTTAACTGATATTATTATGTAATCTATTAAGTACTGTAGGTTGCGAGACTTGGGGGAATAATTATAATAAATCATTGTAAATTATTCTAGAATAGATTTTCCGCTGTGATCGTGTGATATTTAATTATTATTATTGTGATGTATTACCATGAGCACGTGATGAACCGAATTCGAGAGGCCAAGTGGCGGTCCTGGAATTTGGGGGCGTCACAGGTTGGTATCAAAGCTGTAGTTATAAACCTTAGGAACGAGTGTCCTTGGACTATAGCTTAGGTGAACTTAGAAGTTAGGAAGGAGATAAAACTCATGTAGAGTTTTCCTTGAGAGACTTAGTCTGTTATGAAATGTAACTTCATTCTATACAATGAACTTATGTTTTTAACATTCTAATGGAGTTGCTGTTTGTTTGCCTTGTGTTTGTGATTGTAGGATGACAGACACAGGTGTAACTAGTAGAGTAGCAGAGGAGGAGCCCAGAGATATACATGTAGTATACGAGGCACCTCTAGAGGCTGTGCCAGTGCAGGCAGTTGCACCATCCGAGTTTGATGACGAGGATGAGATCGAGATTGAGATAGAGACTGATCCAGAGGAGGAGCCGATGGAGGATGAGCCAGTAGAGGACTCTGATGAGGCTACTATAGAGGAGCAGATGCTAGGAGAGTATGAGGAGCGGATCCTAGAGTTAGACTGTAGAGTTCAGGAGCTGGAGGCAGAGGCCCACGAGAGAGAGTCTGAGTTCCAGAAGCTGAGGGACGAGGACCACCAGAGGAAGCTGGCTATGCAAGAGTTAGAGGTGGAGAATGCCTACCGTAGGGAGGCAGGGATCCAGATGGGGACTCTATTTCACAGGTCAGTGGCTAGGAATGTAGATTTGGCAGAGAAGCTAGAAGAGGTTGAGCAGAGGGAGCTGAGTGAGAAGACTGAGAAAGAGGCACTCCGTACTCAGCTAGAGTTGGAGGTGATGGATAGGTTACACTTCGAGGAGAAGTGGGAAGCGTCCAATGAGAGAGCTGATGACCTTGAGGACGAGGTCAGGTGCAAGAAGAGAAAGATGAACAAGATGGGGTATGTGTTCCGTTCAGCTTTTGAAAGGGTGATTGATGGTGTGTACCACTACCCGGTAGAATAGGGACAGACTCTACATACCTTGAGCCGAGAGCTGGTTGCGTATATAGCACAGTTGGAGTACAAGAGCGCAGTGGAACGCGGGATGATGGGATGAGATTTTTTTAGCCAGTCTAGTGGCAGTACTAGTTGTGTCTTTATGTATTGTATATACTATGTTGTAATCCTGATCTTTTGTGTAAGATGTGGGATGATGATGTAAACCCCGAGTTAGCTTTTGTTATAGGGGTAGTATGGTAGTAGGTTGGTATACTCCCCGTCTTTTGTGATATTAGGGGATATATGTGATAACATTTATAGCAGTATGCTAGGGAAATCATGTAATGAAACGATTTGGCATATGAATATAAATGGAGTTGATTTTAGAAACGTGTTATAAATTTATTCTTGGAGTATTAAAAGAAATACTTAAGTGATATACTTGAATAATAATAAAATGAAAAATTGTGATGCAGATAATGCCGCCCAGACGTAGATTGACTGCACCCGAAGAATTCGTTAACAATGAGAGAGAACAAGTAGACCCGATCCAGAAACTGGTAGACTTGTTAGGAGAAGCCTTAAGGGGAAGGAACAATGAACCCGTTCGCCCGAACCCTCAAACTGTGCCAGTAACAACCTTTAAAGGCTTTAAGAGTGTAGGACCCCCGGAGTTCGAGGGAACTACCGACCCAATCGTCGCACAAACGTGGATCAAAGAGATCGAAAAAGCTTTCACTATAGCTAGCGTAGGCGAAGATCAGAAGACGGTGTTTGCCACGTACATGATGAGAGGAGAAGCGAACTACTGGTGGGAGGCTAATCAACAAAGAGCTGGAGAAGGGATAATAGCTTGGGATAAGTTTAAGACACTGTTCTTCGAGAATTACTTTCCAAAGAGTATGAAGAATAGGATGGAGGTGAAATTCCTAGAGTTAAAACAAGGTGAGATGACGGTGGCGCAATACGCGGCTAGGTTTAACGAACTAGCGCGATTTGCGGAGCACCAAGTTGGTGATGAAGAGAGAAAGGCTAGACGCTTTGAACAAGGGTTGAAGCCATGGCTGTTCAATAAGGTATCAGTTCTTCAAATTGATTCCTTTGCAACATTACTGGAGAAGGCAATCATTGCGGAAGGCGGCAGTGAGGCCTTAAGTCTGTATAACAAAGAAAAGAAAGGAAAGAATACTGGAGGAGAGAATCGTACGGGAGGAAGCAGTAGCGGAGGAAGCAACTTGGGAAAGAGAAAGTGGGAGAATAACAACAACAACAAAAACAACAATAATAATCAATCAGGGAATTTTCATGGAGGTTTCAAGAAGAGGGCTGAAGGATGCCCGAAGTGTGGGAAGAGTCACCAGGGCGAGTGCTGGAAGGGACGTGGCACTTGCTACAACTGCCGACAGGAAGGGCACATCTCGCCCAACTGTCCGAAACCAAAGAAGATACAAGGATGCTTTGCTTGTGGCTCGACGGAGCACCGAATTAAGGACTGCCCAAAGAAGGGAAGTGGTGGGGGTAGTAATCAGCAAGGAGGCAACAAGCTGATGATCGGTGGACCGGCACAATCCAACCGCCCAACCGCCAGAACCTTTAACATGACCGTCCAAGACGCAGTGACTGCGAAGGATGTGGTGTCAGGTATAATCCCAATCAATGATATAAATGCTTATGTATTATTTGATTCGGGTGCCACCTGTTCTTTTGTATCTGAAGAATTTGCTAGTAGACTTAGTACACCTCGAGAACTATTAGAAAATCCTTTGATCATAGAAGTTGCTACTAAGGAAGTGATCCCTGTAGAATACGTTTATCGAAATTGTCGCGCAAATATTAGTAAACATGAACTGAGCGTAGACTTGATTCCTATTAGACTGGGAGAATTTGACGTAATACTGGGAATGGATTGGTTGTATAACCATGCTGCGATAATAGACTGTCAGAACAAATGTGTGAACCTTCAGACTCCGAGTAAGTCTAAGGTAGTGTTTTATGGTAGCTCATCGCTTAAGCAATCGTGTTGCGTTACGATGATGCAGGCCAAGAAATTGTTAAGGAAAGGATGTGGAGGATATTTAGCTTACATCGTTGATACTCGGAAGAAGGGAGTAGAAATTAAGCATATATACGTAGTTAATGAATTCCAAGATGTGTTTCCGGACGATCTGCCTGGTCTTCCGCCAGACAGAGAAATCGAATTCGTAATAGACTTAGCACCGGGAACGGCACCGATTTCGAAAGCTCCATATCGTATGGCGCCAGTAGAAATGAAGGAATTGATGATACAATTGCAAGAGTTATTGGATAAGGGTTACATTCGACCGAGTGTTTCTCCTTGGGGAGCACCAGTACTATTCGTTAAGAAGAAGGACGGATCAATGAGGCTCTGTATCGATTATCGAGAATTGAATAGAGTAACGATCAAGAACCGGTATCCGCTACCGAGGATAGAAGACTTATTTGATCAACTGAAGGGAGCAAAGTGTTTCTCAAAGATCGACCTACGAACAGGATATCATCAACTGAAGGTACGGGATGAGGACATACCAAAGACTGCGTTTCGAACCCGTTATGGACACTACGAGTTTTTGGTAATGTCATTTGGATTGACTAATGCTCCGGCAGCATTTATGGATTTGATGAACCGAGTTTTCAAGCCATACTTGGATAAATTTGTAGTGGTTTTTATCGACGACATTTTGATCTACTCAAAGACAGAGGAAGAACACGCCGAACATCTAAAGATTATTTTGGAGGCACTAAGGGAGGAGAAGATGTATGCAAAATTTTCTAAGTGCGAATTTTGGATGGAGAAGGTTCAATTCTTAGGCCACGTGGTGGATAAGAATGGAATCTCTGTAGACCCTGCGAAGGTCGAAGCAGTAAGTAATTGGGAACAACCGAGAACACCGACGGAGGTAAGAAGTTTTCTAGGGTTAGCTGGGTACTATCGAAGATTCATCCAAGATTTTTCTAAGATAGCAACCCCGTTAACCAATTTGACTAGAAAGACGGTGAAATTTGTATGGACCGACAAATGCGAAGAAAGTTTTCAAGAACTGAAAAGGAGATTGAGCGAAACACCTGTGTTATCATTACCAGATGATGCGGGAAATTTTGTGGTGTATAGTGATGCATCGCACAAGGGGCTTGGCTGTGTGCTTATGCAGCACGGCAAGGTCATTGCATATGCATCATGACAATTAAAGGATTACGAAAAACGATACCCTACTCACGACTTAGAGTTAGCAGCAGTAGTTTTTGCGTTAAAGATATGGAGACATTATCTATACGGAGAAAAATGTGAGATATACACGGACCACAAAAGTCTGAAATATATCTTCACACAGAAGGAGTTAAACATGCGGCAGAGAAGGTGGTTAGAATTAATCAAAGACTATGACTGAGATATTCTTTATCACCCGGGAAAGGCAAATGTGGTTGCCGACGCTCTGAGCAGGAAAGGAAGGGAGAAGTTGTTTAATTTAACAACTCAGGAAGAGTTGATAAGAGAGATGGAGAAATTAGAGATAGAAGTAAAAGGACCAGAAAAGTCTGGTGAGAAGTTAATTGTAATGGAAGCTTGTCCGACGTTGTTGAATAGAGTAAAGGAAGCTCAGGAAAAGGATGAAGAGTGTGAGAAAATCCGAAAGAGGATCACAGAAAATGAGGAAGAAAAATTTCGAATGGATAAAGACGGTATTTTGAGATTTGAAGGGAGAGTGTGGGTACCAGCGGTAACCGAGTTGAGGGAAGAGATTTTACACGAGGCACACAATACGACGTATTCCGTTCATCCGGGAGGCACAAAGATGTACCGAGATCTAAGGCAACATTTTTGGTGGCCTAATTTGAAACGGGAAGTCGCAGAGTGCGTCAGTAAATGCTTGACTTGCCAACGCGTTAAAGCAGAGCATCAGCGGCCAAGTGGTTTACTACAACCGTTAGAAATACCAGAGTGGAAATGGGAGCATATTACTATGGACTTCGTGGTAGGACTTCCAGTTACACAGAAAGGTTATGATGCTATTTGGGTTATCGTGGATCGACTAACGAAGACCGCACACTTTCTACCAATCAAGATCCGCTACAGTTTGAACCAATTAGCAAGCCTATATGTAAAAGAAATTATTTCACGACATGGAGTGCCGGTGTCAATTGTCTCTGATCGAGATCCGCGCTTCACGTCCAATTTTTGGAAGAGTTTGCAGGAAAGAATGGGAACGCAGTTGAGGTTGAGTACAGCTTATCATCCTCAAACAGACGGACAAAGTGAGCGAACAATACAAACGCTAGAAGACATGCTTAGGACTTGCGTAATGGATTTTAAGGGAAATTGGGATGACCACCTACCCTTAGTAGAATTCGCATATAATAATAGCTACCATGCGAGTATTGGCATGCCACCGTACGAAGCTCTTTACGGGAGAAAGTGCAGAACGCCGTTATGTTGGGACGAAGTCGGAGAACGACGAGTACTCGGACCAGAGTTAGTTCAACAAACCGCAGACGTGGTCACAGTGATAAGAGCCAGACTTGTAGCAGCTCAAGATCGCCAGAAGAAATACGCAGATTTGCATCGGCAGGACCGAGACTTCAAAGTCGGCAGTTTCGTATTCTTGAAGGTATCTCCATGGAAGGGAAAAATCCGTTTCGGCAAGAAAGGAAAATTGAGTCCAAGATTTATAGGACCATTTGAAATACTGAAGCGAGTGGGCGAAGTGGCATACAAAGTTGCGTTACCACCCGAGTTGGAGCACATCCACAACGTGTTTCACATTTCCGTGTTGCGACCGTACAAGGCCGACTACAAGCACGTGATTTCTTACGAGCCCATTCAAGTGGAGAAGAACTTGGCGTATGAAGAAATTCCTGTCCAAATATTAGATAGGAAAGAACAAACTTTGAGAAATAAAGTTATTTCATCTGTAAAAGTACTTTGGCGTAACCACGATGTCAAGGAGGCAACGTGGGAGTTAGAAGATAGGATGATGAGGGACTATCCCCATCTATTTGTGTAACCTTGTAGCAATTCCGGGACGGAATTTTTATAAGGGGGGGAGGATGTAATACCCGAGAATTTCCATATATTATTAAAAAATATATATATATATTAATGGAAATGAGAATTTATTTGAATATAAATGATTTTGTGTTATGAGATGAATTAATTCAATTATATATAATCGAATAATTATAATAATTGAGAAATTGGTGGAGTTTGTGATAAACTCGTTGATTGTCTTGTGTGGCACAGTGACGTAATATAAGAATGATTATATTAATTTAAGCGAACAATTACTCTATATTAATTGTTAATCGAAGAATATTAATTAACTGTTATAAAATACTAATGAGGATTGATTAATAATATGTGATTATTATTATTGCAAGAAACATAATAATAATGAGCAACGTGTTTCTAAATATAATAAGATTTATATCAAAGTGATAGTTAATCATATAAAGGTTAATTAAATTGTTATGGAGGTTAACAATTATATTGATTGATGTAGGATATGTGTATATTATTAATTAATATTCAATTTATAAGATGAGAAATTATATGTGCAAGCATGCGAATTAAATGTATAGTAACTATATGTTATGATATGTGTAGGTGACAAATGATGTGTGGATATACATTAAAATAATGTATCATGGATCTATTATAAATAATTGTTGAGTAATACAATTTAATAATATATGATATAATGTAATGTGGTAGTATCCGATTGTATTATATCGGTAAGATAAAATGTACATAGATTATATGTATTCAAGTTGCATTTATTACATTATGGGGAGAACATTGTAATTATAACCTAAGAGTACATATAATACATAACATAAGTGTAGCATATAGTCCATTTGTAAGAATGCTGAGATTTACTTGGCTTGTCCCAATATGATAGTCACTATCTCTTCACACGTGAAATGCATCATGAAGCTAGCCTACTCCTACCTTCTCAAACTCAGCAAAATAGCAATGATCATTGCAAGGGGAGTGGCCTCAATAGTGTAAGCCAACTGCTAAATACCAACTCTCCCATAACCACCATGCAATCCTCTCTTCCGTTAGTTCAAAATGATGAGCAAAGCTATGGACTGAATAATGGATTCTCTATAAATAAGCTCTCCTCATTCTTCAGTTCTTTTGCTGAGCATTTTGGCTAAGTGAGACTAGAGAGCATATATATATATATATATATCAGTGTTATTGAGATAGCAGCAAGCTTAAATCATTTACAGAGGTATAATTCCTCTTCCTGTGTTCTTCATTTCCGTTTTCTGTTTCCGAAGTTTCCTTGAAATTCTTGATTATGCTAAATTGGTTCATGATTGGGTTGTAGAACCCTTATATTGTTGTTATATGAACATACACACATGATAGAACCACTGAATAGTCTTTCATTTCCATTGTTCCTCTTTAATTTCTGTGAATACATAAAATTCGTAAATTAGTTAGAGTTCATGAAATTGGGAATTGATAATTGCTATTGACTGTTATATAAGCATATATGTATGTGTTAGTAAGTTAAACAAGTCTAATAGCATTTGGGTATGTTGAAATCGATGAAATGGGAGGTTTTTGGTCGGATTTCGCTGCAGTCTGAACTGCAGAAAACTGCCTCGACGCCGCAGCGCCGCAGCCCGCGCCGCAGCGCCACACGCGCCACAGCCCGCGCCGCAGCACCGCACGCAGCGCCACTCGCGCCGCAGCGCCAGTAGTGAGCTGCTGTGCCGCGCCGCAGCGCCAGCCTCTGTGTTCAGTTTTCTGCATTCTGCAACAAAACTGTTATGTACCAATTGTTTGATTTTTGTTTAAACAAGCATGGGAGCATGATTAATACATATATATAAACCTAATGAGGCAATGTGAGCATGTTTTAGTATATTAGCATGCATGATTAACCAAACGACATATAGTTTGGAAACGAATTTAAAGTTTCATAAACGACGTTAACATATATGAAGCATGTTTGCATACTGACCTTGTAAGCACGTTAGTACCACCTAGAGACACATGAAGTGCATGTTAACTTATCTATATTGGTCCCGTAATAAAATATGAACATGTGAACCTAACTAGTGCTCATTCCTAACAAGAATAGAAGTTTGAAGGTGGATATGATCATGTAAATGCTATATAGTCATTTTGATGTTATGAGCATGTTTAGATAACTTTGAAATATATGAATGAAGCCTTAACTTACATATATAGGTTTCATAAGGAAGCATGAACATGATAGACCTTATTAATAAACTATACTAACAAAGTATAAGCTTTGAACGTGAACGTTGGTATGTTATGACGAGAATTAGAATTTGACATTTATGGACACATGTGATAGTACTCTTAGACTCATTCATGTGTCATGCATATATATATACCATGATTAGTTGCCATGATTAAAGTTTAGCATGAACAAAGCATGTTTTCAAGATAATAACAATGCTAGCTACATATATGCAATACGAGTACTCATGAGCATGACTAATACAAGTTATATGAATATCTTATGTGTTTAAAAGCGACCATGTTAGACCATATGAGTTCGTGTCCTTGAATGGCTTTAAGTATTAACTTAAGAACCTATACCATGTACGATTGGATTTGGAAAAGTTATACAAGCATGAAAGTATCCTTTAAATATGAATACATGCTACGTGATATTATATGATGTTACTTGAACCCGATTTTGACGGTTAACTTAAGGAGATGCCGTAACTTGCTAAAATGAAATATATTTAGTATTGATTGTGGTCTTATGTTATATTAATAATATGCAAGCATGTTTGCAAATTGTTGAGATCTTATATAATATGAGAATGCATTTAAACTCTAAAGAAGGAACGTTAAGGATAGAAATTATATTCTATATAATTGTGTAGCTAGGTAAAACTTAGCTTATGTGTTGATCGTATATTCAAAGAGAAAATGTGAAGTTAAATTATATGACTAATGAATATCATATATATACGTAACTGTATTACGATAGGAATTCGAAAGTGTTGATTTGCTTTTCGTGGATAAACTACGCTAAAGGCAAGTTCTCTTACTTACACTCTTTTAAAGTGCAAGTATCCTAACCGACACATTTACTTTATGCAAGAAAATCTATGATTGTGAAAGTTTCCCAACTTATACTCTTTTACTATGCAAGTATCCTATCTTGTGTATTGCGAACTAGTTTCCTATTTAATCGGTTGAATCGAATTAGCATACTTGAACTCTTATTTCATTAAAGCTATTATTCATGTTGAACTTAGTATTGTTCTTGGATATTGTGAAAGTGTCTATGCCATTTGATTCGGCTGGACTTATGTTATTGAAAAGCAACCCAAACTAATTGATTGGTGCGGGATCTTGTATTTGACTGAGAAGAACAACCTTCCTTGAAGGGAATATATAATTGTCGGAGAACCGACGTGCACACTTGAGTATGGTTGATTGTTATGCATAACAAGGGTACTTTAGGCTGATCACCTGTTGTACCTGTTTTTGTTGGATTTTCAGTTTATTACTGTCAATTCTAGTAGAAGTTCATAGTCCTTAGTGACTGCTCAGTATTCAATTATTTAAAATCTTGAATTGACGTATTATTGAATCATATTGATATTATTCTGTCCTTAGCGACTGATATTGAGAACTGTTGATATTCTTGTTATTCTTGCACTATCAAATCTTGTTATACCCTTTCGAAAATTGAGAATCTTATTACTCACCCTTATTGTATATTACTTGCTGGGCAATTTGTGCTCATTCTTGCTTTCCCTAAAACATTTCAGTTAAGGCAGAGCATGGTGAACCTTCGGGCGTTGATAAGGGCAAGGGAAAAGCTACCAACTAGCTTATGTCTGTTATGTTTTAAATATATTAATATTGTATGAAGATGATGTAGTAAGACTGGATTTGATTATGTTTAAGCTTAAGTTAGATTATGTAATAAGTCGTTAACTGATATTATTATGTAATCTATTAAGTACTGTAGGTTGCGAGACTTGGGGGAATAATTATAATAAATCATTGTAAATTATTCTAGAATAGATTTTCCGCTGTGATCGTGTGATATTTAATTATTATTATTGTGATGTATTACCATGAGCACGTGATGAACCGAATTCGAGAGGCCAAGTGGCGGTCCTGGAATTTGGGGGCGTCACAGGTTGGTATCAAAGCTGTAGTTATAAACCTTAGGAACGAGTGTCCTTGGACTATAGCTTAGGTGAACTTAGAAGTTAGGAAGGAGATAAAACTCATGTAGAGTTTTCCTTGAGAGACTTAGTCTGTTATGAAATGTAACTTCATTCTATACAATGAACTTATGTTTTTAACATTCTAATGGAGTTGCTGTTTGTTTGCCTTGTGTTTGTGATTGTAGGATGACAGACACAGGTGTAACTAGTAGAGTAGCAGAGGAGGAGCCCAGAGATATACATGTAGTATACGAGGCACCTCTAGAGGCTGTGCCAGTGCAGGCAGTTGCACCATCCGAGTTTGATGACGAGGATGAGATCGAGATTGAGATAGAGACTGAT
Source organism: Panax stipuleanatus (assembly GCA_020205555.1). Taxonomy (NCBI): domain Eukaryota; kingdom Viridiplantae; phylum Streptophyta; class Magnoliopsida; order Apiales; family Araliaceae; genus Panax; species Panax stipuleanatus. Next base: position 167,156,715 of record CM035115.1, read on the forward strand.
CCAGAGGAGGAGCCGATGGAGGATGAGCCAGTAGAGGACTCTGATGAGGCTACTATAGAGGAGCAGATGCTAGGAGAGTATGAGGAGCGGATCCTAGAGTTAGACTGTAGAGTTCAGGAGCTGGAGGCAGAGGCCCACGAGAGAGAGTCTGAGTTCCAGAAGCTGAGGGACGAGGACCACCAGAGGAAGCTGGCTATGCAAGAGTTAGAGGTGGAGAATGCCTACCGTAGGGAGGCAGGGATCCAGATGGGGACTCTATTTCACAGGTCAGTGGCTAGGAATGTAGATTTGGCAGAGAAGCTAGAAGAGGTTGAGCAGAGGGAGCTGAGTGAGAAGACTGAGAAAGAGGCACTCCGTACTCAGCTAGAGTTGGAGGTGATGGATAGGTTACACTTCGAGGAGAAGTGGGAAGCGTCCAATGAGAGAGCTGATGACCTTGAGGACGAGGTCAGGTGCAAGAAGAGAAAGATGAACAAGATGGGGTATGTGTTCCGTTCAGCTTTTGAAAGGGTGATTGATGGTGTGTACCACTACCCGGTAGAATAGGGACAGACTCTACATACCTTGAGCCGAGAGCTGGTTGCGTATATAGCACAGTTGGAGTACAAGAGCGCAGTGGAACGCGGGATGATGGGATGAGATTTTTTTAGCCAGTCTAGTGGCAGTACTAGTTGTGTCTTTATGTATTGTATATACTATGTTGTAATCCTGATCTTTTGTGTAAGATGTGGGATGATGATGTAAACCCCGAGTTAGCTTTTGTTATAGGGGTAGTATGGTAGTAGGTTGGTATACTCCCCGTCTTTTGTGATATTAGGGGATATATGTGATAACATTTATAGCAGTATGCTAGGGAAATCATGTAATGAAACGATTTGGCATATGAATATAAATGGAGTTGATTTTAGAAACGTGTTATAAATTTATTCTTGGAGTATTAAAAGAAATACTTAAGTGATATACTTGAATAATAATAAAATGAAAAATTGTGATGCAGATAATGCCGCCCAGACGTAGATTGACTGCACCCGAAGAATTCGTTAACAATGAGAGAGAACAAGTAGACCCGATCCAGAAACTGGTAGACTTGTTAGGAGAAGCCTTAAGGGGAAGGAACAATGAACCCGTTCGCCCGAACCCTCAAACTGTGCCAGTAACAACCTTTAAAGGCTTTAAGAGTGTAGGACCCCCGGAGTTCGAGGGAACTACCGACCCAATCGTCGCACAAACGTGGATCAAAGAGATCGAAAAAGCTTTCACTATAGCTAGCGTAGGCGAAGATCAGAAGACGGTGTTTGCCACGTACATGATGAGAGGAGAAGCGAACTACTGGTGGGAGGCTAATCAACAAAGAGCTGGAGAAGGGATAATAGCTTGGGATAAGTTTAAGACACTGTTCTTCGAGAATTACTTTCCAAAGAGTATGAAGAATAGGATGGAGGTGAAATTCCTAGAGTTAAAACAAGGTGAGATGACGGTGGCGCAATACGCGGCTAGGTTTAACGAACTAGCGCGATTTGCGGAGCACCAAGTTGGTGATGAAGAGAGAAAGGCTAGACGCTTTGAACAAGGGTTGAAGCCATGGCTGTTCAATAAGGTATCAGTTCTTCAAATTGATTCCTTTGCAACATTACTGGAGAAGGCAATCATTGCGGAAGGCGGCAGTGAGGCCTTAAGTCTGTATAACAAAGAAAAGAAAGGAAAGAATACTGGAGGAGAGAATCGTACGGGAGGAAGCAGTAGCGGAGGAAGCAACTTGGGAAAGAGAAAGTGGGAGAATAACAACAACAACAAAAACAACAATAATAATCAATCAGGGAATTTTCATGGAGGTTTCAAGAAGAGGGCTGAAGGATGCCCGAAGTGTGGGAAGAGTCACCAGGGCGAGTGCTGGAAGGGACGTGGCACTTGCTACAACTGCCGACAGGAAGGGCACATCTCGCCCAACTGTCCGAAACCAAAGAAGATACAAGGATGCTTTGCTTGTGGCTCGACGGAGCACCGAATTAAGGACTGCCCAAAGAAGGGAAGTGGTGGGGGTAGTAATCAGCAAGGAGGCAACAAGCTGATGATCGGTGGACCGGCACAATCCAACCGCCCAACCGCCAGAACCTTTAACATGACCGTCCAAGACGCAGTGACTGCGAAGGATGTGGTGTCAGGTATAATCCCAATCAATGATATAAATGCTTATGTATTATTTGATTCGGGTGCCACCTGTTCTTTTGTATCTGAAGAATTTGCTAGTAGACTTAGTACACCTCGAGAACTATTAGAAAATCCTTTGATCATAGAAGTTGCTACTAAGGAAGTGATCCCTGTAGAATACGTTTATCGAAATTGTCGCGCAAATATTAGTAAACATGAACTGAGCGTAGACTTGATTCCTATTAGACTGGGAGAATTTGACGTAATACTGGGAATGGATTGGTTGTATAACCATGCTGCGATAATAGACTGTCAGAACAAATGTGTGAACCTTCAGACTCCGAGTAAGTCTAAGGTAGTGTTTTATGATGTTACTTGAACCCGATTTTGACGGTTAACTTAAGGAGATGCCGTAACTTGCTAAAATGAAATATATTTAGTATTGATTGTGGTCTTATGTTATATTAATAATATGCAAGCATGTTTGCAAATTGTTGAGATCTTATATAATATGAGAATGCATTTAAACTCTAAAGAAGGAACGTTAAGGATAGAAATTATATTCTATATAATTGTGTAGCTAGGTAAAACTTAGCTTATGTGTTGATCGTATATTCAAAGAGAAAATGTGAAGTTAAATTATATGACTAATGAATATCATATATATACGTAACTGTATTACGATAGGAATTCGAAAGTGTTGATTTGCTTTTCGTGGATAAACTACGCTAAAGGCAAGTTCTCTTACTTACACTCTTTTAAAGTGCAAGTATCCTAACCGACACATTTACTTTATGCAAGAAAATCTATGATTGTGAAAGTTTCCCAACTTATACTCTTTTACTATGCAAGTATCCTATCTTGTGTATTGCGAACTAGTTTCCTATTTAATCGGTTGAATCGAATTAGCATACTTGAACTCTTATTTCATTAAAGCTATTATTCATGTTGAACTTAGTATTGTTCTTGGATATTGTGAAAGTGTCTATGCCATTTGATTCGGCTGGACTTATGTTATTGAAAAGCAACCCAAACTAATTGATTGGTGCGGGATCTTGTATTTGACTGAGAAGAACAACCTTCCTTGAAGGGAATATATAATTGTCGGAGAACCGACGTGCACACTTGAGTATGGTTGATTGTTATGCATAACAAGGGTACTTTAGGCTGATCACCTGTTGTACCTGTTTTTGTTGGATTTTCAGTTTATTACTGTCAATTCTAGTAGAAGTTCATAGTCCTTAGTGACTGCTCAGTATTCAATTATTTAAAATCTTGAATTGACGTATTATTGAATCATATTGATATTATTCTGTCCTTAGCGACTGATATTGAGAACTGTTGATATTCTTGTTATTCTTGCACTATCAAATCTTGTTATACCCTTTCGAAAATTGAGAATCTTATTACTCACCCTTATTGTATATTACTTGCTGGGCAATTTGTGCTCATTCTTGCTTTCCCTAAAATATTTCAGTTAAGGCAGAGAATGGTGAACCTTCGGGCGTTGATAAGGGCAAGGGCAAAGCTACCAACTAGCTTATGTCTGTTATGTTTTAAATATATTAATATTGTATGAAGATGATGTAGTAAGACTGGATTTGATTATGTTTAAGCTTAAGTTAGATTATGTAATAAGTCGTTAACTGATATTATTATGTAATCTATTAAGTACTGTAGGTTGCGAGACTTGGGGGAATAATTATAATAAATCATTGTAAATTATTCTAGAATAGATTTTCCGCTGTGATCGTGTGATATTTAATTATTATTATTGTGATGTATTACCATGAGCACGTGATGAACCGAATTCGAGAGGCCAAGTGGCGGTCCTGGAATTTGGGGGCGTCACACCCCCGCCCAGGCCCCACCCCCTCCCTCCGCCTCCCACCGCCATCCCCTCCTCCCGCCCCCTCCCCACCCCTCCCCTTCCTCCGCCTCCTCCCACCCCCCTTTCTCCTCCTCCCCCAAATCGATCCAAGATGGCCGTCGGTGAAGGCCCCGTCACTGGTCGCGGTGGAGGCCCCTCCACCACCCCTTGCTTCCCCTCCACCACCGGTCCATTCTCCAACTCCACCGGTAACCAAACCTTTATACGTTGGTAACCAAACAGTCATACCAAGGTAACTAAACCTTCATATCAAGGTAATCGGACCTTAATATGAAGGTTTCCTTGTTATAAAGGTTTGGTTACCTTGTTATGAAGGTTTGGTTACCTTGGTATAACTGTTTGGTTACCCTAGTATGAAGGTAACCAATTCAATTTTATTAGGTTACCAATTTTATTTTGAATGTGATGCAGTTGGTAACCAAACTTCATGCAGTTGGTAACCAAACTTCATGCAGTTGGTTACCAATTATTCATACCAAGGTAATCAAACCTTTATTCCAAGGTAACCGAACCTTAATATGAAGGTTTCTTTAATATGAAGGTTCGGTTACCTTGTTATGAAGATTTGGTTACCTTGGTATGAAGGTTTGGTTACTTTGGTATGAAGGTAACCAATTCAGTTTTATTAGGTTACCAATTTATTTTGAATGTGATGCAGTTGGTAACCAAAATTCATGCATTTGGTTACCAAACCTTCCGATAAGGTAACCAATTCAGTTTTATTTGGTTACCAATTTATTTTGAATGTGATGTAGTTGGTAACCAAACTTTATACAGTTGGTTACCAAACATTCCGATAAGATAACCAATTCAGTTTTATTTGATTACCGATTTTATTTTGAATGTGATGCAATTGGTAGCCAAACTTCGTATAAAGGTAACCATTTTAATTTTTGTGGGTAACCAAATCGTCAAAAAAAATTCAGAATAACAACTCCGGCGATATAGCGGTGGCGGCGGCGGCTGGAGGCGGGGGAGAAGGATGATGAACAGTAACTCCTTCATAATTTTTTGTTTTTAATTTTTTCATTTTGATTTGAATTTTGAATTATGGATTTGAAATTGTTGTTAGATCCAAAAGATTTGAATTTGAATTATTAGTTATCCTTGATTTTAGGTTTCTTTATTTAATTTGAAATTAAATGATTTGAATTTTTTGCATTTTTTTTGTAATTATTTTGTAGATGCACTTTTTTTTTAATTACTTTGTAAAAGTTGTATAGTTCTGTAAATGACTCTAAAAAAAACTAAGATCTTTCCCTGAACAAAAGAGCATCAATACGAAAGAATACCAAATATAATAACCGATTATTTCAATAATTCCAAAAACTACAAGTCTACCATTGAGATTTGGGCCTATTTCATTGGATAAATTTTTGTGAGCCTTTAAATTTAAACTAACGTGGGTTGGACTCTTTTGTTTGGGTATATATATACATAACACGAATACCTCTTAGGGACCCTAAAAATTTGTCAATTTTAATGGGCTTAAAGCACAGACACCTTGGGCTTAAAGCCACAAGCACCCAGAGGAAGAATTACAATCAGTTCTTCTCTGTAAAGCATATGTGGAAACTCATAAACTAATTTTTGAAGTATTTTTGAACAGTATATGAGTTTCTATATCAGAAACTAGAATTTCAATACTAATTAATGTGCTAGTAAAAAAGTCATTAGTAACTATGTATATGTTATGGGCGAATGAGCTGTGTATAGGTTTCAGATATAATTACTAATCCTGTTACAAGTCCAAACTCGCATGTAAAATCCTAAAACAAATGGCGTCGCCCGGACTCGAACCGGAGACCTTCAGTGTGTTAGACTGACGTGATAACCAACTACACCACGACACCAAGATGCCTTAATTTTACTATACAGTAGTTAATTAGATTCTGAAGACAATTAAGGAAGGGGATCTATAGGGCCTAATAGTGAGAGTAAAACTATTGTAACAATTGACTATCATTATCAGGCAATTAAGGAAGCGAAAACATATGAACTAGTAATGACTGCTATGCCACTTTGCATTATATTATCTAAAATCGTAGAGCAAGTAGGTGGTCATGCTCATACAAACCTTTGAGTACGGTTACACACTAGTTGATGGTTTGGGCTTTTGCCAATCATACTAGCCCTTCGTAACAGGCTAACAGCTTTAAAAGACTTCTCCAAACTCCTATCATCCACAAAAAACCTGGGTCAGAAGTAAAACCATCATAATTGTTTTCAGTAAAAGAAAATGCAACTCTCTCTCTACAGCCATGGTCCACCCAACAGTGTCGGGGTTCTAGCATTCTAGTAGAGGTATAGTAGTCTACAATCTTTTCATTCTTCTTGTGTTGCTTTGTCAACATTACTAAAATAAATTTTGAGCTGCTAGGATTATTCAGTAACAAGCTTATCACGCTAAAATAGTATCCAACCTGGCTAAAGAAAGTTTACAGCTAATGTTAGTACAGGACTGAATCAAATGCAAAGACTAGCTTTGTGCTTCAATTCCTCACAAAGAATCTACAAACAAACCACATGGGTCCCGAGCCATCTACTCAATTAAAATGAATTTCAATTTTTTAAGGCCCCATCTGTAGTCTATACTCTTCACCACCACTCCCTCAGATCTGCAACTCAAATCTAACTGCGCTGAACAGCTGCATTATATGTCCTTTTCTCTTTTGGGGTCATCTGCATGGTTTGGTACTACTTGCATAGCCATCTCACATCAGAACCGAGATTTCAGAAATACCACATCGCTTGGCCATGAACATCTCTTGCCACCTTTTGGTCCTACCATAAGGGGCCGTTTCCTTTCTTATTAGTACCAGGCAAGTAGCCATAGTCGACCATCAGAATATTTTTCATGACATAATTTTCATGGAGTTGAAACATGATATAAATCAACATACGTACGCTTTATAAAAAACGAAACTAAGATACCTTACTATGATTCATTGATTCCTGGTACCTCATCATTTTGATTCTAAAACCTAAGAACTAGAAGCAGACTAGAGACGGTACACAATGGTCCACGGAGCTGCTACTACTTTCCTAAAAAATGAGGATCCTTAAGCTTGTTCAATAGCATAAAAAAACTGAAAATAGTAAGCAAACTTACCAGAAATAATAAGTATTAATGAAGGCATAATAGCTACTTCAAAAAAAGTATAAAAATAAAAATGAGAGAAGCATAAAAAAAAACGATGAATTATGCAGCTACTCCCTACGTCCCACCCACAAAAGATGTATAAGTAGATAATTCAAATTCAAAATGTTATACAAAGACTATTTTACTCTCAAAGTAATTAAGGAGGGTACACTCCTTTTTAAGAAAATAAAGAATCTTTATGTACTTGTGGGATCTATAGAGGACAAATTGAAGCTTATTGCTACTCTCTCCCTTACTTTATTTTTTTTAGTTTGTTAAATACTTAAACATAAAAGAGAGTATGTACCTAAGAGAACTTGAAAGTTTTTTAGTTGATGGCTTTGATGCAGGTAAATTAGAGCACTGTCAACAAAATGTCTGATTTTGGTTAATTGCTTACACACATAATAAGCTGAGTTGGTAAAGTTAGCAAAAGGTACAAGAAATAAATAAATAAATGAGGGTTTCTGAAATTCATTCCTTTTTTAATCATATACTAAGTGACTAGAATAAGATTGAATTCAATCAAAAATGTTCTCGGAATAGCCATTTAATTAACCAATAGTCCGAACATAGATTCAATAAAGGAAAAATGTGGGGGGGAAAGTGTTGTGATCGGTCCAATTGTGCGTGTTTTTTAATTATTTAATTTAATTTTTAGCAAGTATCACTTAGTTGCAGCATTTTAGCAAGGAGAGAGATGGGAGGGAGGGAAGATGTTACCGGCCGGCGAATGTCCGTTGAGAGCCGATGTGTTGAAACTGCAGCAATCAGGGTTATGGCGGGAATCAGGGGTCTTTTAGTTGCAGTTATTGCATTTGAGTTTTGAACTAGTATGTGTTTATAAGTTATGTTTAAAAAAAACATCAAAATTAGATACCGAACTAGGGGTGAGCATAGTGTGGTTTGATGCGGTATGAAGTTCAAATCGCACATGAAACCGCTTATGTGCGAAGTAGGGGTGAGCATGGTGTGGTTTGATGCGGTTTGAAGTTCAAATCGCACACGAAACCGCTTATGTGCGGTTTGAAAAATTCAAAATTGCACATGAAACCATTTGTGATTGGTGCGGTACGGTTTTGAACTGTGCGTTTTAATTTCATTTGGTGCGATTTCGGTTCCAAAATCAATTAAAATAACAAAACCGTAAAATAGTTAGCAAAATCATCTACGCAAAAGTATCATGCAGTGGACATAATCATAAAGCTAATTTAGCAAAATAGTTCCAGGCATCAACAATTATATAGTTGATTAATAGTATGTTATCACATTTGATTTAGAAAATACCAAATCACTTTTGATTTGCAAACATAATTGATAGTGTTGATTCTTCATTCAACCCTACAATATCTGTTTTCTAAAATAAAATGAGGAGAATATGATATAGTAGAGAAATTATATATACTCGTAGCAAATTTGAGAAAACATGATATGATTATTTGGTGCAGTTTCGATTTTATGCGTGCGGTTTTGGCTAGTAACCAAATCGAAACCGTAAATTTGATTTTTCAACCCACCTAAAACCGCCACATACGCCGAAACCATTGGTGCGGTTTTAATTTGTGCGATTTGTGCAATTTTTTGGTGCGGTTTTGATTCTAATTTGATTACTTGCTCAGTCCTAACGAAGAGGGTTCTCTTTTTAAGACTCTCCTACATCTTTTGATTATTATTAGCTGCATAATTGTTTCGTATTTTCTTCCTTCATAGATTTTGTTTATTTTTTTTGTAGAATTTTGTTTTCTCCTATTTTAGAGTTAAATCTTTCCTTCTTTCTCTACTTTTGTGGAAGTCTTTTTTTCTCCGTTTGAAAACTTGATTTCTCTTTAGATAGAGAGTTGATTTCGTCTATGATGACTGATAGATAATTGCATATATGTCAACTTAGATGCACGAGATATGAAAAATTACATGTGTACGCTAGTTGTTTTTTTTAATTAAGTGAATGAATCTGCCATGGGGTCAAATATAATTATGAATATAGTAAATTACCTAAAAAAAACTAGTAGTCAGATTTATTATTTTTAAAATTTAAATTAATCATATCAATTTTAAATTGATTTTTTCAAAGTTAATAGGGGTCTTATAATTTGGAACGAATAAAGTATTAATTAAATTCTCAGTATTAAACCCTAGATGGTTAATTAAATACTGAAAATAAATTTACCATGTTCACAATGCTATTTATGGAGTAAAATTCATATTAGATTCAAATTTAAAATGATTTAAAAAACAAATTTATTGCATAAGAGAGTATAATTTTGGAGCAAACTTTTGGGTTAGACCGGAAACTATAGATGAACCAAAAAAAATCTTATGAGCCCAATCAGCCCAAGGGAGATGCCGACTTTGGGCTAATAGGCCCAAGTTTTCAGTCCTAATAAGAAAAAATAGCTTGCCAGCCACTGCTTGGTATGAGGATGGAAAAAATAGTATGATTACTTTTATTTGAAGTTTAATTATGAGTAGAGAAAAAAATAATATATGGATCCTATCATTTAAATTATTAATAAATTTATTATTTTTTTCACTATTTGATATATGAGTCATAGCTATTTATTTTTAATTTAAAAAGAAGTTGGTAATTTAATTGTTTACCCTAAATATATGATAATAGTTTAGTTAGATTCTTTTTATGAAAAAATATAGTTAATGAGACATATTTTGTAGAATAAAGGAGGGACTAATAAATTAACAAATTTTAAAAATAAAAAATCCCCCCTGAAAGGAATATCCGAATACATATTTTGTATATGATAAAATTTAGAGAAAACCTCCTCTATTAGTAAAATTAAAAGATAAGAAGAAGAAGAAATAAATAGATGTTTTAATTACAAATATACTAATTAGATGAGAGATGCGGGATATGACACGTCTCTGACGAATGTTTCTTGATTATTTTTTATTTGGGTGTTTAAATCATAAAAATGTACTTTATAATTTAAATTTTATTTTTAAACAGAGTAAGTATTTTTCCCGGGAGCTGTCCAAAAAAATAATATTACTAGTAAAACAAAATAAAAATCGACAATCACAAAACAGAAGCGAGGCTATAAAAATAGAGTAGAAAAGAAATAGAGTACCAAAAACGCCAAAAGAAGGGGAAAAGGGCTGAGCTATTTGGGCGACAAGAGTCACAAGAGTGTTTGTTTTACACTGAGAAACCAGAAAGAAAGAAAGAAAGAAGGCGTCAATGGCTGTAACCTCTCATTTATATAGACCAGCACCAGCTTCCACCTCTATTTCTCTCTCCACTTCTTCCCATCTTCCTCGTACTCACATATTCTCTCTCCTCCCCTGCTCTGCCATTCCTTCGAGCAAAGTCACCAAAAGTAGTTCAAAATTCAGCATCATCCATAGCCCAATTAAAACGGGTCACATCCAGATTCGGGCAATGACATCCTCTTTCGGGGCTCGGTTAGAGGAGACTGTGAAAAAGACTATTAGTGATAACCCAGTTGTTGTCTACTCAAAGACTTGGTGTTCGTGAGTACCCAATTGTGCATTCTCTTAATTCTTGCGTTTTTTCTTGTTTATGATGTGAAAGATTGATTCTCTTTTACAAAAAATTGAAGTTGGGTTTGTTGAGTTTGTGGTGAAGGTACTCTTCTGAGGTGAAACAATTGTTCAAGCGGCTTGGGGTTCAGCCACTAGTTATTGAATTGGATCAATTGGGTATGTTCTTTCTTTATTTTGTCATTCTATAAGGAGTGAATTAATGCTTCTGTATGCGCATTTTTATTGGGGTTGTACATGTTTCTTATGATTATCTAAGGAATAGGTAGTTGGTGACAGGCATGTGAAGCTATCATTTTTTTTAATTAAGGCTAGAGCTGCAAATAAAAAGCATCGGGATTGAGGTTTGAACATATCAGAATAAGATTGATATGCCTATCAGACCATGTTTCAAACGTATGTTGATTGTAATATATATAGTGTACTATGTTATATCAGTAAATGGTGGAGCATGCGTGCTTGAGGCATCAAACCAAGCTTGATCAAGCTTTAATAAGCTTTCTTGCTCGGGTTTGATGTATTGATTCCCATATCTGAAAGGACCACTAAATTAAATATCATTTCTTTTTCTTTTTCTTTTTCTTTTTTGATAAGTATTGAATTAAATCATTATTTATGTCATCATGGACTTGAATCAATCTTCAAGATAGTAACTGTGAATAAATCATTGTGCTTTGGAAACATGTTCTTTTAATGACTTATGGTAGACAAAGTGAAAGTAGCAGATTTTATTATAGTTATAGTTGTTAGTTAACTGCATACAGAGAAACTTGTATTGAATATAGAGAAAAAGTGAATAGATACTTCTATGGAAAGTAATCTAAAAGCAATGTGTTGGTAAAAGTTTGAATCTTTTTATGATTTAGGCACAGTGATGATGGAGGCAAGTAGTAGCAGTGACATGCTCTTAATGAACAAACAAATTTCAAGACAGATATTCGAACATATCCGTTTCCTTCTTGTGATGCACAAGAAACTATATGTTTTCTTTGTCTGAGGAGCATCTCCTCTAATATATTAACTTCGGGGAATACTGAATATATTTATATTCAATATTAAGACCAAGCTGAAGACCTATTTTCCTATCCTAACACATTGTGCCACTTGTGGAGTAATCACAAGTTATGTAATGATGTGGAATGACTTTTTAACAGTTCTAGATACTAGATAGGCAATGAGGAAGAATGCATGGTCCAATTCAGGATATATTTTAAGGTAATTGTTTTAGTGTCCTGCTTTATAACACAGATTTGTATTAGAAATATTTCTTATATACAAAAAATTAAGTAGCTTAGTCAATGGCAACTAGAACATCTGTTCTACTGATGAAAAAGTAATCGAATTTCAAAGAGGCTAGTCTATGTTGATATTGGTTCAGAATGCATCATGTTTCATTTTAGTTATAAATATTATTATGTATTTAAATTAAATTCTGCACTGTGATACTTTCTCCACTATAACGAAGATGGAATCAGCAGTAATTCTTTCCTACAATTGATCATAATTTTCTGATATTTTAAAATGTATTCGCTCTCAGGTCCCCAAGGACCACAATTGCAGAAGGTGCTGGAAAGACTGACTGGCCAGCATACTGTTCCAAATGTTTTTATTGGTATTGCGACTGTTTTTTTCCTGAAATATCAAGTATATACTTTATATATGGGTTTATTTCTTTAAGAAAGCAAACATGATAGATTATAAGGTTTTGGCAGTTTAAATCTTTAATGAAATGCACAAATTTGTTTAGACCTCGTAGTTGGGTATATGTGGTTAGCAGAAACGAAAAGTTTCAGAAGGATTTCATAATAGAGATAGGTTCATAATAGACATAGGTAGAGTTTTTGGTCAACTAATTTCTAACTTCTAAGTTGCTTTGAACATTTTTCTATCAGCCAAAGGCTTAATATGGCTTGCAGTTGATGAATGTTATTGTGACCCATACTCTGTTTGATAGAGAGACTTACACATGTCCTTGGAAATATTGTACCTGGCATCTTTGATCTTTTTCCTTCATTTTTAAGTAGTTATGTTATTCTTGTTCCACTGTAAAAGTTTATGGGAGAGGATTCTTTCAAGGGAATGGTATTTCAGCTTTTATCTATAAAAATAAAATTGCTGAAAGTTTCTGTCTTTTTCATGACCAGGTGCAAAACACATTGGAGGTTGTACAGGTACTATCTTATACACTGTCATTTAAGTATGGTATTATGTTTTTAATCCTTTTTTTCCCTCTATTTTTTGTTTCATCCTCAATTATTTGAAGCTTTCTATTTTGAGATGCTGCACTCAATTTTCTCACTATTACATTAATATTGTGATACTTCCTGAAGTTCTCTTCTTGTTATTTTTATTTATTTCATGGATTATTACACGTGTTTGGTATAGTACTTGCCATTTAACTCGATTACTCCTAGATGATTGCATGGCTATCAAAATTATTGAAGCTGGATGAGAAAGAAGTAGTGAAAAAGTTTTGATTTGAATTCATGGTGCAGATACTGTTAAGCTATACCGTAAAGGGGAACTTGAACCATTGCTGTCAGAAGCTAGTGGCGAAAAGAAAGAGAGCTAATCTTCCGAGCTTATTGTCATTTGGAGTCTCCACCTCCTTCCATCTGTTGGATGGATGTCTTACCAAGATTATCCCATAGTGCCATATTTCTGTTTCTGCCAAGAAAACATAAATGTTTCTATCAGAAAGAAATAATCATATATTGGTATTAAATATTTTGCAAGTTTCAGAAGTTTTATGCATCTTCTTAATGAAGTGTGTAATTCCAGTTCATGGTACTTGCTTGAGAACCTCGTTTGCCTCCTTCGTTGCATTAGAACCATTTTAGTCTGCTGCTCATGGACGGCTTCATGGTATCAATATGCTCTACCTTGGGTAGAAATGAGTACTTCTTTTGTTCGCTCATCACTTGGTAGGCGTTCAAATTATCATTTGTCCTTCTAGTTTCTTTTTTTTGGCTTTTGACATGCAATGCAATTAGTTACTGCTGATTTTCCTTCTTCAGAAACATCGCGTCTTAAGCTTTATGAGTTTTGACTAGCAGAAAGTGTGAAAATACCTGAAATGATTTCTCATTATTGTGAGCTTATTCTGTTTCTATTGATGCAGCATTATTTTGTGGAAAATAATATGGAGGAACGAATTTTACTTCTGAAAAAGACGGTCTTGTAATACTTTTACTGCATTTTAGAGTGAGAAAGTTGGTTGACCCTTGGCTTTTTCCAAGGCAAAAAGGTGTATAAACTGATGTTAAATTTTTTAAAACTTGTGGTTTTGGGATGAATCCTAGATAACAGAAACTGCTGTTAATTTTTTTAAACTGTAAGATAATACATTTTAATAGGGAACATGAATAAAACTTGTTATCCAATATATTAATAGGGAACATCCAACCCAGCCCCCTTAAGACTAATAATACTATATATATAGAGGAGAAGTACGGTACAGAGTGATAGAGAGAAGTTGATATATAGTAGTAGCATAATAATAAGAATACATAATAAATTACAACATAATAATCAATCACACACACAAAGCAAAAGCAAGCATCCTGCATCCCTCCCTAATTAATTACACTTCTTGGATCTCATCCAATGCATAGTTGTTTGTAGATACATTGGCATAATTCACTTTGTCGAACCTCACAACAACTGGGTAGCGACTATTTGGGTCCTGCACATAATTACCAAAAAAACATAATAGGATATCAATTAACATAGTGTGTTTTGTTTTGATAATTCAATTAACCGATATTCAGAAGCTAAAATTTCACCTCTACCATTTGAGAATACAAATTCGGCCATATTTCAATTACCTGATCAACAGCTACAACTGATCCGACACCTTTGTACCAGTAAGACTCCTTCCTAAGAATCTTCACCTGTGCAAAGAAACAAAATCAAAATCTGACCACTGCATCTTATCATCATGTTAGTTCTTGGAACACGTACAGAATATCAAATACTGCTCTTTTCTCCCAATTTCTAGTGCGTATATATTGCAAAAGAATCCAAATATGTGGTGCGTGGGTATTGCGGCGGCCGGGGGCGGGGAAAATAACTTACTTTAGTTCCTCTCTTGGGGCCAATCGGAGGTGGCGCGGCGACAGGAGCAGCTTTAGCTTCTTCTGTGACGGTGGTGGCTGCCGGTGGCGCCGCCTCTTCAGCCGCCCGTACCACCAGCCTGCTGCCATTGTTCCTGGAAGGAGGGAAGGATACCATAGTGACCATTCTGGCGGCTGTGTTATTGGGGGTGACAACATTTGGTGTCACCACAAATCCACAGGCAGCTGATGCCATGCTGCAGCAAGCCATGCTGCTCTCTTCTCTCTCTTTCTAATTTGCTGGAAAAAGAAGAAAAATAATTATAGGAAGAAGATGAGGCTAAGGAACGAAAACTAAAATGCTTGAAGAAATATTTTGAGAGGCTTTGAATGAATGGAATATCTTTTTCCTGGACGAAGATGATGATCAGTTTCCTATTGCTTCAACCAATAGAATCCTCCCATCTGTTACCATATCCCATTCTTTTGGATAATGTTCTCATCTTCCTTATTTTGTCATTAACTACCCAAATTCACATTTCTATTTACCCCAAATATATATATATATATATATATATATATAATTTTTTCTTCCCATCACTGCTCCATTTTATATATCCAACATTTTTACTTTTTTAATATTAAAGCTAAGGCATATAAAAAATACATCTTACATTAAAACTATCCATATTATTAAGGGAGAGCAAAAAGGAATAATTACTTTTGGACTCTTGGTCTCCATTCCCATAATTCAAGACCCCTAACTTTTCTCATCTACTAATTTTTTATTTGAAAAAAGACATATGTCGATAAATATTTGACGAGGTTGAATAACGATCTAACGTAAAAATATATATGATAAAATAAATTAAGTTAAAGTGAAAATCTTCTTAATTTTTACATATCTCATATATGCATATAGGTCGTAACTCGCAATCATAATTTGGATGAAAATTTTCGCAATGTATAGGAAGAATTTTTTTATTTGCACACTCGATTATGAAATATAAGATCAATTTTGACTTTTTAAAGTCCACTATTTATTTCACTCTTTAAAACAGTGTATACTGTAACTAGTAACAATTTTTATATTTTTATTCTTTAAAATTAAATAAATTCAAAATTAATTTGAAAGTAAAATAATTCACTTCAAAGAATCAAAACTTATATTGCATTTTAGTTTCAAAATTAGACATTATTTCTTTTTTTATTCATTCTAAAACTAAAGATACAATGTATTTTTAGACTATAAAGTCATAAAGTAAAATATAATTCAGAAACGTATAGCATTATTTATTCATGTATTTAAAACACATTTCAGAATTCGAGCTAAATAGGAACACATAGCGAATGCAATGCATGGTTGGTTATTTTTAATGAAATCAAGAGTAATGTTACAGACATAAATTATTTTACAAACTGTTAATGTGGCATACACCACCATATTGATCAACAAATTATTTCAATATAGTCTTCGGCCCCATATAAAAAGCTGAGGTGGAGTATGTCACGTCAACAAGTTTGTAAAATATTTGTAGAATAATTTGTGTTTGTATCATAAATATTATTCATGAAATCAAATAGATTGGTTGAACCCTGACCTGACTACCGACTACCGACTACCGACTACTTCATTTCATGCATGTCCATCCTCCATACATACTATTATAATTGTTTGCAAATCTTCCGAAAGGTGCATTAGAACCATAAGAAAGTGATTCCGTCGAAACTTAATAATCCCCTTGTACAGATTTCTTTAGCAAATTTGAAATGAATTGCGGTGATGTGACCGATTCACCTAACTGCAATTTCACAAGTTATCAAGTTACTGTGGAAAGTTGGAAATAAATTGAACAAACAAAACAAGTCATTTTCATCTGCATGTGCCTTCTTCATTTTATATAGCCCCTATAGAAAAGGAGAGAGGATTTGTTTTGTCTAGTGGCCTGACCCATGAAAATTCTGTTGGAGAATGACTTATAAGTTGGTCAAATAAATTTATAAATTATTTGTTATTATTCTTTTGTTCGAAAATGATTTATTTTTCTATTTATAAGTTAGTTTGACCAAATGTAATATCTATTTTGCTCCTCTTTTTATTAATGTTTTTTTTAGTAATCTTCCATTTGTTTTTAACTTATAAGTCATTATAAGCCGAATACCTTCATAACTTAATTTATGATTTATAAGTCAAATTGATGCCGAACGCTTTTACTTTTAAGTCCTAAATTAAAACAACTTATAAGTCAAGTTATATTTTAACTTATAAGTCATTTTAAAATAAGTCATTCCTGAACAAGCCTGACGATCTACGCAGGTTGAAAAGTCACCTTACGCTAAATACCAACGACACAATTAGGCATGTCAATCGAGTTATATGAGTCGAGTTTAAAGTTGTTTATGCTCAATTCATTTTAAAATTATCGAGTTCAGACTTGACTCATTCGAGCTATAATAAATTTATCCAAACTCGACTTAAATAAGATCATCAGTTTCGAGTTTTTTTGGGTTAAGCCAGTATTAAATTATAAAATTATTAATATTAACTCCTAGACCTAAAAGATATATAATTTAGAGTAATTTATTTAAAATATTTGACATACATCATTCTTTTTATAATCAAATTGAAATTTAAATTAACATAAATAAGCTATTTTATAAGCATTGTTGTATTTATTATTTTTAATATTTAATCTCAATCTTCTTTTATGTTATTACTCTATTTTATTATAAATTAATATAGTTGACCACTTTACGAAAAATATGGTGTCTAATTTTTAGTTAAAAATACTACATATAAATATAAATAAAGAGAGAATTATGTAATATATATATATATATATATATATATATATATATATATATATATATACACGTTTCTAATACTATAATTTGGTCGGGCCTATAATGGTCGAACAATTTATTGACCAAGTTTGACCCAAATTTTATATCGAGCTTAATTTTCTATCCAAATCCAACTAGACTCACTCCTAAATAAAATTTGAACGAGTTTTAAATGGAGGCTTCAAACTTGATTGACCCAATTAACAGTACTAGACACAATCAATTTTTTATATGGGTCCAATATTTCATCTATCTATCTATCTCTATATTATCTATCTAATATTATAAACCGGTTTCCTCGAGTCGTGAACCGTGTCATACTTTTCCCCCTTTTTTGTCCCTATAAATTTAATTATGTTATTATCTTCTCTTTTTTATATTAATTTTTTTATATTCCTGTTTAATTATATAAATTTTATAAAATTCATATTTTATTCCACATAATTTTATACAAGCGTTACTTGCCACCGGTTGCTACTTTATTTAAACCGGAAAGCTAGATAAGAAAATCTATTTGTTAAGGTAAATTGTGCATCACATCACAAAATGAGATCTTTAATTGGAAATATCATATCTATTTCAAGTCTTCAACAACTGGGAGTGGGTAATCAATTCTAGGCTTTTATTTTTAATTCAATTACTATTTTGAAGCAAACTCACTCTAACACCCCGTACCCTTTTGCATAATTATGAGTTGTTAACGTATTTTTAGGCGGGTGAGTAACATGTAAAAAGTTGGTCTTTTTTACCAAGTTCCTCATGACTCAGATAAAATAATTACTCATAAGGCTTTGGATATATGAGATCTTGAGATTCATTTTTATCAAAAACAAAAATATTAAATTTTTGTCGAATACAGCAAAAAAAAGAAAAAAAGTTGGTCTCTTTTTAAGACCACAAACTCATTTTCTGGTTGTCTTGAGTACAAGAAATTAAATTGATTTTATATATATATATCAAAAGGGTAAAATAAAATTAAAAATGTATGCATATTGAGGTGAGGAAAAAAGAAATTGTTGACATTTTTTTGTATAATTCTCCAGAAAGAAAAATGATATATTTTATAATTTTATATATTAAATTTTTTGTTGTGAGTAACGTAAATAACTATAATTGATAATATTTAACTATAAATCTTATAATTTTATCTAATAATATACGTCTCGTAATTGTAATTGGATAAAAAAAAATTGTTTGAAAATATAAAACTGGCACAATCCTCTATAAAACTGGCACAACCCAAACATAATAATACTAGAAAAGGTTGTGTTCGGTGATCAAAACCACAAAATAAACGGGCCTCCAATCCCGGGAATTTCCCCCCTTAGAAAACAAACAATTATCAGTCAAAGCATACAACTAGAAAGAGTGGTTGCCTGGTTGGGCAGTAAGGGGTCCATTGTTTCGAAGAAATTGCCAAAAGAATTCCTGATTTGGGTTACATAGTCAGCATCATCATTTAAAAAGAAGTAATACTATAATATATAAATTCAAATATATATATATATATATATATATAAAAAAAAATGGTGTGTTAAGTTATAATTAATTAATAATTTAAATCAAATTAAATTGAATTATCCCATTTTATACCGTTTGTATACGTTGCATAACTCCGTCTTTCTTTTTGTAGCACAATATAATAAAATAATCTTTCATAGTTTAACTGAATACTTGAACAAATGAAAGAATAATTAGAACTAATGTGTGCTGCGTAAAGCAACATGAACATGGAGTTGGAAGATAGATATATATATATAATGGTGGTGGTGGTGGTGGTGGTTTCGTGCAAATTAAAAATATGGTGGGGGAAAGGACAAAATGCCCTTTACACTCTTTAGAAAATTAAGTTTCAGACTTTCAAGTAATGTATGTTTGTAGCGATTATAATCTAATGACTATTAATCTTAAGATTATAATTTTAAGATTATTAAATTATTTTATAAATTTTAAACTAATAGTTTTTATTTTAAATTTAAAAACAAACAAAATATTTTAGATTAATAATCTTATCCCAAATATAATGATTATAAATAAAAAATGTGAGCGTTTTTGCGCTATACGACTTTTCGGCGTAGTCCTATCTTACTGCATACAGATTAAAAAAACAGTTAATTACTCGAATTCGTTCACCTTTTAAATCAAATAAATTATTTGTCATGCCGTGTGACCATAATACATATTTTGTCGCTATGACAACTTGATATCATTTCATGTACTATATGTATATGATTGTTGAATGTTGCACTACGAATTTTTAAATATTAATAGATTATAATTGTATTATTATGATTTAGCATAATGTCGTCATTTGATATTATGCATAATGTTGATGTATGTACATATAGCTTGCGACTATATCATGTAAATTAGATCAGAATCTAGACTCTATAGTATAGTTTTCTCTTTTATTTATGGTTGAGATAAATGAAATTAGTGATGATGAATTAATGGAGTAACTCTATGAGTATTAATCATTTTGAAAACTAATTTATAAATCTATATTGTAAGATATTATAAAACTAAAATAATAGTTCTAGATATGTTCTAGTGTGAATTATACACAACTCATATCATGTGCCGTTTGAATCGCTTTAATTATTTCACCGCGTGGTCAAAATAAATGAATAGTGAAAAAAATTGTTATTTTAACGGTAACGTAACAATAAATGTTTATTAGCTTTAAAAAAAACAAAGACAGTATTACGCATGACATAGTGAAAATTTAATAATAATAATTAGAAACAAATTAAAAATATCTCACATGCACTTGGAGAGAAGAATTTTAACCTCATATTACTCCAAATAACTCGATTTATTCACATGAAATATTGATATCGATGTTGGGAAGTGCTAATAATAAAAGATATCAATAACCAAGTTTTTCGTGACTCACTAATAAAAAAATTACTCATAAATTTTTGAGTGCATGAGATTAGTCGAATACAGCAAAAAAATAAGAATAATACTACATATACAAACTATTCTATAAATATTTTACAAACGGCTGATGTGACATACTCCACCTTCAGTTTTTTATGTAGGACTGAATACTACATTGAAAGCAATTTGTTGATTAATATGCTGAGGTGGAGTATGCCACACCAGTAATTTATAAAATAATTTGTGCATGTAGCATTACTTAAAAGATAAATAAATAATGGAATTCTACTTGTTTCAGCATGCACTCGTATAATTTTTAATTTTGACCTCAATATAAATAGGAAAATGATATTTTCACATAATCTTTTGATATTTTCACAAAAAAATATCATTACAGATGTATAGTGACTTTACAAACTGTCGCTATAGGATTGATAGTGACAATTTTCATGTAAAAATATTAAAAAGTCATGTGAAATTATCCATTTCCAACAAATATACATGATAGGAATTGTTTCTTACACATATAGTATGCGTATTATAGTTACCTTGCCCATGGGGAAAACATGAGAGCATAAATCTAATATATTATCACATAATTTCTCACAAATAAGCAAGGTTTTCATATCTGACCAGTCATCAAATCGAAAAATATATTAGATGGATGGGTCATTGATCTAATTAGTGGTCGAACTGTTATTGATACAGTTACGTCATTTATATATAAAAATATATATTATCAGTAATTAATAAAAAATTTAAAATTCTCATTTTTTATGAACTAAAACATAATAAAGTAGAGTTAAAGTATTACTAAAAGTAGGTTAATTTTAACATTAAACTTTTTTAGTACAAAAAAATATATATTAAAAATCAGTTCACTTAGTCAATTAACCGATTGTACCTGTTGAATCATTGGTTGGACCGATGGTCAATTGAGTCCACCATTTTTTGATTAAATCAATAAAATCGAATTGAACGGGAGAGCCGATGAATTACGATTTTAACCGGTTGACCGGGGGGCCGGTTTAATAACAATGCAAATAAGTGAATAACCAATTAACCATATGATATTCAAACTTCGAAGGCTCAATAAACTAGTTATATGAAAGTAGAGGGACCATATAGCAAAAACACAAATATTAGTATCAATATTATCCCGTATTTTGTCACTATTACCCAATTTTCTTACTTCACTTTCTTCCCACCTTCTCCCTCTAGAGTTTCTCTCTCTAGACGTAATCGAAAGTCATAAATGAATCAATAAACAAAAGCAAATCAAGTCCGACAGAGTCGGTGCACAGAAGAAGACTGGTACTCTCTTCAGAGCCGTTTAATCCGGCGATTTCCGGCCACATTTACCCTCCGGAATGTCGTTTTCAGACGAGCTCACTGCCACACGCTAATATAGCTCTACTCGCGAGGTTTTTCTCTCACCTCTCTCAGACACACAGTCTCTGGCTAGCTTTTAAGGGTCGCAGTACCTTTTCGGTCGCGCCATTTTGCCATCGCTTCCGATCTCTCTTTTTACGAGCTAATAGAATCTGCTTCTGTCTCTCTCTTAATTTGCTTTTAGTATGCTGTAATTGCAGCTTTTTAAATGATTTTTGAATCTGGATTCCTCGTTTTGTCCTTATCACGCTTCTTAGCCATGATTTACTTTATACTTCAGCTTGATTAACGCCAAAGCTTGCAGCTTTACTCTTCTATTTGATACAATTTGTTATCTTTATTTTTGGATTTGTGTTTCGATTAGTATTATATTGTGGCTTTTACTTCAGCTTTGAGCTTTGAGTCCGTTGATATGGAGAGAAACTTGGTGAATTTTAGAGCATATGATGTTGTACACAAAATGTTGGTTTTACGGAGTGATTAGTGTTTTCATCAATTAAATAAGTAGTGCATGTAGCGAAATGTAGCACTCTTTGATGTGAAGTTTCATGTGAATATTCTGAACAGTAAACAGTTCTTGTATCCCTGTTGAGGCCTGAGAATATTTCTATTTCACACAAATCTAGGCGGTTTTGCATAATGTATATCAATTTGGCTTGCTTTAACAAACTCTCTCTCTCTCTCTCTCTCTCTCTCTCCCCCCCCCCCCCCTCAAAAAAATTATTCTTGATATATGCACATACGTTTATAATAGTACGAGTTATCGGTTTGAAGCTTAAAGCTATTTGCTGAAGAAGTATAATGTGAACTTATCTTCATACTAGATTCTTGGTGGGTTTAGGTTCCAATTTATTTGTCCTTTGCCCCTTCTTCATCTAATAGTGAACGCTAGTTAGTAACAGCTAACAACAATAGCGTAGGGTTTTTAAGTTCCAATATGTTGTCTGCTATATAAATTTGTGTGTTTGTGTATATTATTAAAAGGTTATATTTTCTATCCTCTCTGATTATGAACCTTTTTTTTTCAATCTATTTCGATATAAATATTTCTACTACTTTGTAGCTCAAATCTAGGCTTTCTAGCATACTCATTGATTCTCACAGTATTTAGTTTTTATCTTTATTTTCTTCTTGCATTTATCTGACTGAAAAGAAAAGTTTCATATCTTGGGATTAATGTAGTGAAATGTTTGATCCAGGTATTGAAATGAATGGGATTCAGAATGGCAGAACTCATAATATTGAGAAACCTTTTCCAGGATGCTTGGGAAGAATGGTTAACCTTTTTGATCTGAGTACAGGCATGCCAGGAAACAGAATGCTCACGGATAAACCTCATCGTGATGGTAATTCCTTTATATTATTCCACACAATCTTTCTTCATGCTTAAATTTTCATCTCTGTGTGCTTGTCTGTGGCTCTCTCTCTCTGATCATAATTTGAAATCAAAACATTTTTTCCTCTATACAATGTTATTCTGAAAAAAATTAGTACTCCGAGATGGCTAATGATATGCTGAATTATGTAACCTTCTGTATTCCTTTTTCTTTATGTTTGTGCAATATGTTCTGTTATAGAATCCCAATTGTGCGTGCTTTAGAAAAATTATATTTGGGCTGCTTGTTAATGAGGTAGTAATTTATGAACAGGTTCCCCGTTGTCAAGGAGTCGTTCAGATGTGTCAGGAATGAGTCCCATCGGGGATCAGATAGAAGATAAAGTGGTAATCTACTGAGTATATTTATGCAATCCTCCGTGTGTACATCAAGGAAAATTAAACAAAAAAATAAGTCCCAATTAAAGTCAAGTTATTCAAGGAAAAATTACATTTATAATCCTTTAACTCTGCTTTTAATAATTTAGAATAGGTACAAGCTTTTTAAGAAAGTATAATTTAGATGGTAAATTTGGTAATGCATAAGATTTGATAACTTACATTTTCAGAGGCAACCGAATCTTTTACAGCATTTGCTTTTGATACTTGAGGTGTCCTTTTTTTCAATTGTTTTTGACATGTGTTTTGTTGGTGTTGGGACATACAGATTATATCTGAGTTGAGAAGAGCCTCATCAAATAGGAAATCAAATGGAACACCCATAAAGATGCTCATAGCCCAAGAAATGTCAAAAGAAGTGGATTCTAAGCAAAAGCCACCCAGTGTTGTTGCCAAGTTAATGGGGCTCGACACCCTCCCACAGCAGCAGCCTGATTCAGCTTCACAAAGAAATCATTCTAGAAGTTCTTCTCAAAGCCATTCAGGTATGTCCTTGGGTTATTGGCAGCAAGAACATGGATTACTGGACATGCAAGAACAACCTGAGATTCATCAATATCCGGAGCAGAATGACTACAAAGATGTGTATGAAATATGGCAGTCACATAACAACCATGTTAGAGATAAATCATCTCAGAAAGAAAGATTCAATGGAAGTTCAAATGAGAAAAAGATGGCTTTCATTCGTCAGAATTTCACTGATTTAAAACGTCTTGCTACAGATGAAAAACTCCGCCAGTCAAAACAGTTCCAAGATGCTTTAGAGGTTCTAAGTTCGAACAAAGATTTATTCCTCAAATTTCTCCAAGAACCGAATTCGATGTTCTCCCAGCATCTCTATGATTTGCAATCCATCCCTCCTCCTCCCGAGACAAAGCGTATCACTATTCTTAGACCTGCTAAGATGCTGGATGATAACAAATTTACTAAATCAGGACAAATAAACAAAACTTCCCATTGCGGTCAGGTCAAGCGATGGGACAAAAGCAATCCTAGATTTTCTCCTCCAAGCTGTAAAGTTGAGGATAGCCATACTCAAGCAACTCGAATTGTGGTACTAAAACCTAGCCCTGGGAAGTCACATTGACATTAAGGCTGTTGTTTCACCATTTTCCTCATCACCAAGGGCATTAGATGTTGAAGATTCTTATGGAGAGCCTGAGGATAATGATGCACAAGAATCAAGAGAAGTGGCAAAGGAGATCACACATAGAAGGGATGAAACCCTGCTCTCTTCTGTATTTTCCAATGGCTATAATGGTGATGAAAGTTCATTTAACAAATCAGAAAATGAATATGCAGTGGAGAATCTTAGTGATTCAGAAGTTATGTCCCCAACTTCTAGGCACTCTTGGGATTACATTAATAGGTTTGGGAGCCCTTATTCTTTTTCCTCCTTCAGCCGTGCATCTTATTCTCCCGAGTCATCAGTTTGCCGAGAAGCGAAGAAGAGACTCTCTGAAAGATGGGCCATGATGGCATCTAAGAGCAGTTGTCAAGAACAAAGACACTATGCGAAGAAGCTCTAGTACTTTGGGTGAGATGCTTGCTATTTCTGACATAAAGAATTCTGTGAGACCTGGAGAAGATGGTAGTAATATAAAACAAGAATCTAGGGGATCCACGTCATGCTTAACTAGTGATTCAAATTGCAAGGATAAATGTGATACTACTTATCCTATGAATCTTTTGAGGTCAAAATCTGTTCCTGTATCGTCTACAGCTAATGGTTCCAGGCTCGATTTAGATGTTTCAGATCCCAAGATGGAGAAAACAGAGATTACCAAAGAGGTGACAAAAGCAAGAAGCGTTAAATTATCATTGAAAGGGAGAGTTTCAAGTTTATTTTTCTCGAGGAATAAAAAATCTAGTAAAGAAAAGTCAAGTCAATCTAGAGATGAAATTGAATCTGCTGTAATGCCTAGCCATTATCCCGGAATTGATGTCAACCCATCTGAATATGGTGGTGACATAGGGTTTGAAGTGGGGGTATTGCCTGATATGCATGGATCATCGAACAAAGCAGCACCTTCTTTGGAATTATTTGGAATGGAACCAAAACAGGGCATAATTCCTACCAAGGTATCTCAATCGTGTGATTAACAGTGTTCATTTGCTCTTATTTATAGGTTATATTCATTTCATGATTTAAGTTCTTTTGTTTTTGTGGTTAATATGATATATCCAGATCAATATGTGAACTTCTATGAGTCTTGTGTTTTCACATGGTTCTTCCCATTATTCTCTTTCTCACCCCCCCCCCCCCCCCCCCACTCTCTCCTTTTTAAGTTTATCTTGCAAAGAGATTGTCTTTGATAAAACAAGGAAGAAGATGAATATAACCAGAAACTTACCCAGCAGGGAGAAAAAATTGTGCAACTAGGCACTCAGACACAGGGTTGCATTCCAAACTAAAACGCTCGTGAGTGTGTTTGAAATAGTGTGGAACATGTTAATGTTGGACACGGATAATGATTGAAATTAGTAATACAAGGTTACTGTTGGTATTTGTTGTGAATATTCTTGCTTTTTGCTTAACTGTAGTTTTGGCCTTGACATCTGCATTAGGTTTAAAGTTTTGAAGCTTGGGCAATCATTTAACAGTTCTGTACATTGTGCAGGCTGGGTTTTCTGTAACAAAGCCTTGTGCAAATGGAAATCCTAATGAGAACCAGGAGCAACCAAGTCCAATCTCAGTCTTGGAACCTCCATTCGAAGAGGACGACCATAGAGCACCTGAGTTCTCTAACAATTTCAAGCCAGATGGAAATGGTAATATCTGTTAACTGTACTGAAAGATACTCGTACTTTCTGCTCCAACTTCATGTTTGAATAATTTGTTTTCTTGCCATGTTCAGGGTTAGAACTACCTGTGCATTCTATAAAATCCAACCTGATTGACAAATCACCACCAATAGGATCCATTGCTCGGACTCTTTCATGGGATGATTCTTGTACAGAAACGGCCACTCCATATCCATTGAAATCCTCTGTGGTGCCCACAGGAGCTGAGGAAGAACGACAGGAATTTTTCTTTCTTCAGACATTATTATCAGCAGCTGGCCTTGACGGTGAGGTGCAGTCTGACACTTTTTTGGCCAGATGGCATTCCCTTGAGAGCCCATTGGACCCGTCCTTGAGAGACAAATACATAGACCTGAAGGACAAGGAGACGCTGCATGAGGCGAAGCGAAGGCAAAGAAGATCAACCCAAAAGCTTGTGTTTGATTGTGTTAATGCAGTGTTGGTGGAATATAGCTGGGTATGGGTCAGATACATGCCAAAGAGCAATTCCATGTGGTGTGCCTCATGATAGGCTTCAAGATCATGCATCATCCATAACAGTGGACCTTGTGTGGGCCCAGATGAAGGAATGGTTTTCTGGTGAGGTGAGATGTGTTTCGGGTGATGGTGGGGACATCAACAGCCTGGTTGTGGAGAGGGTGGTGAGGAAGGAGGTAGTTGGGAAAGGTTGGGTTGAGCATTTGAGATTGGAGATAGATAATTTTCGGAAGGAAATTGAAGGGAAGTTGCTGGAAGAGCTTGTGCAAGAGGCTGTGGAAGAATTCACGGGTGGAGTGTGATTGAGGCTTTTTTCTTTTAACTTATTATTTCCTTCTTTGAAGTTACAACTCTATTATTGTGTATTATTAAGTTTTTCAACATGATGGTCCTGCCCACCATAGCTATTTGTTACTTATAAATGGATATATTTTGTACATGTTGCAATATTTTTGGTTCTTTTTATCCAACACTGATATCACTGTACATAAGAAAACCTACATATTGTAGATCTGCTTCCTGCTTCCGGCTCTGTATGTAAAATACATTTCCCTACATCCTGCCATGGTCTTTATCATAAAAAGGGGACTAATTAAGGTCTGACTCTATATTATATTTCACAATTCTCACATAATGTTTGCATTATATTCTCATCTGGTTTTCTGTAGGCCTGTGATTCTGTTCTGATGCCTGCTAGTATGTAAATTTCAGTCATGATCTGTTGGAACAAACAGAAGAGGGGCTGGGACTGGGACTGGGCTCTTTCCGGCCGCTCCTTCATAATGGCAGGTAATGGGTAACATGAAGTATTAGATGAAAGCATTCAATGTTTGGCAATACAAATCATAAAAGTGTGAAACCAGTCGATAGTAAAGTGAGAAACTGTCTACACTTCTCCAGTATAGGGAATTGATTTAAGGTGTTTTCCTTTCCAAGAACTGAAAGCATGACAGTAGTGTAGATCAATCATGGATTATATAGGAGGACTTGCACCTCCCATTTCAATTTTGGTAAAAATGGTTTATTAAATTGTTGAAACCTCTAAAGGCTGTTTGTTTATAAAAAATATGTTTGAGATTGCACTATTTGTCTTAATTTCAGACTATTTATTAGACTTTTTATATAACATTTCTAAGGTTATTTATGAAGGATAAATATAATCTCATGATAAATATGAAATTAATAATTTTCCAATTTTAAGTTATCAAATAACTTTATGAAACTAATAGTAGTTGAATCTCAAAGCACCTAAATTAATGGCAAAGATAATGATTGATACAATTAAATTACAACATGCAGGAGGATTTATAGGGAACCTAGTACATAAAGTTTACTACAATTTGATTAACCTCGTGGATCTGTGGTCTATTTCTAATAAATGCACTTTCCCCTTTCCAAGGTTCACAATGATGCTACTACTTCCATTTCATAATAACCTGCTTTTTAAGAAGAAAAAATTTGTTTCAATTTATTTATCAGTTTACAACTTCCTAAGAGAATAAATTAAGTATTTATTTTTCTATATCACCTCTAACTTTTCTCATTATTCCAAAAAAAAATTCCTCTTGTATTAATAGTTTTTAATTTTTCACAAAGTAGTGATGGAATTTCCTATAAATTTTAATTCTTAAATTATAGTATTAAATGAGTTTCTTAATTCATGTGTATGAAGCTAAAAAGATACTCCCTCCGTTCTTTAAAGAGTGCAGTTTTAGCCCAAAAAAATTATTCTTAAATAATGCAGTTTTAGGAACCCAAAGTTTCTTTTTCCAAATATGCTCTTGTTTTAATTAATGCACTAAATGGGGAAAGTTAAATGCACTAAAGGAAGAGAAGGGTTAGATTTGTCATTTTATTTCACTTATTGGTTTGTGCACTTTTAGCTAAAACTGTACTCTTTAAGGAACGGAGGAGAGTAGTTATTATGGAATGGAGGTAATAATAATTAGTGATGAAGTGACACATTCCAACCTACTTCCCAAACAAAGGTTAGGAGTAGTATTTAAACCATACACTAAAAATGCTTTAATTAATAAATTGGTTGTCATTTCTTGTCCTTTGAAGGAGAAAAAAATAATTACGAGTGATGTCGCTTTTACTTGGCCATATTTATCTTTTCATTATTGTTTCAAACTCCAAATACTGGAAAGAAACTGTTGGCCATCATCAATGTATTGCCTGCAGATGCCACGTACGCCCATGATGCTTTGCTTGGTTCACATACATACATACATATATATATATAATGCAAATTATCATTTAGTCCTTTCTCTTTCTCATTTTTCAATTTTAGGACGTTCTTTCTCAATTAATAGGTTTGAGACCCATGCATAATTTGGATCTTCATTATCTCTACTGCAATCAAGATCATTCCTTTGCTGAGAGATTACCCGTCCCCATATTGAAAGTAGGACCCTACATTATTTTGATGGGAGCCTTTCAAATATATAAAGGAGATCGCATTTTAGAAGTAAAGGAAAAGGATCCAAATATTTTCCGATCAACTCCTAATTACAAACCATTATATAATCATTACTTTAATTATGTGTCAATTTTGGACTGTTTGGTTAGGTAATTCAAACTGCTAAACATTCAAATCATCCCATGCCATCATTTTTAAAGCCCGACTATGTTCATTTTTTCACTTTTTACACCTCAAAATGAGATGGAAACAAATGGTTGCATAATTGAACGAACAAGGTACAAAATTTGGTCAAAGGTACGTACACCTCCCAAGAGTCACGAGAAGGAAATAAGATAAATGATATGCCTCGCGACTTTATTTGTCGTTTTTTTTATTACGAGTTACATGAATAATTATAGTTGATAAAATTTCATGCATTCATATACATCGCAAATCGTATAACTTTTATAAATACATAATGCAAAAGAAAATATCAGGGGGAAGGAAATTTGTTGTGGGTAAAAAAAGAAATCAATTTGGAAATTTACTTTTTAATAGAATAATTTGTAGATATCGCGACTCAATAGGCCTTTTGTACTGGCCCCTACCTACCTACCTACCTACCTACCTACTGGGCTTTTAGCCTTCACAATTTTCTAACTTCACTTGATCACTCTGATCGACCTGCTGGCTCTCCGCGGACAATCATTTTTAGTATTTGAATGAACAACAGCTCCAAGACAATGACAATCCCAATCATTACAAGTAGTCGGTTTTTGAAACCTTACTTTCTTTGTCCAACCAATTACACGCTCAACTCCCCACCCAATCCCCACCCAATGTAGCAAAACTACCCCCCCATGCCATGTGGCCATCTTTATTACTACTATGTAGTAGTAGTAGCAGTAACTTATAATTCAATAGTTTATATTATTATACAAGTACTTCCTCCGTTTCCAAATCACTTGAGAGACATTTTCAACATTAAAATTAACACATACTCCTTTGATTTTAGTCAAAACTAACACAAATATTCTAAACTATCACCTTTGCCGAGTCTCCCCTTTTCTTAAATGACGAGGATACTTTTCCGAGGGTCATATTTGTTATAAAACTACAAACTCAAGAAGTTCCATCATCAAGCTCTTGCAGTAGAATAGGAATTTAAGAAACTTATCTGTGTAATTGCACTTTGCTAAGTTTCCCCTTTTCTTAATTCAATATGTATATGGACCAGAAGAAAAATGAAATCCCAGAAATGTAATTATGAGCAAAAAAAGATCCTCAAAAGTCCAAATTTTGCAGAGATGAATAAACCGAAAGGACAGAAAACTTTTCGGAAAAAACAATTTATTGACATTACAACACAGAAAAAAGCACAAGCTTTTTTATCCAACAAGTTTAGACATTGTATCAGTATCAAGACCAGACCCTTGCAATGGCAAAGTATGAAGAGACGAAATACACTCCCTTTTAGTACCTACCAACTTAGCCAACAAGAAGCGGGAACCTATATACAGGTTATTTCCTCGGCAAATGTAGATATAAAGAACGAGCAGCGAAGCATGATGATACAGGAGGAGGTACATTAGACAGCTTTGGTCCATGACATGGGATACTCACTCTTATTTCACTGCTTAGATTTCATGTCAACGGATGCATTCTGATTTAGTAAGTTGTACTTGGGATCACCACCGTGCAACCCATACTACAGCACAAACATATTAAATCAATTAGAAAGATAGATTTGCGTGATCGTAATGGACTATATGAGATGACGACCCACAAGGAGCAATATGTTTCTATCTAAGAATTCTTAATACTTGACACAAGTACTCAAAACTAGAGGCAATGACAAAGAAGCCCATCACATGACTCCTAGCCCCACAAGCATTTTCATGTTCTCATGCAGAAACCAATCAGGTCTCTGACAAACTCTAACAAGGAGTCTTTAAATTTTTCAGAGACATCAGAAGGTTGATTCTATGTAAACCTATACTAGGTCTACTGATTGTCAATGCAACACTATGCAAAACCAGCATCCCGGAATTTGCATAATCAAGACATTTGGAAAGGAGAAAGGAGACAGTAGTTGTGTTTCTCCTCAAATAATATTGATTTTGAACATATTGCAAGCCAATATTTCAACGTTGGGGCACAGAGCATATCTGCCCTAAAATTCTACTTCAA
This sequence comes from Panax stipuleanatus, assembly GCA_020205555.1. NCBI lineage: Eukaryota > Viridiplantae > Streptophyta > Magnoliopsida > Apiales > Araliaceae > Panax > Panax stipuleanatus. The sequence goes on from CM035115.1 coordinate 167,188,236, forward strand.
GAATCTATTTGTGCAGAAGTGACATGCAAGGCCCAGGTGCTCACATGATTCATGCCACATGTAAAACAACTAAAAAATATGGACTAGAACAAATAGTATAATCAGTCTCTGGTGGACCTATCAGTTAATAAGTACCTATTCATTCTTTTCCCTAAAATCTCATACAAAATGCTGCTCTATTTTCATTTTTACCATCAAGCGTTGGGATTTGCTTTCAGTAAAAGCAAATATATTCACCAAGTCACAGAAAATTTGTTCTGATGTGGTAAAACAATGTAAATGAGATACCTTTTCTCTCATTCGTGAGCTCCAGATATCAGAGTCGCCCTTGATTGATCCAGATGGCTGGCTTAATTGTGAATTCAGCAGAGGCTCCCAAGTTCTTCCCCTAACATCGTAATCTCCCTCAATGTCGTTGTCTACTGTCCGAGTAGAAATCATGGATCGCAGGATCAGCGCAAGAAGAAGCGATAATGACTGAAAAAAGAAAAACCAAGGACGATGAATACATAGTTGTCACGGCGCCACAGCGAGTCATGGCGGTAGCCGACTGCCTGGTGGACGCCTAGGCGACTGCCATGGCGTCCGTATGGCGACAAGTCATTTACAATGTGCAATTTATATATTATTTATTTTACTTAACAAGTATATTGGCAATAAAATTTCATATACATTAAAACTCAAAACATAACACTATAGAATAACATTAAAAACATAATTATATAAATACTTAGCAATAACAATCCAAAAACAAAACACTTGATATTAAAAATTAGTAAAAGAAAATTCAACAAACACCACATAGAAAATAAAGTTGCAACCAACCATCACAAATATGTATTCTGATAAAGATGTGTCGAATCCGATTACTGATAAGTTTTTTAAGGTTTTATTTTCTTTCTCTCTGGTTTTTAATCGATGGGTCATGGGTTTTTATTCGATAGGTCATGGGTTACTGGATCAAAACTGTAAAATATTTTGATTAGGCCAGAGCTGCCAAGGCGTCCCAAGGCGTCCCAAGGCGCACGCCTTAGCAGCTCTACCTCAAGACACCCATCACCGTATCAGTTTTTCATCGCCTGGACGCCTAGGCAACGCCTTAACAACTATGGATGAATATGAGAACATAGGTATCGATCCAATGAACAAATATTTATCTGCTCAATAATATAACATAAAAGTGTGATCCATATATGCATACACATTGTATAGAATTGATACCTAACTAATATGCATATTTCCTTCCAACATATATAGATATTTATGTAGCCCGTAGGTACACCGTATGCTATAAGTGAATAAACATCATCCTATATTTATGAAGTGAATAATTAGAAGGTATTGTGACAAAAACTTCAATGTATTTCTTTCATACTAGAATTCCCCACTATTCAGGATTATATTTTCAAATGTCTCAAGAATTTTGTTTAATTATTGTGTGCTGGGAATTGGGATGATGTAAGAGGACTCTTGGAGGTCAACACTTGGAATAATTCTGGTAAAGTTTGAATAGCAAAGCGTGAAAACTTTGGTTCACACATGAAGTTTAAAACCCCCAGGGGTTAGCTCAAGTGGTATTGGTCTTCTTGATGGGTGCTTCTAGTGGGTACATGTAATAGGTTTAAAATTCCACAAGAGTACTTTGGGGGCAAGTAGTTTTACTGGTGCACACTCAAAGGGTAGTGGCTCTAGGTGCCTCGACTAAAAAAATGTGGAAAAAGTATTTAGTTTGAATGGCCAAGCACGAAGCAAACTTTCTAGGAATGAAATAATAATTATAATGTTATGTTTGTAGCTGGTCACCACCAGTCTTCTAGTCCATATTTGATAGAATGCATGAGCAACGTCAGTTACTGAGTTCTATGCATTAGATTTTATTTTGTAAGTATATAATTCTATTCATTAGATAAAACTACTTAGAAGTAAACGCTTCTTTTTAAGTAGAATTTTTATGTATTATAATTGAAAGTTTGCCTATCCCCACAAGGAGATTGGCCACCTAGTACGGTTTTTGGTGTCACCTCTTAAGGATCACCCGTGTCTGCAAACAAAAGATGTAAGTGGAAGTTTGTATTTGGTGTAACAATAATCAATAAGCTAATGTCATTGTGGAGATTACATTACGATTTATAGAAAAATAAACCCTAATCCTACTTAGATAATAATAAAATGTACAAGAGGCTAAAATACTAACTAAATATTAATATTCCTTGATTTCTATAAATTGTCTTAACTTCCCAATTAGTATTTGGTAAAATATCTTATTACATCAATTTCCATCCAATGGAGCATAACAAAAATTCCCATATAACAGAAACAAAAGTAAATTCTTCATTGCCCTAGACTTGTAATCCCTATCAATCACTCATTGAAGTTTGAAACCTCTATAACCTCTCAATGTGCCTCCACATATATATATATATATATATATATATATATATATATATATATACACACACGGTCTCTTTCTCTAGCGAACCTTAAATAGTGAACCAAAAACGAACCGGTTATAGCGACGATTTTTTCCGTTGATATAGCATGCAAAGCCGACGACATAGCTATGGCGACAGTATAGCTCAAAAAACCGTTATTATAGCCGGTTCGTTCTTGGTTCGCTATTTAAGGTTCGCTAGAGAAGGGTACCATATATATATATATATATAAAGGGAAAAAACCCACAAGATCTAACCAACCAAATTTCTTGAAATTAATAAGAGTAAACATATTACCAGAAAAATAATAAAAGCAATATAGTCAAATTTAACTTCCATTATATAAAACAAACATCAGAATGGACGGATGGTGATAAAATGTTTATACTTGTGTGCACTAATTGGCGAAACATGGCATTTTAGATGACAATTTAGGCAAAATTTGACAGTAGTAGAATAAAATAGAAACTAGTTAAGATGCATGGTTGAAAGAACAACACTTATGAAGCTAAATTGTTTGTTCTTTTTTCTCTTTTTATGTGCACCTACGTCATGCGAAGTATGGGATGCATGTGTGGATGTTTCTTCGGTTAATTATTGAGATAAGCAATTGTATGTGGTGTGTATATATTCAGTTAGGATTCTGAGAAGATAATCATAGAATAATTAGATTATTCTCTAGGATAAGTAATGAATTATATATTATTAAGGCTAAGCAATTGATTGTTTAGAATTATTCGGTTAGGACTCTGAGGACATTATGTATTATAATCTTTTAAGGCAAGTAATTGAATTATATATTAGGTTTCATATTGTATTGCCAATTAAACAAGGAATTTGCTTGGAATACTAATCATTGAATTCAAGCTTTAATAAATTTTAATTTAGTTATGACACAAACTGAGTATGGATCCACTATGATCACGGCTAATATTAGTACAATTAAACCGTGATACGTTAAGATTCCAATCTTTGATATATTTTTATTTAGTTAGGACACTAATTTAGTAAGAAAAGGGCTGAAAGTTTGTCTCTTTAATTATATAATTGATAGTTGATTTGATGTAGGACGAGCCCATGAAAGTTGGTTAGAACAATAGAAGAGGCTACGGAAGCCCATAAATTAGAAGTTGTTTAGTTTCTTTAATTTGTATTTATCTTATATCTTATTTGATTTGTAGTTATCTTATTAGAGTTCAAGTTAAGTTAGAAAAATTGTATAAGAGTATTATAAATAGTGATGTACTTCATTATTTTGATACGAATAATTAGAATTGATTGGATTTTGTGTAAGATTATTGTGTGATATTTATCATTCGTCCCCAAAACCCCGTCCCCATCATGATTTCTCTGTATGAGCAAGTTGAATCCTTTAAAAAAGACGATGATGGCGGGATAAACTAAGTGTAAGGTAAAAGCAATATGGACAAGGGCATACCTGAATTATAACTATAGCAATGCCAACCCACTTAAAAACATCAGCATTGGCTTCAATGAAGCTACAGAGGCTATCAAGTTCTCCAGTCGGATCGAATGGAAGATCCTACAAAAGAAAATAGAGCATATAGTAAGGAGAACGAAGGACGCATCAAAGTTGAATAACAAGCGTCAAGCGCACCTTCTCCCACTGACGATCGATGGCAATAAATGCCAGCAAGGCCCCTTCTAGTAGAATGAGAATAGCAGCTAGTAGAGTATACTGCCATTTTTTGTGTAATTAAGGAGAATGATACAAGACATAAATTAGAATTATAAAAACACAAATTGAAAAACTATGGGTTCCATTCCTATACGTATGAAGTGCTGAAAAATGGCATACGTAATTATTTCTCCAAATTTAGGGTCTGACGTATAACAGTTATCTTAATCTTACAGCTTGCCTAACTGAAGGGTAGAAATCCTAAACCTTTATTAAAACAATAAACTCACAGTAATTGTTCCTAAAAAAATTATGGCAAATGAATTTCATAGCAAACATAAGTTGAGAAAACTAAAAGGCAAAAAAAAGAAAGGGGTAGAAGGGAGGATACAAAACAAAGGCAACATCCATTAATTGCCTCAGCTGCAATGTGTCCAATGCAGGTGATACAACACAATACAACCCCCAATCCCATAAATGCATATATGAACCTGCCACAATAAATATCACCACATTATCATTCCGAATCCCTTGGTCCTATTAATATTAAACTTTCACTTCCAAAAACCCAAGATACAAGAACATTAGACCAATTATTGATATTGCCGACTCATATTGCCAATGCAATATTTGTTCCTACCAGAACAAGTGCTGCATCTTGACATTGTAATGAATTTTTTAAAAGTTGAATTTTGCTCCACAAATTGTAAATATTCATCTTAAATACCATTCTCGACAAAAAGAAAAAAATTTGAAATCAAAACCCCAAACAAGTTGGGCAGGCTGTAAATAAAACCCAATTTAACATCAAAATTCACAAAAGCACATCACATAATCCAATTTAGCAGTATAAGGTATAAAGATGGATGGGGGGGAGATTTTAAAAGTACCAGGGAGCAGGAAGCTCGAGGGAATAGAGTTTAAGCTCGTCTTTGATACCGGATACCACGCCAGAAGCAAGGTTCAATGGAGTAACGTGATCAGAAACCCTAGCAGCATCAAAATTCAGCAAAAAGGCATCAGGATTTAACGGTGACTGCGATGAATTTGGAGGCGAGTGAGGGTGTTTATTCCACTGATTCAGCATATACACCGAGTATAGAATTAAGGAAATTCCGATAAAAGTCTGTAGGAAATTAAGGAACTTGAGAACAAATGCAAGAAATGAGTGGCAACACGGAGTCCGCATTTTCGTATGGTATCTTTTGATCGGGTTCAAAAACCCTAATGCCTAAACTTAACACATTAAAAACACCGTCGTCTTGCTTTTGGTGGTTCTGTACATCTGCGCTATCTTTTGTGTTTTTATTCCCTTTTTATTTCTTACCCTTTACATATATTGATGAAATAACTATGTCCAGTTCCTCAGGCAGTACATCGAGCGTGGCTGAAACAAATTTTAGACCACCCACTATGATTTATCGAGTAAATGGAGAATTCAAAATTATATTTTGTTAGACAAATATAATTGGGCTGGGTAGATGAAAGTCGTTCTTTTGAATCTCAGTCCGCTGCATATGTTCTTGAGGAAACCCAATGGACTTTCAAAACTAGTGTCACTATCCCCTCTTCCGACATATAATGGGGTGGAATCAATGTATATATAATTGCTTAAAATGTAAAATAATTTCTTAACATGTACCCTTCATCTGTCTTAAGACACATGCTAAATACACAGTTCAAATAAATATTCTCTTCAATTGTGTGTATATTCTCTTGAATTTGATGCAAGTGCATAAATCAAGAGAATATGCACACAATTGAATGAAATATTATTTTGAATTGTGTGCTTAGCATGCATGTGTTCTAAGAGCACATGTTAAGAAGATTCACATGTAAATTGCTATGTGGTACACTCAAAATCCGACTTGATCATATGTAGTTATTAAAAAAACAAATTTACTTTTTAGTTGAGTGACAGTAGCAAATCAATTTTGATGAGCATTTCAACACAAAATTATTTTATTTATGCACTTAAGACATGGTACTCTACAGGATGATTGGTAATAAACGTCTGGATTAAGGGAATGATATAAAAAATAAATAAAATAAAAATAGTATATTTGATAAATTATTTCAATTGAATGAAAATTTATTTATTTATTTGTTTGTTTATTTCATGCGAAGAAGGTAAAATAAAATTCATTTCAATAAAATGTATATATATATAACAATTTTGTCATTATATGACAACATCCACCACCATAAATAATCAACACATGCATGCACTTATAATACTTTAAAACAATTCAATTACGTCATCCATTTTTTCCCAACCAAAACGAATATTGATGAATTGATAATGATACCATATATATATATATATATAAGTGCGAAAATATGCATTGTTATACTCACCTATCATTTTGGCAAGGAACACGAGAATGAATCCGAGTAATCAATTGTTAAAAAAGTCGTATTCGTTTCAAATATCATTTGACATTTGAGGTATAAAAATTGTAATTAATAGGTTTCGCTACATATTATACAATTATATAATAATTATATCAATTAAAATAAAATAAATTTATATCAATTTAAATTTAATGTGGCTATTTGACAAATTGTATCTCTAATTTTAAAATAAATAGAGTATTTTTTATGTGATTTAATTTTATTTCAACCCAATTTTAAAGTGTAGTATATCAAACACATGAGCACAATATTTTATTTTGATTTTATTAACTTTATTTCAACACAATATTAAAAAGTAATATTGTCTCCGTTCCTTGATATAAGTCGTTTTAGAGTTGTGCACAAATATTAAAAAAATAATTATAAAATATTAAATATAATATCAATTATTTATATTAAAAAAATATAGTATTATTTATTGGATAGAGAACAATCAGAGAATCAAAGTTATATTTAATACTTATAATAATATTAGAAACTAAACAATTAATGTTTAATTAAAATTTTCAAATAATTTATATTAAAAAATAAAAATATATATTTAAAATAATTTATATTAAAGAAAGGAGGGAGTATTTTATTTAATTCTATGGAAATGAAAAAGAAAAACATAAGCACCGACTCCGAAGACGCACTTCACTTCACTCACTTGGAAGCTGAAAACATTCCACATACAGTCCCATGTAATAAATAACGGTGGCAGTACGTAGCTCAACCAAATATAGATATATCATCTCATCCGTCAATCTAGTTAAAACTTTTATCTATCTCTTCGCTTCCTCTGCGTCACTGCTCCACCAACACCTCCGCCAGCAAAATTGATTCCATCTCCACCAAATTCAACCACTCCATTCCCTAAATCCCCACTTAGATCTGAGTATCTGACGTTACCCCATCAGATCCAAATTCCGAAACCATAATTCCTCCTGCATTACTATTAGTATGGAGGAGGCACTGGAGATGGCACGAGCCAAGGACACCAAGGAGAGAATGGCGGGCGTGGAGCGACTCCATCAAGTTCTAGAAGCTACCAGGAAGAGCTTATCTTCGTCGGAAGTCACTTCGATGGTCGATTGTTGCTTGGATCTCTTAAAAGACAACAACTTTAGGGTTTCTCAGGGAGCTTTGCTTTCTCTCTCCTCCGCTGCTGTTCTATCTGGTGAACATTTTAAGCTTCACTTCAATTCCCTAGTTCCTGCCATTGTCGAGCGCTTGGGGGATAGCAAACAGCCCGTTCGCGATGCCGCCAGGCGACTTTTGCTCACTCTCATGGAGGTATAGATAATACTTATTTTAGTAAATGCTGTTTGTTTATGGTACAATTGTGATTATTTGGAGTGGAATTTTATCGTGATGTTTGAATATTAAGTACTGAATTTGTATTACTTTGAATTGAAAATGTAGTGGTTTTAGCTCAACGTGATCGACTTGTGTCTATATTGTTTTATTATTATTTATTTTAACATAATTTTTATTAATATGTTGTGTTTTGTTGCTACCCGTGGAATTGATTAATATATAGTTTACTGTGAAATTTTGCATCCATGCTCTTAGTTGTATACGTGTTTGTCAGTTCCTTTTAGTAAGATAATATTTTGATCTTTCCAATGAATTCCTAATAAATATGGTTTACTGTGAAATTTGAATCCTTGCTTTTGTTGTATGAGTATTCGTCCATTCCTTTTAGTAAGATAGAAGTTTGATCGTTCCAGGGAATTCCCAATATGGTCTGAGGTTTTCAGCTTATTTGTTGATCTCAATGGAGATTGCTTGCATATGATTTATACATGTATGTTTAATTGTGTTTATGTTCCAACATATTTTAGCGTGACAGAAGATACTTTTGGCAAAACAAAAAGGATTCACATTGTGTTCTGTGTTTTTAATATGATCAGGGAAATCTTTTTGTACTAAACAAGTGAGATGAAAGTATAATAAATACGTGAATGGCTTCAGTTTCGTTTAGAACAGAAGGACATGGAGGTGTTGATGGAGAGAAATTAGTAATTTTGATTTACATTACTTAATCTTGCAAAAGGATTCTTGATAATAGAATGTTAAGTAGAGCCAAGTGTAAATGCTTTGGTGCTTTAATTCAGGGGAACATAAAAGATGAGTGGGTTTGAGTTGGATACAGGGTCTGAATTTATGAATTTGTGTGACCCCAATTGAATCAAGGTTCTTGATCTATTACATGTCTGGGACGAGACCTAGTTCTTTGTGTATTGTGAAACATGTTTTGCCTGTCTTGTCGTTAACAATTAGAAATCATCTTTATTATTAGAGGTTACAAATTACAACTTTATCTTATCCTCCCTTGGCTATGACGTAGTAAAAGAGTGTATTGACAAGAAAAGGGGGATGAAGAACATTGATTTACCCTCACTAGGGATCCACAATGCTGCATGCCATGACATAAAGCTAGAAAAACACAACTTTATTCTCAAATAACTAAACTCTTTATTCAACTTGTGGGTAATGTAATATGTATATAGAAAACCTATGAGAATGGGGCCAAGTAAACTTGGAGACTTGACTTTAAAAGTCTTGGACTTCTCTTTGGCCTTCACCCAAAAATATATTTAAAATCCCAAACATTAAAGCCTTTCACACAGTCCACTTCTAAGGAAAATCTAAGAACTAGAGAATCCAAATTAAAGCAAATCTAGTTACACAATTTGTGAACCATAATCCGTGATGAATGCTAAGTTTCTTTGTTAGATGCCTTGATACAGAATGTCTATATTGTTTACATTTGAATTCTGGTTGACTTATGTACAAAATGACAAAGTACATGAAATTATAAGATATACATCGCAGTATAAGGGGATTGCATTGTTTTAAGTGATAGCTTGATTCCTCACTGGTGTTAGGTGTTCTAAAGTAGGAGTTGCTGTTTGACAGCTTACCTGTTTCAATTTAGTATTATTTGCAATGTTTTTAGACCCGGATTGGTCATCGAACCGAAAAAGTTATCGGGTGGATGGATCACTGGTTCAACTAATGGTTTAACCGTTATTAAACTGGTGACCTCATAAATATATAAAAATATATATTATTAATAATTAATAAAAATTTTAAAAATCTCGTTTTTATGAACTAAAACATAATAAAGTTGAGTTACAATATTACTAAAAGTGGTTACTTTTAATATTAAAAAATTTTGGTACAAAAATATTAAAAAATAATAAAAAATTGGTTCATAGGGTCAACTTAACTGGTTTTATCGGTTGAACTACCGGTTCGATCGGCGGTCAATCAGTTCAATTCGAGTTTTGATCAAACTGGTAATTGGGCCAAACGAGACCGGACATAGAATCGGTTCTCGGTTGAACCGGCCGGTCCGGGTCGGGTTTCAAAACATTGATTATCTGTTTGCACCACCCATTGCTGCTACAAACCCCTTATTTTAGAAACTAATCTAATGCTTTTAAAATTGTTGTTTAGTTTTTTGTGTAGATTGGTGATCTACTATTCACGTTGAAATGTTGATGATCATTACTTGAAAGCTTAAGTGGAGAGATATATCTTCCTTGGGATGATATCCATACCTTACTTAGTTGCTTTTATTTTTGTTCAACTTTTATTTTCCTTGGGATGATATCTGTACGATACGATGATCTTCAACTTTCTTTTAGGTCTGTTTATATTAATTTTTGTTTTTTGATAAAAAGAAGATTTTAATAGAAAAGAGAGAGATTACAAAATGATAAGCTGAAAACGAGAACAAAACCTCCAAAACTAAAAAAAAGAGAAAAATACGAAGACCCTAGAAGAAGGCCGCACTCTAATTTTTCTGTAAATCTAAACATTAAATCTCACAAATAGAACCCAACGCTAAAAACCAAAAGTGAATAGAATTAATACCAAGTGTATTATAGGCAAATTATTGTAAAAAATAGATTATTTAAGGTAAGTAACATTTAACTTAGGACTGCCTAAAATAGTAATAAGGACTTTTATCCTAGGACATAGGGAGAAATAAATAATAATTATTTTTGTTTTTGCGGGAAATATAAGAAAATTACTTTTTCTTTTTTAACCTTTATTTTTAAGATTTAACATATTCACAATCCTATTTCAATGTGATAACTATACTCAAAATCCTTTTCTTATTTGAATTGTATTTCATATTTTATTTTCCTTTTCTTATTGAAATTCGTTTCTTCAATGTTATGTTTTCTATCTTTGTTCTCTTTTTATATAAAGGTCCATCCACAAGATTCACAAGAACTTAATAGCAACTAAGAAGGAGATTAGCTAAAAAAATTCAATCGTTTGTCAAATTAATAAACATCAGTATGCACTCAATAATGGGTTCTGGACGATGGATTATGCATCAAGAAATGAATTTCTAGAATTTTTATTAATATAGCAATTTTAAATTGAGATTTTTTTATTTTATAGTTTTGAAGTTTTATTCATATGTTAATTTACATTTCAATTTATAATGCTTAAGCACAAATTTTAATTTGTTGTTAAGTTCATTAAACTGTTAGCCAACCTTTATATACGCATTCATGTGTAAAAAATATGTTTATATATATATATATATAATATTATATACATATAATGCTTGCGCGTACTGCATATAGTATCCTAGCGTACCGCGTCCCCAAATAACATGCTGAAGAAGCCTACCCCTGGCAAATCGCGTACTGATATTTTAGCGTACCAGTACTCGTACCGCGTACCATGGCATGCCGCGAATTAGGTAACATTGGTCCAAATAACCAAGAGAATAGCAAAACAATTTCCTTTATGTCTTGACTTATATATGGTAGCTTGATTCATTGCTGGTAACTTCCTTGCAGAAAAAGGGGTTGCTGACTTTTAGCTTACCTTCGTTTTATCACGATCTATTTGTTTCATTTCCTACCTTCACCCTTATCCCTTCTCCTTCCAATCCTAAAAAACAACAACTACAACAAATAACTCACTTGCTCCTGAGTTTCTGCTTATGTCTTAAATGAATAATATTCACATTAATTAAGCCTAGGAGGCCTCATCCTCTGCCTCAGTTAAGGTTTCTATGTTCCTTGTTCAGCTCTGATGTTCCTCAAGATCGTATCTAAATTTCGATTTATTCTTTGTGTCAAGTCTCCTGTGAATGTGATTGATAGCCTGCTTCATCTCTGATCAACGTGTTCTAGATTATATTTGATCTAACTGTACTCAGGATCTCATACTCTATTTTTCTTTTTTCTTTTGCTTGGATTCTTTGATTCTGAAAAAGATAAAACAAGGATGGGGTTCGTTGTTAATTTTGCATGATGCAGGTTTCTTCACCAACAATCATCGTTGAAAGGGCTGGATCTTATGCTTGGATGCACAAAAGCTGGAGAGTCAGAGAGGAGTTTGCACAGACTGTTACATCAGCAATTGGTCTTTTTGCATCTACTGAGCTTCCTCTTCAACGTGCTATTCTTCCTTCTGTATGTTATTGTAGTACCAGTTAAAGATAAGGGACATTTTAATTGTGTAGTTATTGGTTGTAAATTATAGGACTAGAGTAACTCCTTTTTATACCCTTGGATTATCAGATTTTGCAGATGTTAAATGATTCACATCCTGGGGTTAGGGAAGCAGCTATATTATGCATTGAGGTTAGTAAAATTTATGGTTTAGCACGGTGCAATATTTTGATGTACTTTGTTGTCATTCTGTTGAATTTAAAAGTAGTAAGCTTTCTTTCTGAATTATATAATGTAACTCAGTTATTTATGTTCAGATGGCATTATTGGTCTTACAAGCGTAGAAAGTTTAATTTTTATTATCTTGCTTTAGTTTCCCTCGATTCCAATATTTGCATTGTTTCTAGTTACTGGATATCCTATTTTTCATATCGTTAATTTTTTTATTTATTAGAATCATTGTTATCTGTCTCTTTAAATACATTGCATGCAGAGAGATTGGTGGATATTTTGTTAAAAAGTATACTAATGTTTTCCATGTGATAATTAGTGAAATAAAAGAAACACAGGATATTCAAAAAGCTAATTGAAATGATATATTGTAAAACTCGGGTATCAAGACTTCAAAATAAACAAAAATGACCACTACTATGGGAGTTCACTAGATTTGAATATTAGGTATGAACAAGATAAAGCAGCAAAAGTAACTTACAGACAAAATTATAATATCGAGTTATTAAGTATTAACTGCTGTATATGTATATCATGCATTAATACTCCCTTTCACATGTTACCTCCACTGCATGTGGAGATACAAATTGCGGTGCAACAGAAGGTAGTACAGCTGTACTAAGAACACTATAGAGAAAACATAATGCAAGTGTGAAGATTAAAGTGCTCTAAAAGCTTAAGCTATTAGAGATTGGGGCCAGCAATCTATGTCTTGCTTAGCAATGCTAATAGCATGAATGGTTAAGACATATCGAGAACATAATGATTGATGTAAAAGAAAATTCTTTGAGAATAAAATCAGCTCTTAAAGTGTTGCACGTAAGTTAACATAGCTGTTTTAGTTGCAATATCTGTTTTTGTTTATTGTAATAATGGATGACACTGGTCATACCTAATAATGCTAGAAGGTGTGGGAACAAGAGTTGTATGATAGAAAAGAGAAATAAATGACTATAAAGGATTGCTCCATTTATCTCATCGGAAATGTTTGATGCATCTTGGGGCTTCTTTGGCAATCTGGTTACTGCTATTTGCTGGTCCTTAACTTGATGGTTTGACAGTGTTTTGGATTCGAGTTATTGGTGAATTTTGGATAAAATTATTTACATGATACGGTTTAATAAATTTCTATCACAACTTTTAGAGTAAAATTATTTACTGGTTGATTCTCTTGACTGATTAGTATTCCTTGCTGCTTCTATAATAATAATCATCTACTGAAGTACTTGTGTTTCCTTTCGCAGCTGTAATAATTCATTAGGGCTTTCTTAGCGTTCTTAGTATTCATGAGGTTTGTGTATGGACCTTAATTGTTAATTTGACCTACCCTCCTGTTTTGCAGGAGATGTATACTCACATTGGGCCTCAATTCCGTGATGAACTCCAGCGTCATCATCTTCCTACATCAATGGTGAGTATATAACTGCAGTAGTTCCATGCAGCCAGTTGTTTCTTCATTATACCCCGTAATTGCCTCCTATGTATCCCTACATGGTTGTTTTTATGCTTCTGTCATCTTTCCTGCGAAATATACTATATAAAACAAATGAAAATATAGTAAAAATATAATAAAGAAGTAAAACACCCTAATAGGCTTTCGATATGCGAGTTGCATTTTTCCACTCGCTTCTATTATAGGCCATGTTCTCAGTTATAGTCCGTTCCAGCTAGTCTTATTTTACCACTTCCCCTCATTAATTTTCGGTGTTCTCCTCCCTCTTCTTATATCCTCCTTATCTAAAGGCCGAAGCCGGATGATCAAACCATCTGAACCAATGTTCCCTCATCTTCTCGCTACCTCAACCTTCGTTCGAATAGTATCATTTGTGATCCTATCTAATCTTGTATGGCCAAAGAAAGTCCAAGAGCCTACAACCCTGTGAAAGCCTGCACCCTATGAAAGCCTGCTTTCTTCACCCATTAAGAGAAACAAGATTGTTCCAGCTTCGGTTTGTCAGAGGAAGTATCTGTATAACAGTCGGCATTGATGGTAGTTACTTTCCTTTTAGCATCAACCAGAAGGGTCAAGGATTGCCACTTCCTTGCTTTGTCTCTGCTTTAGCAATTACTGTTTTGATGTTTCATTGTCACGTCTTGTTTGTCTCCCTTTTCCATGTATTTTGCTAATTTCGTTTCAGATCTCGTGTTGTGCATCTTATTTTAAGCCCAATTAAGGAGTTGTTATTACTCCAAATAAGTGTTTTTGATATGATAATTCACTCCAGGTAAGAGATATTAACGCTAGGCTTGAGAGGATTGAACCTAAAAATCGCCCTTCAGATGGACTTGTTAGTAATTATGCTGCTGGTGAAGTTAAGCTTTCCGGCCTTAATCCCAAAAGAAGCAGCCCGAAGGCTAAGAGTTCCACCCGCGAAGTGTCTCTCTTTGGAGGTATATATGCATCGCATCTTTTAATATTTAATAGCATATATGTTTAATCATGAGATGTTCTTTCTTTCCACCTCTCATACAACTGTAGCAACTTGTTTGCAATACCCTTCTATCCTCAAGAAAGTCGATTTGTTGTGGGCTTGTCGCTGCAGATCTGGTGGTTTGATCATCTCAGCATCAATCAAATGGCAGGAAAATATTTTGGAAATTTATTTTTTTGATGATTTAACATTTGAGAATGTTGTGACTTGTGAAAACTATATGCGAGTCATTAAATGGTGAAATTTTGTATTCATCTCTCTTCTTGGTGTTTTGTTATCTTTTGGAGTCTTGATGTAGAGGAATTCCTAAATCTGTGTTTGGGCCATGCAGTTTCATCAGTTATGTGATAGAGTGACCTTTCTTGGTGTCCTTTTTGGCTTCACCATGGAAGCTTTGTGAGGGGCAGCGATCTCTGATATTCATGAAGAATAAGGATCATTTCTTCATTAAGAACATTGTTTTATTTTCCACTAGTTTTGCTTTGGAGGACTCCTTGTCCTCCCACTTTAGTAATCCTCCAATGAAATCTTCTTCTCTTATTTAATAAATATATTATTCTCTTATTTTACTTTGACATGACAGTCATTATGCATCTGGTGGAAAGTACAGTAGAAGGAACCTTGGTAAAGATCGTCTTTGTGATACTAACACTATTTTATCATGCACCACTTAATCAAAATGTAAGAGTGAAGACTGAAATTACAAGTTTTTAGTGGTTATCTCTTGTTGGTAGTGTAAATTAGCAACCAAGAGTTGGATTAGGCATTTAGGTCATGATATCTTTGCTTTTGGTAACACATTATCTGGCTGACCTTTATGCTCTGGTAATCGATTATGATTGGTGTTAACTTTGCTTTGTATTTCTTATCATGCAGGAGATAGTGATGTCCACAGAAAAACCTGTTGAACCGATTAAAGTGTACTCTGAGAAGGAGCTAGTAAGGGAATTCGAGAAGATTGCTTCCATTCTTGTTCCAGACAAAGATTGGTCTATACGTATTGGGGCCATGCAGAGAGTTGAAGGTCTTGTTATTGGAGGTTTGTCCCCATTCATTCCTCTTATACTGGAAAAAAAGAAACAAGAAAATTCTCTCTTTTCTGTTATTGTAATATAAGCTGAAATGTGTTGAGTTATGACTAAATTGTGATCTAGTTATGATTATTCTGTATGTTGTGTTTTGTTGAGGATAGTTCAAAAAAATGATGAGATAATGACTCAAACTCAGCTGGTAAATGCGGATCATTTCTCTGAGAAAGAGCATGATTTTTGTTAAGTGAGCCATACTTCTCTCCTATTATTACTTTCCCTGAAAATTGGGACAGATCAATAGAAAATATTCCCTCCACCAACGGTGACTCGATAGAATATTTTTTTAGCATGAATAAATGCCTTAATGATTGTTCAATATTATTCCAATATCCCCATCACCATCTTCTCCTAAACACATTCACACACACACACACACTAAAACATTGAACATATGCATATACATATACATATGGCATATGAGTTCATGAATTCTTCCCATGTTAGGAATATTGGCAAAATTAAAAGGAGAATCTTTTTAATCTTTGCTTTTATGATAACGTGGAAATGAGCTTAACGTAACAAAACATTTTATCCCAAACTAGTTACATATTTTGCAAATAAACTAATAAAAAAATAAAAGAAAAGATGCAATTAGTTGGTGTTTTTGTTGTACAAATGTTGTCCTTCTAGGCATTTTTCTCAAGTATTTTCATATTTTCTCTTCATACTTTTATTTTGCTGTAGTTGGTAGTTTCTCAACTATCTTCTTATTTTATATTGATGACGTTGTTTTTATTTTTTTAATACTCCCTCCGTCCCCAAAAGATGACTAAAGTGATAAAAAAAAATCCTCAAAAGCATGACAAAAATAAACAAGTCAACTACATAAATTTGTACATGGACTAATTTACCCTTGAATGAGTGGTTCACATTATAGATTTGGAAGAAAATTTATACTCCTAATTTTTGACAACCTTAATTTGTGTGAAAATTGTCCTTTTGTCATCCTTTTGGGGACGGAGGGAGTATTAATTTTAATAAAAAAAAGCTTTAAATCTACTATGTTACATACATAGTGAAAACAGTTAGATGACTGAGCTTTCAAGTGATTTCCTATTTCTTTAAGATTTGCTGTCTAACCAGTACAAGTGTGTTTGCATGTCTGCCAGTGTGTTTTTGTCTCTCTTTTAATTCTTTATTTTCCTTTAAAGTTACAGGTGTATTATTTTTCTCAATGTGATTAATGAGTTAGAAGTTTCTATCATGCATAGTATGTCATGACACTTTAAAAGGTGCCGGGGTTTGTTGTGTTATACAACCTCCGGCCCTAAAAGGATATCTCAAGTACACTTTTCACACAGATTAAGAAAATTAAAGTAGAAGAGATAGTATAAAATAAGTTCCAAGTCTACCCATATTGGATCCCACATGAGTACACTTGAATGTTCTTCTTTCTTAATGCTAGTGGACCCCACTTATGAGGGTAAAGGAATCTTTATAACAATTTATATAACTTATGTAGTTTAAGACTTCTTTTAGTGGTCAAAAGTTGTACTTCTGGACATCCTTTTAGGGACTGAGGTTCTAATTGATGAAGAGCTAAGAAACATATTTTACTCTTCTGTTTTATACATCAGGTGCAGGCGATTATCCGTGTTTCCGTGGACTTCTAAAGCAACTTGTTGGTCCTCTGAGCACACAATTAGCTGATCGAAGATCTAGCATTGTGAAGCAGGTGTGGTGCATTTTCAAGGACTTCCATATGTCAGTCAATGGCCTTTTCCCCTGCCTTACTTTATGACTTTACCCTCGTGATATTATAGTTGTCATATAAAGGGAGGGGTTTGAACTTCTGATCAAAGACACTAGTGATGGTAGTCTGACCATCTGTGCTCGTATGCTTTTACCTAAGATATTTCTTTTAATTTGTTAATCCTCAAACACTCCCCGCCCCACAAAAAAATAGCATGGTCGTATTCCAAGTATATTTACATTTAGATCATGGTTGATCTTGGAACTATATGAAACTATATGCATTAAGAAACTACCACCTGGAAATATAACCATTGCACTAGAAGACTTAACTGGTGTTATACTGTAAGAAGATCTATTAAAGAAGCAGGGGATTATAAAATTGATTTTTCTTTCTTTTCCTTACAACTCCTATTTGTTGGAATTAATATTCCTACTTCTTTACTGATACTTCTGTTTCGTGAAAACACCGTTCAAAGACGGTGGAACTTAGTAAGGAGTTCCTATTAAAGATTGGAAACTGTTAAGTGGGAAAACATTATGTTGATAAAAGTTGATCCATCCATCAGTTTTCTCAAAAGATAATAAACAATATGGGGATTAGGTACAAGTGTTCATATATAAGGTTATCTGGTGGGCCACCTATGCCTGCTTACTACCTACCTGCAGTAAGCCCTTGGTAGGCAATAACTGGCACTAGCTTTGTCTGTTTAGTAATGAATTTGAACATCATCTTTGCAACTGTGGAGAATTTTTTCCCTTAGAGCCTATATGTGAAAGGTCTTCTGATGAGAAGCAATGTACATCATATCCTCCTAATTAACATGTTGGCTCTTTATGGAAGCAGATAGTTCTCCAAATAACTCAAGCTTCAATATATTCTCACAAAGAATTTTCACTTAGATTCTTTGTTAATAAAAATAATACCAGAATTCATTGTAAAGAAACATATATGTAGGTGGAGTTTTGGCCAGGAGTGAAGCTGAGAATTTCTTGGAAGATATTGTTTCACTATATTTTCCTGAATGATGCATCAATGACTGAATATTGTAATTTTTCATATGAATGAACTTATAGGACTGCACAAGTGTGAGTGGGAGCGTAGTATCTATACCAGAATGTTGGTTCAATTACCGAACAAACGGCAGAAATTTCGTTTCTTCTAGAACCCCTTTGATGTGCTTTTTCGATCCACTTGATTGCTTAAGATGAAGCATATAATTATAACTCTTAAATAGGTAAATATAATGATTAGTTTCTGCTGTAAGTAAAACCTCAGTGGTAACTGATAAGGCACTAATTTTGTTAAACTTTATGTAGTAATGTCAATGGAATTTTTTAAATTGCTTATCGATGAACGTGCATCTCTTACTGAGTATTTTTCCCACTTATTGTTAGGGTTGCCACTTATTATGCTTTCTATCAAAAGAGCTCTTGGGTGATTTTGAGCCTTGTGCAGAGATGTTCATTCCAGTAAGTACAATTTCTATGTTCTAAGGACTGTGGTCCTAATACGCTGAAACATTCTTCTGACAGTATGATATGATCTCCAGGTCCTTTTCAAGCTTGTTGTGATAACTGTACTTGTAATTGCAGAGTCTGCGGATAACTGCATAAAAACGGTGATTCTAAATCTCTGATTTTCTCGTTTCCTTTAAAAATAAATTTCCACCATTGTAACACATTTGACTTTTCAGATGTTGCGTAACTGCAAGGTTTCCCGTGTACTTCTTCGTGTAGCTGATTGTGCAAAAAATGACCGTAATGCTGTACTTCGTTCAAGGTTTTGTTTTATGGCTTCTAGTTTAATTCCTTGACGTGTCATTCTTAAATTCACTAGTCTTTCTTCATCACATTTCAGATGTTGTGAGTATGCACTTCTGATACTAGAATACTGGGCAGATGCTCCTGAAATACATCGATCTGCTGATCTCTATGAAGGCCTTATTAAATGTTGTGTTGGGGATGCAATGAGTGAGGTATAGAGATTTAACACTTTATTAATTTCCTTTTGACCTTCAAACAGAGATACTTGTGTGATATATTTCCATGCATGCTATTTAATCATGATCATGCACGTAAAAAAAATACAAAAAAACTAATAAAGATAAATTATAGAAAACAAGGAAAGGGGAAAAAGGCATGCTAACACACTTTTGAATTACTGAATTTTCGCATGTGGATGTAATAAATTTATATGCATTCCCCAATAAAGTGAAGGCCATTTTGGGTGTGCTCAGTCCCAGGTTGTCCGTAACCTTTAAAGTTTCTTACCTTATCTTCTTTTAAAATGGCAACATCAATTTACTCTAGTGTTGCCTCTTTGGGCATTGCATGATTGACTGATTTTACTTGTAAAAGAAATAAACTAATAAAAGCTTGAAATCAGTGTAATAGGTTGCATAAAAATTACTAAGCTGGAAATTTCTTTTAGAAAATGAGCTAAGAAACAAAAAGGTGGTGATATATTTGTAGACTCAATCTAAAGTTTTTGTTTTTTAACAGTTTCATTTAGTACAGTTGTGGTGGAGGATCATATGTGAGATAAGAAAAAACTGAGGAAGCTTAACTACAAGAAGATAATACAATCTGTATGCACAATGTAGGGTTATATAGTAACCCATTTAGGATTTTGGATATGTAGCATAAAATCAAGAACCCTAAATATAGTATTATCTTGTAGGAACCCATTCTCTTCCCATCCACGCCACATTTTTTTTGTTTTTTAGTTTAATCCTAAACACACCCTTGTGCATTTTTTCCCTTGGCTTTCTTTTCCCACCATTTTTGTCATAATGAATTTTCCCTATTATAACACGAGTATTGCAATTCATTTTCCAACTCTGTTGCTAGTGTGTAATTATTATCACTTATGCTCTATGCTATTGATCGGGAAGTCTTTAGGATTTAAATCACCTAATTCACTAACATTTTTCATATAGTCCTTTTGAGCCATCAGAGAGTCAGGTTGTGAATTGTAACTTCTGCCTTTTTGAGCCGTCAGAAAGGTGCAAGTTGATAGGTAGCAGAGATGTGGATTTGGTTCTGCAGGGAGAACTGGAGGTGCATCTTGAGGAAGTACCTATATGTTTTTCGTACCCTTTTTCCTTCTTACAAGTCCATCGTTCTGAAAGAAAGCTACATAAATAAAACTTTATGGCATCCGTGACACATAGCTTACCTGGATATCCAGGCTAGTTTTCCTTTGTTAGATATATATATTTAAAATATTTAAAATGCCTCTTAACTACATTCTTATAATATTACATGCTTTGCTGCAAAAACCATCTCCTTCACGATTGTTAGTTGTCTTCGAAGGTTCACGAACTGATATATAGCAACTTAATTTTTGCAGTTGGTACCCTATTTTATATCTTTCAACATATTTTCAGCATTATTGTCTTGTGTTTGGTGGAATTTCTTCACCCTTCATCCTCACACATTTAACACATTGCATGTTACAGGTACGATCAACTGCTAGAGCGTGCTACAGGATGTTTGCAAAGACTTGGCCTGAACGCTCCCGTCGTTTATTTTTATGCTTTGATCCTGTTATTCAACGTGTATGTGCTTCCTTTTATTTTAAAAAAGTTTCCCAACTCTTCTGGTCTTCCAAAAACATTCTAAGAAAACCTTATAACCCAATAAAAATTTACACTATCACTGTCGAGATAATAGATTTGAAGGTAGTCTTGCGTGCACAGATAATAAACGATGAGGATGGGGGTATGTATAGACGCCATGCTTCTCCTTCTGTTCGAGAGAGGAGTTCACAAATGTCATTAAACCCTCAAACTTCGGCTCCTTCAAATCTACCTGGATATGGAACTTCAGCCATAGTTGCAATGGACAGAAATGCGAGCTTAAGCTCTGGGACATCACTCTCTTCTGGGCTTTTCTCATCACAAGCTAAGTCAGTTGGTAAAGGTACAGAACGTAGCCTGGAAAGCGTGCTGCATGCAAGCAAACAGAAAGTTACAGCTATTGAAAGCATGCTACGAGGTCTGGATATATCTGAGAAAGGGCGATCAGTTAGTCTGGATCTCGGTATTATTTTACCCTTTTGAGCATTATTCTTTGAGATCATGTTTCAATGCTGCAATTGAATCCATCCATTTGTATTTTGAACTTATACTGGAAATTATCTCTTGAATTTTTAAGTAACAGCTAAATTTCTCTTTTATTTTCCCTAGTGCAGGAGTTGACCCACCATCATCTCGTAATCCACCCTTCCCTCTTGCCGTCCCTGCTTCGAGTAGTCTCACAAATTCTTTATCTTTAGATTCAACTACGCCTGGTATGTCTAGAGGTAATAATCGTCATGGTGGCTTGATTTTGTCTGACATTATCACTCAGATTCAGGCTTCCAAGGATCCCAGTAAATTATTGTATCGTGGTAGTGTGGGATCTGATCCTTTTTCAGCAGTTTCATCCTACTCGACCAGAAGAGAATCTGAAAAACTTCAAGAAAGAGGTCACTTTGAAGAGACAGATGTTAGGGAAGCAAGGCGATCCATGAACCTGCACATTGACAGGCAGTACTTGGATACACCCTATAAAGATGCAAACTTTAGGGACTCACATATCAGTCACATCCCCAATTTTCAGCGACCACTTTTAAGAAAGAATGTAGCTGCGCGAATGTCTGCAAGCAGGAGGAGCTTTGATGATAATCATCTGGCTCTGGGTGAGATGTCAAGCTTTGTTGATGGCCCGGTTTCTCTCAATGATGCTCTGACTGAGGGACTTAGTCCTAGTTCAGACTGGAATGCTAGGGTAGCTGCATTTAATTATCTGAGGTCTTTGTTGCAGCAAGGACCAAAAGGTATCCAGGAAGTCACACAGAGTTTCGAGAAGGTGATGAAGTTATTCTTCCAGCACTTGGATGATCCCCACCATAAAGTTGCACAAGCAGCTCTTTCCACACTTGCAGATATTATCCCTGCTTGCCGAAAACCCTTTGAAAGTTATATGGAGAGGATCTTACCCCATGTTTTCTCTCGTTTAATTGATCCAAAGGAATTAGTAAGGCAACCATCCTTGACAACATTGGAAATTGTTGGTAAAACTTACGGAGTAGATTCTCTTTTACCATCTTTGCTCCGTTCGCTTGATGAACAGAGGTCACCAAAGGCAAAATTGGCTGTTATTGAGTTTGCGATCGGTTCCTTTAACAAGCATGCAGTGAATGCTGAAGGCTCTGGTAACAGTGGTATCCTTAAATTATGGCTTGCTAAATTGACGCCGTTGGTACATGATAAGAATACAAAACTGAAGGAAGCAGCTATAACATGCATTATATCAGTTTACTCTCATTTTGATTCGACAACAGTTCTGAATTTTATTCTTAGTTTATCAGTTGAAGAACAAAATTCCTTGAGACGAGCTCTTAAGCAGAATACCCCTCGTATTGAAGTTGACTTAATGAATTTTCTGCAGAACAAGAAAGAGCGGCAACGCCCTAAGTCCTCTTATGATATGTCTGATGTTGTTGGAACATCGTCTGAAGAAGGATACATTGGATCGTCAAAGAAGAGTAACTTGTTTGGGAGATACTCTTCTGGTTCCATCGATAGTGATGGAGGCAGAAAATGGAGTTCTGCAAAAGAATCAGCCCAGAACACAAATTTTATAGGACATGCATCCGATGATCCTCAGGAGCATTTGTATCACGGTTTTGAGACTGGTTCCAACAAAGAACCTAATTTGAGATCCAGGGATGTGACGTATGGTGCCGATTCTCTTGGTGAAAATTTGGGATCCTGGAACACCAGGCTGGATGATATGGACAGCATTGCAAATGTAGCGGTTTCATCCACACCACATATTAATATGAACGGGCTGGTTGGCTCTGATCGCCGACAGGTCTCTGCAGGATTTGGTTTCGATAATGAGGCTCCACCTGAACCAGAATTTAGTCATTCAAAACTTACAGATTTTATCAGCAGCTCTGTTCCAGATTCAGCACCGAGCATTCCTCAAATCCTTCATCTGGTAAGTTTTATGAAGACGGACATTCCCCCCTCCCCCCTCTCCCTCTCTCTCTTTCACTGTAAGCTACAAACAAAAATTGGTTTCTATTAGTATTCCGTTCATTTATTGTTGTACAAAAAAATGATACTGCGCTTCGTGGAGGGATGCTAACACCTTTGCAATTCATTTTTGTAGATTTGCAATGGGAATGATGATTTTTCTAGCGCAAGAAAGCATGGTGCACTTCAGCAGTTAGTTGAAGCTTCCGTGGCTAATGATCAATCCATTTGGACCAAGGTATGATAAATTTCTACTTTGAAGCTTAGTATATGTTCGTGTGTAGTAAAATTCTGTTTATCAGCTTGAATTATATATTAAAAGAATTATCAACCTTTTTTTCCATGTTTAGTTAGTGGTAAAGGTTATGCTTCTGGCTGGAATAAATAATAATAAATATATGTTATCTGGTATATTTGCAGAACTTCAATCAGATTTTGACAGTTGAACTTGAGATTTTAGATGATTCTGATTCATCTATTAGAGAGCTTGCTCTTTCGTTGGTAGTTGAAATGCTGAAGAATCAGGTCTGTTGATTCTCTTTTCTATAGTTCATTGTGGTGTATTTCTATTAATTTTTCAGAAATTTCTGTTCTGAATGTCATTATTCTTCATATAAGTTACTTGATGATTCTTCATATAAGTTACTTGATGAGGTTTCTTGTTTTTTTCCCCCCAGAAAGATTCCATGGAGGATTCTGTTGAGATTGTAATTGAGAAACTTCTCCATGTTACAAAGGATACTGTCCCAAAAGTAAACATTTCTCTAGCTGATCTACTTCATTGTTTCTGTTCTCTTTTCCACCATGTCTCACAGTAATCAGTTTCATGTCCAGGTTGCTAACGAGGCAGAGCATTGCTTGACTATTGTTATGTCTCAGTATGATCCATTCAGATGTTTGAATGTAAGTTAATGACTAATCAAGTTTTAGGAACATACTCAGTTTCCGGTCCTCTATGTCTAATCACATATTAACTATTTTTTTTCTGTATCCGTATTGCAGGTTATTGCCCCTTTGTTGGCTACTGAAGATGAGAAAACTCTTGTTACATGCATAAACTGTTTAACAAAGGTGCTTTCTGGTGAAAACCCATTGCGTACGAGAGTAACAAGTAGTCAGTAGATGTCGTGTCGGCTATTCTATATATTCCCTCACTCTTTATTTTTGCTTCAGTGGATATCAAATATTATTTAGTATATGTTGCATGTCCAACTTACTTGGTATAACATTACCCTGTATCCATCATTTATTTTCTCAAAATAAATTTCAGTTAGATGTTTTATCACTTGGGTTATGAGAATGATCTGACACAATTGCTGGTGGTTCAGAGTTCTACTTAAATAATAAATAAATAAGCAATCCTATAGAATCGTGCAGTGGTGATCGGTATCCATCATAATATTGGTAGAAATGAAGTATCAAAATAATTTGTTTACTACAGTATTTATGGTTCGATACATTACTTTCTTTGGTTGATTTATTACGAGTCATATTTTCTTTGGAATGAGTCTAACGACCTGGATGCACTTCTCCATTTCTGTTTTCAGCTTGTGGGCAGGCTCTCCCAAGAGGAATTAATGGCTCAGCTACCATCATTCTTGCCTTCTCTTTTTGAAGCTTTTGGGAACCAGAGTGCTGATGTACGCAAGGTAAGTGATATTGTGTAGATGTTTTAATGTCACGCTAAAAAAACTTATGAGATTCTGTGTAGCCAATAACATAAAATGGTCATCCTTTGCAAGTAAAACCCTGCCATTATGAACCTTAACATGTAGAGTTGGAAAATTGTTAGTTTTTTCCTCTTTTTTTTTCTTAACATTGCAATCAGTGTCAAGACGAGAGCAAATAGTAGGTGATAAAGTTTAGTGGGAGAACAAGTTGCCAATTTTATTGTGTCATTTCCACTTTGAAATTTTGGCCAGGTCTACATCAAGTTTTTTAGGGAAATATAATAGTTGTGAGCCATGTTTGGTGGAGTTAATGCTGTTTTACCTAGCTACCTTCCCTTGTCCCCCAGACACCCACCCACACACAGAAAAAGAATCATATTTTTAAGTTGTCTTGCTACGAAGTTGGGTGATCAAATTCATTTGCGGAACAAATTTATTGTCACCTTTATTAGACTTCATTCCTGTGTACATCTAGTCTAATTCATATCAGTACTCTTTTAGTAATAGGAATTCTAATCCGTGGTTGTCTACGTTTTGATTTTTATTTCCTTGGTTGCAGACTGTTGTTTTTTGCTTAGTGGACGTCTATATCATGCTTGGGAAAGCATTCTTGCCTTACTTGGAGGGACTGAATAGGACTCAATTGCGGTTGGTGACCATTTATGCTAACCGAATATCGCAGGCCAGGACAGGTACTCCAATAGAAGCAAACCATGAATAGCAAGCTAGCTAGCTGTCTTTGTTTGGGATGATGTTGTGGGTGTGGGTAATTCGTTTTGATCATTCATTTTATTGTTTATCTGATGTATTGTGCAATGTGTATTTAAAGGGTGGGTTTTATTTGTTTTTTATTCTTTGTATAAATATCTATTTTACCCATTTCTATTATTTGGTTTGGGATTGAAAGTGAGTGCTTGCCAACAAACATTTAGAGGTGTCCTTTTTGTTGTGCCACTGGTTGGAGGGAGGTCATCCTTTGTTGTATGTACTACGCAGAAGAGAGTTTAGGAGCTGGTGGCTTATAATTGTAGAATACGTGACGTCATCAACATGGTGTTCTATTTTAATTACTTGCTGGAGGAGGCTTGCGCATAATGTTCCTTTTTATTCTTGAAATTGCATCGGGTTTGGTCATGCAATTTTTGGCCATCTATATATGTTGCCCTTTCTACTTCATTATTTCTTTCCGTCTGATGAGGTTTAAGCGGAAACCATACCCAGCTTGATACAACCATGACATGAGGCATGAAGCCGACTACAACTTGTGCTTTGCAACCTGAAACAGCCTCCTGAGCAGCCTTAGTTGAGATACGAGCTACCCTTTTTGGCATTAAGGAGCCTGGACTTGGACATGTAATTCTTTTTTCCTTTTGTCAATTTATAATTTTGGATAATTAGAGGGAACCTTCAATTATATGCCAGATTTTACGTAGTCCAACTTTAACCTTCATTGGTAAGTTGCAATGTTATGTTGTTTGGCTGATTTAGAGTCCAACTAATTTGCCACTTCCAATTTCCAAATGATGACTCGATGGCCGTTTGGTTTGGTCGTAATCTTCCACTTTCGTTCAATTGAACTTGCCACGTTGTTATAAATTGATGGCGTGGCCGATTCGATCCAAGCTTTTGGAATTGAATAAGTTTGACTAGGCTAATCAATTTTTAGGCCTAATTAAATATTAAGTTTAATTATAAATTACACTTTGAATTATTGACTTTTTTTCACTTTGGTGATTGATCTTTTAATTTTTTTCACTTAAGTTCAATTGAAGTTGAAGATGGTGGGGTTCACAGAGGTAAAATGGTGAGAGTTATTTAATTTTTAATTACTAGTTTTTAATTGGTTTTCTCAATTAACTAAGAGCTCAAGTACATGGAAAGTGATTATGTGTAAATTATGTTCTAATAATTTATTATCATTTTTTATTTTGTGGAAAAAAGATAGTTAATGACAGTTGTAACTTGTAACTAAGATGATACTTAATAATTAATTACAAATATTTTTTTCTTTCTATTTTGTTTGAAAATTTATGTGTTAATTATTAATTTTGGGGATTACTAAATAGTTTTGAGTGAACTGTAAATACATTCAAATATTTTTTTTTTACCACCATATAACATACTAAACTTTTAGTTTATTATTTTAAATTATTTTATATAAAGTTTAATTAATTAAAAATACGTATGTGTATTGTTTTGAATTTAATAAGAAATTGATAGAGGGTATATATCACTTTTTAATATATAATAAATATTTTATATGTAACTATACATGTTATAATGGATAAAGATATGCACTTTTGTAATAGATCCAAAACTTAGCAATATTATTACTACAAAAAGCATTTATTAGAAAAGTAATTACATGTCCTGGAATTCTATAATTCAAAAATAAAATAATAATGATAATTAAGCTCTTATTTCATATAATATATATAAAGAGAGAAAGAGAAAGATCGTAAAATTAGTATAATATTGAGTAAATATATTGTTTTATAACTGTTATAGATATGTAAGTTGAATTAAATCGTAAAGTTAATAATATTAAGTTGAATTATAAAAAATTTAGAAATGGGTGAATTTGAATTTATTTTCCATATTAGATTATAATATTTAGAAGGATATTAATACTCTCATGTCATTTCGTATTTTAATATTATGATCGAGACTCATAGTATTAAAATATAAAAAGATAGATGAATTTGAATTTGTTTTTCATTTTAGATTAAGATATTTGTAAAGATATTAATACTCCCATGATATTTCGGTTTTTAATATTATGATATAAACTATTAATGTCTATAATATTATGTTACATTAATTTATAGGTGATAAATTTTTTAATGAATTTGGACTCTACATAATATGAAAAAATAAAGTTCATTAAATTTGATTTTTTTTTATTATAATTTTTAGTTTTGTATTGGTAGAAGAAGTTTAAAAGTAATAGAAAATGCTTTTATTTTGTGCTAGTAAATGTTAGAGTTTTATTTTGTGATAAGAACATTATATATTATTTGTTGCGTGTTGTGTGCAAATTATTTGGGATAAAATAAAAATGTTATAAAATTTAAAAGAGTAAATAAAAAATGTAAACATTTAATATTAAAATAGAGAATAGTAATATATTTAAAATTATAAGAGCAAAATAATAAAAAAGTTAAAAAAGAAAGGAAAAATAAAAAATATATGATCCAAATACATCAATCTTCGTCACAAGCCTCGCAAGCCTACGGAGGCTTTATTAGATAATTAGTCACCGTCGCACACGCGTTACGTGTGTAAATTATGTAGGTAGGGTAAAATAAAAAATTTATAAAATTTAGAGGAGTAAATAGAAAGATATAAAAAATTAACATTAAAAAGATAATCTACTACTACTACTAATAATAATATATCTAATAATGAAAGAATAAAAAGAAAAAATATAACTCAATTATACTAAATTTGTGGAGAAATCGTTATGATATACAGCAGATAATATATATATATATATATGGGTCTGTCTCTCCAGCGAACCATAGGGAGCGAACTAAAAGCGAACCGGCTATAGCGACGATTTTTTCCGTTGCAATAACATAGAAAATCAGTTTTTTATGCTATAGCGACGGAAAAAACTATCGCTATAGTCAGTTCGCTTTTAGTTCGCTTTCTATGGTTCGCTAGAGAGACTGACCGTATATATATATATATATATATATATATATATATATATATATATATATATATATATATCTAATGATTATTGTAGGCCCATGTTAAAATTTGAAGAGAGTTCTGACCGAATTTGCATCATCAGGTCCAACAATCCAAAACTGTGTCCGACTAATTCGCCTTTTGTTTGTGTCCCAACCACTAAAACCCTAAACCCTAAAAACCCCATTCTCAGTTTCCCGTCTGAACCTTCTCTTATTATTGTTTACTTTCTGTCATCTTGCCAAGCACTCTTCAATTCGAACCCTAACTTTCTCTCTCCTCCCTCTAATTTCACTGATCAACAAGGATGTATCGTTTTGCCACCAAACTTGCGTCCAAAGCTCAGTACGTAATTACTCAACAAAAAGAAATAAAATTGATGAACTAAAATTCCCACTTTTTTCAGTTTTTTTATTTTTATTTTTTAAATTACAGTTTTCTCTCTTTATTATTTTTTGTTTTGTAGGATCGTTAGGAAGAGTAATCAGCAGGTAGCCAGTGTTTGTATAATTTAAAGTTCTGCCTTTGCAACTTGACAATTATTTTATCTATGTTTTCTGAAACAAATTTGTTTTCTGTTAACTTCAGATTGGTAGTAGATTGGCTTGGAGCCGAAATTATGCAGCTAAAGATATTAGATTTGGTGTTGAAGCCCGAGCTTTGATGCTTCGAGGTGTTGAAGAGCTCGCTGATGCAGTTAAAGTCACAATGGGGCCTAAAGTATGACATTATTTGATTCTAAATGTTTTTGTGTTCCTTGCCCTTTTCTTTACAACCAAAAAATAAACCTTTGTTATTTTCTGTGAGATTTTGCATTTCCATGATGAAAAAGCTTGAAACTTTAGGTTTGAGAATGTCTTATTTAATATAACTTGGATAAGGAATTTGATGACTTTGATTATTTAATTATCGCCACTGTTGGCAGTAAATCTGAAAGGTTTGGGGACTCCCAAAATATTTAAAAACCACTTTGTTAATGCACATGAATCATTCTCCTTATAATTATGGATTTCTTTTTATGGATTTTGAGGTAATCACTTGTTAAGGAATTATTTTGCCCTGAAGGGAGACATTATGGGTTGATTGGGGTCGTCTAGATCTAATGGACTTAAACGTTCACAAAAAAATTATTGTATAAAACAGAATTTAATTACCATTGAGTTCATTTCTTGTTGACTTCCTTACAGGGGCGTAATGTTGTATTAGAACAAAGTTTTGGGGCCCCTAAAGTGACCAAGGATGGTGTCACCGTCGCTAAGAGCATTGAGTTTAAAGACAGAGTCAAGAACGTCGGTGCCAGCCTCGTAAAGCAGGTTGCAAATGCTACAAACGATGTTGCTGGCGACGGTAAACTCTCATACATATTAGCCAGGGATTTGTTGATGTATTGGTATTATGTTCCATGCGTTTTAGTTGTCAATGTTGATACTGTTGCTGTCTAAATGGTTTTAGTTTGATATAGAGAAGCCTTACGCAGTATTACGTCTGGAGTAGACATTGTTGATGGCACAAAGCTTATTTGACATGTCTTCACTCTTCAGGTACCACCTGTGCAACAATCCTCACACGTGCAATATTTTCAGAAGGGTGCAAATCCGTGGCAGCTGGAATGAATGCCATGGATCTCAGACGTGGAATCACCATGGCAGTTGATGCTGTGGTAGCAAACTTGAAGAGCAGAGCACGGATGATTAGTACATCTGAGGAAATAGCGCAGGTTGGCATTAGGGGGTGATTATAATTAAAATTGGGAGTCTTTGAAAATAGTAACCCTCATAAAAATACATGAATTAGAGTAAGGTAGTAATAGTAAACTGATTTGCAAATTCATTTACTGTGACGCTGATATTGTCCCATTTAAAAAAGGTTGGCACAATATCGGCAAATGGCGAAAGAGAGTTTGGAGAGCTTATAGCCAAGGCTATGGAGAAGGTTGGCAAAGAGGGAGTTATTACAATTACTGTAAGTGTTTTCTAATTTTTTCCTTTTGAATTTCTGCTAGCTTTCGCTTAAAGCCTAGCATATAGATACTGTTTGCGGACTTTAAAACGTCAATTCTGACTTATTTCACTCCTTACATTTTGTTTGTTTTCTCTTTGCTTACACAAGTGTAAAGGTCATTCTATTATGTGAATTATTAAAAAAGAAGTGTTATTCTAATATGTTAATTTTAGGAAGTACAAATTTTTATTAATGATGGAATACTCATTAAAGGGCTTTACTTTTTATGTGTAAAAAGAACTAAGTATCAGGATCTACTTCTGTTAAGAGTCCTTATACGTTATCTTGAACCAATTGTGATGTGTTTCTTATTTTTCGAAAAATGTTATCTTGATTCTCATTTTGTCAAGTACCCATGCTATCATTGAGGTGGGATTATGAACTTCTCTCCTTTTTTATTTTCTTTAGTCTTGAGGTCATCTACTTTTTAGTGAGCATAACTTCTTTTCTATGATGGATTATAGGAATGAATGTGCTCTTGCATGCCTCTTGTGATATTTTCTCTTCCATGAAAGCCGCAAAGCTCTCAACTTTCATGTGGATTTACTTTTTCTGTTGAACTGTTTCAGGATGGGAAAACACTGCACAATGAACTAGAAGTGGTTGAGGGAATGAAGCTGGACAGGGGTTACATATCCCCTTACTTCATCACCAATCCCAAGAACCAAAAATGTGTACGCTATTTTATCTTCTTCAAAGCCACACTTATTCAGTTTACTTGCATGAGCGACTTCACGTCTTTGTTTTTGTTGCACTATCGGTTTAGGGGGGTTTTGTTCACCATTGCTAGTTAACATTCTTTCCCTTTCACGGTGCATCATTTTAGCTCTCTGTTGAGTATTCTATTTATTTATTTTGGTATTTCCCTTGACAGGAATTGGAAGATCCATTGATTTTGATCCATGAGAAAAAGATATCTAGCTTAACCGCCGTGGTTAAAGTGCTGGAGTTGGCCTTGAAGGTAAACAGTAATGTTGTGGCTGAATCATTCTGTGTTCCTAATCTTATTTGCATCATGTTACCAGTTTAATTGTGTATTGGCAGAAGCAAAGACCTTTATTGATAGTTTCTGAAGATGTGGAAAGTGAAGCATTAGCAACTCTCATTCTGAATAAGCTTCGTGCTGGAATCAAGGTCTCTTCAGTTTCTTCTTATTGATAGAAAATTATTGACTGTTCCCTTCAATAATTAGTTACTTTTCTTTGTAGATGCACCTTTTCTTATGTATCGGAATATGAATCTGTAGGTTTGTGCCATTAAAGCTCCTGGATTTGGAGAGAACAGGAAGGCCAATTTGCAAGACCTTGCAACCCTCACTGGAGGCACGGTAGGTTGAACTTTTATTATTCTATTTGCATGAATACCTCCGTTTTATTTGGTGGCGCTTCTACTATAATGCACATTTAATTGGTTCTTTTTTATCTCTGTTTTTCCCCCTAATGAAATAGGTTATAACCGATGAGCTTGGAATGAACCTTGAAAAGGTGGGACTTGAAGTGCTTGGCTCATGCAAAAAGGTGAGACTTGCAGTTTTCTTGACTCCCACTCCCATTCCCTCGCTATTTTTTATTATAATCTCTCTTGTCCAAAAGCAAAAATACTTCCGTTGTAGCAGCTCTCTTAAGATTTACTTGTTGACTTTGAGCTCTTATTTTTGGATATGTAGGTTACAATATCAAAGGATGATACAGTTATACTTGACGGAGCAGGTGATAAGAAAGCTATTGAAGAAAGATGTGAGCAGGTTTAGGCTCCTTCCCTAACTGTGAAATTTTGTCTGGCTTCCTGTTCATTAATACGTCTCTTAAGTGGTTGCAATTGTCCGCTGACAGCTAAGATCAACAATTGAGTTAAGTACTTCAGATTATGACAAGGAGAAGCATCAGGAGAGGTTAGCAAAACTTTCTGGAGGTGTTGCTGTTTTGAAGGTCAGCCTCTTATTGAAGAGTTTTGTTGTGCCATTGATGGAACAACCATTAATCTAAGGCCGAGCAGAAAGTGTACTAGATCTTACACTATTAACTATTGGGATAATGTAAATCTGTTCTTCTCATAGATTGGAGGAGCCAGTGAAGCTGAGGTTAGTGAGAAGAAGGATAGAGTAACTGACGCTTTAAATGCTACAAAGGCAGCTGTTGAAGAAGGAATTGTCCCAGGTAATCTCAATGTTCTATGAGAGAGTCTACTCCAATTCATTAAACTGCGAGGACCATACAATAAATTAATAGTTTTCCTGTGCAGGTGGTGGTGTAGCTCTTCTTTATGCCTCGAAGGAACTTGAAAAACTGCAGACTGCCAATTTTGATCAGAAGATTGGTGTTCAGATTATCCAGAATGCTCTCAAGGTCTCTGTCTAGCATCTATTGCAGTACCCCTTTTTAGTTTGCTCCCCAAGAGCATTCATTAGTATGGAGTACTTGGATCAATCTATATTTAATTGTTAGATTGGTGTGATTTTCAGTTGGTGAATTCTCTTGCACATTCTTAAATAATAGTCCCAAGTTGGACGTCTTAGTTTTTTTTTAAAATATGACACCTCAAAAGCAAATGTATATATTATATTTATGGAATGCATTAATGTTTATGACATCCAATTTGGGGCAGAGTTGGTTGTAATTTAGCCTCAAAAGGAAGTGAAGCTTCATTCCCTTTTATTTTATTAAAAAAAATTAATGAAGATGATATCTTGCGCAGGCACCTGTGCATACAATTGCTTCCAACGCTGGTGTCGAGGGAGCTGTTGTGGTAGGCAAGCTGTTGGAGCAGGACGATCCTGATCTTGGATATGATGCAGCTAAAGGTTTCTTCTCTCTCTCTCTCTCTCTCTCCTCTCTCTCTCTCTCTCTCTCTATATATATATATATATATATATATATATATATATCCCCTCTGGACAAATGAATTTTAAGTGCAAATTTTGAAACATTCTTAACTTCATTGATTTCTTTCCGCACTTGCTCTAGGTGCATATGTAGACATGGTCAAGGCAGGAATTATTGACCCATTGAAGGTCATTAGGACAGCTCTGGTAGATGCTGCTAGGTAAATTTTATCAAGTTTTCCCTTTGTAAAGCGATTGTTCTCTTTTTGGGCATGAGTTGATGTGTTGCGTTGCAATGTAGTGTCTCGTCTTTGTTGACAACTACGGAGGCTGTTGTGGTAGAACTTCCCAAGGATGAGAAGGAAGTCGCAGCAACAGGTGGAGGTATGGGTGGCATGGATTACTAACCCCGCTGCCCGCTGGTCTCAGTAAAAACAACTTGATTTGGATTCCAGAAATTCTACATAAAAATTGAAACTGTAATATTAGGTAAATCTGTAGTTTAGCTGATTTTACAGTCCACCCTTTTCATACTTTGATTTTCAGTTATCCCTCTGGAAGTCTGAAACCAGCGTCCAACAAAACCAACCAATGGTTTGGAGTTGTAGTTATTCACCAAGTAAAAACCTCCTCCCCTTTTAGATCAAAGGGGAGTCTTAATAATTGGGAATTGTGAGAGGTGAGGAGCATGTAGAGGAGGAATGTTTTGACATTAGTGTTTTGTTCAAGTTTCTTTTGTTATTAAAATTTTTACGTTAAATCTAACTGTGTAGCCAAATGGATGGGGATGGTGGGGGGGGGGGGGGGTGTCAATACACACACAAAGCAGAGCATTTGCACTCTCTAATTTGTTGTCACATATAATATTATGTTGGTGCAATTTGAGCGGAGATTTGTGGACTTTGCAAGTGCATATACTCCTAGTACCACCACCTGCTTGTTTATTTACTTTGAATGCCGCCAATCCAATACATCAATGATAAATCTGATCTAGCTTCAACTGGGCCACTAATGCGGGCTTTTGTGCCTGCCTGCCTGCCTGGGTTACTCAATAATAAATCATTAATTTGTGTATAAATGTGTCCATATATACACACACGTATATTATACATATGATGATGTGGTCCCTACTTATATATGATTACATATGTAGTGAGATAACTTTTTATTTGATTTAAACTTGTAGTATAAATATATTATCAACAAGCCTTAGTTAAAATCTATGAGGGAGAAAGTACACACTTAAATGAATATTTTTGTATTATAAAATATTACCTTTTTTAATGATTTACTTATTTCACATTCAACATTAGTTTCGGTTGTTTGAGATTGTGGAGCAATTTGTTTTAATTATGCAAGAAAAAGAAGGTGTTTTTTTATAGTTCAAATTTGTTTATTATATTTATGATTATAAATGTATTGACACAAATTATCAAATTATCAAATATTTAAATTCTCTTATTCTGCTCATGGTCGATTTAGGCCCGTGTATACACAAGGTCAGTTTGGTCCAATACATAAATAAGTTAAGAGAGTCCTGTGATGCCTTACTATAGGTGTGCTGACTCTTACTTATTACACATATTTATAAAAAGATAAAAAGAGATATTGTTAATACTTATTCACAAATAATAAATTGATATAAATGTTTGCAATATATATTATTTTACACAAGTTAATGTATATAGTTGCTAATTTATGAAAATCTCTCTTTTCCATTTTAAATATTGAAATGTCGAACTATATTTTTATAGTAATATGATTGGGTAAAAATGTATATAAAAAAATAAATACAAAATAATATATCAGATTGACTAAACATCCAGAAGTAGAATAATGAGAATCAATGGCGAGTATATATATACACATACGATTTTGTATTATTATATGTTTACCCTGTCCATCCTTAGTCACCACCGAGGTATTATTGTATTGATAAATAGTAGGGAGTGGTTAGCATAAAGTTTAAAAATTAATAAATTGATAAATTAATTAATAAAATATTAACATGCAAACGAAAAGATATTCTTTTTATCTGAGTGTCAACACTCTATTAATTAATTAACTAATTTATTAATTTTTAAATTTCATACTAACTGGATTCTAAATAATACTAGTAAACCAAACAAACAAACAAAATAGTAGAGTGGAGAGGGAAGGAGAGAGATAAGTTGTGGGTCCCGTTCTCATTCTCATATGTCTGTTAAGGAGCCAACATGGCACGCTAGCTCCCGCCACGTCCTCACGCCTTACGAAGCTCTCTCTCTCTCTCTATGTTGTTTTATTTTCCTTGGTCATTACGGAGTACCATATTAAAATAGAGCAATGCTATTATCACATAAATTTTAGTATATAATTTTTACATACATACATATATATATATATATATATATATATTATGGGTTTTTATTTGACATAAGAGACTCATAATATATATATATATATATGTATGTAAAAGTTATGTAAAAAAAATTATGTGATAGTAACATTATTTATTAAAATATGAAGGCTAATTTGTTAGTACATAGGTTTTCAGGTGTTTATATATATATATATATATATATATATATATATATATATATATATTAACCATTACTATGAAGTAATCTCTAGTAAATTGCTCATTAATATTTTTTATTATTCATTGATTAATCAGAATCTGTTGACTGAAATACATACAATATACCAGGTTCCCTGCTCATACAGTACAGTAATACGTGGGTCCCACGGTTGACAGTTTGGTGGCTGATGTGATAAAAATATGCAAGTGTAAGTGTACAGTGTTAAATTAAAGAACCGACAAATACAAGTCGAATTCACATAGACTAAATTAATTTTAACGTATTATTTATATCTATTTTAGGCGAATTAGAAATAAAGATTGAGAATTGATTAACTAGAATATAAAAATTAATAATGAAGAAGCAATTTAGGAATCCGAATTCATTAAACAATAAATATAATAAGTAATTCAATCTCTTCTATTTTTATAACTTAATTATGATTTTAATCCCCTTTCCTTTTAATTTAGTAATTTTACAATTAACGTGGGCAATAACCCACCAAAACTTCTTCGAGTAAGCATGGATTATGAAAAACTCATATCTTAACAATAATCTATCAAACCCTCTTAATTAATTTAAAATCACGTAAGAACAATAAAACGAAGGTATTTTAATAAAGAAAAATGAAGGCGGAATCAATTAAACATAAAAATATAAATATAATAGAAGAGATGAAAAATATTATCATGACTAATTATTTAATTTCATCGTCATCCTAGCTATGAAAAATTAACTATACATGAAAATAAATAAACTAACTAAAATAAAGAAGAAGAAGATTAACATTAAATAAAAAAATTCTCTTTAATTAGCGATCATCCAACGAACGCACAATAAAAGAGTAATTTAATATACTCTAACTCCTAACATAATCTAATCTAATCATATCCTTCTTTCTAAAATAAAAGACCTATTTATAAGAAAAATAAATTTGTAACCTAATTTAAATACATTAAACTTTTGTTTTGTTCTCTTTTATCCTCTTCTGTCTTTTTTGACTTTAATCTCTATATGGCAATCATCCGAGAATCCTTTTTAATCTTTAAAAATTGAATATAAATCTTTTGTTTGCTCTCAAAAAAAATATATTAATTAAATAAAATAAATATATAAAAATATAAAAATATATTAATTACGTGTCTATCAGTGGCCCATCGGCTATAGATCGTTAAAAGAAACAAAGACAAATGAGTAGGGGGAGGGGACTGGCTGGGGAGTATAATTGAAACAGAATCACGCAAACCACCCAATCCTTCCCCCCTCGCTCAAAAAAAGATTATCACATTTATTATTGCATCCAAATAATTAAGAAATCCTCCTAATTTTGGTTTAATATTCAGGCATAAATACAAGCCTGTAATTAAAAAACAATCTCCACTTTTTAAATTGCTTTTTTTTTTTGGTATGGATATATTTCTTAATGAGTGGTCCTTCACGTGACATTTAAATAATTTGGGAAGAACCTTGTAGAGGAGTATTAAATTAATTAAAGAGGTAGTTTACCGTTAATTGTCATTTTCTAGTTAAAGAAATCTCCTCAAACTGAAATTGGAACAATATACTACTAACATAGTACTTTAAATAGAGTTAAATGGATTTTGCAGCCATAAAATTCGGTTTAACATTTTCAACAGTCTCTTCAAATTATTTTTGGATTCTAACAATAATAATTAAAAAAAACTCTTCAAAGTGAAGTTTGTTAACCTAAGTGACAATTTGAAGAACATTATTTGCTATTTTGATATTTTGTACCTCACCAGTCTCTTCAATTCAATGAATACAATATTGGACTTAAAATAATAATAATTGATAACATTTAAAATAATTAATAACATTCATTTTTTAAAAAGATAACAATAATAATTAATTTCTAATGTTTTTTTTCTCTTTGCTTGATGATGCATGTGTTATTTTCTGTTTTGCTTGATGATGAGTGTGCTCTTTTCTGTTGTATTGTTTTCTGTTGTCTTTATTTTTCTGTGTATTGTTTTATTCTTGTTTTAATAAAAAACAAGTTTATCTTATCATATTGACATTGCAAAGATGAATAACCCATCAACCAAATTTGGTTATCTAAGGTTATTAGATAAATTTTTAATTCACGTGATTATCCAGAGGGTCGTATTGGATAATTAACGTGATTATTCAAATGGTAATCAAAATAATATTTTATCCAATATAATGAATAAAAAAAAATTGATATTAAATTTTAAAATGAGTTGTACATCAAACTCATCAAGTAAAATAAATATTTTTAGTCTTTTTTATATGATTTTGATTCTCTCAAAAGATCAAAATAAAATAACTGTTTTGAAGAGGTAATGTCAATTTACCAGTTCTGAAGAAAGAATGAGATTACAGATTTGATGACTAAGATTGGAAAGGCTGATGGAAATAAATTTTGATGTGGCTTACCTATTTGAATATCACAAAATGGTTGAAGAGACTGTTGGAGATGATGTAAGAGCATCTCCAACAGCCTCTTCTGTAAGACCCCAACTTTTATGAATAAAGATTTAATTTTCTCTATATATTATTTTAAATAGTAAGATGTTATTTTGATAAATGTGATAAGTTATGGGTGATATGTGTAAATTTTATAAAGTAAGCAAGTTGTCATAAAATATTCGTTTTGTCTGAGAATATTCTTTCTGTCGAAAAATATTACATTCGGTAAAGAACGACAGCGGCGCTGAAATAACCAATAATTGGTGGGCCCCACAACAGAATAATTGTCGGATATAAAAGCGACAGAAGTAATTTTTTTATAAAAATTAAATTTTTACCGTTAAACTGTTGAAATATTCGGTGATAAAAGTACAGTAATACGCGTTGTTGCACAGTAGCACACGATATTGCACAATACTTCTAATTATTGATTCTTACGCAAGAAGTCACTCATTCAATAATTATCACAGTAATTACTGTTCAGTATCTCATATTATTGATTCAATAATTGTTACATTGATAAATGCATAGTATTTTATATTATTGATTCAATAATTGTCAGTAACTCATATTATTTAAATGATATTATTAGATAGAATTATTGGCAATGTAAGACCCCAACTTTTATGAATAAAGATTTAATTTTCTTTATATTATTTCGAAATAGTAAGGTGTTGATTTGATAAATATGAAAGTTATGGGTGAAATGTGCAAATATTTTTAAAATGAGCAAGTGGTTATAAAATATTCTTGTTGTCGGAGAATATTCGTTTGGTCGTGGAATATTCTTGTTGTCGGGGAATATTCGTACGACGGCGCAGCTATTTGTGGGCCCCCACAACGGAATAACTGTCGGATATAGAAAGCAACAGAAATAACTTTTTTACAAGATAACGGCGTAGTTGTTACCGTTAGTACTGTTAAAATATCTGGTGGTTAAAATACAGTGATACACGGGGTTGCATAGTAACACACGGTATTGCACAATATTTCAAATTATTGAGTCTTACTTGAGAAGCCATTACTCAATTATTGTTACAGTAATTACTGTTCAATATTTTATATTATTGACTCAATAATTGCTACGTTGATATTTTATATTATTGACTCAATAATTGTTACATTGATATTTTATTGACTCAATAATGGCTACGTTGCCATTTTATATGATTGATTCAATAATGGCTACAGTTGATATTTTGTAGTATTGATTCAATAATTGTCGTTGCACAGTATTTCACGTTATCAACTCAATAATTCATATTATTTGAATAATATTATTAGATAGCATTATTGACAATGTCTAAGGAAGTTCTGTCTAGGAGGGGTTATTTAATTGCGCGCCAGTAAGGAGAAGTCCTTATCGGAAGGCCCCCTCTTTCCTGAGAACGACCTGATTGTTAATATTGTAGTTCTATAATATTATTTGTGAATAATTAATTATTAATTTATATGATAAGGAAATATTTATTTTGTGAATATTAAAGAAGGAATTGGCGCTGATGAGTTTTTATCAATATTTTGGTGTGAGAAATCATCTGTTTATGGATTCCGAATAATTTATGTTTGGAATTTGGAAAAACTTCCTTCTGCAAAGTTATAGAGAATTAAATTTCCTATGAAAGGACATAGAATTTGTATTTTTCTGACAAAGGGGCTATTTGTTATGAATTATTGAAGTTTCAAAAAATAAATATTATTTAATGGGTGGACCCCACTTTTGTTGAAAATCTGAATTTTGGGAAGCCGCCAGGCGGCGGAATTTTTTTTTAAAAATAATAATATTTTATTCATTTAGTCTCCTTTGGCATCCTAAGCTTTTCCTATAAATATGGTGCTTAGGTTAGAATTGAAAATCACACCAGAATCAGAAGTTTTCTCTCTCTATAATATCGAGCGTATTTTTATGAGTATTTCAATACTTTGAGTGTTGCTATTCAGTGCAAGTTTTCTTCGGTATTATATCCGATATTCCAGTCAGAGGTACTATCTTTTTGAGGTAAGGGATGTTATTTTCTTTCGTAAATGATGTTATTCTTTTCAATATCATTATACAGAAATATTGTCATGAATTTTATGTGGAAATTCTTACTTTTTTCGTCGGAATTACTATTCACGTATACGGCACTATTCACGTATACGACACTATTCACGAAAAAATTAAATTTTCTTCTATTTGTCCAAATTGCTTGTTAAGGTTACTATCTTTGATTGTATCCAAGTTTTGAGCTCTATTCTTGAATTTTGCTCCATAATTGATTATTACGAGGTATTTTTGAATTGGATATACTAAAATACGAATCATTAGTCTTTGTCTTTTATCTTACTGAATTCGTTTTTTTTAAATATTTTTCATCATTCTCAGTCCTAAAAGGTGATGTAACTGATATCTTTGGCCTGTAGAGCAAAGATGAATGATTACTTGATGAATATCTTTGTCCTGTAGAGCAAAGATGAATGATTATCTGATGAATATCTTTGGCCTGTAGTGCAAAGATGACAGGTGTTGAGATGAACATGATCACTGATGATACAAATGAATATCTTTGGCCTGTAGTGCAAAGATGAATATTTGATTCGAGATGTATATTGATTGATGTTACAGGGATAAAATATTGATGATGGACTTTTAAATCATAGAAGATAGTAGACTTCATTCTCTGCTTAATTCTTCTAATGAATTGTTATTTTCGCTGCGAATATTGATTTAAGATTGGTTGTCCATTATATTTTATCTGATTTATTGAAGGCTAACGATAATTTATTTTTCATTATTTTAGTCATAATATTCTTTACTAAGCTAGTTGAGCTCACCATTTTCATCTGTTGTCCTCTTCAGGAAATGAGAATGTTGCGGGAACTAGTCGGGGGACAGAGTGATGGTCCGAGTTAGAGCAGTAGTAGTCCTCACTATTTCTGATAAATAGTGTGATAATAATTGTAATGAGGACTTAGTTTGAATCTTAATATTTTTTACATATTTGTATTGACACTCACAGTTGTGTGGTCGTATTTTGCACGACCGTATGATATAAAGTTTGTATTTAAATTCTGTACCATGTATTTGGCGACTCAGAATGGGTTGGGTTGACTGGACCTATTCTGGGGGCGTCATAGGCAATGTCTATAAAGTTCTGTCGAGGAAAGGGGTTATGTTATATAATTGCGCGCCAATAAGGATAAATCCTTATAGAAAAGTCTCCTCTTTCTCGGTAACGATCTGGTTGTTAAAATTGTTAGTCTATAATATCTGTTATATTAATACATTAAGAGAATAATACAGAAAATAAAATAGTGTCGATGATGCAAGCAATAATGTCAGTAGAGACAGTGATGTAAGCAATGATGTTATGGGAACGGTGAGGTAAACGTTAATGTCATAGGAACAATGAGATAAGTGATGATGTAATAGATTATGGTAAAAAGACTACTTTACTCTTACTCTGTCAAGCCTATAAACAGAAGCTCATTTTTTCATTATTTCTCACCAATTCACTAAAGCTATAGAAAGAGAAACTATAGAGAGAATAAGAGAGAAAAAAGAAGAGTATTTTGATATTACACTATTGCAGTATTCAATCTCCTACTAAGGTAAATGATATTATTTTTTTTGTAACGGATGTTATCTTCTTTCAATACTCATAAAGGGGTGTTTTTTTATTCTTTATTAATATGTGAGAATAACTTGTCTACGCGGGCTATCGCATGCATGGTGATTAACTCTTCGTATTCGTTCTTTATTAATCTGTGGAAATAACCTGTCTACGCGGACTATCGCATGCATGGTGAATAATCCTTTGTATTCATTCTTTATTAAATTATGAAAATGATCTGTCTACGCGGACTACCGCATGACGGGTGAAAATTCATTTGCAGTTTCGTTTATTATTTCATTTTAGATTCCTAACTCTAAACTTACTATGGTAAGTATTGCTTCTATAATTTTTAAAATGATTAAAAATTTCTTAAGGTTTGCGCTTCATCTAATATCATTTCACTGAAATATTACTCTGAACTTTTTATTAAAATTTTAATCTTTTCATGTCGGGATACTATTCATTCGAGTACTATTCACGAGTTAGTATTCATGAGTTACTATTCACAAAAAAAATATTTTTTCTCTATCCAAATTATCTTTGATTGGATCCATATTTTCATCTTCATGTCAATAATTTAGATATTCTTGAACTCTGGATAAATTAAATTATAAATCTCTAATATTTATTATTTATTTCACTTAATTCATTTTTTACATCATTTTTCATCATCCTTAGTCTTAAATTGTGATGAAAGTTATCTTTGACCCGTAGTGCAAAGATGAACTGTTGATTGATGAATATTTTTGGCCCGTAGTGTAAAGATGAACAGTTGATTTATGAATATCTTTGGGCTATAGTTCAAAGATGAACAGTTGATTGATGAATATCTTTGACTCGTAGTACAAAAATGGACATGTGTTTGACTTGATCATGACCACTGGTGATACAAACGAATATCTTTGGCCCGTAGTACATGGATAACTCGTTGATTGAAAATATTGATTGATGTTACATGAAAAAAAGTATTGATGATGGACTTTTAAATCATAGAAGATAGTAGACATCGTTCTCTACTTGACTCTTCTAATGAATTGTTATTTTCGCTGCAGTTGTTGTTCTAAAATTTATTGTCTATTGTATTCTATCAGATTTTTTTCTGTTGAGGATTAAAGATAATTTGTTCTACATTATCTTAGTAATAATATTTATTTTTTTTGAGCTAGATGAGCTCATTCTTTTCTTTAATTGTTCTTTTCAGAAAATAAAAATATCGCAGAAACTAGTCGGAGAATGGAGTGATGGTCCGAGTTAGAGCTGTAGTAGTCCTTATTATTTTGTAAAATATTGTGATAATAATTGTAATGAGGACTTATTTGAGTGTTTATATTTTCGTATTATATACGATTTGTATTAAAACTCACATTTTGTGTAGTCGTATTTTGCACGACCGTATAATATAATAAAGATTTGTATTTGAATTCTGTACCATGTATTGGCGACTCAGAATGAGTTGTGTGGCGTCACATCTTCAATCACTTTGGGATACTCAAATAGGTGAGCTACATTAGAAAAATCTTCTCCAACAGTCTCTTTAACCTTAGTAATCAAATCTGTAACCTCCTTTTCACTCTTCAAATCTGTTATTAAAGGCAAAAAATATTTATTACTCTTGATGAATTTGATGTACAACTCATTGAATTGAAGAGACTGATGAAACACAAAATATAAAAGTAGAAAATAATACTCTTCAAATTGCCACGTAGGTCAACAAATTTCAATTTGAAGAATTTTTTTTGCTACTACTGTTGGAGATACTCTAAGCATGTCTTTGTCAGATTAGTAAGTATATACTACTCTCTCTGTTTCTTAATATAAGTCTTTTTAGAGTTATGCACAAGTATTAAAGAAATAATTGAAAAATATTAAATATAATATCAATTGTTTATATTACCCTTATATTAAAAAAAAGAGTGTTATTTATTAAATAGATAATAGTGAAAAAATTAAAATTATATTTAATATTTAGAATAATATTAAAAATTAAACAATTAATATTTATTTAAAATTTTCAAATAATTTATATTAAAAAATAAAAATATTTCTCCAAAACGATTTATATAAAGAAACTGATACAATATTACACAGAAAGAACTCTTATCCAAATAGGCTTAATAGAGGAGAGGAGGTAGAGCATATAAATAGTCACACACACACACACACTCACACTTTAAGGTCAAAAAGAGTCAAAGCAGTGAGATAAGTAGATACAACCGTGCAATGTAATTGTCTCCTGCGGGTCCCACCAACAAATTGTAGAACACTAGGAACTTCTACGGTTATACTTC
Organism: Panax stipuleanatus; assembly: GCA_020205555.1. Classification (NCBI taxonomy): domain Eukaryota; kingdom Viridiplantae; phylum Streptophyta; class Magnoliopsida; order Apiales; family Araliaceae; genus Panax; species Panax stipuleanatus. The sequence goes on from CM035115.1 coordinate 167,232,698, forward strand.
AAACGTCATAACCACCAACACTTCAAAGACTGACAATGTATATACAACAGTGTTCTAAAAATTACTACTAGTATTAAATATAAATAATAATAATATTTAATATAAACATTTGACTAATTCTTGTAACAAGAAATTTCGTAATTGCACTTTGTACTAACATTAATTTTATTTCAAAATTTACTTCAAACATCATACTCGGCCGATCCTAGTAATAACATATATGAAAGAGTAATGTGTTAGGGTCTTAAGTAGGCGCACATAATGCACGATCTCCGATTTTTTCCTAACAATTGGTATTAGAGTCACAAAAACACATACGATAATGTTAGATTCCAAAAATTGAATTCCTGATGGATTTAGCCGAGAATTAATACTCGTAACGATTTTTTTTTTTTTTTTTAATTAATGATGGACTATTGTATGAGTGAATTTTTTTAACATCACATCTAGTAGCGAGACTTGTCTCTAGATTTCGTTTGAGTAGGTGTATTTTACATTTTTTTCAAAAAAAATAATCACTCATTTTATTTTTTCGATCGATCGAGATGGCTGAAACGATGCCATGCATATTCAGAATTAAAATCCATCTCGTTTTATTGTAATACTAAAAATTCAACTCTTTATTCTTATTTAAGAAGAGAATACGATCAATCGATCAAATAACAACGGTTCAAAATTAAGATCCATCTCGTTTAACAATGATAACAAAAATTCAACTATTTGTAATTTTTTAAGATTTGATTATTTGTGACTTAAGATTCAACTGTATGTATTAAGAAGGAAAACAAGATGAAAATGTACCAAAAATATATATTCAAAATTAGGATCCATCTAGATGTACTATGATAATAAGAATTCAACCATTTATACTCTCTTAAAAAAAAAAAAGAAACACTATAACGAGATAAGATCACCTCATTTCACCATAATAGAAGAAATTCAAAGTAAAAGATTAAAAATAATAAAATAAAGTATAAACCTCAATACAATTACAATTGGATTTGTTATAAATAGTGTGTGGATTATGAATATAAAAGTGTAGATTATGAGTATAAAATAAAATTGTAGTGACACACATATATATATATATATACCAGTGTCGTCAAAACCAGTTGCTTTCACTTTCCTTGGTATTATTAATAGAACCTTATTATTTCCGTCAAAATCAGTCTTATTATTCGCAGGGAGAGAGAGGAGAGAAAGAAACGGTGACCCCTTATCTTCGTTTCGGCTGCGGCGGACACTTGAAGAGGATGAAAGCATCTCTTCTTCTACTTCCACTTCCACTTCCACTTCCCTTCCATTAAACACAACACAACCACCCTCCACTGCAATTCCTATTCTCTTCCCCCATTTAAGACAATTTCTCAACCCAGTACATTTCCCACACCAGAGCAGCTGAGAAGAACTGTGCTCTGCTAAGTTAGGTATGGAGTGTTATGTATATATTTTGTAAGAGAGACAGAAATTACAGAGTTTATCAATGACACTGGATATTGAATGATATATATTCAAATCACATCTGTTGATCGATTTCTGATGTCTAATTAATGCAATTGCAGGTCGCCCGCTTTAATTTGTGGGAATTGCAGAAAATAAATATGAATCAGTGTTCCGAGTTTTGATATGGAAGAGGACGGCTCAATTCCGACTAATAGATCAAAAAAATCATCAATGTAACTTCTTTAATTTCTTTTTTAATCTCTTTGTTATTGGTCGAAAGCTGAAATTTTAACTCTGTTTATTGATTAATTGTTACAATATCCAACTAAATGGATGCTTAGGGCTGAAGCAGAAATTATGGAGCTACTATGGCAGAACGGCGAAGTTGTTACGCATATCCAAAACCAAAGATCTCTCAAAAAATCTCATCTCGTCGTCGGTGGAGCCTCCGCCGAGCAAAGAGAGATCCGATCGGAGGAACAAACGGCGGCAAACCATCAATTGTTTGTGCAGGAAGACGAGATGGCCTCTTGGCTTCAGTATCCTCTCGACGACTCCTCGTTCGACCGAGACTTCTATGCCGATCTTCTCGGTCCTGCTGCCCCCTCCGCCCCGGTCGCTACCGCTGTTCCCCAGCAACCGCCGCAGGCGGTGACTCCTCTGCCGCCGATTCCACCGCAGAGGCTAGTGGAACCGTCCATGGAATCGCCACAACCGCAGCAAAAGTATCAGAATTTCTCACACTTTTCGAGGCTGAAGGGAAGGATTGAATCCGGACCGTCGAGTTCGAATAAGGCGGGAAAGGTATCGACGGTTGAGGACTCGAACGAGACGCCGTTGAAGACAGGGCTCGAATCTAGGGTTTTGTGGGGAGCAGACAACACTCCGCTCGTTTCCGGCGGGAATATAGCATATTCCATCCCTGCTGCTGCAGAGAATAGGTCGCCGGCGGCTTGTGAGCTGACGGTGTCCTTATCTCCAAGCGGGTCAGGAGCCAGCGCGGCTAGCGCCGAGCCGACACACAAGCTGACCGGAGCCACGGCGACGGAGGATCGGAAGCGGAAAGCTATAGAAATCGACGACGGCGAGAGTCAGAGCGAGGTGCGTACTACACCCCATTATAAGTATGTTTTTGCTGTTTTCCATGTACACCATTCGTCTCCATCTACGGAGCGCGGTGCGGTTTAGTCGTTTAGTGCGTACACCTTCCCCATGAATTTTCCAACAGTTAAATTTGACAGTCCATTCATTTCTTTTCCGGTCTGGTTTGCCACGTCACCACCGGTGATTCACCTGGCATCTGGGTAGCTTTTTGCTAACTGCCACGTGTGCGGTATTTCAAAACACCACCTAACTTAGTTCATGCATTAATCAATCAGTTTTCCCCCGTCAGTTTTGCATTTTAAGTCATGATTAGGAATAAATAAATAAATAAAAAATGTTACTTTTTGCATAACAAAGAGCAGTAAGGTGCCGGCTGTTGTGCTGCTTGATCATAAAACTTCCTAAAAATGCAAACTTATTACTACTACTATTACTAAGCTACTAATGTTTTTCTTGTTGAATTAGTATTTTTTCCATTTTCGCCAAAAAAAAATTGATATGACCTTGCATAATTAGTAAGCTGATGCTATTTTCTTTGTGGAAATAACAATAACATCCGTTGTGTATTTATTGGTCTTTATTTTGGCCTGAAATAATGTTGGTAGTACAATTATTCTCTGGTGTAAGATACTACTAGCTTAGTAGCTTGTAATATTTTAAAAAGCTAAAAAATACACTAGGATATATTTCTTTTTTTATTTTCATTTTTAGAATTTCAGAAAAGGTTGTGTTGTTTTTGTAATATTGACTACCTCTATAAGGATGGAATGGAGGGTCTAGTTGTCGCAATTATCTGCCAATAAGCCATGCAACAATGCTACTATCACATAAAAACTTTCACATAACTCTCACATACACACACATACATACTGTGGGCCCCTGTCTGATATGCGGGACCCACATTTTGTATGTATGTGTATGTGAGAGTTATGTGAAAGTTTGTATGTGAGAGTAGCATTAGTTTAAGCCATGTAGGAGAATCTATTTTCTGTGTTGGGAAACAAATCAAAAGAAAAATCCACAAAATGATGCCTCTGTTCTGTGTACTTACATTTTAGAATTTCAGAAAAGGCTGTGTTGTTTTCTTGCTATTAACTAGAGTAAGCATGGAGAGTCTATACATTGCTGTTATCTGCGCCAATAAGCATGTAGGAGGATCTATTTGACTCGTAAACAAAATAAAAATAAAAGCGACAAAATGATGCCGTGGAGAATTGTTCATGTCACCCACTTAATACATTCCATTTGGTTCTTCTGAAAAACGACAATTAGGTGGAAAATCATTCGTGTCACCCACTTACTACAATTAGAGCGTAACATGCATGCCTATGGTCTCTCTTCTATTGCTCTTTTTCTGGTATGAGTTTGTAACGACTTTTTTTCTTCTTTTTAATTCCCCATCAACATTATACTCCAACACCAAATTGTACGTAGAAACTTTTGTCTGTCACAATTTTAACAAATGAATCAATGACTCATAAATAACACTAGGCATGCCAGTGAATCTGTTGCCCAGGAACTTTTGTTCTAATAGGTTGGCCTTTCCTGATATTACTTGGTATACTTTTATTTATAAAAATTGATATTGAAGTTCTTGTTGCGGCTTTTGGTGTGCCAAACATGTTGTGCACTTGTATGTGATGGACAAAACCACTTACTAAAACATTGAGAAATTCATTAATTCAACAATGAACCCAATTAAATCACCACTGGTTTAATTTCTCTAAGTTGGAATTTGACCAATAAAAAGGTTAAAATTGGACAAAATTTGGTCTGATTCTCACAAAATAATGTGAATCATATTTATGGTTTTAGTGCTCGAATAATTTTCCTCATGAATATTCAATGTTTGTAATCTACTCTAACTAGGCAATACCCTGGCGTGTCTTACTGAATTCTACAACAATCTAACAAGGCAATTATTTAAGGCCTTGGGGGACATATCCTTTTAGATTCTGTCTTTCCTTGAAAACAAGTCTTTCCGGTTGTTTTCCCACGAAAAAAGGGGACATTTTAATTACTTGGATGTTTCCAAATCTTGCAGCAATTATGCTTAATTCAACTGCTTGATATATTATACACGTTCCCAACTCCTATCAGACTGCTTTGCTGGTTTCCCTTCGGCTAATCTACTCTACTTGTGCGCCAGACCACTTTAATCCTTCTAAAGTTTTTCAAGGATTACCTCAAATGTCCACATTACACCGTAACATTAGATTTTTTGGTATAAACAATCTTTTTATTATTGATATAATGTATACATGTATCTATCTATATAATTAATCTTAAAAGGTAGAGCCCAAGTTTCATACAAATTGACACATCAAGTGGTGGCATGCTAGAAAAGGTAAGACATCTAAAAAGTTAATACAATATATGTTAAGAAGAAAAGAATAATAAGTATCATAAAGCATTATCCTTTAGAAAATTATATGAAGTAGAAAATATGAGTATAGCATCACACTTGTTTTAGATGAAAGAAATATAAGGCGACTGAGTTTAATTAACAAAACAAACTCATGCCTTTTGACACAATGTCATTCAAATTTGCCCCTCTTTTTTTATAAATCCTGGTGCTTTCAGAAGGATGTCGAGTCTGAATCTGCTCATGCAAAGAAGCAAGCTCATGGTTCAACATCCACAAAGAGATCCCGTGCTGCGGAGGTCCACAATCTCTCAGAGAGGGTATGTCTTATTCGCTTTATTGACGGTATTGTAGAGCTTCTTCATCTATTGAATTCCTTGCCACTGTTTAATCAATGGGTTCAATCTCACACAGAGACGTCGCGATAGGATTAATGAAAAGATGAAGGCTTTGCAAGAACTCATACCTCGCTGCAACAAGGTTTGAGATATTTTGAAAATAAGTGTGTTTTTTAGCATGTTAATACTATTCTATGTGTCAGATGCTGTATATTTTTCTTAAATATCTTTTTCTTTTTCTTTTTCTTTTTCTTTCTCTCTAAATTTCAGTCAGACAAAGCTTCAATGCTAGATGAGGCAATTGAGTACTTGAAGTCACTTCAAATGCAAGTTCAGGTACATTTGCTTACGATTTGTCAATTGTTCATACCCCTTGTATCTTTTGCTTTGCAAATAGTGCTGCTTATACTTTCTGCTAATCTCTGTGTGTGAAACTTGTAGCCTGCTTAATGCCAGGATGTTGCTACAAATTCAAGTATTATATTTTGATTGAATGATTTGTTTTTGATTTTTTGGTTTCTCTTGGAGGTGCACCATCTGCATAAGGGTGAAAAATGCAAGATCATGACACCTGTACTTGTGCAGTTTTTGATACTTGTAGTTAAGAGGGTTAGTTAACACCTTTTAGGATAGCAGTTGTTCCAAGATTACTTGAAGGTTCTTTTCATATATATATAGACAACATCATGGAGGTCTGTTTGATAATAATATTGTGGGTTTTTTTTTTCTCGCTCAAGTTAATGCCAAAATGAGCCGGGGGAACCAGGAGGCACCGTATTTGACGTAGCAAAACTGGGTGGTTACTGCTTAGAGACATTAAAGCTCTTTATCATCAACTTTTTTCTGCATTGATTGTTTAGTACATCTACCAAGATGGAAACATTCTAATGGCAATATGTAGTTTGACTTTCACCTTATTTGAACTCAAGTGTTGGTCAATTTGATGTGATCAATATGATAGCATGATATGTATATGTTCAGACTTCAGCCTGCATATGCCATATGCTGCGTCTTTATATATCTGATAGGTGTATCTGCTAAAAGAGTTATATTGCTTAATCCTTGTTTATATAAGCTTCCAGTTAGTCACCTTAATAAATTTTAGTGTTAGTAGTGTATGTATTTCAAAGGCTAAAACCAAGCTATAACTCTCAGCAGATGATGTCTATGGGATGCGGCATGGTACCTATGATGTTTCCTGGTGTTCAGCAATACCTGTCGCCAATGGGGATGGGGATGGGGATGGGCATGGGTATGGGGATGAACCGGCCCATGGTGCCATTTTCGTCAGTTATGCCAGGTTCAGCATTGCAAAACCCAGATGCAGCAGTTCATTTGGCCCCAAGATTCCCTATGCCAGGCTTTCATATGCCATCGGTTCCTCCATCTGATCCATCCAGAATACAAGCAACTGGCCAGTCAAATGTTATGCGAAGCTCACTCGCTTCACAGAATCCCAACCAGCCACGAGTATCAAATTTTAGTCCATATCAACAATATCTTGGTCTCCATCACCCACAAGTTCCTCCTACTCAGGCATGATTGGAACTTACTCTGATTTAGATGTTAGAGATACTACTTATCAAGCACCTCCATGTAGAACTTACTATCACCATTTCCACTGTTACATCTTGCACCTATTCTAATTCTTTCACTGATTCAACAAGCCAGCACAAACATTACATAATTTCATGTTTGCTACTCTGCTTTCTCATTTCTGATAAAATTCTGTGCTCACTCAAAGAAAAATGAATATTGTGCGTAGCCATCCTCATATTACGTAGCCATCATTTCGGCTAAGAATTTTTACTGCTAGAATCTTATTTAGTTATTTAACCTTGAAGCACATGTATATTGCTGACGGTCATCCTGCTCTATCAATTTGGGCCACCAATAAATACATGGTAAGCCTATTATAGTACTGAGGTCCTAAGTTCTTTGTGCAGAATCAAGCAGTGGTGCAGCCTAGTCCTGCTAAGCCGAACAGCAGTAGAGAAGTTGGAAATCCTGATAATCGCCAATCTGGTAAGTTGATTAAATTGACAAATCTGTTATTTACTTCTGAGATATGGTGGATACATATGAAGGCTGGAAAGAAAGAAACGTTTACTCCTCGATGGAGTTGGGTGGGGTGCCAAAATAAGTACCTAATAGCTCCGTTGTATGGGTTTTGGCCTTTTGCTTAAGCTATTGGAAATTTGGAACTAGTCTTTTTCAGACTGTTGGAAGTCTTTGCTCATATGATATATCTGTGAATTTGCAGATTGATAAGTGAAAGGCTTTGGCCAACTCAATTTTGTAGCATAAGAGAAGGAGAAGAGTCTGAGAGCGGTTTACACAGATGGTTGGCTAACTTGTAATTATCACCCATAGAATTTACTTTCTTTTATTTATTCTGCTTGTAGTTCTTCCCCCTTTAAAAATATAATGTAATGGATGTGGTTTAAAGCCAGAAATGTAGTATTCTCACAGCCTATAGGAGCTCATGACTGTGACACCTTTTTGATGGATGGACGGATGGATGGGGCAAATATTTGTATATAGGGAAAACATCGTGATGGGTTTTATGGTTTATGTCTTCAATTTCGATGGGTGAAAGTCCCCAAAGCAGCAGTGGGTGTTAGGAGATCATCTAACTTGTCAACGCACTTCTTTCATGGTCATGCTCTTTTTTGTTTTCCTTCCTTACAAACTGTTAATGTTCACTGATTCAATTTGTTTGTAGCACAGAAATAATGATAAATGAATGATTTCATCTCTTGCATGAGTCCAATACATTTTGCTTTGCATTTTTTCATGCGTGACGACTGAATTGTAAGCTGCCCACCTACAAATTCAGATTTACTAGAAGAATATTATTAATTTTTAATTTTTTTTGGACTTGAGATTTATTTACAACCTTTGAGGCCATACCTTGATCATTTTATTTTCACATGTATTTTTGAAACAGTCTTCTCTCATATGAGAAGAAAGTGGGTCCCACCTTCATGTAAGAGAGGAACATGTGAAAATAGTGTTCTTCTTTTATATTCGTAGATCCCCTCCCCCCCACCCCCAACAAAAAAAAAAAATTAATTGGTATAGATAGAGTCTTAAGAGGTTTTAACATTACAACTAGAGATAATGACTTTCAGTTATTTTGAATATCAATATTTGTTCTTTCATGCCACATTATAGTTCACATTCAAACAGAAGGTAATATAATATTACAAGGATCTTGATGTACTCGTATCTGTCATCTGATATTTGATATGATAAAAATCATTACAATCTCTTCCTGTAGATGGGACTTTTTGGTTGCACCATCTTTGCAGTTGTGATGGACTAATGGTAGATAATAATATGCCAACAGAGGAGGAAAAATGATTTTTCAACACTCGGACCAATCAGGTCTTAGTTTCCTGGAATTGAATGAATATCAATAATAACCTCAAGAAACATATTATGTTAAACACAGGAAAAGGTGATAGAGACCGTTTTTTCAAGACCTAAACTGACCAAGGGATTATTGAATAAACCACAAAAGTAACTTTCTGCATCTGCGGAACTATGTATGTTTCATTCTTCAAAGCATCAACAATTTCACCAGAAGAAGCTGTAAACAATCCATTTTTGGACAAGCTACACTGGTATAAAGGATATCACAAACTTTCATGAAAACTAGAAAAGCCATACCAATGGATTCTAATTGCAAGTACAACAAAAGGTTCATTCATTATTCAAATGATGACTACAAAAATCATTCAACTGTCACCAAACACAAATTTCCTTCTTTCACAAAGAACGGTAATGAAAAGCTAACAAGCTCAAATGAAAATCATAAAGATGAGCATCGGTGTCCAAAAGAACACACAGTATTTTCACATATAAAGTCCTTCTGGAACCCCCTCTTTCTTCTTGAACATGACCTTATCTTTTGCCTTCTTGAAATCTGGATGCGTTACCTGAAAACAAATCAACAGGTATTGTTAGTTAGAAGAGAATGAAGTGTGGCAATAATAGCATCTGAAAACACTTGGAAACCACCAAGAAATATAGAAGCTTCCAGACTCCCCAGACAGACAGAAGTACAGAAGGCGAATTATTATTTTTCTGTTTTAACCCTCCTGTTCACTGATCAAAACTAACATCTGAGTTAATTTTCTCTCTCTTCCACGTTGGTGTGCAGGACCAATTTCCTGGAGCAATGCAATAAAATCTTAACTAACACCTAGCATATCCAGTATGAATATATGTGTAAGCTCATCAGTTCCTTTCCCTTCTGGGCAAAGGTAAGTAAAACAAAAGGATTGCTGCACATTCTGTACATAAAAGAGTAATTATCTTTCAACATATATACCTAAGAAAATATATTCCACATCGCTACATGTTCTTCCTTTTTCCCTTTCACCCCCGTTGGAGTAAGAATGCAGGTGGTTTTATCTTAAAACAAGCATGTTTTTCTCCATGAAATTAAAGAATGACATTAAATTTAAGCTTTAGGATATCATATATCTTATTCTTATGTCTAATTTTGGAATGGTAAACAATCTAAAGCTGCAAATTAATAAAGAATGGCAGAATGAGGATAATAACAGTAAAAAAGATGATCCTAAATTGTAAAATAAATGATCGATATTTTACTTTAAGCACTAATGAAGTATCAAACAGTATTATTTTAAAATAATAACAGGATAAGATAAGAAACTATCTCTGCACGTCACCTTCATACGACGCTCTCTTAATGCAAGCAAACCAGCTTCAGTACATATTGCCTTGATATCAGCGCCAGAAAACTCATCTTTAGTCATAACAAATTCTTCTAAGTTGACATCATCAGCTAATGTCATCCTTGAAGTGTGTATCTGTATTCCACAGCAGGAATTTTCAATTAACAACGAAGTTAAGCAAATATTATGAAAACAAGACTGGTGATTCACAATATAATAGTTATTTCAATATATAAACGATCTTTTGATGCATGTACCTGGAAAATGCGCCTCCTAGTTTTAATATCAGGGAGAGGGAATTCTATCTTCCTGTCAATTCGGCCAGGCCGAAGCAATGCAGGATCAAGGCTTTCAATTTTATTCGTAGCCAGTATGACCTTGACATCTCCTCTTGAATCAAAACCATCTAATTGGTTCAGGAGTTCCAACATGGTCCTTTGAATCTCACGTTCACCGCCTGAGTGGGCATCATACCTGTAGAGCATAATTGCATACTTGATTAGCAACCTTTTCAATCATGATTGCAAAATATTAACATTGACTATATTATTTTTACTTAAAACTAAAAAAGAAGATATTCACATACTCACCTTTTTGTACCAACTGCGTCAATTTCATCAATAAAGACTATAGAAGGTGAAAGATCATCGGCAACTCTGAAGAGTTCCCTCACCAATTTTGGACCATCTCCAAGGTATTTTTGGATCAATTCACTTCCGACAACACGTAAGAAAGTTGCGGATGTAGAGTTTGCCACTGCCTGAGGAAACCCAAAGGAGTCTTAGAGTCTAAAGAGTCTTTTTTTAAAACAAAATACTCTTTCAGCAAGAATAGATCTTAAATTGTGGAAAGCAATGAAAAAGAGCTGAACGGTTGCCAGAAAGTAACAACTGAAAGAGGAATGCCCACTCCAAACAGAGTTCTCATCATTGCACAAAGTTGGTTGAAGCTTGAAACACATAAATGTAGACATAAAAGATATACTTCTTACTCGCATAAAATCAGCTCACAACACAAAGCTTTTACTAACTATGGTATCCTGTTTCATTGTTCCTATTTATCAGATGCAGTTAGCAGCCACAGTTCTTAGCATATATGTACTACATGCCCATTATGTACATAATATACACAAAATAAAAAATCCTATGTGCTGTTCACCTAGCAAATACTTGTATACAAACAACTTGAGGTTATTCAATGACCTCACAATGAACATCTGAGTGCATTGCTTCATAAAGTTAACTACAATTTTGTTACGAACTAGTATCAACATTAGAGGTATCGTGGCTATCTGATCAAAAAAGCATAAGCAAGATGACCAAATAACACAAAGTTTCATTTAATTTCAAAACTAAAATAAAAAATAAAAAAAATTGATAAGCAAACAGAACATTAAAGTGTTGACAGTAAAAGTAGGACTCAAATAGAATTCCAATTTTGCAGATAATAAACTATAATATTCCAAATTTTATTAAAACATTATCATATTATTACATACCTTGGCAAGTAAGGTCTTGCCTGTTCCTGGCTCTCCATAAAGTATTACCCCTTTAGGTGGCTTGATACCAATGTCTTCATATAATTCAGGGTGTGTCAATGGGAGCTCAACTGCTTCTTTGATTTCCTGTATTTGGGCATCTAACCCGCCTATATCAGCATATGATTCCAAAGGAGCCTTCTCAACTTTCATTACAGAAACCATCGGGTCAACATCATCTTGAAGCAACCCAACCACAGAAAGAACCTGAAACAGATCGCACATAATACAAAAACTTACAATTATCAGCTCAACCTGCACTATAATTGCTGAATAACTATTTTAATCAACCAAGAGTTGCTATATTAGTATGACTTACGAAATAATTCCTGGTATATAAACACATAAATACATGAGAATAATAAGCTAATAATTTTTTCATGCTGTCATGATATCATCTTGATTTATAATAAAGATACTTGAAGGGACTTCAGAGCATCTCCACCGGTGGCTACCAGCAGGTAATTTTTTGGGATGCCAGGGTTATGGAAGTGGAATTTACCCAAACGAACTCATAGTTAGCAGATACTCATAGATCTAGCGAATTGCGTATTGATACTTACATACCCAAACAGGTACTCTTACATACCAATACTCTAAATTTAACTGGCCAAAAAATTTCTTTGTTATTTAACTATTATTGCACAAATATCAATATTATAACTTAGTATTGGATGCTCAAAACATTACATTTGTATTAAAATATTTATAAAACTATCAACTTGTTGATTAAACTAAAAATCTTCTATAAAATTTATGTAAAGATACCTAGTGTATCACATTTTAGCTATTACCACGTACCCGTATTCGTAGTTTATAGTGTTATTGTTTCATCCACAACTCACATCAATTCTCATCATACTGGTCCAATAAGCATGTTGGACCACTTCCTCACCTAAAAGGTTAACCTATTAGATTAAGCCTCCACCATACTTATTAACTCATCTACACTCTTGAATTTATCCGATATGAGATTCATGTGAACTATATCCCAACAATCTCCACCTTTCACTTGAATACCCATCACAAGTATATACTAGAGTATTCACCATTAAGCACACCTTCTTTGAATCATTTAAGAGCTCCCCCGTTCGACTCTAACTACTCCACCAGCTCACCTTCTTTGAATCTTTTCAAGAGCTCCCCCGTTCGACTCTAACTACTCTACCACGCCCAAGAGGCACACAAGTGGGACCCAAGCAATTTTTCCAGAGCCATCTTCCCGGGCCCGCTCCACCCGACTCAAACTTTTGTGCAAGCAATTTTTCCAGAGTCATCTTCCGAACCTGCTCCACCCGACTCAAACCTTTGTGTTCCACCTTGATTCAACTCTATTTTCCTCACCTTGTGATATTTTGGCCCTATCGAACCATGAGCTCTGATACCATTTGTAGTGTTAATGTTTTATCCACAACTCACATCAATTCTCATCAGACTAGCCCAATAAGCATGTGTACCGAAACGTACTATAAACGAACTTATTACAAAAGAAATTATCAGAGTGCAAAACTTATCCATAAACTGTAATGTAAATCTTTCATGTCATATGCTAGGTGCCCAATTCACAATGTGAGTGCAGGAGAGGGTTTAGGAATGAGTCCCACAGAGCATTAAATATCAAAACATGAGACTCTCCAGAGCATTTACATAGAAACTGAATATTTTGCAAGTATATTATAAATTAATTATCATGCAACAAATTAACACAACTTATGCAATTGAAATGGTGATAAAATAGTTCCCTAATGTTGTTTGCCTCTCCCCAACTGTAAGCATGTTTTGATATTGATGTACTAAATTTTCAGAAAATCAGTGGCATTCACCATCTCTACAAACAACAAGTACAACAAATGAAGTGCAATTCCCCACTAATCCATTCTATGGAAACGCCAACTCTTGGAATGGATGCGGATTCGCTCTAAAAATGTGCACTAGTCTGTTGATTGGCAATATCCCAAAGAATACAGCACTTAGGTCATGTGTGCAAGTTTTATACTTGTATTTTATGTAACCAAAGTAGTGTCCTTCTAAACTAAACTCTTTTACTGACTTCCTCACACGTGTGAGATACATAAATTCCATTGAGACATGAAGCCATGATCATGGTCAAAAAGGTAACTTAAGTGGCTGCAGGTGATAGCAAGGATATTTGCAGTGAACATGACAAGATTAATTACACTGCAATCCTTCTATTCTCTCATTTGGGAGTCCTGCTTTCCTTTGTGGCAAAGTCCCAAATCAGAGTCTACTCACAAAATCAAAATCAATGTACCAAATTCAATTTGACTAATCAAAGAGCTTTTAGCAAGACTACTTATAGCAAAGCAAATTCCATGAACAGCTAGATGCTCACCCAGGTTTTTAGTTCTCTCAGTGCAAATCGCAAACCATAACCCTAACATCTCAATTCCTTCAATTCAAATTATATAAAGCTCTAACTCGGCCTCAACACAGTCAAGCAATAGAAAAACCAAATCATTACCAACAAAATAATCATACCTTATTATGCATCAAAATAGCACATCCAGGCTCCAGCTGATCCTTATCAACAAAGGACAAAATCCCAACATAATACTCAGGACCAACCGAGGATGAAACAATTGCGTGGTTCTCATCAATCAACTCTTCCAAATTCCCGACACTCATCGGCGATCCACGAAGATCGTCGACTTTAGATCGATCCTCCTCGGTCTTCTCTTCCTGGGGCTTGAGCCTCTCTTGATTCGCCACGAACTCTTCTTCCATTAACAGGTAATCTTTGATTCGCTCCAGCTTCAGAAGCCTCAGCTTGCATTTTGTCAGCGGCGTCACGGTCGGAAGCCGAGCCGCCGCCTCCGGTCCCTTCTGTTTACGCTGCTTCCTCCCCACTCGGGACGGTGGAGCCGCCGGCTCGAATTTCTTCTCCTTCTTTTCACCGTCATTTTTCCGGTCACCTGGCTGCCGGTTCATACCCCCCGGAGTTCCCTGTCCCATATTGAAGTACGGTTTGTTTGTGTGTGAGAGAGACGAGAGAAGAGAGGAGATAGAAATAGAATTGGGGATTTTTTCAGTGTCTTTCTTTTCAAGAAATTGTATGCACAGAGACTTGAGACATGTCACATGCTGTACGCATGGTTGTATAATATTTGCGGGCTGATTTCCTTTTGGGCTCAATGAGGCCGAAGTAATTCTATGTTATGTAACTTGTGTTCTATTAGCCCAAAACGTATATGTCTATTTGGGGTAATGGACTGTTAATAGGTGTCCAAGTTCAATCCATTCAAATATTAACGAATTTGGGTTCGGGCTCAACTAATTCGGACTTATAGTATATTGTTCAAACTCGGCCTAAATGTGATTACAAGCTTCAAGCCTATTTTCGGATAAACCTAAACAAATAGAAACGGAAATTAATAAGTTAAAAATAAAAAACAAAAAACTAATGCAACTCATTATTAAAACAACATTAGCTCATATATATATAGACAACCTATTGATAAAAACATTTAAATCTTTGCGAAGTCATAATATTAAAATATTACCAAAATTAAGAAATTTAAACTTCAAGCATACAAATAATTATGGTAGTAGTACTCTCCAAATTATTTACATAAGATTAGTTATAGGAGAGCACTATTTTCACTTGTGTTTTAAAGAAAAGATGCTACCTAAATTTTAGTTAAAGACGTTATATTGATATAAATTATGAGTGTAAATATGTAATAATTAATATAAATAATCTATATATTTATATGTTTTTAACATTATAATTTGGTCGGGCCTGCTTATAATGGGCCGAACGACCTAATAACTAAATTCAGTCCAAATTTCATTCAGACTTTAATTTTTGTACAAGCTCGACTTGACTCACTCTGAAATTAATTTTGAACGAGCTTTTAACGAATTGAATGGTCGGGCTTCGAATTTGACGTACTAACAATTTGTTTTTATATTGTGTTGTTTATTTTTCTTTTCTTGTTTGCTTAATTAGACTAGATTCCTAGCAAGTTAGTGGTGTAATCATGACAATATGAATTAGTTAAACTGATAATTACATTCAATTGTATGTATAGATTATTGACATAATTTTTTTGTATATAAATCTTGTACTTTGCTCACTCATAATCAACTATATTGGTAACCCGATTAAACATACTTATTATAAATTTTTTACAAAGTTCTATATTATATAAATATAGAAATACAATGGTGAAGCTAGAAATTGTGAGCAGTGGGGTCAATTATTAGAATATCAAACAATAAATCAAAATTAATAATTATAGTAACAAAAAACGATTCAAATATATAACCTCGATACCTCCACCATTTGTGATTTATGAAGCAAAAAAGTTGATGATCGTGGCTTGTGAAAATCAAGAGAGGAAGCTTCTTCGGTACTTATTTCAGTGAGGTCAAATTACTAAATTACATTCATAAAAAATTTATTACATCATATATATATATATATATATATATATATATAATTTATGAGATCAATTGACCTCACAATATTACATGTAGCTTCGCCCATGGAAATACTTATATATGTATAGATAAGTTTTAAAATAGTACTCCATGTAGTAACATTTAATTAGTTGATTAGTTTTCAGAAATAATTTTCAAATTATGTCATACATCCATGCGAGTACGTATATATCCAATCATTATATATATTTTATTAGATACGATGGAAGAGTTTATATATTGTGTCAAAAAAATGGAGATTCTTGAATGATTAACTTAGTATTAACTCGGTACATATTGAACTGCAACTGATATTCCTTCATCATGCAAATTGCAAGCAATGAAGTTAATTCAATATTAATAATTCTAGTAGATTAATATATTTATCAAACCATCCAGCTTAATTCTTGTCACTTAAACCCTAATTGGCGTTAATCTCGATCTGAAAGTACAGCTTCATTAGGTAGGTGAAAAGACTTTACTACTGATTTCAAAATTTCTGACCACGTAATTAATTTTTCCAACTTATTTATGACAGACTTAATTACCGTGTGTGTGTATATATATATATATGTGTGTGTGTGTGTGTGTGTGTGTGTGGTGCAAGCTTAGCTAGTCCGATCGAGTAAAGGAGGTTCAGAAATGGTTGGTGACCACCTCATTTATTATATAAGGCATATACATTTATAGTCTGCGCGCATGCATGATCGACAAAATAATCTCATATCAGCTAGACCACATATATTTTATAGGGAGTAGTAGTATATTTATCCATACATATATACTTATGTTCCTAGGAGGTCAGATATAGATTAATAGATACATATATACATACATACATACATATTGATAATTAATTAAATATTTGCAAGCCTATTTCCTTAATTATATAGTACTACTATTATTCATCGATCCAACGTAACATTAAGTAGTTGTATATAACAAAGATCGATCACGTACAAAAGAAATAATGAAAAAAGAAAATATTAAAGCTCATGACATAAATAGATCGATGCACAAAATAGTGCTCTAATCTATATGGATTTATAATTAAGAGAAGTTTATCCAATTACACACACACACACACACACACACACACATATATATATATATATATATATATATATATATATCTGGCTATATATAGCAAAGTTCTGCTTGTTAATTAGGCCTAATTGATCATTAGTTTATTACTCTAGTAGTAGTATTTCTTAAGAGAAATCAATGTGCAATATGGATTGGTCCAAAATAATTGTGAAAATGCATGTTACATATATAATACTTCGATTTTAAATACGACTTTCAGTTCTCTCCCGGCCCCTATATATTAAGTCGAACCCATGAATCAATTTAATTTCTCTAGCTGGTTATTTAATTAAGTAAGCTGATTTTCTTCATTTCATTCAGTTAATTTAATTTGTGAAAATGTTGATATACATAAGTGCTTAATTCATTAGTGATGACAAGATAACTAATCATCAAATTGTAATATGATAAACTTTATTTATTAAAAATATATATTATGTAATATTTTTTTTATAATATTATAAAAATATATATAGGATTTGCCTTTCAAACTTAACTTTTACCCTCCTCTTCTCCTAAAATATATAAAGAGTTCTACGTACGTACCTTTCTTTATATTAATTTTTTTTTATGAAAAAGATAACTTAAGATTAGCTAATATATAATTGGTTTTAGCTTGCTGGAGTCGTAAAGTTCCATGGATATTATATTACGCGCGTTTCCAATAAAAAATTAGAGCTAGCTAGCTCAAAATACTTAACAAATAAATTAACTCCAGCTTTGAAATGCATGGGAAAAAATATATATCTATGTACTTCTAATTAACATCATTTCCTTATAAGAATAATTCAGTAGATAGCTAGATTTCTACGTACAATACAACACGATACTAAAAAAACAATTATTTTTATCTGAATAAACTATAATGTCCTAAAACAACACCACCCGCAAACACATGCGAATGCAAACCGAGCCAACAGTCATTTGCTTGCTTCGCTTCTCACACAACTAATTAACTTGAACTGCCAAACCCTAAAATAGTACTTCACCCTAATTCATACACTAGTACTGATCTAGATCTACGCACTCTTAATTCTCAACTTCAAGGAAATGGAAGGCTCCCCGTGTTACCACCCACATTACCTCCTACAGTTGGGAAGCCACCAGCGCCACCTATAGCTGGGAAGGCACCGGCACCCCCACCTATAGTAGGGAAGCTGCCACCTCCACCTATAGTTGGAAAGCCACCACCAGCACCGCCGCCTATACCACCACCAGCGACGCCTCCTATACCTGGGAAGCCACCACCGCCGGAGCCGCCAAAGCCAACGCCACCACCAACACCTCCGAGTCCTGTAACGCCACCAAGATCTCCCCCGGAACCTACAGCACCTCCGATTCCACCAAAAGGCAAGCCATTGTTGCCAATGCCGCTATAGGTCCCCATCCCACCAAAGTTTACAACGTTCTTTTGGTCATTTAGGGTACCGCCAGCAGCAGCAGCTTTCTTGCCTTTGGGCACTAATTCTCTAGCCCCAGTACTACTCATTTGAACTGCTGCTAGAGCAAGTAACATGAAAGCAAAACAACACCTTGCCATCTTCCCTTTTTCTCTCTCTCTATATCTCTATCTCTCTCCTTGTCAATTACTGTGATAGCTGGGGGAGAAGTGTGTTTTGATTCTCCTTTTAAAGGCAGAATAGGGCACGCAGTAGGGCATATGTAGTTGAGAACATTTATTTCGCGTTAAGAAAAACATTTAATGTCTATATATGATTTTGGATTCCAAACTGTTCAAATTGGACAGTTCTATAAAAGGTTTTGAATTCCAAACAGTTTAAATTGAACAATTCTATAAAAATAAGTTGTATTTACATAATAGAGAGTCGGATTTGTATTACAAAGTTCATCAAAATGCAACACTTGTTATATAAATACAATTTATTTTTATAGATAGCCTAAATCGAATAGATTTACTACAAGAAACCGACTAATTCCGACTAATTCCGACGGAATTATTCTCGACGGAAATTAACTTAAGTTATTTTCGACTGAATGTTTCGTCGAAGATAAGTCCCTCGAAATTAATGTGAATACGACGTCGTAGATAGGTGACCCCCAGTGGCGCCAGATTTTCCGCCAGCGCAAAGACTAAATTCGACGGAATACATCTAAGTTCGAGGGAATAATCCGTCGAAGATACCCTATTTCCGAGGGAATTAGCTTCGACGGAATTTTCGTCGAAAATAAGAATTAAAACCTAAATTTACATCTTCTTCTCTAGCCGCCTCCTTTCATTTTCATATCTCTCTCTATCTCTCTCCCTCTGTCTCTCTCTCCCAGCCCCTGCCACCGGTCCCCCATTCCACCGGTCCCCCCACCAACTCCTCCCGGCACAGCCTCCACCGCCGCCTCCTCCCTGTCCGTCGCCAACTCCTCCAACACAGCCCCCACCACCTGCCTCCTCCGCCTCCTGCAGCCGCCGCCTACTCCGCCGCCTCCTTTACTTCTGCAGCCGCCGCCTACTCCGCTATCGTCCACAACTGCCTACCTCATCTTTTTAGCTCACTCTGTAAGTATTTTTTTTCATTTATTAGTTAGGGTTTTGTTAGTTAGGGTTGTGTGAAACTGAAAATGGTGAATTAGTTAGGGTTAATTTCTGTTGCTTCATTACTTAGGAACAATCTGAAATTGAAATTGGTGAAATTGGGACAATATGTTGGATTTGATATGCTGCAATTTGGGTTAATTTGAAATTGAGACAATCTATTGGATTAATTTGATATGCTGCAATTCAAGAACTTTGTTTAATAATTGTATTTTGATTTGAAATTGGATTTGATATGCTGCAATTTGGGTTGAAGTAATTTGGGCTTAATAATTACAGTAATTTGGGTTTGTTATAATTGGTTTATGTTTAAGAATGGCTCAA
Source organism: Panax stipuleanatus (assembly GCA_020205555.1). Lineage (NCBI taxonomy): Eukaryota > Viridiplantae > Streptophyta > Magnoliopsida > Apiales > Araliaceae > Panax > Panax stipuleanatus. The sequence goes on from CM035115.1 coordinate 167,252,595, forward strand.
CATGTTCATTTACTGCAATTTGGGTATGTCCTAACTGATTTGCTGCAATTAATTTGGACTTGATACTGCAAATTGCTTGATAATTACTGGAATGTGATATTTGATATTTTCGACGAAATTTCTGACGGAATTTGTCAGAATTTTCAATTGGAAAATATGTGGGCCCTGCAACTATATTTATGTTTATTTAATTTTGTTTCCCAATATTAAAATAAACTAAGTAGCATTTACTTAGTTTCTTACTACTAAAATAAAATAAAAAATAATAAATAAATAAAAAATAATTAATAAATAATAAATAATAAATAATAACTAATTAATAATAAATAATAAATAATAAATAATAAATAATAGATAATAACTAATTAATAATAAATAATAAATAATAAACTAAGTAGTATTTACTTAGTTTTTTTACTACGAAATACTAAATACTAAATACTAAATACTAAATAATAAATAATAATAAACTAAGTAGTATTTACTTAGTTTCTTACTACTAAATAATAAATAAATAATAATAAACTAAGTAGTATTTACTTAGTTTCTTACTACTAAATACTAAATAATAAATAAATAAATAATAAATAATAAACTAAGTAGTGTTTACTTAGTTTCTTACTACTAAATACTAAATACTAAATAATAAATAATAAATAAATAATAAATAATAAATAAATAGTAAATAATAAATAAGATAAATAATAAATAATAGATAAATAAATAAATAAATAAATAATAAACAATAAATAAATAACAAACTAAGTAGTATTTACTTTGTTTCTTACTAATAAATAATAAATAATATAAATAATAAATAATAAATAAATAAATAAGAAATAAATAATAAGAAATAAATAATAAGAAATAAGAAATAAATAATAAATAATAATAATAATAATAATAAATAAATAATAAATAATAAATAATAAACTAAGTAGTATTTATTTAGTTTCTTACTATTAAATACTAAATACTAAATAATAAATAAATAATAAATATTAAAAAATAAATAATAAATAAATAAATAGATAAATAATAAATAATAAATAATAAACTAAGTAGCACTTACTTAGTTTTTCATTGGCAAAATAAACTAAGTAGCATTTGCTTAGTTGTGATGCAATATTCAATAAATTAAGTAGCACTTACTTAGTTTTTCATTGGCCAAATAAACTAAGTAGTATTTGCTTAGTTGTGATGCAATATTCAATAAACTAAGTAGCACTTACTTAGTTTTTTATTGACAAAATAAACTAAGTAGCATTTGCTTGGTTTGAATTATATGATCTGGTTCCCATAATAATATGGGAACCAAATCATATCGTTCAAACTAAGCATATGCTATACTTAGTTTATCTATAAAGGATAAAATCTTGAGAGTCTTTTCGATCTCCGGAAGTGTAGATATTTCAGTTCCATCACAAAGATGCTTTTGGAGGTGTCAACTTAGAAACCCGTTTGACATTCACTCAGTAGGAGTGAATGTCGAATAGTCCCCAGTTTGGGACTGTTACTGGATGTTATGTCTTTCACTTAGGCCGGTGCCAATACGAAACGACACGTTTTTGTTGTTTTGAGGACTTTTCGACTGTTAGCTCTACATGTTCTTCGAGTACATACTTAGATTAATCTATTTCGTGTACTTGGAGACCATGGGGAGGTGCTGTCGAAATTTTCTTAAAACAAAAGAAACGTGCATAACGTGTTGGCACTAGTGAAGAGACGCATCCAGGAACGGGATAGTAGCCTGAATTTCCCCTTTCCTATAGAGCTGTCGTAATAAAAAAATACTCTAATTCATGCATGGACCACATGCATGAACATCCCTGTACTGAATCCATGGTCTGTGCAGTTAAAAATGTCAGCCGATCGGAGTTGGATGTACCGTAGGATACGCAGTGATGAGAGGGGATTAGTATCAGCTTATCGTGATGGGGTGTCAGATTTCTTGAATAAAGCAATAGACCATGTTGATGATTCGAACGGAAAGATGCGCTGCCCGTGTGTCAAGTGTAAAAACCTGATCTGGAAGAAAGTTGACGAGATTAAATTCGACTTATTTTCCCGTGGATTTGTGGATGGGTACTTCGTAAGGACTCATCACGGGGAATCAGCTGAGCGGATAGATATTCTACGGGATTCATACGCCAAAAACTATGATCTGGTGGAGATGTTGGTCGATGCTTATGGCCCTACTAATATTGACTTGGCTGAAAATGAGCCTTTTATCGCAGTGCTAAGCAAGTGCCAAATGATACAGCTGCTGCCTTTTACAAGTTGCTATCTGAATCTAGGGTCTCGTTGTATCCGGGAAATGATACGGACACCAAGCTTTCTGCAGTGACGATGCTTTTACACTACAAGAATGAGCACGACGAGTGGTTTGACGATGACGACGAGGAGGACGACAGAGATTTTCATACACCAGACAGGCGTCGTCTTTTGGTTAAAGTGGATAGATTCATCTTCCCAGCGGAATTCATCATTCTCGACTATGAAAAAGATAAGGATATTCCAATAATCCTTGGGAGACCATTTTTGGCTTCTGGCAGGACTCTCATTGACGTTCAGAAAGGAGAGTTGACCATGAGGGTGCAAGATCAAGAGGTCACCTTCAACGTGTTTAAGGCCATGAATTTCCCCAAGGAGGATGAGGAGTGTTTTTGGGTGGAGATTATTGACACAGTGGTGGGTGATGAGCAACATCGGATACTTAATACCAACCCACTAGAATCAGCATTGATGGGGGACTATGATGAAGAGGATTCAGAGATAAAGGAATACCTGCAACTGTTAGAGGCACATCCGAGAGTAAACAGGTTCAAGTTACCATTTAAGTCATTGGAAGCAGCAGGTACTTCATCAGCAAAGATGAAACCATCCCTTGAGGAACCACCTTAACTTGAACTCAAACCCTTATCGAATCACCTCAGGTATGCTTATTTGGGTAATTCATCTAGTTTACCTGTTATTATAGCATCTGCGCTTAACGAACTGCAGGAAAGTAAGATGTTAAGAGTTCTAAGGGAATACAAATCTATGATTGGATAGACTATCGCCGACATCAAAGGAATCAGCCCGTCATTCTGTATGCACAAGATTCTGATGGAGAAGGATAGCAAGCCAACAGTGGAACAACAGAGGAGGCTCAACCCAATAATGAAAGAGGTAGTAAAGAAGGAGATCTTAAAATGGCTGGATGCTGGAATTATCTATCCAATTTCAGATAGTGCATGGGTGAGCCCGATTCAATGTGTTCCGAAGAAAGGTGGTATGACAGTAGTCAAGAACGAGAACAACAAATTGATACCGACAAGGACAGTGACCGGCTAGAGGGTCTGCATGGACTACAAAAGGGTGAATAAGGCAACTAGAAAGGATCATTTCCCCTTGCTTTTCATTGATCAGATGTTGGACAGACTAGCTGGACACGAGTACTACTGCTTGCTGGATGGGTATTCCGGGTACAACCAGATCATCATTGCGCCAGAGGATCAAGAGAAGACGACGTTCACATGCCCCTATGACACCTTTACCTTTAGAAGGATGTCATTCGGACTGTGTAACGCACCGACGACTTTTCAGTGATGTATGATGGCAATCTTCTCGGACATGGTGGAGCGTAGTGTTGAGGTATTTATATATGATTTCTCAGTATTTGGGGAATCGTTTGTTAGGTTCCTCGAGAATTTAGTATTGGTATTAAAAAGGTGTGTGGAGACGAACCTAGTGCTCAACTGGGAGAAATGCCATTTTATTGTCCAAAAAGGTATTGTACTTGGATATAAAGTTTCTGGAAAAGGCTTAGAAGTCGACCGGGCTAAGTTAGAAACAATTAAAAATTTTCCACCACCGACATCAGTCAAGGGAATTAGGAGTTTTCTTGGTCATGCTGGATTCTACCAAAGATTTATTAAAGACTTCTCTAAAATCACGAAGCCATTATGCAGTCTCTTGGAAAAGGATGTTCCGTTCAACTTTGATGCAAACTGTCTAGCGGCGTTTGAGCAATTAAAGAAAAAGCTAACCACAGCCCATTCATCATCTCACCGGATTGGACAATGCCTTTCGAGCTCATATGTGATGCCCAGTGATTATGCTGTAAGAGCCGTGCTTGGACAATGACGGGAGAATGTCTTTCACGCCATCTATTATGCAAGCAAGACACTGACAGATGCACAGTTGAACTACACAACAACTGAAAAGGAGTAACTTGCAGTTGTGTATGCATTTAACAAATTCTATTCGTACTTGGTGGGAACAAAGGTGGTGGTTTACACAGATCACTCAGCCATCCGGTATCTAGTTGAAAAGAAGGACGCAAAGCCGAGACTTATCCGATGGGTTTTGCTACTCCAGGAATTTGATTTAGAGATTAAGGATAGAAAGGGGACAGAAAATCAGGTGGCTGACCATCTTTCGCGCCTAGAGAATCCAAAGCATGATGAAACAAACAAAGTAGTGATCAACGAGTTTTTTCTCGATGAGCAGTTATTCTTAATCCATGGAGAGTTCCCATGGTATGCAGATTTTGCGAACTACTTGGTGAGCAATATTCTCCCACCAGATTTAACACGCCAACAAAAGAAGAAATTCTTACATGACGTGAATTGGTATATGTGGGATGAACATTATTTGTTCCGCCAGTGCGCTGACAGAATGATCCGGTGATGTGTGCCGAAAAGTGAAGTTAAGGGCATCTTACAGGCGTGTTACGCCTCGTTATACGGGGGACACTATGGGAGTGAGAGAACAGCTACAAAAGTCCTCCAAGCAGGTTTTTTCTGGCCCACTTTGTTCAAAGACGCACATCAGTGCATGAAAACCTGCGACAGATGTCAAAGAGTGGGAAATATTTCAAAATGGAATGAGATGCCCCTAAACATGATCCTGGAAGTCGAGATTTTTGATGTATGAGGAATCGACTTCATGGGACTCTTTCCATCCTCGTTCAGTAATTTGTACATCCTATTATCAGTTGACTACGTATCAAAATGGGTGGAGGCAGTCGCATTACCGATAAATGATGCGAAGGTGGTTTTAAAGTTCTTGCAGAAGAATATTTTCACCCGTTTCGGCACCCCAAAGGCAATTATCAGTGATGAAGGGAGCCATTTCTGCAACAAATACTTCACCGCTCTCTTAACGAAGTATGGGGTCAAACACCGAATCGCCACAGCCTATCACCCTCAGACGAGTGGCCAAGCCAAAGTATCTAACCGAGAGGTGAAGAGAATCCTGGAAAAGGTCGTCAACCCAAACAGGAAAAACTGGTCATTGAAACTAGACGACGCTCTGTGGGCGTATCGGACCGCCTACAAGACTCCGATAGGTATGTCCCCATATCAGTTGGTCTACGGAAAGGCGTGTCACCTTCCGATGGAACTCGAGCATAAGGCGTATGTTGGGTAAAATCTAGTTACGCACAATACACAAGTATACGTGGTCAACAAGTAATAAAGTGAAAGTAAAGTGTCGATCCCACGAGGAATTATTTAATAAGAATCACCAAGTACTAACCCGTAACCAACTCAATCTTATTTAAACAAATGAATTTCAAATTATATAATTAAATTACTATTAAATTCCACTAGTTAAATTAAGATTACGGAGATTTAAGATCACAACTTCACTTATCGATTCATCTAAGTTAACATACTTCTCATCAATTATTCTCTCTATTCTGAATTGTTAATCAAGAACACGAAAATAAATATAACCACCTCTCGATGCATCATACTATACTCACTCAAATTCACAGATGATAGAATTAAGCAGGACACCCTAATTAACTAATCCACTATATTTCTATGTGAATTACAATTAAAAAAAATTTAATCACAAGTTCTCTATAAGATTACATATGGCATAAAGGAATAGCTTTATCCTAAATACGAATCATAATTTCCATCTATGCAGAAATCACAAACACATGCTATCATGATCAGATCTAAATCTATACTCCTCTCTTGATTTATATAGATTATCACGGTAATTGATAATGAGTCAATTAAACAATTATTCCAAATCATAATAGACAATTTACAATAATAGATCACAATAATTAATAGAGAAGCATATTAAAATAAATTACACAAGAAGATCCATTGTATTCTTAAACAAATAATTAGTTCATTGAATTAAAACTAAGAATTCACAATTGAATACACATTAAAAGATAAGAATAAGACTAAGGAAAAAGAATTGAATTTGTTGCCGGCAAATTCGTCATCCTTCTTGCTCTTGATCTGGATCTCCAATGGCCTCCAAGTGCTTCAATCTCCAAATCCCCTCTCAACTAGGATTTTTTATTTTATTGAAAACAAAAATAAAACTAAAAACTAGATTAATAAAACTAAACTAATAATAATTATATACTATCCATCTCCTGCCGCCTAAAACTATATAATATATATTATATTAATAAAACTAACTTACTGCTACTAAACTATCTAATCTATTTATATAACCAAGCTGCTCTCGTGCCTTTTCTCCATGTTGAGTCCAATTTTAATATCACATACCCGTGGGCCCCTTTTTCAAAATAATTTAAGTCTCCTTTTAATCTCTTATTTAGCCTTACACTAATGCAGCCTTCATCATGCCTTATTTTCGCAAGTCCAAGTCAGCAAAGGAAATAGTCCCCTTTTTCTATTAGGTTCGGTTCAGTCTCCCAAGCTACTCCCTATGCTTTTTTGTACCAGGCTAAGTCCATTATATATATATATATATATATATATATAATAATTCGTAGCCCACAATTATCTCCAATTGCATCAATCCGAATTGGAAAAGGAACCTGCCAGCTACTTGCCTTGTATCCAGTTAATTCCCCTTTTTATAGCAGATCCAGTCCCTTATATATATAATATATATGTAGCCCACTTGTCAGCCCAAAAATCCGAAACGGTACAGGAGCAGGAAACAGCAGCTGCTACCGCCTCCCCGCCCCAGCGGGGAATTCCAAGCATACTGCCACGCACCAGCGAGTTCCACTACTGTCCAGCCGAATTGCAATTGCTGATTTCTTCTTGGCTAGCTTCTACAACCGTGGCCCACAAACATATATACTTATTATATGATTTCTTGGGCTTCTATGAAATGGGCTGCTATAAATTTATGATCCATGCGTGGCCCACTTGATCATTATCTTGCCTGCATGATCCCTTGGTCCACATACATATACGCCGCCGAATTGAATTGAATTGTTTGTGGCCCATATTATTTGAGAATGACGTGAATTGTTCAATTGGGTCACTCCAATAGGCTTTGCATGTGCGTTTGTCCTGTTTCCATATTTTAGCTCTAATTTCGTTGGTCCACTAAATGAATGCAAATTTATCCTTTAAAGCTCCTTTTTCAATTCCTGCACATAAAAATATAAACCGAGGTAAAATGACAGTAAAATCACTTGAAAACCTTAAGACTCAAGCTATTAAGACTATAGATTAGTGGGTATTAAACCCACTAATCAAATACCCCCAAACTTAAGACTTTGCTTGTCCTCAAGCAAAACACTATTTAGAATCCTCTAGTAATGATCCACTCAGGCAATTAGTTAATATGAATTTGAACAGTTGCCTCAAAGGTTACAACAAATGATAACCCACAGAAAATTTCAAAACAATGTCATGTCTAAAATTTCAACAACTTTCATCAGTTCCACATCTACTCATGATCTTTTAAGTGCATGTGTGCATCCACATGTTTAAACTAGTCATGATTTAGATAAAATCAACCGACTAGATTATAGTTCATTTTATGTTATTCATTCTAGTTTATTAGTACGTATTTATGTTATTAATTTGTAGAACATTTGTACATATTGTACGTAGTTTTTATAGTTGCGTCTGTATAATGAGATTACGTTGTATTCATTCATTTGTAGAATATTATTTATCGTTGTTAAAGTTTATTTGTTTTCAGTTAGTCGATTACGTTTGTTGTTGAGAATTGTTACATGTTTAGGTTTTTAGAATTACGTTGGTTGTTGTGAATTGGTACCGGTTTTTAGAATTACGTTTGTTGTTGCGAATTGGTACAAGTTTTTAGAATTACATTTGTTGTTGAATGTGAAATATATTGGTGTCTGGCTGCATTGGGATAAAACAGGTTACAGGTACATATATGGGTTTAAATACCTGGATTTTGCATTTTCAAAAAAATTATTCTTAAAAAAAATCCTTAATTTCGAAGGATTAAGGTAATTCCGACTGAATTTCCGTCGAAAATATAGGCCAAGCTAATTCCTAATCTATTTTTACTTTTTTTATTTTTCGTCGAAATTAGGTTATTTACGAGGGAACATTCAGTCGAATATAGTATATTTATAATCTTTTTATTTTAAAATTTTTCGTCGAAGTTAACGTATTTTCGAGGGAAATTTTCGGTCGGCCATAACAAAGTTATATTCGACGGAAGTAATGCGTCGTAACTAACTCCGTCGAAGATACCTTATGTCCGACGGAATGGCCGTCGGAGATTATTACGTTGAAGATAGAAAAGCTCGACGGAATGTATGACGAAATTTATCTTTGACGGGGTTAGTTACGACGGTAATTTCAACGGAATATTCCCTCGAAAAGAAGTTACTTCCGATTTTCGAGGGAATATTTTGTCGGAATTAGGCTTATTTCTTGTAGTGATTTTCCATTTTAAATTGTTTAGGATCAAGATATGCTACTATTGTGACAAATATTGCTATATTTAATTCTAATAGGGAATTATATTAATTTCCCACGCATTTCTAGCGGAATTTAACATGTAGTTAATATATATAGTTCAATTGTGTACAAATGCATGCACTGTTCTGAATTAGTATTTTTAAAATCCATTTCCCTGATATATATATATATATATATATATATATATATATATATATCCAATTGTTTTTCATTTTCCTTTTTCTTGGGTCATGGGGAAATTGTTGGAAAAACTCCTCCAACTATAACTGCCTTGAAAAAATTAAATAAACCAGAAAATAATATCACAATAATAAATTAAACACAAGACACCAAATCTTACGTGGAAAACCCTCTAAAACTAAGAGGTAAAAATCACGGGTCAAACTCCGAACAATTCCACTATAATCAACTGTGAATACAAATAGTCCTTCCAAGTTTTATAACTAAAAACTTGAAATATTAAGAAATTGAAAGAATACAAGAATACCTCAGTTTGAGTGAAAACTCAAATTACCTCACCACCAGAACCTCTGAATTAATTAAAGTCTTCAAGCAATTAATTGATCCTAAAAAATGATGACAATTAATGAGTATATTCAGGCACACAATAAAAAGAGTAAACATTAAAGAATAGACATATAACATGCAAATCCATCCTTATAAAGCCACTTTCACCTCAATTTCATTCCCTGCACATAAACGTGTAACTTAATAGAAATGATAGGCAAATTAATCGAAAACATTCAAAATCAAGCTATAACGACTACCGATTCGTAGGTATGAAACCCACTCATCAACAACCCGTGAATAAACCTTCACCAAACCTCTCAATTTTCTCCCACTTTTTATCTATGCACTCACTGTTTCTATTCCGTGTGTTACCGAAAATAGAGCACTGATTTTTCTGAAATTCGTTATGTGTGTGTACAGCTACATCACAAATTCATGTATATATATATATAGACTCCTTGAGTTGATCTAAGTTGATCTCGGATTGAAAAACCCACTCAAAGCCTTCTAATATATATATATATACTTCCTGAATCCTATTTACTTTTTGATCAGTTCACTCCTTATTGGATTCAACCGAAACCAACACTCACGTGTCTACTAAATTAAAATCCAACTCCAAGTCCAACTTGGTGTAGAAAAAGAAATATATTCCATATTAAATTGGGAATACTCCTAATTTAAATAGGATAATCTCATGGGTTTGGAATCCACAAACCCAACAATATCCCCCTCCAAATCCATGAGAGGGGGCTTTCACCATGACCTCGTCACTTGGAGTCCATCCCGACCAACTCTTTGCAAAACTCCAATTTATCGCGAGTTACAACCTTTGTCAACATGTCTGAGGAGTTTTCGTCGGTATGAACTTTCTTTAGTTTCATCAATTCCTTTTCCATCACTTCTCGAAGCCAATGATAACGAACATCAATGTGCTTGGTACGATTATGATACGTGGTATTCTTGGTCAAGTCAATTGCACTTTGACTATCACAATAAACCACGTACTTATCCTGTGTCAAACCCAACTCTTGGAGAAAATGTTTCAACCATAACATCTCCTTGCCTACTTCCGTAGCAGCGATGTATTCTGACTCAGTTGTAGATAAAGCAACACACTTCTGCAACTTGAACTGCCATGATACAGCTCCCCCTACAAAAGTAAATAAATACCCCGAAGTAGACTTTTTCTCTTCAGAACCTGCCATGTCTGCATCTGTAAAACCCTCCAAGATTGGACTCGACCACCAAACCCCAAACACAAACCGGAAGTAGCTTTCAAGTATCTGAGAATTCATTTAACTGCTTCCCAATGTTCTCTACCAGGATTTGACAAATACCTTCTCACAACGCCAACTGCATGAGCAATATCTGGTTGTGTACAAACCATCGCATATATAAGACTCCCTACAGCAGAGGAGTAGGGAATTACTGCCATATCATCTCTCCCTTCCTTAGTAGAAGGACACATGCACTTTGTCAACTTAATATGATTGGCCAGTGGTGTGCTAACTGGCTTAGCATCACCCATGTTGAACCTTGCAAGCACTCGTTCAACATACTTCTCTTGTGACAACCACAACCTTTTAGCTTTCCTGTCACGAGCAATAAATCTGTTTAGTCGGGCCTAAGTCCTTCATATCAAAGGACTTGAATAACTCACCCTTGAGCCAGCGAATCATATTACCATCTTGTCCAACTATCAACATATCATCTACATATAACAACAAAATAACGAAGTTATCATCCGGGAACTTTTTAACATACACACAATGATCTGCAATTGTTTTACTGTAACCTTGATCCATCATGAATGAATCAAATTTCATGTACCACTGCCTTGGGGCTTGTTTCAGGCCGTACAAACTTTTCTTCAACCTGCAAACCAAGTGCTCTTTTCCTTTAACTTCGAATCCCTCTAGCTGCTCCATGTAAATTTCCTCCTTCAAATCACCATGAAGGAATGCAGTTTTCACATTTAGTTGCTCAAGCTCAAGATCCATACTAGCTATTAACCCCAACACTGCTCGAATAGAGGTCATTTTTACAACCGGAGAAAAAATCTCATCGAAGTCAATACCTTGCTTTTGAGCAAAACCCTTGACCACCAATCGAGCCTTGTACTTCACTACTTTTTCACCATCATTTTTTAGCTTGAACACCCATTTATTCTTCAATGTTTTCCTGCCTTTCGGAAGTGTAGTCAGCTCATAAGTGTGATTCTTGTGCAACGAATCCATCTCATCCAGCATAGCTCTCAGCCAAGTGTTCTTCTCTTTATGAGTCTTAACTTCCTGAAAAGTTTCTGGCTCTCCTTCCTCAGCAACTAAAAGATATTCAGACGTAGGATACCTGACTGATGGCACATGTTCTCTAGTAGATCTTCTTAGCTGAGGTTCTTCAATATCAAGTTGAGGGGGCTGCTCCCCCTGCTCAACACTCTCTGCATCTGACCCATCACCATCGTGCAAATCTGTATCAGCCACATCTTCATTCTGATCTCTTTCTCCAACTGTGGCATTCTGTAATGGCGAAGGAACTTCGCTGAGGTCTGGAACTTTATTATCTCTGGGTTATGCAACATTATCAAAATCCTCATAATTCTGGTGCTCATGAAACACCACGTCTCTACTTCTGAATAATTTTCTCTGAACTGGATCCCATAACCTGTGTCCAAACTCTGCATCTCCATAGCCAACAAACACACATGGAGTAGATTTGTCATCAAGCTTCGATCTTTGTTCCTTGGGGATATGTGCAAAAGCCTTGCACCCAAATATCCTCAAATAAGAATAGGACACATCCTTACCACTCCAAATCTTCTCTGAAATCTGAAAGTCCAACGGTGCTGATGGAGATCTATTAATCAGGTAGCAAGCGGTATGAACAACTTCAATCCAGAATGACTTAGGTAGCTTAGCCATTCTCAACATGCATCGGACTCGCTTAATAATAGTGCGGCTCATTTTCTCAGCCACACCTTTCTGCTGTGGGGTGCCAGGAACTGTCTGCTCATGTCGAATACCGTGTTTCACACAATATGCTGCAAACTCCTTTGAAGTGTATTCCCCTCCGTTGTCACTGCGAAAATACTTCAATAATTTTTCAGTCTTTCTTTCAACCATAGCATGGAAACTCTGAAAATGCTGAAATACCTGGTCTTTTGTTTTTAACAAAAACACCCACACCTTACGTGAAGCATCATCAATAAAAGTAACAAAATATCTATTGCCACCTAATGACTCAACCTCAATGGGACCACATACATCAGAATATACTCTCTCAAGTAACTTAGATTTTCTTTTAGAGGAGTTGCTAAAAGAAACTCTATTCTGTTTACCAAACAAACAATAATCACAAGTAAAGTACAGTATCTTTAGCAAAAGAAATGAGGGACCTCTTTGCTAACATCTGCAATCCTTTCTCACTCATGTGCCCAACCCTTTTATGCCATAGGTTAGGTGAAGATTCATCTTCAATTGCATTCAACTCGCTAGAACACACCTTCGCATGAGTTTTGTATAATTTGCAACAAGCAGTACCTCTAGCGACTACCATAGTACCCTTGGTAAGCTTCCGTTTTCCGCTGTCGAAGTGATTCTCATAGCCTTCCTTGTCCAAGGCCATACCAGAAATCAAGTTGAGGCGCAAATCTGGAACATGTCTAACATCCCTCAAAGTAATAGTGCAGCCTACATCTGTCTGTATGTAAACATCACCAATTCCAACAATCTTGGATTGATCAGTGTTACCCATCCTCACAAACCCGAAGTCTCCAGCTTTGTACGTCGTGAAGAATTCTCTCTTGGGAGTAGCGTAATACGAAGCACCTGTATCAATAACCCAATCAATCTTCTGATCAACAACATGTAAGCATTCTTCTTCCTAGAACGAAAGAAGCACAACATCCTCAATAACTGTAGCTGCAATATTCTTCTCCTCAACCTTCCCTTGCTCACCAGTTTTCAGCTTGGTTAACCAGATATTGCAATTTCTTTTGAAGTGACCCTCCTTGTTGCAATGAAAATGCCTGTATGTAGCACCTTCTCAAGTATTTGACTTGCTCCTATGATTTCTGGAATTTTTGTTTTTTCTGCGATTCATGTTTCCCTTGTGAGATCCCCTGAAGTTACTTCTACCCCTGTTCTCTGCCACAAGTGCTTGTGTCTCAAAATTCAAACCCTGCTCTTTTCGTCTTGTTTCCTCGTTGTGTATGTTGTCCTTGACCATCTGTATGGTTATCTTTCCTTCCGGAGCTGAATTGTTTAGTGACACAACCAAAGTTTCCCAACTGTTAGGCAATGAACTGAGAAGTAACAATGCCTGAATCTCATCCTCAAGATTCAACTTCATGGTAAACAACTGGTTCACCAATCCCAAGAACTCACTCATATGCTCGGATACACTGCTACCATCTTTATACTTCAGGTTCACAATCTTTCGAATCACAAAGGTTTTATTTTGAGCATTCTTTTTCTCGTACATGGATTCTAATGTAGTCCACAGTGTATAAGCATTCGTTTCCTGCGAAATATGGTGGAACACACTTTGATCGATCCACTGTCTGATGTGACTGATCGTTTTTCTATTCATCTTTTTCCAATCAGCCTCAGTCTTGTCCACTGACTTTTTCCCCTTAAGCTCCAGTGGATCATACAAATCCTTGCCGTAAAGGATGTCTTCCATTCTAGGCTTTCATATCGAAAAATTAGATGATGTCAATTTAATCATGGCGCCACTTGATTCATCCATTTAATTTATCAAAAATCAATTGCGCACAGAACCTTGCTCTTGATACCACTTGTTAGAAAAACTCCTCCAATTTAATTGCCTTGAAAAAATTAAATAAACTAAAAAATAATATCACAATAATAAATCAAACACAAGACACCAAATCTTACGTGAAAAATCCTCTAAAACTAAGAGGTAAAAACCACGGACCAAACTCCGAACAAATACACTATAATCAACTGTGAATACAAATAGTTCTTCCAAGTTTTATAACTAAAAACTTGAAATATTAAGAAATTAAAAAAATATAAGAATACCTCAATTTGAGTGAAAACTCAAATTACCTCACCACCAGAGCCTTCGAATTAATTAAAGTCTTCAAGCAATTAATTAATCCGAAAAGATGATGACAACCCGTGAATAAACCTTTACCAAATCTCTCAATTTTCTCCCACTTTTTATCTCTGCACTCACTATTCCTATTCCGTGTGTTACCGAAAATAGAGCACTGATTTTTTTGAAATTCGTTATGTGTGTGTACAGCTACATCACAAATTCATGTATATATATATATAGACTCCTTGAATTGATCCAAGTTGATCTCGGATTGAAAAACTCACTCAAAACCTTCTAATAATATATATATATATATATATATATATATATACTTCCTGAATACTATTTGCTTTTTGATCAGTTCACTACTTATTGGATTCAACCGAAACCAACACTCACGTGTCTATTAAATTAAAATCCAACTCCAAGATCAACTTAATTAAAAAAAAAATACATTTCATATTAAATTAAAAATACTCCTTATTTAAATAGGACAATCTCATGAATTTAGACCCACAAACCCTACAGAAATATCTCTGCAATCAAATGTTTACGAGCTGAGTACTCTCCAGGGTCATGTGACTGATCACGTCATGGCTCTTTAATTAGTTATGTGGCATTGTAAGGGACGACTATATATAGTCCAAAAGAGCTACTACGTATATTTTCAAAAACACAATACATATAAATAGACAAACCCATGCAAGTATATTTATATAAAGGGAACTGATATTATTTTATATGTTAAAATAATATTTTTACATTAACAGTGAATGAATTCTATCTACATGTGAGAGATTCATATAAAAATATTATTTTAACATATAAAAATATCAATTTGCGTGCATAATTTTGGTGTAAGCGCTAGTTGACCCTACTAGCTTCCTCCGTTTTAAAAAAAGACTTGATTGTTTAACATAGGAAAAAAGAGCAATGTAATATATATATATATATATATATATATATATATATATATATATATAGGACTTGGTAATTAATTAAAACTTTATTTAGTTAATGTTTTTTTAACCATTTTTTGTAAATGAAATTAAGCTTGGCCTAGTTGTACAGTTAGACGTACGACAGCTTGGCCTGGAACTTGAGGAACCATGTGGTTGGATAGCTTGGCCAGGAACTTAGGTGGTGGTTGTTTATATTTAATTGTCTTTTAATGGACTGTCTCTTATTCGCTAAGAGGTATAATGCTATTTTTTTTTTTGTTACTTCTGAATGTCTCTTAATCGGTAAGACAGAAAATAAAATCTTAATAATTAAGAGGTACCTCTTAATGAATTTTTTTTGATATAAATATATTCAACAATATTATTCACTCATTTTTATTAAATTGAATATTTAAAATTATTAAATAAAACTTTACCTTTTAAAATGGTAAAATAGTGTCATTAAGAGACAATTTACTTTTTAATTATCAAATAATTTTTTAAATTCAGACCTCATAATCATTCAAATGATCTAATTTATTAAGACATTATAATCATTCAAATCTTTATTTCGAGGTTTATCAAACACATACTGACTAGAACTTGATGATCAGGAGCCATGTGGTTGCTGTGGGTTGGGTGAAAAGTAAACGCAAATTGTCAGGTACTCTGCTGTGCTGGTGTAAAAATATATATATATATATATATATATATATATATATATATATATATATATATTTATGTCATAATTATTTCTTTCGCCCAACAACTTAAATGAACAATACTCTAGCTCTCCCTCACACAAAAATGAAAAGTGAGTTCAATTTTTATAGTATATTTTTATTTTATATCTACTCCTAAATTAATTTAGTGTAAATTTAATAAATATCATAACTCATAAAAAATTCAATGAATGATCTTTTTTGATAAAATAAATGTGATTCTTTTTGTGGATAGGAAAGACTATGCATTTTAGAAATAACAAAATTTGTAAATAATAATTAGTATGTTTAATCGAAAGATCTAGCTACTTTATAATTTAAATTTAATAATTAACTTCAAAAGGTTAAATGTAATAACATACCTGTCAACGTAAATAAATTGCCAGGTTTGTATACAACTATTACAATGTTTACTACTATGGTTTTGGTCATTTGGGTCCATTAATTTGTTTATCTTTTCTGTAGGGGTTTAGCTTTGGGTGTGCTGAAACTCCAATCTGGACTAGCCCGAACACCAATACCATAATTAGTCTTCTTCTTTTTACTTTTCTTTTTGTTAAATCATAATTAATCTCTTTCAATTCGCTAGTGATTTAGGTTTATTTATAAGAAAGTGATTGTATTTTTGATATTTTTAACTTTACATGATCATCTCTCACATTAAAATAAAATGAATCCTCTTTCATAACAACATGATAGAAGATCATGCAAAAATATCAAAAAACACATTTAAAAATAATGCTTCTCTATTTATTCATCTATAATACTATTGACCAGTAATCTAATTAATTAGTAAGATTGTTAGGATAATCTAAAAATTATCGGGGTTTGTCCCACGTTTAATGTGTTTACTATTCTCTCTTCCCACATTTATTGCACTTATTATTGTCACAATCTTCACATTTATTGTAATATTACATAATTGAATATGAGAATTGATATTGTCACAAATAAAAGTGATAATTTTAGAAAATTTCTCTCGCATGATCATGAATATGAATAGCAAATGGGTGTAAAGATATTGTGGAAATTTAATTTGAATGTCTACTTAAAGAAATAACTATATTTCCCTTGAATATTTAGCTAGGTATCCTCGTTTTCTCTTTATATAAATATATAAATATGGTCACACAAAAACTCCCAATCTAAAATTTCTCGAATATCAGCAAAAATATTGCACGTACAGAATTAATGGCGAAAACAAGTAAGATTGCTGCAAGCGCTGGGGATTTCTTAAAGGGATTATTATTTGTGGTTTTGCTTTTGAATTATGCAGGTAAAATTCCTATTTCAAATTTCAATTCTTACATGATTGCTTCTTTAAACGTCCCTAGAGCTTGTCAACTTAACAATAAAGTCGTAAGGTATATCATTTTCTCCCTAAATAAATTAATAATTTTATGTTGTAATGATGCAGGACAAGGAGCTAATGGAATTGTTGAGCCAGTAGTGTGCTTCGGAGATTGTTCAGTAATCCCGGACTGCAATCAGTATTGTATTCACAAGGGATATCCTGTTGGGGGTGTCTGCATGGGATCTCGGGGCCAACATTTTTTCACTTGCTGTTGCACTAAATAGGCATACATACATACATACATACAACAGCATTATATATATATATATATATATATATATATATAGTTTTAATAAAATTAAGTATTTTTCTTTTCTAATTAATACTATATATTAAGAAGGATGATGCCATTAAATTCGTTTGGGATAGGACTTAGGAGAGAGATTTATCCCGGAATGCTTATGAAATTAAATTAATCTAAGACCAATCTTGTATTTCTATCCTCTCGATCCTATAATGAATTATATATCATTAATTCCCCGTGTCTTTTTAGTTTTCCTTTTGAGTCAATAAGCTCTATTTTGTAAACGAAATTAAAAGTCATTTTTGGTTAATTTTATATCTTGAACGGATGGGGTAAATAGTGCATGTGAAAATAATTAAGTTTTGCTCATGTGACAGATGGAGAGAGAATTTTTAACATTT
Source organism: Panax stipuleanatus (assembly GCA_020205555.1). NCBI lineage: Eukaryota > Viridiplantae > Streptophyta > Magnoliopsida > Apiales > Araliaceae > Panax > Panax stipuleanatus. The sequence continues at coordinate 167,270,521 of CM035115.1, forward strand.
AAGTTGAGTAGGGGATAGCAAAATTATTGGAGAGATTATGGTAATTTAGGAGTCAAAGATTTTCGATTTAATTGTGCTTCTAAAAAGTTAATAAGTGCAAAAAATCAGCGTTTCTTATGTTTGAATAATAATAATAATAATAATAATATATAGTGCAGAAAACCAGATTTTCTTAAGTCCAACAAATAATATTATTAACAATAATAAATAGTTTTGTAAATCTAATCGAATTTGTATCAATCGAGCATGTATCGAATCACACTCAAGAATTCAAGTAGTTTGAATCTTAAACGAGTTGAGTATAACCTTGCTCAGATTCTACTCATATTTTTATTCGAACTATTTTTAATGCTCAGATTTGGATCATATTATTAACGAATCCAAGTCTCGCTCGTATTTTTTTAAGTCGAGCCCGAACTGTTTGGCTCGTTTACAACCTTAAGTACAGCGGCTGAAAAAACATTTAACCCAGAATTTTTAACATTTAAGTTGAGTAGGGGATAACAAAATTATTGGAGAGATTATGGTAATTTGGGAGTCAAAGATTTTCAATTTAATTGTGCTCCTAAAAAGTTAATAAGTGCAAAAAATCAGCGTTTCTTATGTCCGAATAATAATAATAATAATAATAATAATAATAATAATAATAATAATAATAATAATAATAATAATAATAATAATAATAATAATAATAATATAGTGCAGAAAACCAGATTTTCTTAAGTCCAACAAATAATATTATTAACAATAATAAATAGTTTTGTAAATCTAATCGAATTTGTATCAACCGAGCATGTATCGAATCACACTCAAGAATTCGAGTAGTTTTAATCTTAAACGAGTCTAGTATAACCTTGTTTAGATTCTACTCATATTTTTATTCGAACTATTTTTAATGCTCAGATTTGGATCATATTATTAACAAATTCTAGTTTCGCTCGTATTTTTTCGAATCGAGCCCGAACCGTTTGGCTCGTTTACAACCTTAAGTACAGTGACTGAAGAAGCATTTAACCCAGAATTTTTAACATTTAAGTTGAGTAGGGGATAGCAAAATTATTGGAGAGATTATGGTAATTTAGGAGTCAAAGATTTTCGATTTAATTGTGCTCCTAAAAAGTTAATAGGTGCAGAAAATCAGCGTTTCTTATGTCCGAATAATAATAATAATAATAATAATAATAATAATAATAATAATAATAATAATAATAATAATAATAATAATAATAATATATAGTGCAGAAAACCAGATTTTCTTAAGTCCAACAAATAATATTATTAACAATAATAAATAGTTTTGTAAATCTAATCGAATTTGTATCAATCGAGCATGTATCGAATCACACTCAAGAATTCGAGTAGTTTGAATCTTAAACGAGTCGAGTATAACATTACTCAGATTCTACTCATATTTTTATTCGAACTAGTTTTAATGCTCAGATTTGGATCATATTATTAACGAATCCGAGTCTCGCTCGTATTTTTTCGAGTCGAGCCCGAACCGTTTGGCTCGTTTACAACCTTAAGTACAGTGACTGAAAAAGCATTTAACCCAGAATTTTTAACATTTAAGTTGAGTAGGGGATAGCAAAATTATTAGAGAGATTATGGTAATTTGGGAGTCAAAGATTTTCGATTTAATTGTGCTCCTAAAAAGTTAATAAGTGCAGAAAATCACCGTTTCTTATGTCCGAATAATAATAATAATAATAATAATAATAATAATATATAGTGCAGAAAATCAGATTTTCTTAAGTCCAACAAATAATATTATTAACAATAATAAGTAGTTTTGTAAATCTAATCGAATTTGTATCAATCGAGCATGTATCGAATCACACTCAAGAATTCGAGTAGTTTGAATATTAAACGAGTCGAGTATAACCTTGCTCAGATTCTACTCATATTTTTATTCGAACTATTTTTAATGCTCAGATTTGGATCATATTATTAATGAATCCGAGTCTCGCTCGTATTTTTTCAAGTTGAGCCCGAATCGAGCCCGAACTGTTTGGTTCGTTTACAACCTTAAGTACAGTGACTGAAAAAGCATTTAACCCAAAATTTTTAACATTTAAGTTGAGTAAGGGATAGCAAAATTATTGGAGAGATTATGGTAATTTGGGAGTCAAAGATTTTCGATTTAATTGTGCTCCTAAAAAGTTAATAAATGCAGAAAATCAGTGTTTCTTATGTCCGAATAATAATAATAATAATAATAATAATATATAGTGCAGAAAACCAGATTTTCTTAAGTCCAACAAATAATATTATTAACAATAATAAATAGTTTTGTAAATCTAATCGAATTTGTATCAATCGAGCATGTATCGAATCACACTCAAGAATTCGAGTAGTTTGAATCTTAAACGAGTCGAGTATAATCTTGCTCAGATTCTACTCATATTTTTGTTCGAACTATTTTTAATGCTCAGATTTGGATCATATTATTAACGAATCCGAGTCTCGCTCGTATTTTTTCGAGTCGAGCCCGAACCGTTTGGCTCGTTTACAACCTTAAGTACAGTGACTGAAAAAGCATTTAACCCAGAATTTTTAACATTTAAGTTGAGTAGGGGATAGCAAAATTATTGGAGAGATTATGGTAATTTGGGAGTCAAAGATTTTCGATTTAATTGTGCTCCTAAAAAGTTAATAAGTGCAGAAAATCAGCGTTTCTTATGTCCGAATAATAATAATAATAATAATAATAATAATAATAATATATAGTGCAGAAAACCAGATTTTCTTAAGTCCAACAAATAATATTATTAACAATAATAAATAGTTTTGTAAATCTAATAGTGTGTGTCCCAAAAAAAATGTTAATATATAGTCCATAAAATCAAATCAAATCAAATTCTAGATAGTGTGGAAGATCAGCTAAAATGTTGGTATTAATGAGCGGATCACATTGCAATAAACCCATATATATATATATTAAATGCAGTATTAATATAGAGATATTGTGAAATGTCTCTATAAATAAACAATAATAATAAAAAGCAACCCGGGTCAGAGCTCTACGTACGTACTAGAAATCACACATACAAGAGAGAGATCGGGGGAGATAATAATGTTGAAGAGAATGGCAGCCAAGAAGAACATCTCTCCCATGAACACATGCTTTCTCATTGGGTTTCTTTGCGTTATGGCTTTGGTCTTCAATTCAAGTAATTAATTAAACTTCATCTAATTTCTTTTATCTTCCTATTTTTTTAAATCAGATTCTTGTATATTTTGATATAATTTGATCAAATAAAATTTTTACCAAGGAAATTAAGTAAACTTCACCTTTTTCCTCTTTTTTTTTTCTTTTTTTTTTGGTTTTTTGGTTTTTTCAGGCGTAAATTAAGTATGTATATTATTATATATATATAAAGAGAATATTTTTATTTAAATATATTGTTGGCATATATGCAGGTGAAGCAGCCGAGACGTTGGTGTATCAGGGACCGTGTTCGGCATTTCCAGACTGTAATCAAACTTGCATTCTCAGAAAATTTCCAAACGGTGGGAAATGTATGCCACCAGCTCCCGGATCGCCTCTAATTGGCTGCTACTGCATTATACCTTGATTACTTCATTCAGCTGCCAGATAGATCACGTTGATCCATCGATTAATTATGTTTTCCAGTACTTCATGTAATTCCAAAAACAAATATATTACTATTACAATTTGGATATCGTGCATGCTTATCATATAATTAATCTCGATTCACCCCCCCCCCCCCCCCCCCACACACACACACACACACACACACACACAAAAGCGCTCAATTTAATTTGTCTATTGATATCTATTGTCGATGGAGAAAATATGTATTTAACGATATTTTTATATATAATTATTCTAACAACACTTTTGCTTTGACAACATTAATTTCACTCTCACAAGGTTAAGTTAATTAATTCCTAGTAATACATTAATTATAGATTACATAAATCCTTTAATTTTTTCCAAAGTGATACAAATTTACATTTAGAGACAAAAATTTTTGTCAAAAATAAGTAGATACATTGGTTGCAAACAGTTGTGTTACTGAAAGTATCCCTAATGTAATATTTATGCCGCTAAATGTGTATTGAGAGAAAGTTGGAGAATAAGTATAATGAATTAGATGGCCTAATCCGAATACGTAGTTAGTTGAAATTTTAAAATATATTATATATAAGAGTAATAAAATTAATAACCGTACGTGGTCAGAATTAAGATATAGATCTAAGCAATCAATACTAATCTTAAATTTTGAGGAAAAAATATTGTAATGAATGACAATTAAGGCTATTACCTTAATCTGATTACCAAAAGATTTTGGATAGTGTTGCTACATATATATATGTAACAATAAATTTATGTTAATATTCAGTATATATATATATATATATATATATAAAAGAATAAAAAAGAGAGCAACACATTATTATTAATTATATTAAATCGGTTATGATTTCACGTTTGTTGCAATCAAATTCGTTATTAAATTAGTGGCATGTAAATAATGCAGACTTTGGATGATTTAATTAGATTTTGGGTTGTAACTGATCCAAAGCACTACTACATATATCAAAATCTAAAAAGAGATTTTTGATAAAATAAAAATAAAAATCTGGTTGAGTACATATATAAATGAAATCTATACAAAAGTATAATTACATAAAATGCGTGTGCCAAAGCAATTGGTGGGAATACATGCATGCAATGCAACCGCACAAGTCTTGAAAAATACTAATTACAAATTCAATGCATTTCATTTGCTCTAATAGCGTCAAATTTCGGATGGTCGCGCGATCCTTAATTAGCGCTTATACTACAATAGAAGAGTCGTCTTTTTTCCCCGGCCAACCATTAACGTGCCCCATTTTCTACGCTTCACTTCAAACTTTTTCTACTTATATCCTCCTCGCTCGACCTACTAATTAATAGAGAAAAACAGACATTATTAATTCACAAAAGGAAGAAAGAAATTAAACCAAGTACAGAGAGAAAAATGGCAAGCATGACCCTAGCATTAACCACCTTTGCCAAATTCCAAACAGCTCGAACAACGATAGCACGCAGCCGCCCGTGCAGCTCTAGGCTTTTTATTGGCATTGCCCCAAGACCCATCCAGGTAATTATTACTGTAAGTTTCACTCTACAAATGATTTAATTTCGAAGTTAATTATGAATTTTCTTTAAAGTCTAATTACTTAGGTTGGGGAAATTTAATACCATTTGAGCTTAAAATTTTAGTTGGCTATTTATCGTTTCTTGATGCATGTATTAAGTTTTATATTTTTCTCATTTATGTGTAATATTAGGCAACTAGGCGTAATGGAGCTACCGCTGCATATGATCGGGCAGCGGAGGCGGCAAAAGCAGGTGCCAATGAGACAAAGAAGGTCGGCCAAGAAGCCAAAGTTCAAGCTACAGCTGTTGGAGAAGATGTAATTATTAACTAACTAGATATATTTCTTCATTAATTAATTGAGCTTATAATTTTTTCTTGATTTTGTTTAATAATAGTATGTATTTGATAATAAAATTTGATTTGCTACTTTTAATTAATATTCTCGTAACACACAATTTCTTTTATCGGCCTTTTTCGTAGGAGTAATTTATAATTTATTATTCTTGGTATTTGTGCATTAATTATATATAATTTAGGTGGCCAAAAAAGCAAAAGATGCAGCAGGACAGGGAATGGACAGCGCGCAGGATGTAGCTGGAAAAGCGAAGCAAACTGCGCAGGACGCATGGGGTTCGGTTAAGGGTACCACTCAAAAAATCAAACAAACTGTCGTCCAAAAGGCTGAAGAGGCCAAGGAATCAATCAAGGATAATGCTCAAAATATCAAGCGTTCTATCAACAACAAGTGATGATCGATCGATCGATGCCGCCTGCCTGCCTGCCTGCATGCATGTTCTACTTAATTACTTTGTATAAAATTTATCAACATATATATATATATATATATATATATATATATATCTTCTTTAATTTCTTGTTTTCGTTTTCATTTTCTTTTCTATTGAGTCGTGATCTGATCTCTACGTACCCAAGTGGCCAAATGAGATTGTTATGCACTTTGAGGTGTATGATCATATGTTGTATTGTATGTATCTATCTATATAACTTTATATAACCAAGTGTGTATATATATAACTAATTTTCTTACAGAATTATCCCAACTCAATTTTAGAGTAAGGTAGATCAAGCAATTCAATGGAAGATAAGTCGATCTGCCTGCGTTCTTATGAATGCAATTGTTAATGGAGTTAAAAATATATGTTAACACTACAGCCATTTGTAACTTACACCAAGAAATTGTTACACCAAGAATTAATGTACGTAATTATACAAACATGCACATGCATGCATGCAAGTGAGATCAAGTCCTTCGTGTTGAGATTTCACGTGATATAATAACATCTAAACATAAGCAAAAACATTAGTGATATATATGTTCTATATAAGTTAATATTTTGGGTGGCTTGCTATATTCCTAGGACTCACATAAGAAAGGGAAAGGTCCTTCATGGGATGAGTCCATTCACAAGCCCGTGGAGCTTGTTGTAGGTGACATGGATACTTCACTTTTTAGGCCAATTAGTTAAGGATCAATCCAGTCAATAATAAAGAAACCTGATGTGGGCCCTCGAAAATTGTTATGGCCATCACATGGCCCAGATGAGAGTGGATCAAAACTTGAGAGTGGGCCCCGAAACACATGTCTAGGCCCAAAGTTATGCTTAGGCATTAATTTTAACTCTAATATATTACTACTTCCTACGAGTTCCTACTTCCTAGTTAGAGTGATGCTCCAAGCAACTGTGTCTGCATGGCGCAAAACCTTCACCTGGGAGACTGACATGATAAAAATTTGCTTACGTGGCATTGAATTACAGGTCATTACCGGTGTTAATGTGTTTTGGAAACTGAAGAGCACCAGACGAAGAAATCCGCCGTTTCACCCACGAATCCAGATAAATTAGATACTGTCACACTCTCTGTCTCAATATTTTCTCTCACAAGATAGTAGAGTGAGTCACACTTTTACTAGTGAAGAAAAATATCGTTTCCCAATAAAATTGAGCAGCTATGGTTTATGGAATTTCTTAACATGTGCCCTTAGGGTACATGCTAAGCACACAGTTCAAAAGAATATTCTCTTGAATTGTGTGTATATTCCCTTGAACTTTGTGTAAATGCAGAAATTAAGGGAATATGCACACAGTTCAAGAGAATATTTTCTTGAACTGTGTGTTTAGCATGTGCCCTTAGGGCACATGTTAAGAGGAACCATGGTTTATTAGTCTTTCCAAAGAACACCGCTACTGTTCACCATTGAAGTTAGAACACTTGGACAATGGGGGTACATTACATATGTTCTCTTTATATATTATTATATATAAAGAGAATATTTTTATTTAAATATGTCATGTCATGTTGTGATTGTAGATTATATTATTATTGTATATTACTAATTTGTTTGAAGTCGGTGAAAGAATGGCAATAACAATTAAGAAATAAGTATAGATTAGTGTAAAGAAATGGCTTTTTTGATTACTTAAAACGCTCAGATGCTTTATATATGTTTCTTCTTTCTACTTATAATCCTAATTCCCACTTGAAGAAGAGGAGGAAGAAGAAAGATTTCATATATATATATATATATACACACACACAACACATGCTGTCCGTTTCTACTTAATTTATACTTGCTGCATGCATCCTTAATCTCATACATACATATATACAGGAGGTACCAACAGAGAATTATATAACCCCCATTCAAAAGCAGCAGCATAAAGTTTTCAAGCGAAGGAAATTATGATGAGAGTTGATAATGGAGTTGTGCATGCAAGGGAGCAAAACCTTAATAGTACTAGTTTTGATGTTGCTGTCATGGAGGAAGAGTTAGGAGAAGAAATGATGGAAACTAATGGAGAAAGAGAGATCTGGCAGCTTGGAATTAGAGATGAGAAAGAAAACCTTCTTAATGTCAATAATATTGTTGTTCTTAATACTAGTAGTGCTGGTCATACTAATTCTACCTTATACACTGATCATTTCTCTCCATGCATCTCATCATCATCATCTTCTTCCACTCCGTCATTAACAAAGCCACCGATAGCCTCCTCCTCTTCGGCTTCATCTTCCGACATCTACTTTGATGCCCAACAACAACCGGATTTTCACACTACTTATAAGACTATTAATGCGCCACAAGAGGCGTTGTCATCCACTGCCGATGGTAGTATTGTTGATATCGGGGATGTGGATTGCATGCATCTGATCGATGGGGAAGATTTGTGGGACCCATCTTCAATTCTGCATACAGATGATGATCAAAACACTCAAGATAATGATCAGTACTATCAACGGGATGAGGAATGTGGTTATATGTTACAGGAAAATAGTGAAGTTGTTCAAGAAAATCATCATGAAAAACAAAGGGTAGGGGGATTAGATGAACTTGGTTCTATATTTTTTGAGTGGCTTAAAACAAATAAACACCACATTTCTGCTCATGATTTGAGGAATATTAAGCTAAAACGTTCCACCATCGAAAGCGCTTCCAAACGTTTGGGAAATGCAAAAGAAGGAAGAAAACAGCTCTTGAAACTCATTCTTCAATGGGTGGAACAATGCCAACTTCTTCACAAAAAACAGAGCCCGCAACAAACACCAGCAGCAATGTCGCAAATTCCCTGTCAATATGAAGAACCATTTCCAAACCCTAACCCTAACCACCTTAACTCTATCCCTACTGATCATCCAAATTACACTTGTTTAACTCCTCCGCCTCCTCCATCTAATTCCATGCCCCATCCGGCCACCATGATGGCTGCCCCATCACCGCTCTTTGCAGGCTATATGGGTGGTGATCCTCGTTATAATTCTAGCGGTGTTTCTGCTCCTCCAACGGAATTTGAAATGTTCGACTCTATTCAGTCATGGCCACCAACACAGTTTGCTTTGGCCTCTCACTATAATTCACTTCCTGAAAATGGTAATTTTGCTCCAATTACGCCACAGCCTATGCCACAATCCACTGCAGTGTACTCAGATCATCAATACCCTTATCCAGTTTTTAATAATGGGAATGGGATATTACTAGTGAGGAAGGATTCTGCTGCTAGTAAAGAGGCTAGAAAGAAGAGGATGATGGCTCGACAAAGACGGTTTTTGGTGCACCATTATAGGCATCGTCCTCCTAACCAAAATAGGCATCATCACAATGACACTTCAGAACAACAAAATGCTGCAAACAATATTGGTGGGGAAAATTGCACCAGCAATATTGCTCAAGCTATCCCCACCGGTAATTGGGTATTCTGGCCTCCTGCTGCTACTGTTCCGGCAGTGGTAATGTTGGCACAGCCTCCAGCACCAAGGCAGCAGCCGGAGCCTGTTGATCGGGCATCCATGAAGCCACAAAGCTATCAACGGCATGCACAATCAGAGCATAGACAGGTATATATATAGGTGCACTTGATTTAATTTGTTCATAATTAAATCACAAATATGGTGAGGATATATATAGTTTATGAATGTGTGTCCATGTGTTTTTGTCCAGGGATATAAAGCTGAGAACAACCTGAAACTTTTGCTACAAAAAGTGTTGAAGCAGAGTGATGTTGGTAGTCTTGGAAGAATTGTATTGCCAAAAGTACATACTTAAATTTATGAATACTTTTCTATTTCTAATTTTTTTTTGTAGTTGATATATGATAATTAAAGAAACAAAATATTATTGCCAAAAGTACCTACATTGTGTTGTTGGTTGGTAATCAAAATATGATTGAATGATTATATATGATCTATTCAGAAAGAAGCCGTAAAGCATCTTCCAGAACTAGAAGAAAAAGTTGGCATGCCCATTGCCATGGAAGATATAGGAACTTCTAGGGTGTGGAGCATGCGCTACAGGTTTATATTAAGACTTGGAAATAATATATGTATAGTCCTAATTCATATTTTGGATTTACTCTCGTGGTTCGCTACAAACTATTTATGTTTGCTAATTTGTTTTGAATCATGGAGTCTCAGATTCTGGCCAAATAACAAAAGCAGGATGTATCTCCTTGAAAACACTGGTATAAATGTCTTGACTTGAATATACATGCATGCATGTACAGCCTCCTTATTCTCTAGCTACATTTTTTTGTGTATATTAATTTGTGTTTCTTCAGGAGAATTTGTGAGAGCCAATGGACTCCTAGAGGGGGATTTCATAGTGATTTATTCGGACATCAAGTGTGGCAAATACGTAAGGAAATTACGATACTAGGTTCTCTCTCTATATGTATATATATATGTACATTATAGAATCTTTGAGGTTTTTCATGGCCTAGCTTTAATTATTTTCTGATATGTAAAGCTATGCATGTATATGATACAGTTGATAAGGGGAGTGAAGGTACGCCAACAGGCACCGAAAGCAGAGAGGAAGAAGTCGGCGAGGAGAAGAAATCATTAGTAGCAGCAGCTGGTAAAAATGGCCTAAACAAACAGTCAAGTGAAACATAAGAAGGAAGACAAGGCAAATCCTTTTTGAGACTAGATATGAATATATATATATATATATATATATATATGACTAAGTTGATTATGGAATATATTTTTGCTAGCAGTATATAAATCTCCTAATATGTTATAGTTTTGACTTCTGAGCCAAAGGTTAAAAATCTGAAGATCGAATATATTATTTTTGGCAAATTGATGGGTGACCACAACTCAGTTTCAGATCTTTACTGCATAGATGTAGAGAAATTTGAAGACTGTTCATTTTGACCATATTATGATAACTCTGGCTTTTGCTTATGAAATGTTACATTTTGTAATGAGAATTGCTGAATTTATAGTTAATTTTATTTGAACACTGTTCATTAAATTTCGTTGAATTATATTGTTTTAACACCTCAGTTGATATATGTACTTCTAAAAGAGGATCAAGTTTTGTACTTTTGTGTTGTATATACATTGCCTCTGGTCCTTGTAGGACTTGAAAGCTTAAGTTATTAGGTCTTACAAACTCTCGTACCATTTGTAATGACCCATACTTGAACTAAAGTTGTAGTCAAATTAAAACTAAATCCACTTTCTAAAGAATACCAACTTAGGTGATCTGAGCTCACCAAGTGTCTACTCAAAAAGTCATGGTTAAAAGGTACACTTATAATACCAACAAATCTATCCACTTATTATGATGTGAGGCTAGTGTGTTATCCTTGTAATATCATAGGGTTTTCCTGCTCCAAACATCCAAAAAAAAAATGGTTCATTGTGCATGCACAATACATCAAAATGAAATAGTGAGTACAATATTATTCCTTAGGAATCTTACTAGCTTGTAAGTTTACTTCCACATTCTAAAATTAGAAAACCAAAACAGACTCAATTATGTCAAAAGACAATTTTTTTTCCCTCTAAGAGAAATGGAAGTAACACCCAGAATGACTACAAACTTTATAGTTTAGAACTCTACGCAAATAACCATTTGTTTTATCTATTTGAAAACTATTTTTGAATTAGAGGAAGAAGAATCCAGCAGTGAAGATGCAGAGAAGCTGCAATTATTGCTTTTTGAGTACAAGCATTGCATCGCTGTACTAGAGGGTCCTCCTTCATTACAGGTTTTACTAATTTCCTGTCCATCATTTGCAGAAGACCCTTTGAGAATCATGTCGACTTTTGCGCTCTCCTCTCTTTCCTGCCTAATTTCTTTGAGCATTGCAGCAACATCCTTCATTGTAGGCCTATCATCTGGTGAATGATTAACACACAGCAAAGCCACTCCTAAAGTTTGCATTATCTCCTCTGTTTCAGACTCTGGCCGAGCCTGCAGGCTTTGATCTAAGACATCAATTCCACCTCTTTTCTGCCTCACCCAGTCCACAATGTGCAGCCCATCTGGTATGGTAGGATCAATTGGTTGTTTTCCTGTTAATATTTCTAACACAACAACTCCATAGCTGTATACATCACTTTTCTCTGTTATTTTCATCATGTAACCATACTCTGCAACAACCAATATTGCATATCACTAATTTGGAACAATAAAGATACGGGCATTGGAAAAAATAACACGGATGCAACTTTTTTCTATGCGATTTGTATAGGAAAAAGTCCGCGTAGGAAAAAGTTGCATCGGTGTTATTTTTGAGGAATATTCTTATTTGACTTCATAACTTTTATGTGCACATACTAAGTTTAAGTGTGTCCTAGGCTTGCACCCCAAAAAAAAGTGTCCTAGGCACCCACGATCTTATAAAATGAGTAATGCAACATTAGGGAGAGATGAACTTTTGAAAAATGGGACTAACCTGGAGCTATGTAACCATAGGAACCCGCGACAGTATTGGAAGATCTAGCAAAATAACCATCATCAACAAGTTTGGCAATACCAAAATCCGCAATATAAGGCTCAAATTCAAGACCAATGAGGATGTTGTTGGCCTTGATGTCCCTATGAACAATGGGAGGAACACAATCATGGTGCAAGTATGCCAAGCCCTGAGCTGCCCCCAACACAATTCTATACCTCAAGTCCCATTCCAAGAAGCAGCCTTTTCTTTCATGAAGAAGACTTCCTAAGCTCCCATTAGGCATGTAGTCATACATAAGCAATCTTGTGTTTTGATTCCAACAGCAGCCTAAGAATTTGACAATGTTCTTGTGGCGAATCGAGCCAAGGGTTTTTATCTCTGTCGAGAAAGAATCACGAACACCTCTATTAGCTTGATGGCTGCCATTTTGATAGTATCTTGAGGCCATTGTTGTTGGCCAAAGCCTCTTCACTGCAATCACTTCACCATTGTCAAGTTGTGCACGATAAACAATCCCCGAACAGCCCTTTCCAATCACATTAGACTCCACTAGACATCTTAAAATCTGCTCAACTGCGAAATTCAGCTTCTGGAATGGAGTGAATTGCCAAGCCAATGAATCCCCTCCTCCCATTTCAGAATCATTATCATTTCCCTTTCCCTTTTGAACCCGTAAAACTACCACTGCCCCAAGAATCACCATTGCCACAGTTGCCATAATCAGTAAGGCAATCGACAGTTTAAGTATCTCGGACCGTGTAGAATCCTTGTGGTTTGACATTCCCAAACCAGCAGTATTACTCAAGAAACACGACTCATGACCCCAAAAACATAACCCTTTGTTTCCTGCCAATTCTGTTTCTGATAATTGTCTAAACAGCTTGTTGTCAGGGAGATAACCTGTGAAATTGTTGTACGAAACATTCAGGGAGACGAGGTTCACAAGCCCCGAAAGAACCACTAGTTCACCCCCAAAATTGTTGTGTGAAATGTCTAGTGCTGATAGCTTGTTAAGTGCAGATACCTGAGGTGGGATTACCCCGGTTAACGCATTCCAGCTCAAATTAAGCGCAATGTCAAGCGACTCAATGTCAAACAATTCCAATGGGATGCTTCCAGTGAGATTATTGCTGCTAAGATCAAGCAATTGAAGACTTGAACACTGTCCTAATGATGAAGGGATTGATCCAGAGAAAAAGTTTCTACCAAATATTAGTCTATTAAGAGAAGTAAGTTGCCCAAAATTCCCTGGAATTGGGCCTTTTAACTGGTTCATTGAAACATCCAATACCTGAAGATTACAGAGAGAAGAGAAAGTGCTAGGCAGCATGCCTCCAAGTGTATTGTTGCTTAAGTTTAGCATTTGCAATTGTTTGCAATTGCCAATCTCATCTGGCACTGCCCCAATGAGACAGTTCTCAGACAGGTCAAGAAAACTTATGCTATTAAGTAAACCAAATTCTTTTGGAATTTGTCCACTGATTTTATTGCCTACAAGACGAAGTCGGACAAGCGAGCTACAATTACCTATCTCTGGTGGGAGGGAGCCTGAAATTTCATTCGAAATCAGGAGAATTTTTGTTAGATTTTGTAGCCGAAATAGACCTGGAGGCAAGCTACCAGTAAGGGAATTGTGGGACAAATCTAGAGCTTGAAGGCTTATGAGACCGGCCAATTCTGAAGGTATAACCCCTTCAAGCTTATTCTGCCAAGCAAAGAAGACTGCTAGCTCTGCCAAACTCCCCAGCTCTGAAGGAATCGAACCCGATATCTGATTGGTATCAACCTGTAACTGTACTAAGCTTGTTGCATTTGAAAGAAGTGGTGGTATGGAACCAGAAATATTGTTGTTACTTATCATCAATTCTTCAAGATTTGTCAGATTTCCAAATGACCAAGGAATGCTTCCGGAGAAAAAATTCAACGAAAGATCGATGATTTTCAAGCGTCTGCAGTTCCCAATCTCCTTTGGAATAGGCCCAACAAGATTGTTTTGCCACAGTAACATCTTTTGTAGATTCTGAAGCTTGCCCAACTCTTTTGGAAGTGAACCTGATAGATCATTTTCATATAAATACAAGTCGATTAGCTCGGAACAATTACCTAGTTCTGGTGGAATCTCGCCCGAAAGCATAGTAGTATAGACTGACAATGTTTGAAGCTTGCTTAGTTTTCCCAATGAAGCAGGAATTGAGCCAGAAATCTTTGTATCCGCGAGGCCTAACACCATCAAGTTCTGGCAGTTTTCGAGCTCGTTTGGAATCTTTCCTTCCATTTCTTTATTTCCTCCGGCTCGTATAACTTCCAAGTTCAATAGATTCCCTAGTTCAACAGGAAGAACCCCAGTAAACTGATTATCAAATATTAGGAGATTCCCAAGGTTAGTGCAATTGCCAATCTCAACCGGGATTTTCCCAGTAAGCTGGTTGGAGTTCACTATCAAGTCCTGCAGGTTTCGGAGCCTACCAATGGAGGTTGGAATACTACCCACAAGACTATTTGAACTAACATCAAGTGAAGTAAGTGAAGCAGAGTCTCCAATATCAAATGGGATTGTTCCGGTGAGATTAGCTCCAGAAATGGTCAATTTTTGAAGGGATTGAAGAGAGGAAAGATTGGAAGGAAACGGAAGGGAGAGTTGAACGGATTGAATATCGATTTGGGTAACAAAGTTTTCAGTTGAACAAGTTATGCAAGACCAACTACAAGGATGGGAGTCTAAATGGTTCCAATTTGAAAAAACAGAATTTTGTGAAGCAGAGCTGGCAACCCATGAAAGGAGCACAAGAACTTCATGGTTAGCTGCAGCTGAAAAACAATATTGTGACACAGATGTGAGCAAGAAGAGGAAATAGTATGCCGTCAAGAATGGGCTAGACATTGGAATTGGCATTTGCAAAGGCCTCAAATCCCAAACTAGTACTACCACTACTCTTCTAAGTTTTGCATTGGGTCTCTCTTTTTTCTCTCATCCCTTTGTTGTTTTGGTAATTTTTATGCAAAAACTTCATTAGTGCAGGACTTGGTTGATTTGTGGGAGAATTATTAAAGAATACAACCCACACCACCTCCACCATTTGTACCTCGGGGTTCGGGGTTGTGTGCTTTTTCTCTGTTTTTTCCTTGTATTATACTAGTAGTAGTACTAGTACAGTAATACTAATTTCAAATAGTCATTGTTAGCAGATACACGATGCATTGTTGCTGCATAGTTTTACTCAACTTGATCGGTGGTGGGAGTGGTTGTCGTTATCATCGATAATCGCGTCTTAATTCTTTAACTTTAAATACACAGCTAGTCATATGATGATGGTAGAAAATGAAAATTCCAGGAGCTCATTTATCTTCCCTGTTAGCATTTTCCATAACTTTATAACAAATTTTTTCTATTAATAAATATACTGGCAGATGGTTTGCTTAATCTATATTAGTTGTGCATTAAGTATTAAATATGTTAAACTCGAGTCATACGAACCAATACCAATACCAATACCAATACCATTGATTAATCTTAACCATGTGGTGTGTGAATTCATTTTCCACCCTATGTAAACCTGATCAAAAATTTGTTTAGTGGAGATAACTTTACTTATGACTGACCAGGGCACAAAACAAAGACCAAAAAGGAGATGAAAAAATAATAATCACCACCACCATGCCCCGAGCTCAGAGTTGTATACACGTTTTGTTTGGTCAACACCGCACAAACTAACTAGTAAAAGAAAAGATGTGAATAGTAATGTTTGGTCTTATATTTGGTTTTTTATACTAGTACCATTTAAACTATGTTGTTGGGATATATCATCCCGAAGAGATATTCTTGATCCAAGTCTTGACGAATTGACACGTCATCCCTAAAGTTTAAAACAAAATTATTGTAAAAAGTAGATTGTAAACATTCTGTTTTTGCCCCTCTACTTTTGTCAGTTGACTTGCTTAGACTAGATTTCCAACTTCCAACCATGTCCAAAGAGCTAAAATGGAATAATGGCAGAGTTGTTATTAATAGAACGGTGACTGGGCCCATGGAGAATGTGAAACCCACTTGTCAGTTGCCTAAAACGTCCATGACTCTATACATGCTATAGTACATTTTAAGGCCCATTAGGGCTCCATCAATGTTGAGCTTGACCATGTTTGACTATGTAGGTGTCCAATGATCATGAATGAATACGGAGTATAACGTTGGGAATGAACAATATTTTGAGAGGAAATTAATATTTTCACAAGGTCAAGGTCTCGTGTATGTGGGTTCCGTCTTATTAGTATCCAAGGAGAACCTTGAAGAAATATTAATTTCTCATATAAAAATATCAATTCCTCCCTATTTTGAGACACTCCAACTATATCTCATATCAAATTTTGAGATTTCAAGTTTTATACTATTCCCTCATTTCCATTATAGAAGTCCTTTAAGACATAATTATACATTAAAAAATCTCATTAATTTTAATGTTAAGTAATTAATATTAATTTAAAATTTCATTACAATGCATGCACTAATTAATTACTCTTTCTCCTCTCTCTCTCGATTACTCTATGTTTAGGGGCAAAATAAAAAAAATTAATTCTTTTTCTAAATATATGTAAAACGTCTTCTATTATGAGAAAAAAAATTCTTCTAAAACGACTTATATAATAAAAATGAAGGAGTATAAGCTAACATCCAGTGGCACACGCATTGCCATTGCATTGCATATATTAATTATATGAAATAAAATAAGAATTTTATAAAATTTAAAAGATTAAATGTTAAAATTTATTATGAAGAGAACAAAATAATAATGTAACTAAACTTGTAAGAGCAAAAGAAAAAAAAATAGTGTGACACAGTTACATCAACTGCCTAAGTGGTTGAGCCGTTTTATAATATAGATATAAATATCAACTTTTCCCTTTTGATTACTCCCTCCGTCCTCAAAAGGTATAATTATTTTTGTTCCCTAAAGGATAATATAAAATATATAAAATAAAAGGTAATTATATGGGGTCTATTAGTATGAAAAATTTAAATTATTAAGACTTTATGAATCCCGTGGGACCTAAAAAATTGAAACTTTATTTATTCTCTTACTTCTACCTTTATTTTTGTTAATACGTGTGAAATTTGTAGGGAGTATATTATATCACTAGTAATTGTCCGTGTCTGAAGACACGACGGCTGGGCGAGATTTTTTTTTGTGTGAGATAAAATATGAGCATCTAGATTAAGTTAGAATGAATCTGAACCGTCCTTGTACTTTAAAGTGGAAAAAGATTCAAATTGAGTTCTATCTTATTATTATAGATTGCCTCATAAAGTACACATAGATACCCATGTTTTCTTATTATTTACATCAACAAAATCTTACTTGCTATCATAAAATTTATTAAACTTCTGATCAAGGTTGAGGTGTTTCTCACATTACATCCAAATATTAGTGATTTATTTAACTTCATATATATGTGTGTATATATATATATATATTATAAGACTATACTTTTACTTTCTAAAAATTATTAGGAAATAATTATTAATTACTTAACGTAGGTAGGGAATTGCAAATTGGCAAACCATATCTGTAGAAAGCGGTCCGTTTAGCTAGGGTAGACTGCTACCACTCCATTTCTCCACTCGCTCTCTTTCCTTCCGCTCGATTCTTTAATGAGAAAATTTGTTCTTCTCGAAATTAGCAAATAACAGCAATTACAATTACAATTACAATTACTACTGCATTTATATAAAAACATTTATACTTTTGTATAATATGGAGATATCAATGGCTTCTTCTGTAATTCTTCATAATATTCCAAATTGTTACTCCTGCAAAAACCCCAAAACCCTAATTGCTCTCAGGACTTCTCAATTTCTTTCTTCCAAATCCATCACAAAGTTGAAGAATCATTCTCCGCTCACAATCAAGAAGCTTAAAACTCAGGCTGTACCGCTGGTATTTGCTGCCCAATCCAATTTATTTAAAGGTAATAAATAATGTCCAGCTCTGCTTTTCGTTTTCGTAATCTTTTGTTTTGCTGATTTTACTGTTTTTTCTTTGATTTTTCGAGTAGCAGAAGTAATCATCGTTCTTCTGGGTTTTAGGATTTAATGTTGTTGTTGCTGTTTAATATATATATATATATATATATATATATATATATATATATATATTATAACATTCATTTAATTTGATGAAGAAGTTAAAATGTTAATTGTGTTTTCGTTTGTATAATTGAGTTGTGGAGTTGCAGAATATTGGATACTTTGCGCATTGTGCATTTGTGCTGCTGACTGAAATCAGTATGTGCAAACTAAAGATTTTTTTTTCTTTTTGTGGATGATAGCAATTGGCTCACAGAAAAGGTAAGGAAAATTTCAGTAAGATAAACCCCCATTATAAACTCAGATTAAGTCCCATATATGATCTCTGAATTGAAAGAGTATTTAGCTTGATTTTGTTTAGACATATTGCTTGACTAGTAGAACTGTAGAACTAGCCTAGTTTCATGGGCTTGGCTAAATATTTCAATGATGTGGGGATGTGCTGAAAATAGAATTGCGAATATTATTATACAAGTAATTCTAGCTGAGGGATTTACTTATTTGGCTCTATCGAATGAAGTAAGTAACTTGGGAGTGTCGGCATAATCCAGCAAGCTATTAAATGAGTTTTACAAGAATAATTCCAAAATTATTCGTCAGTGCTTAAAAAATCTTGATTATTATACATTTGTTGATTTCAGAATGCATAGTCTGAAATTTTGTTATAATGCTTAGTGTTTGGTTATATTCTCAAGATGCGTAGTTATATCCATTGCGGCCAGCTTTTATGATTTAAAAAAATTGGTTTAAGGGACACAGCATTATTAGCTTCTGGCCCAAGGAATAAATGCTAGGTTTATGTGTTTTATTCATGTACTTAGATGGTTCTCCTGTTCAAAAAGTTCCAAAGCCAAAGTATGGTTTCTTGTGGCGAATTATCATCTGGAACTAACTGGTCAAACTAGCTTATGGCTACAGTATCTAGTCTGTTGTATACTGCCCTGCTTACATAAACTGGAACCAAATAGTCAACTTTTAATTTTGTGCTAACGTTAATGTAAATCATGTGAAATAGTTCTTCAAACAGTTTGGAAGGTTGGCAGAGATGGAGTTGAAGCGGGAACCAATCTGGTGCCCGTAAGTTCACCTTTTTCTCTTTCAAGTGTCTATCCCCGTAATTTGATCATTTATTTAATTTATCTTACATGTTTTATTTGCTTGAATTGTTATATGAAAGTTATATTCTTCTTGGTGTTAGGATTCTATACCAAGACCAATTGCAAGAATTTCTGTAACTGTAGTAGGAGTGACCCTTGCACTCTTTGTACTCAAGTCATTCCTATCTACGGCTTTCTTTGTGCTGGTATGCTTTTCTATTTCTTTGTACCTTAAATTTTGGGGAGACAAAACTCCATTTAGTTCTTTATTGGTGCTTATTAAGATTCTCAGGTATATCAACTTATTGCTGCAATGATTTAATAGACGCACATTATGATACCTTAATTTACCAGTAATATGTAGTTTCAGGAACTAGTATTATTTTTTGTGTTTCCATGTTTCCCATTGTGACCTAATTCTTGTGCAATATGAATAGTCTCCGATTTAAGTATGAAAACAACATCCAATAGAATTTTTTGTTTCCACGAAATTTCTAGTATATAAAAAAGGAAAATCGGACAATGTGAATAGATATATTGATTGCGTTTGAGTAGAACCTTGTCATATGAAAATTTCCAATCAACTAGCACCTGTAACTCTATAAGGTGAACTGGAAATTTACAGGCAACAAACTAAAGGAATAGATAGACAATGGACGGATTTTAACTGAAAAATGTCATGTCTGAATAATATTTTATATTTCATAGGAGATTGTGGTTCTTCATTTGTACTTCTTTTCTGGTTCAATTTTCAAGGAGTTTTTTTCGTCTTTTGTGGATGCATTGATATCCAGATGCAAGCATTGATCTTTCATGCTGCAATTATCAATATCTCTTAGGAGTCACCAGACAAACCTGCTCGACTCCCTCAACATATTGGTTGAGTGACAAGAGTCACTTCCCTAGGAAAATCTTAGATAAAGAAAGTGCAGTACTAGGAGTTACAGATTTCAATGTGATATATTTTTTATGACTATTGAATATGTGACATAGAACTTAGTTCTGCCACTGTTACCATTAATAATGTTTAATGGACATTCAAATTTCAGTAAATAGTGTATTCAAAGTAGAAACATTTGTTTGAGAGTGTTATAGAAACACATAAGATTATTCTGGTTTTCCTTTTTAAAAAAAGTTATGTATTCATACTTCTCCAACCCCTGTTGAATCCAGTGGTATCAATACATCAATCCTGTAATTTGAGGTCTGTATATTCTCTAATTAAAATATTTTGCTTGTTTAGATGCCCTTATGAATTTGTAGAATGTTATGCCAAGTCTGTCGGTACTATTAAGGAGATAACTTGTGCTTTCCATTTGATGATAGGCCGTGATGGGACTCAGTTATTTCACATTTCTAGCCTTGAACAAGGATGAAGGCCCGAAAGGGGGAGACGGCACCACTTCTACTGAAGACTCCCTGGAAGAAGCAAGAAGAATAATGGAGAAATACAAATAACAAAAGGTCTAAGATTATCCTCACGTATTCATCTTTCATATGATATTCCATTCCTGGTGAGGTATTGGGCGTGCGCCGATGGTGAAGAAATGAAGTTCTTCAGAAGTTCATGTATCTTTTTTATGTTTTGTCACACTTTTTTGTTGTATTACATGTGTTTGTTTGGGAAAATCTCAAGAGTGAAGAAGTAAAGCTGGCTTGATCTTCAAATACATACTCGGCATTACACTTCTGCAAGACCTATGGCAATGTGAATATAGTTTGAAATACCCACGATGATTACTAGTGATTCTGCTGCGGGTTGGGTTGCATTTCATGTATTTGTATTGTGTTCAGTTGATGATGGAATCACATTGAAAGGGGAACTAGGAAAAATTTAAAATTTATCCATGTTATGAAGTGTATGTGTTAGCTTAAAATTGCTCAATAAGTGGAGTAACAAGAGAGCAGATCCTCTGTTCCCATTTTTTCTGTTCTTTTGTGTCCCCCCACTTAAATATTGACATCTGTTTTCTTTTTTAATTTTAAAATTACTTGGTGTTAAGTAAGAGTACATGTCTTAACATTTAAGTGGGGGGACACAAGGGGACAGGAAAAATGGGGGCAGAAGATCTGCTCTCGAGTAACAAATCTAAAAATTTAATATATTTAGAAAGTGTTTGAAATTATTGTATCTATATAATTTAAACAATTTTTTGTTAATGGAAATGTTTTTATGGGATGTATACATAATTAGATAAGTACATTTTGTGAGGGAGGAGAGGTGATTCAAATCCAACACCTTTGTCCATAACCCATCAACTTCACCTAATAAAGTGTAGTGCTATTATAAACCAACCAACCTATAATCAATCATGGATGGGTTATCATTAAGTTAATTTCATGGTAAACCACTTTCATCAATCATGATCCTCTTTCAGGCTGGGGACTGGGATATTCTCAATCATACTAATAAAGTGGAGTAGTACTTTAGAACGCAAGCTTCTTTTTTCTTCATTCACCCCCCCGGCACTTTTAGACCCTCACCCACAAGCACATTGACCCACATACAAATGCATGCCAAGCTGAAAATACACACCCAACCCCCAACATATCAAAAATAACCTTACACGTGTACGGCACTGATAAATTTAGTTTTCTTCCTTTCCTCAAATAAAGCAACCAAATTCTTGAAAAGAAACCAATATCTGCCAATTCCAAAGGTGAGCGAGCAGAGGGCAGAGGCGATATCCATATCATATATGGATATCATACTTCATACTCAATTTATCTAATAAAATACCAATGATTTTGAATTTTTCGTTCACTCAATAAATTATCGTCGTTCAAAGTTTAGAATAAATCACAACGTTCATGTAGTGCCGGAGGCACAGAACACAGGACACAGTTAGATCTGCACCGTTGAATTATCATCATCATCATATCTGATCTAAATGTGTAATAGAAATTAGAGCCGTCTGATTAATAGACAAAGAGACACACAGTCAACGCACTTGTCCAAAAAGCAAAACCTCAAATAACAACTTCGCACCTCCAGACCTCCTCCCTTCTCTCTCTGTCTCACTTTCTTTCTTTTTCTCTCTCCTCTTTTTCTCACTTTTTCACTCTATTTTCTTTCTCTTCCATGGCAGTTCCCAAACTTTTCTACATGTACATTACCTTCTTAATCACATTCACTCTTTCACAAAACACTATTCGCAGTCTATCTTTATCTTCTTCCTCAGACGCTTCCCTCCTTTTGGCAAAAATCAAACCCTCATTACAGGGTAAAACAGAGAACCTGCTATTATCTTCATGGAATACCTCTGTACCTCTGTGTCAATGGCGAGGACTAAAATGGGTTTTCACAAACGGCACTCCACTCCTCTGTACCGACCTCTCTTCACCACAATGGACCAACCTTTCCCTCTCCAGAGACCCATCTCTCCATCTTTTCTCTCTCCAGCTCCCTTCAGCTGGTCTCTCTGGTAATCTGCCAAGAGAGCTAGGAGAACTTTCAAACCTGCAAAGCCTTTATCTTGCTGTCAATTCTCTCTCAGGAACTATACCCCTTGAACTTGGCTATAGCTTTTCACTCTCAGATATTGATTTGGGCAACAATTTGCTAAATGGGTCTGTTCCTACATCGATTTGGAACCTTTGCGACTGGCTGGTTTCGCTTCGTCTTCACGGTAATTTTCTTTCTGGATATTTTCCTGAACCTGCATTGCCTAATGCTACTTGTAGCAATTTACAGTTTCTTGATTTTGGGCATAATATGTTTTTGGGTAATATTCCGGAAATTTTAGCTTCTTTTCATGGTCTTAAAGAGCTTGATCTTGGGAGTAATATGTTTTCTGGTTCAATTCCTGAGAGTATTGCTGGATTAAGTTTGGAAAAGTTGAATCTTTCACACAACAATCTTACTGGGGTTTTGCCTAATTTTGGGGGATCAAAGTTTGGTGGGGAGGTTTTTGAAGGAAACAATCCTGGGCTCTGTGGGGCCCCTTTGAGGGGTTGTAATGGAAGCTCTGGATTGAGTTCTGGTGCAATTGCTGGAATTGTGATTGGTTTGATGGCTGGGGTCGTGGTTTTGGCCTCCCTGTTAATTGGGTATGTGCAAAGGAAGAAAAGTAAGAACGGGGATGAAGAAGAGGATGAAATGGAGGAGGGAGAAGAGGATGAAAATGGTGGCAGCGAGGGGAAGCTTATTTTGTTTCCGGGAGGTGATCATTTAACATTAGAGGATGTTTTAAGCGCAAATGGACAAGTTATGGAGAAGACGAGTTATGGTACTGTTTACAAGGCTAAGCTTGCTGATGGAGGAGCAATTGCATTGAGATTGTTGAGGGATGGTAGTTGTAAGGATAGGAGTTCATGTTTGCCGGTGATAAAGCAGTTGGGCAGAGTTCGACATGAGAACTTGATTCCATTGAGAGCATTTTATGAAGGAAAGAGAGGGGAGAAGCTACTTATCTATGATTATCTACCTAATAAGACCCTCCATGATCTCTTACAGGGTATGTATATTCCACTTTGGTCAATTTAATTCTTCAAAGTAACAGACACAAGAACACAGACAATTTATGCATGCATGATTATGTCTATTATACATTGTATGGAAATTTATATTAATTTTGTATGTTGAAGCTACTCTTGCAATCCTTAATAAAACTATATCGCGAAACTATTATCATGTAATATAAGAAAAGCAAATGTTAGTAAGAACCCAAGAAATTTGTGTTTACAACATATTTTTCTGCTAGGAAGCTACACTTATGAAAGAAAGACGATTTAAGCGGTTTCATTTCTTAAAAAAGAAGGCATGAGCTTACCTGCTCTAAGCCCTAAGGTAATAGAACTTACAGCAGTTACTGCTGCTTATTTTATCCCACTATCTTCAGAGCAACAAAAAACATCATCCTTATAACTTGGTCTCCCCTGTTTAAACTGAGCACTAAAGCTATCCTGGAACTAGGGCTTTCTAATTTCTGATTGAGAAGGGGAACCTAAAATGAACAAATTTTGCAAGTTCAGTGAATATTGCCAGCCATTGGGGACTTTCACATGGATTGGTGTTAGTATATATAGGCATGTAGGATCAGGTAATTAGGCCTCAATGACAGCATGCTACTTAGTCACTGATAATGACTTCAATTACCAGTAGTTAATTATTATAATTGTAGGTTCTCTTAAATGAGACGTATATGTCAATTTAACTCATCTAAAAACTTGTCAAATTAATTGAAACAGTAACCTAACTCTTGACTGTAATTTATCCATGGTGCATGGTTGAATCCAGAATCAAGGGCTGGGAAACCAGTGTTGAATTGGGCTAAAAGACACAAGATTGCGTTGGGTATAGCAAGAGGATTAGCACATCTTCATACAGGTCTTGAAGCACCCATTACTCATGGTAATGTGAGGTCAAAAAATGTTATTGTTGATGACTTTTCTGTGGCCAGACTTGCCGAGTTTGGACTTGACAAGCTGATGATCCCAACTGTAGCGGATGACATAGTTGCGGTTTCCAAAGCTGAAGGCTACAAGGCACCAGAACTTCAAAGGATGAAGAAATGCAATTCCAGGACAGATGTTTATGCTTTTGGGATTCTACTATTGGAGATATTGTTAGGGAAGAAGGCTGGTAAGGCAAGAAATGGTGATTATGTTGACTTGCCTTCATTAGTTAAAGTGGCAGTACTAGAAGAAACAACAATGGAAGTTTTCGACTTGGAGGTTTTAAAGGGGATAAGAAGTCCGATGGAAGATGGATTAGTACAAGCATTGAAGCTTGCAATGGGTTGCTGTGCTCCAGTGGTTTCAGTTAGACCTCCTATGGATGAAGTTGTGAAACAGTTGGAAGAAAATAGGCCACGGAATAGGTCAGCTTTGTACAGCCCTACTGAAACTAGAAGTGAGGGTACCCCTTGTTGATTCTTGGCATTCTCTAAATTATGGATCAAATATTTAATCTTAAGTGGATGTTCCTTTCTCTCTTCTTTTTTACTTTTGTTTTGTTTTATTCTCCATCGTTTTAGCTGATGACAAGCGTGCTTGTATATATCATGCCAGCATAAGAAGCAAATTTTACAGCCAAATGAGATAACAGAATAACTCACAAATCTACAATGTGAAAGGTTGTATTAACTAACAATGGCAGAGATTTACAAGTCCAAACCGGCCAGAGCATAACCAAGTAATTACATTTAACTGAAGGACATGAACAGCAAACTTGAAGCTAAACATCTATAACAGAAAAAGTATCATGGATATAAGCTTCTTCATTCTTCTTCTTCTTCTTTTCAAGAACAGAATAGGAGAGAGCGAGAGAAAGCCGGCAGAGATGCAATAAGGGATTATTTCGAGGAGAAATAATGGGTTAACTATGCAAAAAGAGGTACAACGCTTCTGCACCTGCTCCTGGGGGTTTGCAAATTTTCGACTTGAAGCAGGCCGAGGTTGAGCAAGGGGTAGACAGGCATATGGAATGATTGGACAAGGGTGTGAGAGCGTTGCATGTGATATAAAAGATATACACTTATCAAGTATCAAAGGGGAACAGAGACAGAAAGAGATGCAATGTGATATGGTGGGGAAACTGACCGAGTGACTGACTTAAATATTGCTCTATCACGGTTGAAAAATGGAAATTTGGATGCTTGTTATCAACTTCCTTTTTGGGTTTTTTTTTTTTGTTTTTTTTAAAATATTTTTGGAGCTGCCTCTTTCATTTCTTTTCTTTTTTGGCTAATTGATGAAACTCAGTTTATTAGCATTGCCTCCCTCTACGACAGGTGAGAGCACCAGCACCAGAGGTAAGAGAGCCCACCAAGGAAGAGGACTTTGCCCCTAAGCTCGAGGCCCTGGCGTAGCTGGCTGCAGCTCCAGCTCCAGATGGAGTGAAGTAAGCTCCGTTTAGCATCAGGTCCCCTTCTGATCTCCAATTCCAGTGCCTCCACCTATGTGTATTCTGATCAACTCTCTTGGTTACCTGCATGTTTCACACCATTTGGTGAAAAATTGACACAAATCCGTGTTTAATCACTTTCCTTGTCATAGTAACAAAATAATGTTTTTCCTTTTCAGCTGACCTCTTTAGCAAAAGGGTTTGCAGGGGCTAGATATCTGTTGCCTTGGCTGTTAATCGTGGGATCAGCGCTTCCTCCAATTGCATACATCTCCCAGTGAGTATAGTCATTGTTCACCACATGAAAATACCCATGCCTGCACCTGCATATCCATAATTCCGATTTAGGATGAGTAAAACCACAGCATATCCTTATCCCAAATGCTTGTAGGGATTGAAATTAACTCAAAAAACTTAGCAGTGTCAATCTTATTTTACCTTGGCATTCTCTGGATAAGGCCCTCTCCAAAATGATTGTAAGCAATTGTCACCTGCATAACCTTATCCCTTGAATAGGAATCACTGTGGCCTAATAGCATCACCTATTCATGATATACAAATTATAAGACTCAGACTGCAATATATCAAAAGTATGAGATAAAAATGCAAAATTAAGTACCTCATTGTGGTGAGTGAAGTAATTGTTAGATATGGTAATTGCAGTGGATCCCATGATAGCATCAATGAGGCCATCAGGACAGTTGGAAAGAGAATTGTGATCAATCCAAATGTGGCTTGATCCGAAAATGGAAATGGCATCACCATCAGCCATTGTCCTCCAACCATAATGACTCGGTGAGCTTCTAACCATGGCATTGCCAGTGCGTTTGCAGTCATGGATGTTGAGACCATGAATAATAACATTGGTGATGAATTGGATTGTAATGCAGCCCCCATTTGCAATATGAACAGAATGTCCACGAGCATCGATAGTCTTGAAACTGTTCATAATTAACTCTTGCTTTAGAGTGATCACCATGCTTCGTTTGAATACAATCCACAGAGGCCTGTCTTGGATTACAGCATGACGGAGGGTGCCTGGTCTGGGATTTACAGGGTCATCGTCATTTGGGTTCGAGACCACGTAATACCTGCCATCACGGCCACCAATAGCACCCCGTCCAAAGCCAACGGCACAGTCAGCAAGGCGCTTGGGGTGGCGTTCCCAGTTGCGGTCGCAGCGCCAGCAGTCATCGATAGGATTTCCTGTCCCGCATGAGAAGAAACCCAACTTCCTCCTTTCAGTGCTATTGCGAATGGCCCTGCATTTTTCGTACTGTTTAGTATCGAGTGGCATTGCATACTGTTGGTTTGTGGGGGTCCAAACCCATGAGGTTTTTAGACAAAAGTCTAATTGGAAAAGGAATTAAGGGAATATATATCTCTTATATGGAAAAGGATTTGGGAATGGCGTGAATTCCCAAGTCAACATGAATTAAGATTCAGGAAGTATATATATTATATTTGAGTGCTCTGTTTTGAGATTAATACTTGGAACAGAGAGAACTGAAAAACTGTGAGTGCCAGAAAAATTGTGAGGGTTTTGTGAAAGTTTATTCACAAGTTGTCATCATCTTTTCGAATCAATTAATTGCTTGAAGACTTTAATCAAATTGAGGTATTCTTGTATTCTTTCAATTTCTTAATATTTCAAGTTTTTAGTTATAAAACTTGGAAGAACTATTTGTATTCACAGTTAATTATAGTGAAATTATTCGGAGTTCGGCCTGTGATTTTTACCTCTTAGTTTTAGAGAATTTTTCACGTAAAATTTGGTGTCTTGTGTTTAATTTATTTTTGTGCTATTATTTTTTAGTTTATTTAATTTTTTAAAGACGGCTAAAGTTAGAGGAGTTTTTCCAACAAATACTTGTGTTAATCTTCATATTTAGATAATGAAGCATCCTACCATATAACTGCACGAGTTTATTTAGGCAGACGATTAGTTTCATGTTTTGTACTTTATGTTTTCCCTATATTTATGCTAATTTGGACAACATTATTCAAAGTTGAGGGTCCACTCCTGGGAACAAAGAAATATTCCCAATAAACAATATGGGCAAACTATTATTAAAAATAATACGTATGTGATTTAAAATTGCAATTCAATGCAACTGGGAGCTTTTAATAATGCACTGTACCGGTACAAGGATCCAAGGCATTCTGTATTATAGTATGAGGTTTTAAATATGCATTAGTACGGAAAGATGACTACGGTCCATACGAAAAATAAAAATCATTTATTTTTTGGGTAGAGATTGTTTGCTGTTAGAAATAAATGCATGAGGTGGGGTGGGGGTGATTGAGACTTCAATAGATCGGAAGTCATTAATAATAAGATGATGGCACTGTCAGTTAGGCAAGTGCCTACTTTGCCAAACAATTCACGGGACGTTGCCAAACTGCCGAACCCAGATCTGATCCATATGTCCCTTAGCCAGCCTGGAGAGAGGGAACAAAAACTTATGCGACCTACCCCATCTTGTGGGTACATGGCATTCTGCAATATACTACGGAGTACTCTCTATTGATCTAATTAAATGTACCGACTAATTTATTACTACTTGATTTTGATACAATTAATGTGCCATAACATTCTTGAAATTCTTATACACCATGGTTATTTTGTTTACAAATACAAGCTTGATAGACGGGTAAGCTTTAGAAAGTATATATCGGATAAGCTTTAAAAATCACACGTTTAAGCGAATATTTTTAATAATAATAATTTCTTCAATTTCAAATGAAGTCATTATAATATATCAATTTTAATCCACAATGGCTGGTATGTTAAACTATATTAATATCTGTTAATTGTCATCAACTACGAATTTATATGTATATATAAAATGATGACCGCTGGATCTTTTCTCACAATTTTTATATCTTCACCAGTATATGTCCAAGATCTGATACTACTAAGATATGGTTCTATATCTTGATATTTTGTTTTTATAAATAAGTAATATACGGTTGCAGAGTCATGTCATCAATATTAATTAATTAATTAGCTTGATAATATTTCTAATCATGCATCGAACAAATTATTTCATAATTTTACGTTAATATTCATTCTCCTTATTAAGTTCATGAATCATGAATATGTTATAAGGATACATTAAATGCATGTTTTATAGTAAAACTAAATAAAACCATTGATCTGTTGAGTTGACAAAAAAAATCCTTAAGATACGTACCAAGTCGACACGAAACCAACCAAAACGGCTCGGTTTGGTTTCTTATATTTTAGTATTGATATATACTACTGCTAGAGCTAATTCAGTACTCACTCCGTTCCAAAATTAAATATACAATTTGACTTTTGAGGTCAAACGACGACATATTAAACTTTAAAATTGGTACGACTTATAATGGTTTAGAATGAAATAAGTTTTGTGATTAATAGTTTTTGAGTGCATTTGGAGGTGAGATTAGATTTCAAATACGTCATTTCTAAATTAAATAAATTGCGCTCCAAAACTGAGTACGATCTAAACGTGCATTTGTGAAATGAACTAAAAAAAAATTATGTATGCTTAGCCTCCAAAAACCTCTAAAACTCAAGCCATTATGTTATCTTTGTTGGGATTTGAACAAAGAAGAATAGAAAATTTTCAAGGAAATCCTCTCAGAAGTGTATACTCAAAAAACCAATGTGTGTAGAAATGTGGCATAAATAAGGGAGGGAAAAAATGCATATATAGTAAATTAATTAAAGGCGTGATGTGCGGGATCTGCATAAGGGCATGTGGGTAGGCTGGCAGCTAGAAGATGGAAGAATGGAAAAGCCATGCACTTCGGTATGAAGAATTTGGGGACCCCGATTCCTTGGTGAATATCATATTTGTTGCCATATGAATTAACTATGCCATAGCATAGCCATATAGCGTCATACTTTAAGAAAGATTTATACTCCATAATAATAAAAGAAAATGATACATCCAGTACTTTATCCCATCCTCAAAAAGTATAAGGGATGTTGAAGCCTCTAACTTAAACTTAATAGCCATTAGCCAATAAGTACAAAATAAACATTTTCAAATTATGTAATGAGTTTCCAGATAATATATATATAGGCCAAGGAATATCAATATGAAAAAGATGATAAATATAGACATCCTATTTTTCAATGTTCACATTCTGGTGCAAGTGAAACAAAATTCATATATATATAATAACATGAAATAAACAGAAGCCTCACAGTGTTATAGTGCTGGAATGGGTACTCCAATTTTTTTAGTTACCTAGACTAGCTCTTTGACTGAAAGTTGAAGCCAATTAAATTAGAAAAAAATAGTAAATTACACCAATACATCTCATATTTTAACAATTGCCATCTGCCCCTTTCTTTTCTTTTTTCATTTATCGTTTTTAGTAAATAAATATTACATATAAAGAGGTACTTACGTGTCAACCATTGCAGCAATCGAATCCGGATCGTCTACAGCATGCTCATGCCTGACTTCTGCTTCTTCATTTAATCTAAAAATTACACGATAGAGCACCGACACTGTTATTTTTGTAATGGTCCAAATTTTATTAGTTTGTAAATAGTACTGGAAAAAGAATAATTCCATCATCTAAAGATAAGCCACATGGCTAGTTAGTACTACTAATTAATTAGTAAAGTGGAAAAATCCTAATTAAGGTATCATCATCATAACGGGCAAACACGTGAGATGATTCTGTTTATTACTACTATCAGTACGAAAACGACAGCGTATGCACATAAAACACACCGGTACTCGAGACGATCGGCATCCGGAAAAGAGAATACAAATGAAGAGATGTTATTGGTTGGAGAGTGCGTTTTTTGAAAAATGCCATTTTGATCTTTTTCAGAAGAGAATTTACGTAATTAGCCTAAGGATTTCATGAAAACTAAGGATTAGTCGACGGGCAATATGGTAATATGAGCACCTTAGCGTAGAGAAATTCACATGCTGAGAGTAAAGAGCGAGAGATTGGACGACTAAAAACGAACATAACCAAATAAACGAACCAGATATTTCAGATCCAATCTGAACGGTTAGGATTGCAAACGAAAAGATTCTACTCATTTAGCCAAAATATATCTAACGGCCAGGAATCGCAACGAAAGCTACTTGTGGACGGTGTAGCCCAATTGTAAAATGCAGGATGGATATAGGTGAGATACAGGGAGTACTTACTTATCAGCAGCCATTGTCGTGTTACTTGAGCTCTGCAACTGAATCATTTCTTCATCACTGTACGTAATCACGAGTAAAATTATGAATTAGAGAACGTAAATCTCACATATTTTCAAATTAATCCGAATAAGTATTTGGTAGAAATAGAGATTGAAAGAAGCATTTCATGAAAATATTAGCTAAAATGTTCGTTGATTTTCAAATTCGAGATTCTACTTGATCAAGTCCCAAAATCAGTCACGGTACAATTTTAAGAAATGCTCTTGAAACAGAGAATTCAGAAATATATCTATGGCAAAACATGCTTGAAAACATTGGATTGTTAGTACCTTGATTTCCAAAGCTTGTCACTCTCCATAACAGCCTTGACATTAACAAACATTAGCAAAATACAAAGAGTGTATACTCTTAGAGAGACCGCCATTGTCTCTTCAGATTTTCTATCTGGATCACAGCAGTAAATATGGCTGATTTAATTTTCTCTCTCTCTGTAATGTTTGAGGAGGAAGAAGAACAAATGGTGGAGTCAAATAAAAGCTTCAGTGCACCAGTCCTTTTATAGGAGAAATGCAAATTTTTATTTTTTTAAAAAAAATAAAAAACCGCGACTCCACTCGTGCCGCAACTTTTCTTCATTAGAGTCTTAACTTTTTTAACCGTGGTTAAGTTAGTTTTACAAATTGGTAATTATGACTTAACCACTTTAAGCTGACACCTAACTAACTGCCACTAACGGACTCTGCCTTCTTAAGCCTTCTCACGTGTCAAACATAGTCGGTCACTCACGTGCCGATCCAATTCGATTCAACCACTCTCAAAAAATTCTCTCACTGTAATTACTGCACGCTATCCATACTCGCGGGTGCGCAATTGATTTAATACTCGCCGAGCCTTCCTGCCGCGTGTTCACGTGGATACAGCCAAGGACAACTAATTATGTTGGGAACCGTACAAGAATTGTCTGGTTATCTGATTCGTCTTTATTGACAGGTGTCCGTTGGAGTGATTGGAGGTACTTCCGTATAAACGAACTAGGCCGGCCCGCGAAGTAACCGGTTATTCCGGTTGGTGAATGTTTAATTTTTATTTTGTTTATAAAAAAAGCGTCATTTCTTTTTTATAGTGATATAAAATGATACAACCTATTTTTATTAATGATCGCGACTTTATTATTATGTTGTTATTAGTAACACCTCAGTCTCACGTCAAAAAATAGAATAAAAATTATCTTTTATAAGGAAATAAATTACTACCAATAGTACCTTCAGTCATGACTTTTGGGTGAGCATGTGGTGGGCTAAGATGACCTAAGAAGATACTATTGAGCCGATCGGGTTGCCGGAAGTGCGGACACGAAGATCTGGCTAAGATGACTTAAAAAGATACTATTGGATGAATTTGATTCGATTCGGACTTGAAATTTGACCCAAGATTTGTTTCGAACTCGAAATTTGACCCGGATTGTTACATAACTACTAAATTAAAAACTCAATAAATTAAAAGTAAACATAGTACAAATTTAGCAACAAAAAGAAAAGAAAAGCAAACATAGTACAAAAATATATATTTAATAAATCATGTAAATAAGACTTTTTTTGTGGGAAGTGAGTAATAATTTATGTTAGAATTTGAGTCGAATACCCACTACAAGAAAGAAGGTTATTTCTGACAAAATTATTTTTGAGATAACAATTTCCATCCAGTATAATTTAAAACTGACCAAATAATCGATCAGAATTAATTCAATCGATAATAATATAATTTTAACGGAAGTCTGTCTGTAAGACCCCAACTTTTATGAATAAAGATTTAATTTTCTTTATATATTATTTCGAAATAGTAAGGTGTTGATTTGATAAATATGAAAGTTATGGGTGAAATGTGCAAACATTTTTAAAATGAGCAAGTGGTTATAAAATATTCTTGTTGTCGGGGAATATTCGTTTGGTCGTGGAATATTCTTGTTGTCGGGGAATATTCGTACGACGGCGCAGCTATTTGTGGGCCCCCACAACGGAATAACTGTCGGATATAGAAAGCGACAGAAATAACTTTTTACAAGATAACGGCATAGTTGTTACCGTTAGTACTGTTGAAATACCCGGTGGTTAAAATACAGTACGCGGTGGTGCGCAGTAGCACACGGTATTGCACAGTATTTCGAATTATTGAGTCTTACGTGAGAAGGAACCTACTCAATTATTGTTACAGTATTTACTGTTCAATATTTTATATTATTGACTCCATAATTGCTACGTTGATATTTTATATTATTGACTCAATAATTGCTGCATTGATATTTTATTGACTCAATAATTGCTACGTTGCTATTTTTTTATGATTGATTCAATAATGGCTACAGTTGATATTTTGTAGTATTGATTCAATAATTGTCGTTGCACAGTATTTCACGTTATCAACTCAATAATTCATATTATTTGAATAATATTATTAGATAGCATTATTGACAATGTCTAAGGAAGTTCTGTCTAGGAGGGGTTATTTAATTGCGCGCCAGTAAGGAGAAGTCCTTATCGGAAGGCCCCCTCTGTCCTGGGAACGACCTGGTTGTTAATATTGTAGTTCTATAATATTATTTGTGAATAATTAATTATTGATTTATATGATAAGGAAATATTTATTTTGTGGATATAAAAGAAGGAATTTGTGCTTTTATCAGTATTTTGGTATGAAAAATCATCCGTTTATGGATTTCGGATAGTTTATGTTTGGAATTTGAAAAAACTTCCTTCTGCAAAGTTGTAGAGAATTAAATTTCCTATGAAAGGACATAGAATTTGTATTTTTCTGACGAAGGGGCTATTTGTTACGAATTATTGAAGATTTGGAAAATAAATATTTTTTTAATAAAGGGTGGGACCCACTTTTGTTGGTTTGTTGAAAAATCAGAATTTTTGGGCAGCAGCCAGGCGGCGGAAGAAAAAAAAATAAAATAATATTATTTTATTATTTTAGTCTCCTTTGGCATCCTAAGCTTTTCCTATAAATAGGGTGCTTAGGTTAGAATTGAAAATCACACCAGAAATCAGAAGTTTTCTCTCTCTATAATATCGAGCGTATTTTTGTGAGTATTTTAATACTTTGAGTATTAGCATTCAGTGCAAGTTTCTTTCAAAATTATATCCGATATTCCAGCCAGAAGTACTATTATTTTGAGGTAAGGGATGTTATTTCTTTCGTAAATGATGTTATTCTTTTCAATATCATTATACCGAAATATTGTCATGGATTTTATGTTGAAATTCTTACTTTTTCCGTCGGGGTTACTATTCACGTATACGGCACTATTCACGTATACGGCACTATTCACGGAAAAATTAAATTTTCTTCTATTTGTCCAAATTGCTTGTTAAGGTTACTATCTTTGATTGTATCCAAGTTTTGAGCTCTATTCTTGAATTTTGCTCCATAATTGATTATTACGAGGTATTTTTGAATTGGATATACTGAAATACGAATCCTTAGTCTTTGTCTTTTATCTCACTGGATTCGTTTTTTTTTAAATGTTTTTCATCATCCTCAGTCCTAAAAGATGAATGATTACTTGATGAATATCTTTGGCCTGTAGAGCAAAGATGAATGATTACCTGATGAATATCTTTGGCCTGTAGTGCAAAGATGACAGGTGTTGAGATGAACATGACCACTGATGATACAAATGAATATCTTTGGCCTGTAGTGCAAAGATGAATATTTGATGAGATGAATATTGATTGATGTTACAGGGATAAAATATTGATGATGAACGGTTATTTCCGCTGCGAATATTGATCTAAAACATGTTATCAATAATATTTTATCTGAACTGTTGAAGGCTAACGATAATTTATTTTTCATTATCTTAGTCATAATATTCTTTACTGGGCTAGTTGAGCTCACCCTTTTCATCTGTTGTCCTCTTCAGGAAATGAGAATGTTGCGGGGACTAGTCGGGGGACAGAATGATGGTCCGAGTTAGAGCAGTAGTAGTCCTCACTATTTCTGATAAATAGTGTGATAATAATTGTAATGAGAACTTAGTTTGAATCTTAATATTTTCTACATATTTGTATTGAGACTCACAGTTGTGTGGTCGTATTTTGCACGACCGTATGATATAAAGTTTGTATTTGAATTCTGTACCATGTATTTGGCGACTCAGAATGGGTTGGGTTGAATGGACCTATTCTGGGGGGCGTCACACTGTCGAAAATAGGTATCACCAATAGTAATTAGGGCTTGTATCAAACTGATCATTTGAGAAGTCATTTTGATGATATTCCCACACGAATTAAACACTGCTGGTGTTATTGGAAACCTAATTTAATCATTTGTGAACTAGCTAGTAATTTTAGTAATTGTGATGGTTATGAGATTTTGGATTTGGCGATTGAAATTGGATTTGATTATGTATCGATTGGTTTGAAATTGTTTTTATTTGGCATGGTAATGAATATTAGTTAGAGCATATGAATTTGGTTTTTGGCAGTTAAAATTGATGCATCGGTATATAATGTTATGTATTTGGTTTTTGGAAATTAAAATTAAAATTATTTATTTATTTGGCATATATACTAGCGACTGTTCTGAAGAAATTGGGATTTGGTTGTGTATAGTTTCTGTCTCTGAAAATTTGTTTCATATTGGGGTGAATTTGACAGTCTAATTACTCTTACTATAAAAATATAAAATCATTTGGAATTAAATTATGTATAGGCCGCATTTTACAGTCAGATATATCTTAATATATACAGATATATACTATAAATTAAAAACTAAAATCGAAATAGCATCCATTAATTCTTGGATGGAAGGGATATATAATAATGGTATGTATGTATATAGTTGTATATATAGATAGATGTATAGTTGATATGTATTAACAGTAAATGATGAGTATGGATTTTGTTTGTCAATGACAACTTCCCAGGTACGGACAGTGCATGTGTCCGGTTAATATGTAATGTCGGTTGAGAACTAAGAAGATAGATAGATAGATAGATAGTTACATAGTTAGATAGATAGATGTAAACATATATATATATATATATATATATAGAGGAAAGATCATGGGCATTACACTTAAATGATATTATCTCCTTAAATGACATATTTATTTGGGTCCTTTTAATATGTGCCCTAAGGGCACATGGTAAACAGACAATTTAAGAGAATATTCTCTTGAACTGTGTGCATATTCCTTTGATTTCTGTATTTGCACCAAGTTCAAAGGAATATACACACAATTCAAAGAAATATTCTCTTGAATTGTGTGCTTAGCATGTGCCCTAAGGGCACATATTAAGAAATTCCTATTTTATTTAAGCCTTTGGTGTTTTTTTTAACATTCTCTCTCCTCACTTTGTCTGTCCAAAATCAAAACTCGAGCTTCTCCAAATCGAAACATTCTCAAAACCTTCCTAAGTCACAAAATTCGAATTAAGCAAGACAGAGCCTAAGAATCGAAGTTTTATTCGTATCGACCTTCATTCTTGTTGTTCAATGGTGTGTGTGTATATATATATATATATATATATATACACTAATGTATACTACTAGATAGCCAAGGCAGCTACCTAGTAGCTCTTCTCATGTTGTATGGTTCCATATATACATGCGGATTTGGACTCATTTGGCACAACTGATCATATACGACAGTAGTTGCCTGGTATATATGTAATTGTTGTGAAAACTTAATTTTAATTTTAAGACCTTAATTATATCCCTCCCACTTTTATCCAATGCTACGTACAAATTATATACTATTCTAAAACATATTATCTTAATTCATTTGATTCTTCATAAATGATAGTATATGGTTTAAAATATTTTAATTATGATCATGTTAAAAATTAATTAGGGGCCGGAGGGACAATGGAATTAATTAATTTGAAAGTTTGAACTAGGATCGATTTGACCCCCTCATATTACATTTCTTAATAAACAGGAACAGCTCCTAAAAGTCTTCCAAATGGAGATGAGATGAGAGGGTATTCATGATTACTAGTATTTGACTGATAAGTTTGATGACATTCCTAAAATGGTATATATGGTAGTTCATTTTCACCAACTCATAATAAATTCATCCCATGGTATTTATACATTATAGGAGACCTTTTTTCTTTTTTCTTCTTTGCTCATCTTCCCGATCGACCAACTTCCCCTATTTTTGTTGACTGAAAAATAAAGTCGGTAATTAATTTTAGGCGGAACCTATTCTATTCCATATATCTATTCTATTCTTTTCAAAGTGGGCCAAAATACACATTCCTTCACACTTGAAGTCACATGGAGTTATATATGAAATAAATATTACTAGTTCATGTAGCTAGCTAGCTAACATTTATATATCTACATAATAATTTAAGGAAAAAGGAAA
Source organism: Panax stipuleanatus (assembly GCA_020205555.1). Taxonomy (NCBI): domain Eukaryota; kingdom Viridiplantae; phylum Streptophyta; class Magnoliopsida; order Apiales; family Araliaceae; genus Panax; species Panax stipuleanatus. The sequence goes on from CM035115.1 coordinate 167,308,413, forward strand.
TAAACTAAATCAATTGAGGAGATAGAGAGAAATTGAATTACTTGTAATTATTTTTGTATTAGAAAAATTAAAACTAATAACTTAATTGTGAAAAATTATACCAAAAGTAACCCATATCTTTTATAACTTACCAATATTATACCTATACATGTCTTTTATTTATTGGGAGCTCTTGTTTTTCTTATCAACGTATTTTACATTTACAACGTCCTCTGGTGTTACTTATTAAAATAATTACATTCATTTTAATTACATATTTTTGTCCGAACAATTTGCTTCTAGCTTTCTTTTACTGGGATGAAAATATCCTTCATTTGCGTTCAATTTTTCAGTTGGAAAAATAGAACACATGGTCAAAATGGATAAACATGATGATGCATGCACTTTTTCATATTATCTTTAATTAGTTTTTGAACGAGTGCCGTTATCTATTGCGAAAGTTTTCTGTCAAATTATGATTACGATTTAGAATTTAGTCTAGAAGAGTGGTGGTGGCTGATCAATTTCTGTTCAAATTACACTAGAAAAGACTGTTGGTTTCTTTTTAAAATAATGAAATTTGCATACAAACACATGCAATTGCAACGTATAACAACCCGTAAGCCCGCCTTCTTTCTCAAAGGAATTAATTCATATAAAAAGCTAAATTAAATAAATAATTAAGTCATTTTGGGTTGTTCATCCACTTGTAATTTTACTTCACTACACAAATGACTCTGTCAAGATCTGATCACTTTGTGCAACATAATTGTGAGATTTAAACGATCATAAATGTCATGTTACCATTGAGTAACAATCGTCCGACTTTACTTGTTTTAATTGATTTTTTATAGTTAAATTGACTAATTTTAAGATTACTAATTAAACAAATATATTAAAATTTTCATAGTATATTCGATATACGTACTTTCTTTTATGATAATAAATAATTTTCATTCTAAATATGGTTAATTTGATAATAAAAAATTAATTAGGACAAATAAGAGTACTAATTAATAACAAGATGATGATCTTGCACACCTTAAGTTTCAAGGTGAGTCACAATTATCGTTTTTCTAGTAGTTGAGATGAAGCTCCGACATAACCAATCTACCAAACATTAAGTGCAATATTAATTAATGAAGAGGATCCTTGTCCCAAGTAACAAGACTCTCCAAGTCAATTGAAAATATATAGAGATGTCCATTATTTGATAAGAATTTTCTTTTTCTTTTTTTCAAATAATTAGAAACCAAACATGACAAAGCCATCACATAACCAATCTACCACATGGAACGGCCACCAAATAATTACATCCCACCAGCAGCAAATGGTACTTGTAAATCTGGGCATTATCCAGCCCAGATTATGAAAGAAGAGCATTTTTCGAATATTTCTTCTCTTTCTAGCCCTTCTCTTGGAACTATATATGTTCTTCTTCATTTCATAACAATAATGGATTCCGTATTTTCTCAAGATCGAAGAAATTGTCAAATGCTACAGGGGAACTCAAGTACTAGGTAGGATGTTAATACGAGATATTGCTAGGATTGGAAAACCACATCCACATGATTAGTGGTATGTAGTAGGAACAACATAGAGCCGTAAAATAATTTCCCATAATTAACCACCAGTATGCCAAATATCAATCCATCCCATCATGGTCTAATGTCTATATACATAACAATACATGCATAATGTTCTTGTTCTCGCCATATTATATATATATTACATCTCTCGCTGAATCTCCTCGTCTACACATGGTAAGTAACAAACCCATTTTTATGCAATTTTTTTTTAATTTTATTTTTATAATAACAACAAAGAACCCACTACAAGACATGGCATGCACGTCTTTTATTGCAATAAAAGAGATGATTAAATTAAAACTACAACAACACTCATAAAGGTCTACGTACTTTTTGCCACTGCTTCTTCTTCTACCCAAGTACTCATTGCCCCCCACATAACTATTTTGTTGATAAATAAATACTCCACCTCTCACAAATGGAGAGACAAATCAAGCTTTTGATCTTTTTCCCTATCATTATTCCCACTGCTGACATTCTTATTTTGGGATGACCCATGTCTCTGCCAGTTCAAGAAGCTCTGTTCATCTTCTTCGAACTGATATGGATTATTCAGGTAGCTCCCGCCATAAAATACCATGTTATCGAATTTGGGTGCACCCCCATTTGATCCGAACCGATCCGAAAAGGGCTGGCCGGGCAATACACAGAGATTGGCTGCATGGGCGGTTATGTAGAGTGAAGGATTAAAAAGATGGTTGGGTGTGAAAAACAGAGGTGGGCGTGGAAGGGTAGAATCGGAAGATGCCCTTTTAGCCTTTCTTGCTGCAGTTCTCTCTTTTTTGTGGGCATTTTGATGGCCTCCCAAAGCTTGTGAACTATGGAATTTTCTTGAACAAAATAAACAGGGGAATGATCTTGTGGATGTATCTTCTGCGGGTGCATGATTATTGGCTATGTTTTCGGCTTCCATAATCTGTAACAAAATGAAATATCAAATATCGACAAAACAACTTAAAAATGGAAAAATTATGAACTTGTAATTAAGAAAACCTTGAGGACGAGTTGAAGGGGCAGAGTGGCAGAGAGCTGGAAAGAAACAGAATGAGCCAAAGTTTAAAAGAGTTTGAAGTTTGGCTTTTCAAACAGATGAAAATAGGGGTTTTGAAAGAGATTTGGAAGTTGGGAAATGTGAACTGATCAAGGGGTGTGTGTGTATAATTATTTATTAAAAAGAGTGAATGGCAGAAGGAGTATACAAGACAAGAGGGTGTATGGGCTTGGGAACAGAAGATATATAAGAGAGAGAGAGATGGAAGTATCCTCCAAAAAGCTTCTTCATGCTGAGGCAAGGAGAGTGATTGGTGGAAGGAGAGATGCATGAATGAATTGGGAAATGGAATCTCTACCTCTCTGACAGTTTATCTGGTTATATGGGCACTTGGGTTTCCTCTTGCAGGGATTTTAACTCTGGTTCCTCTTTTTTTTCACTACTCCACTTTGTTTGATTCCATCAATTAAGATCACAATTATCCTTTAAAAGTTCAAACCAGCCCAAGAATCATGGTTTCTTGGCTCAAAATTTCATTTAATCAATGAGGGGGTTGGAAAATGATAGGTAATTAGACATTTTTTGCATAATTTATCGAGACAAAACTTTGATTAGTTGTAGTGTCTAGAATGTCAATATTATTGACGTGTTGTAGATCGCAGCTAAGGTGTTGTTTGATAAAACTGAATGAAAAATTCTGAATGTATAAAAAAATTTGAATGAAGTAAAAAATTTGAATACAGAAAATTGTTTGTCTAAAATATGTGAATACGTGTATTATCATATTTTAACCTTCTCGGCTGTTATGAACAAATTTATTATATAATTATAAATAAACAATGTTATCTAAGAAAAATTAAATATAACCTTTTGAACAATCTTGGATGAAGTATACTATTAAAAATATAATTTTAGGAATAAAACACTAAAAAATATTAATAACATTCTATAGTACATAAGTCAACACATAAAACTACAACAACATTCATTAAATTGGTTATCTAATTTTTTGTTAAACAAAAATCAAAAACAATTTGTACATAACAAAATTTGCTTACAATAGTAAACAAAATGGATATTGAATGTAAATTTTAATTGTCTATGAGGGAATGTAAATAAAAATATCATTCATCGCTACTTCTTACTCATTCAACCATAAATTTTTGAATGAATCGTTCAGACACATTTAATATTTAAAAATAATTAAACAAACGACCTGAATAATTTGTTCGTTCATATTCAAACTTATTCAGACCCATTTAAAAGTAAACAAACAACTCCTAATTCGGGATTAAGGGTTGTTTTGATTTTCCTTGTTTTTATTAAGCTAGAGGTATGTTGGGTTTTTTTTTGTACATATATAAATAAAGGGTCTTCTTAAGATGTGCTCTTAGGGCACATGTTAAGCACACAGTTTAAGAGAATATTCTCTTGAATTGTGTGCATATTCTCTTGATTTTTATATTTGCACCAAGTTCAAGAGAATAAACACACAATTCAAGTGAATATTCTCTTGAACTGTGTACTTAGCATGTGCTCTAAGGGCACATGTTAAGAAATTCCATAAATAAATTATATTTTGGTGGAGAGGAGAGAGGTGAGGGTGAATAATTAATGAGTGGGCATATGAGGCAGGCAGTAAATGATCTGGGTTGTAATATGTAATGGGCAATGTGGAAGGATTGGGTAACTTAAAGCTAAAGACAGTCCCCCACTGTAGTACTACCCCGTTTTTAAAAGATTGTGATTTAAGGTTTTAGCACATGGATTAAAAAAATTATTTAATATTAATAAAATTTATTTGAAATTCCATCACTAACCCTTTATGGGAGATTGAAAACTATTAATACAAGGAAGAGAATTTATTGGAACAATGAGAAAAGATAGGTGTAATATAAATAATTTATTTTCTAGAAAGTTATAAACGACAAACATTTTAGAACAAATTTTTTCTTCTAAAACGACAATCTTTTGAGAACTTAAGAAGTAATACTGTAACAGTAGTAGTGGTTGCCTTCACATTTAGCATCATTCTTTTTTCTTATCAAATTCCTTACTTTGCATGCAAATGGCCTCCCTCGCTCAGCTCAGCTGCCCTAGACTAGACTGGTAGTTCCCTTTATTACAATAAATAGTTATGGGGCTAACACCCACTAGTACTTCCACTACTGTAGTACTACTATAAGTATAAAATAATGCTACTATCACGTAAATTCTTTTACATAACTCTCACGTACACACACATATATATTGCGGGTTCTCGCATATCAGACGAAAACCCACAATATGTATGTGTGTGTATATGAGAGTTATGTGATAGTAGCATTGCTCGTAAGTATATATATTAATCTGAGATCTGATCCACCGCCACTGCCATGCAACTAGTCACTTTCCATCTCCTTCCTATTCGTTGCATGCTCTGCTATTTCACATCAATTTCTGTCATGTTAAACTGGCACTTCCATAAAAAGAATTTTTATCATGTCACTACTATTAAGTACTCACTCTGTTCTTAAAAGATTATCGTTTAAAATTAATGCACACAGATTAAGGAATATAACTAATACCTAACAAAAATACTATACTTACCCTTATTAATTATCTCAACCGATTATTCTTTTCCCAATGTTTTTTATTCAATTCAACCAATTACTACTTGGATTATAGCATTGAATTGAATAAGAATCATTGAAAAAGGAAGAAAGCTTTAAATAAGGGTAAAGTAGAAAAAAAATAGCTAATGTATATTGATAAACTCAAACCGACAATCTTTTTGGAACAAAAATTACTTCTTAAAACGACAATCTTTTAGGAACGGAGGGAGTAATAAATTATGGGTCCTCTTAACATGTGTCCTCAGGACACATGCTAAGCACACAGTTCAAGAGAATTCAAGAGAATATTCTCTTGAATTGTGTGCATATTCTTTTGATTTCTGTATTTGCATCAAGTTCAAATGAATAAGCACACAATTCAAATAAATATTCTTTTGAACTGTGTGTTTAGCATGTGTTCTTAGAGCACATGTTAAAAAAATCTAATTATTATTTATAAAGATAAAAATAAAACAAAAATACATTCCTATCATTTGTATAAACGGTATAATTTATAAATGGGACTCTTCTATGGAAAGGAAGGAGTATAAGGGAGAAGTAGACTCCTTATGTTTCACTCCATGTTCTTACATACATACACCTACACGCGGCAGGAATGAAGGGCTCAAAACAAAAACACCATCAGAATTCATAAGTCATAACTACTACAACTACATTTGTCAGTTCTCCCATGCCCATCTGCCACCTAATTAATACTAACACCCACAAGGGGAAAACAGTAAAAATATTTGAGACCTTCATGGATATGGAAGTTAAGGGAAGAAGGAGGCGAGAAAAGAAAATATCACTTGCTGGTATTTTGGCGAACATTGTTTGGTAGATTATTGGCAATGTGGACCAAAAGCTGACGTTAAAAAAAGAGAACGCCGCTAGCCTGGTGATCAATCCTACCTTGACTTTCTTGGGTTCAAACATCCAGGAAAAAATGTCTTGAACGCATTAGATCGATGTAAGAATGCGCCGATAAGATCCCCCGAAGAGATTTAGTCTCGAATGAATGATGCATAAACTGCCCGTTTCAACAAAAACTAAAAAAAAGGGACGCTAGAAAAAGAAAGAGAACTGGAAAAGGAAAGAGAATCATCTTGGAAGCCCTAACAATACCAGCTTTTAAGCAAATACGAGTACCACAACATCAAAAATTTAAAATTTATAGCAATCGACAGCTCCGAGTGTGCAAACTGAATGCACCTAAAAGTGTCCCCGCCAACTCTGGTTCCCACTTACAAGCAAGCAGAAGAACATTGCATCAGGATAGTATTTTTTCTTTTAGACAACTGTCCATATAGACAATTACCACGTTGGAAATTGGGATTAAAAGAGAGAAGGAGATCAGAAAATAATAATAATAATAATAACAATTCTGCATGCGTAAATCAATACAACTATAAAGGTTTAAATGGCTTTGGCAGATCGGGGAGTGAACTGTAGTCTTGGTAAGAGAGATCACTACTGAAAACGTCTTTTCTCTAATTACACTAAGTATTAGACAAGCAAATTAAGAATGCACAAATAGCTGTGGCAATTTTCAACCAAACTTGTAATATTTAGGAACATCCAAAACATTTACTTGGGAAGAATCCTGACGCCACTGGTGTAGGCTCAGGCTCAGTCTTTCTACAAGGAAGATGTTTAAAGAAGGCTTTTACAGCTCCTGCCACCCCATCTTCATCCTCCATCGCCTTTGCAAATTGTATTGCACTCTCCTTCACCTGCATTGTTTAATTAAACTTTTAATTAGCCCCTTGAGGTATTATAAACCATGGTGATTCTCATAAACATGCAATCACATTCTTAAACTTCCTGCATATGCATAATCACATTCTTAAACTTCCTGCATATGCATACGGCTAGGGAATAGGGACATAAGATGATAAAATCAAATACACTTGTTCAAGATATTTTAATTATTACCTTGGGCTCTAGCATGAACTTGATTGTATCAACCAACTTGGGAAGTGAAAATTCATCAATTGGTATGGGTGCAGGTCCTACTCCTCTTGCATGCACTCGTTCTCCCCAAAAAGGTTGGTCGCCAAAGAAAGGTACAATGGTAGTTGGGCACTATATTGCAATAATAAATTAAAATTTAGCCAGTGACAGAATCAAATGGAACAACTACAACAGCAAGATTAATCGTTGAAGCCATTACCGCAGCCTTAAGACCAGCAGCTGTTGTCCCAGCACCCCCATGGTGCACCTGAAAGTAAAGTAAAAAAGTAATAAGAATCAACTAAAATAATAAGCAGGAACTACCAATTATAATGCAAATTTTGTGTTACAGAATTATTTACACAAAACACAGACCACGTACTATATTTTAAGGTTCCAATACTCTCGAAATAGAGACTAATTACATAAATTACAGGCTTCTCCTAGATTTAAAATTATAACCTACCAGTATATGCAGATGCAGTACTGAATATTAAGGCTTCACATCAAGCTTGCTCCGGTTTAAACTTTTAATATGCCAGTTAACAATATTTTAAAGATTTTTAACTTGGCTTGAAGCCTAAAACCTCCCAAATCCCACAGAAAACCAACATTGAACATATGTTGTTACAAACAGAACAGAGAGTCACAGACCAATATATACACCACATGACCACATGTACTACATGATGGAAAACTTGTGCAAACTACTTCAAAGGGTATTCAAGTTTGAAGTGCAAATCTACAGAAAGCATGACCATGCTAATCTGGTGGGTCATGCCAATAAGTCCTCACATTATGCCACACAGGTTTGCTCCAGTTTAAACTTTTGCTACATCAGTTAAAGATTTTTAACTTTGCTTGAAGCCTGAAACCTCCCAAATCCCATAGAAAACAAACTTTTAACATATAAAGACATATACAGACACTATATTATGAAAAACATTTTGCAAAGTACAAAAGGGCCATCAAATATGAAGCAGCTCAAATCAAAAGAAGGAAAGGTCATGCAAACCTGGGCTTGCTAGATCATGCCAACAAGTTCTTGCATTATGCCAAATGGGCATACTAACCAGGTTGGATAATTGTTTGAAAATTATAGTATACTATATACTAAAAACCAGTACACTCGCTGAAAGTAACAACTATATGCTACCACTGTTTTTGGATGTTTAATAGCAAAAGGGAAATTATGAAGCCTCACCACAGCCGCACATTGTAAGAAAAGCCAGTCGTGAGGGACATTATCAAGTGAGTAAATGGTGTCCTTTGGTTCCGCCACTGGGAAAACATATATTTAACAATATTAAAAATAGATTCCACTGCAGAGGCAGATTGAAGAGGTAAATAATAAGACTTTTGTAAAGAAGAATGTATAGATGCAGAAGAATGTGATTCAGAGAAAGAACAAAATACTTACAGTTACCAAGGCCGCCCCAGCCTTTGTTAATGATGCCCCTTTGTCCAGTAATTTCTAGAGCTTCAACAATTACTTTTGTCATTTTCTCTGGATCTTGAACAGGCTGAGATGGAAGAAATAAGTCAGGAACTTAAAATGGATTGAAACTGAACTTCAGAAAGAAAAAGTTTAGCAGTAAAAAGACAGGACTACTAGGAAGCACGACCACAGTTTACAGCTGTTTCCTCATGCTATCAAGTTTTAACATTGAAGCCTTGAAGGTATGCATGGTACATAATTTAAGAAAATGGAGTAATGTTGAAATAGAAAGGGTATAACCAGAGGTGATCAACGTCACGTATTTGTGGAATCTATTGATAGATACAAGTATCATTTCCCCAGCTTTTTCTCTAACTACACTCCAATTGAAAAATGAATTGCTTTGTTGTAATACTTCATATAAGATCATTGTAATGGAGGACGACTAATAACTGACCTTAACTCTTGATACACAAGTAACAACATAACAATTTGGACAACCAAACAATAGGAGAACATTCCATTTATTTTATGCTTTATTGATATGCACAACAAAATCAGTCACATCCAGTGAAAATATAATCAGAAAATATGTGTATGAATGTATACTCTCTTTTGCATGGATAAATAAATCTAGACGGGAACTAAAAAGATAACTCACAAGGCTACCAAACCCAATATAGATAGGCTTTCTACCGCCACTAAGCCAGTTTACAAGTGATTCAGGAGGTTCATAACTTGATGCAAGATCAAGGAAGCAAAATCCCACAACATCAACCTTGGGTCCCCAATCTGCAAAACAAGCGATAAAATAAGCTTTTACGCAGCCTTTTGACAAAAAACCTTGCAACCATCTTTGTATATAAGAATAGCAAAAGAGTAAGAATTTACCTGTGAAAAAAGAATTAATTTTAGTTTTATTAGTTTCAAGTAAACAAGAAACCTAAAACAAAAATTATTATGTAAGAATGTAGGTACGAGGCTGTATCTTTACTTCAGCATTGAAGAAACAACAAAAGAGGATTGAACATTATGGTGACAAAATTAAATCCAAGAATACTTATCAAAGTAGTATAAGGTCCAAGAAACTCCACAAAATCTATCCACTTAGCAGTCCCTTAGCACTATGCAACATTTTTTACTCCCTAAATGCTTTTTACAGAAAATATAGCCTCATTATGATAGTCATGGTAGAGTAAGTGGTCATTGCATGATAAGTTGTTAAGGTGAAATAGAGCCCTCGTCATATTATTCTCTCTTAGAGGACAAAATTTACCAAGTGAATTCATTTGACATGGAACTTGAAAAATGAATGCTCTTTACACCTCAGTAGAAGAGTTATAATATCCAGCGAGTAAATGTATATCAGATTTTATATGTCAAACAGCAACTGGAGTTCTTATTGCACTATAGAGGAATTAAGAAGTTTAAAACACCAAGATATGTGCATAGCTTCCACACGTATAGATCATGATTATTTTGGTGAGACTTAATTTTCTTATTGAAGGATGGGCAGTACATGCCTTTTCAATTCGTATCTCCTCAACACATACAAGAACATTCATACTGATACTGCAACGAGAATAGGCACATACAACAACTATGCAAAAAATAAAAACAAATAAATCCTGGCCATATCCCCAACACCAAATTCAACAAAATACAATATTCCAGTTCCACTATTCATTTACCAAGGATGTCATCCTAGCCAAGAACATACAACTGTAGAAATAATTTACCCCACTACTTGAACTTCCTTCAGTCAACTATAACCTTCTATTCAAAGCAATTCTTTTAACTAAGAGAATGGTCATCCTATAAAACAAGGGGCGGTTATGGAAGAGGTAGAGCTGAAAATGAATTATGAATAACCACAAGACATAAAATATCTTAATATTAAGAGATATAATCAGGGAAAATAAAGAATTTTGATTGAATTTGCATGCAACTTAGTACTCATTTATTTCACAAAATGGGCTATATTTGTAACTGTTCCCATATGATCAATGTAAATCTGAAGTGATCACCTTTTGGTTTAGGAACCAAGTGAGGACTCCAAATATATCCATATGGCACATCAGCCTCGGAACCTTGTGAACCACTTAAATACATGACCGGTCGTAGCTTCAGCTTTTTCTTCCTAACATCATTTATCATGTCTCGAATTCCAAGCCATATCAAAGTGTCCACTATTTGATAAGACAGCTGCAAAGTTCATTGAAGATCACAAGTAATTTAGGCCAAAAATTGAGAAGGAAACAACATAATGTCCTATTTGACAAGATCACCGGATGATGTTGCAAAGGAAACAAACATATACGTATTGTACTCCCTTTGTTCCGCTAAATGAATCCTATTTGTTATTTTTTCCCCCATAAAAATAGTCCTCTTTTTAATGGTGGTAGTATAAAATGACATCATGTCCTCAGTTTGTCATCATAATTTCATTATCATACCACTACTACTAAACCTACAACTTATTATACTTAGGGGGAACATTAAACAAGAGTACATCTTTAATATTTGCAAATTTCGGAAATAAGACTCTTTTGCAGTCCGTAGAGAGTTTTATATGAGTAAATTGGTTTGGTTTGGTTTGGTTTGGTTTGCTTCCTCTGCCACAACTTGACTTTCCATAGGTAGCCCAGGGCACAAGGAGAAAAAAATATTAATTACAAAACAAAAGGATAATTTTTAAAATTAGTTAAATTTGACAACCATACTTACTTTGTTTATTTCAAAGCTATAATAGAACTCGCGTCACTCATGTATGACCTTAGTATCATAAGATGCTAAAGCAAATCATTCAATGAACTTACTATATATCCAGCCGGTTGCTTAACACGTGACAAAGGATGTGGAAATTCACTAGTTGGCCTGGTAGGAAGAGATAAGTGTTATTTTGCAATGCAATTCAAGATTCCTGATCAAGCGGCATAATAAAAAGAGATTAATACAAGACAAGAAGGAAGAAGGGAAACATAAGCACAAGGTAGTGAATGGTTAATGCTATAGTATTTCAAGTAAATCCATTATCCAGACAAGACTTATGTCCATGGCATTGTAAAAAATACATGAATGGGTACTTTCATTGCCTCAGCCACATGTGTATGTCCTGAAATGGTATTTATCAAGGTTAGTAATTCAACGATGGCCTTCCATAATAGTACTGGTATGTATCTTGGTGATAAAACCACCTATGAGGTGGAAATATGGAATTAGATAAAATCATCCGCACTAATAGTTTATTAAAAAGTTACAAAAATCGGTTAGCAAAAGAGAAATACCAAACACATTGAAGAAAAAAAAACAATTATCTCAAATCTAACCATATGCTGGGGGATTGGCAATAATTGCATCAGCTTTGAAAGGTATCCCAGTATCAACATCAGGTTCTTTGCATGCTGGAAGCAAAGAATGTATTATGTCCTTTAACTGATTCCTTTGCACAGGTATTTCTGAAGGTCCTGATGGCAAAAATCCTTTGTTTTTTACCATGTCTGCAAGGAAAATGAAACAAGTCACAAGATAATTACAGAAGTTAACATTTAAGAACTAGATCTTAATTAATTCACAAGGAAAAAAAACAATAAGTATTTGGAATTATCTAATTCCATTTACTTATTTTATTTAAATTAGCTCCTATTAAAATGATTAAGCAACAATATAAGGTCCAGTAAAAAGGCTACTAAAAAATCTTGTAATAAGAGGTACACAGTTTCTGTCAAACAAGAGAACATATGATGGAACATTTAAGTTTTCAATTGAGAAATTTTAAAGCGTAAGCTAAATAGTTTTTCACATTAATCCCATACTGACAACACAGGATATATTTTGATTTCAAATTATTAGTATGAAAGCCCTCTTTTAAAGAACAAAGAGTTTCCACCGAAAAGCTGTAAAATACATTGAAAAGAAATGTCAACTGTTTGGCAACACAGAATTCAGGGTGAAGCAATTCCCTTTTCTTTTATCTTTTTTCCTTTTGGGTGGTAAGTTATGCAACGTTATTTTGAAGTGAAATTTTGTATATAAATATATGGAGAGTCAGAGGATAACACAATTCAGAAACATTTAGTATGAGCAGACAACTTTCATAATCAGGTTAACCATTTATGGAATGTTCACAAAGACAAAAGGGAGGAATCATCTCCTGTACTCAATTAATTTTAATTAACAAAATAAAACAATCTTTATGTGGTAATTAAATAAGGATCAAGGGCATACATATAACAATGGGTATCATGTCTTAGTATGTCCCAGAAACTCGGTTAAAATTTGAGAACACAACTGATTGTATAAAGTGATCCAGTTACTCCATCTACAACTGTGTACTTCAGCCACATGTAAAGCCATTGCTTACAAAACACTCAGTCGAAAGAAAATAAATAACTGTCATTCAGTTCATACAATATCATCAGGTCAGCTTAAAACAAGAGAAATTTAAGAAACATACATCCAGCAAGAATCTTTGGATCTCCACCTAGAGGATAGAACTCCAACCCAGCAGTCAAAACAAACTCTTTGAAATTCGAATGAGTAGCCAGTCTAACACGATGGCCATAGTACTGCACAAAATGAATCCTCGTTAACTAGTAGACCCAAGTATAAAGTTCAAACGATTTATCTATCTATCTATACATATATATATATATGTGTGTGTGTGTGTGTGTGTATTTAACCAAACGCAAACTTTCAAAGCATAAAGAGATTAATACTAGATCATTTTCATCTCCACATTAAATGCCATTTCGATGAATCAAGTGTTAATCCTAATCCCAAAGTTAACAACACTTGAAAAATCATAAATTGATTAGAGGAGCGAAAACAAATGTACCAGATAGTTAAGGTATGGACTATAATGGAAACATCTAGCAGACATAACAAAGGCGAAGGAAACTTAGGTTGATTCAGGAAATTGCACAATCTATCACGATACCAGTATACCAAGAGACACAAGCTAGTAATGACAATTGAACTGAAATTTTTATTGATCTTGGAGCAGATCCAGCTTATAGAAGATAATGTGAAAACATAGTATTAATAGGAAACTTAATAGGATAGTAATATACATGACTTCAGCAAAACGCCAGACTTAATGAAACCGACAGCTTATGTTAATTGAATCAGGGGAGCAGTGGTACTTGGCTCAAAATAGAATACGAGTATTACACATCCTTTTCAAGTCCAGCTCCATTAGACCTACCTCTATAGTTATCAAAAGCGTCTGATACATATCGTAGGATATGATATGATACAATACGACACGGAGGCAATTTGATATGGTATCACCGGTGTATTAGAAATGGCATCTTATTGCATGTATCGGTTACTATACGCTTTTAAAGTTAACAATGTACTTGAGGAAAAAAATTGGAGATCCAAATGGGTTAAAACAAGACTTTAAAGCCTTCTACCATTTCAGCAGAAGAGGTTTTTAAGTATGCACACATTCTATACAGGTTGATGAGACATGCTTTTTAGAGTTTCTTATCTTCTTCTACAATATGTCACTTTATTATTCTCATTCCACTTTCCATACAAAGAAACATAATACATAACTTTAGAATCAACATTTTTCCCTCCACTTGGTAAACCAACATATTTTGGTTTTATATTTCAACGGTGAAGCTAAATTTTCGTTCTCATGTTATTCTATAAATGTTACTTGGATAATGTTGAATATTAATTAATACTTGAATTTAGAGTCTTTCAAATACTATTTAACTAGTTAAAGTTTACTTCTAGGCTATTATAATATTTATTTGGCCACTTTTACATTATAGTCAAGCAAATATGTTTTATTGTCCATAAATTGAGTTTTTTGTTTAGATAAATATTATCACATTTTCATTTCTTTTTTATTTCTTACGATACAATTCATGAAAAAATATGAAACCTGATATGGGGTTTTTGACACACCATAAAATTCACAATTTGACAACTATGTCTATAGTAATCAGTGTAATATCTTTTCCATAGCTTTAAAAATTATAATGTTAAAAACAAACTTGTATTCGTTTGATGTTTATGCTTTTTCCTGAAAGTGTTAATCCACCTTTAGGACCATCCTGCAGTGAACTGTAAAGTGAACACTTCTTACAGCTTTCTACAAAACAAGGATAGTCTCTACTTCAATTCTTCTGAGAAAAAGTTTGTTCCACAGATGATAGTTTTCAGTGTTCACTGAAACTGATCTAAAGAGGAGCCCTACTCAGTGAGCAAGCAATCTTGATCTGAGGCACTCGAAATAACTCAAGTAATCAAATCATTACATGAGAAAAATGCATAACCTAGCAAATTTACAAACCCAAGATTGTAAGTTGTATAGTTTCTTCCACTTGTACTTGAAAATGACGTGTGCTGAAAATTTTGTTTTTTATTTTTCTGGTAGGTAACTAGTATAACATATGCATAGATACTCGAAGAAAAACTATATTTGAGGAAAAGATGCAAGAACACTAAGATCACAGGCACCATGTATATAAAACAAAGAAATACACAATAAGGTGATTAGAATCCAGAATCCTTGCGGAAAGTTTGGGTCAAATATATAGAGATCAAGGAGCAAGTATACAGATGTCAAATTCAGGTAAAATTTATCATCGCTAGATTTCAACAGCAAGAGCTAACTGTGGACATTTTAATATTTTTGAAGGCTAAATTAGTTGATCTATGACACATGGCATACTATTTTTGAAGGCTAAATTAGTTGATATAACTATGACTCATGGCATACCAAAGTATCAACAAAATTATGTAAGAAGCCATCAAAATTGACTAATTAAGTCGTTTCAACAGAAAATTCACTATCCCTCTTCATAAGATTAAACATAAGTGTCTACAGCCAAAATGTAGCTAAATATCCAAATGATGATCACAGTTAAGGTGAACAACAAAACAAGTAGTTCACATTAATACATTTAAATAGAATACACACTTGCAAATATGAACAATGTCACAACACCTGTAATCGTTTGCCAATTGCAATAAAGGGCTGCACATCACCACATGTACCGACAATAAGAATTACTATTTGCAATGGCGGAATATCTTGAAGTTCGGCTGCGTCAAGAGGATCATCATCAAGTTCATTATAAACATTTTGAGGCCGAACACCAAGTGCTTGGGGTTCAGCATCTCCGGGGACTTCAAATTCTACCGTTCCATCATCTTTAATAGTAGCTATTCTCGTCAACAAACTGAGCTGCAGTTGTTTACATGTTTAATAGAAATCCAAGACATGAAAGTAAACCAAATTGTTAATACATCACACAAGTGATCACACATTAACATTATTTAACATGAATGATATAAGAAGTTTTGCGTACCGAACCATAGGTGAAGATCAACAGAAATCCAATGACAATGCCCAAATAAATTAACTACATCATTAAACAACTGGACAGAAGGGAAAACTGATTGCCTCAACAACTACAGAACTGTAACAAATTTCAAATCCTAAAACTGTGTCCCGCGTTGAATGTGGGAAAGGAGAGTTCAGATCATCTCAAAAATAATAAGTTTGATTTGTTTTTTTTACCAAGAATAGGCAATAACCAATACGCTATGTTCGAGTCCTTTATAGCCCAAGTATAAAATGAAAATTTAAATACAAATAAATTGTACAGAATTCTATGGATAAGCTCCTCTTAACCGCATGTTGAGGAGGCACAAGTGCTGTACTTGAGCTCAAATTAGTGATGTTGGAGTGTTTTTCATTTGCTTTCATGACGTGTTTAATAGGACCATTCGTGCTTCATTCTTTGTAGGTTTTGGGATATTTTTTATCGGGAGAGGATATGTCTCCCAGGTAAGTCCCTTACATTTGGAGGCTTCAAATTGAATTTTACTAATTATAGATCAAAAAAGAATACCTTTAAAAATAATAAATAAAGGCTTTCTAGTAAGTAGTAAGTAGTAACATCAGAGTAGAGCCACAAGAAACAAACAGACTAAACAGTTTCGCATTAAATATGATAGATAGACAAATTCGCATCAAAAGAATACATGAAGTTTACAATAAGGACCTTGATAGCATCAAAAGGGGATGTCATCCTAGTACATGCAAAGAAAACATGGACAACATCCCAGAGAACCCAACAAACAGGTATCGCAGCCCAAACATGATTTAACTTTGGTTTATCACCATGGAATAAAAGTTAAAACTTAAAAGGAAAAATGCACACAAAAAAATACTATTTACTCACGAATGTAGTTAATCATTTGAAGTAAAGAGTAAAGAAACTTCTCACATGGACCAACATGAAGATATAAATATATGTATGCATGTATGTGTGTGTGTATATTTATATATACTTTTTATTTTACCTTCTCTTTGATAGGAATTTTATCATCAAAAATTTGTGCAGCCTCTTCAGCAAGTATATTATTATGTCGACTCTCAGTCTTTGATCTTTCCAACTTAAACTGGCTTGAAGGTGGAATAAACTTGTCAGAGCTCAAAATCTCTGGCGGCAAAGTATTTACTCTGGGAAAATTTCGGCTGGCATTGCCTGTCAATAACCCGAATTTTTGTTAATAATTAAATATTGATTTTATTTTTCCTAAAAGCATAAATGAATTAAAAAGGTAAGTTACTTTTTTTTCTTCCAATTTTCGTTTGGAAAGTTAAATTCTTTTAATAAATAATTAATTAAATTAAATTGAGAAGTCCATTAAAGTTTTGGTAACTCCTATTGTTTTGGTAATCCTATTCTAATTTGATTAGTTGAATTCTCGAGTTGAATTCTTATACGCACTGCAGTTTATTAGAAAAATCATAATTAATTCATCCGATATCAGAATTGAGTGAATCCAAAGCCTATATTTTCAGTTTTTCGTTCTCTACGATTATGAAGAGGAAGAAAAGTTATTTGACGTCATCTTCATGCCTTAAATTGCTAAAAACCGCAACCTATCCTATTTCCGTCACTATTTTCAGCTCTAGATTTAAAAAATCGTAATTCAGTCATATTAACTCCAAATCGAGTGATTCTTGAGCCCATTTCTTGTATCTTTTCAAGAGTTACCATTTTCGTGAAGACATGAAGAGATTTTAAAGACTCTAGAAGACTCGAAATTCATATTCTTTAGTGTTGCGTATTGAAGATTGACTAATAAGGAGGTAAATATTATTTCGTATTTTGATTTTAAGTTTAGTTATGAGGATTTTTACATTAAAAAATATTTTTAAATAAATATAGACATGGAATTAAATATCATAATAATCGGAAAGAGAATATAAATTTATATAAACAAATATAATTTGATTGAATGTAAACGTTAAAATATGAAAATCAATTTTTATATTTCAAGGTATATTGCGTGAGTTATATCTCTTAATTCGATCGTTGGATCGTTATAATTTTTGGATATGTTATACATATATAAGTTGGGAATATGTTCACCAATTTCGAACCGTTAACATATGATTTGTTATGAATGTTAAGAAATGGCTGATCTGGAATTTTTGTAGCAAATTTTCAGCAGTGAGTTATAATTTTAAAAATGTATAACTTAATGATTTTAAACCCGATTTGGATGATTCTTGAGGCTAAATTGGAGTATTTGAAGTCTAGTTTCTGTTTAGAATTTTAGTTTTAAAAAGTAAGTTAAATATGAGAGAATTTTGGCAGAAATAGTGACCTGAGGTCTTGATGATATTTGGACAGATTTGGGAATTGGATGTTTAAGATTTATGATTAATTATTAAAACTCTAATTATGCGAAAGAGTGTTACAAGGTGAAGTGATAATTGATTCTCTGGTTGAGACGACGTTTTGTATCACAAGATTAATCTTTCGGGTACTTGTATAATAAGTGATTTTTCGAACTATTTAATGTTTTTAAATTATCGTTTACTTTTATGTATGCCTTAATACTCGGATGCCTAAATATACGATTTCAAAATTTGTTATTTTTATTTAAGGTTTCTATTTAAATTAAAATGTTATGTTCTTCTATTTCAGACTTCGGATCAAGTATTTATTTTTAAACTGTGAAATGGGATTATATGATTTTGAATTGTGAAATAAATATAGTTTTGAATATCGATGAGATTATGAAGCATTTTGAAATCCTTAATCCGACTATGTAAAGAACCCGTTAGTATTTACGTTTAGTTCCAGAGCTAATATAGGACCTACTAAGGCGCACACCTTTCAGATGCCCTTCGGCAGAGGCGGAAGGAGGGGGGTCCCGGCCGCCGGAAAAATTAGTATGTAGTAGGTATGTGGGTGGGTCCAGCCTGAAATCCGGCAATGGCGGGGTCCGGGAAGCTCTGCGTGCGCTGGGAAGAAGAAGGAAGGGGAAGAAGAAAAAGAAATTTAAAAAAATATAGAACTTTATAATTAAGTAGCCTACACATAATATAAATACCTAGATTTACCTAGATTTTTTTCATCTTTTTGACACTTTTGGAGGCAGGTCGTCTAACAAACTTTATTATATAATCTATCTATTTTGCAAGAGAGAAAAAAAGAGTCCCATGTATAAATTTTGCAAACACTAACTACTTTTCATTTTATATATGTATACTTTTTAAAATAATAAGGTGTTCATTCATTAATAATGGCATTATATACATAAATATAACTAAGTGATAGGATTTATTTTTTTTGAAACGAAAGGAGTATTTCTGTTATTTAAAAATAATAATTACTTCGTTTCACAAAAAGAACTTTATTTATAAAATTTATCAATATTAAATATGTATTTTTGTTCTATATCTATCTCAAGTGAATAAGTTGTTAGGTTAACATTAACCACACTATATTAAAATATGATGATAATTTATACTCATCACTACAAAAATAATTATTTTTATACTCTTTTTAAAAAGAGTAATGGACGTGTTTGATCTTTTCATTTTTTTTTTATTTGTGAAACGAAGTAAATAACAGAGGAGGTCTGTATATTGGAGGGTCTGGTAGAAACAGAAAAGGAGAGGAGAGAAGAGAAGAGAAGAGAGCCGCCGCCGCTGCTGCCACCGGTCGCCACTGCAAGTCGTCGCGCCGACGCCCGTTCGCCGGACCCCCTGGCTTAAAATCTCTAGTTCCACCACTGCCCTTCGGAGAGCGTGCATTTTATAGATACCTTAGTAGGGTGTGTGATCATTGACATTATCAAATTTTTGGGTCGTTTTACAGGACTATTGTAACCTTAGTCAGTAGGGTTGTGGATTAAGAGATGTATTGCATACATTGAAGTCATTTTTGAATATGAATTCACTTTGTTATTAATTGTTTTTGTTTTGAAAGCATACCTACTATCTTTATCGAAAAAAAGTTATTTTGAAAATATGTTATACAAATTGTAATTGATCAGGCTAGATAGGAAGTATTGCTACTTGTTAGGCTTCATCGCTCACCCCTTACAATAATACAAGTTAGCTTGTTTCGAAAGCTGGGACGCCATGAGTCAAGTCAAAGATAAACATGAGATAATTAATTTAAGTTTCGATATAGTATTATGGTATGATTTGTTGGACTTTAATTTAGAGGAGTTGCAGTACCTCTGTTGGTATTGTTTTAGGTTCAAGATTTTTGCTTATTCGATGAAAATTTTATTGAGGTTTTTTGATAGTTACATTATTTATTTGGTTTTGTAATTGTTTTGATCTGCACAATTGGATTTTAGTCGCCTTGCGGGGGCCTTTGGGCTTGCGGCGTGTAGCACTTCAAGCCTGTAGTGGGTTCGGGGTGTTACATTGATCATAAACAGTTACAGATAAGCCAATTCAGAAGGTTCAAAACTTAACACAGCAAAGTTAAATAGCATGTTAAATTACCAACTTATATGAAAGCTTAAGCTGTTGGTGAAAGTCCCAACAATGTACATCAAGCTAACATACAACTTTAGTGTAGAAGTAGAGTTAACGTATAATTTAACTTCCTGCACTTCACATTTTGTCAGTAGTTTGTAATTTAGTTTAACTCCTTCGTATTGAATCATTACGATTGATTTCCACAAGAAGTCCTTTTTCAAGCATTGAATTCACTATTGCCAGATTTATCTAAACTATTTTTGTTTACAGTATCATTACTTAAAACAACTTTTGACTATTTTAGAACTGAAAAACTAATTAAGAGTTTTGTCCACACACAAACATTTATACACCTGATGAAGCCTCAACATCGACCACTACTACGAATAGTTACATAAGTATTTTCCATTTCAACTCCCGTTTTGATTGCTAAAATACATTCAAACAAGACAAGCTGCACTTTCCGAGAGAGAAAAATGCTTTGTTTGATATCCAGCATATTCAAAAACTCTAATGTTCTAAGATTAAAAAAATTCTAATCGTTTTCCACAGTTTCTCGCCAACCAAATAAAATCCAATTGCAAAATGGAAAGTTTAGTGAAATTCACAAACCTGAAGAGTTATTGGATAGTGAACCAGCAACAGCTTCTTTACTATCCAATTCATTACCACTAGTACTTTCGCGGGTAACTTCCTTGTCGAACTTGACAGTAACTTCACCGGAACTAGTGGCGTTGTTCTCCGGAATCGGTGGCTTCACCGACTCGGGCGAACTGTCTCCCCCTTGCTGTTGGTGATCCAGATCTGCAGAACTTTCCACAATTTTATATACGCGTGTGTTGGGACTTCAGGAAAGCTTGCTCAGGAGAGAGAAAGTACAGAGAATAAAAAGAAGTACGTCGAAGCAAGCACAGGACACGCAATAAGCGCAAGCAGAGATGGCATGTATTATAAGGGTAGTTTGGTAAACTCAACTCATATGTCTTCAGCGTGACCGTGACGGCGTCAGCCTCTGGATTTCATTTTCATCGAGTGGTTTTTGTTGTTGATCAACTTAAAGAGAAATCCTACCTAGACATTTTCTCTTTTTTGGGCCCTTTTAAAAAAAAATAAGAAGGGTCAAACGGAACATAACGACCACTATGTGACCCTAGGGACATAGAAAAATATTTTCTACAAGATTGTTACCTCTTGTAGTTGTATGCAATGTTTTAAAAACAGGATTTGATCCGCGGTCGAACCGATAAAAATTGAAAAAAATTGAAATCGGTCTGTCTTTCGATTCGGTTTAGCCTAGTAAACAGATTTTGGTTAAAATCTGGATTAGCCCGTTAACCACCGGTTCAACCGGTGGTTCTATCGGTAAACCCGGTTAATTGATCCAGTTGACCCGATTTTTAATTATTTTATTTTTTTACCAAAAAAAATTTAATATTAAAATTAACCTCTTTTATTAATATTGTAATTCATCTTTATTATGTTTTAATTCATAAAGAATGAGATTTTAAATTTTTATTAATTACTAATAATATATTTTTTATTTTTTGATGACGTCACTGAGTCAATAACGGTTCAATCATTGGTTGGACCAGTGATCCATTCACTCGGTACCTTTTTTGGTTCGATGAACGGTCTAGTTCTGAAAATCTTGATTGTATGGCAAAAAATATATTTTTTTTAAAAAAACATTTGTTAATAAAGTTCACGGTAAATTTGAATTTCAACTAACGTAAAACCCTAAGCATTATTTATAAATTACTTTTTTATTATCTCATAGATTCACATGGGTTAATACTTGACATAAATTTCGTCACATGTAACAGTAATCTTTAAAAAATTAAAGAACAAAAAATAGCTGAATCAATCAGTCATTCAGTGCGTTTGTTTTGAAAAAAAAAATCGTCTATATGGTTGAATCGATCAGTCATTCAGACTGAATAGTTTAATGTCATTTTTTTGACTGAATGATTTTTTTTTATTTACAATATTAACTATTATATTAAGTAACATTAAATAACTTCACAATAATTTTGAATTTTTTTAGAGAGGTAAAATAATAAAAATTTATTATTCAAATGTTTAAGACATGTCAATTATTAAATAAATTTTTGTATTCAGATTCATTAAGTTTTTATGAAACAACCCCCAAGTTTAGACGAACTGTATTAATAATGTGTGAACTTTCTGCATTTTTTATTCCACCACTAGATTCCCACTACCCCTATTGGACAGCTACCAATCAATAACATAAAACAATTCTACCTTAAAATTACTTTTCATTTGGTGCAATAGAAGTTTCATAGAGGAGGGTATCAAAGTTTGAAGACATTTTCAAATAATTACTTGTACATCATCATTGAACTAGCTAATAACACCAATAAACAATAATTGCATAAATTCCAGAAAATTAAAAACTTCTTAACAAAATATAATATACACGTCCCGCAGAGTAAAGATGACATCCATTCCTCTCAATATATAAGATTTGTAGCAGAGAGAATAAAGAAGGAAGTGACTCTTTCACAATTAGTCGCCATATGCAAAGCCTGCAGAAAATTTTGAGTACATCAAATTAGGCAGATCCTCCGCGTGAACGTAATTCAAGAATTTAAATCTCATAAGTTAGTAAACGTGTCCCTTCTCAAGCAAAAAAGCTAGCAAGACAAGTTATCAAAGATGATATTTTTCCACTCTCCAAATCATAAACTCTGTTTGCTCTCTTTAATACCACCTATGAAATGTAAAGCTCAATATGAATAACGGGCTGTCTGGTGAAAATGTAACTCAACTACATAAGCAATCATAATTCAAAGAACCGAATATTGAAATATGAAAACTTCAAAGAGGATACTAATCGATGTAGAAATTAGAATCAATTAAAGCTGATAATTCACTAGGTTTATTAGGTGCTAGTTCAAGAATTTTCTCAGTTCATAGAGATTGCTGCTTTTGCATTAGCAGAAACACTTCAGAATCAACTAAGGTTCCAATTTTTAGCACTTTGAACGGATATATTCATGCAGAACCAACTTCTGCTAAACATGCCCAGTCTTTTCTTTAGGCTTTCAATAGACTTGATCAACTTGGTCATACCAAAGTTCTTTCTTTTTTCTTTCGTGCAGATTTTGGGGCATTTATCGTAGAGTTTGGCAGTGCTTAGTCTAACATTATATCTTTACGTTTTAAAGTAAATTAGCATTATTCTATTTCAACTTAAAACAATAAATCAAAATAAAAACATAGGCGTTCTTAACTAACAATAGACATTGGGTGTGGCAGTTACAGATGGTATCTCCAAAGACACATTTGAAATGGCCGGTTTTTACAGCAAGGGTTATCAAAGAATTCACTGACATATCAATTATAAAGTGAGAATGTGGGAGGACTAGAAAGGCTCAGGGTATAAGAATTTCTTCATCATTAAACAATAGTGCCTGAGTAAACAATAAGAAAAAAAATTGAAACATTACGAGTAGTAAATTCATTACTTAATGCATAACATGATAACATACTACCATGATCCGATCAAAATAACAGTAGCATAATATAACAATAATGCAATGCACTAAAAGGAACTCAGCACAGAAGAAGAAAGTCAATATGCTAATAATTCTGCAAAAATATATGAAGTGTTTAATTAAAGAAGTAATAGCAAAAAGCAAAAAGTTTGCATATCCATAAATGGTAGAACCTCATCAGGAGGAAAAGTAGACCAAAATTCACCTTCTACACATCTTTATACAACAACTGGAACTTTGGTATCCGCTCTGGGGGCAGTGGGCAATTTACTATAAGCTTCCCTTTCATGGCACCTCTAAATATTTCCTGCAAACGAAAATGGAACGAGTATAACATATTAATGCACCATAACAAACGCTAACACTTGGAGAAATATCATTCATTAAGAATTTGTGAGTAACTTCTGGTTCTCATCAAAACTTCTAAAGCGAGGTTGATATAAAAAAGTATTGTGATCAAGTGATAAACACAGCCGCTGAATATCTTTCAGTAATGGCCAAACTGTAAGAATAAAAGACAGCAGCATAGATCCAACAAGGAAATAGTTGAACTTCTTTTCTTCTCAAATGTTTAGCCAGAATTAAATGGGACTATTTTTCTAACTTATTCCATGCATAATTTTCTAAAGTCTACCCTCATCAGTGACGAAGCCAGGAATCTTATTCAGTGGACTCAAAATATTGTGAAGCTATAAATAATTTAGCGGGAGTTTGGGGGCAGTGCAAGGCAATTTTTTTTGGATAATTTTGCACTTTCCAATTGCATATAACATGAATACATATCCCATGCATAATTTTCTAAATTCTACCCTCATACAATTTTCTAATCACAAATTTGCTCATAAATACTTAATTCCTTAATTGTTTTAAAAAATAATATAAACTATATTATTGTTTATTTTAAGAAGATTATAGGAAAATGCATATATAAAGGAGTAGGAGTGATATGTGATTGAGAAGTTATAAAATTTTAATTTGATCCCGTATATTAGAAAATTTATAAAATTTTATTACACTTAAATTATTCTAAAATTATCAAATATTATAAAATATATTTTTTTCTAGTGGGGTCAATTGACCCTAACCTCAATGTGTGGCTTCATCCCTGGCCCTCATTAACTTTAAAATTCACCACCCTATGTGTCATGTAAGAAATATAGTAAAAATAGTAAATTAGAAAAAAAATGAAATTGAATATTCAATGTTTCAAAGGGTTCACGTATTGAGGGATGTTCAAGAAATGAATACACCTCTAAATTTGGGATGAAGGGAGTATATCTACATTGACAGACTCACTTTTATTATGCATGAAAAAACAGTAAAAACAAAAAAAACGAATATATGCATCATATGGCATCCAGCAAAACAATGATTGCGCTACATCTAGCATATCAGCATCGAGGCCCACCTCTACAACATCAATGAAGTCCTGTTTTCTGTGAAATGCACCGACCCACTTAGTGTGATCTGCACTCCTGAATAAAGAGATGACATAACAAAGTTAACCCAAAATTTTCCCAGAAGAAGATATGGTATCCAAGAAAATAGAAACATCATGTTATCATTCATCATAAACGACATTGTGGACAAACAGCATAGAACCAATACAACAGTACCACATGATTAAGGTCACAACGTCATGCTCATAAAACAGTGTTTCGTTCATCCATAAATTAACCCACCAGTCCATGGTAGGAAAGAGGATGAAAACTTCCCAGTATTCCTAATTTGGCTCAACCAGGGAGAAGACAACAGAACTAGGAAAGGAAAAGGGATAAACAGAAAACACCTCTCCAGCCAACCTACACTATCACCTCAAGATGAGTTGTTTTGCGCTGATCTAAAAAGGAGCAAAATTGAAGCACACGGTTAAACTACTTACTAAAAGTAAAAGATTTCATGAGCCACTTTGACTAACACCTCTAGAAACAAACTATTAAGCCTAATTAAGTTCTTTCCGTTGTTCCATTGTTTTCAAAGTCTCTTTTGTCCTCTTAAGTAATAATGCAGGTAAAGTGACTTGTCAAAGAATAAGACTAATGCATCAAACAGCAATTTGCTGAGATTCTTTTGAGTTCTGTTTATCTATGATATATGTTTGCTAAACAATAAAGTCGTATAATTTATAATATTAATGCCCGAATAAATTACAATGGATAAAATTCCCAAACTTCAGTGGAAGAGAAGACTAAGGAACTTCCCCACACAAGTGATCAGAAATGGCCCAGCAGACAAGATTGCAAGCAGCCTGATTACAAAGCCTAGGGGTTTAAATAAGGACCAACCCTAGAACCTTTTGAGGTCTGGAGAGGCTTCATTGACGATTGAGTCCAATTTATGATAAACTTCCTATAATCCTCAAATAAACATAGTGAGCACTAACTAAAATTCGGACTTCCTATCTGAGTTGAAGATAACCTTTCCATAATGCTAAGTTTGGATTGAAGGAATGGAATGGAGGAAGGAATGTAAATATTTTTTAGAAACTCAAAGTGCATGTTTGGTTGTTGTTAGTAGTGGATGGTGTGGTAGGATGACATAATTGTGACATACATTCATTCCATTGGAATGAATCTCATTCCACCACCCACACGGAATGAAAATCAAGGGAATAGAATGAATTTTCATTACATCGGAATGGTATATCCACCAAAATATCATCAAATACACTATTTTTCATTCAATTCCTTCATCCATCCAATTCCTTCAATCCAAAAGTAGCATTAAGGGTGTTAACACATAAAATTGACAAAATCTATAACACTTTTAAACAACTATTGGTCTATCATTATCAAAACAAGATACCTATCACATAAATATCAACATAGTCATCAATGATTCATTTATCATGGTAAGCGTTAGCCAAACAAATGCCATAGCTAAAGTACCATTATTTTTCAAAATAGGGAATCCTATAATAACCAAGAAAAACAACATAAGACACAATGGAATGTTCAAAGGAACTACCAATTAATAGCAAGATTAGAAGCAGTACCCTGAATCCATCTTCATGTGGTGAGCATTAAAGAAAAAAATTGTGGACGGGATAAAGGTAATGTCGAAATACTTGACATAAACTTGAATTTCCTCAGAATCAATATCTACTAAAACTACAGTTCCGAACTTGGACACCTCCCTCTCCGATTTAGAAAACTGTATTTAAACCAAGACGAACAGACAGTGAAAGTTATTAAATATGAGTAACAGTAGAAGAATATAACCTCATACAACCTTCAATTCATTCAACTTGGAAAACAGCAAATTAAAAGAAATGAATTAAGATCCTCATGCTTAAGTACGGAAATTTAATGTCATATACAGATGCAAGTGAAATCTTGTTCTTTGTAAATTATGCTGAATCAGTGAAATTGTTATACTGGTTGAAAAATTATAGGGCTGTAAGGAATTAGGCAGTAGTTAAGTCAATAAGTCAGTATTAATATAAGGGTATATTAGTTCTTGTATTAGCAGCAGTCAGGTCATTACTGTCTTTTTGCTACAAGGTTATCAGTGTTTTTCTTCTATTTTCTGTTACAACAAATTCTAGGTTGAGAAGGGAGCATGTGCTCTCGATTGCTGAGATGAGAGTGAGAAGAGTATTTGTATTGGATCGAATATACATTTTCGGGTATCGAATGAATGAAATACAATCTGTTCTCCCTATATTGTTCTTTCTTCTTCCCTAACTTTTTCTGCTCTAATCTCTTCCTCTAACCCAAATTATCTGTCTCTTCCCTGAATTCTCTTAATAATATGAAGTTCTGCACCTTCAATTCATTACAATTGGTATCAGAGCCTTCGAACCTGCATCTATGGCCACCAACAACCAACGATTGAGTAATTTGGAGTCTCAGGTCCAAGAGCAAATCACGAACATACAGCAGCTGCAGACACAGTTACTCGAATCAGTTTCTACACTGCAGCAGGGGTTTGATATGAAACTGGAGCAGCTAATGAAAATTTTTGAGGTACTCCTAGCTCAACGAGCGCAGCAGAAGGACCCCACTCAACCAGGCTCCTCAACTTCACCATCAGGTTCAATTTTAGGCCGTTATGTGCCCCCTCCTAAGCCAGATAAGTTTGATGATATCTTCAGGACTGTTAAGTTCGAATTTCCAAAATTTGATGGGGAGAACCCTAGGTCATGGATTAGAAAATGTAACAAGCTATTCTCACATCATAT
This sequence comes from Panax stipuleanatus, assembly GCA_020205555.1. Classification (NCBI taxonomy): domain Eukaryota; kingdom Viridiplantae; phylum Streptophyta; class Magnoliopsida; order Apiales; family Araliaceae; genus Panax; species Panax stipuleanatus. The sequence goes on from CM035115.1 coordinate 167,336,425, forward strand.
GGTACCTGAAGCTCAAAAAGTGTTTCTGACTACATTAAGTTTGAAATGAATTAAGACCCTCATGCTTAAGTACGGAAATTTAATGTCATATACAGATGCAAGTGAAATCTTGTTCTTTGTAAATTATGCTGAATCAGTGAAATTGTTATACTGGTTGAAAAATTATAGGGCCCATATAAGGGACCAATGATTCAAATTAATGGTTCGCATTCAATCTAATCCTCTATCGGACTAACGTCAACCATAGGAAATATTAGTATCGGATTAGGGATTCTTTCACGATAAAGAAAAGATTAGGTGTTTTTTCTGATTAATCTCGGAGTTGCATATATATACTGTTAAACAACATTTAGTATGGAGAGGAGAGAAAAAATACGATGTCATCGAGGAGGAGACAGGCGGAGTCGGAGGCTCTGCCGAAACGAAGGACAAGTACTTTATCAATGGTGTCTCTGATGATGGAGTCCACTTCTTCCTTCTTCCTCAGCGCTCTCAATACATAGCTCATCTTCACGCTCTCTTTCTTCTTGCTTCCTTCTGCCGATCACCGGCACCGTTTGCCCTTCCCAGACTAACCGGAAAAAGTCCCTTTCTTCTACAGTACCTTCCTTTATAGGGAGTGTGATTATGAATTGGGGAAAAAAATTGAGTAAAAAAAAAAAAAAAACCACGTGTGATTTTATTAATTCAATCAAATTTCTTCCCGCATGCGAATGTAGGAACCACCAACATACGTGGAAATACTATTTTTGTTTCAAAATTCATAGATACCTTTTTTTTTTTGGGAAACTGTTAAATTCACACTGTTTTTTATTATTTTCGCATGGTAGGACCCATTATTTGATAGTATTGTTAACTTATTATAGTTAATTAATGGATCCTACCGTGCAGAAATAATAAAAAACAGTGTGAATTTAACAGTTCCCTTTTTTATTAAAGATAGAAAGATTTTGATTTGTCAAAATATATTTACTATTATTTTTAAAAATATAATTATGGGAATATTATAATTAGAATATACTCCCTCTATCCTCAAAAGGTATAACTTTTTTTCCCACAAAAGGACGAGTTAAGGTACATAAAATAAAGGATAAAAATATTATTTAGTGAGAGTTCGCTACTATAAAAAAAATATACTCGTCTCTTTCTATAATCGTGGAGAGCATCTAACGATAAATTTGAATTTTTTTTACTTTTATTGGTCTACTTTACTCTTTTCTTAATATATATAAAAAAAATATTTTACTCATTTTTTTTAAGACAGAAGAAATATATGGTAAAAATTTAGAGCTCCATACTACTTATTTTTTAGTCTAAATTAAAATTTTATCTCTAATTTTTTTGAGATTGTTATAATAATATAAATAAGTACTTTTTAGCCAATTTAAATTTATTTATTTTTATAAAATTATTGACACACATCACTTAACCATATAAAATTTTATTATTTTTAAAGAGATTCATTAACATAATAAGCTAACAAGAATAGCCAACAAAAACCGACATACCAAGACAACCTACAAATTAAAAAGTTTTCAAAACTGATTTATATATCAACAAATCTGAAATTGACTTGCAACTAAACTTATTCACAGAAGGAATGCCTCTCCAAACACACACGAGGCAGGCAGGCAAGACTGCAAAACCCAAGTATAACATGAACCAATGCACCAGTTTCCTTTGAAACCGCAATGACAACTGCACCAATTGAGAATTAAAGGGGGAGAAAAATAAGACTGACATGAGAGATGACATTAAACCTGACAAGTTTAACAATGACTACAACACAACAAACTCAAAGTCGATGGAAATTTACATAGTTTTGGAGCTAATACTCCCAATGAGTACGCGACCAGACCAAACAGTTAGTGTTTCTTCTCTACCCCTATAAGAAGACACAACTCCTGAACTTCACAGAGACATCCAATCAAGTTAAATTGTCTCCATGATACAGCTAGAAGACGCGGATTTCTAAAACCAGGTCCTCACCTCAGGTAAAAGGTCCTGATTGCGTATTCTGCACAATAGCAGAACATTGTGATAAATACCAAACAGGTAATTCTACATTATTATTCCTGTAGGTAAAATTAATTTAATATCCAGAAACTGGGAATCTACCAGATTGTGCTTGTTTATGACTGATCTTCGTCAGATCGATATCGTGTCAAACGCCGACGTCTTCTTGGGACTGGAGATGCATCTTCATTCGTATCACTTGATATATTCACATCCAGGTCATCGTCATCATCGTCGTGCGCTCCAAGCAAATTCCGACCCCACAAGAACCGACGTCCAGGAACGGCCCCTGTAGAGCGTCGATGTCTGGTTGAAGAAGCCCTAGACCTCCCAGCCCTTCGCTCAGCAGCTGAATCCATTGAGCCTAGCATCTGAAACAAGAAAAAAGTAGTGAACCATGGTCCATCGCGTTCAGCTGAACCCCTTTCCCTTTCACCAGATGCTCCATCTCCATTTTCAATTACATAGTCCCCAAGCACAATAGCTCCTGGCATGGCTGTACGAATGGCACTGACAATATCACCATAATCTCTCTGGTGCTCAAGGTGCCGCCATGCTCGTTCTCTTGAAGGGTCAATGTCAGAAGGTCGTGCTGATGGGTGAACTCTCCTGGCATGCCTACGCAGTTCTCTGTAGCTACCACTGAATGAGCATGATTCACGAGAGCAACTTCGAGACTTTGAGTTGAGATATTTTCTGGCCTCTTCAACCACCTCCCAGCCAAGTACATTTCCACGGCATAAAGGGCATCTCAAGCTTGATCTTGCATCTGAAGAATTCCCATCATTCATTTCTGCAGGATCAACCCTTTCAGATACCTCAGAATCTCCGATTTCCAGATTTACTTCTTGCATATCAAAGTGCCTACTAGCAGCACGGATGCTATTCTCATCCAGTCCTCCAGGCAATTCAACAGAATCCATAGTGTCATTTCTAATTAGATTGTTTAAATGAACTTCGGTAGAATCGCTTGTAGTTCTAAAACCAGAGTTCCTCTCTGAAGGAATGAAAGATCTGTGCTGGCTTCTGGGTGACAATCTGGATGGTGAGGGGCTGTTTTTGTTGTCTGCTCTAAGTTTTTTGAAACGGTCCAAGCAATTTGAATGCCTGTAACTTGTGTCACAAATGTAAGATCTGCACCCCTTATTGTGCGAACTGCACAAGAGAAGAACAGCATTGTGTGGGTGGTCCATGCAAATGGGGCATGATGCATCATCCCATTCCTTGTGGAGGGCGCTGTTATCTGCATCATTTGATAAGCTTCGTTTTCTACTAGCCATCTACGTTCACTGTAGTATGTTACTCAAATATCAAAATGATCAGAAAAGTAGTACTAGTCCAGCAGGGCATGGAACAATGAACTGAATGCGTATTAAAATATTCAAAAATAACTTTTTAGTGTACCACTGACACAGGAGAATCCTCAAATTAAACCTGGCTTCTCCATGAGTAAAGAGACGCGAAATTACTCGATGAACAAACAGTCTAGACAAACTAACTAACTACATCCTGATGCTTAGAATAATGTTACAAAACCATCTCACTAATACATTGTTTTATGTGAGAGAGAAAGGGGTATTTGACATTTAGGTGGAATGTAGTCTGTCGGTGACTCTTTTCTTTTCTTTTCCTTTCTATGTTTCGTTTTTAAGATCAATAATCTGAAATATGTCATTACAATTCATTTTGTAATTATCCCTTAAACCAAGTTCCAAAGAGTAATGTACAATAATTAAATTAGTACAATACAATCACGGCCAATTGCAATTACCATCCATTTAATGTATTTTATTCAGAAGACACCATAATCCTACAGGTTTCTTAAAAATTATCACTACCACCCAATTGCCCATGCCAGCACATGTAAATGAAATTGGAAAACAATGAAAGAGGAGAGAGAGAGAGAGAGAGAGAGAGAGAGAGAGAGAGAAGGAGGAGAAAGGAAAGTAAAGGAAGGAACCCCATACATATAGACTAAGATTCATTAACAAAGTCGAATATATTTCCTAATTGAACACGTCTACCAGTCAAATTCCATAACTATTTTAAAATGAAATTTAACACTCTGAGATTCACACATGCTCCAACTAAATATTGAAATGAAACACAGAAATGCGTGCATGCCACACATCTGAAAAAGTAAAGTTGACTATTCACAGGGAAGAAGGAACACTCAAAAAGAACTGCTTCATCTTTAGAATTACCAAAATCCAAGAAATTTCTCAATAACTGGCCGACATGATGTTAGCATGAAAAGGATAATGAATAGAGACCTAAAGAGTACACACAGTTTTAAGAAATAGCAAGTCAATTTAATAAAAGAGGGTGGAGTGGGGTGGGGAAGGAGAATGACATGTATAATGCAAATGTATAGCAAAGTTATTCCTATAGAGACTACAAACAAATCTAATTCTAAATAAACCAACTAAAACCCAGAGGCGAGAAGATTGAACACACCAAAAAAGTAACACCAGCAGCTAAAGACCAATCGAACCCATGATACTGGAGCCTTACCACCCAAAAAGGTGAGTTCTGACAACCAAATATTTATAGACTAAATTCAAGAAAAAACTTCCACAATACAAACACATCAACAAACTCTAGATTGGGAAGGGAAAAAAGTAACGGTAATTTTTTTTCAACAAAAACTACAATACTGTTGAAGCTACATATACCACCTCTTGTGTTCCAAGATCTCTGTCGACAAATAATTTCTTCTAAATCACTCAATGATTGCACAAGCCATTATCACCATGCAGTAAAGGAAACAGCCTTAACAATCAAACATTTATAGCCTCATATAACATATTTCACTAGTTTAATGTACCCTTTCGAGAAACCAAAATCTTATCATCGGATTAACTGTCAAGTGAAGGAGAGCCCAAAGTCTCAATGTTAGAGACATAATGTTAAGTTGAGTTACCTTCATTATCTACAAGGGATGCAAGAAGCTATGTCAGCTAATAAATCATCATTGCTACCATAGCCTAATATTCCTCAAAATTGTTGGCTAATGTTAACCCATATTTTCTGACAAGCACGTAGAAACAAACGACTATACAGCCTGCACTCTCAGCAACCCAATGGAAACATGAGAAAAACAATACCTACACCACCAAAGAACAGTCTATCTACCAAAAATTCAATAAAGGCAGTCACATTTAATAATTAACAAGAAACTAAAAGTCTCAATAACAACTGCTTTGATTAAATGTCCAGCAATTTTAAATCTTGCTTTAACCTATGTTACACGGACTCTTCATTTTGCTCTAAGTACCTATGTCCGACACTTGACACTGGACAAGTTTATGGGTACTGGATACTTTATTTTAGTGTTAAAAATTGGTAAAATTGATGAGTACCAGTGTCAAACTCTTCAAAATACCGTGTCCAGCCAGACACTTCATCCGAGTCCGTATAACATAGGTTTTAACCTATCATCACCACAAAAGACACAAAACGAACCATGTACTGACCTCATAGATCATTCACTAAAAGCGAGACTAAACACTTCGATTAAACTTTCATTCGCATATAAGGGATAAGTCTAGAAGCACATAAGCGTAATCAATTACACAAACACTCACCAAGAGAAGGCAATCTCAGAATAATTCCAACTAGGAGCTTCTGAATTTTGATGACACTGATCAGGGTTAGCACATAACAAAAACAGAATCCTTATGCAACCTTATAGTATATCCAAATGCAAGTCCACAATGCTCCAAAGCATCAAACAGACAATCGAGTAAAGCACAGTCCTAGAATCTTGAACGAATAAAGCCTTGAACAAGTATTTATAGATTCTATCTTTTGTCAAAGTCACCACCGAGTCTTAAAACCTGCACTTGTACCGTAGAATAGAAGTGATAGTCATGCACATAGTACCTCAATCCAGAAATCCACTACTACATATATCACAGAAATTTTTTCAAATTAGTCGACTTTATCTCAGAAGGATATGTTGTGCAAGGGTTCATATATTACGAGAAGATTATTGCAGCTAGGACTTGATAAGCATAAGTCAAAGCAGAATTCAAAGCAACAAAATGACGTCAGTCACCACCCAAAAAATAGCCACTCAAAACTACAAATTAGAAGGAACACAGATATTATACAATCATTTCTGAGTAAAGATCAAAGTACACGCTTAAATGACATTCATTATTAGAATATTATTCCCAAAAGAAGATACAAAATCTCCTAATCTTGTACAATGCCCTTGTAAAAACCATAAAAACAGTAAAATATCAAAAACTATCTGCTGTGACACAAATTAGTTATTTGGTACATATACTATAGTAAATGCTTACACAGTTCTCTGCTTATGTCTTTTTACCAATGGTACTGAGTTCTAACAGACCGGATAATGAATTGTGTATAAATACATAGTAAATAACCTTTACTACACAACTATTGATTTGCAAGTGATGAGAATTCAATCACATTAAAAACCCTACAATGATGTCTTACCTCTACAACAACAAATAAAATTGGAAGTCTTAAAAGGAAAATCAGGACAAATCTTATCCTGTTTAATTTAACTTTGTGAAAAATGTTGACTTAAAAAAGATCATAATATTATTTGAAAAGAAAAATATAAAAGGACTGCAATTATGCTAAAATTTCAAAAGCTCTTTTTGTTCCTTCAAACAAATATATAGAAACTAAGATCAGAGAAACACAAACAACAATTATTCAACCTACCCGCTAACCCTAACCCTAGTTCTACCTTTATCCACACATAATATCAAAAAGATCATTCCTTTTATTTGGGAATCAATGAATGATTACATATACATGTTCACGTATGTCATAATCAATACAATTGGATCAATAAAGATGAATTTTATATCACAATATTCATAAACCCAATATGAGAATTAAGAAATTGAAGGCACGAAATTACAATAATTTTTGTTCTTCACCCTCTGTCTCTACGAGATTGATTGAGGAAGAATTGCTGACTGAATAAATTATAAACATTTGTGAAAATCTGAGGTAGCGTCCGATGAGAGAGGGTTGAATAAATAGAGAATAACGTTTTTAAGTTAAAAGGGAAAATGTTTATTATATATGTCATTACTATATATATATATATATATATATATATATATATATATATAGTTTTACATCATTCATAACTTACAAATATCTAATTATTATTTTTTTACTGTTAATTTTTATTTTCTAATAAAATGTTACAAAAATTGTTAAATTAGTTTAATTTTTAATATAAATATGAGTTAGCGTACGAAACTACGAATAGGAAAAATAAATTCCACCTTAATCATGATTTGATAATCTAGCTCAAGCTGTGCTTTATTATCTCATTTATTAACAAAAATACTAATTAATTAAATCAACAAACAAATTATTTCTCATTTCTCTCTTCCCCATGGACAAACTTGAATCCCACAAAATTTTCATCTTCCATTTTTATATCTTCAAAATGGGGAGAAAATTAAATATAATCTATTTGAATATGAACATTAATTAAGTAAAATAAAAAAACTAATTACGTTTTTTAACCTCTATTCAGTGCACAAAAAAATGGTAAAAGAAGATGAAAAAGTCATACCTAACATCCACGATATTAAGCTACGGATTGATGAGGGGTATTTTTTATAATTATTTCGTCAACAATATTAAACTGTGGGTAACTAAATATTAAACTGCAAATTAAAGATTTTCTTTACCGTTCAATTCGCGGATAAATGACTGAAATTTGTTATAAGAATAAAGTTATCCTTGGATCAGTTCTCATATATATATATATATATATATATATGAATTGAGTATGTGTCTTAGATACATATATGTTTATGTGTGTCTTGCATATAATGTTATGTATTTTTGATTGATAATATAGTGAAATATCAAAATAGTTATTAATAAAAATAGTACGATGTCTAAATTGTCATTAATAAAATATTTTAAAATAACAAGACACGTATAAATATGGGTGTCCAAAACACATACCCCATTTTTTTTATTATATATATATAAAAGATGATATTAAGAATTTCAAAATTTTCGTCTCAAATGACGTGTCATCATAATATTAATTGAGTAAATTATATCTAATTAATTATGTCATAATTTATTATTAAAATATTTAATATTATATGATTTGATACCCTGACATTAATAGTATATTTACAAGTGTTTATGTGCAAGAAAATACAAGTAGACAACCCCTCCCGAAAAATGGTGGCGAGGGCACTAAAGAGGATAGATTCAACGGATGGTGATATATGATAAGAGTAGTCTATTGAGTCACATTAATTTTTAAATAATGCTACTATCACATAAATTTTTTTACATAACTCTCACATGCACACATATATATATTACGGGTCTCGCATGTCAGACGAGAACCCACAATATGTATGTATGTGTATGTGAGAGTTATGTGATATAATTTATATGATAGTAGCATTGCTCTTAATTTTTTACCCGACGAAAATAACATGGTTAGGTTATGGACATAAAATTTTAGAAGATTACAAACTAGTTCATAATTTATATGTTTAGTGGAATAAATTGTTATGCTTTAAAGCAAAATGAAAATTTTGAGTCGTATGAATGAAAAGAACATAATCAGTACAATTTTCAAAGCAGTCCTTCTTGGGCGACAGTTTTCCACCGACCGGGATGGCAACCGGTCGGAAATTTATTTATTTATTTTACTTTTGACTCTCAAATAATTAATGTGATTTATTAGAACTGTAATTTTTATAAAATGATTTAGGGATACACGTAAAAAACAAGGTTGTACAGACTATACAATCCTTTTTTTTACGTATATCAAAGCGATACCTAAATTACTGTATTTTATAAAATTTTCAGTTCCAATAAATCACATTAATTATTTAGAAGTCAAAAGCAACAAAAAAAAAAGCAACCTGTCGCCACCTCGATTGGTGGAAAACTGTCGCCCAAGACTTGTTGGTTTCAAAGTATTGGACTTTTTTATTATCTCTATTAATAAAGTCTTGGGTTTTTATTACCGTCACTTTGGTAATCTTATGTCACAAGATATATTTTAGTCTCATATTTTTTCTCTCCTAATCTATCTCAATTTCTATTTTATCTATACTAACATCTCTATTCGTTTTTATTTATTTGTTAGGAAATTGATATTTTCACATTATTTTTTAATATTTTCACATATAAGGTTCACATATTAATTGTTACATTTATTTTTTATTAACTAATATGTGATTTATACGTGTAAAAATATTAAAAAAATAATATAAAAATATCAATTACACGTGGTGTGTGCACTAGTTGAGCAGTAAGATTATGACTAAAATATCTCTAAAATAGTTCAAACCGTTAGAACTCACCTATATTTTTCATATTTGTTTTATCTGCATGGTTAGTTTTTTCAATTTGATATTAAACATAACAAGTTAATCCGTTTGCACACATAAGTTGTTTGCTATAAAAGGTTTAATTAGTTTGGCAAAGATGAGGTTCATACATGGTGTTAAAGCATCTCCAACAGTCTCTTCAATCACTTTAGGATACTCAAATACGCGAGTCACATCAGAAAAATCTTCTCTAACAGCCTCTTCAACTTTAGCCATTAAATCTGCAATCTCCTTTTCACTCTTCAAATCTATAATTAAAGGTTAAAATTTTTTATTACTCTTGATGGGTTTGATGTACAGTTTATTAAATTAAAGAGACTGATGAGACACAAAATATGAAAGTAGCAAATAATGTTCTTTAAATTGTCACGTAGGTCAACAAACTTCAATTTGAAGAGTTTTTTTTACTACTACTCTTGGAGATGCTCTAAGGAATATTAATTGTTTTGGGCAAGGTTTTTAAAACCGGACCATTCATTGAACCAAAAAAGATACCGAGTGGATGGGTCATTGGTTCAACCAGTGGTCGAACTATTATTGACTCAGTAAAGTCATTAATATATAAAAATATATATTATTAGTAATTAATAAAAAAAAATTAAAATCTCATTTTTTATGAATTAAAACATAATAAAAATGAGTTACAATAGTAATAAAAATGGTTAATTTTAATATTTTTTTTATAAAAAAAAAATAAACAAGTCAAGCGGGTCAATTAACCGTGTTTATCGGTTGGACCATCGAACCGAAAGGCAGACCGATTCCAAATTTTACCGATTCGATCGACGGTTCGTCCGAGTTTTACAACACTGGTTTTGGGTTAGGTAGTTCCTTACTTTTGTCACTAATTTATTGATTGAGACATTTGATATATGAATCCTCTTAACATGTGCCTGTAGGGCACATGCTAAACATACAGTTCAAGAGAATATTTTCTTGAACGGTGTGCATATTCTCTTGATTTTTGCATTTGCACCAACTTCAAAGAAATATGCAATGTACTTAGTATGTGCCTTTAAGAAATTCCTTGATATATTTCATACTAAATAAAAATAATACTCCAATAATAAAAAAAAGGTAGAACCGTAGATTGGGGAGGCCACAAGGGGTAGTATGGACAACCGAATGTTGCTACTTAAACTCATAGGTGTACCGCCGAAAGCTTATCGAGCAAACAGCATCCCTGTATAATATTTTTGTATCAGAGAGAGATCATACAAATTATTCAAATTCAGCCATGGCCAACAATCCTTCACAGCTCCTCCCCTCTGGTTTATTAGCCCCTCCCTCTATTTATAATATCTGCATTTTTTTGCTATAAATTACAGTACTAAACTATTTCCCGTTGATTGCAGAATTGATAGATCGGTGCATAGGGTCGAAGATTTGGGTGATAATGAAAGGCGACAAGGAATTAGTCGGTACACTTCGCGGTTTTGATGTTTATGTCAACATGGTCCTCGAAGATGTCACTGAATAGTACGTATTTATATTTTGCTATTATATATTTTGTTTATTATGCTTGTAACTGTGATACTGTTTAGTTCAGGAAGACTTGGATGCTTTAGGATGAATGTGAATTTTATTTGATTTGGGTGGTTTTTTGTTTCCACTTTTGCTGAAGGTTTAACTCATTTGGTGATGGTGAGGTTCGTACATGGTTCTAGGAGTATTAATTGTTTTGAGTTTAAGAAAATTTGTGAACAAGTTGGTTGTATGGAAGTAACACTTGTCTATCTTGCAATTTTTTGGGTTAGATTGGAATTGAACGTGTAGTTGTACTTTTTAATTTTTCCATGTTTACTCAAACTTCAATGAATTACCTATCCAAAATTTGGTTATCCATTGCATAAGTAGAAGATAATGTACTTACAAAAAACATTAGAGGATAAAGAACAGTCAAAATTTGACTGCCCCCCCTAACTAAAAAAAAGAAAAGAGAGAAATTTTGGGCTGGTGCTGGTATTGGATCGACAATGGAGTTGCAACTTTAGGATTTTCTTTATAATAATTAAGTCTGGGTATGCAACGGCCTAAAATAAACCTAGTGTGAGGCCATTCAAATTGGGTTAGTTAAACTTGGATTTGCCTAAGCAGCCCAAAATCATTCCTATTTATCTCACAAAGATCTAGAATCTTCTAATCTTTCTTTGGGTTGTGGTGCTGAAAACTATTAGTTCTTATGCTCTAGATTATTCCAAGAACAAGGCCCCTGGTCCACTTCTTAATAAAACTGGCTGAAAGTGGATTTAAAATTTAAAATTTGACTGTGACTCTTGATATTTCCATTTTTTATGTGATCAGGTTTCCATGCTTTCATAAAGTTTTGAACTGTTGACATGTAGTTGTTATGAATTTTTTGGTGCAAATGAGAAGATACTTATTTAACAATATATACTGCATCATTAAAATGAGCAAGGTATTAGTAATCTCTTTTGAAATTGCCTATGCTAGCCTTAGAAATTTTGGTCATCTGAGCTTGGTTTATTATTTTTCTACCAAGCTGGGAGTTCACTTACCTTAGCTTGTTTTCAATTGTGATGAAAAATCCGAGGAAATTGAAGACAAATCCTACCCCTGAATCAAATTTCTGCTGAAGGTGATCTGTGATTGATAGGTCTCCGTCTTAAATTAAAAGCATAAGAATACTCTTCATCTCTCATCTTTGTTTCTGCATCCATTGTTTGTAAGATAGTAATTGAAACTTATGTTTGTGGTAGTCAAAATAAATACAGATACATCATGCATAGAAAAATTATATGACAAATAAAAAACAAAAAGAAGAGATGGAAGTCTTTTTTTCAGGTAGAGTATTTGCACTGCGTAGAACACAGTTTCTAGATTGATGGTGTATACAGGCAATGTAATTCAGCAGAGGAGCAAGAACCTTTCATGTCTCCCTCTCATCAGATTTAGAAGGCTTCAACATTTTCAAAGAACGGTATATGAAAATCCTAACATCCAAATTATGTCCATGGGTACTTTGGGATATTGAACTTGGACATTTAGACTCTCTCTCAGACTGTTGGTACACAATGTATATGTGACGCCCCCAAAATAAATTCAATACTCAACCTATTTTGAGTCGCCAAATACATGGTACAGAATTCAAATACAATCTTTTATAAGAACGGTCGTGTAAAATACGACCACACAAACTATGAGCTTCAATACAAATCGTATATAATATGAAATATAAACACTCAAATTCATTTCTTAATCATTACAATTATTGTCCCACTATTTTATAGAATAGTGAGAACTTCTACAGATCTAACTCTGATCATCACACTGTTTCCCGACTAGTCCCCGCGATATTCTCATTTACTGAAGAGAACAATGAAAGAAAAGGGTGAGCTCAACTAGCCCAGTAAACAATATTATGACTAAGATAATGGAAAATAAATTATCGTTAGTTTTCAACAAATCAGAATAAGTTTAAAATTAACAATTGCAGCGGAAATAACAATTTATTAGAAGAGTTAAGTAGAGAATGAAGTCTACTATCTTCTATGATTTAAAAGTCCATCATCAATATTTTATCCCTGTAACATCAATCAATATACATCTCGAACCAAATATTCATATTTGCACTACGAGTCAAAGATATTCATTTGTATCACCAGTTGGTCATGTTCATCTCAACACATGTTCATCTTTGCACTACGGGTCAAAGATATTCATCAGGTAATCATTCATCTTTGCACTACAGGCCAAGATATTCATCAAGTAATCATTCATCTTTGCACTACAGGCCAAAGATATTCAGTTATATCACCATTTAGGACTGAGGATGATGAAAAACAATATAAATAACGAATCCAGTGAGATAAATGAAAAAAATTAGGGATTCGTAATTTAGTTTATCCAAGTTCAATAATACTCCGTAATAATCAATTGTGGAGCAAAATTCAAGAATGAAGATCAAAACTTGGATGTAATCAAAGATAAAAAAATATTTTTTTTACCGTGAATAGTAACTCGTCATGAAAAGTTGTAAATTTTCATAAAAAGTTCAAAAAATTATTCCGCTGAAATGATACTAGATGAGCGCAAAACTCAAGAAATTTTTGATCATTTCAGGAATTATAGAAGCAATACTTACCGTAGTAAGTTCAGATTTAGGAATATGAAATGAAATATTATTACTTCCATAATATGAAATATGAAAGAAAATAATATTCATTATGAATATTGAAAGAAAATAACATCATTTCTGAGAAAAATAACATTCTTTACCTTAACAGGAGAGTAGTTTTGACTGAAATATCGGATATAATGCTGAGAAAAATCTTGCACCGTAATTCACACTCAAAACTATCATTCTACTCACAAAAAATACGCTCGATATTATAGAGAGAAATTTTTTTGATTCTGGTGTTATTTTCAATTCTAACTTAAGCATCCTATTTATAGAAAAATGCCAGAACGCTAGTTCTGACAAAACTTGCAACCGGTGGCTTTTACCTATTTGAAAATTGAAAACACACCACTTTGAATTTCAGCATTATACACCACAAAAAAACAAGAGTGGGGCCCACCCATGTTTTTAATAAAAATATTTATTCCGAAACTTCAATAATTCATAATAAATAGCCCTTTTATCAGAAAAATACGAACCTTATGTCCATTCCATATGAAATTTGATTTTCTACAACTTTGTAGAAGAAAGTTTTTCCAAATTCTGAACGAAAAATGACTCAAATTTACATACGGATGATTTTTTTACACCTCCATTCCGACAAAATGCATATACGGATAAAAACAACCATCAACACTAATTCCTTCATTTATATCCACATTAAATAAATATTTACTTATCATTTTTATCAATAATTATTATTCACAAATAATATTACAAAACCACAATAATGACAACCAGGTTGTTCTCAGGAAAGAGGGGGCCTTCCGATAAGGCTTTCTCCTACTGGCGCGCAATTAACTAACCCCTCTCCTAGACAGAACTTCCTTAAACATTGCCAATAATGCTATCTCGTAATATTATTCAAATAATATGAATTATTGATTTGATAATTTGAAATACCGTGCAATGACAATTATTGAATCACTAATATAAAATATCAACGTAACAATTATTTAATCAATAAAATAAAATATTGAATCGTAATTACTGTAACAATTATTGAGTAGTAACTTCTTACGTAAGAATCAATAATTAGAATTACTGTGCAATACCGTGTGCTACTGTGCAACACCGCGTGCTACTGTGCAACACTGCGTGTTACTGTATTTTTATCACCGGGTATTTCAACAGTTTAACGGTAACAGTTTTACCGTTATTTTATAAAAAGGATATTTCTGTCGCTTTTTATATCCGACAGTTATTCCGTTGTGGGGCCCACAAATGGCTGCGCCGTCGTACGAATATTCCTCTATAACAAGAATATTCCACGACCAAACGAATATTCTCCGACAACAATGAATATTTTATTACCACTTGCTAACTTTGAAAAATTTGCACATATCTCCCATAACTTATCACATTTATCAAATTAACACCTTACTATTTCAAAATAATATATAAAGAAAATTAAATCTTTATTCATAAAATTTGGGGTCTTACAACCTCCCCTTCTTATGAAATTTCGCCCTCGAAATTGACGTACGTACCTGGTATGTCGAAAAGGTGAGGATACCTCGCTTTCAGTTCCGATTCCAACTCCCAGGTCATTTTCTCAATATCATGGTTCCTCCACAAAACTTTAACTTGAGGTATAATCTTTGAGCGTAAGACATGTTCTTTCTTATCTAAGATCTTGACAGGTATCTTCTCGTACGTTAAATCTTCGGCTATCTCGTTTGGTTCTAACTCAATAATGTGGTTTGGATCTTTCACATATTTACGTAGCACGGATATGTGAAAAACGTTATGAACACGAGACATGCTTGGTGGTAAAGCGAGTCTATAGACCACATTTTTTAATCGGTCAAGAATCTCAAATGGACCAATAAATCGTGGATTGAGCTTTTCTTTCTTCCCGAATTTCGTAACTTCTTTCCATGGAGCAACACGTAACAATACATGATCTCCGACATTAAACTCCACGTCCCTTCGATGAAGATCTGCATTGTCGATCTTGTGCGGTTTGTATCCGTTGCCGGATCATTTGAATCTTTTTCGTAGTCATATGTACTAACTCTGGTCCCAACAATGTTGCTTCATCAACCTCATCCAGCATACTGGAGAACGACACTTTCGTCCATACAACGCTTCGAATGGAGCCACGTCTATACTTGCCTGATAACTGTTGTTGTAGAAGAATTCCACCAATGGTAAGTACTTATCCCAACTCCCTTTGAAGTCTAGAACACAGAGTCTCAATAGATCTTCAAGAGTTTGGATAGTCTTTTCTGATTGCCCGTCTGTTTGAGGATGATAAGCCGAACTGAATCGTAAATCCGAGCCCAAAGCTTTCTACAAACTGACCCAAAATCGTGAAGTGAATCTTGGGTCACGATCCGAAACTATGGATACTGGCATGCCATGCAACCTCACAATCTCATTCACGAACATACAAGCAAGACGTTCAAGGGAATAAGTCTCTCGTATAGGCAAGAAATGAGCAGACTTAGTTAATCTATCGACAATAACCCAAATCGCATCTATGCCTTGAGAAACCTTGGAAAGACCCGTAACGAAATCCATGGTAATGTGTTTCCACTTTCATTTTGGAATCTCAAGTAGTTGCAATGGACCTTTGGCACTTGATGCTCCGCCTTGACACGTTGACACGTTAAACAACTCGAGATAAACTTCGCGATCTCTCTCTTCATAGTGCTCCACCAAAATGTATGTTGAAGATCGCGATAAATTTTGGTACTTCCAGGATAGATTGCAAACGGTGTGTTGTGTGCCTCCATCATGATTCTATACTTCAAATCACAATCGTTAGGAACACAAAGTCTAGAGTTGACTCGAAGTATTCCTTCTTTATCGATTCTTGCTTCTGGAATAGCACATTCTTGCACCTTTTTCTTCATCTTCATCATCTCCGGGTCTGTAGCTTGAGCAACTTTAACTTTATCAATCAAAACTGGTTCTACGCGTATACTTGACATCATCATGTGGGTCCCCGGAGTCTTGAACTCTATCTCTATCCTTTGTAAGTCATACAAAATGGATCTTTGTGTTGACAGCATCGCATTCATTCCCGCATATGATCTTCTACTTAACGCGTCTGCTACCACGTTCGCTTTTTCAGGATGGTATGGTCGTAATCTTTCAACAGCTCAAGCCAAAGTCGTTGTCGCATGTTGAGTTCCTTCTGGGTGAAGAAATATTTAAGGCTTTTATGATCCGTATAGATTTTCACTTTCTCCCCATACAGGTAATGTCTCCAGATCTTCAACGCGAAAATGACAATTGGCAACTCTAGATCATGAGTAGGATAATTCCTCTCATATTCTTTGAGTTGTCGTGAGGCATAGACTATGACTTTCTCATGTTGCATGAGAACACATCCTAACCCTTTGCCCGAAGCATCGCTGTAAATGACAAATCCATTCTAACCAGATGGTATCGTCAGAACAGGTGCCGAAATGAGTCTCCTCTTGAGCTCTTGGAAGCTCTTCTCGCATTCTTCATTCCATACGAATTTCGTATCTTTCCGAGTCAGCTGAGTTAATGGAGTAGCGATTCAAGAAAATTCTTCCACGAATCTCCGATAATAACCAGCTAAGCCCAGAAAGCAACGTACTTCGGTCACCGACTTTGGTTGCTCCCAATTTTGTATTGCTTCAATATTCATCGGCTCCACAGATACTCCACGTTTTGATACTACGTGCCCAAGAAATGCTACCTCCTCAAGCCAGAATTCACATTTCTTCAACTTGGCATATAGTTTGTTATCATGAAGCCTTTGAAGTACCAGCTTCAGGTGGTGTTCATGATCTTCACGGCTTTTGGAATAGATGGGGATGTCATCAATAAAGACAACCACGAACTGATCCAAATATTCCTTGAATACACGGTTCATCATATCCATGAAAACAGCAGGAGCATTAGTCAATCTAAAAGACACGACTAAGAATTCATAATGCCCGTACCGAGTTCTGAAGGCAGTTTTGGGAATATCCTCAGTTTTAATCTTTAACTGATGATATCCAGAACAAAGATCGATCTTTGAAAAGAATTGTGCACCTTGTAACTGGTCGAACAGGTCATCAATATGAGGTAACGGATACCTATTTTTGTTAGACATGGTTCAACTCTCGATAGTCAATACAAAGTCGCACACTCTCCGTCTTTCCTCTTTACGAATAAAACAGGAGCACCCCAAGGAGATGTACTAGGACGTATAAAATCGATGTCTAACAACTCCTGTAGTTGGACTTTTAACTCCTGAAGTTCAATAAGAGTCATTCGATATGGGGTTTTAGAAATGGGTTTTGTACCGGGTTCAAGGTCAATAAAGAATTCAACTTCACGTTATGGGGGTAGACCGGAAAGTTCTTCGAGAAATACATCAGGAAACTCATTAACAACATCAATATCATTCAAACCTAACGTACTCTGGTTTAGATCAGTGACATGGGCTAAGAAAGTTCGACATCCGTTTTTCAATAAACGAATAGCTTTATGACTTGAAATGACATTGACTGATTTTAGTGGTTTGAATTCGCACAACAAGTTAGTTAGGAATATGAAAACTAACAACTTTACGAAAATAATCAATTTTGGCATGATAAGTGGTTAATCAGTCAATTTCTAAAATAAAATCAAATGCAAATATTTTTAAAGATATAAGATCAACAGGTAGGAATCAAGCAAGATTTGTAAACTGTAGATGTAACGAAGATTTCTCCTAACGGAGTTTCAACATATAAGTCAAAGTCTAATTTCTCAGAAGTCAAGTTCAAACGTTGAGCACAAGCAGCTGAAATAAAAGAATGGGTAA
Organism: Panax stipuleanatus; assembly: GCA_020205555.1. NCBI lineage: Eukaryota > Viridiplantae > Streptophyta > Magnoliopsida > Apiales > Araliaceae > Panax > Panax stipuleanatus. Next base: position 167,354,735 of record CM035115.1, read on the forward strand.
CACCGGTATCTAATAAGGTATAGACTTCGCAAGAGTTTATGATTAGCTTACCCGTAATAACCTCATTCGAGTTCCTCACTTGTTTGCAGTTACGACAAAAGCTTTTTTAGGAACCACTGACTTTGCCTTGTCAGGGACAGCCTTTAGAGTCACCATCCCTGCTGGACTTAGTTTCGCTACATGACACACTCGAGCTATATGTATTTCCTTTCCACAGTTATAACACACCTTGAATTGCTGTGTGCAATTGGGACTAATGTATCCCTCTTGTCGGCATTTATAGCATACGACCGGCAGTCGCTTTCCTCCTCTAGAAATCGTTGATGTTGGTGCTGCTGTCGATGTTTTCACGTTCTCATTGTTGTACTTTCTCTTCTTGAAATTTTTCCCCGACTCACTTCTTCTATTATCATGGTCACGATTACCACCGGAGTGGTTATCGCTTCTGTCATGATACTTTCCTCCCTGCTAGTTGTCATTTTTCCGATGACTGCTGTCACCGGTACGACCTTGGTTGTTGTCCCTTGGTTGAACATAATCATTATCTCGTTCTAACAATTGGGCTCTTTTCACCACATCTGAATATAAAGAAAGTTTGTGAGAAATGAGGTACACACGAATTTTGGGTTTCAAACCTTTTAGAAACATCCACGTCATACGTTCCTCATTATCAACCAAATGAGATGCGAACCGGGATAACTCCGCGAACTTAGCCTCATACTGGGACACAGTCATGTTGTTCTGTTCAAGTTTAATAAACTCTACCTACTTCATATGACGAATACTTTCTGGAAAGTACTTGTCATTAAACAGTTTCTGAAACTCTTCCCAAGACATATTGAGTGCGGCAAGCTGGGTACGCTTCACAGATTTTCACCAATAATCTGCCTCTCCACGGAACATAAACGTGGCGAATGGAACCTTCTATTCCTCCGTGCATCCCAAGGAATTAAATATCTTGGTAATTTTCTTAATCCAATTTTCTGCCTTGATTGGATCTGGCTTTCCCTGAAACTCTGGTGGTTTCAACTCTTTAAACTGCTTGGCAGTGACAAGCCGCGAGTTGTTATTTTCACCTGTATTATGAACACGAGTCTCCCTCGTCTGGTTTTGCATGAATTGTAAAAAGCTTTTAAACATCCCATCGTTCATCGTTTGATTGGTGGTGTCGTTTCCAAAAGGAATATTGCCTTCTTGTTGCACGTTCTCCTGGTTGGTGATTAAAAGTGTCTCAACGGTCTCATTCACTTCATTGTTTAGATTTTCAGTTGCCATTCTCAAATACTGCTACAAAACAAGGGTTAAACAAACAAATTAACATATCATATATTAACTCTATGTTCTAAACGACCAATTAAATACCAAATAAGCTTAGGTAGGACACACACTAGCGAAAGATTTCCTCGTCTCTCCCCTCCTAGTTCTATTCTCAGATCTCTGCCAGAGATCATATCCCTAAGCTCTGATACCAACTGTGACGTCCCCAAAATAGGTTCAATACTCAACCCATTCTGAGTCGCCAAATACATGGTACAGAATTCGAATACAATCTTTTATAACATACGGTCGTGTAAAATACGACCACACAAACTATGAGCTTCAATACAAATCGTATATAATATGAAATATAAACACTCAAATTCATTTCTTAATCATTACAATTATTGTCCCACTATTTTATAGAATAGTGAGAACTTCTACAGATCTAACTCTGATCATCACACTGTTTCCCGACTAGTCCCCGCGATATTCTCATTTACTGAAGAGAACAATGAAAGAAAAGGGTGAGCTCAACTAGCCCAGTAAACAATATTATGACTAAGATAATGGAAAATAAATTATCGTTAGTTTTCAACAAATCAGAATAAGTTTAAAATTAACAATTGCAGCGGAAATAACAATTTATTAGAAGAGTTAAGTAGAGAATGAAGTCTACTATCTTCTATGATTTAAAAGTCCATCATCAATATTTTATCCCTGTAACATCAATCAATATACATCTCGAACCAAATATTCATATTTGCACTACGAGTCAAAGATATTCATTTGTATCACCAGTTGGTCATGTTCATCTCAACACATGTTCATCTTTGCACTACGGGTCAAAGATATTCATCAGGTAATCTTTCATCTTTGCACTACAGGCCAAATATATTCATCAAGTAATCATTCATCTTTGCACTGCAGGCCAAAGATATTCAATTATATCACCATTTAGGACTGAGGATGATGAAAAATAATATAAATAACGAATCCAGTGAGATAAATGACAAAAATTAGGGATTCGTAATTTAGTTTATCCAAGTTCAATAATACTCCGTAATAATCAATTGTGGAGCAAAATTCAAGAATGAAAATCAAAACTTGGATCCAATCAAAGATAAAAAAAATATTTTTTTTACCGTGAATAGTAACTCGTCATGAAAAGTTGCAAATTTTCATAAAAAGTTCAGAAAATTATTCCGCTGAAATGATACTAGATGAAGCGCAAAACTCAAGAAATTTTTGATCATTTCAGGAATTATAGAAGCAATACTTACCGTAGTAAGTTCAGATTTAGGAATATGAAATGAAATATTATTACTTCCATAATATGAAATATGAAAGAAAATAATATTCATTATGAATATTGAAAGGAAATAACATCATTTACGAGAAAAATAACATTCTTTACCTTAACAGGAGAGTAGTTTTGACTGAAATATCGGATATAATGCTGAGAAAAATCTTGCACCGTAATCCACACTCAAACTATCCTTATACTCACAAGAAATACGCTCGATATTATAGAGAAAATTTTCTGATTCTGGTGTGATTTTCAATTCTAACTTAAGTTCCCTATTTATAGAAAAATGCCAGAACGCTAGTTCTGACAAAACTTGCAACCGGTGGCTTTTACCTATTTGAAAATTGAACGCACACCACTTTGAATTTCAGCATTATACACCACAAAAAAACAAGAGTGGGACCCACCTATGTTTTTAATAAAAATATTTATTTCGAAACTTCAATAATTCATAATAAATAGCCCTTTTATCAGAAAAATACGAACTTTATGTCCATTTCATATGAAATTTGATTCTCTACAACTTTGTAGAAGAAAGTTTTTTTAAATTCCGAACGAAAAATGACTCAAATTTACATACGGATGATTTTTTCACACATCCATTCCGACAAAATACATATACGGATAAAAACAACCATCAACACTAATTCCTTCATTTATATCCACATTGAATAAATATTTACTTATCATTTTTATCAATAATTATTATTCACAAATAATATTACAGAACCACAATAATGACAACCAGGTCGTTCCCAATAAAGAGGGGGTCTTCCGATAAGGATTTCTCCTATTTGCACGCAATTAACTAATCCATTTCCTAGATAAAACTTCCTTAAACATTGCCAATAATACTATCTCGTAATATTATTCAAATAATATGAATTATTGATTTGATAATTTGAAATACCGTACAATGACAATTATTGAATCACTAATATAAAATATCAACGTAGCAATTATTGAATCAATAAAATAAAATATTGAACAGTAATTACTGTAACAATTATTGAGTAGTAACTTCTTACGTAAGAATCAATAATTAGAATTACTGTGCAATACCGTGTGCTATTGTGCAACACCGCGTGCTACAGTACAACACCGCGTATTACTGTATTTTTATCACCGGGTATTTCAACATTTTAACGGTAACAGTTTTACCGTTATTTTATAAAAAAGTTATTTCTGTCGCTTTTTATATCCGACAGTTATTCCATTGTGGGGCCCACAAATGGCTGCGCCGTCGTACGAATATTCTCCGACAACAAGAATATTCCACGACCAAACGAATATTCCCCGACAACAATGAATATTTTATTACCATTTGTTAATTTTAAAAAATTTGCACATATCTCCCATAATTTATTACATTTATTAAATTAACACCTTACTGTTTTAAAATAATATATAAAGAAAATTAAATCTTTATTCATAAAATTTGGGATTTTACGGTATATATGCCGCTATTAGTTTTTCGAAAACAAACTTGCGCTTGGGTTCATTGAGCTGCCTAATTTTGAAAGGAACAAGTATTCTGGTTCCATTTCTGAGCGAGTCTCTCTTTACCATTCATTTTGAGGAGCTCAATTCCTTACCACAACAACAGCCCCCAAACTTCTCTCTCTCCCCACGTGTGCTCAGGAGTGCATGTGCCTACAGTGTTATTCCCCCTCTCACCCTTCTCTATATTTGTACATGTGTCCCCCCGCCAAGCTTTATGTGGCCACTTGTTTTTTAACTTGTTTTACACAGATTTTGAGGCATTCCAATATATACATTTATGCATTATATTCTTATGTATTTTCAAATTATCGAAATATTTATACAATATACTCCATCCATTCCAAATTATAAGATCATTGTTGAATTTTGAAAGTCAATTTAAAATATTTTTAAACTCAAAATTGATAAGATTCATTAAAAATGATGAAATAATAAAACCTATAATGATCATATATTTTGGAATATATACGGAGTTTGCAAAATCATCAACGTAGTGACTTATACTAAATGAATTTTTGTCAATTGAAAATGTCTCAAGTTGACTTTAAAAATTCAATAATAATCATATATTTTGGAACGGAGGGAGTATGTAACTATATGGAAAATATGTACTATGACTTTAATACTATTTTTGCCATATTTTAACACTAGTGTGACTGAAACATGCAAACAAATTGTCCACAGAAAGTTGTACAGAGGGGGGATTATCATTTTTTCCATCTTCATCACCAATTACACTCGATGCTAATTAGATATTGACCTTTTCCATTGATTACATACTGTCACTGACATCATCGTCAGTGCTAATTACACATTGCCATTTTCTCACCATCATCAACACTGATTACAAATAGACCAATATTTATCAAATCGTGAATCATATTGAAAACCCCAAATCGCGAATCATGTATCATACAGTGAAATACATAAAAAATAAAATGCAAAGCACATTAGCTTAAGTTTAATGTTAAATGAATCAAAAAAGGCTAGGAAAAAACTTTAGATATTCTTTTTAAAGACTTTAAACCAGAGGGTTAGTTAGTAGTCAATATTATTGAAGTAATATATATTTATAAAGGAACAACAGGAAAAAAATAACATAATATACCTTTGACTATATAAGTATAAAATACTCTCTCCGTCCCATAATAAGTGATGTTTTAGAATTAGGCACAACCATTAAGGAAATAATTGTTTAACATTAAATATAGTATCATTTGTCTATAATACCCTTTGTGTTAATAAGGAGAGAGAGAGTGTTAAAAGCATTTGGGTATTGAAGTAGGAGTAATGAGGGGTAATTTTGGAAATATTGTAATTAATGCTTCTAAATTTTCTAAAACATCAAATAATTTGGGACAAATGAAATCACCTAAAACATCACTTATTATGGGACGGAGGGAGTACCAAATAAGTTAAGCCTCATATTGCAAAACAGAGAGTAAAAGTGAACTCTATATTTATGTATTTATGTTGCCATGCGAGGAGACAAATTAATATGGCTAGGTCTTGACATTATATTTCGAATTTGTTCGTTTTCAACCGGTTAAACATTCGATATTTGACAAAGTCACAGGGCTAAGATAATTTTGAAAGACCATAAACTTATCATGATTGAGTCATTCTTTTTCAATTTTTTTTTTTGCTAACATGGTGTTTCCCAACCCGCTGGTCGGACTAGTCACCCGGGCCGGACACAACCGTTTTGGCTTGCGCACCAGCTTGCGCTGGCAGTCCATGGCCACATGAATATAAATTCTCACACTTGTTGCAAGCGGGGTTCGATTCCAGTATGTCCGGGTTTACGGCTCATCCCAGGGCGATCCTTACCGTTTCGCCAAGTGTTGTGGTTCATTCTTTTTCAGTTTTGTTGGATGATATATCAGAATTTTGGTTGATTCGTTCTAGAAGACGGAAAATAGGAATACTTTCTTTTATCACTTTAATTAGTATCTCAAAATGGAGATACTGACATCTTATAAGCTCTTTCACCTTTGTGTTGATCAGTTATTTACCTTATTCTATTTTGTCATGTGAATCTGCTGATGCTGAATGACTTGCTGAGCTTATATACCCATCGGCCCATCCTGTTTTCTTACTACTACTAATTCTGTTATACAGTGAAATCACTGCTGAAGGGCGGAGAATAACAAAACTCGATCAGATTTTGCTAAATGGAAACAACATTGCAATTGTAAGTGCTTGACATAGGAATTTATCTATTAGTTGTCATGTGTATGAGTGGCTCTTTGTTGTATAATAAGTCAATTGAGTAATTCTATGTGCACTAACGGAGAGAAAACAATACACGAGTCTGATTCAGAAAGTAGGACCACATGCTCTTCTCTCTGTTGTGCACAGTTCGTGCACAAGTGCACAGTTTGTGCACAAGTGCACGTAGGATTACTCGAGTTAACTTTGTGTACTTTTAGCAACTCTAAAGTCTAAACTAAGCTGGTCATCAGCAACCTATGATGCCTGTGGCTTTGGACTTTGAATATAAAGTTAATAAACTCCTTTATGTAACAAAGGAATGTTTGTGCCTAACTTTGAGCTATATGCTTGAAGCTTCATTGATAGTCCTAGCAGCTTTGTTATTAATCTGGACAAAATAAAGATAGACTGTGACAAATTAGATGTAATTTTGACCGTTCATTAGGCTACTCCTAACTTTTTGTCTTTTGTGCAGCTGGTACCTGGTGGCTCTCCGGATCCAGAATGAGCGTCGTGGCCATGTTACTTGTACACATTTGTCTTCTAGCAGAGGTTGGGTTGGGTATAATCAGGGTGTCAACTTTAAAGAGTGTAATTTACATAACTTAATACACCAACATTGTAGTAATTGTTTTCTTGCTTGTATTCATATTCCATTATGACCTGCCTCTCTCTCTTAGTTTGCTTATATGAAAAAAATACTCCTTCCTTTCCAAAACTAGGAATACATTTTGACTTTTCAAGTGATTTATGAAATCCTATGTCGATTTTAGAATTTTACAAATTGACTTGAAAAGGAAAAATGAATTTTCAATTTTGGAAAAGGAAGGTGTAAGGTGTTGCTCCACTTATCTTGGAGGAACAATAAGGGAATTGTGAATCTCAGTGGGAAACTGCTCTAGTTGGATTGATGATTTTCATAAAAGTAGCTGTGAAGTTACCATATATTGCTGCACTTTTTGGGTAATATTCATTTTACAGTTGGTTAATAGAAGGGTTAAAAAATGATATTTCCATATGTTTTCTCTTATATGAATAGTGAGTGGGTCCGCATACGGAAATATGTAATAGAAAGATGTGTTATGGGAATTCTAAATGCAAAGAAGGATTTTTGTTGTTTTTGAGCCCTGTTTTTATTGGTTTTGGGAGGTTGAGCTGCTTAAGGGTACTTTATGACATCACATCTCAATACATTTGAAATGGAGAGCATCCTCCTAATAAGAGGCCACGTCAACCTCAAAGTTATATACGGAGGGTGGAGTGACACACGTCATCCACACCTGAATCTATTGAAAACGTGAGAAGGAAAGGGCTGGGGACCAATAATATAACTAGCTACAGCCTTCCTGCACTTTCCATCTCTCTGCACTGCCAGTATATATGTAGACAAAATATGTTACTGCACTTTATTAAGGAATAATAATGAATACTAATACTTAATTAATACAGATATGCTTGCCTTGGGTAGCAGCAGCTTGAGATTCATTACCAGGTTTTTTTTTAGTACAAGCCAAGTGTCAGCCCTGACATCAGGTTGTACCTTCTCTATCTCTTGGGATAAACAGCACACCAACAAAATTGCCCCCATGAATTAGGGACCACCGCGCTGGAGATCGATAGCCCTACACCGTGTATGGCAAATAGATGTTCCACCAAGGCTAAACTGTTAAAAGTAAATTTAAGATTGATGATACATATATATATATATATATATATATATATATATATGTATATAATCCTTGATATTTGAGTGTACTTATTCCTTAATACCAACCATCCCATCATTACCTTATCTATCTATCTACCTATATATATATATATCTATAGTTCCTCATTGCAATTGGAATCACAAAGCCAACCAACGAGCCCCCATTCACTGCCTAGATTCAGTCCAAGTCTCTCTGCTCCTATTTGTCTTCTTCTTCCGAAAGGCTTGATAGTGTAATATCCATATCCAGGCATACACACAGACAGAACATATAGCTATACTGTTACAGATATTTCATAGCTTCAAGCATATATATATATAATATGAAGGTGACCTAGCTTTTGTAGTAATACATACATACATACATACATATATATATATATATTATGATTCATTATAATGCATGCATATTAAAGTTGGATGTATATATATCATTCTTGATCCTAAAATTATACTTTTTATGTATATATATATATAACAGATCATTAAATGGCTCCGCAAGTTAGCACAGGAACCACCAAGAGAAACTAGTACTATTGTTTCTAGTCCGACGGCCACCAAGAAGGAAAGTTGTAGCGGTAAGAAAAAACTTTTTCATTTCATGATTATTTATGAGAATTAATGTCAAATTATATAGATGCTCGATCAGTAACAAAACTAGCTTGTTAATCTGTTTCTTTTTTTTCCAGCTCATGAATCTAAAGAAGTGGTTTCATTGAATCACCACAAGGCCGGTAATCAAAGATGGATCAAGAGAATAGAAAAGATTAGATTGGGTTGCAAGAACCTTAATTTGTTCACCTTTTCTGACACTCTTAATTACCATGAAGATGAATAACAACAAAGGGCCCGAATTGGCTACTGTTCTACCTATGAATGATATTGCTGCAATTGCATTATCATCCAGCCCAAAATGTGGGATGAATGGGGAAAAGAGCGATCAGAAGATTCAAACCAAAACTTTTTCCAAAATGAAGGAGCTTTTAAGATGGGCTGCTACCACCAAAGCTGATAAGGGAGGAAAGTTTATCCGTCCAAAGGTAAATCTAAATTTTTTATTTTTATTTTAAAACAAATTGCATGCAAATTAGGAAAGTTAATCTTTGTTTAACTAATTCTTATCTTCAGGTTTTACAATATCGAAACAGAGAGACCTTAAAAGGAGTAGCAGATGATGTTAAATTAAGCAGTGAATCTCCAAAGATGAGTTTTAGAAGGGATATGGAGAGTTGCTCTACCACCTCTTCCTCTGTTTTCTCTACACTCTCAGCGTCTTCTTCCACAAGGAATATTGACCAGACTAATATGAACATGCATCCTTATGTGAACTCTACCTCTACAACTAGAACAGGAAATTGGATCACCACAGACTCTGAATGTAAGGCATCTCTCTCTCTCTCTCTCTCTCTCTCAATATATGTATGTGTTCATATATATGTGTGTATATACTCAAGAAGAGTTTCATTAGAAAACTTTACGAATATATTAAGACATATTTATGTTCCATGTGCACTTTTAAAAATAATAAGCTGTTGTTCAAATTATGATAACTATTATCACTAAAAAATAGATTCTTTTGTGGAAGAAAGAAAATTGGCAAATGGGTGTTTTTTGTTTTGGAATAGGGTGTATCTATGCTAAACTTTGTATGTATAGTATTAGGAATTTAGGATTATATGTTAATAATATGTATTTAATTTCTGTTTCTTTGACAGTTGTGGTGCTAGAGCTTTGAAGATTAGATGTAAAGGTGGTCTCTAATATTGGTAGAATTCGAGGTGCTTAACTAGGCATGGTATTAGAAGAGCTACTAGCAGCAGATGAGTTTGGTTCATTTCAAAATTAATTTTGTAACGGATGAAAGGAGTTAAATGTGAGATCAATCAAAGATGTGAAATATTCTATGTAATTAGCATGACCTGCCCAACCCAAATATATATTTATTTAATATAATATATATAATATTATTATGTGTGTGTGTGTGTGTGTGTGTCCCCTTACTTTTCATGTGTATGAAGTAGTACCATAAAGTAGTTTTGTGAAGTTTTAAACTAAAATACAAAATGTGCCTAGTGTTGAGAGTTGTTAGCATCATAGCATGTGATAATGAGTTTTACTGACAGAGCTGCTCATCAAGCAGGATAGATATCATTCACAATGCAAACTGGGTGGCTGGCTGGCTGGGGTTCATATACATAGAATAGATGCCTTGAAGAAATACTTTCTTCACGTACAACTTGATGTACTCGTTAGAAAATCAGGCGGCGAGCTTGGCCTGCCCATATACTATTCTTCTTCTCGATATGCACATTATTTATACCCCTTCAAATCCATCCATGCTTGAAGTGCTCCTTTCTCTGTAGTAGCAGCCTTTTTATACCCTTGGCCATTTCATTGTTTTCTAGGTTCTTCATTTTTGGTTTGTTTACCCCCTCCCCTCCCTCCCCTCCCCTCCCCTCTATGCTTTTTTATATAGCCAAGAGTATGTCGCCAGTTTTAATTTTCCGTTTTACCGTTGTATCTTAATTTATATAGCAAAAAATTCCCATTTTTTTATTCATCTTTTTTAGGTGGAAATTTATATATTGAAACAAATTTCACATAGCAAGAGAAATATACTTGCACACAAGGTTAAAAATCAAATACGAGATCCTAATGCTTAAATGAATGACATCTACATTGTTAAACATGATTGTGTTTATTTATGTCTAAGATAAACAAACTCTTTAAAAAAATAAACTTCACCTAATTTTACAATCACATCTATGAAAATAAATGAAACTTCCCCTCTTTGAAAATACTCATTGTAGTGCAAATAACTACACCCAAACAAACAATTTCATCTATAAAAAATAATTTAATCTTCTATATAAATACTAATTGTAGTGCAAATAAGAATGTGCTAAAGATCGACTCAAATTAGTGTCCACTTAATTCTCAATCTCATTAATTGATTTTAACAAAACATGCCACTTATTTATTAGACCAATCTAAATTTCTTTAATTATCTAACAATTTTCAAATTATTTCAATTACTTTAAAAATTTTAACAAAAATGTGAGCATACAAATGGATGAGCAGGGTTGTTAAGTTCGTTTTGGTTACGACTCCTAAAAAATTGTCCATTCTTTACCCGTTCGAAGTACACACCATCCATTTTGGGACAATAGCCAATTAAGAACATTCTGAAGATACCAAGATCCCATTTTTGTTAAATTTGGTTATTAACATCGAGCACAAAAGCCCCAACCCTAACACTTCGAATTTGAAATGGCAGTTAAAGAGAGATCATCACAGATAAGAACCAGATGAGGCAGTGGTCAAGGTCCATGAGGGCCCAAGGCAAGACTATTGGGTTAGTCCCCA